>CM057389.1:86281132-87565060 GCA_030015415.1 Cynopterus sphinx
CTACCCCACCACCCTGGTTTAGCCCTCTTCCTGGCCTTTTATCACTGGCAGGCATTCCTCTGGCTTGTTTAACTTTCTTCTCCCCCCACTAGAGAGCAAATTACACAAGAACAAACAAATCTGTCTCTTTCTCGCAGCCCATCCCCAAGGCCTGGCACAGAGCCTGTGGTCATTTGGGAGGTGTCCAAACCTGAGAGTCCAATGAATGGAGGAGGGGCCCTGGGAGTGTCTGAGTAGCTGGAGTGGGTGTGCGTGAGTGCCCCAGCAGTGTAGACGTGTGTGTGTGTGTGTGTGTGTGTGTGTGTGTGTGTGTGGGCGCACACACCCACTGGAGAGGCCAGACTGATGTGGACTGCAGTGACTGGGGAGTCTCCTTCTGGGGGGTGCACGGCATGTGCCTCCCCACCCCACTCCCTCCCCTTATCGGGATGACTCTGTACGGGACCCGGGAGGACAAAGAGTGCAGAGCGGGGGCGGGGGCAGGTCGGGGCGGTCTGGGTGCCCCCCTCTGTCCCGCCTCCGGGCACAGGGGGCCAGGGCCGGCGACGTGGCGGCTTGGGCGCTGCAGGCGCTGCAGGGCGGGCGGGCGGGGAGGGAGGGACCGAGGCGAGAGGCGGGCCGGAAAGTTTGTCCCGCGGCCGAGGCGGGGACTCCAGCCCCGGGATGCGCGCCGGGCCCCGCAGCGGCCGCAGCACGCCTCGCTGTCCCGCTCGCCATGGGTAAGTCGCGACCCGATGCTGCCCGCGGGGTGGTCCCCGGCGCCCTGATGCTCAGCCGGGCCAGACGCCGCCCAACCGGGGGGCGAGCCCGGGGACCAGGCCGTGGCCGGGCGCCGGCCGGGAAGGGACTCGGGCCCACTTCCTTCCACCTTCCCCTCTGCCCAGAAGAGAAGTGACCCGAAAGTCCTCCTTACTTGACATGCAGCGCTTAACCCCTTGACCACTTGAAGTTTTATAAGAAGCCCCGGGGCAAGAAATGGTTCCCGCTCAGCAGAGGAAGAAATAGAGGCTCCACAAGGAGCAAATTCATTAATCAATCAATTCACTGGACAAGCCCCTGCTCGCCAGGCCTGAGGATGCTGTCTGCCCTGAACAAAACAGACAGAACCAGTACTCTGGAGATGGTGCGACAGATGGATGGACCACAGAGGAGATTAGAACGCAGAATTGTGTGTGGGGGGGGGAGGGGGAGAGTAGGGAATCTCTTCGTTGCTGTGGTTACCAACGTTTTTATTGTGATTTCTGGACTCAGAAGCTTTCTTTCCCCTCCACCTCTGACCCCTGCGCCCCTCCTCTCTCTCACACCCCACCTATCTCTTTAACCAAGCCCTTCTTGCTTGCAGTCAGTTCAGCAAAGCTCTCAAATATTTGGGTTCGGAAGTCAGATGGGTCAGCCTTTGAGCCCTAATCCTGTTGCTTCTCAGCTGCGAGAACACTCTGGGCCTCAGTTTCCACATCTGTACAATGAGGATAAGTATAGCAATACCAGTTAGCATCGTTATGAAGATGAATTGAGAGAAGACACCTAAGGCCATTGAGTAGAGGAGATGCTCAATAAGTGACACCTGTTATTATGACTATTTCATGTCTGTTTTTGCTTTTCTCCTCATACCACCATGACTGGAATCTGTTCTGATGGATGCATTTTCCAGTAAACTGTAGACAGTCAATTTTGCCTCTAGTCCTTTGGCTGGATTTTCTTTCACATTCAGAGGAACCCAGGAAATGACAAACAAATTCTGTGTTTTCACTTAATTGCCTACCATGGACTGGAAAAAGCTTCCTTTCTGGCAGTAAAGCCCAAGAACCAAGGAGGTGGGACAAGGGGGAATGAGGATGGGGCAAGACATGGGTAGCATAATTTCCCTAGGGTGTTTGTTGATGGTCATGAACAAGTAGATCAAGGCCAGCCAGAAAATGGTTATTTCCTCAGGGGGCAGGGATGATGGGTGAGCAGAAAGAGGGAGATTGCACAAAAAATTGCCTAACAGATGGAGAAAGGCAGAAATAAGAGAGAACAGAGAAGGATCATATTATGCCAAAGTTTTGTAGTGGAGTGGTCAAGAGTATGGACTGTGGAGCCAAACCACTTGGCTCTGAACCTAGGCACAGCTACTTACTACTTTTGACCTTGGACAAGTCACTTCACTTCTCAGCGTCTTTGTTCATGAATAATGCAAAAGCCTCCCTTATAAAATTGTGGTGAGAATTAAATGAGTTATTGCACTTACGGCGCTGAAAGCAGTGCCTGGTCCAGAGAAAACACTGGTTAAAGTATTGTAAATGTTGTTGTCAGGTTCTGGTGATTTGTCTAGGGCAAGTTAGTGAGGGGCCTGGGACATCAATGCCATGCTAAAAGGTTAGGACTTAGCGTGGTGTGACACAGATACTTCTGGATCTCTCTAAATGCTTCCAGAAATATTATGTATGTGAGTTAAAAATTAAGAGTAACCCTGGTAACTCAACTGCCGATATGGTAGCTGCTAGCCACATGGAACTAGTTTTACACTTAAATTAATTAAAATTAAATAAAATTTGAAATTCAACTCCTCGATCACATTAGCCACATTTGAAATGCTCAATATCCATATATGCTGGTGACTACCGTAGATCACCTCTCTCCCCAGCTCAAGGCTTCAAAGGCTTCCTTCTACCCATTGACTACTGACAGTGAAATTCATCGTGGTCCTCATGATGTAGAAAGCTCCACATGCTCTGGCCCCTGCCTACTACCTCGTCTCCTCTCATTCTCGCTCGCTGGGCTCCAGCCACTCTGCTCCCCTTGCTGAATCGCACAGTGATTAAAAACCCGCACTCTCCAGCCACACCAGCTCTGCCACTTACTTGCTGTGTGACCATGAGAAAGTTTCTTGTCTGCACCTTGGAGGATGATGTTAAAAATCATATGTTATAGGGTCGTTGTAAGAACTAAATATACATAAAGCTCTTAAAACAGGCCCTGGCACTTAGTACCATCTAAGCACTAGCTATTAATATTAATACTTATTGTTCAAACATACCTACTTCAGGGCCTTTGTTCTTGCTGTTCCTTCTGTCTAGAATGTTCTTCTCTCAGATTTTACATGGCTTTCACCCTCACTTCCTTCAGACTTCTGCTCAAATTTTTTTTCTTCAGAGAGGTCTTAGCTACATTATTTAAAATAGAACTTCATCACTCTCAATCACCTTTCCCTGCTTTTTAAATGATACCATCACCACTTGAAGTTATATGTTTATCATCTGCCTTTTTCTATTGGAATGTCGGGTCCTTGACAATACCAGGGTACTGCCACCCCCAAGAATACTGACTGCTGTGTTGTAGATGTCAGATAAATGAGATTTTGCATGACTGCATGCAGGGGTGTGTATGTGGATACATAAGGGATGGAAAACAAAGATGAGTGGATGATCAGATATATTTGTGAATGGATCAACAAACAGATGTTTGGATGAATTAAGGGGTAGATGAATGGACAAATGAATGGACGAAAATGTGGTGGATGGAATGGATGGATAGATGGTGCATGGAGAAGGGATGGATATATTGTTCAATAAATAGATGGGTGAATAGAGGGAGTAGATAGATGAAGGCTGGATGGATGGATAGATAGATCAATAAATGGATAGATAGGTGAATGGCTAGAGTAGATTGATGAAGGGGTGAGTAGATGAAGGAAGGAGTAGATGGATGCATGGGTAGATGGGTGGCTGGGAGAATGGATGAGGTGGATGGATGGATGGAGGGAGGGAGGGAGGGAGGGAGGGATAGGTGTGTGGGTGGGTGAGTGGTTGGATGGGTGGATGGATGGATGGATGATCAAATGAATAGGTGGATGGATGGAGTAGCTGGACGTGTACACGGAGGTATTGACAGATGGAGGGAAGGTGGGATAAATGAACATTCTGGCAAGAAACCATCTGAACTCGGCCACTGTCACTTTTGTTTTCCAGGCCACCCCTCACCCCTCCTGCCCCTGTGTGCCTCTGTGTCTTTGCTGGGTGGTCTGACCTTTGGTTATGAGCTGGCAGTCATATCGGGTGCCCTGCTGCCACTGCAGCTCGACTTTGGGCTGAGCTGCTTGGAGCAGGAGTTCCTGGTGGGCAGCCTGCTCCTGGGGGCTCTCCTCGCCTCGCTGGTAGGGGGCTTCCTCATTGACCACTACGGCAGGAAACAAGCCATCTTCGGGAGCAACTTGGTGCTGTTGGCAGGCAGCCTGATCCTGGGCCTGGCTGGATCCCTGGCCTGGCTGGTCCTGGGCCGCTCAGCAGCTGGCTTCGCCATTTCCCTCTCCTCCATGGCCTGCTGTATCTACGTGTCCGAGCTGGTGGGGCCACGGCACCGGGGAGTGCTGGTGTCCCTCTACGAAGCAGGCGTCACCGTGGGCATCCTGCTCTCCTACGCACTCAACTATGCACTGGCCAGCGCCCCCCAGGGCTGGAGGCATATGTTTGGCTGGGCCGCTGCACCTGCTCTCCTGCAGTCCGTCGGCCTCCTCTTTCTCCCTGCTGCTACAGATGAGCCTGCAGCCCACAAGGACCTCATCCCCCTCCAGGGAGGCGAGGCCACCAAGCTTGGCCTGCGGAGGCCAAGATACTCCTTTCTGGACCTCTTCAGGGCACGGGATAACATGCGAGGCCGGACCACAGTGGGGCTGGGGCTGGTGCTTTTCCAGCAGCTCACAGGGCAGCCCAATGTCCTGTGCTATGCCTCCACCATCTTCCGCTCGGTTGGCTTCCGTGGGGGATCCTCTGCTGTGCTGGCCTCCGTGGGGCTTGGCGCAGTGAAGGTGGCGGCTACACTGGCTGCCATAAGGCTGGTGGACCGAGCCGGCCGCAGAGCCCTGTTACTAGCTGGCTGTGCCCTCATGGCCCTGTCTGTGAGCGGCATAGGCCTCGTCAGCTTTGCCGTGCCCATGGCCTCAGGCCCAAGTTGCCTGGCCCTGCCCAACGCCACCAGGCTGTCAGGCCTCCCTGGAGACTCTGGACTGCCAATGGGCATCTCCCCACCTCCACTGCCAACGAACAGCGCAAACCAAGGGGAACCAGTCTGGTCGATCTCTGAAGAAACCGAGCCTCATCCCAGAGCCAGGGACCCCACGACCCCTCCCCTGACAACCCTAAGCACTGCCTTCTCTGCAAGCGCTGCTCCTGCCCCAGAGCATCCCCTGCTGCACTGGACGGCGCTGGTCTGCATGATGATCTTCATGAGCGCCTTCTCCTTCGGCTTCGGACCAGGTAGGTGGGAGTTTCTTGCGGGGAACTCTGAGCCTTCCACCCCTCCTAGTGGGGAGCTTGGGGGTGGTATCAGTCAGGGTCTCAGAGGGACATAAGAGGTGGCTCCTCCCTTGCTTGCAGGCACTTCTTTCCAGGGTGGGAGTGGGGAGAGGGGTGTGGGGGAGTGGGGAAGGTAGTCGCTGATTTCATGATGGTCATTTTTTTCTTAAAAAGGCTCCCAAATTGTTTAAACTTCAGGCCTTATTGAAACCTGAATTTGCTCCTAGATAGCTCATTCAAAAGGCCTTACTTGAACTTAGGGAATCAGGTGACCAACCATCCTGGTTTGGCCAGACAGTGAAAGTCTCAGGTCCCAGGAAGCTCCCCCCACCCCCCCCCCAACCCCCCGAGCAATCCTAAGCTGTTGGTTACCCTGAAGGGGTTCTTACAGCCATGTTGGGGAAGTAGCTGGGGACATTTGGTGTCAGGAGCCTGACATTGTTTGAATCACACCGCTGGGAGACTGCCTGCTAGACCGTGGGTGCCAGGCCCCAGGTCCTGGCTACAGCCTAGGAGGCCTCCCTACTCTCCTGTCCTAGTGACCTGGCTTGTCCTCAGCGAGATCTACCCGGCGGAGATCCGAGGACGGGCCTTCGCCTTCTGCAACAGCTTCAACTGGGCCGCCAACCTCTTCATCAGCCTCTCCTTCCTCGACCTCATTGGTGAGTCCTCGGACCCAATACCCTGGTCCAGCTGCTTCTAGATCCAGGAACAATTTCCTCCTGACAGGGCCAGGCCTTCCTTACCAGTTGGGGTGCAAGTGACAGAAAATCCAGTGCAAACCAGTTTATGAACAGAAAGAGTATTTTTGTCTTAAATCACTGAAAAGAGGAGGGCCGTTGCTTTTAAACACGCCTGATCCAGAGGCTTCAACAAAATTGTCATTTGTCTCTGCCTCCCATGCTGTGGGCTTCATTCTCAGGCAGACGCCTCGGGGTGGCAGAGAAGGCCACCAACAAGCAGATCTCTTCAACTTGGCAGCCCTGTAGAAAGAGCATTTCTTTCCCAGGGGGTCTCACCCGGGTTTTGGGACTGCTTCTCATTGGCTCAGAAAGATCACCTCCCCATCCCTGAATCAATCACGGTGGCTGGAAGGCTGTCTCCACACCCAGGCTCCAGGAGCAGAGCAGTTTCCCACCCAGGAGCCAGGGGTTAGGGACAGCCTCACCCAACCGCATGAACCAGAAGTTGCAGGGCAGTTGTTCCCCCAAAGGAAAATTGGAGTGATGGTATCAGAAAAGGAAGAAGAGAGGCTGGGACAAGAACAACAGAAAATAAGGTCTGTGAGGCTTCTGCCTCATTTCAGGCCCCATCAGCGAGTGGGCTGGCTTGATTGACAACTTGGGGGTGCAAGCTGAAGGAGAAAAGCTGAAGCATCCATTTTTCCTCCTCCAGGAAGCATCTCTGATTGATGTGGTGGGGGGAGGGGAACAAACTCCAGGTAGAAGCCTGAGTATGGGGCTCTGCTCCCCACCCCCAAGTCCAATCTCTTCTCTGTAGCCTGAAGTCCCCACTCTAAAGCAGGATAGATTAAAACATTTTTTTCTGTTTGTAGCAGCAAAACTATTCTGGCAATAAAACCCTGTGCAGAAGTTCCATGGAAGTGTCTGGCCACATCCATGACCCGCAGATGCACCGTAAAATTCTCCAGGCTCAATAACAGGTGGCGAAAACGTGTCTGAGGCCAGTGGGTGCAGGAGCTGCAAGCTTTTCTTTTTGTTCTAAGCCCATTCAAATTGGCTCACACCCACCTGCCAGGAGGAAGGTTTTCCCAGTTCCAGTTTGGGTGACATCGTCCCTTCCCACCTAGCATTTAAATTCAATCTGAGTGGGGGTAGAGTGGGGTGGGAGTTATATGGGCCCAGAACACTGGGGAAGGGTCTCTGAGATGCTTGGATGCTCATGGCCCAAGGTCACTGGTAGCCTTCGGTCATCTGGGCCACGGTGGACGGGACACCTTCATTATGAGCCCCAAGGCACAGTTCTTAGGGTTCAGAAACACCTGCAGCCAGGTGTTTCTTCCTCCGAGGCACAGCCACCCCTGGGAACACTGGTAGAAGAACCAGCCCGCTGTGCCTGGCTCCCATCCCCAGTCTTAGGGACTCCAGGCTTTTCCCTGCTGCCTCGGTCTTCAAGCATTTCCCTCTATGGGGAATGATCCAGTGGGTGAGAGAGCAGAAGGAAGGATGGAAGGGGTTTATTAGAATTCTATCGTGTCCTTACCATCCCCTTTCACAGAAGGGGAAATACATCCTTTACGAGTCCAGCCAGGTAGTGAATAGACTGGAGCACAGCCCTCCTGACTCCCAACCCAGCTCTCTCTCTGCTGGTATAAGGATGAAGTGGAGGTCAGGCTGGTCAAGGGAGGCTGCTCAGAGGAGGTGTGGCCATGGCCCTTCGAGATGAGAATGGCCTCAAAAACGTCATTTGACCAACGCTGCCTTTTCCTTCACAGACTCCCTTCTTTCTCATTGGCCAACTGACTTCACAGGAGTCAAGGTCATCCCCGGGGGTCCTGGTCATTGGTCTTGAGACCCTGACCCCAACCTGAGTCTCCAGGAAGAGGGGCCGGGGTGCTGAGGTTTCCATCCTCCCTCTCCCAGACGAGTCCAGCACAGCCCAAATTGGCTGAAACTTGGTTCCCCGAGTGCTCACTTCACTGAATAACCGGTCCATGGCATTTCGGAGGGGTATTTCTTCAGAGCCGGGCTTTGCCAAGTCTGCGTTCTGCAGCTATTTTGCTGCCGAGGTGAATGTTATTTTCCCTCCACTCACGTTTTCAGAGTCCAAGCACACCCGCTGATTCGTGTTTTAAATGCGGATAAGTGGGCTTTCTCGTAAAAAAAGAAAGTGGCCCTGTCAGCATTTGTGGATCTGAGCCTTGGCTCTTCGCTTGCCTCTGGGACAACCAGTCCTGCTCCTGCTTTAAGACTCTCACCTGACAGTTGGTCATTCTGCAAGGTGACCATCTGGAGGCTCTGCTCTGGGCGAACTGACTTCCGATGCTCCACCTGAAGCCAGCCACCTGGCTGCGCCCTGCCCACACTCCCCCTTTCCTGTTCCCAGGCACCATCGGCCTGTCCTGGACCTTCCTGCTCTACGGGCTGACTGCTGTCCTTGGCCTGGGCTTCATCTACTTATTTGTTCCTGAAACGAAGGGCCAGTCGTTGGCAGAGATAGACCAGCAATTCCAGAGGAGGCGGTACGGGGGACAGGGTGGGCCTGAGGGAAGAGTCCCGTGCACCTGAGCACTCCATGCAGGGGCTCGGCCCTCACACTTCCCCTTTGCAAAAGAGTTTTTCTCCTCTTCCTGTTTCTCTTCCTGCCTGGACACTTGTGTTTTGTCCTGTCTTCACACGGCAGCTGTTTTCCTTGAGTTCTTTTGTGTCTCCCTACAGCAGTTTTATTTGACATTAAGCTCAGCTCACAGGAATTTTTAAATCATGCAATTATAGACTCACGAGAGGTTAGAATAAGTAGAATCCTAAACTCAGAGACTCTTACAGTCGTGGAAGCTTGGAAAAACAAAACGTCGGAACTGGGAGCTTAATCTACTCATCCAGAGGGTGTTTAAGTCCCTACTGTGTGCCAGCCGACAAATGCATCAACAAGAACATTTCAGTTAGTGATGTGTAGTCAGAAGAAAATGAAACAGAGCAAATTATGTTGAGAGGGCCTGGTTGATGGAGAGGGGCAGAGAGGGGCACAGAAGGGCAGGAGATTGTGGCTAAATTAGGGTGGGTCATCAGAGGGGGACACACACTCTGAGGACGTGCAATTTAAGTTAGTAAGAAGGAGGCAGCCACGTAACGATGAGAAGGAGGAGCCTTCCAGGTAGAGGGAACAGCCAGTGCAAAGGCCCTGAGGGCGGAAGTGCGTCTGGCACATGCAAAGAACAGTAAGGAAGCCAGTTTGGCTAGAGCAGAGTGAGTGAGGTAGGAGTTCAAAGGTTCGGTCAGCCAAATGGGCAGGAGCGAGATCACATAGTCTTTAGGTCATAGAGAGGAGTTTAGAATCTTCATACTGTGGAACCTTTGGGCTGTTCAAATACTGTCTTTCTTGGGAGAAGATTCCGGACCCCTCCTCTGGACAAAGGTCAAAGTAAGGCAGGTGGAAGCCAGCTTTGAGATAAGACGGAGTGTGGTTGCAGCTGAGTGGACTGTCAGGCTGGACCTGGGGACCAGCGTCACATGGGGGCAAGGGCAGACACAGGGAGACCAAGATGAGCAGTTGAGTAATTCAGAGATGGAAATGCAAATGAAGGCAGGAAGCAAGAAGGGTCAGGTAGGAGTTGGGGGATGGAGTGGAGGTCCCAGGGGATGGTCCCCAGGGGAGGACCGCAGGCCCTGCTGCTACCTTCTGACTCACTCTCTGCTTGACAGGTTTGCCCTGAGCTTTGGCCACAGGCAGAGCACGTCTGGCGTCCAGTACAGCCTCATCAAGGTCTCAGCGGCCTCCTGAGAGGTCCATCGGCCTGGAACCATGACTTTAGCTGACAGTCTCCAGCTTCCTGCCTGCCTAGGCCAGAGCACAGGTTCTAGGTGGTCCTTTGAGATTCACTTCTGCCCCAAAGGAGGCCTTTTGTGCTGCGATGAACGTCAGAGAACCCCAAAGTCAGGCTCTGAGGGTTCCTGAGGACTTGCCTTGCCTCATTTTCCCCACTGATGCTGCACATTTCTGCAGTTCTTATCATGAGAACATCACATGGAGTTTCCACTGCTCCCTGGGCTTTCTCCAGGAACCTCTGGGGGACCAATCCTGGCAGGAAGTCTCTCCTGGGTATCACCTATAAATCTAGCTGAAGGTACTATATTCTCTGCTTTTCTTTTCTTTTTTTTTTTTCTTTTTTTTTTTTTTTTGTCCGTCTGGCTGGGACTTTTCAGCAAAGGGGAAGCCTGCTTTTTGGCTCTTGGGTCTCAGGTTTGTTCACCCATTTAATTCTCTTACCAAGAATATTTGTCATTCACCAGCAACTCAGACTGGTTGACAGGAGTCTTAGGGCCTAGTCCCGATTCTGCTATTGTCATTGCTATAGGACCGTGGGCCTCAGTTTTCCCCATACGTACAGTGGGGCACCTGGACCAGGTTCTTCTTAGGATCTCTTCTGATGCCAACGAGTTGGAATTCTAAATGCTGGTAATACAACGCATGTTCGACAGGGCCCTGCTCTCAAGCTGGCAGTCCTTTCTCAGAGGGATTTAAGTTTTCTTAGGGGAAAGGTGAATACAAACCCAGAGTTGTGTGTACTGGGATGAGCTCCCAGGGCTGAGTCTGGAGGCTGACCGACCTGGCTCTTGGTGTTGCCTCCGCCTTTTGGAAACCATTGACCTTGGGTAAGTAACAGATCCCTCAAGCCTCAGTTTCTACACCTGCAGAACGGGAGTGATTATGCCCCCAGGGTTGTATTTAAACCCATGTCCCTTCAGGATGGCCTTCAGCTGGTCCCATGCATCTCATTCTATTCACCCTCAATACCCAGGCCCCCACCTTTGGGACATTGTAAAGGGTTATCTCCAAAGGGGCAAGTCGGATGGAGACCGAGCAGGCAGCTCAGGCCCCAGAGGTTGCTAAAGGAAGGGACTGGCAAGAAGGAGTTCCTGGGTGCTGAGAATGAAAGGCGAGAGTGGATCCAGGGTGCTGGCATCAGGCGAGGCTTTGTCGTCTGTGCCTGCGTACCTGGGTGCTGATGTAGCTTCTGTGGGACTCTGGCCCCTCAACTTCTCCTCTCCTCTTATTCTAGATACAGGTGCTCCTGGGTTTACAATGGGGCTACATCCTAACAAACCCATCATAAAGTCAAAAATGCATTTATTACACCTCATCTACCAAACATCACAGCTTAGCCTAGCCTACCTTGGGTGTGCTCAGAACGCTTAGACTAATGAGCCTACATGTGAGCACAATCATCTAACAAAATGAATACCCTGTACACTAGTGGTTGTCTATCCTCGTGATTGCGAGGCTGACTAGGGGCTGCGGCTCTCTCCCACTGTCCAGTATCATGAGACTATCATACCGCATATCACTATCCCAGGAAAAGATCAAAATTCAAAATCCTGTTAAACTTTCAGGATCTTCGCAAGCTGGTCGTTAAACACAGCCATTAGAAGAAATTAAATTACTTGAACTTATAATTAAACAAATTACGTCAAAAACAAAGGTAACAAATACCAAGAACTCATCACTTTCTTATTTTACCACCTTTTACTATTAACTCTGCTCCTGAGGTTTTTTACATCTCTGGTATCTTTTGAGGGCCACAGGGGAGATACTGAGCATTTCTTCCTGACTGCCCATTCAATGACATCCTGATAGCTACTCGAAAGCAGCCATGGGGAGTGTATTTGCACCCCGGAGACTGGGGAACATTACAAGTCAGGGCTCGATTTATTGTTTCATTGATTTTTCATGCTTAAGAACGTGATTGATAAAATGTTAAAAATGCAAATTAAAAGTCTGTCTGTCCTGCCCATGGCCGATACATTGTGAGCGGCACAAAAAATCGAGGGGACATCATTCCGGGATTTGAACACTGCTCTCCAGTTCAGCAAGCATGTCGCTCACGTCACTGATGGAGGAGGTCCGACCTGCATCTTCTTTGTTTTCCTTTCATCTGACTCATTAACGTAAACAGAAATGTGTTCGACCAGCATCTAGGCTGGAACTACCGTCCTGAGCAACTTCTTCCTGAGTTGGATTGTCATCCGTGGTTTATGCGTAGTTTGTCCAGTCGTGGCTCAACTGCAATAATAGTTGGCTTTGCATACAAGAGTTTGGCAAAACATTTAAAAAAGCTTTCTGTGAGAATTAATCGGTTACATGGAATTTATAAGAAAGGGTATTTTCAATAAAGTGTTTATTATTATTTATAAATTGGTAAGTTTTGTGCAACAAGCATTCTTCATCCCAATAACATTTTCTCTCTCTCTCTCTTTCTCTCTCTCTCTCTCACACACACACACACACACACACACACACACACTGTTTTCCTGGAGAGCGATCGTTACACACCAGCACATCAGTGCTAAAATCTGCACTTCGGCCCCTTGAGATTCAGTTCTCTCTGCTGGGACCCCCAAACCTCTCTTCATTCTCCTTCCCTGTCTGCCTAGGAAAATGCTTATTTGGTCTCAAGGTGGATTTTCCCCTCTTTTGATCGGAGGCATGCATGGGCCAGGGAATGTAAGAGAGCGAGCCTGCAGTGTGACAGCAGGGAGAGGCGGGGTCCGTGGAGGTGGCAAACACAGGCCCTCTCTAAAAGCAAGGCCCACACTCAGTCCCTGCCGGCGGCCGCCACGTAAGAATGTGAGCCCTGTACAGCCCGACTATCTGAATTTTGGAGAAAATCCAGAAATTCAGACTTTGGTACAGATTTTTCTGATTTTTAAATAATGGCAATTGATTCCTAACTGAAAAAGGGCTTTTTAAGATCATTAAAACACACCTGCAGCTACATCAAGACCTTTAGCCCGTGCCTTTCCCTCTAAGTTTTTGAGGCTCCCAGCTTAATTTCCTTACAGAATCATGGCTTTTTGAACACCAGTACCAAGCAAACCGAGTAGCCAGGCAGTTTGGACTGATTAGATGGGAGGGGATGTCGTTGAACGTGGAGGCAAGAGACGTGAAGGGGAAAATGGTTCGTATCTCAAATTTTTCTTCTGGCACAGTTAGGCGTGTGACTTGGGGAATTGCTCGTTTATATATAATGGGGATGATACTACTTCCTCTTTAGAGATGACACCTATCAATCACTACTTTAGGGCTGGGCTCATAGTAGGTGCTCAAGATGGTCGAGTAACTGTCCCAGCAACCTCCAGGGGCATCTGGCCCTGAGCGAGGAGGGTAATGAAGGCAAGGACCAGGTGGCAATTCAGAAGAGGGAGACGAGTTTTTTAAACTTGGGGCACCTACTGGGTGCTCAGAGGTCATTAGCATCAATCAGAAAAGAGACATGATCTGTTCATTGACCTGTAGGGTAGGTGCTGGGAAATTCTCCTTCCCTCAGAATTCCACAAAAGGACTTCCGGGAAGATTCCCCAGATTCTGGTCTAGGCACATCCCTTTCAGGTGTGCACCCAGCACTTAGCACCTCCCTATTTTTTGCCAAATTGCACGACACAGACTGTGTACTGAATGCTTTTCTTGAAAGTGATTCGCCTTCTGGCCTGTTGCGCAGGTGGGTCACTGCAGGGGGTGACCCTGCCCTGATGTTCACCCTAGGTTTATTTATTCTCTTGGTTACAATATCCTTGAGGATCATGGGTTTCTCTGGCCCTAAGATGATCTGAAAGGAACTTCAGGAGGGTTGGGTGGGGGTACAGATGGGGTCTGTAGAGAGGAGGGGACCTGGCCAAGAGTAGTACTCAGAAAGTGCACGACATGTGCAGGCACAGCACCAGGTTTGATTTCTGCCCCCGGCTACTTGCTAATTTTGCTTCTACGAGCCTCAGTTTCCTCATCTACAAAATGGGCACGGCAGAGGCCCTGCCACAAAGATTTGAGGACAATTGAGAGACCACATGGGCAATCACTTTCCAAGCTGTAAAGGGCAGTGCATCCGTAGAGAGTAGGGATCCCCCAAAACTCTCCCCACAGAAGTGAGCAGGGATACCCCCTCCCCACGGCTGCCCACGGCTCCCGCTCTGACCCAGCGCCAGACTCAGTTTCCATATTTGTTCATTTTTTTTCCAGGGTAAATATTTTTTCATCTGTGGTATAAGGGGAGGGTGGAATTTTGACACAAGGCACAAAATTGTCACAGAGCCACGCTCTGAAAGTGTTTCCAGACCCCCACATGCTGGGTTCCATCCAGGGCAGAAGAGAAATTTCATGGATGGCTTGATACGTGGTTTTGGAGTTCTTCCTGCCCCTGAAATTTTGAAGTGGAAAAGCTGACATTCTGCTTTTAATTGATCCTCACAAGATGTGAAAAGTTCCCAAGTAGATTGTAATGTTGAAAGCTTCATATTCTAAATGAAATGAAATAACTAAATCAGATTTAGCACTTGAAAATGATTGCATTTAATGAGACGAATGGCAGCACACCAAAATGTGACACAAATTTTGGGATTATTATATAACCTAATATATTTAGCTCTACCTTATACTAAAATGGTATTAAAACATTTGTGGGCTCAAATTTAGGTTTTCCTAAATTCTCTACTTAATGCAGCCTCTCTTAATATTTATGTAAATTCTTTTCTGTGTTGATATTTGAGAACCTTTAAAAATTGTTATTGCGCCTAAAGTCAATAGCTTTCACAACCTGTGTGTGTGTTTTTTTCCCCACTGGATTTGGCGCTACAAATTTGCTGAATTCTTCTAGATTTAGGATCTGATGCTGTCCCGGCTCTCCTGATTTGGCAGGCCGAGTTGCTGGTGTGATCCCAAAAGTTCTCTCTGTGTAGCATGTTATTCTTGCAATAATAAATATTACATTTGTTTTTAAGTTGATCGATACAATTTCAATATCTAAAGCAATAAAGAGATTTTTTTAACCTCCAAGTTACAAGTAGAAGGTGAATAAGTAGAAGGTATGTTTCATTGATTAGATGGATAGAAACCTCCCTGATTTCAGAACCATCTGTGACACACAGCCTTAGGAATGCAAGAAGCAGCTACAAAAAAGGCATTTGTCTCTTTAACTTTCCAAAAGCCAAAGCTAAACCTAATGCCAAACGGCCATTATTACCTGAATACCAATTGCTGTCTGAATGCCAAGGTCAACGCTAGTCTTGCAGGTACAAGAATCTTCTGGTTTGAATCGATATTCAGCAAAATATTAAGTGTTTATCCCTAGGAAGTGGCATAAGAAGGAATTTTAACTTGGTGGACCATGCTTTTCTGGATTGTCAAAATTCAACAATAAACACAATTTGTAATAAAATTTTAAAAATTAATTCAATAAAAAGTACTAGAGACAGTAAGAAGTGAAGTTGTGGTAGATTAGATTATTGTTCAGTAAATATATATTTCCTCTCCACCCTCAGCAGAGTATACTTTGTGGCCTTGTTGATGTTCTTGTCCACGTCACTTACTTTGTCAATAGGATGTGGGCTGAAGCCACAGGTGCCAGTTGCCAGCCTAGACATTAAAAGGCATTGTGTGTTCCCTCTTACTCCTCTAGGGACTTCCAACATCCACCCTAACAGCATGGCCCAACCCATCTAGCCTGGACCCCAGAATGAGAAACCTGTTACAGACCCGTACCAGACCTGCAGCTGAAAGGGGGCTGTCCCAGCCACATCTGAAAGTGGCAAAGAAATGCTAATGTAAGATTCTGGGATTGTTCATTGTGCAGCAAATGATGGCTGACACAGAACCCAACTAGGTCGGAAGTATTTTGACCTCACCTGCTGAGTACATCCCTACCATACCTGAAAGTCCTAAAATAAAATAATAATAATAATAATAATAATAATAATAATAATAATAGTCTTTGCTTTGTATTTTTTTAAGTAATAAAAAAATACTTAAAAGCATAAGAGAAAAATAAAAACCACCCATGTCTTCCCACTGAAATGTAATCACTAACATCTTGCCTCATATTTCTGCTTCATTTAGGTGTGTATCCATCTAACCGCTTCTCTCTGATAACAGGTGAAGCCCGTTAGGTAGCTAGTTAGATCAAAGGCCATCTCATCCTTCTAATGGTTTGGATCAAAACCTTGGAGGCATCCCTGACTTTTTTTTTTCTCTCTCACATCCAGTCCCTGTCTGTTATTCAGAAAGGCCTTCCCTGGCTATTGTAGCTAATATTTCTCATTCACATGTGTGCGTGCGCGCGCGCGCGCACACACACACACACACACACACGCACACACACTGATACTGCGCAGTCCTCCTTCCCTGCCTCATCATTCCTCCTCGGTGCCCGCCACGCTCTAACATGCTACATATCTCACTGATTTGTTAATTTACTATCCACATCCCCTGCTAGAATACAAGTTCCACAAAGGCGGAGAGTTTTGGCTGTTTCATTGACCACCGTATTTCCATGTCTAAAACAGTACTTGGCACATAAATAGACGCTCACATATTTGTTGCCTGAATAAATGAATGAGTAAATGAATGACTGAACGTAAAGTGCCTGAAATGCTGTAGATGCATAAGAGTGGGTAATTATTAGCACCAAAGAGGTTAATGAAAGATGCTTTCTTACTTATACATTGTAGATGCTGTAGAAAGTGGATAAAAATTTTTAAGCGGAGCATAAACATATAAAATCATAAAAGCCACGGGCAGAACAAGCTGTAATATAACTCATAAAAGTAAAGCGGTGGGAGGAAGAAGTGGCTGGGGAGGGAACAAATGTAAACAAAATTCTTCATCTTATCACTAAGCATTGCTTAGCCTTTATAATTTAAGAAACAGCACTCTACGTTTATTTATTAAAGCAGATGCCAGGTCTGGAAACCAGTCTCGAAATGTATTTTATTTGGTCCAAACACTCTTTAGTTAGTTGCCAACTTTTGGAATGTGAGATATTTCCCTGCAACTCCGTATTCCGGCCTTTTCTTGATCAAGATGGGGCCAGGCTGGGCCTGCATTCTGAAGTCCAGTCATCAGATGGCAGAGAGTAGCAGCCCCTCCTGTCATCCGTGGCCTGAACCCCTGGTTTGCTACAGACCTCGCTCAGCCTTTCATTCCTGGTATAAATATTTAACAGCAACAACCTACAACATAGAAGGATAATTCTAACAGTAGTTATGTTGAGGCAGTGAGGCTTGTGAGTGTTGGAAATACAGGAGAGGAGAGTCGTCCTCATTTAGCACCTTCTCCGCTGTGTGTGCCTTCGTATGAGTTTCTGTGTGTTTTGTTTCAGTAACAGAGGGACTAGCAAGATTTTAAAAAATTTAAATACACTTTTTATTTTAGAAAAATTGCAAGACACTGAAAAACATAAAGCTCAAAAGTAGAAGCTGCCCATGCCCCACCAGTTACAGAAAACAATTAGCTGTGCGTTCGTCCTATCTTTCGTCTACAGTGATAAATCAGGCTGGTTAGAAATGAAGGTGGGTATCTAGATCGAGAGGCGTTTTCACATCATCGAGATCGTGTAGTGTGTAAAACATGATGGTACGTACCTTTTCAGATTATCAAGCATTTTACCTGAGGCTGAGTTCATATGTATTTCGCCCTTGTCAATGTTTAGAATCATATTGGCACTTTCTCTGTGTCTGGCTTTTCTTCGCTTCTGAGTGCGCAGAAGATTGAATTTATGTGCTTACCAAGTCCACATTCCAGTTTTCCTGGCAAAGGCTGATTCTGCCATTGGAAACAGAGTGTTTTCATTTTCTTTCTTTCTCCCCTCCATTCTATGCTTTTTCTGGTTTCTCTGTGTGCATACTTTCCCCTGGATTTGGCAGTTCGAAGTTGCTAAATTCTTCCAGATTCAGGGTCCAATGCCATCCTAAATCTCTGGGTTTGACGGGCAGGTCGGTGGTTACTGCGATATGATCCAAAAAGCTCTCTCTAAAGCCATCCGTCAATCAAACATCGACTGGTGAGATGGGAGACGGCAGCCACGCTGCATCTGGACGTCAGGGTCCATGGACCTCTCCCTAAAGGGTATCTGCACTGTGCTGGGCACAAAATAAGTTCCTACTACGTCCTTGGCAACCGAAACCAGGTCCGGTAGCTCTTGGCAGGAACCACAAAAGACTTTTTCTCTAAATCAACTCTTCATGGCCCTTTTGACCATCTTCAAATCCGAAAAACAGTTAAAGTTTTCTCACATTGTAGCACCAACGGCCACACTAACCCCTCTGGCTCCATTGTAGGTTAATTTTTGAAGACAATTATAGGATGACCCTGAGATTTCCAGCCTCCCAGACTCACCCTTCCTATCACCTGATCTGAATGTGGGAAATGAAGAACCACCCTCCACTTGCCATCACGGTATCTTCCAAGCTCGTGGGGGTGCATCTTCCAGTACACGGACAGAGTGGACGTCAGAAGTTCAGTCATCAACGCTGCTTTCCCTCCCATCCAAACACACTTGGTGGGACAACCAAGTTCTTGGCAATTCCTCCCCTGGGAACCTCTGAATGTACTTCCTCAGACTCAGGTGATGCATCTCCTCCCGCAGGTCACGTTCAAGTTTACCTGCAGACCCTTAGCATCTCCACTTTACCCCTCACATTTCCAGATCGATCTCCCCCTGGGAATCCCAGGTGACCCCAAGCCAGGGGCTTCCGGAGGTTCAGAACCAGCCCCTGGAAGACACTTACACCTTTGGCTCACTCTAGAGTCACTCCCTGTCACTGTTGGCCGTGGGTGCTGAGCAGCTGCAGTCTTGAATTTCTAGACTTTTCTAGGCCTGGATCTGGCACTGGCTTGTCCAGGAGGCACAGGACGAACTCTGCAGGTAGTTCACCCACATTCCTCTGAATTGGCTCTACGTGAAGAGTTGGAGCAGCCGTTCCCTCCATCCCTGCGAGCAGGGCAATGCCACCCTCTAAGCTGGGTCTCCAAATCAGTGTCTCCCCGAAACCAGTCCTCTCTTTCGGCTTCTCCAACCTCCTTTAAGTAGGAACCGTGCTAAGGGTCTCGAAACCCAGTTGGCCTTTGCATCCCCTTTGCAATTCCTGCATCAGTGGAGGAAAGGACGCTTGCCACACTGGGCGACTCCTGGCCTTTGAGGCTTCCACCAAACCGGAGGCAGAAAGAGTCCCATTCTCACCTCTTGTTGCATTCGTTTACCCCTCCATCCCTCGCCTAGATGGACATCTGGGACATCATCTCTGTGCACTGCCTACAGCCTAGGCAGCTGTCACCTCCAGCCTGCACCAACTCCAGGATGGAAAACAGCTACTTTTCCTTTTCATTCCCTTCCCCCCTTCTTACAGTATCACTCGTACACGACAGAGAGTCCCAGTGGACATTCCGTGAAGGGTGGAACAGCAGAAGCGAGCATCTGTTGTCTGGACACCGTCCCACTCCTCTTTAAGCTTAAGATGACAGTTCTGGAGGGCATTCCCCTTGAGGACCCCCACCCCATCTCCTGCCTGGCCCATGAGAGCACTTCATCCTCCACTTTCCTACTTTGGTCTCCTGTGTGAATTAATTTTTGTTGCCATTGTCGTATATAACTTCCTCCAAAAAATTCCTGTTCAGCGTTTAAATTTCTGAAAACCTTTCTTGACACATCAGCCCTCGCTAAGTATTAGCGGCCACTGTTATCATCATCGTCACTATTTTTAGAGAAGTTCTGTTTTTTTGAAAACCCTGTCATGTTGTGACACCAGAGAGACACACGAGGGCGTGCCAGGCATCTCATACAGAACTTTTCCCAGCCGCAGCCCTTGGAGGCTGCAATTTTGAGGATACAGAGGTGGGTGACGGGGGCAACATCTTGGGGGACCTCTGTGAGTGACAAGGGCAATTCTTGGGTCTCTCTTGGTCCAGTCTGCCAGCCTTGTCAAGGCCATGGCTCCTTTCCTGAGTGTTTCCTTAATGGAAATCAAGGTGACTCCATTCTCCACAGGTCATGGGGTGGCAGGGGGAGAGCTTGGAGTAGCTGGAGCAGCTCACAGGGTGTGCTTAGCTTTCAACCCGGATCTTCGTGTTCTCATCGAGGCAGCAGGGATGATAACACCCGCCATGCAGGGCTGTCGCGAGGATTAAGCAGGGACTCTCAGAGATCAAAAGAGGCCTGAGCTAGTTCTTCCTGTAGTAAAAATCCTAAAAGCAAAAAGAGAGAGAGAGAGAGAAAATCCCAGAATAGAGCTACCAAAACTGAAGTCACTTTTACAAGGTTAGATTGTCATAGAAGTAGATTTTACAGCCGACAGCCTCTCGGGACTGGCTTCTCTCGTTCCGCAGGAGGCCTCTGAGGGTCACCCATGTCATCACAGTTCATTCTTCGCCGTTGCCAAATTTCAGTCCGCTGTGTGCAAATGCCACAGTTGGTGTGTCCATCCCCCGGTGAAAAACACTTCCAGTTTGGGGTGACTATCAACGAGATGCTCTAAACTTTCACATGCAAGTTTTCACGTGAAGTAGGTTTTCATTTCTCTAAGTGAAACGCCCAGGAGTGGGATCGCTGGGTTGCATGGTAAGGGTGTGTTTAACGTTATATGGAAACTTCCAGACTGCTCCAGAGCGGCTGCACCATTTTACACTTTCACAAGCAGCGTGGGAGCCTCTGCTGCTCCGCACCCACACATCTGGCTCCTTTCCACATTCGTATCTTCGCCACCAAGCGTAGAACCGGGCCCATGGTAGGTGGTGACAAATATTTGCTGAATGGATAAATGCGTGACTGGAGGCCGTCAGTCACACTGGGTGGTTCTGAGGATTTGATGGAAACTAGTTTATAAACCACTTGGCCCAATGCCTGGCCCTCGATATGCGCTCAGGACTGAGGGTCATTGTTAGGGTCAAGGCCACTTCCCCAGGGTCAAGTTGCCCCCATCACCGGCCTCCTCTGTTCTGATCTCCGGCTCCCTAAGTTCCTTCCAGGCTTTGGGGTGAGAAAGATCTTCTTACCCCAGGAACTGAGGGTGTAAGAACCCCCCTACTCCTAGCAGGATCCCCCAAAGCTGCAAGCACTTTTCAAGCCAATCTGGGGCCTTCTCTGCTCTAGGCTAGGAGGAACCCAGAGAGACGTGGATCCCCCATGTTTTCCTTGCCTCCACACTCGAGAACGGGAGGCCAGCAGGCCGAGGAATGGAGCACATTTTTGTTTTCCTAGCTGGTCCTGTCCCCTTGAGGGGGACACCAGTGTGTCCCCAACCGCCGAGGTTCCTCCTAGTTTAGCCAAGCTCCTTGGCCTCCCTCATCCGCCCCCACCGGTGACCTGCTTGCCAGAATGTTTTCGCCACCTTTTCCTTTCCACAATAACTCGGACCCTTCGTGCTATTATTTTTCTAGGTTGATTGAACACGTTCTCCTCGCCGTGGAGGCCCGCAGACAGCGCCAAGCACAACAGGCCCAGCTTGAGGGGGGCCTGGGAGACCCGTCCCCCTCTGCAGCCTGGGGCCTGCTCTGGCAGGGCCAGGGGGACATTTACGGGGACCAGGAATGTGGGGAACCTTGCATGCCGGCAGCAGCCAATGGGGGTGAGGGTGCTGCCAGGAGGAGGGGGTCTCAGGCTCTTCTCTCTTTACCCATTTTCTTCAGTAGCTCATTTGGCATTTTCTAGAATCTTCTGACAGCAGAAAACTAGGGAGGCATGGGGTGTAATAAAGAGGGCAGTGGTTCTCAACCAGGGGTGACTGTGCCCGCCAGGGGACATCTGGCAGTATCTGGAGACCCTTTAGGCTGTCATGACTAGGGAGTGGGAGGTGCCGCTAAGCTTCCTACAGCGCGCAGGACAGACCCCGCAAGAGATTATCTGGCCCAGACTGCCAGTGGCGTTAAGGCTGAGAAACCTTGATTGCTCACTATCCCAGGGACACACAGGCAGGAAGAGGCACCCCAGAAAGCCTGACCCTGCTGTCCCCCTGTGCCTCCCAGTATTAGAGCTCATCAGGGGATGGGAGGTGGGGAACCTGGGACTGAGGGGCTCCTTCAGAGCAGGAGAGGGGCAGGAGGCGAGAGGTGTAGTCTGGGGGTCTTCTCCAGGGAATGAGGGGACCAAGGACCTAGGAAAGATTCCCAGGGGAATGAGGAAGGCTGCCATGATTCCTCTTCCCATCCGCTTCTAGTACCGGGGAAACCTGCTTCCAGACTTTGATGGGACACCTTTGCCTGTCACCCCAAATGCTCCACTTGGGGCCGACCCGGTGAACTTCCCTGCAGGACTGAATAACGAGCAGCAGAGGGCAGAGGAGTTCCTCTGTGCCTTCTCGTTTCTAGCGTTTTCATCACGAAGGAAACAGAGGTGCCTTCGAGAAAATGCGGAACAATTTAAAAAGCAGGACAAAGAAACATAAATCGCCCACAGTCCTGCGTCCAGAAACAGCTAAAACTGCAAACAGTGAGCCTTTCTGCCTTTCTCCCAGGCAAAGGTGTTTACCGTTTTTGTTTGGTTTTGCTGGTTCCCAGCACAAGTGTCATCATCCCAGACACATGACTGTGTGGCCTGGATTCTTCACGTGAGATTACACGGGAAGGATTTTTTCTGTCGTCTAACAAGCTCTTCATACCATCCTTAGTCGCTGAGTGACAGCTGCGGAGTGGGTATGCCTCCGTTCACAATCGTGCTCCAAGCTCGCACCGTGTGCCAGGCCGTGGGGGGGAGGGGGCCTGTCATGAGCAAGGAGACCCAGGTCTGGGAGACAGATGGTAACCCAGGGTCATTTCAGATCCAGAGCAGTGCCAGGGCGGGGGACAACACCCGGGGCGATGTGATGAGGAGTTTCTGGATGGTGAGTCCTGCCTCTCAGGAGCGGCCACATTCAAAGGGGAACCTGGATGATGACAGGAGTCAGCCTGGGGAAGGACGAGCTGCAAGACGAGTGCGTCCACCGGGAAGGTGCCCGGCGCGGTTGAAGAATGGGCTGGGAAGGGAGCACCTGGCCAGAGGTCGGGTGAAGAGAGGTGGGCAGAGGCCAGACCAGGTGAGTCTTGTGGGTGACGGCCTCGTAGAAGACTTCAGTGCAGTGTCTCTGCGGAGTGAGGGGCGTTACAGACAGGAGTGACACGCTCTCTGCATTTTTTTCTTGGGGCCGGGGGAGCTGCAGGAGGAGACGGGCCAGGAAGCTGATACAGTCGTTCAGCAAGAGATGACCGCGGCTCGGGCCAGGTCAGGGACGGGACAGAGAGACGTGATCAAATTCGAGGTCTGTTTCAGAGAAAGGTCCCTGGGACTTGGCTAGGGATGGGACGTGGGGAGTGAGGGACAGTGAAGCGTGCCTCCTGGGTTTCTTCTTTGTGCCTCTAGGCGGATGGTAGTGACATATAAGGAGCCTGAAGGGCAGGGAGGATGACCCACACGCCTGCTCCCCCTGCTCACCCCTCCCCGACCTCCTAATTCCAGAGCTCACCAGCCCCTGCCCAGGGAGGGCATTCTGCTTTTCTGCTTCCTTAGTGAGACCATAAAGCAAAGGTGCTAACAGAGGAGGATAAAGACTCAGTCCTGGTCTAATAAAAATAAGGACCCCCCGCATTTCACTTTAAACATCATTATTTGTTTTTTCTTTCAAACTGCACACATGATTACTAGGCATTGTAGCAATGTTAGTCAAATACACGTCAGCGCTAAGATGGGACTAATGAGTCCCCGTGATCTCACCATTTAGAGACCCTCGGTAAGCTTACTGAAGTTTCCTTTACACTGATATCTTTCTCAGTGTCTGTATCTGTGTGTCATTCATGCATTCATTCAACCTATTTTTTGAGCACCTACTATGTGCCAGGCACTTTTCTAGACACTGAAGGTGTAGCAGGGAATAAAGAGACAGAAATCCTTGCCTTCATGGAACTGACGGTCTAACGGAGCAATAAATAAAATAATCAGTGAAATATTTCATTTGTTATAAAGTAGTGAGTGCTGTGGAGAAACTAAGGCAGGGACCGAGGAGGAGGGTGTTAGGTGGGGGGCTGAAACTTTACAAAGAGTAATCGGGGAGTGTGTCACTGAGCGGGTGACATTTGAGCAGAGACCTGAGTTTGTGGAGGGAGAAAAGGAGGAGGACAGCTGGGGGTGGGGAGTAAGAACAGCAGGTGCAAAGGCCCTGAGGCGGGAGAGCCTGGAGTGATTCAGAAAGAGCTGGAGCCAGGGGAAAGGAAGTGCTAGAGAAGGAGGAAGGGGTCATGCTGTGGTAATGTCAGCCGTCGGAGGGCACGTAAAGCCTCAGCAGGGCTTTCATTGCTCGGTGGACATTTTATTGTAAATCCAAACAGCAGAGAGAGCCATCAGATCAACCCCACATACCCACCTCTTGGCCTCAACTCCTGGTCCGTCTGACTTCGTTGATTCTCGCCCCCACCCACTCCATCTCACTGTGTGATTCTGAAGCAAACCACAGACATCATGTCACCAGCACCTCCGGGGGTTTTTGGCCCATAACAGACTCTCTTACGAGGGATGGTCAACGATCTAATGAGTGAGCAAGTTTGTGTGTGAATGAATGAGTGAATGAATGAGAAGGATAAGAACCCCATGGGGTGAGAGGCTGAGGGTAAAGGGCAGCCGAGAGCTTGCGCACTCAAGAGAGGGATTTCAGCGTTTCAGACCGGGGCGGATTGGATGGAAGTGCGGGGACAGGTCCCCGGGACGTCCCAAGCCCCCGTGCATTATTCCAGGGTTTGAAACGTAGCCTTAATGTGATTGCTGCCTGTGGGAGTCATAAAAACGTAGGCGATGTCTGCTCAGAACACACTCCCTGATTCAATTTTCCCTCTGCTCGGGAGCGTGTTGTTAAATGGTCCGGTCCCACGCGTCGAGGATGATAGATTCACGGCCCAATCGAATTGGAAGGTCCAGGGGGGCGACCTAGAGCAGGGCGTTTCAGCTCTTTCCACAGCGGCCCGGTAAGGACTGGCTTACACGGTGGCCCGCACGCGCGCGAGCGTGTGCATACGCGCACCCACGTGGCAGGAAGCTCGCCTCATCTTACTCTCATGCGCTGCCCTCCGCTAGTTTGTTTTTCTTCTTTTCTCTTTTTTTTTTTAAGATGATGGTCACGGCTCACCGACTTGATGGCAAGACCTAACTAATGGGTCACAGCTCCCAGTCTCAAAATCATCAAACCTAACGTCTTCAATGGACAGAGAAGGAGACCGAGGGAGACCCAAGGTGGACTAGTGATCTTGCTAAGGTCACACAGCAAGTTAGAGGCAGAGCCAGGACGAAGGAACGTCCACTTTAGGCCTCCGGGAGTCGGAGAGTCCAGGGGACGGTAGATAAATCCCAGCTTCTACGACAGCAGTTTTGCTGTCGTGTCCTACCTGCTCCCTGAAGCACCCCGCCACCCCGCTCCGCCAAGCCGCCCTCCGTCTCCCATGCCACCTCATCGTCGTCATAATGTTAACGCCCGCTAACACGGTCGCACTCATCTGCTTGTTTCCCTGTTCTCTGTTCTACCTCCACGATGCCAAAGACATAATGTGCACAAGAGCAAGGACTTAACTGTGTCCTCCACACCCAGAAAGGTGTCCGGCACATAGTAGGTGCTCAATAAGTCTTTACTAAATGAAAAAAGAGTAAATAGAGCAGCCGGCAGCTGGAGTCCCGGTTTGGGTAAGGGAAAGGCTCAGATCGCATGCAGCTTTCAAAACCGACAGCTATGAATGGGCAGCAGGAAAGAGCCAGGCACGCGGGTCTGGACACTCCGTGTCCGCCAGGTCCCTGTCCTTTTTGAGGTCCTGAAGAGGCTTTGCAGGAAAGGCTCGCTGGGGCAAGGGCAATGATATTCCAGCAGCAGGATCTAACGTCCGTGGGGTTCAGGGCCAAGACCACTTAGGGATCTAACCCAGGGGGTGTCCCTCAGGGTAGAGGACGCCACCCTTTACATGGGCTCTGTCCGGTAGACCTCTCTGCTATGCCAGAATGTTCTAGCCTGTGCTGTTCAGTACACTAGCCTCTAGCCCTCGAGATTCGGCTGGTGTGACTGACAAACTGAATCATCAATTCTATTTTAATTTTGGTTCATTTATACTGAAACGGACATAGCCACAATGTGGTCTGTGGCTGCTGTACCAGCACAGCCCTCGATGATTACAGCTCACGCGAGAGCAGGGAGCTGCTCTAAAATGTTTCCTCCGATTCCCTCACCTTGCATAGCACCGAAGAGGATGCATTTCTAACATCCACTTCACAAATCATCAGCCATGACTTTCGCCAGGGACCTCTTACGTCTGATGTTCATCCAAGCCCATTGGCAAAGCCTCTGGTGTGGACCAAACACAGAGCTAAATGGTGGACCCGTTGAAGTCACTGCCTCACTGGGGGGTGGTCTCCCTGATGACATGAAAGGGGAATCGGCCTGGAGAATAAATTCCAGCCGAGATAAGTGCAGGCACACAGGTCCAGAGCCAGAACAAAGCCCAGTACGGAAAACTAGTGAGGGGCCAGATTTCTGGCTGCGCTGTCATGGCAAGAATTTTGGATTTCGTTCTCCCACTGGATTTTCCCGTCCTTTGCTTGAGATGCTGGTAGGTAGCGGGTTAAGCAAAGCTCTGAAGAAGCCAGAGGTTTCCAGCTGAAATAAAATTCTTTGTACATACTTTCTGTTACAGGATCCAATTCGGTATCGATATTCTCATTTAAAAAAAATAATAATTTTCATTAGATTGAGGCCAGAATGTCCCACGAAGCCTAGTGAGGTTTACCAATTGATTCGCAGAATGAAATCTTATCTAAAATCTTTTTATTTTATGCTATTAAGGACACAGGAGAGAGCAGCCGAGTGAAAATTTTCCCTGCCGGATTAATGCACAGGGTCAGCTGGAAGTGGCCCCTGGGCTGTCTTAAAAAGATTGTCATTTGCAATTTCCCACTATTTTGTTTCCCGTTACCAGTAATTGAAAAATTATTTTCTTCCCTTCGGGTGAAGTTAATGGATTGGCACCTCCTTTTGAGTACCTCGGATCTTTATCGGCGACTCCTTCCCCGGGCTGGCATCACCCCCGGAGCCCTTGGGAGGTCTGGGTGGTCAGAGTGGTCTGCCCGCATTTCTCTCTGCTCCTCGGGGCTGTGGGCAATGGGAGTGGGGGAGATGCGGGAAGGAGGGGGATGCAGATCGCAGTCCTGAGACCACAGGCCACATCGCATCAAATCCTTGGAGAGGGGCATGTCACTTGAGACCGTGTGATGACACAGGAAGAGCAGGCCTGGGGGATGCTCGGGTCTCCCCGGAAGCCAGCCGTTGTGCAGAGAAGAAAGCCATCAGGTGTGCGTGGGCCGGACACGGAGGACTTTCTCTCCACCTCGCTCTCTCTGTCTCCTTTTGTCTTTCTTTAAAGATAATAAAGGGCTTTTATGTCCATGGTACGAGCTCTACCACCTCATTAAACACAGAAGGTATAGCAAGCCACTCTCCTCTCTCTCTCTCTCTCTCTCTCTCTCTCTCTCTCTCTCGCTCTCCCCCCCCCCCCAGCCCACTGGCCGCCCTGCTGTCTCATACATACCCCTGCACTTGCTTTCCCTCCATCATGCACCTTCCTCCCCTAAGTATCCCCACTCCCTCTTCTCCTCCCGATCTTTGCTCAGCTGCCACCTTCTGAACGTGGCCTTCCTAACACTCTACCTGAACTTGCAACCCCATCCTCAAACCTAGCACTGACCGTCTGCCTGGCTTTATTTGGTTCTCTCAAGCGCGCGTCAATCCCAACCCGCTCTGCATTTCACCGGTTTCATTGCTCACGGTCTGTCTCCACCCACCAGGCAGTCGTACCATTCTTCACTCACTGCGCCTGGCACACAGTAGATGCTCAGTAAATATCTCGATGAACGGACGAAGGGGCAGAAAAAGAGCACCCACACTTCATCATATGCAACCACCGGGAGTATGTGGGGCATTTGCTTATCTTTTTCTTTCTATCTATAGGCTTTTGTTTCCATTTCCACAGTGGAGTCACCCCATTCACAGGGGTCTGTTATAAACATAAATGGGAAAATGCCCTGTTCCATTGTTTCCAGTTTTGCCTGCACACAGAGTAGCTGGTTTGCACTAAGGATGTAAATTGTGTGGAAATCATGTATCTTGAGACATCATCAGTTGTTCAGCAGAGTGAGATGCCCCCAGAAGAACTAAACCCCAAAGATGATCCCCCAGATCGATCATCACCCCCTCTACACTTGATTCGTAGCGAATCGTCATTAAATTAGAAGAGCTGCTCGCACTGTTTAAAACGTTTTCTTCAGTCTTTCCCTTTAAACGTTTTCAATCGAGAGGATGCAGACGATTTTGCTCACATATGCAATGCCCAACCCTTGCCAAATACAGCTCCAATCACACCAATAAAATAATTTAGAGTCTTGCTTTTTCACTTAATCATCTTGTATTTCTTTTCTCGTTATTACGAACTCTTCACAAATATCATCTCTAACGGCTACATAGCCTGCCGTCCTGGCTCAGCCCATTCCCTAGGCTCACTCTATTTTTACATGACCTTAAAAATTCAGAATCCAGGACAAAAGGATCCAAGGTTGTAGCCAAGAAGACATAAGAGGTGCCAAAGCTGAAGGACAGGATTAAGCCGACAACGTAAGGGTATACGATTTAGAAGCGCCACGAGGTGACATTGACACAGATGTCTCCATTCCTTTGGTCAAAGGAGGTCAGCAGTGTGACCCATGGCAGCGGGGCTTGTGCCGATGTCTTCCATTTACCTCCTCACCTTCTTCCCCCGCTCTTTGCCCAGGAGGTCACCTGCGTGCCTCTCGCCATCAGGGTCTGGCGGGGTCCGTTGGGCTCAGCCTCCCTCCCCCCAAGGTCATGGCTCTGTGCTGTGGCCCCTGCACATGACTCTACCAGCTTCCAGTTACTGCTCTTCCCCTCACAACTCCAGGCCTTGGAGTGAGACAGCAGAACCCCTATATCAGGGGCACTCTTCCTTCTGGCTTCCCTCCACCTTGACCATACTTGACGGACAGAATAGAAAACGCCCTTCGAATGAACCTGTTTACTTGTGCCTTGTTCCTTTCCCAGCTCCTGACTGATCCAGACCTCCATCAGCGCACATTTACTCATTCCTTGGCTCTCTAAGCCAAGATTGCAAAGCGGTGACCCTCGTGGGTTGAACTTGACTGTCACAGGTGTGAATTAGTCTGCAACCTTTAACCAGGGGGAGAGTTCAGGTAAAAGGATATTCACGGGAAGCTTAGAGCTGGCCACATGGGGCCTTTTATTTTTTTTCTTCCACCCGTGGCTACTCTCAGCCAGGGTGGAGTTGCTGCCGCCTCTGTTGTCTTTTCAGGAGGTGGCCGGAGCTCTCCAGGTGCCACGTTGCCACCTAACCCACCTTTCTTATTCACACGACCTGCCTGGCTCCTTGAGGCCCTGCATTGACGACCTCTCAAGTGTCCCAGACTTCACTGGCCTTTAACCGTAAGGCTGCTTATGGGAACAGCCCAGGTGGCAGTCGGTATTGGAGGAAATGGAAAAGCAGCGATGGCCCATGGGCTTGGCAGCCGGCGTGGGGGTGGCAAGGTGGGTGAGGTGTGCATCGGCCTGAGTGGGGGTGGCTGAGCCTTGATGGTGGCTGGAGCTAGTTAGATTTGGGAATAGCGGCCTGGGAAATCAGCCGGCGGTGAGAGCCGAGAGGGAACTTGAGAGCCTCTCATTGAAACGTCTCTCTGTGATACTGAGTTCAGATGGAACCAAGGAAATAGAAGGCTCTGGATAAAACGGCCGCCTTTGGCCTCCTCTGCGGTTCCCTGTCGAGCTCTGGGAGCAGGTAAAAGGGAGACGACCAAGGCCCTTAACCTTCTAATGAGATGATGCCGCAAATTCCTCTCAATTTGCTTATCAAGTTTACCAGCTCACACTCACCAAGTGCAAGGTTAGGCCTGGAGAGAGTTTTCTTCATTGTCAATAAGCCAAGAAAGCTTTCTGGAAGGTTCCCAACACACACACAGACCCCAAATCCCAGCACCAGAGTGCTTAGTGAGAGCACGGAGTCCTGGCACCGCCTCAGGTCAGGCTGGGCACTGACAGTGCTGGCCCTGAGTCGGCCCCTGCAGTGTTCTCATGGGGGCAAGTTCAGTGTCGCGAGCGCCTGGGGGACACTTTTCAGCCTTGGGGTCTGCAGTCCGGTGGCCAGTTCTTCAGCTCCACATCAGCTTTGGGAGTCTGACGGACTGAAAGCTGGGGCCCTTGCACATCCGAATCAGCTTTACGATCTGGCTTCACTTAGGTCATCGTAGTTGAGTTTACGATGATGCCTCATGTGGCCGGGGACCAGTGGCATCAGCATCCCCTGGGAACTGAAAGAAGTGCAGCATGTCCGACCCCGCCCAGACCCACTGCTCCAGAATCTGCGTTTTCACAAGCCTTCAAGGCATTTGTGTGGCCATTCAATTTTGAGAAGTATCGGTTGAACTCCGAGGGCTTTTTGAGAAATATGTGTAATCGTTGATTCTGCGCATTCATTGAGCACTGACTGCATGCCCGTCTCTGGCAAATGCCGGGACTACGGCAGGGAACATGATCGATAAATCCCATCCATCGTGGGATTTGCTTTCTGCTGGGGGAGACAGACAGACAAACAGACAAGATAAATATGTAAACTGGGGGATATGTCAGATCGCGATGAGCACGCGAGAGAAAAATAAAGCAGTGCTCCCAGAGGGGAGTGACAGGGAGAAGGGTTATGATTTTCCAGGAGGCAGAATGACAAGAAGGGGACATTTGAGCAACAGTCTGATGGAGGAGAGGAAAAGCCTATTCCAGGAGGCCTGGAAAGCACATGCAGAGACTCTGCAGCAGAAGCCCGACGTGTTTGAGAGATTATCGAGGAGACCAGTGTGGCTGGGGAGGAGTGAGTGAGGGGAAGGGCCAGCAGACGAGCTGGGGGAGCGATGAGGACGGGGGGAAGACGATGCGGTCACTGAAGACCCTGGCTTCTCCTCCAGTGAGCAGGGACGCCCTGGAGAGGTGGCGAAAGACCCAGTCCACATGCGGTGAGTATGCTCCTAAGGGAAACACCATTGTTGCTGTTGTTTGCTATGAGTCAGAGTCTGTGGAAACAGGTGGGGCTCGCCCTTGAGGTTTCGGCTTCGATGACCCTGACTGCCCAAGCTGGGAGGCGGGCGATGCAGCCCTCCGAGTGCCCGGTCTGCTGAAAGCTCTTGGGTGGAGCTGGCCAGTGCTAGTCACGATTCTGTCTCAGAGGCTGGCACTGTACGAGGTGCTCAATACATACCCGTCAGTGAAAGGGATGGATATACACACAGACCTGGGGGCGGAGAGGGGCAGGAGGCTCAGGAGGGGGGAGCATGCGGCTGGCGAGGAGTGGCAGGGTATTGTTAGAAGCAAACACCTGAGATTTGTCCATTCATGGTGCTCTCTGGAGCCTGACGCCCAGGAATGGGACAAGAGTCCCGGCCATGTCCGGTCACACAGCTGGGAAAGGTGACCCAGAGGCCACAGGGACTCTGTGCCAAGAAATCCTGTTTTTTTTTTTCGTGTGTGTGTGTGTGTGTGTGTGTGTGTGTGTGTGTGAACTTGGCAAGGCTCCTGTCCTCCGGTCTCAAGGCCACGGTATGTTTCAGGTCAGGCTCCTCCTCCTCGAAGCCTTCTCCCCAACAATGATGCGCGGGCACAGCTGGCCAGAGGCTGGTCACTCAAAGAGCCACCTGGCAACACTCAGAGGAAGCAAGTGTGTGCACCCAACTGTGTGCACGCTCTCTGACAGGGCAGCCCACCCCCAGGGCCAGAGCCCAGAGCCCAGAGCAGTGGTTCTCAACCAGGACAGTGTTGACCCCCCAGGGGACACTCGGCAATGTCTGGAGAACTTTTTGATTGTCACTCCTGGGGGCGTGAAACTGGTATCTAGTGGGTAAAGGCCAAGCATGCTGCTGAGTATCCTATAGGACAGCCTCACAACGGAGAATGATCTGGTACCAATATCAACAGCCATTATTGTCCCCTAAGGAGCTTTTTTAAAGCAGTTTCTCTAATTACATCGCCCCTCCCAATGAAATTTTAATACCATAGCGACATTGTATACACCGTATATCTACTTACGTGCTCTGGGTATAGCTGTGCTTTATGCATAAGAAAAGTAATATTTCAAAGTGTCCATCGACGAATGGACACACAAATACGGTGTATACAGACGATGGAGGGGAATTCCGACACCTCCTGCGACATGGATAAACCCTGAGGGTGGTATGCTGATTCCACTCATGTGAAATCAGGTGATTCCACTCATGTGAAGTACCTGAGCGACTCGTAGAGAAGGAAGCAGAGTGGTGGTTGCCAGGGGCTGAGAGTGGGGTGGGAGGAAGGGGGGGTGGTTTAATGGGGACAGAGTCTCAGCTGTGCAAGAAGGAAAGCGTTTTGGTGATGGCTGCACAGCAATGGGGATGTATTTGATGCCGCTAAACTAACCGCACACTTAAAGATGGTGAAGGTGGTGAATTTTATGCTACGTATTTTATCACAATTTTTAAAAAGAGTCCTATTGTTCCAACCCCTCAAGACCCAGTTCTTGCACCCTCGGGGGCATGTCACCCCTGTTGGGAATGCATGGTCCAGAGATGTCCTTGCACAGAACTCACGTGTCTGGGTGTTCACGGCGGCTTGGTTTGGGGAGATGGGAGGCGGAGCAGCCTGGGGGTCCCCCCTACCCCTGACTCCATGACTGTGGGAAGAGAAGTTTCCAAGACGATGGTACCTACTCGAGGTGCAGGGAGGATGGAAAGACTCTCGGTCATGGCTCAGACAGCTTGTCACAGATGCTCCACAATCACACCATCCAGGTTTCTAGGAAATCCATAAACAGCCAAATGATTCTCCACTTCCTCGAGCTGATGACTTGACAACAGTTTCAAACCAAACTCTTCACGAGATGCCACTCACTCTCCCCCACGCAAGACTTACTGTTTTCTGCAAGATTCTTTCTGAAAAGCAAGATTCACTGTTCGCAGCCTGTCTGCAGTTTGCTTTCTTTCCTTCCACTTATAAATTCTGGGGTTTTGTGGGTTTTTTACCTTTGTTCCTTGAAACCGTATAGGAACACGAGTCGTCCTCTTGTGAGCCTGAAACAGCACGGACATAATGAACTCGATGTCTCTGGATTATTCTTTGGCAATAAGTTAAGCATGCCAGGCACACACCAAGGGAGATTATGAAACGGTTACAAGCAACACCCAGATGTGCACGTGGCGGCGTGGAGAGGTCTAAACGGGAGCTCAGTGTCATCGTGCAGAAGTTAAAAACAGATGAGCACGCAAAGCAACTATACGTGTTTTGCAAAACACACATACTGACAGAAGGATGCACTCAGACGTGGCAGGAGGGGGATAGGACTGGGGACTTAGATTAGAGGAACTGAATAGATGTATAGATTGGGTACAAATATGTCTGTTCCCACTTCATCAGTGTAGCTGCAGGGATGAGAGGAAAGGCCCAGGAATTGGGGGCGGGGGTAACTAACTAGTCCTATAACTTAAGATTTCTTCTAACGTTTCTTCCTATGGATTCATAGGGACTTTAAGATAGAAGATTAGAGGAGCAGAGGGGCATGCACCAAGTAAGATCTGGGGGCAGCTGAGGAACTAACCAGGTGAGCGAGGTGGGGACAACACAACACGGAAAGGTTCTGGTAAGGCAGGACATGGTGCCATCAGGAATCATCAGTGCGAGAGGAGAAAAATGATGAGAGCAGAGAACTCAGCAGGGGCAAGACTGTGAAGGACCTTGGTCGCCCCTGGGGAGCGAGTTTCTGGGACAGATCACAGAGGGTCTCGCTCACTATTGCATAGACGTGGCTTTTCCCTAGAGTGAGATGAACATCACCGGGAGCTTTGAGGACAGGTGGGCAGAGTCTGACTTAGGTTCCTGATGGGAAGGAGGTGCCATCGGTGTCTGGCCCCAAAACCTAGCCAGGCCATAGAACAGTGAGGTCTGTGGCCCTCTTACCTCGAGGAGTTTCCAAGACGAGAAGTGCAGCCCGTCACCCCGAAACACAGTGAGCCCATTAGCCCCCCATCTGAATCAGATCTCCTATTAAGCAATTTGGGGCCGTTTCGAGAGAAGATTGTGTCATTTCCCGAAATCTCCGGCTGCTTCATTTAGACCTGGTGTTTAGGCGAAATGCAATTAACACCTTCCAAACCTGGTTTCCCCTGAAATCCAATCAATTTTAACTCGTTTTCAAATCACACGCTTTCTCTAATTGTGAGCCGCGGCCTCGGCAGGATGGCGATTTAAGTCAATTATCGCATCGCCTGTATGAAAATTATGCTATTGACGCTGGTGGCTCCCCCACACTACTGATGAGCTTCCTCGAGCTAATGGAATAATGAAAACACAAAACAGATTTGCCGTTCTTAATCAGAGAAAGCGGTAATGAAGGCAAATTAAAATGGGGGCTCCGATCTGCACGGAGAACTGGTAATGCAGTTTCTCCTTTTAAATTAGCGCTCGGGTTCTCGAATGGGGATGGCGGGGAGGAGGGGAGCAGCTCACAATTCTGTTAGACCCAAGTGTGTCACTTGGCTTGCTTCTGGCCTTTGGGGTCCGCCACTGGAGTTTAGTTATGGGACACGGTCAGGAGCCAGCCCCTCTGGTACACCACCCCTCTCTAGGTTCAGCTCGCTACGTGTGACGGGCCATGTCATCTTCCCCAAATCCTGGGGGCTCGCTGGTGTTATTGATCGCCATTTTACAGAAGAGGAACCTAAAGAACGTGTCATAGGTTTAAATCTGCCAGTTTCAGCGCTATGGTCATTAGGGGATGGGTAAGTCTCTGTAGTGGGGCTGTCTTGTGCATTTGTAGGACACTTGGTAGCATTCTAGGGCTCCACCCACTAGATGCCAGTGGCAATATTGCCCCCAGTTGAGACCTAGATGACCCTGGGCGCTCCGCTATCGCCCGGGCAGCCTCTCTTGCCAAGAAGAGCAGGCAGCCCGGGGCTGGGAGTCAGGAGACCTGGGTCTGCGTCCTGCCCCTGCCTCATCGTGGGACCCAGGGCAAATCATGACCCCTCACAGGGCCTGGGTTTCTTGACCTGTCAAGTGGGTATGATAAGATGGGGAACTGGAACCTGGCTTGGTTGAAGAAGTTGGCCAATGTGATGGAAGGTTTGGTCAAGTGAGAAGCAGCATCCAAGGGGAGCTCAGAGAGGAGAGTTGTCAGAGAGTCACCAGGGACGAGGTGGGCCAGCCAGAGGGTCCAGACGGCAAGAGTGAAGACTGGTGAGGCCAAGGAGGGCCAGGGCAGAAGCAGGGCCGGATTCTGGGAGGCCAGAGGAGTTAGACCTCCCTCCCCTCCCCTTTCCCTTCCTCCCACCCTCCCTCCTTCTTTCACCTCCTCTGTGTATCGTCCTACACTCATCCCATCACTTTTTATCTCCACTTCGCAGAGAGGCACACGGAACGTAAGCCCGTTGCCAAGTCTGCACAGCTAATAAGCAGTCGAGCTGGGTTTGAACTCTGGTGGTCTGGCCCGGAGTCCGTGTCCTTGACATCTGCTTCTCACCTGGGGAACGTAGGTCCTGGCGAGAGGGACTTCTAATTTCACCAAAAGGTTTATGTCCTGGCTGGGGCGTGACTGAGTGGGGCTTCCTGTCCTGGAGAGTCAACAAGGGAACTGAACGTCTCATTAAGAGGGGGCCGTGTACCGGTAAGAATGGCCTCTCATGCCCTGGGCTACCCCAGACCGCAGGACATTTGTACAGGATTTGGATGGGAACACCCAGAAGGACATGGCACGTGGCTTGAAAACTCAAGGAAAGAGCTCGGTAAAACGAAACAAAGCGAAACTATACCTGCGTGTAATGACCAAGAATTATCTAAGAGTAACAGGTAATCGGTGAGAGAAGTGCCCGCGGCACGGAGCTTGGCACAGCGTAGGTGCTTCGTAAACTCCTTCCTTCCCTCCAGACCCCCCCGCATCCCCGGGGATAGCACCGACCCTGCCGGCGGGGGGTCTGCTTGGAGCAGCTTTTCCTTCTTCCAGCTGCCCCCACCCCTCACTTGCCACAGGCCACCCTCCTCGGTCGTCCATCTTTCTTGCCTGAGACCGATGCTGAGCTGGGTGGCCTTCAGCAGGTTGCTTGACCTCTCTGAGCCCCCTCCTCCTGGGGCAGGGTCTGTGGACCCCCTTCCCTCTACCTTGGTTGGAATTTTTACTCGGTGCCCTCTTGCAGCCGCCTCCTCTCCTTCTTCCTTTCCCCTCCTCCACCCCCATCCATCCTTTCCTCTGTGCCCTCCTCCCCACACCTCTGCACAGAGCTCCAAGCCTCTGCCCAGATCATGATTTTCAGAGATGGACGAGCAGACAGGGTAGAGAAGGCCCCTCCTTTTCTGAGGGCTTCGGGCCAGACACCAGGGCGCTCTGCTTGCTTTGTCAAGATCCTTCTAGCAAAGGTAGATCTCAGCTGATGTCTCGGCAGCCAGCTAAATATTTATGGAGTTCCTAAAATTTCCCTCCGCGTGAAGCTCGTTGCGTTATCTCCCATCTGCACGCCGTTCACCTTTGGTCTGACGCTTCCCAGAACCCTCTCGGTCTCAGGCACCATCTCTCAAGAGGGTGATGAAACCCTGTTCGCCTCTAATCACTTCCAGGAATAACAATAGGTCCTGACATCGTATAGGGTTTCTCGAAGCACGTTTGCACACGTCCTCTCACTCACGTCTCACACTAACCGCGTGCCTTAGACTTTTGCATCCTGTTTCAGGGAAGGCCTTACAGCCAGGGTGTGGCAGAGCCACCCGCAGCCTCCCTCGTGGCACCCACAGGTGCCAAAGCCCACTCACCCAGGTCCAGCTCATCTGTGGGCCCCAGGACAGGCGTAGAAATGTCTCACATGTCAGGTTATAAACAAAATTAAACATGGTTTCTTTTTTTTTCTTCTCCCACTTTGACAAATGTATCTGCAAGGTCTGAATTTAGAGACCTCTCTCTCCTCAGTTTTGCACTGGAATGGAAGCCATGCTGTGTGCGGCTTTTCTAGTTTCATGAGCCAATGAATTGTCTTTGTGCTGACACCAGCTGGAGTTTCTGTCACTTATGACTAGAAGTCCTGGTAATGCGTGGCTGTAGGAGCCAGACTAGGGGACAGGAAGGTAGTTCAGCCGTCCCCTTGTGAACTGAGAAGGTCAGAGACCCATGGTGATTTAGGACCAGAACTTTTAGGGAAAGGAATAATAGCACAAAGTTGAATCGAAGGAGGGGACCAAGAAGACGTATACCTCCTTGCAGAGCGTGCACACATACTTCACGTCTTTTTCGGAAATGCTGTGGGCACCTTGAAATCCTCAGCCAGAGCTTACTCTCAGAGGGGATCGCAGCCCACCTGGCCAACCTCTTTACTGTATAAACGAGGGAATGGAACCTCAGAGGCGAGGAAGTGCCTTGCTCAAGCTCTCCTACCTAGTGAGCAGCAAAAATCTTTCGTCAGCTCAGCCAGTATGCATCAATCACTCGCTGGATTCAAGACCGTATGGCAAGCACTGGGATAGCGCAGGGCAGGGGTGAGCCAACTGTGGCCCAGTGTCTCCTCTTGCAAATAAAGTTTTATTGACACACGGCCCTGTCTGTTTGTTTACAAGTTGTCCGTGGCTGCTTTTGTGCTACGGGGCAGTGAAGAACAGCTGCAGCAGAGACGAGGCGTCCTCAGAGGGCTCGGCTCCACCTTGGGTTTGACCATCTACAAGGCGCTGTGCCATGTCTTGGCACTTCCACCATCCTCACTGGAAGACCCTAGGACCCCCGGGCCAGAGGGTGGGCTTGCTGACGCGTCTCTCCCCTTGGAAGGGGCCGGGGCAGCAATCTTGACTTCAGAATCTTTATTGGAAAATAAACACTGTTAATGTACAAGAAATCCCATCCAGGGGTCCAGTCAAAACATCCCCGTGTGGGGTTGATGCCACCCTAATGGGCTCCAGATGTCGCCCGGTCTCAGTGTCCTGGTGACCTGAGGGAAGGAGGCAGGCCCTGGAGGGGAGACACGTAGTGGGTTAGGAACCCAAAGAGGTATCCTTGCTACCCCCGTTTCTCTCTGCATGGGGAAGTCTGGGGACCGTCTCACCCCACCCTGCTGCTTAGCGTCACCAGACCCCATTCAACTCTGCCCTCGGGGGTCTCTATGGCCCCTTTCTCTTGAGTTTACTTATCTGACCAAAGGAAATGGCCAGCCTGGGTGGTTACAATCCCACTGGGAGCTGAAGCTGAGGGTGACTTCCTGCAGGCCGGGCCAAGCTGGGGGCCTCATCACCTCCCAGCATTCCTGGGATCTTATTTAATAAACCTGAAAGCCTTATTTTTAGGTTTATTGTCTTCTTCTACCCTCTGAGCATCAACTTCATGAGGGCAGGAATTACTGTCTATTTGGCTTCCTGCAGCGTAGCTGATGCCGGGCACATAAGAGATGCCCAACATACACTTGTTGATGCCCAAGAGCATCCCATTTTGCAGGAGAGCAAATTGAGGACCGGCAGAGTGAGGGACTTGCCCAAGCCCACGCCGCCGATTGAAGTCCGTACTGGTGTTCCAGGGCTGCCGTCAGAAATTACCACAAACTTGGTGGCATAAAACAACAGGAGTTTACTCTCTCACATTCTGGGGGCCAGAAACATGAGATCGAGGTGTCAGCAGGGCTGCTCTGCCTCCCGAGTCTCTAGGGCAGGGGTCCCTGAATCCCCACCACAGACCAGTAGAGGTGAGCGGCAGGTTAGGGAGCGAAGCTTCATCTGTACTTGCAGCCGCTCCCAGCACTAGCATCACTGCCTCAGCCCCACCTCAGATCATCAGGCATGAGATTCCCATAGGAGCACCTGTCCCTGGTGCCAAAACGGTTGGGGACCACTGGTCTAGGGGATCTTTCTTGCCTCTCCGAGCAGCCCTTGGTGTACCTTGGTGTACCTTGGCTCATAGCTGCATCCCTCCAGTCTCTGCTCCCACCATCACGAGGCCTTCTGCCTGTGTCTCTGTGTCCCTCTCCTCTCAAAGGGACACCAGTCATTGGATTTAGGGCCCACCCTAATAATCCAGGATGACCTCATGCCAAGATCCTTAACTAACGACATCTGCAAAGACCCTCTTTCCAAATATAGTCACATTCTGGGGTTCCAGGTAGACATGAATTTGGAGGGGAGACTATTCACCCACTACACCGGCAGCCCCAGCCCCAGCCCCCAGGGGCCTTCACAAGGAGCTCTGCTTTGGGGGATGGAGTTGGCGCCTACGGCTGTGGCTGTCAGTCTCCATGAACTTGTCAAGAAGGAGAGGGAAAAAATAAACTCTGGGGCTAATGAAAGCTGCGAGATGATCTCGGCTGATCCCCGTAATCCCCTGCTCTGAGCTCGGCTTTCCATCTTCGGTCGAGCTTTCTTTTTTGCCTTCTTCTTCAGAGTCTCCCCAGAGAAACAACCCTTCCAAATTTAATAAATGTCTCCCCACCCCCCAGCTTTTTCCCAGCAATCATGGCCCCGCAGGATGATGTTTCACATGTCTGTCTTGACCCCATGATTAATGAACCCCGATGAGAAAAACGGGGGTTCGGGGCTGATGGTCGTGAGGGGGATGAGAATGTAGCTCTTTGTGTGTTTAAATCTGTGCGGGGCTGTGTGAGCTGCCAACATGCATGTGTGTACGGGGGCGCCAGGCCGGGGATCTGGGACTGAGCGTGAGTGTGCAGGGGCAGGATGAGGCCAGTGAGGGTGCGTATGTGAAGAGGCAGGAGCGTGCGTGTGTGTTAGGAGGCGTGCGAGTGCTTGTCTGCATCATTGCGTGTCAGAGAGAAAGTAGGCGAGGGTATGAAAAGGTGTGCCCAGGCCGAGGATGTGAGTGTGCTTGTGTGGACGCGTGTCCACGTGTGAGCGTGTGTGTTTAAATGTCCGTAGGCCAAGGTGTGTGTGAAGGTCCGTGTGCATATGTGGGTCTGTGGGGACTGGGCATATGTGTGCTAAGGACGCGTGCAACTCGGGCAGCACGGCGACGTGGTCCACGCACTGCATCGTACACTGAAAAGTGGCTAAGAGAATAGCACCTCCGATGTTCTCAGCACAACAACAAAAATAGTAATTCTGTGGGGTGAAAGATGCCTTAGCTAACTTCATTGTGTAACTCTGAATGCCACGCTAGTATTACTAATAATGATATTAATAATTAATTAATTAATTAATTAATATTATGAATATTAACAATGTTAATAATAATATCCAACTCTATACCCAGCCTGCACCCTCCCTCTTTTTCTCTCTGACCTTGTACCTTCCTCTATCCTCATGCCCTCCAAGCACACCGGGCTCCTTGGACACATCAGGCCCACGCTGCCTCCGGACCTTTGCACATGCTCGTCTCGCTGCCTGCAATGCGCTTCTTCCAGAAAGCCACACGGCTCGCTCCCTCATCTTTTCCTGCCTCTGCTCAAAAGTCACCTTATTAGAGTCTCTTGCTACAGTCCCCATTTTCATCTTCCAGCCCTCCTAATCCGCTATGCCTGAGGTGAGGCAGAAGGACAGAAGGACAGGCTAGGAAGAGGGACTGGAGAGGTGGCTGAAGGTGGACAGTGAGTTGGCGACTATGGAAAATTTTCTCTGGCTTGGCAAGATATCCCAAATAGCATAAAGTTCTCTGTTGTCCAACCTTGGCAGGGAAATGTTTTAGAAAGTTTGGTCGGAGGAGAGTTTAGAAATCATGTAGCTTCATGTTGGTTAAATGATTTGTCGTCACGAACTTGCATTAATCTTCTTTGGGTAACAAGTGACAAAACAGAAAACCCTGAATTGGCGTAAGCCAAAAAGCAAATTTTTCGGCCCACATCACTGTACCATCCAGAAAACAGACCTAGCTTCAAGCTTGGAGGACCCAGGCACCTACCTACCCGTGTTATCAGCCCAAGTCCCTCTCCATTTAGCTGTTTCCTTTCGTGTTGGCTTCAGACCCAGGAGGTCCTCTTTGCTCGGTGGCCTCACGTGGCTTTGGGTTTGCATCCAATGAACTTAGCGACCTGAGCTCACCTCACGGGAGCAAGAATTCCGGATGCCACTTGCTGGCCTAGCCGGAGTCATTCGCTCGCTCCAGAAAGATGGCTTGAGGCATAGGGTGCAGTGACCGTCTGGTGGTTTTACTGATCAGCCTGTTCTCACCAGATAACATAACCTGGATTTAGGTCCGGGAAGCCACCCTCTTCCCCACTTGCAGTCCACAAGCCAACGAGGCAACCAGCACCCAGGGCCACAGTGATTGTTTCAGGGATCAAACTTGTCTTAGCTCAGGCCGCTCTGTCAACATAGCACAGACTGGGCGGCTTCAACAGCAAACATTCATTTCTCACAGTTCTGGGTGCTGAGAAGTCCCAGGTCAAGGTGCCCACGGATGCAGGACATGGCGAGAGCCAGCTTCCTGGTTCGCGGACAGCCAGCTTCTCGCCCTCACGCAGCAAAGGACAGACAGCAAGGGAGCCAGCTCCTTCTCATCTCTTCTTGTCAGAGCACCGATCCCGTTCCGGAGGGCTCCACCCTCGGGACCTGATCACCTTCCGAAGGCCGCACCTCCTGACACCTTCACGTTGGGGATTAAGTTTCGACATGTGGATCAGGGTGGACGTGAAGTTCAGCCCATAGCCTCAAGACGTCAGCCATGGCCTCTGCTCGAGCAACTGTCAAGGGAGTTGTTTCTCTCTCCCTCTCTCTGAGGACACACACCTCAGACTTTAGTTACTTCGCAGCCACCTGGGTTATCGGATCTCTTATCAGAGAGAGAGACCACGTTCGCATAGCGTTTGTTACACGGTAGCGCTGTTTATAAGTCTTGTTCCTGTTACTTATTATAATAGTTTTTATTAGTAGTTGTTTGCGATCTCTTACTGATAAAGTTTATAAATTGATCTTCATCGTAGGTATGTCTGAATGGGTAAAACATGGTATGTATAGGGTTGTTGGGTACCATTCGTGGCTTCAGGCATTTGCTCGGGGTCCTGGGAAGTATTCCCCACAGATAAGGGAGGACGATTGTGCATGTTTCTGCAAACTTCTACCTCCAACTGCCTGCCCCGCATCTCCAGTGGCATCTAATAAACATCCCAGATTAACGTGTCTGAAAAAATGATTGGTTTTCCACTCCCAAACTTTCATCCCCTACGGAAGTTTTCCCCGCCTCAGTCAATGGCACCTGTACTCAGATGTCACCATGTCAGAGAAGGTCCCCTGACAGCCAACATGAACATGAAATAATATCCCCTCCACGGCGCCTTCCATCTCTCGACCCTGCTTTGTTGCTTCCACCTGACCATTTGCACATACCTCGTTTACCGTCTGCCTCGCTGAAACACATTCTTGAGAAGACGAACATTGCTACGTTCCCTGGGACTGGACATCCCCAGTCCCTAGAACAGTGTGTGGGACATAGTTAGGGCTCAATGAATATATGTTTGAATAAAGGAACACATGAACAAAAACATGACTGACTGAAGGGATGAATGAATGAATGATTCTGTCTCCGCTCCCAGACTGAGCTACGTGAAGACCAGGACTATGTCTGACTTGCAGCTGAGGCTGCAAAACCCAAAGTTCCCAACCAGTGGTGCCCCATATAATTATATCACTTAACAAGATTTCTGGAACAATCTTTCTCAACCAGGAGTGACACTTGACAATGTCTGTGGAGACGTTTTTTGTTTGTCTTGACGGGAATATGGGTGCTACTGGCATCTACTGGCTGAAGACCAGGAACGCTACTAAATATTCCACCATTCACAGGACAGGCCCCCGCAACACAGAACTATCTGCTCCAAAATGTCAATAGTCCTGAGGTTGAGAAACCCTGGTCTAAATGGAAGTGGTTTCAGGGTTGGGTCAACCCTTCTGCAATGTCAGGAGTCTCTGTGATTCTCCTGGGCTCCCCACCTCTGGTTGTGATATGGTTGCCATGGCTCCACGCATCATACTTATCATCCCAGAACTCCTGACCTAGCCCCACTTCCTCAGCTTGCTAGAGAGAGGAGGGCAATTCCTTCCACTGTCCCATCAGACTGCATGGGACCCCAGATTTGCCTTTGAATCCAGTTTGATCAGACACCCCTTCTAGTGTCCCTTCAACAAGGCCGGGCCCCCTCTTCTGCCTGCCAGAGATGTCTTGCTGGCTCAGCAGAGCTAAGTTGCTGGTAGCAGAGGCACAAACACCCAAATTCACCAGAGAGGCCCGACCCCAGGAAGGCAGGTGGGAGTTAAGCGGCCTGAGCCGGTCCACAAATGCCAGACAGCTGTGCACATCTTCGGGGCGGAGACGAAAAGCAGATACTTAATGTATCTGGTTAGAAATGAGGATTTTCTGGTTTGGTTATGCCTGTCAACTCTAATGTATCTCTTCTACTGTTCACAGCATTCATGCACCTGGCCTTGTCAATTTCACTCTGAGAGGCAACTCGGGGAGCCCGTCCTCAGGGCCTGACCCAGAGGCTCCAGGGAGCTCGCTGCCCGGCCTCAGCCCTCTCGAACCTTTGCTGGAGGACAAGTCTGGGTGAAGATGCTCACGCAAGAAAAGGTTTAGGAAGCTGTAGACAGCACTTCTCAATTCAGGGCCGAAGCAAACTGATTTCTCAGTTCCATCCTCCTCTACCTATGCCCCCAAACCTGTTGGTGGCCCCAACATCCGACCAATAGCCAGTCCCGCAATCTTGAGTTTGCCCTTATTTCCTTTTCTCTTCTCATACCACAGATCCTTTCCACTAGTAAATCTTGTTGGCTCTTAATAAAAAATATTTCTCAAAGCTCTGGCGGTCCTCCAGTCCAAGCTGATGGAAGGAAGAGGTCTAGGGGGAGCAGGTAATGTGGGCCTCCTCAGTCACCCTCCCCAATTCACGCTGGAGGATGTGCATGGAGGAGAGGCCCCCGCAGGAGAGGGGAGGGTAGAAGCAGGGTGAGGGCAGAGTCTTTATCCCCCCTTGCTCCTTGCCAGGCACCAAGGATTCACTGTCCTTCTTCTGAGGGCCACTGCTTCCCTGGCTGGTCTGGTGACTACTGCCTCCCCACCTCCCTCTGGCCAGGAGAGGTAAAGGCTCTCCAGTGTCATTACCCAGGTGTATTCTCTACCGCTCTCCCCACCCCCACACCTCGGTAAATATTTCATTCATTAAACTCCCCTCTGGTACCCAGAGTGAACGCGCCATCTGTTTCCTGCAGGATCCTGACAGGCACACAGGGCAGCATCTCATTAGCTTTAAAAAGCAAAATTATCCGTGTACGGGTTGGCATGGAGAACTGTTTGGAAGCAAACACCAAACTGTCAATAGACATTCCCCTCAGGAGGTAAGAAAAGGGTGTTTGTTTGTTTTTCATAATGAATATGTATTGTTTTCGTAATTTAGACAGTAAAGGACTGGAAACAAAACACCCTCGAGCCCCACCAGACTCACAGTAGGCTGGACAGAGCCCACACGCTCCAGACTGGCGGAGCTGACAAATGTCCTTCCTGGGGAATTCGGGTGGGGTTCAGGGATGGTCCATCCCAGGACAGTGCCAGGGTGTATCGAGACATCAGCTTCTAGAAGCTGTTTGGGAAAGTAGCACCGGAGAAAGCAGCCCATCTACTCCTGGTTGCCTGCCTTTCCCCAGCACCTGATGCACCACTGTAAGGAGACGAGATGAAAGGGACCAGCCATACACTGGAAACTCCGGGGCTGTCTCCTCCAATTCTCCAACGGTCATTTATGCAAGAAAGCCAGCATTTCCAAAACTCAAAGCTATTTGCCGTTTATTTTCTAAAATTCCAAGTGTCCCCTTCTGATTCGAGTTCACTCTTCTACAGCAGGCAACCATTCTCGGGTGTTATGATGTATTTTCGGCCTGCCTGTATTCTCATATGATTTGTACCGTTTTGCGTACCTATGTCTTATCTTCTGTGAATGATGTGCTTCTCTTACTTCTTCCACTCCGCACTAGAACTAGTCTTTTAGGATCCAGCCATGCTGTGGTGTGCATGCTTCGCCCCTTGCCCTTGCAACTGCTCAGAACTGTGAGGCCGCAGCCACATTTTATCCATCCGCACCCCCGCCCCCTTCACGGACACCCACGTAACCTCTGTGTGCAGAGTGGCTGCCTCAGAAGACCCTCCCACCAGGAAACGTGGTTTTATCCATTTTTTATCACTTTTTACATTTGGAGGTTCCATTGCTAAGAACAAAAGGCTCTCTTTGGTGGGGTTTTCCTCTTGTTCTCATGCAATTGCCCTCTTTGTCCTTTTCAGAGCTCTTCACCTGGAATTCTGTTTCACTGGGCCCCAGAGTCTGAGCACTCCCCAATTTTGCATACCGCCTTTCTAACTCAAACCTCGTGCCCACTAATCCTGTGCGTTCAGGATTTATGTCAGCGGTCGTATCTCATGAATGTCCATGGTCAAGATGCGATAATCCCTCTTGATGGATTCTTCAAAACAACAGCCTTTCGCAGGCAGGGAAGAAGAGACTGACTGTCCAGGAGTCATAATGGACATCTGTTTTATGTCTGCCCAGGATCCATTTTTTCTTCTTCTGGCCATAGGACCCTGGTTTTCACATGGGGAGCCATTCCTCCCCACTCCTGGTCTAAGAGGATCCACCTGCCCCCAATCCAAGTCCTGACCAGTCCGAGTATTCCACACTCTCTGACACAGTAATCGGTTCAGCGATGGATATTGACTCAGACCATTTGGTAGAAGTTTATCTCCAGGATAGCAGCTGGAACTTTTTCTTGTTGAGGTTTGTAAGGCTGGAAATAAAGCACAGAATGGCTGGAGGTGACAGGAGAAAGTTGGCCTGAAAAAGGAAAGAGAGGAGAGAGAGAGTGAGGTGGGGAGGGAGAGAAAGAAGTAGAAGAAAAAGGAAGAGGAGAGGGAGAATCACAAATTCATTACGATATCAAAATCTTTTGAGCTATTGGATTCAGCCATGCCTGAAAGGAGAAAGGAGATAGAAAAGGAAGAAAGATAAGAAGGAAGGAAGGAGGGAAGGAAGGAGCGAAGGAAGGAGGGAAGGAATGAAGGGAGAAAGGGAAGGAGGGAAAGGGGAGAGGAGGAGAATGGATTCATACAAAAATGCTCCAGGTTTCAGGGCCATCCCCTTCATGTTCACACGCTCAGCCATGGTCCAAACCAAACTCAGAAACAAGAGCCTTTGAAATCCCATCTTCGAACGTCCCTCTAGCCTGCCACTTAATTAAATGACCCCATAATGAAATTTCTCCCCATTGAGTCTGTATTTAATAATTAATTGACCTCTTTAGCCAGTCAGGCTTGGAGTCTCATCAATTATGCATTTCTCCCTTCTGCACTCAAAGCTCACCTCCCAGGAAAACAGGGCCCGAATGGGAGAAGTTCCAAGTGGGTTGAAAGCTGAGAGGACCCCTCTGAGGGGTGAAGCTCCGCCCAAATGTTGACCTGCTGGGATGGATGGGGAGGCGGGGGATAGGGACAGATCCGGTCTTGGGCCTGAAGATTTCACCAACTGAGGGGCCCTCTTTCAGAAGAGAAAATTATTAAACCAAGTCAGGCATAACAATAAATATTTAGGAAAAAAATGATAACCAATTACTTGTTTAAAGGTGACATAAATCACAAAATCTAGCAAAAAATGGAAACTATTTTTATGAAGTAACTGCCCTTTGAGAGTTATTAATTCAGCCAGTTTGTAAATTAGTCACTTCACAAGAAAACTTAAATACCCTAAAATGCTTTTGCTTCTATCTGGAAGAAACTTAATTACAATTTCTCTCTTTTGACCACAGACTTCTTGATTATCTCTTCTTATAAATTTAATTTCCTACAGAGAAAAAGAAAAGGGTCCACTGTGATGATTTTGAAGGACCGAGAGTCAGTCACAGTATTGAATTAATCGCATGTTCCCTGTCTGTCTCCCCCACTAGAATGCCAGGCTTGTGCAGATGCGATAGTCATCTGTTTTGTTCACTGCTGTTTCCCACGAGCCTGCAGCAGTGCCTGGCACATCATAGGCACTTTTTTGCAGAATGCTGACCGAATGGGACAGGATCGGTACCTACCAGGAAAAGATAGGTGTCCTCGAGCAAGAGCATTCTAGCCATGGGCCGGGGTAGGGATCAAAATTTTCTTCTTGGGAATAGGGAATTCATTATTGGAGGGTTTTTGGCAATAAAGGATGAGCACTGATTTTCATTTCGAAAAGATCACTCTGGCTGCTGCAGGAAGATGATCTGCAGGTGACAACCTGGCTAGGTATCCAACCTGCCTCAGGGGCAGCCAAGTGAGGAGGAGAAAGGGATGGGACCCCAAGGACCCCCTTGTACCTGAGTTGCACTACAGAGATGGGCCTTATCTTGGGCCTTTGGAAATGACATCTAAATAAGCTCTCCTCTCGGTCCCAAGGACCAAGGAGCAGCCACCAACGTGCAAAGAAGGCTCACTACCCACTGGGGCTCTTTGCCATCCTACTGGCCCAGCCTGTCCGCAGGGCCCTCGGGGACTAGGATTGTACAAATCAGTCCTCTAAACATCCGGAGAAAAAGCACAATTTGATTGCACCTGGATTGGTATTTTGGGAGAAAGCGGTATTTAAAAGGGTCGATGTAGTCCATCCATCTACACATGTAAAACGGGACAATTTCAAAACTCTGCCACAGCATTTCATATACATAACCGGAGTAACCAAAATAAAATAAAACAAAATAAGATAAAATAAAATAAAATAAGATAAAATAAAATAAAATAAAATAAAATAAATAAAATAAAATAAAATAAAATAAAATAAAATAAGATAAAATAAAATAAAATAAAATAAATAAAATAAAATAAAATAAAATAAATAAAATAAAATAAAATAAAAAAGGAAGCGGAGTGGTCACTCAAGACCACCGAGAGTCTCTTGGGGACAGCCCTGGACTGGGAGTCCTTGGTGGTGGCGCTGCCGTTTGCTGGGGTCCTCGGGTGGGAGGCAGGTCCCACCTGGCTTCAGTCTCCTCCAATGAGAGAGGTCGCAGGAGGTAACGCGCCCCTTGGAGATGTAAGACCTTGGTGGTGGCAGGAGACTCTGGGTGCTCAAAGGATTAGGGGTTCCCCTGCCTGCACTCGTCCACCACGTTTCCCCCTATTGCTCTCTCCCTCTCTCCCTCTCCCTCTCTCCTCCTCCCTCCCCCCACCTCCGGGCTGGCGTGCCCCTGGGAGGCCGCCTCGGTAATGACCCCCGACAGCTGCGCTCCCACCACGCCTCCCCCCTCCCCGCCCCCGGAGACAGGTTCGCACCTGCTCGGGGCCATTTCTCATCAATTAGGCTTTGGCAGCGCTTGAATGGGGCCCGCGGGGGGCGCGTCCCGGCGCCCACCCCGCCCGCCCCCGGGGTCCCCACGCCCGGCCCCCTCCCCCCCGCCCCTGGCGCACGCAGATGGCAGCCGGGGCCACAGGCGGCCCGGTGCTCGCGGCCCCAGGTTAGGCAGGCCCGGGCACACCTGCGCTCCGCAGATGCTGCCGCCCCCGGCGGCAGGCGCCAGGGGATCGCCCCTCCAGGGACCTGGAGGCAGGATGACAGCCCGGGGCGGGAGGGTGGCCTCTCCGCCAGGCGGCTCCTTTGGGGCCTGGAATCTGGGGACTCTGGGGACTCTGAGGATGGGGCCGCCGAGAAAATGGTAGCGGCGGTGGGACCGAGCCACGGCCTCATCCCTTTGCCTTGTCACACCGTGTCCCCTGCCTGGCCAAGTGACACCCCCTGTCCTCCTTGCTGCAAAAGAGAGTCCCTTTTGATCATCTAACACTAGAGGGATAACTAGGAGATGTGTGCAGGGCCCTCACGCAGCTGTGGGAAAACATAAGAGGGAAGAAAATCAAGAGAGTGTTTGGGGTAATCCGACTTGGGGGGGCTTAGGTTTGAATTCTGGCCCCATCGCTTTGGACCCTGCAAGCGTGGTCAGGTTCCTTCACCTTGTGCGGCGTCAGCTTTCTCATCTGTAGGATGATGGTGCAATAAAAGGGCTGCGGAGAGCTAAATGCCTTCACAGCGCCTAGCACGGGATCTGGTGCTCAGGGATGCTTAACAACGTAATTTTCCTCTTTCTTATTATAAAAATAACACATACTTGTTGAGAATTCACGCTTTACCAAATTATGTAAGAGTCAAAGCTAAAGTATTCTGCACTTTCATCTCCACCTGAGATAACTAACCGTTAGTGAGATTCTTGTTTTATCCAACTTTGCTACGTTATTTGTACAAAAGTCGATATAGACTCTAAAATCAAAGCAGGAGGCAATTTAACTTGATGGTTAAAATCCTGGATTCCTGGACCACACGTCTACATTCAAAAAACCTGATTCTACTGTTTCCCTGCTGTGGGTCCCAGGGAAAATTACTTAACTTCTCTGGGGCTGGGTTCCTCGGCTATAATCTTTTAGGAAGGTTGTGAGATTCGCTGAGCCAAGGCACGCAAACATTCTGAACAGTGGAAATGGAACTATTAGCTTTATTGTAGATACGATTTTTGTGAACTTTTCTTAATATTTCCTAGACATTTTTCTGTGCCAGAAAAGTCACAGCAATCATATTCTTTTAACAGCAGTAGAGTGTGCCATCCTGTGATGGACCATCACATACCTAAGCAGTTTTTCTGTGGGGTTTTGGCATGGGTTCCCCAATGCTACAGCGAGCACCATTGAATGCTCATCTTTGTGCCCTGTGCAGTGAGATTTTCTTGAGTGTCAGGTCCTAGTGAAGGTAATTCGGGGTGAGGCTCCGTATGGTTCAGCTCCATCAGGACCAGGACTAGGGTGAGGCGATCGAGGCACTCAGAACAAAATTTAAGAGGATACCAAAAACACTCAGTAATCAAGCTAAATTATACTTGAATACAGTATTTATAAAAATCAAAATTAAAGCTACAAACAATCCACAATGAACAAAAACATCATAAATTTACAGACAGAATCCAGCAGTGGCCCAAGGAAATATGTGCCTCTGTATATATATTTTTATATATTCTTTAATGATCATTTCTTTCCAGAATATTAAAGTAGTTGAAAAAATATATTAAAAAGTTGAAACCTAGGCATATTAAACTCACAGCAGTATTTTCTGTTTAAATGTTTTATTTACACCCCAAACAGAACTCATATCAGTTGCATTTTCCTGGCTTTCATGGAAGCAAACTCATCACTAATACTTTCAAAATTACTTCTGGAAAGAAATTAACCATGAAAAAAAAATTACATAAAAACATACATATTAGGGACCCACGTTTCTCCTTTGGCCTCAGGCCCTAATATGATTCAACTAGACGCTGGATATTATCAGTCACCTTTTCAAAGGGCTATAACAACTGTCACCCCCGCGGACAGTGGACTTAGTTTTCAAGCATCTTTTGGGATTTAGCTGTTTTCAGCTGAGTCATTATCTCTGCATTGGGCCCTTGTCTAAGAGGAGCCAGGAGCTCTATGCCTACTTGGGCTGGCTGTCATCCTCCCTCACTTACGAGGGATACCCAAGGCGGCTCCACCAAAGCTGGGGCGAATCAAGTTACTGCAGGCTCTGATGCTGCCTTATCTCAGATCTGCAAAGCCTCTGCAGGAGGGACAGTTCATCCATCCCCAGAAAAACCTTTCAACTCTGGGGTAGACAAACTCTAAAAACCCTGGCGCTGCCTTGGGGACAATGAAAGCAGCTCCTAAACTGATTAGCTCTGAGACCCTTACTGACATCATCTCATTAATGTCTTGCTTACCTGTGGCCAGCAAGAGCTAATCTGTTGGTTGGTTTGTTTGTTTATTCCCTTAGCGGGCCCATCCAGCCGCCCTGTGCAGCGTCCAGTCCAATGCTGGGACCAAGGCAAGTTAGTCACAGTCTCTGGAACTCAGAGGCGCAAATGGTAAACAGTTTTCCAGGCCCTTTCATGCCTATTGTTATCTCACTGCATTGTTCTTGAAGAGTTAGAAGCACTTGGGCCAGATATATACTTGGATATCAACAGGCATCTCAGTCTTATGTCTGTAGCAGTAATAGTAGTATTTGATGATGGTGGTGGTGATGATGATGATGATGTAATAATAACGAGGAGGAGAATAATGATGACAGAGTGTTCATCACACAAGGGCTGTTCTAGGTGCTTTAAGTATATTAACTCACTCAGTCCTCATCAGGACCGAGTCCTCCTCAGTACTTTTCAGTTACATTGTACAGATGAAGAAACTGAGGCACAGAGAGCTTCATCACTTCTCTAGGTTCCTGTTGGTAGTAAATGGCGAAGCTGGGATGTGACCCCAGGGGTCTGGTTCGTAACGGCTCCTCTGTGACCATCTGCTCCTCCTGATTCTCCCACCGTCTTTCACATCTCAGAAAATGGTACCACCAAGAAGAAAAATTCCAGGCACCACTTTTATTTCACACTTTCCCAATTCTTTTCATTGCTCACTTCTGCTCATCACTCAGCTATCAGAGACACCTGACATTGGGGTGTCCCCAGAAGCAGTCACTGAGACAAGGATGCCATTTATTTGACAGGCGAGAAGGGATGGTCAATGGAAAGGGACGAAGGGGATGAGACAGACGAGAGCAGTAGCCAGTGAAGTGTGTCTCATCGAGCCAGAGACCATGTGGGTGACCACAGCTTCTTCCCTCGGACAAATCCCGGGAAATGGTAGCGTTCAGGAATTATTCTGCCCAAAGTGTGAGGGAGCTGGGTGTTTCTACACTAATTCCTGAGAGTCACGGGTTGGGAGCTGGTGGGGATGCAGTATTAATTTGTGGGCACCCCTTCCTGTCAGCAGGAAGGCTTTCCACATTTCAGGGCACAGAGCTCTGGGCCACAGATGATGATACTGGCAGAAGTTTTAGGGCATTCTGGGATCTTTTTCTTATTTCTCCCAAACTCCTCCTCCCTTCTCTCCTTATACATACAGCATTATGGACAGAACGTTTGTGTCACCACCCAGAACTCTTATGTTGACCTCGAATCCCCAATGTGATGGTTTTTGGAGGTGGGGCCTTTGGGAAGTAATTAAATCATGAGGGTGGAGCCCTCATGATTAGTGCCCTTATCAAAGGGGTTTCACCCAAGTCACGGATAAGTCTGCAGCCTGCAACCTAGAAGAGGGCTCGCACCAGAACTTCGCCATGTTGGCACCCTGGTCTCAGACTTGCACCCTCCTGTGGGAAATAAATTCCTGTGGTTTATAAATCAGTCTGTGGGATTACAGCAGCCTGAATGGACTAAGAGGTAAGAGAAGACCGACAGAAAAGAGAAGAAAGCCAATAAAGACTGCTGGCCAGCAGGTGACCACCATGGGCAGATGGACAGAGCGTTATCCCACTGGGGTGCGCTGGGAGCAATGCACAGCATGCATGTCCTGCAGGAAAAGGGAGCAGAGTTATCTCTCCCTCTCCTGGATGAGAGCTGCTTGATGGCAGGGGAGGGTCGTTAACTCATCAGCACTCTGCCTTGCCCCAAATGTTGGCCAAGTATGAGGCTGGGGCTGGAAAAGAGCCTCAGGTGAAGAATCACAGGTGTCTGTAGTGAGCATTGTTCAGTGAGAGGAGGACAGTGCAGGGGGGTGTAGACAGGACGCCTGCAGTGGCCGCTCGAACAGCTTACTCCTCAGGGGAGAACCAGAAGACAAGCACCATTCACTAAGCACTTATGTTTGCCTGGTATCGTGCTCAGTGATTTCCTTGTATAATTTCTTTGCCAAATTTGCGCATGTAGACCCTCATGTAGATGAAGAAGGCAAAGCTCAGAGAAGTTAGGACTTTGCTTAAAGCCACATACCCAGTTAAACATGATGGATTCAGGATTAAAACCAGGTCTTTCCAACGTGCCAGGCCCAATATTTTTCCCCTCATGCTGTATCTCTGGATTTCTCTGCATCTCGGAGATGCGTGATTCTCACCAGTCTGGCCCATCAGGGTAATATGTGCCAAAGCAATAATGGGTGCCGAAGTGAATAAAATGCTAATCCTCATCAATAGATTCAACTGAGAAATGCTAAAACCAGAGATCTGCCTGCAATAAAAGCAATTGAGTTCTTTCTTTGTAATTTGACTGCTCACATGAGCCCAGGAACCTGCCTTATAGCTTTACAAATCTGTGATAATTTCCTTCAACTTTTCCATTTTATTGCTGCCATTAAAATCCCGTTGTGTTCTTAAAACAAACAAAAAAAAATGATTAAAACAGATGTGGCTCTTAAAGTTACAATATGAATTTTACAACCCCAGGTTTTATGATGCTGAGAGAAATTTCAGCCACCAGGGTCAGAGGCAAGAAAAATGGAACTGGATTTCTGAAATGGGTTTGGGGAGGGCTAGGGGTTCAGAATGACAAAGACAGCCAACAGAGCTAATTTCCTGAAGTTTACTTCTCTCTCCAGAACTCTGGGGGGACCAACTGCAGAATGTCACATTTGCAGCATTCTCTGCAGCCCAAAGCCAAGTCTCCACAGCTACTGAGGTTGGACTAAACCACTTCCCCTCACTTCAGCCTCACTTCCAACCCCCTCACCCCAAATCATACTTTCCAGTTAAATCATCTGAGGTCGTCTGTTTTATTTTTTGAGGCAGCATTTTGTTGTTAAAAGAGCACGGAGATCCAAGTTCTGGTCCCTGATCTTCAACCAAGGCACGTCGACTTGGGCACATCACTGAACTCCATGCTTCAGTTTCTTCGTCCACAAAACAAAGAACTTGTACCAGCTCTCTAGGTTCTGATGCAGATCTGCTAGTTCATGATCTCATCCCGGCACAAAGGACGCTCCGAATATTTGGTGCCTGAAGAGGTAAATGAATTCCTAAACTCGTCTCCATTTTTCTTTTTAGAAAAATGAAGGGATAATTGACTTCTACTAACGATCAAAAAAAGAATTAAAACAATCATGAGATGAGTGTCCCTTTAAAACAAAATGATCAGACTGGCAAAGCTTTAAAAGAGCCATGCACAGTACAGACAAAAAGATGGACATGGGATCTCTCCATACTGCTGGTGGGAATGTAAAATGGTATGATTGTATCACCTGCCAAAAGATGAGGCTAATTTTGCTTCTCTATTCTGGATATTTGCACTACTTGTTCCATTTACTTATATAATTACATTAGCTTGAAATCCTGAAATAAGTGTAGACGATAGCCATCCTGCCTTATTGGGCCTGATTCATATTTTACGGTGTCATAGTATGTCTGCTGTTAGTTTATAGTAATTATTTTTATTCTATTCACATAGTTTCTTTCTATCCTTGGTTTTACATAGAGTTTTCCCTAGGAACAGCTGTAGAATTTTATCAAATGCCATTCTAGCATGTTTTTATGGAGCTTCTGGTTTTCCTTTCTGAATTTGCTGATGTAATAATGTAATGAATTATATTGTCAGATCTTCTAATGAGGAGCCATTCCTGCCTCATGAAATAGATGCTATTTGCTTGCGATATGCTATTCTTTTCCTATGTCACTGAATTATATGTGCTGACGTTTTATTGAGAATTTCAGCATCTCTATTAATAAGGAATATGATCTAGAGCTTTCCTAATTGTACTGGGATGACAAACCTTGGCATGAAGGATGTTCTTCGCTTTAATAAATGAACGAGGTAGAGATAGATAGAGATAGAGATAGATAGAGAGAGAGAGAGAGAGAGAGAGAGAGAGAGAGATAAGATAGATAGAGATAGAGATAGATAGAGATTAGAGGTAGAAATAGAGAGAGAGAGAGAGAGAGAGAGAGAGAGAGACAGACAGACAGAGAGAGAGAGAGAGAGAGAGAGAGAGAGAGAGATGAGTATAAGGAATTGGCTTGTGTGATTATAGAGACTGACAAATTCCACATTTTCAAGGTGAGTCAACAAGATGGAGGCTCAGAAGAGGTGATGATTTAGCTTCAGTCCACATCTAAAGGCCTTAAACAAGGAAGCCAATCATGTCCTTCTAGTCTGAAGGCCAGCAGGCTGGAGCCCCAGGAAGAGCTGATGTTTTAGTTCGGGTCCAAAGGCAGAAAAAAAGTTGACAGCTCAGTTCAAAGCCATTACACAGTAGGAATCCTCTCTTTCTTGGAGGACGGTCAACCTTTTTGTTCTACTTCAGTCCTTCAACTGATTGGGTGAGGCCCACCAATATTAGGGAGAGCAATCTGCATTACTCATGTTTACTGATTTAAATGTTACTCTCATCCAAAAAAACTGTCACAGAAACATTCAGAACACGGTTTGACCAAATATCTGGGCACCCTTTGGCCCAGTCTAATTGACACTTGAATTTAACCATTATAGTAGCCATCATGCATGTCACCTAGCCCAGACTATGCACTCCCATAGCACACTGTGCCTCATCATGTAAGCACTGATGATCCTTTATTTTTATTTCATTCTATTTCATGTTGCTTTTTATTTGCTAGTTTGTTATTAGTCCTCTCCCCTATATTATGCATATCCCTTGGACAGGTTATACTGTCAGGAAATAAGCCTTGCTGGCTGTCACGGCCTTACCATTTAGTTCAGCATTTGTACATATTATAGATTAACAAATGGCTTTGAACAAATTAATTTTCTACCCTTATCACAATCTGATGTTTGCCATAATAAGCTGTGGATGTGTTCCCACGAGGGCAGAAGATTGTGTGTTACTTATATCTGTATCGATAAGACTGGCTCTGGGACTGACACACAGTAGAGACTCAGAAGACGATCGTTAAAATGAATTTGTCTAAAGTCAAGCACTGAGTTGGGTTGAGAGTCATTCCCTGCAAGGTGGCATGAAGGAGATGAGAATAATGATGATCTCTGTACAAGACAGGATGTTTTCAGTTGCAAGGAATAGAAACTCAACTCAAAGATTTGATTTAAAAATAAAAAAGAAATGAAATACTATGGACTAGAGTAACTTAAAAAATCTAGACACAGAGTTTAGGTATGAATCTGGTATGAATAAGATATCACGAGAACTAGCTATATCTCTACCTTACAGCAGGACCCCAAGTTTTAACACAGCAACTGCAGGCTGTGAGTTTACCACACTCCATAGAAACAATGCTATTTGCCCGAATCCTCCTGAAGATGCCTTGCGTTGGCTCATCCTTGAATCTTTGGCCAAGAAGGCAGAGCATTCCCACTGGCCAAGCCTGAGTCAAGTGTCTATTCCTAGAAGCTAGATATAGGGTAATCTCTTCCTGAACCTGGCCTAGAAAGTGCAAGGGTAGGGAGCATTTTCTGGCCATAAACACATGACATGGGATAAGAAGCCAAGAAAAGCATTTAAAATCTATATGTAACTGCTATATACCCATGAGTTTCTATAATTATGAACCAGTGCCCCATTTACAGAAACATCACCCAGGCAGAAATATCGATCTTCTTGACTAACTAATATTTGAAGGCAAGGGGTGGGTGTAGTGTTTAGCCGATGATAACTCTTATGTCAGTCTTTGTGTTCTCCTGTTCTCTACAACCTGAAACTCTCCCTCTCGGTTACTTTGCGTTGCTTGCGCTCCTCTCTCCTCTATCTTGAGAAATCACTCAAGCAGCATTGTCCTTTCTCCTCTTTGGACAGCAGAAGGACAAAGGGTAGAATGCATTATGCCACCTCTTGGTGGCAGCACACTTAAAAGAATAACCACGTGACCTTGAGAGCCTTAATCTTATCTCTGCCCAGACACCCTCCCACCTTGGCTCTAAGGCTGAGCATGTGACTCAGGCAGGGCCAATCAGCCTACTGTATTCTCTTGGGCGGGTGATCGGTTGAGGGATGAACACTAGGCTCAAACCCATGGAATAAAACTCAGTTCTTGAAATTTGTTTGGAATCTTTGAGGAGAAAAGGCTCTCTTTCCGCTGGAGTGGTTAAACTGACAGGAAATCAGCCTGGAGTTACTGGAAGCCATCCGACCACCAAAACACTGCTTGAGAATGAAGCCAATACAGAGGGAAGGAGATCGGAAAGACAGAGTGAGAACAAGTGCTCAGGAACTCCAAGCAGCACCTGGACCCAGCCAGGCCTAAAGCTTTCACCCTGGACTTGTCCATTGTATGAACCAATAAAAGTCAGTTTTAGTTGAGTTTCCATCGCTTACAACTAAAAGACAGCCAAGTAGATTCCCCTCTCTCTACTTCCAAAGCCTTCAATGCTTCCACCATTGGGTCCCTAATCTCAAGGTGTGGTGATTCCCCCTTTTCTTGTCTGTCTTCCCCAGAAGACTGCAGCTACTTGAGGCCAGAAACCTGCCTTTTTCATTTCTGTGTCCTTTAAGCCCAGTCTAGAGTCCAAACCTAACAGTTCCTGGGAGCCTACAATGTGATCAGCCTATTCCTAATGTTAATGCTTCCCACCTCCTTAGGAGTTAGGTATCACCATTCCCAAGTAACAGGTAGGGAAACTGAGGCAGAGAGTGGACACTTTAATAAGAGACAGACTCCAGATGTCAGCTCAGACATTTCTGATTTCAAAGCATCATTCGAAGAATGCTTGTTGAATGAATGAATGACTCCAGAAGCTGAACTTGACATTGATCCGAATGACATTGTAGCTTGTCCTCACCCACAGATTCCGACATTGTAGAACCTTAGGAATTTTGCCAGAATGTGTTACGGGGCCTGGAGTTTCTTGGACAGCTGGTCCACAGCTGACTTGGGGCCTTCTTCCCATCGCTTCTAGGCTCTCGATCTGCAGCCCCCTGGACTGCTGTTTTGAACAGCTGCCTCCTGCCCCTTCCTTCCCTAAACAGTGGCATGCCTTCCTTCTAAAGCAGCTCTCAGGTTGTGTGTTTTGTTTTGTTCCTTCCTAAACCCCCAAGACCTTAACGCTACTTACTCCCCATATAGGACTCCAGAAGACCTCAGCCTCCCTTCTCTGTGGCCCCTTTTCAGCACTGCTCTCCTAAGTCCCATGGTCCCTGACTCCTGTTTGACATCTCTCTCCTTTAGGTTCCTTGTGACACACTGAATTTGCTTCAGGCCCCATAAAGCCATGTCATCTCCCACATCAAGGTCTTTGCAGATGCCCTCCTGTCCACCTTAAGTCTTCCTCCTCACCCCAAAGTCTTTGACCTTGCTTGCTCTCACTCTTTATACAGATGTCTGGCCAAATACACCTCCACAGGGAGTTCCCCATGTGCCCCAGGTACGTACATTAAAGTCTTCCACTTAACCCACCCTTAATAGTCTGTACTTCTCCTTAATACCATCCAACACCCCTCTAATTACCAACCTTTCTAATGCCTGCATAGATCCAGGCTGTGCACACCATGGGGACAAGGATACAGTCCCACTGGTTCTCAGGTGTGTTCCCACCCCTAGAACAGGACTTGACACACACTAAGAACCCCATAAATACTTATTGACTGGATCAATGAATCAGATCAACTAATATGTACAGATTTGGAGGATACTGATAAGTTAATGATAGCACCCCCCTCCCTCTTAGATCACATATTCATTTGCTTGTCATCAGGCGCCTCCCAAACCTTCATCTGGAGCTGGAGTAGTGAGCCCCACAGCAGCGTGACTTCTCTCCTGGTCTGGGTTAGCATAAGAACACCCCCCACAACCATCCCACCCTGGGCTGCCGTCCTTCCTCCAAGCTAAGGCCACTCTTCCTGTCTGTACAAAAATCCCTGGCTAACCTCTGTTCTTTCTCCCCCTGGAAATCTTATCCCTTCTCTGCCTATAAAGGAATAATAAAGATAATAAAACAAGGGTAATAATAATAAGTGTTTATCATGTACCAAGCGCCGTGCTAAGTGCTTACCATGTTTCAGCTCATTTAATCTTCCCACAAACCCTGCGTGTCAGGGTACAATTATTATCTCCATTTTACAGACATGGATACTGAGGCACAGAGAACCTAAGTCAGTTATTCAAGGTCATACAGCTGGTAAGTGATGGAGCCAGACAGTCTGACCCCAGAAAAACCTCACATAACCACTAAACTATATAATAATAACTTCTCAACATTTTTGACTGTGACTCACAGTAAAAAATACTTTTTATATCATGACCCAGTTCACACATAGGCGCTCCCCCACGAAAGATTCAAACAAAAGTTTCATAAAGCAATAATTACTTTTATTACGTGCTATGCGTTCAATTTTCTTAAAAATAAATGATGGTCATGACCCAGGGCAATTAAAGGTTGTACATTTTCAGTAGGTTAAAAGTAGGTATATGCCACATTCAAATGTACGGTGTTTCTTTTTTATTAGGTTTTAAATTAAAATACATGACACCTTGATCTTAGCTAGTAAGACCTATGTCAGACTTCTATCCTACAGAACTAAACAATAACAAATTTGTGTTGTTTTAAGCCACTGAATTCAGGCCATTTGTTACAGTAGCAACAGGACACGAATACAAAAACCCAAGGACTGGTACCATTGGATGCCTCTGGGGAGGGGGAGTAATTTGTTGAGGGACAGGAGTGGGAAGGCAAAGAGTGAAAAGAGTGTACTGTTTAAATTTTGAACTATTTGAATGAATAATTTTATGGTAAATGTTTTGAAAGTTCGGAAATTCCCTTTACGTCTTCCCTGAAGCCAATCTAGAAGCCATCACTCCACTCTAATCCCCTGGCGACATCAGATAATTTTGCCTTCACTGCATAATTCTTTTTTCTCCAGTTAATTCAGCTTGACTTTCCTTCCAGAACATCTTTCCCAGGACTCTCTGTCCACGTGGTTTAGATAGGTCTGATGCCAGGAGCCGGTAGGGGGTGGGCATGTGACTCAGACTCAGCCAAGCAGCACTCTTCGCCCAGTCAGCCGTAGGGATCGGGTCAAGAGTGGACACCTGACCTAAGCCTCGCCAATGAAATGTTTTCTCTCCCTGTGCACAGTGAACGTCTGAGAGACCAGCGTGTGATCCAAGAAAAAAAAGGATATCCACAACGAAGGATTCAGAGTCACACTCAGGAGTTCTGCTATAAACTACCAGCAAAGGGGGATGTTGAACTAGTGGGAGACAAACCTGGGAGCTGCTGGGTCTGTCTTTGCCACCAGCGTGGGGAAAGCCTACCTGAGAATGAAATCAAGACAGGGGAAGTCAGAGCCAAGAGACGCAAAGAGAGTCCTGTCGCAGTGACGGGACATCTGGATCCAGCCGAGCCTGAAGCCGCATGTCGTCCTATAGGCCAATAGTATCTCTTTTGCCACTTACCTCAGTTTGATTTGTTGTTATGGTTTGTTCGTGTGTTTGTTTTGGGTCACCTACAACTAAAAAAAAAAAAAGTGCACTGATAATACTTCTTATTTTGTAGAACGGGAGACAGACACCCACGGAAAGTACATGAATTGTCCAAGTTCCCAGAGGGAGTTGGTGGCATGGCTAGGGACAGAGTTTGTTTCTGATGCTCTTCTGTTGCTTTTGCCTCTGGACCACTGTCGCCTTTCCCTATGAAAACACACGTAATCCTAGTATCTAATCTCTTTTTCCCCCTTATCTTGGACCCGATCTCCTTTCCATGAGTAAAGGGAAGAAGACATGCCCTTCTATGTAAAACAGAAAAAATTTTTGAGGCGCCTTGAATCTCCATGTTCTGGGGGACAACACAGAGACAATGTCCCAGAAACTCACCCAGTTCATACTCGGCATGGATGTAAGGTCCTAGGCTTGGGTGTGGGTGCAAAAATCACAATTTGGTGATTGTGAAAATGTGTTAAATCACTATGCAACGGGTCTGGACATGGACCATAGCAAGGGGGATGGTTTGCTGGTGGAACAAGACCCTCACAGGGTCCAGAAAGTCAGGGGGAAGAGAGGGTCACCTGGAAAAAAAGAGACTTACAAGCAGGGGAGACAGCTGGGTTATTTAAAAACAGTGCAGCTCAGGCACTGATCAATCAGAACAGAGCGGACAACAAACAAAGCAATCAGAGCCATGACCAGGCAAAATCAACTAACTCTATAAGAAGAGTTCCAGGGACAAACTTGTTGCCGTTGGCCTCTTCGTCGGAAGACTGAAAATCATCGTAGCCACTCTGAGTGCGTGCCTACTCTGTGCCAGAGCACAGGAGTGCCCTTCGTAGGCCTCAGCCCAAACGATCCTCACTCCCCACACCTCTTTGAGGTAAGTGTCATGTTAAATCCCTTTCACAGGTGAAGAAACTGAGGCTCAGAGGTTATTTAATTTGGCTGAGTGCAATAGTCAGCAAAGTTGGGCTTCAAATGCAGGCTTCAAAGCCCCAGGCTGCACTGGCTACATAATTGCAGGGCCCACTGCAAAAATGATCATTTAACAATGATTAAGGATTTCAAGGTGACAGCAGGACATTAACCCAAGTGCAGGACTGTTCTAAGCACCGGCCCTGCCTGACTGTGCATGTCACACCTGTGAATGAGCCTGGCCCCAGCCCTTAACCAGAACTGGGACCAGCCTCCCCTAACGCCACAGGCCACCCATGTTTGGAAGAGCACCACCCTGGAGACAGGAGAGGAGGGAGGAAGGAGTGTGACTTCACCCCAGCCTGGGGCATCTGAGAGGAGATGCTGGCATGACAATAAGGTCTAACTAAACCAGGGCTGCACCATTTTTCATTATCGCCTCCCTAAGGAGCCTTTTTAGACATTTTCCTAATTTACCTCCTTTCTGTGGAATTTTAATACTGCAGATGCGCTCTATATCTGTGTTTCATACATAAAAGAGTAAGATTTCTTCACCCCCCCCCCATGAATCAATTTTCAATCTCTTGGGGATAAAATCCCCCCCCCCCACCCCCCGCTACTCCCTGTTGAGTATCATGGTCAGCATGAAAAAAAAATCATACTCTTTACATCTGAAGCATGGATATACATACATATGTAAACAGATATACAAAATGCCTGTGCATTAAAATTTCATGGCAGGGGATGAGTAAGAAAAAATTGCCTAAAAAGGCTCTTACGATATAATGTAAAAAGCTCCTTCACAATAAATTTTAGAAGGTTCAGGAACTGTTCTACACGGTTGGTTTGGAATCGCCCAGTAAAGCCTTTGTAGGATCAGAAGTGTTGCAAGTGTCCTGCCAGAGCTGAGCCTTGTCTAAGAGGGGCACTGGTGAAAAAGAGGTGGCTGCTCTCCCCCTGGCCTTGAACATCCGCAGCAGCCCATAACCACTCCATCACTAACGCCAGGGTCTCAAAGTGGCCCGTTTGCATGCCTATGTGGCCCACCAGACATTTGCTTAAGAATTTAAACTCATTGCTAACATTTAAAACTTGGGAGAATTTACATAAAATATGAATGTATGGCTCTTTGTGAAAAATCAGAAGATCTGACAGCACTAGGACTACATTTCTGCAGATCAGCAATTGGCTGGAGTTGATTAGGGACTGCACTATTCAGAAATGCTTAACCTCTGTGGTTTGCCACAGTCCACATTCTCCCTTAGTGTTCCCCAATGCTGAACTCAAGGGTCTGCTCCATTTGTCAATTGGAAAATTTCATCTTTTTTTTTTTATATGACTGGCGTATTTCACTTACATTTCCTGGCCTCTGTGGGAGGAAAGGCCATTTCTTTCCCACCCTTATTTCTATTTGTTAAGGAGCCTTCAGCAATTAATACTAACTTTTATCAAACACTTACCATGTGCCAGATATTCTAAGAAGCACTGAGCTTCACTGTCTAATTCTCCCCATATCTCTATGAAGAAAAGAAAATAAGATATCCATATTCCTGCTTCAAAAACCTGGGCTCAGAAATATAAAGTAACTTACCCATGGTCACAAAGCACATTAATGACACATTCTAGTTACTATTCCTGTATAACAAATGAGCCCAAACTTAATGACATAAAAAAAACCCCACCATTCTGTTGTCCTCATGTGTACTGTGGGGTGGGAATTCAGAAAGGGCACAGCAGGGATGGCTTATCTGTGCTCCACAAAGTCAGGGGCCTCATGCGGGAAGACTTGAAGCCTGGGGAAGATATGGTGGCTGGCACTGAAATCTCTCACTTGCATGTCTGGCACCTGGGCAAGAATGACTAAATCAAATGCTGCACTCGGATGGGACTGCCAGCCGACTACAGCACCTACATACGGCCTCGCCTTCTGGCCATGGCCTCCTCAGGTGGCTTGGGCTTCCTCACAGTGTGGCAGCCTCAGAGTAGAACTTCTTACATGATGGCTCAGGACTTTAGCAGGAATGTTCCAGGAAAGTGGAATAGCATGGCCTTTTCTGACTTGGCCTCAGAAGTCCCATAGCTTCATTCACTTCTGGCATGTTCTATTAATTACAAGTAAGTCACAAGTCTGCCCAGATTCAAAAGAAGGGACATAGACTCCAACTCGGGCTGGAAGGAGGGTCACGGATGTATTGTAGAAGAACATGTGGCATGGAAGATATTGTTGCAGCCATCTTGGAAAAATATTATCTGCTATAGGGCAGAACGAAGGCAGGTGGCCCTGGAGACATTATCTTTAACCATTACACTGCGCCCTACTATGTGGTTGTGAGAATTAAATGAGAGAAGACATTCGAGGTGCTCAGGACAGGGCAAGGCACCATAAATGCGAAACTCAGTAAATGTTGCTTCTGATTTCATGCACTCTCTTTGCCTTTTCCACATCTGTGCATCACTTGGCCTATGAGACACCTGGCTACGTGCTTCTGGAAACCCGGCATCCATTGGTCTAACTCAGGAGAAAGACTGAAGTCAGCCCACTCCTCACAATAGCTGCAAATGAGAATTTCTCTGAGGCCTCACCACAGAGGTGGCAGAGCCACGTCTCTGAACTCCCAGGCAGGGCCAGACAGCAGTGCCCCAGCCCCAGGCAGATGACCCAGGGAACTGAAGTTCAAAGTTGAAGAGTTCAAGCCCAGTGCAGTTCATGAATGTTCCTGGGCCCCAAATAGTAACCTGAGAAATTGTTTGTATCAGTGAGGAATGACTTAAGTCTTGGCAAATCCTAGAAAACAGCCTCTCTTCCTGTTTCTAGAGGCCTTCCAAAGAAAAGAAACAGTTTAGGTTTTACTCAGCTCTGTGGTGGACTGTAGGCTCCCACCCCATGCGGCATGGGGAACCCGTGGATGTCTCTGGTCCCAGGAGCAGCAGGAGGGAACATTCGGGGAGTGTAAACCAGGCTGTTTGGTTTTCTCTGGCCAACGGGGCCTCTGAGTCAGCGTCAGAGACCACTGAGAGGTGAAGGGTCTTCAACACTGATCCAAGAATGTCTACCTTAACCACACCTTCTAACCAAGCAAGGCTGGTCACCTCACCTCTCCTGACTCACCTCGCCCCATTCCCTCTCTCATCACCTGGCCTTTGCACATGCTGAGCCACCTTCCTGGAATGCCCTCCCTCCCGTGATGAAACAAACCCATCTGAATTTCCATCCATCCTGTGAAAGCTTCTCTGAGAACCACAGTGCAATAAAAGCTTGCTTTCTCTCTCTCAACTTGCTGTACAAGTTAATTTTTCATTCATTCATCCAACGAATAACTTTTAAGAAAGTAATTCTCAAGGCTTCTTGGCCTCCTGACCCCTTTACCCTCCTAACTATGGTAGAGGACCCTAAAGAATTTTTGTTTGCATGGGTTATTGCTATTGATTTTTACCATATTAGAATTAAAACTGAGAAATGTTTTAAATATGTATTAATTATGTGAAAAGAACACTAACAAACCCATTGCATGCTCATATCAGGGGGATGACATCATCACATGTCATGTAACCTCTGGAAAACTCCCCCGCACACTGTGAGAGAACGAGATTGGAAAAGGCAAAAACATCTTAGTATTGTTATAACAAAACAAAAATAGTTTTGATCTTGTGGACTCCCTGGAGGATCTGAGGGAGCACAGGGTCACGAAAGCACACTTCAAGCATCACTTCGTGTAGTGAGAGGTACCAAGATCTCTCTCTCTCTCTTTCTCTCTATCATTGGCTTTTTGGTGTAACTTTAGTATTTATTTTACTTGTCCTGGTTAACCTTTTTAAATTAGATAGGAATAGGAAAGGAAAAGAAAGGGAAGAAAACAGAAGGAAATACCTACATGCAAAGCACAGATTCTTAGTAAGGACTGTGCATATTATCATAAATACTTTTGTTATTCATGCTTCCAGACACAGACGAGGATACAGATATTGGCATAGATGTGGACATTAGTTTTAGTTTATATTTGTCGCCATAGGTTGTGATCATAAAATTTTGAAAAAGAGCCTATTTCAAGACTTTCTGAGGAGATTCCTCAGTGCAAGGCAGCATTTGGCAAAGTGTGGGGCATTTTCCCTAGTGTGTAGGCAATGGTGTGTGGCTGCATACTGTACATGGATATGATATTAAATAACACTTTTATCACATAGTGATGGTATTAATAATTCCTGGTCAATTATCTTTCAATCATTCTGATTATATCCAGGAGAAAGTCTCATCTGGGGACTAGGATGTCTGTCTTTAACACTCTCTTACATTGACTAATTTCCCTTTGTAACCAAGACAGAGATAGCTTTAGGCTCAGAGCTCTCAGCAGGCCACAGCGTCGAGATGGGATGGAAAACATTGTTTGGTTTCATCTGGAAAAAAAAGTGTGTGTGTGTGTGTGTGTGTGTGTGTGTGTGTGTGTGTGTGTGTATATATATATATATAAATATAAAATATTACAGTTGCTGCCTGTGTTACAGTGATGCTTGTTTTCATTTTGAGTACAGATGTAATGTTTCTTATTTAAGTAACTTTATTGCAGTAATAAAATCAGATGATTTAAAGAAATACTTTAAGAGAAGCATATTGTAGGTGGTGTGCATATCTGGCAAAAAGTATGAGAAGAAAGTGGGTACTGAGTGATGGAAGGTCTGGAAATACTGATATACTAGGAAGAACACTAGATGGAGTCAGACATATGTGAGTTCAAATCCCGGCTCTGCCATTCGCTCACTGGCTTTGTGACCTTGGACGAGGGATCCAGCCAGTCTGGAACCCATTGCTCCTTTGGGCTCTGAATGTTTTCAAGGATAAAGACATTAGATGACCTCAAGCGAAAGAAAGAACTCAACAACTATGTCCCATACTTGGTGTTAAATAAACATTTTTATAGCCATTATCTCATTTTGGGCTCACAACCATCTTAAAATAAGGACATTATTTCTACAGTTCAGGAAAGAAAGGCTGAGAAGTGCAATGACCTGCCCAAGGTCACACAGCTGGAAAGTTCAGAAGCAGGGATTTGAATCCAAGTCCATCTAGGTGCAAAATTTACGTTGTTCCCACTTCATTGCCCATCTTCATCGGGACAGTTACAGAAGCAGGAGTGGCCACCTGGCTGGGACTCCCTCCATCACCCACCTCCTCTGCCTCTTCCTTTATGATGCCACAGAACATGGTGGAAAAGTTGAGATCAGTTTCGTTGCTTCTGCTATAACCATAACTTATTGCTACTTTCTTTAATTTATTAATCATAACTTAATTTACACATGAAATAAAAGAGGGTTTCTCCCCCTAAGTCCAAGAGACTAGGAGGATCAGTGAAGTCACTGTCACTAAGTTTAATAGTAATAGGCTGGTTTGTAAATTCAAACTCAAGGTTACATTTAAAAACATATAGTTGAATTGAATTTTATTAGGGCAAGTTGTAGGATATACATAAATCTGATGGGAAAAAAACTTCCCATCCACCTTGATTACATTTATGCTTATGAAGTCTTCAAGGTCTGATTTACAAATGCCCAGCAGTTTCCACCCGTACTTAAGATAACTGAGTGTCATAATTGGCTCAGTGCTTTATATTTTGAAGTATTTGCATCAACATTTCAAAATTTCTCTTTCTACTAAAAAATGCGTGGCTTCTGATTATTAATTTAATTTTATTCAAGACTAAATAACAGAATTTTGGAGTCATCATTTTAATTGCTCCCAAACAACCAGCGATCTTAGTTTCAAATCCAAATTCTCCCAAGAGAGAGTCATCAGTAGGTGTAGCTTTCCCATAGGCCACCTCATATGGGGAGGAGCATTCAGGCAGAGGGACAAGCAAGGATCAAAGTCTTGAGCTGAGAGTGACCCTACAGTATCTAAGGAGGAGCCAGGAGGCCAGGGTGGCTGGAGCTGAGGGAGTATGATAACATGGGGTCAGAAAAGTGATGGGAGTTGAGAGGGAAAGATCATCCAGAGCTTGTTCTCCACGATAAGGACTTTGGCTTTGACTCTGAATGAGATGGGAAGCAGCTGGAGGGTTCTGAGTGGAGGAACAGAAATGTTCTGTCTTAGGTTTTAACGGGATCATTCATGAAACTGTGTTGAAAATAGATCATGATGGGGAACTAGTGAGGATTCTATACAGTGAGCCATGTGAGAGAGTATATTGCCTCGGGTCAGACCAGGAATTAGTTTGAGCCATGCAAAGTTTGAAATGCCCATTAGACATGCAATAGCAGATGCTGACTGGACAATAGGGGACCGAATCCGGAATGCAGGGAAAAGTTTGGGCTAGAGGTAAACTCTGGAAGCTGTCACTGTAAAGATTGTATTCAAGGCCCAAAAGGTCTTTACTAAATGCCTGAAGGTTGCAAAGGGAAGAAGAAAACTTTTCATGGAAAAGACCATTTGAACAGTAAAAAGTCCTGCTGTGGGCTGAATGTTTGTGTCAACCAAAAAATTCATATAATTAAATCCTAGGACCCAACGTGATGGCATTAGGACATGGCCTTTGAGTGGTGCATTGGGATTAGTGCCTTCATAAAAGAGGCCCCAGAGAGCTCCCTCACCCCCTCTACCATGTGATGTCACAGCAAAAAGCACCAGACACCACATCTGCTGGCGCCATGACCTTGGGCTTCCAGTCTCCAGAACTCTGAGACATAAATTTCTGCTGTTTATAAGCCACCCAGTCTCTGGTATTTTGTTATAGCAGCCCGAACAGACTAAGATAGGCATCCTCGCCAGAGCAAACCGCGAGCCCTGGCTGCAAATTACACCAGACGTGTCTCCCGGAATTGTAACTGAATCACAGGCCTCTGCCTCTTCTTTGAAGTATTTCCCCCAAGACTGCCTGCTTCTGGCTTTTCTACCCCTTTCTACCTCTTTCTTGCCATGGACCTCAGTCAAAAGAGCTCGCTTCTTGTGGTTGATTGTTTAATGCCCACACATCCTATCCTATCCAGCCCCTATGCAATGCGACTGCTTCTTCTCCCATCCAGCGGTGGGGTCTGTTTCTCCACCCCTTTGAAACTGGGCTTGAACTTGTGACTTGATTTAGCCAACATAAAGTGGTGGAAATGCCACTCTGTGAGTTCCAGAGCTTGGGGCTTAAGATGCCTTGAAGCCTCTGCTTTCCCCTTCTGGAATCTTGAGACTACCATGTGAGACAGTTGGTGTCGCCTCCTGGGGGATGAGACGCTCTGTGGAGGAGAACTGAGGCTTCCCAGTCAACAGCCAGACAGAAATGGGAGGAGAGAGGCTATTTGAGCTTTTTCAGCCCCAATGAACCTCCCAGCTTGAGACAAGCCACATTGATGAGCCCAGCAAATCAGCCAACCCGCAGAACCATGAAATAGAAGAAAGGACTCTTGTTTTATGCCAGTAAGTTTGGGGGTGATCTGTAGATATTTGATATGCCCTCTTAGCCTCATTTTCCTCATCCGTGAAAAGGAGAGATAGCGGTCCCCATCTAGTAGATTTATTTTGCACATTGTGTGAAAATGCTTGCAATCTGAATATATATATATATATATATCTCAAGTGTGTGCTTATTGCAAATAGAGCTAAAGATGATGATAAAATAATATCCTTTGCCCCCTGGAGAGGTGACCTGAAAGCATTTTGGCATGTGAGATAAAAAATAACAGCATAAATAGAGTGTTTGGGCATGTGCCAGACACTGCTCTAAGCCCTTTACGTGTATTCACTCATTTAATGTTTATAATAAGCAAGTGTGTGAGGTTAGAACCATATTTCATAGACAAGGAAACTGAGTTCTAGAGAGTTTAAGAACTTTCCAGTGTCACTGAGGTAACTAATACATGATCTAAGCCAGGGGATTCGGCTCCCAAGCCCTTGAGATGAAGGAAGGTGACATCTCTAAGACAGGCACCAGAGAAATATTCCATCCTGAACATGGACAGGAAAAGCTCTGCCCGGTTTTGATGTGATGGGGTTTTCATTTGGTTGTTATTTGGTGGTGGCTGGAGGTGGGAATAGGGAAGTCAGTGCTTCTGCAAGGCTGGTGGTTTCCGATTTTTTTTTTATGTTTCTTCCTGAAGCCCATCATGTTTCTTATCCTCCATTCGGATGGGGATTCGGCTCTGTGCCACCTTGTTTCAGGAGAGTTTTATGGCAGGGCTTCCCGTGATTTACTTCCGAAAGCCATAGTCCATTAGCAGAAAACTGGGGTTCTTCTGAACAGCAAAATGATTTCTCTAAGCAGGTAAGAGAAGAGACAATTCTGTGGGTTCTGAAGCCCCGGGGGTTGCTCCCAGCTCCCTGGCAGTCCCCTGGGGAGACCATAGAACTCAAAGGAGGCTGCCACCACCCTCCATGCATGTCACTTCCGCTCCCTGTCTCAGTCGACATCCTTTGCCCCAGGAATGAAAGGGGACATTACAGACATCATATCTAAAGGGACCCTGTGGGTGGGGGAAATGGGCCTCTCGTGTGTAACCAGCAAGTCCCACTGACCGGTACTGCCTAAAACTCCAGAACCCCAAATCTTCATACAACCCAGAAATATGGACCGAGGTGGCCCCAGCCATGACACAGATTCAGGACTCAGACTGGAAATGAGGTGGATTTAGAGAAGGATTTTCAAAATTTCAGTCTTTTGCAAGCCAGTTACAAGCAGTGTGGCCAGATAAATACAGGATGCCCAGTTAATTTGAATTTCAAATTGATAGCAATTTCTTAGTATAAATGTGCCCCAAATATTGCTAAGAAAAAATTAACTGAGCAAGCTTTTTTGGGTTGTTTAGCCTCTTTTTGTCCTGACTACCTTCCCCCTTTGTTCCCCTAATATTTTGAACATACTTATAACTACACACCACCTCGTATATTTTATGAGAGCAAAACAACTGTTCTAACATTTAATTACTATTTCCTTTGAATCTGTATTACTTTTTATTTAAATAAAGTTATTCCTAAAAGGAATGTCACTAATAAAAATGGAAATATCCCTTTACGATATCACTTGTCTTACACAGAGGTGACTGAAAAAAATGATATTTGGTGAGAGCCAAGCAATGTTAATATTCTCGAGCTAAGTTCTTTGCATGCTGAGGCCTTTCCTCTCGGTCACAAAAAGAGATGGGTCAGCATTAGAGAGGCGTTAAGGGCAGACGAGCACCATGGACACTGTGTCCTTGAAGGACTGAAAGAGATTTGGAGATGGAATAAATCTCTCTCCGTGCAAGTCAATGTCATACAAAGCCAGGTCCACATATCTAAACCTGCTTTCACCTAAAATCATTTTCGTATACTACACGTTGTGAAATGCTGATGCCCAGAATTTTAAGGAATGTGGCACTTGTTGCTCAGATGGTGGCCTCAGATTGGCACCCATGACCTATGACTGACCAAGTTCAAAAATAGTAAAAAGAGTTATTTGCACCAGACTCTATTTGCACCAGGCTCTGTTTGGGGCATTTTACATGCATGATCCCACTTTCTCCTTCCTACCACCCCAGCAAGAGAGGCCTATCATTATTCCCATTTTTCTAATGCAACAACAGAGACTTCACTTTCCAGGCAATTTGATTCTGTGATGACAACAGCTTTGCTTACATTGCTCGTTCTCTGCACACGCGTGCGCGCGCACACACAGACACACACACACACTCCTCCTCCCAGGCTACAGCAACACAAGCTAAGAAAATATCTGAACAAGCCTTTGGGCTGTTTCACCCCTTTTTCCTTCTGACCACCCGCCCCCACCCAGCTCTGCTCCCAGGTTATACTTGGAAAACTCAAAATGTCCCATTCCAAGGCAGCAAAAGTTTCCAAATTCCCCCCAAAGACACAATTTTTTGATCTGCGTTATTTCCCACTATTTGCACCGATTTGCCTTTTGAGAACCCGGAATTCTTCCCTTCTCCTGATGAGTTAGCAAGAGCCAGCTCATCTCTCAGGAGGGCTGAGTTACAGCCCGAGGAGAAAACACTTGTGTGTGTTGCAAACCCCATCCAAACCAAGCAGAGATGTTCCCATTTTTGTTTCAGTTTTTAAAAATTCAATCAATTTCTTAATTTGAAATTGTATTTATTAGAACAACTTCAAGCCTCCCTGTCCCTCGGGCAGAGAAAATAAAAACACATCTTTAATCTATTTGCTTAAAACATACGTACACTTTTCTTTCTGGTCGTTTGGAGCGAGGGCCACATAGTTATAGAGCTCTGCGGTTTGCTTTTCTACCCTTGATAAAGTATGGTGTACACCAGGGGTCAGTAAACTTTCTCTGTGGAGGACCTAATAGTAAATATTTTGGGCTTTGAAGGTCATACAGTTTCTACTGCAGCTGCTCAAGGCTGTCACTGTGTGGCAAAAGCAGGCCATAGTTAAGTGAAGGCGTGTGGCCGTGTTCCAATGAAAGCTTTTCACAAAAACAGGTGGCCCATGGGCCAGTTTGCCAACCCCCAGGATAGCCACGTGGTTGAGAGCTGAGGGTTTGGTACTCAGGGAGCCTGGGTTCCAATTTGGGCCGTTCCTGGTAGGAATTATAGGACCTAGTTGTGAAAATCATATAACATCCCTCAGCCCCCAGTTTCCTCATCTGCATAAGAGGAACCATAACAGCTGGATCACAGTGTTGACGGGATTAAATGACCTAAAGTGTGTCCCGAATTCGGGCCAGTGGCTGGCACACAGCAGAATTCACAGAAATGGTGGCTGCTGGGACGACTTGCTACCCTGAGCCAGGCTTCTTGTTTGTCTTCCATCCGTCTGCGTGTCAGTCCATTGAGTAAATACACTTTAATCTCCTGCATTGTCTCTCCCAGACTGTCTACTTTAAAAATCATTCAACAGCCTTGAAAAGTTGAGGATGATGAGAAGAAGCTGATTTTCATTTGTGGACTAAATGTCTGAGTAAGTCTGTGTGTTTGGGGGGCGGGGAGGGTGTTTAAAGACATAATCAACAGTGAACTATTTGTGCTTAGGAAGAATTTTCTTCCCCTCCCCCAATCAAGGACATGTCTCCTCTGAAGGCATTATAGAATGTGCTTAGGTGGGTTGAATTAGGTGGGCTCTTCATTGAAAGTAAGAGAAACTTGTATACAATTGCAACGGGGTCCTTCTAAACCCAATCAAGCAGTTTTTTGTTTTTTGTTTTTAAAGAGAATCAGGGGCATGGTTTCCAAAGTCCAAACATGCAGACCAGCCTCAGCAGGTCCAAGTGAGAATGAAAAGCTGTTGGGGCCCAGACAATGACATCCCTCATTCTGGGGTGACACAGTCGCTCCTCTCTGCGACTCCCTGCTTAAATAAGTTCATCTTGATTTGCCCTTTTAATCTTGTTCTGCGAGCAGCCTCCTTCCTAGGATCCAAGCTTTGTGACTTATCACAGGGTGGAGACAAGGAATCCCTTGACCAAGACAAAGAGAGTAAAGCAGACATCTGTGTCTCAACCTCTCGCCTTGGGTTTTGGCCAAGAAATGGGGACCTGCATCGGATAGGTGTGGGGTACCCCAAAGAAAGAGGATCTGCTGCCTCAGTCCCCACATAAGACTCTGAAAATGGTTCCTCTCTCTGACTCCCTCTGGCTGACCCGTCTACACTCAAAGACCATCCCATAGAAATGAACTTTGAGTGGCAAGTTGGTAAGGCTGAAGGTAGCCTTGCTATTTTTGCTTTCCCCTGTTATTCCTGGTTCCTATGTCGTAAGGATGAGGCCTGGCAGTCCCTGTGGCTTCATAAGGTGGGACTCAGAAGAGAGCTAAGTCGAAGTCTAGCTCGTCTGTCATGGGGCCTGGTGGTGAGGGCAGCATGCCACACTGCAGAGTCTGGAGTGAAAAGCGACTGTCCAGGCCAGGGGGCTGGTAGAGGCTGTAGCAGCCACTTGGGGAATGGGGTTGGCTCAAGGAGTCTCAAAGTTGAGGAGAAATTAAGTTAGTGGTTGGGTTCTGGCTGAGCTGAGGAAGAGCAGATACCACGTGTCCTGCTGCATCTGCCATCAGCTTCCACTGCAGAGGCCCTAGGACCCCCAGCGACCTGAGGAGCCACAGGTGCAAGGACACCCTCCCTCCAGACCACTCAGGCCACCTGTCCCCAAACACCCAGAGGTCATCTCAGCAGAGCCAACGCAGAAGTGGGGACCCGATTAGGCCTAAGCCTGAGCATTACCTAGAAGAACTATTTGAATTTACTGAACTAGGCTCCTGTTGTAAGAGAGTTTTTAAATGATTTCTTCTCAATGTGATATTTAAAGTATCAGCAAACTTTTTTCTGTAAGTGCCAGATAGTAAATACCTTCAGTTTTCTAAGCTCTACGGTCCTTGCCATGGACACTCAATATATGTCTCTCTAAGCAACATTTATAAAACTTCTGCTTGTGTGGAAGCTTTATAAAAATAATGTCATATTGTCTGTAATTCAAAGGGACTTGCTTTTCAAATGCAACATTTTATTGCTAAGACTTAGCCGTGCTGTTTCAGGTAGCTGTGGTGCACTCACTCTCACTAGACAAAATTTAACTGAATAAAGATAAGAGCGTTTTCTTTTCCCCATGGAAAGGGGCTACTGAGGAACCCATTAATTAGAAAATAAATAAAATTTCTCCGTACACCCACCCTCATGATCCACCACCTCTCCTGCCCGCTGCATGCGTCTGCGTTGTTTCCTCTTTCACTTGCAGCAATGTTTTCCTTTCCTAGCAGACATGTGGGCAAGCAGGGCCACTTCCAAAACTCCAGCCTCCATATCCTCACTATTGACACCTTAAGATCATCCTCCGTTGTGGGGGCCTTGCTGTGCATTGCAGGATGTTTAGCAGCATCCCTGGCCTCTACCCACTGGATAGCAGTAGCACCGCCCTAGCTGTGATAACCAAAAATGTCTCCAGACAGGCCCCCCAGGGACAATGTCATCCCAGGTGAGACCCGCTGATCTGCACACACTGACTTGTTTAAATGTGAGCAAAAGTAGAGACAACTCAGTGATCGCGTGTCACATGTTCTAATTCCCAGACAGTAAATCTAATTGGCTCAATTTAAATCGGATGAGTCAATGATGGCCAAGAAGGGGTTCATGTGCTAAACGCTTGGCCTTGGGGCTCCACACACCTAGGTTATTGGAGGCCACTTTCAACAAATGGGATCATGGGTCAAGTAGATAACCATAAAGTGCAGGTTATAATGGTTGATTTTATCAGTAAGTATCCAATCTCATATTTCACAGAGGGAATTTAATGCGGGGAATTGATTACCAAGGTGTTGGAAGGACTGGAGGAACCAGAGAGAGAAATGTGAGGTTACCAGAGTCCATAGGTGCGGTGCCTCTAAGTCTGCTGCTGATGAGAACAAGCTGCCTTAGCAGTGTCGGAAGCCACAAGTCACCCCTGCCAACACTGCTCCCATCGGTGCTGTCACTGTTACTTGTCAGAGACTGGAAAAATGGTCTCTCCCCTTCCCCACCTTCCACCAATGCCTCTCATCAATAGAATCTGTAAGAAGCCAGCTCGCAGGAGGGTCTGGGAATGAGGTTTGCAGCTTTCTGGACCCTGCAGTAGAGTATGGGCAAGTGGAGCTGACATCAGCCTGCACTGTCCAGCTCGCTCACTGATTCATTCTAGGAATTCTTGAAGCCTGTTGCTTGCTTTATTCTTAGGAATTATTGCAACCCTTTGATGAGAGCAGCACTTTATGCTCATAGATGTCATGGAATAACGTGTTCGTTTTATTAGTCAGGGTTCTCCAGAGAAATAGAAGCAGTGGAATAGAGATAGAAATAGAGAGAAACAGAGAGAGAGAGAGAGAGAGAGAGAGTGAGAGAGAGAGGGAGAGAGAGAGAGAGAGAGAGAGAGAGAGAGAGAGAGAGAGAGAGAGAGAGAAATTTATTATGACTGACTGGCTCACAAAATTGTGGAGGTTGAGAAATTCCACAATTCACCATCTGCGAGTTGGAGACCCAGGAAAGCAGATGGTATAACTCCGAATCCAAGTCTGAAGGCCTGAAAACCAGGGAGACTATGATTTCAATCTGTCCAAGTGCCAAAGAGGATGATATGAGGTGTCTCAGCTCAAGCAGACAGGCAGAAAGCGCGCGCGCACACACACACACACACACACACACACACACACACACACACACACACACACACAAATAAAAAAGAAAAGAAAAAAAAAGAAAATGCCTCTGACCTCTGCCTATTGTTCTTTCGGGCCCTCAATGGGTTGGATGCTGCCCACCCACCCTGGGGAGGGCAATCTGCTTTACTGAGTCCACCTATTCTCATCTGGAAACACTCACAGACATGCCTAGAAATGTTTAATCTGGACACCCACTGGCCAGTCAATTTGACACACACAATCAATCATCATAAGTATCGAGTTGGAAGTGTAGGAAAATGTTGCTGCGTGCTTTTCGTTCTGTCCTTCCTAATCTATAAAGTGGGGCTGTTGACTCCTGGCCTTTCCCTCATTGGGCTATGGACAAGTGATGAGGCTGACTGGACAGTGAAGTCTTCAATTTGTCACTTTAAAAGGATGTAAGTCTGTCTGCCAACAAGTTTTTATTGAGTAATTGTACGTCCGATCCAGAGAAATGAGTAATGCTTGAAAAGCCGAAGATCTGATCCATGTCTTCAGGGAGTTTGTAATCTAATTAAAGAGACAAGATATTTACTTATGGAACAAAGAAAGAGCAAAGAATAAGAATTCAGCGATAATATCAACCAAAGCCGGTGACGTGGGGCACACATGTAACAACTCTTTATTTCCAGACCCGTGACAGGCATCACTAATCAATGACAGCACTTTTTCTTGATGAATCCAGGTTCAATCTGAGAAATCTCAACAGTGATTCAGACTCCAGCTCTTAATCTCTCAAAATTGATAGCTGTAGCCTCCTGGAAACAGAGTTAGTGATTTTAATTATTTGAGTAATTTATCTGATCAACGAAAATTACTAACAGCTGGGCACGACAGAGCTGGGCACGACAGTAAATACCTCAGGAGGACTCATGCTTATGGTTCAGAGTCTAGGGCGAGAATCTAAGAAGTGAATAGGAATCTATACTGCAACAGTGTAAGTGCTAATATGTGGAAAATACAGGATTCTGGGGATATACAGAGGAGAGACCCAACCCAGACTTGAGAATCAACGCAGCCTCTAAGCTGAAACTTGAAGGATGGACAAGAGTTAACCAAATAAAAGGGAAAGTATTCTTGGGGAACGTTTTAGTTGTAAATGACAGAAACTCAGCCCAAGTTGCCTTAAGCAAACGGAAATACATCAGCTCACGTAACTGAAACACATTTGGCTCATGTAAGTGGAAAGTCCAAAAGAATTTAGCTTCGGGTATGGCTGGGTCCAGGTGCTCAAGCCATAGGAAGCTCTCTCTCTCTCTCTCTCTTGGATCTGCATTCCTCTGTGTGGCTTCATTTTCCATCAGGTCCCCCTCTCAGGGTGGGAGATGGCCCTGAGCATCTCCAGGCTGACATCCTATCTGTTCAAAACCCCAGTAGAAAGGTACCTTACAACAGTGCCAGCCAGACCTGGGGTTGACTCTAGTTTGGCCAAACATGGGTCCTCAATTGTTCCCATAGCTTTGTCACATCCACCCAAATTATGTGGGCAGAGCCTACAAGATGACGGGTCCCCAGGGGGACTAAGATTCTATTACCAGAGGAGAAAATTATGCAGGACCAGCAAAAAAACAATTGATCTCTGGGTGAAAATGGACGGAAAGGAGTGTTCCAGCAGGGGCCCTGAAGACCAAAGAGAACCTGGAATATCTTACAGGAGCTGGGAAAGCTCAGGACCCGAGGTGCTGTATCTGAGCTTGAAGCGTGAGAGATGACTCTGGGAGGCCAGGAGGAGCCAGGTGCCATGGGGCACCTTAACCACGTTAGGGTTTGGCCTTGATCCCAAGGGCAGTGAAAAGCCATTGCAGGATTCAAAGAAGGAGGCTGGAGATTCTGAATCGCTTGCACATTTGATGAGTTAAGAGCTTTGTGGTGAGTGAGGAGGGAGGGGAGAGGCCTTGCTTTTGAAGATCAGATCTTGAAAACAACCCCGTAAAAGTGCATCGTACAATTTGGCAATCGTGTTTTCCAGTGAAACCCCTTCAGGTGACATGCACTCCTCTAATTGTTTTAAAACTCAGCGATGCTTTTCCAGGAAAAGACAACCCTCTAGTCATGTTCTTTGAGATGATTTATTCAAATGATTGCATTCCTTAGTTGAAAGAAGAAGTTGCTTCTACCCAGGGCCAATGCACACCACGTGCCCTGCAATTTTTGTAAATGTGCTTCTAGTAGCATATATGACCAACTGCCTAAATTCTTCTAGAAAAGTGGCAGAAGTAACTCGTCGTCGCCTCAGCCCTTACTCAGGAGTTGGGCCACAGCCATCCTCCACAGTGGGACAAATTCCACCTTGGAGAGAAGCATAAGGGGCAGGCCTCAGCCTCACTCATAAGTCAGTGTCTGCAAGTCTCTTTCTGTGCTTAAACTGTATGGAAAGTGCAACTGGATTTGTTCCGTTTTCCCTTTAGGGATAATATAAAGTTAAGTTCAGAGTTCACTGGGTCATGTTGGGGACCTGAGACTCTGGCAAACAGTCAGTGTGTCGTGTGTATTCTCAGGGGTAGCGTTTTCACACGACCTCCCTGGGACAGAAACATGTTCATTTGCCAAGAAAACAGGCTTCTGGAGTCCCAACGGGGTTTTCACCCACATTACAGGATAAAGGTCTCCTTCTGCTTATAGAGCTTTTCCTAAAATAGGCATGCTCATGATATTCAAGAAAAGGTAATAAAAACCTCTGCTTGCGAACAAGAGCCATAAAGTCCAGTGGAGAAGAGCAGGGGCCCTGGACCAGATCACTCACAAGCTGGGAGACATGGCAGAGATCATTTCACCCTCAGGGCCTTGATGTTTTAATCTGTAAAATAGAATTTTCAATTGTACCTACCTCAGAAATCCACCGTGAGGATTAAATAAGTTAATATAGGCCAAGTGTTCAGAACATTATCAGCTCACGGGATCTGCTATTTAATCGATTAGTTAGCTGTTTTGTGCTAGGGCATGGCGCTTAGTTCTATATGTGCTTTATTTAATTCCATCATTTAAAAAATAAAGATTAAAATGCTGCAGGTTAGGGAAAGTAGCTTTACTACGAGGCTATTAAAGCTGAGGCATCAAGGCCCTCATACAGGTGGCCTCTTTGAAAGCCCCAGGATGGCACCTGAAATAAGTTCACAATGGCATGTGTTATAATATCGGACGATGGCTTCTCTTCCCCCATTGCATGTGTCTTAGGGACCACAGCAGTGCTGTCATTCAGATGTGACCACAGTCCGGCCTATAAGAAGGCATGGGAGTGACCTCGGCTAGGACAATGGAATTTGAGCTCTGTTTCTCTCCCCCGTTCTGCATCCTTTTCAACAATTCCATGAGTTCCTGATGACTATAAAGTCTCTTCTATTCAAAATTTCCTAGTAGGATTCTGGGGCTTAAAATCAGGATTATAATCAAGTAGCCCTTTTCAACACTTAATGGCTCACCCTGGCGACATGTCTGTAAAAGTGACCGTTCAGATATTCTGGAGGCGTGAAAGTGACCTTAACCATTCTGCAGCCCAAACACCCTTTGAGGCTTGAATCTCTCACACAACATCCCCCCACCAAATGGTCACCCAGCCCCTGCTTGAATCTTTCCAGAAAGCTCATCTCACCTAATAATTCTCTTAGAATGTTTCTTCATATTAGACTAAAATCTATATTCCTTCTCGCTCCTGCATTATTTTGCTGATTGATAAAGAATCAAATGCTTATCTTGCCTCTCCTGTGCAGATTCTATTTCAGAGTGAGAAATACAGGATGATGAGTCCAATAAACCTATATTTCTTCCGTTGTTCCTCCCTCCTGCCTCCCCTGCAAAATTCTTCCCTTTTTTTTTTTTCTCTTGGGGGTAAATTGACTTGTCTGCCCACGAGCATCCAGGTAAGTTTTATATAAGGCAATGCCGCTACTAAGTTAAGATACCAAAGTTTTTCCTTAAACACACACCTCCCCTGTGAAGCAGCAATTCCATTCTTATTTACCCAAAAGAAATAAAAGCATGTGTTCACACAAAGACTTGAACATAAATAAGCATTTATGGCAGCATAACAATTCATGATAGCCAAAAAGTAGAACAACCCAGGTGTCCATCAACTGGTGAACGGGTAAACAAAATGTTATCTATCCATGCAACGGAATACCACTCAGCCATAAAAAAGAACTTCCATTCGATGCAATAGCATGGATGAATCTCGAAAACATGCTGAACCCAAAAAATGAGACTCAAAAGAGGAGATATTAAGATTCCATTTATACGAAACTCTCGACAAGACAAATCCAATCTGCAGTGACAGAACGCAGACCATAGCTTCCTAGGGCCAGGAATAGGGATGAGCATTGACTGGTACGGGGCACAAGGGAAATTTTGGGGGTGATGCAGATGTTCTATATCGTAATTGTGGTGGTAGCCACACAGGTATAGGCATTTGTCAAAACTCATTGAATTATAACTTAAAAGATGTGCATTTTATTATGTGCAAATTATACCCCATTAAAGTTGATTTTTTAAAAAAAAAACCACCTGCCTTGACAGCTCTGTTTAGACCATCTTATATCTGGGCATCATTCAGTGATAAAATAACTTATGAATATTTTTTTAAAATAAAAGTGTTTTTTTTTAACTTCAAGATTACCTCTATAATTCTAAAGTTATCTAATACAATACAATACAATACAATACAATACAATACAATACAATACAATACAATACAATACAATAAAATAAAATAATCTACTTGACAATCCCAAGTATTCATACGTACGTGGAGGAATAGGAGTTGTCACAAGCTGCTGGTGTGTGATCAAGCAATCATTAGCTGTTTCTTTTTTTTTTTCTGAGGCCTCTCTCCTTGGCTTATACATAGCTGTCTTCACATGGTCTTTTCCTCTGTCCCCATCTATGTCCAAATTGCCTCTTCTTAAAAGGACACCAGTCATATTGGACTGGGGCCCACCCTAATGATCTCGTTTTAACTTAATTACCATTTAAAGACCGTATTTCCAAATACAGTCACATTGTAAGGTATTAGAAGTTAGGATTTAACATATAAATTTGAGGGAAAACAATTCAACCCATTATAATCAGTCATATAATTCTATTTTAATTTTTGTATTAACTTCTAGCTATATTTCATTGCATTGTTTTCCAGTGGTTGCTCCAGCAATCACAACGTGTTACCTTCATTTTCAGTCTACTTACAATTAGTCTTGTACTACCTCATGTAAAATATAGAAATATTGTAGCTGTATGGGTCCACATTCTCCCATCTTTTATGCTATAATTGTTATATTGTCAAATCAAGATACATTGTAACTCCAACAAGACAGTGTTATAATAATTTTTATTTAAACAGTCACATACATTATAAACAGATTATAAGAGGAAAAGCAAAAACATGGTCTTTGGTATTCATCTAGCTACTTAGCATTTGCAGTGGTCCTCATTCTTTTCTGAAGCACCAAGATTTCTTTTGGTATCATTTCTCTTTGTCCTGAAACTTCAGTATTTCTTGTAGTGCAGGTTTGCTGGCAAAACAAATTCTCCTAGTTTTCTTCTACCTGATAATATCCTTCATTCGTAAAGGATATTTTCACTGGATATATAATTCTAGGTTAACAGGTTTTTTTCCCCTTTAATTCATCATTTTATTTTATTTTATTATTTCATTTTATTTTATTTTATTTTATTTTATTTTATTTTATTTTATTTTATTTTATTTTATTTTTAGGCGAGGCAACCTTGGTTGACCTCACAGATTGCAAGGATTTTGCCATCTTACAATCCCTTATTTTTTTATTTGTTAGGCCTATAGCACCTGGTCTTCCTAGGTGGTCTCCCATCCAAGTACTAAGCAGGCCTGACCCTGCTTAGCTTCCAAGATCAGAAGGGATCGGGCACATTCAGGGTGGCATGGCCATAGATCAATTCATCATTTTAAAAATGGTGTTCCACTCTCTTCTGTGCTTAGTAGTTTCTCATGGGGTGTCAAACATTAATCAAACCATCCCCTGCATGTAACATGTTGTTTTTCTCTTGTTGCTTTCATGGTTTTCCCTTTAGGTTGACTTCAGCATGAGCATCCCATATCCGTGAATTTATGACTTTCCATCAAATTTGAGACATTTTCAGCCATTATTTCTTCAAATACTTTTTCTGCCTTATTTTTTCTCTCCTTCTCCCTATCTCTCCCACTGATTGCTTTTAAGATGTGGTTTGAGTCACCTGCGGGGCGGGGGGGAAGGCTGTCAAAAATACAGATTCTTGAGCCCAACCCCAGACTTACTGAATCAATCCCTAAAACTGATTCCTAGGACTATGTGCTTTAATAAGTTTCTCACATAATTTTTATGCATAAAAAAGTTTGAAGATGACTGCACAAGATATTATCGGCTTCAAGGGCAGGACCATATCTTGCTCATGGTTAGGATGTTCTTTACGTGTTCTACAATGCCTCCCATAGGGTACTCAATACACAAGCTGACTTGCATGTAATATTCACATGAACATATGGGATAGTTCTTTATAATTTAAAGGGCTTTTTTCACGCTAGACTTTACCTCATCAACATGTCTCAAATTGAGGTGGTTATAGTTCATACCGAGTTAATTAGGACTCCTCTGGTCTCTGGTTACAGAAACACAACCCTAACTGGCTTAAACAAAACGAAGGAAACTTTTTTAGCCCATGCAAATGAAAAGTCTAGAGGTCATATCAGCTTTAGTCATGGCAGAATCCAGGGCACTCACAATACATCACTAGTAACTTTTCTCTTCATCTGTTACCTCTTCTTTCCTTTAGGTTGGTTTTATTTATGGTCAGGCTTCCTCCCACTTTGATAAACACTGCTGTCAACAGTTGTGGTCTCATACTTGTGTTCCTGAAGTAAATGGAGCAACACTTCTCCAACAGCTCCAGACAAAGCCCCAGGAAGGCCTCGCACTGGCCATGCTGGATTCATGTGCCCATTCTTGAACCAAGCACAATAGCCCGGGAGATAGAGTACTCTGATTGGCCATCCTGAGTCACATGGTCAGTCCTGAGGTAGGAGAGGTGGGACCATGAACCTGAAGGCCTCTATGTGGGAGGATGGAAAGGATGTTGAGCACACAGAGTAAGAGAAGCCTCCTACCACAGTCTTCAACACAATGGGTGGGAACTCCTATCAGTGCTTTTCAACTGAGAAACTTTAGAATTACATTTGTGAAATGGGCCCCCTTCTTACTCCAGGGAGATTAGAGCAAATTCCATAAACAGGTCATTCCCAATCTTGGCTGTAAATCAAAATCCCTTTGGCATGTTTCCTAAAAATACAAAAACCTGGACCCCTCCCCAGACCTAAAGAAGCAGAATCCCAGTGGGCATGACCAAGGACGGTATATAAAATTTGACATGCAGAAAGGTAACAATTTTTCCCAGCCAGCATATGTTCCCCTTTCCTCTAGAAATCCCAGTTTTCCTTCTGAAATCCCCTTCACCAAGTTTCAGTCTCTGCAGTATGGGGCTGGGGGGGTGGTCCCTCTCCCAGAGGTGAGCACATGACCTAAGACTGAGCAATCAGACAGTTTAGCCTCTCTGTCCACAGTGATTGGTTCAGGGATGAGCAATCGAAGTAACCTGAGCCAGTGAGCCCCAGCCCCAGAATTTTATTGGAAGTCTTAGGAAAGAGAAGTCCGCTCTTTCTATTGGAAGCCCTAACTGTGAGGGTGATGTGAGCCTGCAGTGGCCAGGGGCTACTGCACGGTGAGGACCTACTCGACAGTCAAGCCTTCAGTAGGCAAAATGGAGCTGGAGAAGGGAAAAGATGATCCTAGAGATTCTTGGGGGAACAGCCCAAGAATGGGCCAACATTTAGAAGACCTGGAGAACTTGACCAGAGGTCTGGAAGCAACCTCCTGTAGCCTGTTCCATCTCCAGACTTGCAGTTAGGAGAGTCTCTAACCTCCCTTCAGAGAGAAGTCATGTTGTGTGGTGTTTTCTTGTTACTTATAAACAGAGGTAAGTCCTTCCTGCATGTCCCAAAGCTTATTTATTCATTCGACAATTGTTTGTTGAGTGTCTACTATGTGCTTAGCCCTCTCCTAGATACTGGGGATTTCAGCAATAATCAAAACAAATGAACTCTCATCTTCGTGGAGATAACAGTGTGGAGGGGTGACAGGCAATCATTAACATCTGTTTAAAATATACATAAAATATCAGTAAAAATAACATATCAGGTGGAGAGAATGAAAGCAAGGGAGGAGGATGAAGAGTGCCAGGGTTGTGCGTGGGATAAATAAGGTCATCAGAGAAGGCCTCCACCAATGTGACATCTGAGCAGAGATTCAAGGAGGTAAAGAAATGAGTAAAGTAAATATTGGGCCCAGGGAGGTGTTCCAGGCTGTGGGAAGAGCCAATGTAAAGGTCCAGACATGGGAGAAAATTTTCTAGGAAAAGCAAGAAAGCCATTGTGGCCTAGGGAATGTGGATGAGGGGGAGAGTGAGGAATGAATAAAGTTGGGATGCATGGGGGAGTCTTCTGGATGCTCTTCGAGGCTTTGGCTTTTTCCCTGACTGAGATGGGGCCCATGACAGGATGCTGAGCCAAGGAGGGTCATGATTTTTATGGTCCTGAGCAAAATGCTTCAGCTCCGTGGGCCTCATTTGCCGCATGTGTGAAGAGAGGGTGAATCCCATTAGGAAACACCACAGTAGTGATTGCTGCAGGTGAGATCCACCCGAAGTCTAAAGTCAGTGGGTGAAAAGTTTGCAAGAAACAGGATACTCACATAGCCTCAGAGTATCACCCCAAAGATATTTATTAATTACAAGGGGAAACCTGGAAACTTTACAGCAGACACTACCTTGATCAAGTGATCAAGGTTAACCTAACCAATAATCAGACACATGGACATCACACAGCCCTGATGAGATGCGCTGAGGCTGCAGCATCACTTCCGTAGTGTTCTTGCCAGAGATGCACAGCCTCAGTCTAATCATGAGAAAACGTCAGTCTAACCCAAAAGAAGGCCTTTCCCAAAATACTGACTCCTGCTTATCACAAGAGTCAAGGCCATGAATACGAGGCAGATGGAGAAATCGTCACAGATTGGAAGAGGCTAGGAGACATGACATCTAAATGCAATGTGGGTTTCCAGACTGGATTTGGGGACAGAAACAGGACATGAGTAGGAAAACCAGTGACATTTAAATAAGGTCTGTATTTAGTTGACAGTGTTGCACCAAGGTTAATTTTTTGAGATTGACTATGATTCTATGATTATGTAAATTATTATCGTTCGGAGAAGCTGGGCGAAGGGTATATGGCAACTTCGGATACTACTGCTACAATTTTTCTGAGAGTCTGAAATGATTTCGAAATACAAAATTTAAAATCGGGGGAGTAATGGTTCTTACAGTCTAGGGATGGAACGCAGATTGAACACACAAGTCCGCATCGCACTGCCGGGTGCGGGTTCTAAAAACGGTTTTTAAGGCTAGCTTCTTTCCATCTGTTATCGAGCACTTATACAGCGCCAACGTGCTCACCACTGCTTGATGGCTTTCTCGGTCTCCAGCCCTCAGCAGTGACTTCTCTGAGTAAACAAGATTCCTCAGATCAGCCCTGAAAACCAAGAGTTTAAACAAATGCAAACTGTGCCTTCTGGCTGCCTGCATCACTCCGATTATGAAATAGAAACCAGAGGCTCCTGAGTGCTGCATACAACAAACACACTAACAACTCTGCCCCCATGTCCCCCGGAGGCAGATGGTACAATTTATTTGGAAAAGGCTAAGAGGAGAAAAAAAGAAAGCACCCATTCTCAGACTGACCTGCCACAGTGGGGATGGCAAAGGGCCATGTTTGGTTTTATCCTGGATCACATTCTACCCTAAATCAGTGGTCTCCAAACTTCTGATGAGGCCAAATATTTTGCAATTACTCTCTCAATATTTATTTAGTTACTTATTAAGTATATACCTATACTACTGTATTCACACATTCTGTGAGTGGTAACCCATATGCAAGGAAAAATGCAAAGAGGAAATGATAGAGAAGAAATAGTGTTTTGAAAAATTATTCAAACACGTTAAAAAATGGTTGAACTCTTGCTACATTATTATTGCTGCTCAGATATTGAAAATGGTGTGACTCAATGTCCTTCATTATTTTTTAAATTCTTGGTTTATAATCATATGGTACAATTTATATCAATATTTGATTTTAATGGTCGTTATAAATGAAAAAGTAACTTTATAAAAATGTCTCTGAGCTCAAAGAAAGGTATCACGTGCTAGAGTTATTTTTCAAATACTTTCCATCTCCCATTTCCATTTTCCAGTTTTGCAAAGATTTTTGTTGAAATATGATCATTTCTATCTTTCCTAAGACTAAGCTATCATTCTTGAAAATGAATTAAAAAGTGTTGAATCTTTACACGTTTAACACATGAATTTAAAATCCACAACAATGTTAGGTTGGGATGACTTTAAATTCTATCAGAAAATTGTGTTTTGAGGTCTTTCAATTGTGTACAGTTTTGAGCATTTCTATAGGTCATTTACATAATTTTCAATAATGTAAATAAATCAGAAGTAACCTCTTAACAGGAATATTCCAAACATCTCTTTTAATAATGCTCTCTCCATAGTCCAATTTTCTTTATAAAAAAACCAAAACCCTTTTCTCTCTCATTTTTTCAAGGGCCACCTTTACCCCAAAGGCCCAGAATAAGTGTGTGTCTGACAAACCCCTGGAGCGAGAGGAATGCGAACTCTGCCCTCTTCCTGGGCTTGCGTTATTCCCATCACCTTCTCCCTAAGGAATCTCTTTGGTCACTTGTCCAATGCCATCTGGGAAAGCTTGGTTTAATTAAAACTAGAGTGGCCACAAGGACCCTGTCTGGTCTTCCTGGAAGGTGCCCTCTTCGTGGGTTTGGAGTCAGCAAGGCTAAGGGGATGTACACACCCACAGTCCACACTCCTCTCCCAGACCGTGCACCCTGGGGTCCTGGAATTTCCTCCCAGGGCTCTGTCAGCTTCTTCCCCAGGGCTGCTCTCTCAAGAGCAGATTGAGATACACACACACCCTGCAGTCCCCAGGGAGGCCAACAGGGTAGGACAGAGCTTCGACATTCAGTTTGGTTCCCTGCGAACACCTGTGCTCAGAGCCCCTCATACTTACTGAAATGAACCTAGAGGGAGAACAAAAAAAGAGGTGGGCTATGGCCTGGGTAACATTCCAGCCAGAACATGGACAAGTGCAAGACTTCTAAACCTGAACCTGGCTCTCCAGGTCATCATGAAGGTCTATTTGGAAAAGCAAGAGCCTAGAACATGTCTTATTTAACATTTCCATATTCAGACGTACAGTAAGTGGGCCTCCTTTTGTCTAACTGCCTGTCTCCCGGGCAAATTGGTGTCACTCTGCTGCATCCTCTACCTGGGCAGCCACTTCAGAAGGTTATTTGATGAGGCTCCTTTTTGCCCATCAAAGTGTAGGGCAACTCTACCTTGAGCTCTGATTTTGAGAGGTCTGTGGGCAGCTGCTGTACTGCAACAAGACAGCGCACCCAGATTTATGGTCTCCCAGTTAGAGAGTGGGAGCCAGCCTACTCAGTGCATGGTGGACTGGCGTCGAGCTGAAAGTCCCGATCTACCAAAATGAGGGGATTCTCTTTGGAGAACTGAGAAAGAGAAAAGTTCTCAGCAACTCCCCAAATCTAAAGCATTTCAAGGGCTGCTCTAATGACTGCCACTGCCGACGTGAAAGACATTCCAAAAGTATGTGTGTATTGGGGGGTGGGGGAGGGCTTGGGGGCATGAAAATTTGTCTGAGAAATAGAGAGGGCACGTGCAAATAATTTCAAAGTATTATTTGTTAATTTCTAAGAAGCTTAGTTAATCGATTGACCTTCGACACAGCACAAAGGTAAATGAATGAGTGAAAATGCGTGTTTCCAACCCCTCAGCATTGGAAGACTCTAACTCTTCCCTCTGGACGTCTCAGACGCGTGAAGGGACCTGAGCCTATTAACTCACAGTCTGGGGCACCACTGCCAACTGGAATATTAAATATTAATAAATCCAAATATCTTTCTATTTTAGGTTCAAATGACATATTAGAAATAGAAGTTCTTATATTGTCTTTTAGATCCCAGTGGATGATCCAGCTTACTGCACCTTGGTGGCACTGCCCCAAATCAGCAATTTCAATTAGACATAACTAAAAAGCCCCAGAGCAGACTTTCTCCTAAAATGGGTACCAAGCAATTAAGATTTCTCAAAAAAAAAAAAAGAAAGAAAATCTAATAATACATTTTAGTCACATAATTGGAAAGAAATTGAGAGAATTTCAACTTCTAGTGATGAATATGAAGCAATAGGAGCAGGGCCACAGCAGAAAGAGAAATCACTTAGAAGTCAAAGAGTATACATTTCCAGTTAGAAAATGAATATTTCTAGGGATCTAATACCTAGCATTGTGATTACAGTTAAGAGTATTGTATTATATACTTGAAAATTGCTGAAAGAGTACATCTTAAATGGCCTCACCGTAAAAAGAAAGGGCAATCATGTGATGTGATGGAGATGTGAGCTAAGGCTATGGTGGTAATCATATTTTAATACAGAAGTAGATCAAATCAATGCATTGTGCACCTTAAGCATACACAGCGTGATATGCCAATTGTATCTCAACAAATTAGGAGCAGGAAAGAAGTCAGGAGACGGAGATCTAGCTCAGCTCTGCCTCCACCCATGTGATTGCCTCAGTTTTCCTGTTTGTAAAAATCAGAGGGTTAGAGTTGATGTTCTCCAAGATAGGCATACAATTAAGAGCTACAAATTCAGATGTCTACAGTGTCCAGGGAGTAAAGACACATGGACGAAGAAGACCAGGTGTGAGACGATAGGGAGTGGTGGAGACTGTGGTGAACCACCCCACTCGTTCCACCAGCTGATGCCATTTAGGCAGAAATGTAAGCCTGTGTTTACACACATTCCAATTTTTCAGGAGACACCAGATGTTATATGAAAATTTCTTATTACTAATGATGGCATCTAATTTTTTTTTAAACTTGTTTTTCGGAAACGTTGTGCAAGACAAACAAAACCCACCCTGAAGAAATTGTTTCAGAACACTTGCACACGTAAAACTGCATTTCAAGCTTCACTGGCAGCATTAGCTGGAAAGTGCTCTATTTCGCTCTGTCCTAACACCCTTCATGTTTACTTCTGCCGAAGATGTTTATTTGCCTGGGAAGTGGCTCTCTAGCAGAAACATTTGTTTTGACTGCCGGGGCGGATCATCCATCCATTTGCTGGGAGGCAAAGAACAGCCAAACCTTTTCTGCTCACAAACATTTTGTTAGGCCAGATTAAGGAAAACATTTTCAGATTTATTTGTTTCCCTGAGTAAAAAAGGCCAACTTCAGCTTGGGATGGGAAGACACTGGCCTGTGCAGATGGGGTACAAGTTTACACCCCAGGACTGCAGATTCTACACCTGGTGGGGAGACCTTGATAATCAAAAGGGAAGTTGCACTCCATCCTAACACACCACTGTCCACGTGAAGACCAGTTCTCCCTTCCACTTTCTCCTATCCATCTTCATGATCAGGGCCGGCTCCTTGGTTGACATCGCCATGTATTTGAGAGGATATCAGGTTAATTCCTATCCTCCTTGCTGCACACCATTTCATGCAAATGATCTCAGCCTAAATGCACATTTCCGAGGGACTCATTTTATATGATCCTTCAATCTTAACTTTGCCCTCCAAGCATGCCGGAGTCACCCAGTGTTCAATTTTTAATATAATTGCACAAAAAATTATGGGAAAAAATAGAATCCAAATGATGGACTTAATTTTTTTTATAATTAGGCAGGAATTAATTTTTCAGAATAATTGTCTAGAGGTGATTCAATTTCACAGGCTCTTTAAATATGTATTTTTCAGTGGCTTGAAGGGACGATTTAAAATTAGTGTATAGAGTAGGCTCTGAATCATAAATAAAAATTCTAGCAGGAAAGCATTGTCGTCTTTGCTATAGAACTCCATTTTGCAAATGAAATTCTAGTTTCCTGATAAATCCCCTTTCCTTCCCCAGTACTCCACTGTCTAAATAATTTTATCAATGAAAGATAGAGGATTATTGTTTTTTCTTTTTCTTTTTGTTTTTTTAATAATTGCACCTTAAAGATGTCATAATGAGCAGAATTCAAAGGTGGTCCCCATGATCTCTACCCCCTGGTGTTAATGCCCTGTAAAATTTCCTGCCTTAGCCAGGATGGGGGGCGCTTGTGACTTGCTACTGGCTAGTAGAATATGGCAAAGGAGATGGCATGTCGTTCCCTTAATTAGGTTACATTTTATGGCCAAGGCAAAGGGAATCATTCCCATGATTATATCTCTCTATTTAATTTATATGTGCATATGTATATCTAATATATAACATAATATATATATGTAACTTGTATAATTTATATATTTGTGTATTTACTTTATGAATACATATCACAGGAATTTTATACATGAAATACATATAGAAAGATTTTATATCCACAGGTATGTGTGTGTGACCCTGTCTTACTAGCATGCTCTAGAGTAAGAGAGATTCTAGCCCATAAATAGTATGAACTGCCCACAGTGAGGGTGAACTCCTATGGTGAGTGTGAGCTCCCCTCGGTGAGTTGAACTGTTTATGGCGAGGAGCACGTGGCCAGAAACTGCAGGCAGCCTCTGGGATCTGGGGGTGGCCTCCAGTCGATGGCCTTCAAGGAGCTGGGCCCTGTCATACAGCCACAAGGATGTGAACTGTGCCCGCAACCTGAATGAGCTTGGGCGTGGGTCCTCCAGGTGAAAATGCAGCCTGGCCAGACCTCGACTGCAGCTTGCTGAGAACCCTGTGAAGCCGTGCCCGGACTGCTGACCCCCAGGAACCATGAGCTAGTAAATGTGTGTCCTTTTAAGCCACCTAGTTTGTGCTCATTTGTTACACAGCAATAAAAACTATACAAAATTCATTTGTGAGGACTTTTGCAAATGTCATAGACTTTTCAGGCTGAGACCTTAGTCCACTCCTTTCATTTTACAAAGGGGCAACTGGGAATCAGAAATGGGAAGGCACAGAGCAAATTAGTGACAAAGCCAGGAACCTGGAATCCTGCCTCCTGGGAAGTCAATTTTGTCAAAAATCGCTTACCTAAAAATTGAATAGTCATCACTAAAAATTAAAGAATATTCCTGTTCCACACTTCCTCTAGAGCCGATCCCCTTCCCTTTAAGTCCTCACTGGTATCAGCTTTATGTATTCGTTTCCACGAAAAGAGGTGAAGGGAGGAAAAAGGAGAAAGGGATATATTTTGCTGGATTTTCTTTTTACATAAATGAGACCATATCTTACAACTCGTTTTGTCGTTCCTTTTCATTTAATGATATATCCTGGGAAGTTTTATAAACATACACCTCTACTTTGTTCTGTATTGCTGCCACACAGAGCATTTGTACTGTAATTTATTTAACCAATTCCCTATCAGTTTAACTGGTTTCCATTTTTTTGCTATTATAATATTTTGATGAAAATCCTTATATATACGCTTCTTTGTGGCCCTACATGACACTTTTTCTGAAATAAATTTATAGAAGTTGAATTTCTGGGCTGAAAGTTATGCACACTTTAAATTTACATGAAGGTATAGAAACTTAAAACATAAAAGAATATAAATACATCTAAATTTAGAATGTAATGTATATGTAAATATTTTTACTGTTGAACTTTCCTCTAATAAAGCTGAATAATTTCTGTTTCTCCCAATACTTTATGAGCATATCCATTTTTTTACAATTTCACCCAAACTGGTGGTTACTAACCTTTTTCATGTTTACCAATCTGCAGGTACAAAAGGATCTTTCAGTGTGTCTTATTTCTTATATTTCTGATTTTTAATGAAGCTGAGCATAGTTTTTAATGTTTATTGACCATTTCTATTTCATGGTTTATTAATTGCATATTCATACTCTTTATTCACTGTCACACTGGGTTGCTTGTCTTTTTCTTCCCACTTGGTAGGAACTCTTAATAAATGTATTCTGAACTACTAACAATTTATCTGTTTTACATGTAGCGAATGTTTCTGCTAAACTGTCTCTTAATTTAGAATTTACTTTGATGACTGAAGAGAGAGAAGAATTAACCTTCCCCAGTGAAGAACCATTTGTTCCAACAGAGTAATCCGAGCCTTCCTCATTGAGCAAGACAAATTTGCATAAGCACGTGTTCGTGTGTAGACTTCATATTCTACTACATTGATCTACTTGTCTCTTTATGCCAACAGTTTTCAGTTTTAATTATTATAACTTCCCTACCTGTTTTGCTATCTGGTAAGGCAATTTGTTATTCATTTCCAAGATGTTCTAACCAGACATTTCCTCTTTCAGATGAATTAAAGAATCACCTATGACACTCAAAAAATAGTGATGTGTCTACATGCCTCTGCATGCGTGTGTGTATATGCTTCTGTGTATACATGTCTGTATGTGTGCACACCTGTATGTGTGTGTATGTGTATATAGCTCTGTCCACTGAGGGGACCTGAGAGCAGAGACAGAATGGTAGCACCAGGCACATTTAGCACTTGGATCTTTGTTTTTTAAAATTATTTTCCACTAAAAGGAACCAGAGATTTTTGGAGACATGGCTAATTTCAAGACTGGGTCAAGACAAGTAGAAGATAAACCTAAACATCTGTTTTGACAGAAAGGAAGGAAATGCTCAAGGAATGAATGGGGCATGTCAAATGGACACAAGAGCCGGCATGAAGAGGATCCCATTGGCCCTATCTGGGACAGTGTGACACCAAAATAAATGGCATAGTAATGGATTATACCCAGCAAATAAAGTAGTACCAATACATAAGTTAACAAATTGAAAGTTTGATGAAGAACAGGATATGTTCATAGTTTTGAAGTATAACCCCACAAAATAGTCACTAATTACAAAGGAAAAGGGTAACTTGATAGTGAAAAAGCCTTAATTATTAGAGTTAATATCACCATTAATGGGACAAACTGAAAACGTGATACGAAGAACACGTCTTTTTGAAGATGCATAACATATTTCTAATCATGAGAAAACATATTCATTTAATATCGAAATAAACAATTATTTTCTTTTAAAATACACATTTCATATGTTTTCTTTTATAAGATATAAATCCTTCCACACCTTTTTAATATACAAATGCTTCCAGAAAGTTCCCTGATTATTTACAAGTACATGTGCATAACACATATATTGTTAAATATGTTAACTCTGTCACTCATACTGTTTACGACATTCTACAAACTACATTCCACATACATATAGATTCTCCTCTTCTTTAAGTATTCTCAAATATGGATACACCAGGTCATAATAGCTATTTCTCTTTGATTGCCATTTGTTTCCATCTTTTTACTCTTACAAACAAAGCTTAATGATCATCTTGTACATGCTCATTGTAGATTACTTTATGTGTTTCTCTAGAGAAAAGATGGTCGATAAAATTCCTGGGTCGCACTTGACATTTTATTTCCGAATTTCCCTCTTAAGCAGTCACACCAATTTGAGCTGACAGGGAATAAATATTTCACAAGAGAAGCCACAATGCACACAAAACTCAATGACCTGTCCAGTTTAATGCTGAATGCGGCTGAGACTGACAGCCATCACTCAGTATCTGTCATCCCTTCCCCCTGTAGTAATGCGGTATTGAGCTAGGCACTGTCTATCTGCCTGGATAAAGTCTACGTTCCCCAAGCTCCCATGCAGCTAAGCATGGCCATATTCTTAAAGTCTGGTCAATAGAATGTGAATGGAGGTGAATATTCAACTTCTGGACAGTTCCTTTAGGAGAAAGGAGTGAGCCCCACAGCTCTTTCCCCCAGCCCCACTGGCTGTAACAAAGATGTGATGACTGGAGTTAGGGCAGCCACCTTGGAGGAGAAAAGAAGAACCCACTTGGTGATGGTGGCAGAGCAAAAAAACAGAAGGACTTTAGATCCCAGATGATTGTGGAGCCACCAAACCAGCCATCTTTTAAGTGAGAAAAAAATATCAAACAAAAGCCACTTTGGGGAGATGTCTGTCACTGCAGCGACACTGATATCCTGAATAGTACGGTCACTGAATGCTGAAAGAAAACTATCTGGTAAGTGAAGAAATCATCTCAAATTGGGATCATAAAAAGATTATTTTATTTGACTTTCCCAGTATTTCTACGAGGAAGCAAGTTTCTCCGTTGGTATTTAACTGCCATCAATGTTGTAGATTGTTAAAAATGCTTACTACAAGATTATTTTATTCCCCTTGGGATTTTTCTACCCTGGTGGAGAGGGTAGGCCAAGGGATTCAGCTCTGCTGAAGGAACCAGGGAAAAATGCTGTCCAAACCAACTGGGGTTTTGGCAATGAATGCACATTTGTTCACCAGTTTAGCATTTGTTTAGATTCCACTGTTTTGAAAAATTAAGTGGTTCAGTATTTTAAGTTTGTTTCTAAGCTCAGTGTAATGAATGACCTTTCTTCTCCTTAGGTCACTGAAAAGAATTTTCTTGTGTTTGTGGCTAATTCATCAATGGCAGAGGCCCAAATAAGGGGACAGGAGAGACGCTTAGGTCAAAAATAAATATGGAATGAGAGAAGGATCCTGGATTTCCTGTGGCTCATTCCATTTTCAATCATCCATACTGTTATATGTGAGTTTGGGTGAGTTTTGTAGAATACAGAATGAATTTCTAAAATTACAATTTACTAAACCTAGTTTTCCCCCTTCAGTTTTTAAGTTTCCTTTTCAAATCTATTTTTCGATTTCTAAGGATAGAAGAACAAAAATCAACCATTGTTTTTCAGGAAGTCATTGATTAATATTTGGTCTCATTTATAAACTTAGTTAATTACACGCTTTCAAACATTTTAAACTGCACTTCTAAATTGGATATTTTGGATTTTCCTTGGGAGCACTTCACAGGCCCAGCATTTCTACTTATTCGACCATTCTTTTGAATCTAATAAATCACACTTATACAGCAAACCTTAATTAACTTCTCTTTAGCATTCCAATGACTGCATATAAACTTAGTAAGACTTTAGTTTTAAAATTGCATGTTTAAGCAATGATTCAATTACATTTTAAATTATAATCAACAAGTCTGGCCAACGAGTTACCTGGATAGTCCTATGTCTCTTAAACATGAATCTCTTAAAGTATGCGAATTACTAAATATGAAGTGATTCTTTCTTTTACAAATGTATTAATATGATGATTTTGACCCTGTCAAATATTTCAAATTTATTTCTGAATCTTATCTCAGTTAAAATATGCTAACTGATAAAATTGCTTTCCTACTTTGGACATTTCTGTAATTAACTCTAAATATTCCTGGGGTTTAAGGATGCTTGCCTTCTAAGGAGATGATTATCTATGGGTAACTGAGATTTCTTTCAATTAGAATCTTAACCTGGGGTCCATGGATCAAATTCAGGGGGTCTGTAAACTCAGCTTTTAAAAAATCTATTTTATTTTCACTTCTAGCTGAAATTTAGCATTTCTCTCAAATATGAATGTGGCAACAAACCACAGGAGCATCAGCAGGACCTGTGACCCTATCACCAAAAGAAATCACAGGTGTTATCATGTCACCTTAGGGTTATTGCAAGTACCTTAAAATATCTCAGCACTGCTTCCAAATTATGGAAGTCATTAGGCCTGCTGCTAGATCTTATTTATTTAATGCATTAATAAAGAAACTCATATGACTATAGCACAGTATTTTAACGTTTTGATTGCAGTACAATTGAAAAAAACCCATAACTATTTTATTTGTATTTTGTCTTCTTTCAACCACTATTATTGAGGGCCTACCTGTGTACCAGGCACTGTTCCAGACACTGGGGATACAGCTATGAGCAAAACAGTCAAGTCCCTGCTCACACAGAGTTGATATTCTGGTGGGAGAGACAGTGAACAGATAAATTGATAAATATGTGATGCAGTGTGTGGAGTGATAAATGCGTGTGCTAGCTGCGGACAGTGTAACGAGGATGCTATATTGGACAGAGGTGTGTGTAGGGGGGGCTCTTCTCTGGCATAGAGACATTTGAGCAGGGACCTAAAGGAAGTGGTGTAGGCCAAGGGAACAGCACGTATGGGTGTCTCGAAATTTTCTCTCCATAGGGGAATAAGCATCTTCCAAGTGAACACTGGGTGATCCTGAAATTCTGATGCTTTACCTGAAAACATACTCGAGTTGCTGTTTTGTGATTTTTAAATGAAAATAAAAATATATGATAATGAATGACATGACAATCCAAGCACTAAAATAAATTTCAAAAATGGAACTAAACATTTAAAATGCTTACCAAGCATCAAGCTAGCTTGTTAGGATATAAAATGCTGAACGCTTGGTTTCCTAATCACCAAATGATTACTAAAGTTTTCAACAAGCAGTTGACGTGGATGTGATGACATGGCTACATCCGCTTGCACTTCTTTGCTTCTTACTGCACGCTTTGAAACGTGGTTCAGATGTTCTCGCAACAGTAGTAGTAAACTTACTTTCCTTGTGTGCGATTTCGATAGAAATGTTATATTGAGTTTTTAGAATATAAAGATAAGTTTTTCTTTATAAATACTGGTCTGAAATTGTGAGAAACGTGCTTTCTATGAAGGTTGGGTATTAAATATAAAAAGGAGGCCTGTTGGGAAACTGTGTACTAAGAAAATGTTCAATGTTTGCTTCATTTGTGTTCTTGGGTTAGAGAGGATATGAGATATATATATACATGGTGGATGATTAGATATGGCTATATGTGTGATATACAATAAAAATTTCCTTTTTCTTGGGTGAAGGGGTATTTTATATTTCATGTGTTAGCAAAAAGCCTGACTCCCACATATACACTGTATGACATATTACCTCTTCTGAAAGGACTCATGGGAAAACTTCTCTCCTGGACCAATATCAGGAAAAGTTCTAATTAGTTCCGATAGTTCTGTTTGTTTCTATCGTATGGGCATTGGGAATCATAAGCACAGTGAAGCACTTTGAAATCTATGGCTTTCAATCTTGGCTCTGCAGAGTTTGAGGGGTTCCTTCAAGACTCTTTACAATTACCTTCAGGAGAAAGGTGTGATGCATGAGGTTGGGGCTAGGATCCTTTACTCTCTTTTTCTCATACTGAGCTTCTACAATTTTTTTCTTTTTAATTTATCTATAAAAATATAGAACACTTCAAGAATTTGCATACCATCCTTGTGCAGGAGCCATGCTGATATTTTCTGTATTATTCCAATTTTAGTATAGGTGCTGCTGATGCGAGCACAACATGGTGACTTTTGAATAAAAGAAAGTTGAAAGCCATTGATAGAATTGATTACATTTTCCATTTTGCATTGGCTGCCAGGAAACTCAGCATCTAAGCTTCTTCCACTGACAAGTGTTCAGTACACCCTAGCTTACATTTTGTAATGCAAACCTCACCTTAACTTTTATTTCTTTTTCTCCCCATGTTTCCCTTCACTGTTTTTTTTGGTTTTTGGGTTTTTTTTGGTATCTTTTTTCTGTTGCCATATATGTGTTTTCCCATGCTTCTTTAAATCCTTTTTTGGAATGAGCCAAGGTTTAAATGAATGCATTAAAAAAAAATGGAGTACCTTTTCTATAGAGGAAATCTTTGCAGGTGAGATAGGAATGTGTATAGAAATAAGGCATGATTTGGCATGGAGAATGCACATGTGTGTTTGTAGGATATGTATATACATGTTGGACACATTGTGAAGTTTGTAGTTTTCAAGGTTGGCTGGTTTCTGACTTCAGAGGACACTCGTTTGGAAGACTCTGGGGGCAGAGAGAGTATTTTATTCCAGGGTAGGCCTGCCTGTGGTCTACACTCCAAAGAATCTGCTTTATGGTTTAGCATTTTCAGATTTTGTCTGGGCTCATTATGCTAGTCATTATAAAATGAATCCAAATGCTTAAGAAGAAATCAAGGGAAAGAAAGGGACAGAAAGGGGGCACTCCTGCATAGGAAGGCGGCTGGATTTTAAGCGGCCTTGAATATGAATGGGAGTCTTAAATCCTATCTCAGCTTCTACCTTATCTGCTGTGAATCTGACATCAAGTCCTTAACCTCCCAAAGACAGGGCTTCTCACCCTTTGCTGCACATGAAATCACCAGGGGAGCATTAAAAAATACTGAGTCTGGTTTAATTGGTCTGAGGTGGGGCCTCAGCATGGGGATTTTTAAAAGCTCCCCAGGAGAGTCTAATGTACAGCTGAGGTTGAGAACCACTGCCCTAAGAGAAGAGAAAAAATAAAATTAATAAGCACCTGCCTCCTGTTGATCTCTCAGGGGGTTGTGGGGTGTGGCTGTGATGTATGAGATAATGGGCCAGATTCTGGTGAAGAAGTAAATGGCTGGGAGGAAACGGATTAACCCTTTGTGTTCCATGGAGTACCCTTAGTTAATAAGCATTCTTCAGCATTTTCCCAGTGATCTGCAAAAAGAAACACATATCACATCCTGACCCTGTACACACACAGAGACACTCGTATTGCATGAAATTCACTTGGTATTTTTTATTTCAATCTATTCTAGTCTATTCCACTCTATTCCTTTAGGGAAAAAAAATTTCTGCTCACCACCTCTGTTTAAACAACATTATATTAAGACTCATGAGCCAAGATAAATTAAACACCTCTGGAGAGCATTAAGACGCTCAATTGATAATGACTTGGAGCTTTCTGCAAAGATGTGATGAAAAGTGAAGTTGTGTGTGCAGTAATAATATTTGTTGAGCAATTGCTAGTGCCAGTGACAGTCATAGTAGAAAGTGTTTTATGAGTATGATCTTAGGGAATTGTCACAATAATAATAATACAGTATGGGTACTATCATCCCCATTCTAGATATGAGAAAATCAAGGCCAAGTACCTATGTACGTTCTGCATCTAGAAAGCAGAAGAATCATCTTCATCCAAGAGCAACAGGTCTAAGGCTTTCCTGGCTCATGGGAGAACAACTGTGCTTACTAAATACATTTATTTGTCGTTTTGAGAGTAGAAAGGGGACGATAGAGTAAGCTATGACCAGAGGTGCATCCAGCTATCATGGGGCCTGCTGCATACACAATTTGGAAACTTTATTTAAGAAAAAGAATATAAAATTATGAGTCCAAAATTAGGTAGAAAAGGGAATATTTCTTTGAATTAAAACAAGAAATCACAACAAATTCAGATTTTAAGAAGCCGAAAGATACCACAAACATCACAGTTTCAACTCAACTTTCCTTTGGATGGATCCCTAAAATACCAGTGACCACCCCATACCACTCACCCTACTCAAGGTTAAATACTACACTGGGGAATCTAAACAGAAAGAGATAATGGCCTATGCTGATTGCTGCTAAATGTCAAAAGCAAACGATTTTTTAAAATTTTACATGTGCAAGTGACCATGTGAACACATTTCTAGGCCCCTGGCAGGACCTCAGAAAGGGACCCAGCAAGTGAGGGGCTCAGGAGCTTGAGTTTCACTAGCTTCCCAGTAACCCCACAACTAGAGCTGAAACCTCTATATTCTATCTCAAATTCAAAGGCTTTGGAGTCAGCTGGACCTGAATGCCAGCCCTGGCCCAGCCACTTTCTGCCTTCTTTGAACTTAGACTTGATCATTTGTTAAAGCTTCTTACCTTTCAGTCTCTGTTGGGGATTAAAGGAGATGAGAAAAAGTTGGGTTTAGAGCTGCCAGATTCAGCAAAGAAAAATATCAGACACTCAATTAAATTTGAATTTCACAGAAACAACAAATACTTCAGTGTAAGTATGTACCATCTATTGCACGTATTTATACTAAAACCTATCCCTTGTTTCTCTGAAATTCAGATTTATCTGGGCATCCTGTATTTACTGAGCTTAAGGAATGGTGGTGGTTGGTATTATTTTTGGACTGAAACATCTTGGGTGTCCCACAACAGGGTTCATAAATGTTTGAAAGTGGGTGAGAGGGAGAAAAATGCAGCCTAGACTCTAACACAGTTTATTGCAGGGAAGAATGAAAGACGTAGACATGAGAGAATAACATGCCTTAATTTGAGGGTGAGTACGGAAGGACTTATGTCAGTTAAGTTCTTAGGACCTCAGTTTCCCTATTTGGAAAATGGGTGAAAGGAACTCCCTGAATTCTCCTCCGGCAGGTATCATCAGAATGGTACTTTCTCATAACACAGGCGTCACCTCCTCGGAGAGGTCCTCTCTGACTACCCTAGCTAAAAGTCACTGACCCCTTGCCACAGCAGCATTGTGTCCCCCCTGCATAGTAGTTCTGTCTTGATTTTTTTTGCTTGCTTGTTTGTTTATGGTCTTTCTCCCCCATGTGAATGTAATTCAGGGAGGGCAGAAACCGAGTTTGCCTTGTTCTGGCTGAATCTCCCAGGTGCTGCTTGCTGTACCTGGCATAGCAGATGCTGGATAAGATCTGCTGAATGAATGAATGAATGAATGGATGGATGGGGAGGAGTGAATGAATGCAGTGTCATTACGGAGGTTCCTTCTGAGCGGTCTTCGCTTTCTCCGGGGCCTTGCCTGGGCTGCAGGAGGAGGAGGCGTGGGGTGCCGGTGGGTGGGGAGGAGGCTGGGCCCTCGCCTCCTCCGGGGCCGGCGGGAGCAGGAGCGTGCTCGGCCGGGGCTGCAGGCGGCGGCGGGAGGGCCGGAGCCGCGCGTCCAGCCTCGGGGGGTGTCCACCCGCGGAGCCCGGCGCCCCCACGCGCCCGCACGCGGGGACCCGCGCGGGGGCCGGAGGGAGGGCCCGTCCCGGCGAGGGGCAGGGGCCGGTCGTCCCCGCAGCAGCCCAGGAGGCGGAGGCTTCGGCGGCGGCCGCCGCAGCAGAGGAGGCGACACGCCCGCCACGCAGGACCCGCGCCGGCGCCCCGGACCCCGGACCCCGGACCCCGGACTCCCGGACCCCGGCCCCCCGGACCCCGGACCCCGGACCCCGGCCCGCCCCGCGCCGGGCGCCCTGTCCGCCGCGCTGGGTGAGTACCGCCCGCGGGGCCCGTCCCCGGCCGCCCGCGGGGCCCCCCTCGCCGCCCCCTCCGCCTCGGCGCCTCTCCGCGGGGCTCACCCCGCCGGCGCCTCCGCAGCTGTCGGGGCGCTCGGGGCTGGGGGCGCCCGGGCCCCGCAGGGCCGGGAGGGGACGCAGCCCGCAAGCACCTCGCCTTTGCAGAAAAGTCGCCCCGGCCCCCGGGCCCCAGTGTCCCCGTGCGCTTCGGGCGGGGGCCGGGGGGGCCACGGCCCTGCGGTGAGCGCTGCCGCGCGCGGGACAAGTGCAGGGCGCGCGGGCGGCGTAGACGCGGCCGGGCCGGCTCCGTGGGGCTCGTCTTAGAGGAGAGCGGATCGCGAGGAGGGCGCTTCCTCTCTGGGACCGGACCCCATCGCGGGCCCTGGGGCGCCGTTCAGGGGTGAGCGAGGAGCAGAGTGGGGTGCGCGGGCCGGGGCCGGAACGGCCCGCCGAGCCTCCCGGTGTAGCCGCGGCTCTTCTGTAAGGTCTGCCCCGGCTTCGGACGCTTGCTGGAGCTGGAGTTGCAACTCAGAGAAAAGAAACTTTGCCTCCGAAGGATGCTTACTCAGGAGGGGAGGGTTGTTGTTGGAAGGGGAGAAGGGCGGCAGGACCTGGGTTTCCGTGGGCGCGCGGTCGGGACGGGTCCACCCGCCGGGCTGGCCCTGGCTCCTGCAGCCCATGTCTTGCCCCAAATAAATAGTTTGCAAACGTAAAGAAGACCGAGACAGCTTGAGGGGTAAAAGGCCTCGCAAAGCCCCCCGTGTGCACTCGCTCCTCAGCGGCGGAGGGTGAGGCGCCCTTGGGCGTGCGGAGCCCCCGCCACCCCGGCTGAGAGTGACAGGCGGTGCGCACGCTGCTGCGCTCCGAGTCCTTTTTTAAAATGCAAGCCCGATGCCTCGTTTGTAGGGATACGATTTTTCTCTTCTTCCCCCTTTCCCCCGACACGCTATGGAATCTTTAATGACTTTTTAAAATATATGTAACATTGGGATATAAATCAGCCCCCGGCGGAGGCGCCTTTTAATTACGACGCGCGGTGACAGGAGTGAGCACCGGCGTGGGGAGTCCGCGGGTCGCCAGGGCAGGGGGCGGAGGTGGGATGATTTACAGGCACCAGTAAGGACGGGAGTGCGGAATTCTGTGTGAGTTAGGGAGCGCCCTTCCAAAGGAAATGATGACCAGCGGACAATTGCCGTATTTCAAACCGACTGTTTCAATTTCACGAGCCCTTCCTTGCTTGCTTGAGTGAAATTCCTACCACCAGAGTGTGAGCACTGAGCCAGCGAGTCGCCCCATGGCTGGCCCATTTGGGGAAGAGAAAAAGAGGGGACCCTCCTTTAAAAAAGAAGCTTGGTGAAAAAAAAATCTTACCGCAACTTCACCCATTTCTACCACCCCACTCTCCTCCCTCCATAACTCTCAACCCCTTGAACTTTATACCTCCTTGCCTACAGACATCCTCAGACCAAGGGAAAGTTAATCATAAATTGATATAACCAATGACGACGGTGTGAATCTTGCTTTTAACTAAGCATAAAGTAGTGTTGGTATTCAAAATCTCCTTGCCTTTGGAGGAACCGATAAAGTTTGCAATTTCCACCAAAGTGGCTGGATCTGAAAGGACCTGAACTTTTTTTTTTTAATGAGTTCATTTGTCCCATACATAGTAGTTAATTCTTGCAACAGTAAGCTTCACAATATTGTTATTTTATCTCAAAAGATTTAGCCTTTTTCCCTCCATTTTGAAATAGCTCACCTCGCGTAGTGGCTGTGTGTATGAGGATATCAACACACAAATCCTTCTCCTGATATGAAATATTTAAAGGAAGTAAAATCAAATCAAAAAGTTGTTGTCCCAATGCTTTGGGATTTTTAGAAAACAGATGTTTTAATCACTTAAATTTAGACTCTCCTGTTCATACTTTTTGTGTGGCATTAAACACATCATAAAGAGAGATGATTTGCTGACTTGTTATAGGATTACCATTTGGCCCAAACACCCAGGACACGCTGTTTCAAATCCGTGGTGTTGCTTCTGCTTTAAATTGCATGTGAGGGATCGCAAGCCTTGTTCCAGACGGATAAATTGATAAAATGCTCGCTGCTGTTGGTAGAAAGAAAAAGGCCGTAGCAAAAATGCTCTGTGGTGTAGCTAAGGACATTTTGAATTCGGTTTGAGCGAGCTATCGAGATCCCCGCAGCTGGAGAAAAAGTAGACACAGTCCAATCGCGTTCCCTTTAAGACATTTTTGGTTCCCCCCGTGACAGTATGACTCCTTGCCCACAAAGAAGAAACCGTTTCCTTATTATTATTATTTTTTTTTTCAGTTACTTTTCCAAAGATAACTTGTGTCCGGCACAGGAGACCAGAGTTATGTAGAAATCAGCTCAGAACGAGGACTCCTTCTCGCTCCTTCTACCAGATGTTTTTAGGTGTCCTCAGCTGGAATACCCAGTTTGAAACTAATTAGGCCAGCAATAAACTCCTTGTATAATAAAATCGCAGGCCATTATTGAGCATAAGTGGGGTTCCCAATAGCTCATGACAGATGCCTCTCTCGGCAGAGAGAGCCCGGGGCTATCAGGGACAAAATGAAGGGACTGGGGATATCTTGTTTAGACATTTGCCTGTCCCTAAATATCCACAAACAGCACACTGTCTTTTATAAGGGGGTTAGGTGGAAGTTGCAACTGGAGTAGGCTTTTGTCTTTGCTGGGCAGGCCTCCCTGACATAAAAATGCTTGGGGGAGAAGTAAAAGCATACATATGAGGATAAGTATGAGGCAGTGGCCACAGGTCAGAGGGGCATGTGGTGTGTGTTTGAGTGTAGGGTGGTGTGTGCGTGTGTGTGTGTGTGGGTGTGGGTGTATGTGGTTTCCTCTCACCTAGGTACAGATAAAATGCAAGGTTGCCTGGCCTGACATGAATTCCTTAGGGGAGAGGGGAACCTCCTCCCCAGAGATTTTTTTTTACAAAGGGGGAATTTGCCTAATTCTCTAGTGCTCCTCATCTGTGGGATTGGTGGAGGTAAAGTGGTTGGTTATTCAGTTACTTCCAAAAGCTGATCCTTCTGACTCTTGCCAAGACTGGGTTTTGTTGGTGGAAGAATACTTTTCTCTCTAGCTAACCGCTCGGAAAGGGAGTTGATGAGCTCCGGAACCTCTTCATAAAGAATTAACCCTGGAGTTGAGGAAACACAGCCGGTTGGCAGAAAACACACATACACACTCACACTCACTCCCCACAATGCCTCGCTCACTCCCCTCCTTCCTCCCTGATCCCCAACCCACCCCCCCATCGTTTGTGGCAGTGCAAACAGCCCCAAACACACGCAACAAAAAAGAAGGCCCTGGTAGGGAAACAATTAGCGGAGAATTCGCCTGAGACAATGCTTCATTTTCGCTGTTTGAAGATCTTAACTGGCTTAATGGTGTTTGACTAACACCTCTTCTAATCCGAGGATAACCCCCAGCCCCCAATCAGGGAGCCAATACTTGGAGTGACTGGCTGGGACCGACTTGTCTCACTGTAAGTGAATTCAGAGGGACAGGAACTGAGTCTTTATTGCCTGTGTTTTAAAATCAATTTCAAAGAATGAAAGTATCTGCCACGTGTCTTTAGGAGAAAGAGGACCAAAAAAAAAAAAAAAAAAGCCACAGGCTTCTAAATTTATTTTTGCTGCTTCCTTTTTATTAGGTATTTGTTTATTTATTCATTTATTCATTTATTGCGCACTTTCCTCATATTGGTGTCTTTGTTGTTTCTCTCCATCTGCAAATTGTATCCTTGTGGTAATGATAATAATGACAATAGCTGCCATTGATTGAGCACTTGCTTGTAGGCTAGGTCTGAAGTCTACTCTTAACGTGTTTTTAGGGTGGATTTTCACAACCTTTTGAGTTAGGTATTATTATTTATTATTATTATTATTATTATTATTATTATTATTATTATTCCAACTTTGTTAACGAGGAAACTGAGTCTCAAGTCAAGCGACTCGTGAGAGACCACAGAGCCAGTGAAATCAGAATCGAGGCCTCCAGACCTCTGCAGACTGCCTTCCCCATGTGCTATGAATGGCTCAGAGAACATTCCTCAGTTCCTCTTGCACAGAGATACTGAATTTGGGTGGTTTTGAATGTATGGAACACAATTGTTTTTTGCTTCTGCCTTGATGTTTTGTTGTCGTTGTTGCAAACGAAAAAAAAATCCTATTAAGTATTTAGAGTACACAACCATGAGTCGTGATATTTAGCAGGCTGTGTATGGTTCTGTAAAGGAAAACGACTGTTTATTTCCAAGGCTAATCTGATTTCTTCCTTTGATACTGTAACACCACGCATTTCGGTTCCTAAAAAGAGTCAATAAATTTACTGGCAGCGGCAAGGTCCTAAAATGTTACGGTAGACAGTTCGAATCAGGTTTACTGGAAGGTGCTGGATCGCTATGGGTGGGTGGTTGTTTGAGGCTTAGATTATAAACATTTGGAGAGCGAAGAATAATTTGGAACAGGTGGTTGCAAGAGTCAGGTAACCGGAATGATTTCTCTTTGCCACTTTGAGGGTTGAGGGAGGCCATCGGTTGCCTGAATCTGGGACAGGCGGGCCGAGGGTCGGGGGGCTCTGCTAGGGCCCCCACTTGGGGATGCAGCCTGGCAGGGTGAACGAGAGGGTCTCTGCTCACAGTGCCGGGTCTATGACAGGGGCTTCGTCATCCCTGTCATCACCCATCTGATGAGACCAGTTAGGGCACAGCTGTGCCCTTCTCAGGCTTCTTTGAAAATTCTGCCTCTGCGTTCGGATACACGGAGACATTTGCAAGAGGAACTGAGCTGAGCAGCTAGCCAGGGAGACGCGTTTACTTCTCACCAGTTTTCAGAATGTGCCTGTGGCCAATTGTCTTGACCTTATAATACTAATTTAGTCATTTTTAAATGAACGAAGTATTGAAAAGAGGTTAGAAATTATGTGGGCTTTTAGTATTCATAGCATCGTGTCAATAACATGAAAATGTGCGATTTCAGTGGCATTGGATGTTTTTTCCCCTCTATTTTCTTTTTGAGCATCTAGTAAAGTTAGATTTAAAAAATCCCTGTGTTCTCGGTTGTTCCATATCCATATGTATCTTACTCACAGCCGTTCTGAGGAGAGTTGTCAACTCTGTGTGAATTTAACTTAAGAAAAGTGATAAAATCGACATCTTTTTCCCCCAAAGAATGAGGAACCGGAGGGTCTGACTACCGTATGAATATAGCAACTTAACTTTTGTCTCGCATCAACTCAGCCTGTCGGTTCCCCTTTCTTTCCTAGCCATCTCCCCCAAATCGTCTTTTATAACTGAAACCTACAGTGCGTTAGCCAAAAGACATTTTAATTTCGTAAAGAAACATCATGCCTGAGACAGGCGAGTCTGTTTCAACCATTATTGTTTCTGTAGCGTGCATACTTTAGGTTTCATGGTAAGATGTGGGTTTGCCAAGAAAGAAAATTACAGCAAGAAACTATGTTGAAAACATACACACTTCTGTTTAAGAAATGGGAAAAACACGGAAAATTCCGCATGGTAATTGCTTTAACGTGAGTTTTAAATGTCATTGTTTGACTTATGTCAAAAAGTCCCTCTTAGCTGATTCTCCCATACGCCGTTACCAAATACCTCACCTTAAAAATAACTTCAATGACTTTTGAGGCTTTAAGAGATATCCTTAGCCCTAGTGGAAACACTCCAAATTTTTTGGATTGTGTAGATCGTTTTTTTTAAAGGGTACTTAGATATCGATTTTATTTTCTTGACCCAAAATAAGAAAACACAGGGAATTCTCAAAAGCTTTTTACAGGCTGCTATTATGAGAAGAGAAGCCAAACCAATATGTATTAGGTCATGAGCTTGAAGTGCATAAATAAGCCCTATGAAGGTCACCAAAACAGGGCGAAAACCACCAGCTCTCCTTACCTCAGCCAAGTCTAAATTCCTGCCTGATAGATGTGTTTAGTCGAAGTGGACACAGGAAGGGGGTTTTGGAGCCCACGATTGAAAAATCTCGATTCGATTTGGGTTCTGAGGACGATTGAAGATGTCTGTGGGGTCAAGTGAGCTAGGAAGGCCGGGATTCCCATCTCCTTCAGTCACCCCTCTCCCTGTTCAGGAGGAAAAGCAGGTCCTGGGCCACCCTTTACTCCAAAGCAGATGTTTTATTCCTGGTGTTTAAATATGTGGAAGCCAGAGGTTGAAAACGTCTTGAGTTTCTTCGGGTCAGTTTCTTCACTTCCCATCCTCTTCCTGTAGTAACTTTGTAGTGAAGGTATTATTAGGGTCCTAAACAATTTTTTATTCCTGTGAGCATGTATGTGTTTTTAGTATTTGGGGTGCAACATATAAGTACAAAGCTTTAGGACTTCATTGGCTTGGTAGCTCCCTGAAATACAGAGAGACAGAGAGAGTGGCCACTGTGTCCCTGAGTTTGGTCTCAACCCATGTGCTGATGGCAAGTCGATGTAGGGAGGAAAGCTCTTCTTAGGAGAGGCAGACAGGGTGTTGTTGCAGGGAGGGTGTTTTCTCTCGTGGGTGTGTATTATTTGCACGGATGGAGGCTTTTGTTTCTGGCCGTTCTAAGAAACATTCGTCTCTCCAGCAAAGGTCCAAATGTCCTTCTTGATTGGGAAAGGGCTGGTGGGGAAGGAGCACAGGGGGCAGATTCCTGCACCTCTGGCCTTTGGTGTGACGGGTACAGTAGCAGGAAACAGGGACCTGCTGTTCCGATGGTGTCATGTGGCCTAACAAGTTGTGACTTGCTCCTTGTGTTGTAAACAGAGTTTTGGCCCCATCCAGTCGTGAATAAGAATGGAGCCGAGATTATTCACCTCCGGGCTGCCAGGGGCTGAGCTCTCCTCTGGCTAAAGACACCTTACTCCTTGGAGATAATGCTGGGGTGTGGAGGGGAGGGGCATGGGAGGGGAGCAAGAATGTCTTAAACTCAACAAACATCTAAAATTCTTTGAATGTGTTCAGCGTTGCTCTGCCACCAACAAGAAAGGCAAAGTGACCCAAAACACAGAGAAGGAAGATTTGGGGGGTGGGGGTGGGTAGAGAAATTGCGGGTCGGGGGGGGGTCGGGGGGGGGGTGTTGCACTGGTTTGATCTAAAGTGGAGAGCTTTCTGACACCTTGGAATGCCTTGCTGGGCTGTCTCTAGAAAGCTGATTTTGTAAATGTTGTCTTTTCCTGCAGCTTTGCTGTTGTTTTTGGTGCTTATTTTTAGTGAATTAGTTTTTTTGTTTTTAAGAAAACACAACCTGTTTGGAAGTAACAAGTAGCCCATATTTATTGAACACTTATGTATGTGCCAGGCACTGTACTAAGTGAAAACTTATATTTTTGTCTCCAAATAGCTTTAGATGTAATACGCTATTATATTATTATTATTATTATTATTATTATTATTATTATTATTATCATCCCTATATTACAGATGTGAAATTTGAATCTCAGGGAGGTGAAGTAACTTGTTCAAGGTTACATGGCTTGTGTCACAGCCGGGGTTGAACCCTGTTTTGACTCCTAAGCACTAGGAGACCCAGCCTGTCCCTCTGGTGTGTAAAAGCTACATTTCTTCTACATGTTTGCTTTGGAGAGAGCTGGACTTTAAAGTCAGTCTCCACTGGTTTTGCCTTGGGATTGTTAACCAACGATCAGGTACAAAAGTTAGGCTCAGAGATGGGACATCTGCTGATTCTCGCAGAATCTCCAGCCTGTCTTTGTAGGAATTAATGAAAGTTTAGAGTTAGACTCTATTGAAATGCTGGCTACAGTTAGCAGGTCGAAACTATTGCCTATGGCTACTTTTATGCTCAAATAACAGAGTTGAGTAGTTCCGACAGAGATCACATGGCCCGAAAAGCCTAAAATATTTTCTGTCTTGCCCTATACCAAATAAGTTGGCTGACCCCTGAGCTATTGCAATATGACAAGATAAATTTTCTTGACAAGGAAGAACAGGTGCTCGGGACGTCGCATGTACCATTTCACTGATTTGTCATTTATCCAGTGCCTCCTACAGGCCTGATATTGCCTGCGATGGGAGAAAATTACAAAAGCATTCATTCTTTCACTCATTTGTTCAACAGTATTTATTGAGCTGTGTTCTAGGCCCTGGGCTAATTACTGGGGAGCCAGAGGCAAGAAGGACCCAATCTAGCACTCTGATAGCAGGATGTCAGTGTGTATTCCCCAGTATCCCACTGCCTCTTCTTTCCCATTGAGCATTCAGAGGACAGTGATGATTTATTGAGTCTTGCAACGTTCAAGCAGGATGGAATAAAAGATCCAGTTCTGTGGACCCTCACCCGAAGAAGCCATGCCTGATTCAATTAAAGCTATACATTGGCTTCTGGGCCTAGAACTGTGTCAGGCCCACTCCTTGCCTCAGACAGATGACAGCCTTCTGTTTTCCCTTAAAAGGTAGTGGGGAGGAGTTAGAAGTTGGGGGAGTCAGATTTCCAGAATTTAAGCCTGGGCTCTGATATACAGCTTAGAAATTAAGAGCATGAACCTAGGAGCCAAGCTGTTTGGGTTCAAATCCTTGCTTAGCGTTAACCAACTACTTAAATGTGGGCAAGGTGCCAAACATTTCTGTGCCTCAGTTTCTTCATCTGTAAAATGGGGTAGAAGATAATGCCCCATCCTTAAAGAGTTATTGCGGAGATCAAGTTAATAAATATAAAGTGTTTGGAATAGTACGTGGCAAATAGTATGAATTACATCAGTGTTGGTTACTCGACGATGATGGTGATGATGATTTACAAGATGCATGACCCTAAGCAAATGGCTTAGGCTCTCTGAGCCTCAGTTTCCACCTCTATAAAATTGGGATAATGATAAAAATAACAATACTAACTGCTTCAAAGGCCCCTTGCAAGAATCTAAATAAGGCAATACATCGAAAATACTTCAAAAATACTTTGCTTTGTTATCATGCCCGCCTGCATCAAATGCTCAATAAAACAGCTATTATGTTCAAGCCAGCTGAGGTTACAGGGAATTGCACAGTGGACCAGTGTGTGCCTTTAGGCCACTGGTCAGTCAAGTCAGTTTTCAACATCAAGAGAATGCAGGGCAGTTGTCAATAGTGCAGACTCCGAACTCAGCCTTAAGTCCTCCACTCACTAGCTATGCCATCTCAGTGGCCTAGGGGCTGATCCCCTCAGCTTCCCAGAAGCAATGAGGCTGCTGTTCCCTGGGTGGTTTTGAGGGTTAAAAGAGATCATACATATAAAGCACATAGCAGGGTGTTTGGCACATAGTAAGCACTCAATAAATGGTAGCTTGTATTATTATCACCCCCACTCCTTGCTGTACCCCCACCCCCAAGAAAGTACTGAACATTAGTAAATTTTAATTTGAAAATAAAAGAACACATTTTAAAACTGCCAAACAGATTTAAAATAATATTCATTAAACAAAATTAAAATATTCTATTAAAGCCAGACTTTGGGCTCGGACCAAATTTTTATAACCCAAGCTTAAAGGCCAAGAAGTCCCCCAGCCACAATGGGGACATTGTGATTGAACTTGAGACTTCAACGCTGCTATTGAGCAGTCTTTGAAATGCACGTTTCCCCGTTAAAATAAAAGGGAAGTCATGGGAAGAAAAAAAAAATGAGGTTCTTGCTCACCCCAATGAACCTTAATGAATTGAAAAAGAAAAACAAAAGTTTTCTCATTTTTCTCCTGCTACTTTATCCTGCCAAAGACGCATGGCCCCCTCCTAACCCCGGCTTTGAATGGTACCCACTCAGAATGGTCCATCTCTGATGTGCTGACGAACCAACCTAGTCGAAATCCTAATCTTCACCAGATTTGCGGATGGTAGAGTGTATCGTTGAGAGCTGGAAGTCAGGAGCCCAACTGCCGGGGTTCAGATCCCAGCTCTGTCACGCCTAGCTGTGCCTCAGTTTCCCCATTCACAGAACAGATATAAAAGAGTCTATGGGTGTATAAGTGATAGCAATCTCAATGGATATTCTAACTTTGTGTCCTTATCTAATGAATGAAATTTCCTCGAGACTTCAGGGACGGTGAAGAGTTAAAGTGTACTGGTATGCCTTTATCTGGGAGTTCTGAATCAAAATAATTTCAATATTCAGGGGGGAGAATTAGAGAGAAGAAGTGGATTTAAAAGTCTCTCGCAGGAGTGACGTGTCAGACTTCCACAAAGCTCATGAATCCTCTCAACATCAACAAATACTACATGACATATGTGTATCCATTTCACAAATGGAGAAACTGAAGCGGGGACAGGTCACGTCGCTGCCCAGTGAGTGACATTCCCTTCTGGGTCTCCCTGACCCAAAGCACAGGCCTATTCTTCCACACGACCTGCGGCTCTTCTAGAACAAGCACACAGACATCTCAAAGACTTCTCCCTGACCCACGGTTACTTACAGTTGGGGTCATTTATGGTTGATTCTGACATTTCAGTAGCATCCTTCATCCTCAATAAGTCTAAGCCTTTTTGGCCTTTTACCCACCACAGAACGAATGGACTCTTTCTCGAACATCAAATGGAAAACAGAACGGCAGGAGGTTGTGACATCTTTCTCTAGGTGACAGTCTTTAAGAGCCTTTGCAGTTTTTTTGCCAACCAGGGCAGTTGTTGGGGATAGTGGAGATGGACTCCCCACTCCGTCGCCCACCTTCTGTGTGACATTGGGCTGATCACTCAAGTCCTGTGAGCCCCGACTCTTCAGTTCCTGGGGCAAATGCTGTCTATTTCAGATTCGTTGCACAACTTTAGTACACGAACGAATGAGAATACAGTCTGCACAGCAGAGAGTGGTGTCTTAGGGCATCATGAAATCGCGCCCACCCCCAGAAGTATTCAGAGAAAGGGGTGACAGTCAAGGTTACTTGCCCCTGTAAATATCCCTGATTGTTCTCCAGGGGGCCACAGTCTTGGGATTTTACACATTCTAGAAGGATCTGTTAGTCTCTGAAGGGCATTCTTGTTTTCAGTGGGGTATGTACCCTTTCCACGTTAACATAAAACGTGTATGAACGTTTTTTTCTTTAAAATTCTCTTTATCGTGCATTTGAAAAGATACAACGAGCATTTCAAACAAATGGTTTTATACATTTTTGCTCCTTAAGACAAAAATGTTTTAAACTCAAGTCCATCAGGTAATTACTAGCAAAATTGGCACCCAGGTGTGGCAGAATTTACGAGTGAAGTTTGAGAAACACAAATGCAAAATTCTCCCCCACCAAGATCTACTCATTTAAATGAAATCTTTTGCTTCTCAAGCTCATCCTTGCAAGCTGCTTACAACGCATGCCCCTAAATAGACAGAACCTTCTAACAGAATTGCAAATCTGTACACTGTTCTCAGGGGGAATAAAATGAAACAAATGCGGTCTCTCAAGGGTGTTAGTAAAGTTGTATCAGGTCGTGTTAGTGTCTGTATATCTTTAGTCTTCATCTCATATCTTTAAAAGGAGAATGGCAAGCCTTTGGATCAATAGCGTTAATAAAAATGACCTCTGCGTGCTTATTTGATGCCAGGATCTGTTCTGAATGACTATAGACATCAACTCTTTTATTCCTCAAAATCCTGTGAAGGGGGTGCAATGAGTAGTCCCATTTTAAATGAAGAACGTAAGGCACAGAGAGGTTAAGTGACTTGCTCAAGGTCACACAGCACCTAAGCAGCAGAGCCAGGCTTTATATTCAGGATTATGGTTCCAGAGATTGTTTTCCTAACCCCTGCATTCCTTGCCTCTTTAACTATTATCGAGAGAATTAAACTTCCCTTATTTTTCACTTTCATTTAACTGGAAAATTAATTAATTAGTGACAGGCCTCAGAGGGAAACAAAGTGGTCATTTTTCAGTGTTTTACAAGGATGTATGTGCCTATCCCATTAGCTTTAGGTGCAGCACAATGCAGGGATTAAGAGCTGGTCTGCCCGGGTTCAAATCCACAATCTATAGTAGCCACATGACCTTGGGTTTACGTAACTTCTTCCAGCCTCAGTTTCCTCATTTATGGAGTGAATTCACATCATAAGCGTTAACAACCATGACCTGCAGAGAAGAGCACCTGACACGTGGCAAGTGATCGTTAAATGCTGCTGATTACCTGTTGAGGAAGAAGGAACTATACTCACGTCTTCTTGGGGAGTGCGGCGGGCACAGATGGACTTGGGTACCGTCTGGCGTGGGAGAGAAGGAAAAAGTACCTGGGATGTCAGGCTCAAGCTGGAAAATGGCTCAGGGTTTCCCAGATGCCTAAAGACACAGCCCGAGACACTGCCTTTTTGCGTCCCCTTGTAAGAAGGACAAGTCCACAGCAGACAGCGGGAAAGGCCCAGGCATCAAGGATTAGAATCCGTCCAGATGAGGACACTGAGGCCCCGGGGCAGGGCTTGCCACAGTCACGAGGCCAGTCTGTGGCAGAGCAGAGCCCCTCCCCACTGTTCTAACAGGTGGGACTTTGGGCCAGCCTTTGCCCTTTCTTCTCTCTAGACTGTTCTTCCTCAGACATCATCGGCAAGCTTCCCTCACTCATTCAGCGCTTTGCCAAGTGGCTGCCTGCTCAGTGAAATCCCTCTGCCCTGGGTCCTTTCTATCCACCTTCTTTTTTCCCCCAGGCCTATCACCATCTGACTTTTGTGTTCTTTCCATATTTATATGTTTCTTTTTGGTCTTTCCCTGCCTAATGGCAGCTCCAGGAGGGAGAAGAGTTAGGTTGTTTTGTTCCCTGCTGCATTATTATTATTATTCATGTTCAGAGTAGGGCCAGAGGCGGAGAAGAACACTTCTCAGAACGCTTGCACTCCAGGGCCTCCACCAGCGCTCATTCGTTTTTCTTCTTGTTCCCTTTCTTTCATCAGGGAAAATGTCTTTTTCCAGAAGAGTCTGCCTGGTTTTCAGTGACTATGTGGGCAGATGTCCTGATTTGCCTTTTTTCACCTTCTTCTTCTACCTCACCCCTCCACACCTCCATTTCCCCATGAATATGGAAAACTGAATTCATTCATTCATTCATTCATTCATTCATTCTAAACTATGTATTGAGCACCATCTGTATACCAAGCACACTGCTCTGGCCTTGAAGAATTCAGCACAGGGCTGAATGAGTGAGGGAGGCCTGCTGATGATATCTGAGGGAAAAGATTCTAGAGAGAAGAAAGGGTAAGTGTAAATGCCCTGATCAAGGAGTGTCATGGAGGCTGGTGTGGCTGGGATGATAATCAAGATAGCAGGGGGAGATGAGGTCACCATGGAGGGGCCTGGTCTGGTAGGGTTTTGCTCAAATCCAGCAGCCATTCTGTGTCAACCAGACGTGACTGAAATCAAAATGATTATAATTCTCAAAAGATTGAACAAAAACTACGCAGAGCCTAAATCTGAAATCAATCATTACAAACCGAGATACCCAAAGTGGCGATGTGGGCCGGATAACTTACCAGGAGGAATGTAGGCAGGCTCTCTATTGCCATGTGTTCTGATTTTTCAAGAGACACTGAAGTCTGGATTTTTATGAGAAATGGCCCAGTTTTTAGATTAACACGAGGGACCACCAAAATGCACATATTGGGGCTCACAGTTTGTGACCACGCTCCCAAATATGGCCACAGACCCTGGAATCCAACTTCAGTGAAAAGGCATTGAGCCTTCTCTCCTTTTTTTTCTCCTTTTTTCTTTTTACCAATTCCTGACCAGAAAGATGCCAAGCGATGCTAAAAACTGTTTCCAGGAAAAAGCAGGACTTGAGTCTCGTGGGCATGGGGCTGAGACTTCTTCCAGCGAGTAATCAGTTTACTTCATTTTTAGGTCTTTTCTCAAGATGCTTTTTTTCGGATCACCCACTCATCCTGGGTAACGGCGATGTGGTCTAAATCCACCCTCCTTCGGGTTTTCATTAGTTTCACGATGATGATTATTTTGTCATCTGGGGTTGATTTAGGAGTGGTGAAATGTTTGCAGGTTTCATAAATGGTCGTCGGCCACTGTTTAAAATGGCAAAGAATTTCATGCGTTGTTCACGTTGCAAGGACTGGGGCGATAGTTTCCAATGACTACAGACATGAAAGGGGGAAAAGGGAGACCTCGAAGGGTTCCACATTGGGGGACCCAAAAGTGAAGTAATGAGGCAGGGGTGGTGAGGGTGCGAGAGTGAGCAATGGTCTCTGAGCTTCAAAGACCTGAGATGCCCAGGCCGACATCACTGAGTGCGTCGTTTGCCTTTTTCTCCCCAAAGCTGGAGTTCAGCAAAAACCTGGCCAAGGGACCACATAGCTGGCAAGGTTGTTCTGCATGTAAATAACAGAAACCTTGCTTTTAGGGTGATATAAATTAAATTAAAAGAAAATTTGTTGATTTGGGGAAATAAAAAGTTCTGGGGAGTCGTGCTTTTAGATACACGGCTAGTGCAAGAGCCCAAATGTAGGTGATGCATCAACTTCTGAGCTAATCTCTATTCAGGAGGATTCTGTACTTTGCACGCTACTTCTGGATGGAGTGGAAAAGAAGTAAAATTCCAGTCTGAAGTCAACAACATTTGCTGGAAGTCAGGGGTGGACTGCTTCCTTGTGAACCCCCAAACTGCATCCCAATGCACCTCTAGATAAGCCTTCTCCACCCCTCCTCTACTGTGCTACTGTGCCATTTGTGAAATTTGTCGTTTTTCCAGGCCGGTGCTATGCTCTGGGTTATGTCATCTCCTTTTCTCCCAGAACACTCCTCCTATACGGTTGGAACTTTAAAGACCCGCCACTCTTCTGCCTCCCACATGCTCTTTCCCACAGGCCTGGAGGATGATCTTTTATTTCAGGAAAAATAAATAAATGTTTAGGAAGGGTTCTCTCTTTCGTGGTGTCTCATACTCAGTGTTTGGGACACTCCAGGCAAGCATGGGAGATGCACTGGATTTGGGAGGAAAAGCTAGAAACGCCTCGGGAGCACGTGGGGTAGAAGGCGTGGACCTGGCCGTGCTGGGCTAACATTTGCTGGGCCTCCGACGATCAGCCCATGTCCCTGCTCCTCCTCCGAGCTTTGCCCTCCATTATGGTCTCCACTGGACTTTTTCATGATCCACCTAGTGGCGCTGCAGTGACCTCTGATGCTACACAGAGGGTGCAAGTTGGCAGCCAAGATGCATTTTGTTTGGTCTGCAGAACGTTGAAAACAGAGAATGGAGCCAACATTTGAAAATCTGGACATTTCACACACAAAAATGCAGATTTCTGGCTTCCATTAAAAAATCAGAAGATCTGTCAGCACTCTGCCCAGATTTCCACATGACTTCAATTGACCGGGGCTGGGAAATGACTGTCTCTCCTAGATGGACGAATTCTCAGTTCACCATGATCCCCACCTCTCCCTATTGCCTCCCCGACACTGGGGCTCAGGCTTAGCTGTCATTTATTGTTGAGATAGCACTGCTGGTTGTCCCAGAGGAGATTGAAGAGGAAAAGGAAATATTTCCAATATCCAGGTCTCCATCAAAAGTATGAAAATGAAGGGTAAACTGAGTTGGTCATCATCATGAAGAAAAATTAAGGGAAAAGGCTTGTGTCTTGGAAGATGTCAGGTTTCTCAACCTTGGCACTGTTAACATTTGGGACCAGACAGTCCTTTCTTGTGGAGGCCTGTCCTGTGCATTGTAGGATGGCATTTAACGTGTCCCCCTGTGAAGTTTGCCCTTTTCAGAAGCAAATCATTTCCTAGGCTCGAGGCACTCACCACCAGTTTGGTAAAAAGTTTTCTCACATGAGAAAACTGCTCTGAATTGTGTCTCAACGGACCCAGCACGGGCGGTGAGGTTATGAGTGGGCTGATTTGGGTTTAATCGTAGGTGGACTTGCCAACCACTGAGGCTGTTTATGAGCGCCTGTCCAAGGTGTTAGAGAAGGAATTCAGCATTGGATGAGAGGGTGATCCATCCTCAAGAGTCTTTGGAGAACTTCTTAACTTTTACCCTAGAAAGTTCCTGGTGGATGCTACTTGGAAAAGTTTTGCAAACAGTAGGTTTTACTGTGGAGCATGGACTGCCGTGGATGCAGGCGTGTTGGAGAGTGGAGGGAGAGGACACACGACCTTGGGATGTCTCCTCCAGCTCTGGTTCTGTGAGCTGGTTCAGTGTGTCGTCTGCTGCATCTTCGCAGCTTGTACCACTGGTATGCGGTGGAAATCCAAGGAGACATAAGAATTCAGGGAGGGAAAGCATTCCCCTGGGCTGGTCCTGTGGACCATGTGATGTTTTCTTTTTGACCTTTCACCAGTGCTCCAAATCCTGTCTTGTGTGTGAAAAACTGTTTGTGCTTAGATTTCCCATAATAACCACAGTAAATGCCATTCATCCATTCGACGCATACTTATTGGATACCTACAAGAAGGCAACATACTGGGTGACATATGTTAAGTACTAAGCAGGGAACGTTGGGGTGGAGTAGGGAAGAGCAGTGTTTTCCATTGAATTTTCATTTAAAATAGTGGTCCCTGCAGTGGTGTGCCTGGAATCTGCTTCTCTGGAAATAAAACGCAGTGAAGTGTCGCGTTTGCCACTTCCTGTTGTGTAAATACTCCCAACCATGGCTGCTTTCAAGCTGTCAATGGTTCATAACCAGCCCACAATATTCCTGCGAATTTAACAATCATTTGGTGCAGGCCGGTCCAGGCCGGCGCCATCCAGCACATCAGTTGCTGGGCAGGCCTCACTGTAAACCCTCTTGCAGGAAAACATGTGCCAAGCCCCGGGTGGCATCGAGCCTGGTGTGTTCAGGAATAGCCAGGAGTCCACTGTGGCTGCAGCAGACTGAGGGCCATGGGCAGGAGAAGGTCTAGAGGTAGCCAGGGGCAGAGGCAGGTGATGTCCGGCATCTTAGGCTGTGGTTGGATTTTTGGCTTCTACCCTGGGTGGAAGAAGCCACCCAGATGGGAGGGCTCTTAGCAGAGCAGGGACAGGAGCTGACGTACCTTCAGCAGAATCCTCTGGCTGCTGTGAGAACAGACCGCAAAGGCGGAGCAGGGACACCAGTGAGAAGACCATTTCGGGAAGAGGTGATGGTCACTTGGACCAGGGGCACAGCAGCAGGAGTGGTGAGGAGGAGTTGGACTCTGGATATGTTTTGAAGGTGGCAGCGAAGGGGAATGGACCCGGGAGGACGGGTCTGGGAAGTGATATGGAGTCCAAGGCAACTGCAAGGTTTTGGGGTCCAAGCACCTGGGAGGATGTGGATGGCAGAGGGGTGTGAGGGAGCAGGTTGGAGCACCTCCCATGAACCTGGCCTTGAGCAAATGCTCACAGGCACCATGGTCTGCTTCCATCCTTACAAGTGAGTTTTTTATTATCCCATTTTAGAGAGTTGGTGACAGGAACTCGAGGTTCAACAGCATGCCCCAATGGCCCGGCCGGGCTTGGCCAGGCCAGGCCTCCCATCACGCTACCGCTCTGCCATCTTGAGTGTTTACATCCCTCTCCCGGCCCCGTTGCTCCTCTTTATTTGAAGAAAATGGAGACAGAGAAACTCAGAAAGAGCCAGCCAGGAATGGAAACCAAACCCCCCTCTTGCCTTGTTCAGAAATAGCTCTCCAGTGCTGACCCCAAGGACACTTCAGTTCTGCTTGGTGGCTCTGTCGCCAGCCTCTTTCCATGACCATTTTGTTGGATTAACCCCATGAAGATCCATAGTCCATGGGAGAATTTACACTGAAAAAACGAGTCGTCAGTGGCTTTGGAGATCTTTGGTTGTGTGTGGACATCAGTTTAAACCTCCCACGTCATCGCTTTACCCGCCTGAGCCTCGGTGTTTTTATCTGTGAAGTGGGAGTATTGGAGGATTCCCCTCGGATTCAATGAGATGATGCACATGTGGCACCTGGCACAGTGCCCAGCCCCGAGGCCACACTCAGCAACCGGCAGGAGCTGAGACGGGGTGGGGAGTGTCTTGCAGCTATTATTGTTTGAGAGAGGGAATTAGAAAGTTGGGTTTCATTTGAGACAAAAGCTCACTTACCTTAGGAGCGGGGGTGGGATCAGGGGTTGTGAACAAGCACATGGTGACCGAGAGCTTTGTGGTTTGGCTTTTTTTTTTTCTTTTTCCTGTGGGGGCTTATGGGAGGCTTCGACCTGTGTTTCTGCTGTGCTCACCAGGCTCCTGGGGGAGACAACCTCAGCCCCACGGAGCCCCCTTGCCTCGAGTTGTCATTTGTCGAAGACAGAATGGCATGTTCCCCCAACGGGCAAATCCCCAGATGTGAGCCCCTTTGAGGCTGCCACGTTTTTTCCTGATGAAATCCCTGACTTGGTGTGTTGTGTGTTTTTTTTTTAAGAAATGGTGCTCGCTGCCTCCAAAAACCTCAGCTGGGAAGAGAGAGTTTTCTCGTTGAATTCCCGGTTTTTGAAATGGTGTCAGATTATGCCCCACTTTCAGGCCTTACATATGCCAGTCTTTCCACTCACGGCTTTTAGCAGACAGACCTAGATGGCAGAGTGTGGCCGGTATCTGGGCCAGCCCTGGCATGACACAGATGGGAACACTGAGGCTCAGAGAGGCCAGGGAGGAGGACCACACGCTAAGTTGGTCTCAGAGCTTCGGCCAGACCCAGATCTCAGGCCTGTTTTCTTTCTCCTTCATCCAAGGTCACAAACGGGCAGCCTGTGGCCACCTCTGCCCCACAGACGTGTTTTTGTTGGCCCAGGAGTGATTTAATTTGAATGAGTTGCCAGCATTTAAAAATCAGGAGATTCCATATAAAAACCCAGATTTCTGGCTTCTCTTGGACCATGGGGAGATCAGCCAGAAGAGGTCTGCATTCCTGCCCGGTGACAACTGAGGATCTCAGTAATGACCACTCCCTCGAGCAGAGCGTGTCTTCAGTTTGCCACAGTCCCCACCCCTCCCTTTTGGACCCCTAGACACCAGGGCTGAACGGGCACTTCCATCATTGAGCTTCCCGTCCTGGTTCTCTTAGGGTGGAATTAAGAAAATATTTCTTGAACTTGCATCCTTATCAAAAATAAAGAAACAAAAGATAAACCGAAATGGCCATTTGTTTGAAAACTAGTGATACAAAGCATTATTTCTTTGTGGTGGGGAAGAACATTTCCAAGGATTTAACATGCAGCCAGACTACATCAGCGCTGAATAGCCAGCCCCCGTCGCCCACGGATGCTACCTTCCCCTCCTCCTGCCAACATTACGTGGCTGACTACTGCCTGCCAGGGCCGTAGTTTCCACTTATTTTTTTAAGGCAGAATTAGACTTCTTTGACCTAACTGTGCCCCACTTCTCTGAAACTTGAAATGCTGTTAAACGAGATTTTAAAAGTTTTAACAAGTTTAAATAATCCTTAATTGCTCAAGAAAGAGTGTGCGTGAGTGCGTGTGTGCATGTGTGTATGTGCGAGCTTATGTGATGTGTTCTTGATTTATGGGATTTCCCCTGAAAAGAGTTGGATGGAAGTGTTTTTCCCTGGCTCTGGGACTGGCACGGCTGGACTTCGCTGCAAATTTAAGGCAGGGTGCAGAGCCAAGGTGGTTTGAACTCTCCTTTAGTGGTGTACCAGTGAGCTGGGTTCAGGTCGGGCTAAGATTGACTTTCTTTCTGGGGCCTACTGGGAGGCTCATGGAGGGAGGAACTGAGGACACCAAGTTTTAAAACTGACCATCACTGTCTTTCCAGGAAGGTTGACCAAGAGGAAAGAGACCAGCATTGTCAGAGTACCTTCTGTGAAGATTATCTTTCTGCTTTCCAAAGGGAGCTTTGGGATCTTTCTTTTGGTGCCGCCCTGTCCATTTAGTGTGTGTTCGGAAAAAGGAGAGAGAGAGAACTTCTAAAGTACACGAATGAGTAGTATTTCTTAGCATGAGGCTTCGTTTACTTAAGGAGGAAGAAGAGTCCATTTAAAGAAAACGACGTAAGTGGTCCAGGTGGTTTGTGGATGTGACAAAATCATGAATGACCGATTTAATCTAACCCTGACAGGACTTGGAAGTGGTCAGTCGATCAGCTCACCTCTAAGTTTGTAAACCCCCTAATATCTTGTACTTCCTCAACGCGCTTAAACTTGTCATTGAATGCAGCATATGCAACCTTATGAATGATTTTGTCTGACTGTTTCAGACGAGGGCCTGTCATTTCATTGTTGTATTCCCGGCACCCAACAGGGTGCCAGGCACACAGTGGGGGCTCACGAAATAACAGGAAATAACTGCACGGGCATCCTGCGAGGCAGGAATTGCTGTCCCATTTTATAGATGAGGAACTTGAGGTTCATAGGGGCCAAGTGACTCGCTTAAAGTATGACAACAGGGATATGGCAAAGGCAAGATTCGAACTCGTGACTCTGAATGAGCAGTATGTGAGACTCAGCTCGGACCACAACAGGTGGCCCACAGAAGAATAATGAAAAGGAGGTGAATGTCGAGTGTTTCATGAGAGCAGACTGGTTCACTTTAAACAGTGGTCTGTTTTATTTCTCTTTCCATTTTGACCGTCTCTCTTGATAGGTATAAACTTTCTTGTTTGCTTTTTTTTAAAAAAACACTTTACCTGGTGAATCAAAATGGCAGCCCCTCATGTCGCTTCCCCCAGTTTTTTCTTGGCTTTGAGATGTTCTAGGTCGTGGCATCCTGGAGTGTGAGAATCCTCAGGCAGCTTCAGTTTCCTCTTGAGCTGTTATCAGTTCAGTTGGCAAAATGCCTGACCCGGAACTCTAACCTTCCTCAGATTCGCTTTACCTTTTCCCCTTCCCCAGGGTGAGGGCAGGTGTGTCTTCCTCACTCCAGACGCCAGTGACACAAAGACAGAAACCAGAGCAGTGTCTCCAGGCCCTGCTTTCTCTAATCATAATAAAACTCTTTCATTTGCAAAGCCCTCTTGAAAGGCTCTTCATAGCGATTAGACTCACTTCTACATGAGAACATGGGCCTGATTTTATTGGTGAGGGGTCTGGGGCACAGAAGGGATGGGGAGCGAGTCAGCTTTCTCCCCATTGGAGCATCCTCACCAACTCTCGGTTTAGGGAAGAACAGTTTTTAGTACCAGGGCACCTCTCCCCCAGGGGAAGGGAGTGCAAGGGATTTGATGAACAACCCAAGTGAGGCCAGGGAAGACTCTAACTGGGTCACAGGGTCACAGTAAGGGTCATGCTAACATTAAGTGATTTTAGATGCCTAGAAAAGTTCTGGAAGATGGGAGGGAAATAGTTAACTGTACTTACCTATGGGACACGGAATGGGGAGGGGGGAGAGTTTTATTTTTCACTTTGCATGCTCTCCTGTGCCTCCTGAAAACTTCTAACAGATATAGATGTTTTTAAACTCAAATAAACGAATTTTGAAATGTAACAGTAGCTTTCGTCTGGGACCATTAGAGCATCAAATAGTGAATTCCAAACCATCAAAAAAATATGAATCTAGGAGTCTATACCAATAATAAATAGGTAAGTAAATAAACGGGAGAAAGGGAGGTTTCTCGTTTTCGGAAAAATGACAAGGACCAACTGGAAATGTGGCGGGAGGGAGGGCTGTGTTAGAAACCCATCACATTTCAGGTATTGGTCAGGAATCATCCTTGGACACTAAATCTGGGCTGGGGAGTGTTACGAGGACGAGAATTTTTCATGCTCTTAAAGGATCTCCCCACACATGGCTTATTAATTTCAAAGGGGAAAATAGCCGCTGTGCAGTGGCAGAATCAGACAACGCATTGACTGGGCGATGAGTGTCAACGTCACCTTGAAGAGAGGATGGATATGTGGTACCTGGGAAGGACAATCCACCACCCATGTAGTTTTCTGGCCAAGGATGCATAACCCGAATCTAATTGTGAAAAAAACAGCAAATGAACCTAGCATGTAGAACATTCTAATTCCAAAAAAGCCCCTTATTCTCCAAAAATGTCCATCTGGTAAGACAAAAAAAAAAAAAAAAGCAGAGAAAATGTTGAAGGCGCCGAGAGAGATAAGACCAGTAATTGCAGTGCCTAATCCAGACCGGATGCTACGTGGGAAGGGACGTTGTTGGTTGTCAAACTATACTATGGAGAGCAGGTTAGGTAAGGCCCTGTATTGCTGTTACATTTGCTGATGTGGATAGTTGGCTCATGATTATGTAAGAAGATGCCCTTAGTCTTGGAAAATACACACTGAAGTCTATAGAGGTAAAGGGCCGTGATGTGTGTAACTTACTCCTAAATGGTTCAGAAAAGATTAGACGCGTGTGTGTGTGTGTGCGTGTGTGTGTGTGTGTGCGTGTGTGTGTGTGTGCGTGTGTGTGTGTACAAGTGCATCTGGGTCAAAGACGTTCTTCGTACTAGTAAGTGTGAAATTATTTCCAAATAAAAGTATAAAAACTGACTCCCAGCGAAAACATACAGCATAATCGTGGCCGCACGTGGCCTTTACTGACGAGCGCGACGCAGGCACACTGTGTGGGGCACGCCTCAGAGGCCCCTGACGTCAGGCATGCTTCACGTGCTCGTTCTCACAGACGATGAAACGGAGGCTCAGGGGGGGAAGGTGCCCCCACACCCACCGCCAGTCAGCAGAAGGCAGGGTTCTCACGCAAGTCGGTCTCTCCAGAGCCCACACTCCCACCTACTAAGCCAGTATGTCCCAAAGCATGGGACACCTCCCATGTGCTCGTTTTTAGGTGTCATGCCAAGAAAGCATTGGATAACATTAAATCTCATTTCCATTCACTTCCAATTCGTTTACGTCCGGAAGGAAGTCTCAAGTTGGTGCTCGATGGCTGTGAACGCCAAGTACTCGCTGATTCTCACTGAATAACAGTCAGCAAGAATGCAGGAAGCTCTGACGAGAATGCAGGAAGCTCTGACGAGAAATTGGTAGGAAAACCATGCCCATGATCTGTTAGAAAAATGGATGAGGTCTATGAACAGGTAAACACGGGGAAAGAAGCACAAATGTATTAAAGAAAACACGAAAAGATGTTCAGTCCCACTTAAAATAAAAGGTCTGCAATTAAAACCCCACCCAGGTGAAAGTGGCGATGAGGGGATAATGGGATAATGGGATGGGAAAGAGACGCTTTCACGCTACCCCTCTATGATGGGCATGGAAATGCTCCGGTGCTTGGGGCGGTGACGTTCCACGTGTGCTCGTGGGAAATTGGCCTTGGCCGCTGGGATCAGCTGTCACGGTCTCTCCTTCCTCCTCTGCCAGGTCAGGATGCGGATGGGCGGGAAGGGGCCGGTTTCGGGGACTGCTATCTATATGGAAAGGGTTCTAGAAGGTCCTGGAAGCAGCCCTGCGCCGATGTCGGGGGCCTCTGCCTCTGAACTGCGAGCACATTCTTCCCTGCGACAAGAGCACATTGTGTGCTGGCTCCGCTCTCCCACCCAGGCTGCTTTAAATGCAGACCCTGCTGCCAACAGCTACTTTTAGCAAGGGCAGACCATCGCAAGGAGAGGAACTGGTGAGAAAATAGCAGAATGGAAGCATTGTTCCTGAAGGGCTGGAGCAGGCTCAGGGAACTGTGGGGTGGGAGAGGCTGGAGCCGTGCTTTGCCATCACAAATAAGTTGTGCCGATGATGATGATGATGATGAAAATGATGAAAATGATGATGATGACACGATGACGTCACTTAAAGTTTGTCCTGAAAGCTGAAAGTAAGAGAGTTCGGCCAAGCTAATTGTGGAAGGGTCAGGATCCCAAAGTCCTGTGGAACCTTGTCTGAAGGACGTGGGGAGTGTTTGGTGAAGAAAAGTCCTTCTGGAGGCTGGAAGGAGCCCAGTGGGATTGGAGTGATTTTCAGTGAAGGGTGTGAGGCAGGGGAATAAGTCCATGGGTTGAAAGCATAACAGAGAAAAAGGCCTTTTTGATGTAATCAGAGTTCCCAGGGATGAACTAGCATCACACGATAGAAGGTGGCAAGGCCACGTTCAGCTCCACACTAGATGGAGCTTCTGATGCAGCAAGGAGGCTGCCTCCTGCGGGAGTGAGTGGTCGGTCCCCAGAAGTATTCAAGCAAAGCCTCGGTGAAGATACAGGGATTCCAGCTCCAAGCCAGGATGCTGGACTAGGGCAGAGGTTCACCAACACTGGCCTATGTGCCAGGGCAAAGAGGACTGAGTTGTGAGGCTTTAATCTGAACAATGAAGTTTATGTTCATTTAAAAGATTATCCTTTGAGACCGTGCCCTTCCTGTGTGTGGCTGTGCCAGTGTCCTGTGTAAAATTCCCTCTCTGTGGAATGTGAACGTCTGGAAATATCAGGATTAGATCATGCCCGAGTCTTTTCCATTACTAAGATCCTGTGATTCTGGGCAAATGTGCTTCTGATTTGGGTGAAACAGGATCAGGGGGACGAGTGTGAAATCAAGCCTAAAACTGACACTTCCAGAAATGGCTGTGTCAGCATATTATTGAGAGATGTGGAGTTCATTACTGGAAAGAACAGCTGAAAAGTTGACAGCGGTTGCCCCTGGAGGCATGGGCTGGAGGTGAGATTTCTTTTACTTATCAATTCTGTGTTATTCCATGAATTTTAAAACTACACGCGTGTCTCCCATGAACGCCGATAAAAATAAAAAGCTTTGAAAAAGTAAGAGATGACCATAGCTGCCACTTACTGGATTCTGTGCTGAGCTTTTTTACATTATTGTATTTAATTAGTCCCATCTTAGAGGTGAGGAAATAGGCTCAGCGAGGTGAAGGGACTTGCTTTGCTCTACAGAGAGGGTGGCTGTCAGCTTTCCTTGATCTGAGAACCCAAGTCAGGCTCATAAAGCTGACGCTCTGCTGTCTCCTGCCCGAGGTGAGACCTTCATATGGTTTGAGGAGAGGGAGAGGATGGGGAGGTGGGTGGTGCTTGAGAAGGGACTCGGAGATAACTGGAAGGGAGATGACAACAGAAAAGGAAGTTGTGGTTTGGTTTCTAGGTTGTACATTTTGAGAAATTCTACAGAGAAAGAACCGATGCATGCTAAAAGAGGAACTCATAGACAATTGCCTGGGATATATATATTTTTTTCTCCTTTTATTTTGGGAGGCAGACAGGGAGAAGGCAAACTGCTTTGAAGATTTTACTCTGGGCCAGGCTAGGAATCTTGTGTAAATGTCAATCCATCGGGCCCTCGCCATGACCCTGAGAAATAATATTAACTGTAGAGCTGACCTCGGGATGCCTTCTGCAGGGTTTCTCAGCCTCGCACAGCATTGTAGGGTGTTTGGCAGCATCCCTGGCCTCTATCCATTAGATGCCAGTAGCATCCCCCGCCCTGTCAAGTATGACAACAAAAATATTTCCAATCATTGCCAGATGCCTCCAGAGGGGCAAAACCACCCCCTGTTGAGAAGCCCTGGCCTTGTGTGACTGAGCATGTCGTATGCATCGTCTTTAACCCCTTTGCCACCTCGCCATCGCGATGCCCACTTTACAGGTGAGAAAACTGAGGCTGAGAGGAGGGGAGGGATTTGTCCGGGGTTTCGTAGTTGTCAGGAGTAGAGCTGAGCGTTGAGCCGAGTTCTTTCAATAGTGGACTTAGAAAGCCAGCTGATGAGGCCCTGGGCCTGGACTCGACCCCAGGTTTATCCCGGGCTGGCACTAAAACTCAGATTGAACTTTTTCTCTTTTATATGTGGTAGACATCTTAGAGGAGGTGCTGGTGTTTCATGAAGTTTTTTTTAAAAATAGGCTGGATGGTACCAAATGCTGGTGAGGATGTAGAGCCCTAGGCACTCCCGTTCATCGCCGGTGGGAATGCAAAATGTTACAGCCCTTGGAAGAGAGTACAGTAGATTCTTACAAAACTCAACACGCTCCTCCCACGCAATCCTGTAATTGCAGCCTCTGGTATTCACCCAAAGGAGTTGGAAACTGAGGTCCACACGAAAACCTGCGCACAGATGCTTAGAGCAGCTTTATTCGTAATGGCCCAAACTTGGAAGCAGCCAAGATCTCCTTAAATAGGTGAATGGAAACTAGACTGCGGAATAGTAGTTAGTGCCAAAAAGAAGGGAGCTATCAAGCCATGACATGGAGAAACGTTGATTGCATATTCCTATGTGGAAAAAAAGCCCATCACATGCTGTGCAATTCCAGCTAAACGGTATTTTGTAAAATGCAAAACTACGGAGACAGTAAAATGATCTGCGGTTTCCAAGTGATGGGTGGAAAGAGGGATGAATAGATGGAGCACAGGGGTTCCTTAGGGCCATGAGATTGCTCTGTGTGATACTATAATAATGTACGTGTCGTTATTCACTTGTCCAAACCCATCGAACATTTTGTACATTCGTGCAAAGCCAAGAGTGAACCCTAATGCCAGCTGTAGACTTTGGGTGAGTATGACGTGTCCCGTGTAGGTTCATCGATTATAACAAATCAGGCGAGGGATGTTGATGGTGGAAGTGGCTAAGCAGGTGGAGGGGCAACGGGTACGTGGGAAATCTCTGTACCTTCCTCGCAATTTTGCTGTAAATCTAAACTGCTCTAAAGAAAAAGCAAGTCTTGAGAAGAAAAAAATAAAGTAGGCTGGTAGGATGGTGGCTGCGAGCATGGGCCCCGGAGCCAAATGCCTTTATTCAACCCATTTACCAGCGTGGAAGCCCTGGCGTGTTCCTTACCATCTCTGGCCCTCACTTTTCATCTCTGTAAAAAGGGGCCGATGATGACACCTCTCCACAGGGTTGCCGTGAAGATTAAATGAGATAACGTGAAGGAAACAGGGCCTGGCGGGGAGGTTTTCAAGCTCCGATAAATGTGAGCTGTTGTTCTCATTTGCAAGCTGTTAAATTTGTTTCACATCCTCAGACCCGGAACGCGGACCCCGGGGACGTCTTTCGGAGCACCGGCTCTGAAGTGGCTGACTCTGCTTCTTTGCATTCGAGCTCTGGGGTTGCAATTTGGGTCGACTTTTCGCTGACCACTGAGCAGTCATCTCCGGCCTGCAGGAGTAGCCAGGTTTGGCCTGAGTGTCCCGAGGAGAAGCCATCCAAGCATTTGCCTTCCCCACCAATAAGAGTCTCCGGAGAATGATGGAAATATCTTTGCACATGGAAGATATTAATTCATGTGGCCACAAATAGCTCGAACACTGTGTCCTCACCGCTCTGATCTCCTATCCCCCTGAAATTTGCTCAGGGTGCCAGCTCGGCAGCCAGGAAACCCACAGGGCTGCTTTAACTCCTCGACGCGCCTAGCTGGGAGCCCTCTCGGGAACTGTGGATGCCGGGATGAGATCAAGGAGTTTGATTGTTTTTAATTTCACACACCCCACTCCCACAGCCATAGCCTCCTTCTGCCCTCCCACACGTCAGCCGGATGGAATTGTTTTCTGGCACCCTGGGTGCCCACCTCCAGACCTTTGTCTGCTGGTTATCCCACCTGGTATATCCTTTTTTTTTTTTTTTTTTTTAATCCCCATGATCACCTCCTTAGTCGCCACATGACTAAATCCCACCATCCTTCAAGCCTGGTGTCACCACCTCTGCCTCCCCCGATCAATCAGATCATACATGGTTTTAGAAAGTGTAGGATCTGGATTGGGGCTTAACCCCAAGCTCTGTTAAGGACAGGAAAAGGGCTTATCTCTGTCCTGGGTAGGAGAAGACCGATTGGTACCTCCCTCATAGGATCATTTGAGATTTAAATGAGAGAAGGTGTGGCAACTGCTTGGCACTGTCCTAGCACGCGATAAGCCTGATTGTGTGGACTGAATGCCAGTTCATAGGGTGGGACAGGGGAACCAGAGCAGGGAAAAGGGATCATAGGCGGAGGGAACCGCATGAAAGAAGGCCCAGAGGTGTAACACGACAAGCTTAGGAAACGTAGAGGAGCTCACAGTGAATGGAGCACGGGAAGCTGGACTGAGAGATAAGCAGGTGTGCAAGGTTGGAGAACTGAACAGGGGCCGGGTGACCAGAGGCCTTGAATGTCAAGGGATTCAAAAAGGAAAGGGCCGTGGTCCAATTTGTGGTTTTGAATTCATCCATTCGTCCAACATGCATTTACTGAACACCTAGTGTGTGAATAAACAAAGTCCCTGGCCGTGTTCTAATGCTCTCCAGGCAATGATAGGGGACCAGACTGGAGACGCTGAGTCTGAGGCTGGAGGCCAGGGGCCAGGCTGATGCTCCAGGCGAAGCAGGACAGGAAAGACTTAGCGGGGGCGTGGAGCACACTGCCCCTGCATCTCCCCGCTCCTCAAAGCCAAGCCTGTATTATGCAGAGTGAGTGCTTGAGGCAGATTTTCGGTCTCTGTACGGTTCAGTGTACCGTCTGGGCAGCCTGCTGGGACAATTTGGTAGCATCTGTTTTCATGGGCTGCCACCAAGAGAATTACTCAGCCTAGATGTGAATCCTTGCTGCGCCACGCTCCGATGGCCGTGCGACCTGCCTTATCTTTCTGGGCCTCGATCTTTGCCATGAAATGGCTTCGTGACAGCGCCTGCCTTGTGAGACCATGGTAGCAAAGTGCTCGGCACAGTGCTTGACACATAACGGCTCAATAAATGGCAGCATTATTAATTACCGTTATTACTATGACCGTCTCCAAGGCACATCACTCCTGAGACTCCTCTTCCTCACTTGGAAAATGGGGACCATGATAGTGTGTACCTCAGAAGAGAGGTAAACCGCTTAGTGGCTGGGTGACCTTGGGCAAATGATGTCACCTTTTTGTGCCTTGGATTCCTCATTTGAAAAAGAAAAATAGGGCTAAAGTTAGTACTTTCTTACAGGGCAGCTTATAAATTAAGTTCAGTGCTTAAAAGACTTTGTGGCATGTCGTAGACTCAATATATGTCAAATAAATAGCCGTATTGACTTATTTTTAACGAATAGGAGTGATCATGATAATTAAGTGAAGTTCTGACTAATAAGGGCTTATTAAATGATGGCTATTATCAGTATCATCACTTTCCCATCAGATACTTTGAGGAGAAATGCCAACTTTTGGTTCTGGCACAAAAGGGACTCCATTTACTCCCACAAAGGCAGATGCCTTTCTCCCAGAACACACGGACATTAAATATTGCTCCTTGGGTGGGGTGAAAAGACGTTAACCGAGGAAAATTTCCCCGAACTCTCTTGAGGCAGGATTGGAAAATGGGGTTGGTTCCTCCCCTTGACCCACTTGTCTAGAATAACCAGAGGGGTGTCGCCCATTCCCCGACAGTTCTGTCACTTCCAGAAGACAACTCTAGCATTTTCGTTTTGTGACCTGGGGAATTCTTTTCTTCCTTGTGCCTGGAATAATTTGTGGCTCCGTTTGCAAGAGTCATGCTCTTGTGATCAGTCCCGCTCGAATCCCTGAAGCAGCAATGCCTGAAAAGCAGTTTGGAAAGGTCAGTTGAGGGCAAAGTCCAAAGTGACTCTAAGTGGCCCAGCTGAGTGCCAGCCCGAATGGGGAATCATTTTAATTTATGACAGTCTTGCCCTGTGAAGATAAAGACAACACTGCTCCGGGGCAGTTTGATGGCAAAGTAATAAATCCCTTTGTGTATATAAAAAATATAGACGTGTTTATCTCACATTTCTAAAGGGAAAACGTCTCTGCTCGTTAGACCATTGGGTCGGACTCATGTACATGAACGTATAAGGGGAACTTCAGGGAGAATAAGGGTTTTATCATTGTTATATATTTTTAATTTGCAAGACTTTTATCTGAGATCGTAACTTTCCAGCTGTGTGACCTTGCGCAAGTTACTTGCCCTCTCTGTGCCTCATCTGTACAGTAGAAAGAAAACTATGACTAGTTTCTAGGGTTGTTGTAGAATTAAATGAATTGCTAGACATAAGGCAGTGAGAAAAGTGCTTGGGATAGTGGGCACGCTCGGTAAGGGTTAGTTCCTAATTCCTTACTCAGACTTTTGTTTTGGGGTTGGTGGCAATTTTTTGCCTGGCGCATAGTTAGGCCATAGTTAAGAGAATGGCCTTGTTGTTTGCAACAGAAACCTATAATTGCCTGTTCCTCTTTGGGTTTTCTAGCTGGGAGTCCAATGCACTCATTTCATCATGCCTTGATTTTTTTTTTTCCCCTCTTTTAATCCAGCCTTTCAGGATGTGCTTCCAGTAAGGCCTTTTGGAATTCTTGAATTCCAGAGAGATTTTTCTGGCCACATCAGCTAACAGAGGAACTCTTCAAAACCGAGAGAAGCCTGCAAACCACTGGCTAGAAAATTGACTCTTTCATTCATTCATTCATTCTACAAATATGTCTTGTGGGCTTACTGTTTGCCAGGTCTCTGTGCCACGCTCAGGATTCAAAGTGAGAATCAAATAGTAAACCTGACTCTTTGGGGAACTGGGCCCTGATTTAAGAGGTGTACATGTATCAGTCCATTTAACTGTCATCACAATCTGTGAGAGAGATGCTTTTTTTTATCCCCACTTACAGATGAGGAAACTGAGGCACAGAGAGGATAAGTAACCTGTGGGTATTCGTTCAGCTGGTAGATAGAATTCAGATTCACACCCAGGCAGCCTAGCTCCGATGTCTGTACTCCTCTCTTTTTCTCCAGCTTTTTAATTTGGGAAATGTCAAACCTACAGAAAATATACCAGTATGGCACCAGGAACATCGTGTACCTGTCGCATGGTTTCACCAGTTCCTAAAAGTTTGCCACATTTGCTTTATCGCTGTCTTTCTCAGTACGTTTTTGCTGACCTAGTTACTTGCAGATAACCTGATTCTTCACCCACAGATGTTTCAGTGTAGGTGGTAATCATCTATTGTTACAGGACAAAATTTGAAAAGCAAAATTAGAAAGCAAATAGAGTATATCCTAGAACTATGGGTCAGGAATCTGGTTGCAGCTTAGCTGGGTCTGCTTCAGGGTCTGTCACGAAGCTGAAATCATGGTGTCAGCTGGGGCCGCTTTCACGCTGGGCATCATTGTGCTCACTCAGGCGGCTGTTGTCAGGAGGCCTCAGCTCCTCTCCACGTGGGCCCCTTCATAGGGCTGGTTTCCCCCAAAGTGAGTGATGACAGAGAGAGAGAAAAAAAAAAGAGAGGGGGCATGAGGCACCGAGCAGCCAGGCTGGTATCTGCAGACTTTTATAACCTAATCTTAGAGGTGACACATCATCACTTCTGCAATATTCTACTGGTCACACAGACCGGCCCTGGGTCCATGTGGGAGGGGACTTCACGGGAATGTGACACAGACCAGGGAGCAGAGATTTCCCAGGGCGTATTGTCTGAAGCCAGCTCCTCTTAAGCTTCCCAGCCATCGATAAGTGCCTTTTTCTTACTTAAACCAGTTTGAACCAAATTTCCTGTCACCTGCAATGTACCTTCCAGGGAAAGAGAAGGACTTACTGTGAATCCTTACCACAGAAACTAACTTGTTTGCAGTAGGAGTTTGCTATGAGGAAGCAGAGCTGTTATTCTCAGACATCAGAGTCCCTTGCTTTCTGCCTGCTATTTGTAAGAGACGGTGCCGTGCAGAGTCTAGGCTGCCTACCTTCCAGAATGGGTTTGCCCATTCCCAGGAAGTTTGTTAAGTCCCAGATGTTCCACTTATTATTGCCGGGATCTTGGGTGAGTCACTTAACGCTCTAAGCCTCAGTTTCCTCATCTATAAAATGGATATATTATTAAGAAATGAAGTTTGAAAGGAGGGTAAAATAGGATGACATGTTAAGCTTAGGGAGGGTACTGAATATATGAAACTTAGTCATTCATAATTGTTGAAACTATGGTGAGAGACCTGCCCAATATTGTGCAGGATCTGTGAGAAGACACACAAGAAGTGCAATGTGCTCAGCCTGGTATCTCAGAAATCTTCAGGGAGGAGAAAAGGCTTCATGTGGCCTTTCAAGGATTCACCCAAATTTGAAAACATAAATCAATAGATAGAGGGCTTCCTGGACAGGATTGGCAGAAACACAAATTAGTACTGGTCATAGCTAACGGTCACTGAATACTTACTGTGCCCCAGGAGCGGTTGTGTTTTCCACGTGTCGCTCCTTATAGTATTCCGAACGGCCCTGGAGGTGGGCATCACGATGAACTGTTTCACAGATAAGGACACAAGCACAGAGAGGTTGAATCATTCACCCAGGTTCACTTGGGTCCTACGTGGGGACCCAGAGTTAGATTGCCCTGCGGAGTGTCTGGGTCCAGAGCCCACGTTCTTAACTGCTCTGAAAACGCTACTATTACTAATCAAAACCAGAGGAAAGTAACAGTAATGTCCAAGGTCACACAGAAATAGGCACAAAACCCAAATGGCGGTGCGGACATAAAAGGAAAGACACAGAGATCACCCGTCTAGCCAGGGCTCAGGCCCAGCCCTGTCAGTCTCCGTCCCCCAAGAGGGTAGATGCTTTGTTCTGTAAAGGTGGCCAGACCCACGCGAGGGACTCTGGGAGGGAAAGTGACAGGCTGGCTCGGGGGCTGGGGGTGGGGGTGGACAGCCCCAGGCAGCTGGTGGCTTTGGGGGCTAGGGCCAGCTGTCTCCTACTGACCAGGCCTGAGCACCCCCAGGCCTTTCAAGGGTGAAGCCCCAGCAGCTGTGGGAGGGGAGCGCTGTGACCCGCAGAGCCAGCCAGTGACCTTGGGGTGAAAGATTTGCCTGCCGGCTCCTCGGCCTCCTGACTTTGCCATCTGTCTCACCACCTGGAAGTGTCATTTCTGATTGTTCCCTTTGGTGTAAATGGGGGAAACCTAGGAAATAGTGGGACAAGTGTGAGGCGTCCCATCCCTCAGACGCCCTGAGCCTGCTGGCTGCCGAGGTGTACTTGCTGGAGAAGGCTGGTTGGGGGTGCCAGCAAGGCCACCCCCTTGTGGGGTGGGACAGAGGGAGGTGCTGTGCCGTGGAATCCCACAGGCCTGGGTTCAGATCCTGGCCCCAAGAGCTGCCCGACTTCCCCTAACACGCATCTCTTCAGTAAAGTGGGCACAGCGACTCCAAAGAGGGACCCATGACAAAGCTCTTGGAGCTTAGTGATGAGTACCCAATGAACGTTAGCTCTCAGTGCTGTGAGACTACTTGTCAACTGTGAGGTGGTTGTGACTAGCATTATTATGAACATTCTTTCTAGAACATTCCTCACCGAGGAGGGTGCAGTGGACAATCTGAGGAAAGGCACCATTTATAACAGAAAGACCCTCGTAGAGAAAAGATGTGGAACGGGGCAAAGCTCCCCCTGACGCTTGGGGACGTTGTTTTGTGTGGTCGAGAGAACCCGAGAGGTGGGTTTGCCCAACTCTGAAGTGGAACATCTCGAAGGCTCGGAGCTGTGCTTCCCCACGCTGTCAGGGGTGAGGGGGATTACACCCGGGCCTGGGGCGAGACTGGCTGGGCCCAAGTCCCCTCTCTGACATGACTTGTGTGACTTTGGGCAAAGGCAGGTGACTTGACCTCCCCAAGCCAGCTTCCCTCATCTTGAAAATGAGGGCACCACAGACCTGCCTCACGGGGAAGGTTCTGTGAGTCGATTACGTAGAGCAGTTCCCAACCAGGGGTGACTTAGCCACCCCAGGGGACATTTAACAGTGTGTGTAGATGTTTTTGTCTGTCGCAGCTGCGGGAGGGTACTTCAGGCCTCTAGTGGGTAGAGGCTGGGGTGCTGCTAAGTATCTGCAATGCCCAGGGCAGCCCCTTCCCCAACAGAGAGTGATCCAGGCCCAGGGGTCAGCGGTGTCAGCAGTAATCCTGACCGACTGTGCGGGCCTGAGCAACAAGCTCGTGCCTGTTAAATGGCTAAGTGAACTTGCTGTCTCCAAGTCTCAGCTTCCGGAGAGAGTACATGTATCTCACAGACGTGTCGTGCGATTCCAGGAGGAAGATCCACGGAAGTACCTGGCCCAAGGTGTGGCCCTTTGTGGACCCAGATAACTGTTGTTGGCTGTTGAATGAATTGTCGCAGCCACGGGGCACAGCAAGTCCCAGATCCAGGATTTGGGCAAGGAGGCTCACCCAGACAAAACCAAAAAAAAAAAAAAGTGGCAGCAAAGTGAGCAGAAGGAAGCTAGACTCGATCTGGCCCCTGGCATTCCCTTCCTCGCTAGTTCTGAAGCTGTAAGAATTTTAAGGGAAACTTAAGCCACAGGTCGTTGCCTCATTTTCGCGTTAATTCGTTCAAATGCCTTTCTGGAATCGAGGCTCTTCGTGGCTTGAAGCCCTTCACACACTTTAATTTTTATCTTTTCTCTCTCTCTTTCTCTCCTTAAAAAGATGGCTTTTCTGTCAAGTCCAGGAAGTTGGCTTGTGCCAGAAACAAACAGGGCGGATGCTTAAAGCTCCCGGGGTTAGTGTGGCGCCTCCAAACACGAGGCCCCCGAGCAGACTTTTACTAGAAGCCTCCTCCCTGTTTTGTCTCCCCCGGCTGCCCCAGGGACCCTCAGGAACAGCTCAGACAGGGAAGCAAGTATGTAATGGGAGGTGCTCGCTGTAGCCCTGAAGGAAGGGTCAGGGCTGGGGACAAGATATCCAAAGGTCCTTTCCAGGGGTGGAGGTTTGCAAGGGCCGCACTAGCTTTGGGCCAGTGGCAGCCTCGATTTCCCCATCTGGGCGATGGGAGAGTGAGGGGGCTGTGCAGAGTACGAGGTGAGGGGTCTTTGAGGAGGAGGACGTGGAGTAGGCGTCGAGAACCTGGGGCTGCACAGCGAGGGCTCAGCGTTTGCCAGCAGGTGACGTCACTACATCTTCAGGGGCCTTTCTGAACCTCAGCGACTCTGGGATGAGGGGAAATAACATTCACTCAGAGCATCGTTGGGCGGATCCAACAAGCTCTTTGCCGTACAGCTCTCAGCAGGACCTGGCATCTAATTAGTGCTCAGAAAATGTTTGTTATGTTTATGTTTGTTACGCTCAGTCCCTTTGGGCTGCTATAACAAACCGCCACAGGCTGAGCGACTTAACCCACAAATGCTTGTTTCTCACAGCTCTGAAGGCCAGAAGTCCATGACCAAGGTGCCACCAGCTTCGGTGCCTGGTGAGCGCCCCCTTCCCAGTTCATAGATGGCCTTCTTCTTCTGTCCTTGCAAGGAAGAGCCAGGGGAGCTCTCTAGGGCCACTGTCACCCCATTCCACCGTCATCACCTAATCACTTCTCAAAGGCCCCACTTCCAAATACCACCATTTTGGGGATTAGATTTCAGCAGATGAATGTGGCAGAGACACAAACATTCAGATGGTAACATTTTGCAAATCTGACGTAATTCATGCCAATGGTATACTGAGGCAGAGGTATCAGGTGGAAAAGGAGAAGAGCATAGAAGGCCAAGATGCTAGGTAGACCATCCCTTGGCAATTCATTTGCTTCTTAAAACAGAGGATGCCCTGCAGTTAGCAGTGGGAAGATCTCCCTTTGTCTGGATGGCCTTAGCCTCTCTGGGCCTTAGTTGCCTCATCTGTAAAATGGGGATGAATACAGAATCTGCATCATAGGGCAATCGTGGATTAAATGAGATCATTAAAGCGCCTAGAATAATGCCTGCTGTTCCCTAAATGCCATGTACGAGTTGGCCACACTGAGCCAGGGTGGCTGGACTCGCAGTGACTGATAGTTTTAGAAAACTCAAGCTCCCTGTTTTTAACCAACTCTGAGACATTTCAGAGAGTTCAGCAACCACGCCTCGGCGTTTCCGTTCTATAAAAGGAGAATTATTCTGCCTGCCGTCCGCTGAGTTCCCACAGATGCCCCGCGTGGCATTTGCTGAGCCGCCGGAGCCTGCAGCGCGCAGGCCGCCGCCAGCGCTGTTGCCATCATCCACATTCTCCAGTGCTCAGTGGGGACTTGGGAAGCTTGAGTTTGTGCAGACTTTTCATGACTCCACTCCAGTCATCATTAAGGCATTTGATGATTTTGGATGGAATCTGCCTTTCACCTCTGCAGCCTGCTGGGCCCTTCTGGGCGTGTCGCAGGAAGGGAATGCATCATTGCTCCTATCTGCCTAGTCAGCTGTTGTAGCAAACTCTCGATGTGACGATGGTGTGTTTTGGTTTAGCCTTTCAGACCTTCTGCAGGCTTCGTTGCAGAGGCGGAGGGGCTGGGACAATCTGATCAAGCCATCAGCTGGTGACAGTGGCCCTAGAGAGGTCTCACAAGGATGAAAACACCGAGTAGTCCCACTTTGGCTTGCGGTGGGACCAGCCAGTGTTCCCTTGGGCTGTTTCCAAATTCAGGCCAGACTCTGAATACCTGAGGGTCTCAAGAATAAGTGTTGACCTCAGAATCTGGGTCCTGTTTCCCAGTGGGAGTTCGCATCTTCATGACCGAGGTCGTCTTTCTCCAGGGCCTGGTGTATTCGAACTTCCTCCTCCTCTGGACCTCACCCACTGGATCCCTGTCGGACCGTCAAATGCTCTGCCAAGACAGGCCATCAGTGGCAAGGGCTGTTCCTTCCTTCTCTAAGCTCACAACCCTGGGAGGTCTTGCCCATGGAGACGGGGTGCATGGCTCTGTGTTTTATTACTCTTCATTGTTCTTGTTATTTTAACATTGATGGCGCATGGCTAAGCTGCGGACTCATTTCTTAAGCGTCACTGCGGTCAAAATCTCTCCAGGGTGCAGCGCCGGGGGTTACTCTGATTCATTTTTGGCTTCTGCGCTATTTACTTTATTAAAAATATCATTCCGCTTGGGGCTCCCTTTGTTCTCAGGGCTTTTCTGGCCGTGGCCCTGGGTCCTCCCTAAGCCCCTGAACACCATCGTTGGAACATGGGCCTGGGCATGCACAAGGCCGCATAGGCCAGGATGGGCAAACGTTTTCTGTAGAGAGCCAGATGGTAAATATTTTAGGTTTTACGGTCCATCGGTCTCTGGTACAAGTCTTCAGCTTCACTGTCATTGCGTGAAAGCAGCCACAGACAACATGGGAACAAATAAAACTTTATGTAGGGAAACAGATGCGTCCTGGAGCTTAGTTCTCGAGTGGCTTTAAAACGTACGTCCTTCTTCCTGTAGTTTCAGCCTTTTCTACTTTATTTGATCCCGTAGAGCAGGGATCAGCAAGTTGTGGCCCATGGATCAGATTTGGCGAGCTGCCGATTTTGTCAATAAAGTTTTATTGGAACGCAGCCAGGCCCACTCGCTTCTGTATGTCTGTGGTTGCTTTCCCCCTTCATCGGTGGAGTTGGAGAGTTGCAACAGAGACCTCTTGGCCACCAAATATTTACTACTTGCCCTTCACAGGAAGTGTTCGCTGACCCTGCCCTAGAGACCTGGAAAATGGCTGGAAAACACTCTTTTTTGTGTGTGTACATAAGGAACGATCAAGCTAGCCCTTCCAAACTCACCTCCTTAGGACTTTTCTCCCAGTTCTCTTGTCTAGTCCTCCAACGACTGTAGATGTTCTTTTCTGGACCCTAAGTTTTTTCCCCAAAGCTCTAAACCACTGCTTTTACATACTCGTTGACTATGAACCTCAGTGAGAAACGTAGTTATTGCAATCTTAGAATGAGATACCAAAAAATGCATAAACACAGACATACCCCACACACATGCACGTGTCACACAAAACATGTATGTAAATGAAAGTTTCGAGAAACAACACTCTTACTACATACGATAGATTCTTGTATTTTAGGTTAATATCAGTCAAGATACTAGGCTTGACTCAGCTGTGGTAACAAATAACCCCAGTTTTGAGTGACTTTCACTAACATTTATTTATTGTTTCTGTTTCATGTCCCTCCTGGGTCACCTGTTTGATGCTTTATTTAATTCATTTGATCATAACATCACTAGATATAATGACCCTCTGAGGACGATTTACTGTTTATCTCAAGTTACACATGGGGAAACTGAGGCCACAAGGCTCAGTAACTCCCCAAGTTACCCAGCTGGTGGGAGGGAACCCAGGAGCTGTGTCCGTAACCCAGGTGTGACACTAACCTTAAGGCGTGTGATAGCATCATAGGTAGTGTTTGCAAAAGATCTTGGGGAATGTCACGTTTTCACAATCTATGGAGAGGACAGCATCAGTGTGGAAAGTCTGGCAGAAGCTCCTCTAATTGAAAATAAATGTACGTAAGAATCGGTGGGGTTGGAGGTAGGGAATGTGATCCAGGACAGCGGCCTGGGCTTCTCAGCCTCGGCAATACTGGCACTGATCCTTTGTTGCGAGGACTGTCCTGTGCGTTGTAGGGTGTTTAGCAGCACCCGTGGCATCTGTCCACTAGACGCTAGTCGCATCCGGTGCACCCCCCACCAGCTGTAGCAACCAAAAATGTCTCTAGACGTTGCCAAGTGTTCCCTGGGTGGTAAAATCCCCCTGGTTGAGGATCACTGGCACAGATGCTAGAATCACAGGTGGCACTTTCTCCTTCCTTTCTCTTTCCTGAGGTCTCCAGATTTCCTCCAATAGGTATGGATTTCGTGAATAAACAAAGAACCTTTCGTGCCACTCTCTTGTTCAAAAATTGTCAGTCAATTCCCTGTATTCTTAGCCTCTCCAAGGTTTACCAGGCCCCTGGCTACTACTTACTTGGGTGTCTTCTAGCCCTTTTGCCCTCACTCACCATGTTCCAGTTGCTTTATCCTTCCTGTCCTTCAACACGCCTGGCTCGTTTCCACCCCAGGGCCTTTGCACACACTGCTCTGCCTGGTCACTCTTCCCTCCCTCCCCTTCACATCATTTGTTAATCCACATCAAGTGTCTGCTCCAAGAGGCTTTCCCTGGTCACCCTGTCTAGAATAGTTTGTTGTTTGTCTCTCCCACTGGAATGTCAACTCCAGAAGGGCTGGGACGGTGTTTATTGTTCCATACCCCAAACTTAGAACAATGCTTGGCTCATAGTAAAAGTTCAGTAAATATTTGTGGAAGGAGGAAAGGGGAGAGAGTAGGACGGTGGGAGGGAGGAAGGAGAAGAATTAAAAAATAAAGTCAGTAAATTCAGGAGTTTACGGTAAAGGAACAATCCTACGACTCGCACAGCTGTGTTTCGCTCTAAATTCCATCTCATTTTGATTTGTGGTTTATGGACAAAAGTTTTGCAACGGGCTCCAGGTAGCTAGCTCCCTTTAAGGGAACATGTTAATGTGATTTTTGTGCTGCCTCTCTCCAGAAATACCATGCTGATGAGTGACCCGTGTTAAAACGGCAATAACTTAAACAGATGCTCCTTCCCCTAAGCTGGTGAGCGATGGAAGAAACTCTTAGGTTTCCTGGTGGGGTTCCCCTGCCATTGGGAACCTCCCCCTCTTCATGGTCATATTCTCAGCCTCAAGCAGAGCTGTGAGTTTACATCAACCCTGACCTGGACCCACAGGGCAACGGGCAGTGATGACGCTCAGTTCTTGGCACGAGGCCGAGGGGAGGCTGGACAAGTGATCTGTGGGACTATTTTTGACAGAGGACTTACTCTAGATTTGTTTGTTTGTTTGTTTGTTTGTTTGTTTGTTTTGCTTTGATTTGGGGATGAGGAAGAAGCAATCGCAGCACCTTTGGTCATTCTAAGGGTCAGACTGGAACGTCGGCGCATCCTGGGGGCATTTTCTCAGTCTGGGTTGATGTCCTGGTGTTTGCTGGGTGAGCAGAAGGAGGTGGCTTTTTCCATTTTTTTCCCCCTTTTCTTTTAGTCCTTTTGCTGTCTTAGTCATTTTCTTCAACACGTGTTCATGCAGGCATCAGACATTTAATAAGCACCTACTATGTGCCAGCCAGGCCCCAGCCTGACATTTAGAGAATCTGAAGAGGGTTAAGACCCAACAACACATTCTCCTTCACTAGCAACCTTTGTATTCTTTTGAGTTCAAGTCTCTTGTGACTATTTTTTTCTTTATTGGTTTTCTCTTGAATTATTAAAATGACTAACGTGCTCATCACAAAATGTTAAGATGACACTGAAGTATACAGAGTAAAAAGTAGATGGTCCCCCCGTTTCCTCAAGCAAGATCCCCTTTAATTGTCGGGTGTGGACTCTTCAGATGGGTTTTAATATATACACAGGCCATCTTACAGTTCATATAGCTTACTTTTTACAAAAATGGGATCAGACTTTGTACACGATAACTTACTACTTTCCAGTTCCAGATTGTGGACATTTTTCCGTGTCAACTAATCCAGACCTCGTCTGCCTCATTACTGACAGTGGTTTGTTTGTGGATTTATCATAATCTTTCTTTTTCCTGTGTTGGCCATCTAATGCAAGGATCAGCAAACCTTTCCTGTAAAGAGCCAGATACTAAATATTTATGGCTTCACAGGCCATCCAGTCTCCTTTGCAACGACTCAACTCCATCATTATAGCATGAAAGCAGCCGTAGAGACATGGAAACCAAGGGCCATGGCTGTGTTTCAATAAAACTTTATTTCCATCTCAGGGAGTAGGCCAGATTTGGGTTTGGGCCATCGTTTGCCAACCACTGACCTTTTAATCTTCCACGTTTTTTCCATACTCATGCGTTCCTAAACAGATGAATTTAGGTTTGTTTTTTTGTTTTGTTTTGTTTTGTTTTGTTTTGCGGGGGGGGTGTTGTTTTGTTTTGTTTTGTTTTGTTGTCGGGTGGGGAAAATCACTGATTTTTTTAAAAAATCATATATTACACATGCTTAGCATCTTGTTTTTCCCCTCAATAACACTCATGGAATTGCCCCCAAAACAACCGATAACTCGTTGTTTTCAGTGACTGCATAAAATTCCATTCTGCAGATAAACTTATCTGTATCGGTTAAGGAAATAAATACTCGCTGCTGAAACAAATAAAACCTACAATCACGGCTGATTTCTCACTCCCGTGAGGACCAGTATCGGTGTTCCTGGGAGGAGCCTGTCCTGGACATGGTCCATCAGGGACCCAGGCTCCTGTTATCGTGTAGCTCTGCCTCTAGTGCTTCAGAGTGAGTCCAGTCAGCAAGTAGATGTTCCCAGTTGTGACAACCCAAAATGCCCAGACATTGCCCAGTGTCTGCTGGAGGCAAACTCACCCCCATCACCACTTTAGCTCCTTGTCCCCCCAAACACACGTGCACACATGCACACACACACACACGTCACTTCAACTGTTCCCACTTTGACATATAGAAATGTCAGAGAGTAAAGGTTCTCTCTTATCCTCTCCCTCCCCCTCTGTTCATTTACCAAACCTGAACCTGACCGCCCTCGAGGCTGTCTTCTCTCTGAAAGTGTCCAAGCGTCCCATCCCATCGAAATCAGCAGGAATTCAGGATGCTGAGCGATGGCACAGGGGAGTGTCAGAAACTGCTGATCTTGTGTTTTCCTTGGCCTTCGGAGTCTCAAGAAGGGGTTGTGTGGGAAGAGGTGCAAGAAAATAACTTTAAAAGGGGCCCCCCCGCAGCCACACTGCCAGATTCAGGCCAGGTTTGGAGCCTGAGCTCAGGGCAGGGGCCGAGGCACACCCAAGTCGTGTTTTGATTTGTTTTATTTTCCTATCACTATTGTTCTGGAGAATAATACAGGACTGTTGACTTTGGCTATTGAGCACTTACTATGCACTTGGCATATATTTGCTCATTTCCTCCCACAGTAACCCTGAAGGGGGGTGCGATTATTATCCCATTTTACAGTCAAGGCGATGGAAGCTGAGAGAGACACTTTGCCCAACGGACAAGAAGAATAGCTGAGATTTGATCTCGAGAGTCTCTGGTTCCAGACAATAGTAATAAAAGCAACTAGGACTTATCGATGTGCTTGCCAAGTGCCACGTACCGTCTAGAATGCTTCACAGGCATTACTGTAGTTAATCCAACCACCCTGTGGACTAGACGTCGTTATGATTCCCATTGATAGGTAGGGAGCTGAAGCACAGAGAGGCTGAAGACCCTACCCAAGGTCACATGGCTGGACTCCATTAGTCCAGCTCCTAAGCCCTATATTCGAGTGCAGGGGAAGTAGGTAAACTATATCTCAACGACCAAATCGGACCCACCGCTTGTTTTTGAAAATAAAGTTTTATTGAGACACGGCGATGACCACTTTTTACATGGAGCTGCTTTAAAACGACAGCGGCAGCGTCGAGCAGTTGCTGCAGAGACCGTGCGACCCACAAAGACTGCATCATTCACATCAGCATTTTATGTTCCTTTTCAGGAAGCATTTGCTAACCCTGTTCTAGGGCCTTTTCTGATTACGAACCTGCCGCCCAAGCAGTGGGACCCCCTTAGCCTGCTGCGTTTGGGGTGTATTTTGTAGGTTTAAACAAGTGAGCATTTCAGCAGCTCCTAGAAGGCAAGCCAGCATCCTAGGCGGTGCTGCTACAGAGTCCCCTCAGAAAGCTGACTTGTCTCCATCATCATGTTTCCTGGAGGCTTGGCTTAAGGTCAGGCCGGCAACACATGTGCAGGCACCTTCTTCAGCCCTGGGGGAAAGGAGAGGGGTGTAAAGAAACCTAAGACTCTTTTCTCTCGGTTTATTTAATTCCAGACAAGTAAACAAATAGACAAGTGTATAAGCTACTTTAGATGATCTGAAGTTCTCTAGGGGAAACGAAACAGGTTGATTTGCTGGACCTAGGGGGTCTCCGTATACTCACCGGGAGTATTTTTTAAATGCTGATGTTCAAGCCTCACCCCTAGAAATGTCTGATTCAGTGGATCTGACATGGGTTTAGACAACAACAATGCTCCCAGGGCGGTTCTGATGTTTAGAGAGGCCCTGAAGGTGGGTCACAGGTGATGGTGAGGCCTGGGCAGGAGCCTCCCTGAGGAGATAGCCTTTGGCTAAGCCAGATGGACAAGCAGGGGGAGTGCTTTAGGTGGGGGAACAGCATGTGCAAAGGCCCAGTGACAAGAGAGAATGTGATGCCGGGGCTTCAGCATGACCAGAACCTGGGCTACCAGGAGGTGCGGGGTGAGGAGAGATGAGGCCGAAGGGCTGGCAGGGCCTGGGTCTGAGAGTTCTTAAACCAGTACTGTTCAGACCGCAGTTCTTAACACATCAGAGGGTCATGAAATCAATTTCGTGGGCCACAGCCAGCTCTGGGGAAAGTTTAGAAAAAGAGAGAGAGAAGAGAATGGGCTCATGTGTGTCGCACATGAGGTCAGTGTGGTTTCTTGAAACTTTTATTTCAGGTTTTATAAAGGTGTGCACTGCACTGCACTGTAAAATGTGTTTCTGACGGTGAAGTCGCAAAGATTTTGAAAGCCACTGTTTTGAGCCCCTGTGAAAGTTTGGAATTTAGCCCAAGAGCAATGGGGAGCCATTAAAGAGGTTTTAGCGGGGGCATGGCAAGGTCAGATTTATGTTTAAAAACCTCACTCCAAGAGCGTGGGGAGCGGATTCTGGGGAGGCAGGCAGTGGGGGTTGGGAGGTCCCCCAGGGCTGCTGAGGTCGGTCATCGGGGAGGGAGGGGTGAGGAGGAAACCTGGGAGTCCGGTGTGCAGAGAGTCGAAAGGTTGAGTTTCAACGTCTCCTCCTCCCACTCCTCCTTGGAGAGCCCTGACCCTGACTTGTCACCTCTCCTGCGGCCCAAGTACTGTAGGCACGAAGGACCTTGGCTTTTCTTTGAACAACTTCCTCTTTGCCAGATACTTGCCGAACACTTTCAAGTATTAACTGGTTTACTACCCTCACAACACCCTCAATTGGTAGATACTGTTGTTTTTCCCATTTTACAGATGAGGAAACTGAGGCTGAAGAGGATAAGGTCAAATTGCGTAGTTGGGACTCCAGCCAGGCAGTGTGGCTCCAGAGTCTGTGTTCTCCAGCATCTGTGGTGGCGACATGGGAGCCAAACGGCCTGTGTTTGAATTTCTGGGGAAATAACTAGCCGAGGGTTGTCGTGAGGACTTAATAAGCAGTACATTCAGCGAGTAATAAGACGTAGAGCGCTCACTTGGAGCAGTGAGTGATCAGGGCTTAGTAAATGTTAGATAAGCGACCGTTGTTGGTGCTCCTACACAGTTCCCCAACTTGACATATCAAGTAAGAGGCAGAGCTGGGGTTCAAACCCACAGAACTGGTGAACAGACCAAGAACTGCCTGGGTTCGAATGCCAGCTCTACCACTTGCCCTCTGAGGCACTGATGTGCGGTACCAGTGTTGGCTCTCGTTATTCAGCGCTGCATAGCACCGAGCCTGTCCCCAGCGGTGACCCCTTTCTAAGTGTGAGCTGTTGGTCTTGCTGCTCAAGGTCAAACAGGAATATGAGCTCCAAGGCTGGGGTTTGGGCTCAGCGCCACTTGCTCCTGAGCAAATAAAGCCCTGTTTAAAAGGGGCCAAGACACCGAGTTTGGTTTCTTTTCTGGCCCCTCAAGTCCTTGGGCCCAAATGAGAACTTCAGGCCCAGTGGGACCCCAGGGCCCTGGTCCATTCATTGCAGCATCTGGAGGGGGCAGCCTCCAGGGGTGCTGGAGAGTCACAGCCCCCACAGGGCCACGCCAGTGCCTGGGCCCGGGCCCCCATGCTGTGTAGCTCCTGAATCTGACCTAGTGTGTTTTCCTCCTCCTGTCTTGTCTCAGAGAACTGTTTTCCTTGGCATGGGACAGAGACAGGTGACCCCACCTGGTTGGTTCGGGCCCAGGCTTGTTCAGCCTCCCAAACACCTGGTCTTGGCCTCATGACTTCCCCGTTTGGCACAGCTTTGCCCTCGTTGGCTTCTGTCCTCCATGCCATTCCCTGCCAGTTTGAGTGGCCTTTTCTAGAACATGTTTGTCCAGTCAAGGTTGACAGACTTCCCAAGCCACCATCTGTTGACTTTTGTGGGAAACTCTGGCTGCTATAGATGTTTCTCGCAAGCCTCATCTTCTCTCTTGGGGTGTGGAGTCAGCTAAGGAAATGGGGCAACCGGCTGCGGTCACGGGGTCATGTCTGAAAAGAAAGCTAGTGTCCATGCTGGCCAGGACTAGGCAAATGAAAGATACATGGAGCCCTTGGTGAGTGTTTGGAGAACTTGGAAATGCAATGTACAAGCAAACTGTCCTTGACAACCAGGACACGGACAAGGCAAGCTCTTACAGCCTCTTACATGTCATTCTTTCGTTTATTCAATCGTGTTTTCTCAGCACACGCTCTGTGCCAGGCACTGTCGTTCACGCTAGGGGTCATTCGGGTCTCTGTCTTTGTGGAGCACGTTAAGGTCTCCAGCAGCACTGTCCAATAGAAATATCATGAGTTAGAAACGTGAGCCCCATGTGTGATTGAAAATTTTCGAGTAGCCACATGAAAAAAAGAAGAAAGGAATGAAATTAATGTTAATAAGTTTTATTTTACCTAATATGTCAAAAATGCTATTTCAGTATATAATCAATATTTTTATGATTACGAATGAATTATTTTACCTTTTTTTGGGGGGGACGAAGTCTTTGAGAACCAGGATGTGTTAGGACACATCTCAGTTTGGATGAGAGCTCAAGAGCCACGCGTGGTGCATGGCAACTGTACAGAGCCTAACAGGAGAGGTGGCATCACACAGCTAAATACTCAGCTAATTATCAGTGACAGCGGGAACTAATGCCGTGAATGCAAAGCTCAGGGCACAGTGGAAACTAATCCCGTAACGGAAGGCAGTGGTGGCAGTAGTGGTCAGGGAAGGCTTCCCGAAGGCAGTGACACTGTGACATTTATGCAGAAACCTAAAGGTGAGGGAGATGGGTGAGCATCAGGGCAGAGGGAACAGCTGTGCATAGACCCCAACAGGGCAAGGAACAGACGTTCCTCTGAAATAGGGATTCTCAACTTTGGCGCCTAGGACAAAGCCCGGTGACGTTTTGTTGTGGACATCATTCTGCGTGTGCATTGCTGAGTGTTTAGCAGCCTCCCTGACCTCAGCCCACTAGATCCCAGTAACACCCTCCCCCAACTGTGATAATCAAAAATGTCACAGGATATTGCCAAGCGACTCCTGGAGGACAAAATCACTCCCCACTGAGAACTTCTGCTCGGAAGGATAGTTTACTGCCAGCCACCTATGTGGCTCTGTGTCCCCGGGCAGGTTGTTTCATCTTTCTGGTCCTCAGTTTTCTCTTTTGTAAAAAGGAGGAGACAATATTATTTACTTCGTGGGTTATTTTGAGTGTTATTAAATGAGCCGGTATCGGTAAAGCACCTACCAGTGCTGGAGCACAATGAGCCCTTTCTTACTGCGAAGATTTGGCTCAGATGTCCCTCCCTCTGTCTTGTCTATCTTCACTAATAGGAACTGCCAACTGGATTTTACCAGCAAGAGTGAATTCCACCATCTACAGAGAAATCCACTAGGATGCCGACTCAGGGTCAGCGATGCCATCTGTCTGGTCCCTACTAGGAATCAGATCAGTGCCTGGCACACAGTGGGTGCTCTATGGTGTTTATGGAATGAATACGTGACTTACTCTTGTGAATATCTATAAAACTATTTTTCAGATCTCCCGTAAGTTTTCTCTCATTTTTCCTTGTCTTCTTTTATATTTGTTTTTACTTTAAAAAAAAATCTTTTACTGTTTTTTGGGTTTTTTTATCATGTTTTTACGAAAGCTGTGTTTTTACTACCCCAGAAATGACAGGTCCTGAGGGTTCTTAGCACAGCTGTGGGCTGAAGCATCATCAGCCAGACCAGCCTAACTCAGGAGCCTCAAACCTAATATTTTAGTAATCCCTGTGGCCTGTTTCAGCCCCACAATGCGCCCTTTGGCAGGGGCCGGGGCAGGGGGTCAGTTAATTTTTCCCAGCAGGTTCTGGCTGGATATTAAACCTGGCCAAGGGCAGATCTTAGCAGAGGGGGCATGCTTAAGGCTACTGAGTTCAGTCTTCATTTTGAATTTGGAAGCCCCCCTGCCCTTTTGTGTGCAAACACCGTTATAATATCATTTATTATTAAATGAAGGGGCGAGGGGGAATGCAGAGGGTCGCACATGTTCCCTGAAACATAACCCTACAGTTGGAATATGCCAAACCATCAAAGTTAGGATGCCATCCCCACTTCTAATCTAAGCCAGTTTTATGTAATATCTCACCTTGTAGGTGGCTTCATGCCCTTCTTCCATCGGATCCTGATCTGAGTTCCGATGTTAAAAAAAAAACATTAAATCAAAGAGTCTTTGGGTGATACGATAAATCTGAAGGCACTAACTGTAGTTCTTTGTGAAGAATCAATTCTCAGGTTGTTATGGTAAACGTGATTGAAGCACAGCAAAAATATTTACTAAAACCTAGAACAGGTACGAACTGATATATTTTTTTCTCAAGTAGCCATCATTTTGAAAACTGCAGTTCCCATTTTTCTCCTGACCCTCCACTGTAGAAGTTAGCGTGTTTTCCTTGAATAAATGTGTACGTTTGGAGGAGAGATTCTCGGCTGGGGTGTGTCTAAGCCCAGGAGACATTTAACAATGCCTGGGAACATTTGGGTTGTTACAGGTCGGGGTGAGGGTTGCTATTGTTATCTAGTGAGGAGGCAGCCAGAGATGTCGCTAAATAGCCTACAGTCCACAGGCCATCCATGCGTAGCCAAGATTCGTCCAGCCCCAGATCTCAAGTGCCAAGGCTGAGACATCCTGAGGTAGATAGGTCACGGTAACATTGATTAAAATATGAAAGGAAGGAAGGGAGGGAGGGAGGGAGGGAGGGAGAGAGAGAGAGAGAGGGAAAGAAAGAAAGAAAGAAAGAGAGAGAGAGAGAGAGAGAGAGAGAGAGAGAGAGAGAGAGAAAGAAAGAAAGAAAGAAAGAAAGAAAGAAAGAAAGAAAGAAAGAAAGAAAGAAAGAAAGAAAGAAAGAAAGAAAGAAAAGAAACTCACCTGTAAATAACCTGAATGTCCATAGTTGGAGAATGGCTAAATACACTTTGGTATATCATTATAAAGAGTCAGGTGCCTCTATGTGTACTGATGTTGAAAATTGCCCACAGCATGTTTTTAAATGAGAATAAAAGCTACACAACATAGTTTTGTTAAACAATTACTATCTGATTTTGGTAATATTAAGGAATTTCAGAGGTATGATAATGGTATTATGGCTGTGTTTTCAAACGGGTTTGGGGGGTCAGAGATTTATACTGAAATAGTTACGAATGAAAGTATACTATTGCTAGGATTTGTTTGCAAGTATTATAAAAGAAGTAGACGAGGTGGACATGGGACTGAATTGGCCATGAGTGAATGGCTGTTGGGGCTGAGGGATGAGCCTAGAGGTTCATTAGATGAATCTGGATGTTTTTGCATATATTCAGAATTCCCCATAATATAAAGTTGCCACTCACACGTACACGCACATAAATGCATTGGAGAAAACCTGATAGGAGTTGTTAGATGATAGATGCATAGATAGATAGGGACAGACAGACAGGCATTTGGCTCTGTGTGGCAGAGGACTGAGCTCAAAGTGACACACATAGCCTGGGAGTTTATTTCTCTTTCATATAAAACTGACACAGCAGCTCCGCTCTGTGAGGTCATCAGTGCCCCAGGCTGCTTGCATCCTGTGACGTCATCCTTAAAGACCTGCCCGTTCCCTCATGGTCCAGGATGGCACCCCCATCACATGGCATCTCGGCAAGTAAGAATGAGGAAGGCGGGGATGTTCTTTAAACACATGGCCTGCATGTTGAGTGCATCACTTTTGATTCCGTCCTGACTGTAATTCGATCACATGACCACGACCTAACTGCAGGGGAAGCTGGGAAATTCATTCTAGGTGGCTTCAGGCCCTGCTAAGAATACGAAGTTCCTGTATGATGGAAGGGAGGGAAAGGGAAAGAATACTCAGCATTTATTTAACTACTACTTAGTGGCTGACTGTTTAGTGCTGATTCCAGTTACTGCGACAGATGCCAGGGATGCAACAGTGAACAAAACAGAAAAAGCCCCTCCCCCAGATAGGGAACAAATACATATGCTGCGTATTTTAAGACAGTAATTAGACTCATAAAGACGAATGCAGCAGGATCAGGGGATGGAAAGGTGGGGTTGGTGAGATGGGGGAGTGGGTTTGATAATGTGATTAGGGAAGGCACTTCTGAGGAGGTGACATTTGAGAAAACACCTAAATGGAGTGAGAGAGCGAGTCAGGGAAAGATCTGGAGAAGAGGATTTGTGGCAGAGGGAACAGCAGGTGCGGAACCATGAGATGGGTTGAGTAATGGGGAAAGGGTAGTGTCCCTACAGGAGAGGCAGAACCTCCCGGAGACGCGGTCGGAGGGGTGTTCAGGGCCCACAGCGTGTGGGGCCTTTGATTAGGTGTGATATTAAGCCATGTATAAGTCATTATGGTCAGAAGGTGTTTTTCCTAATTATTTGCGATTATTTTCAAAATGTGGAGAAACATTCCATCGGCACAACGTAATGCAGTAGAATGAGATTTTTGTTCCAGCTCTTCCTGTCGTTAGTTGCGGGACCTGAGGACATTTATTTAACTAGCTGGCCTCTCAGTTTCTTCACTCGTAAGGGTGGAGAAGAGTTCCTTCTGTTACTCCATTCTGTTCTAAGCCCTATGCAAATACTAAGTCATTTCATCCGCACACCTGCCCTAGGGGGTGGGTACCAATTCTGTCCCCAGTGGACAGATGAGAAAATTGAGGCAGAGAAGTCAAGCAAGATCCCATGCCACTAGGAGGTGGCAGAGCCGGGATTCGACCTAGGCACCCAGGCACCTGAGGCAGCCTGCGCGGTCACCCCGCTGTGCCAGGTTTCTGCTGGCTCCACCCACTTCACACGCTGGTTGGAAGAGCACAGTGACAGTAACTTACAGGAATATGCATTAATATTCTTGTAATATTCTCTCCTTTAATTTTTTTTTAATTTCTAAACCCCTGATGAAATAATTAATTCAGCCCAAGAACAACATTAGTGAATCAATCATTGGATCAGAGGGGAATAGAGCCCCCTAGACCCACTGACCCCTATTAGTATCAGTAGAGGAGGGGACACTGGACACCCTGCCCCTCCTGATGTGATGCAACGGGGAGAACTCTGAAGTGTTACTGCCCCCCCCCAAAGCAATCCGAACTTAGCCACATTTTAAAGCTCATTTATAGGAATACAGTAGAAAGAGAAGTAAGTTAACACCACCATGAGGAAGCAAACAGAAAAATCCGAACGTGATATTTTGCAAGACAACTAACCTAGTTTCCTCAACATGTCAATAGTCTGTATAAGAAGAAGGGAGAGGCCATGCTGGATTAGATAAATGTAAGAAACACTATAAGTGAATACAAAGTGTCAGCTTCGTTTAGATCCTGAATCTTATAAACCAACCTCAAAAGGCCGTGTGGACACAGTTGGGGAAGATCCAATACGGACTGTGTTCAAGATGGTACAGGAGCTCATGTGAATTTTGTTAGGAATTTGGTTAATGGAAAGTGTCCATAGTTTTTAATGAAGCCTGGCAGAGCATAGAGACTTTCAGTTCAGGTTTGTTTTAAAAACTTCACCAAAGAGGAAAATAAACCAAAAAGCTTAGGAGAGAGACACATGCAGTGAAATCTTGAAAGTTGTTGAGTCTAAGTGATAAGCGCTCAGCGGTTTACTTGACTATTCTGTCTGCTTTGGCATATGCTTGAGGTTTTTCATATAAAAAAAACTTCTAACCTTCACCATGTAGCCACCTTACCAAAAAAAAAAGAGAGAAAGAGGAAAAAGAAAACCTCATGGTATGATATGGCATATAATAGAGCCCACCTCCACACAAGGAGAAAACCATTTAAAAACCCATGAATCACGACATGGCCCATTCAGTTTCAGGGTAATGATGTAATTAGAGATCAGTCATTAGGGAAGATTAATTTTAAGACATCTGCTTCTGTCAGCGGCAGATGGCCGGAGAGCGGAGCGTTCAGAGTCAGACATCCTGGCTTCAAGTCCGTCTCTGCCACTTCTTTCCGACAAGTGACCCAAACTTCATCTGTGAAATGGGGTCTGAGTTCTGTCCTGTGGATCCCATGTAAATATCCCTTAAAACCGTGCCTCGCTCCCCAGTAGCATTTACTGCACGTGAACTATGATTTTCAGTTTCGTGATGGTCACTGCTTCCTGGGGGCACAAGTGAGGATTTAGGTAGAATTAGGATATTCTAATATTCAGTTTCTAGGATTCAGATTCTCTTACCATTTCGCCAATAGTTTTCTCCCATCCATCCCCTTTCGCTCAGTTTAAAATGCCCTGTTCTCAGAAAGAGTCTCTTCATGACTTAAGATCATTTAAAACGGGTCCAGGTCATTATGGTCAGCTGTGATTGGGTGAGCGAGAAGGAGAGGAAGTAACTGGAAGCGATGCTGGCGTGGTACCTACTGAGGGTGGAGACCATAACTCAAAGCAAAACGCCTTTGCAACCTGAAGGAGAAGCAGCTTCCCCAGCGGCTTGCTTGCCTGCCTCCCGGGGAAGGGGGCTGTGTCCTGGGCTTCCCCACGGCCTCTAGCACTTGACCTTCTCCAGCCATCACCGGTAGGAGTGGGCCTTCCCTTCCAGTAAGGGTCACGGTGTTTTCTTTGTGCCTTGTTTTGCTGGTTGTGGGGTGAGGTGGGGTTTTGGTTGTTTTTTTCATTTTTTATTTTTGGCTCTGCATGAGAAATAGTCTATAAAGTTCTGCATTTTGCTCCAGGGCCCTGTTGAACCCCACCTGAAATCAGTAGAGCGTGTGTGGTCCTGTCCTGTTCAGTCGCCGCACATTGGGTCCTTTTTTGAAGGTCGCCTCTTGTGGGCCTAGTGAATATTGGAAAATGCGTTGTAAAATGCAGGCATCTGAACTTGAGTCATGTTTTTTTTTTTTTTTTTAAAAGCCAATTTCAAGAGGTCACATACCATATGATTCCATGTACATAACGTTCTCAAAATGACATCCTGGAGCTAGAGAATGGATTAGCAATCTCCAGGAGTCCTTTGGGGGAATGGGGTTGGGTGTGTCCGAGGAGGGATGGCTCAAGGCAGACCGTCGTGGTGATGGAACTGCGTCTTGACTGCTTGGCTGAACGATAGTGCCGAGGAGTAGACTGCCATGAGGCATGTTAGAACAGTCGTTTATGTCTTCCTGAGAGAGTTTTAGATAAAAACGTTTTCAGATCTAAGAATAGATGCAGTGCAAGGGGTGAGGACGGATATAGCCATTGGGAATATGAGTTGGATCAGCCACTCTGGAGGGCAGTTTGCAGATGTCCTTTACACTTGTAAAGGTAGACCTAGCAATTTTGCTTTGGGGTTTCACTCCTAGAGAGCTACATGCGTGTGCACCCCAGAAGGCCTCTCTCAGGCAATGTGGCATTTAATACAAAACTTGGGAAACCTGGGGACTGGCTGAAAGGACAGTGGTAGAGACATGCCTGGGAATCTTGTGCATCAGTGAAAAAGTATAGCTAGATCTCTATGCCATGACGTGGAAAGAACAAGATGCTTTTATTATTAGAGAGAAAAAAATCCTAAAACAGGATATACATACAGATCAGTGACATTTGTAAAAACACGTACGTAAATGCATTTATAAAGTACTATATACTTTTGAGGACATATATGTGTGTTTTGTGTGTTCATGACTAGAATTATTCAGAATTATTCACCCTATTAGTAATCGTGGATAAAGCTGGTGGGAGATAGTGACCGAAGGCAACTTTAATTTTCTCTAAAATTTTAAAATTTCTTTACAAAGTTTTGCAATTTTATACAGAGGGTTACAATTTTATATTAAGAAAGAAAAGGTAATACAGTTATTTTCTCAGCTTGAGGAGATATCCCTGTGACCATGCTGTGCATATCAGCTGTCTGGGGTCACCCACTGACGAATGCCATCTAAGACTGGGGAGCAAATCCCACTCTAGAATGTCAACTTCACGAGAGCCCGGAATTTGTCTGACTTGACACTGTATCCCCAGTGCCTGGAATAGTCCCTTCAAAAAAAAAAGGAGTGAAATAAATTAGCGAACAAGAGCAGCCTTTTCTGGTACGTGATTGAAGAGTCCGTGCTTCTAAATGATTGGCAACCTGACTCAGTGAACGAGTCAGTGAATGAATTTAGCATCAACGGTGTCCCTTCTCTATCTGCCTCTTCATGGCCTTCGGGGAGGAGACTGGAAGTACCTTGTTCGTCACCTGTGTGTCCCAGCCCTGATCTCACAATTTCTATTAAGTGACACCTTTTCCATTGTAAGAGAGATGGGGTTGGGGAACGGAGACGAGGACAGGAGGAGGGTCTTGTGACCACACCAGTGGAGCGGGTGGGGTCCCTTCTGGCTGACGTCGAAGTCAGCCACAGTGGCAGCAGTCTCCAAAGGTCACTGGCTGCACCTGCAATTTATCCCTACTTTTCTTTTCCCATTGGGATGCGATGCACATGTATCAGAATGGGGGTCACTGTCTTCCAAGACTGTGCTACTCAAATGTAGTCTGTGGCCCAGCACTGCCAGCATTTCCAAATAAACACCTTCCAAGATTCATGTCCGGTGGGAAGGAGCATCTCTTCTCCAGCAGCAATTCATCCTGGGCCTCTCATTGGCCCCTCTCAACCCGTGACCAACACCCCTCAGCCGATCACTGTAGACCTAGGGATGGGAGATGCTAATTGCTAGGCTCAGAGCCTGTTAGTAGGGTCAACCCCACCCAAGCCACAGAGACTGAGGAGCAGTCCCCCAAAGAAAAAAGGATGCTATTGCCACGAGACCCAATAGGCCAAAATGCCAAGAAGCCACTACTCCTGTCGTGTTCCTCCTTAAGCATTGATTTCTCCTGTGTGCTGTGGTTCTGGACATTTCTACTTTCTCCTCCTCCTTCCTTAGCTCAAAGCAGGATCCCCACGATCATTTTTCAGTATATACATGTATCAAATCACCTAACTGTACACCTTAAACTTACACAGTATGTCACTTATATCTCCATAAAACTGGAAAATATAAACCTACAGAGAAGAACAAAGCAGGACTGCCAAGGGCATGACAGCCGGGCAGAGCTTAATAGTGTAATAATCATAATTAACACCTTGTGTCATTTGGATAGGAGCTTTCGGACCACTTCTCCCTTCTGGGATGGCCTGGGAACAGCAGCATCCACCATCCATGTCCTCCTTCTGACCATGTCCGACGGACAGCGCTAATGCTGGGGAGAAGAGCAAATCAGGAAGGGTCTCAAATTTGTGCCTAGAGGGGCCAGGCAGGAACGTAAATGAGTGCCCTGTATGGAGTGGTGACAGTGGCAATGACTGGCACTTGCAGCAGGTACTCGGTAAATAATGGGTCAGTGAATAAGTTTATTCATACGGCACATTCTTTCATCATTCCACAAATATTTATTAAACGGCTCTCAAGGACCAGGCCTGGCTGAAAGTTTGGGAATGTCATAGTGGAGAAAAGAGACAAAATGTCTACCATCAGGGAGCTCACACTCCGGTCGGGAAGACAGATGGAAACTAAACATAAAGCACCCACAGAAATTGTTCTAGTGACTGTGTGTGAAAGGGTGGGTCATGGGCCTGTGGAAGCCGCTCTAGGGGAACGGGCCCCCCTCAGGGATGGCCTGGGGAAATCATGCGAGAACTGAGGCCTTGGGAGGGTGAGCGGGAGGGAACGGTGTTCCAGGCGGAGGGAGCAGCAGTGCAAAGACCTCCTGACAGGAGGGAGCGGAGAGGGAGAAAAAGGCCAGTTGCTAGAATGAGACACTGAGCAAAGGGAAGGCAGATCGGGATGTGTTCGGAAGTCTTTGCTTCCTTCTAAGAACAGTGGGAAGCAATGGGAGGTTATAAGCAAGGATGAGGCAAGACAGGGACAGGTTCGTTGATGTTGGCAGAGGTCCCTCAGGTTTGCTATCAAGGAGACTGGCATGGAGGCCGAGGTCGCTGTCCAGGGCGGAGAGGACGGTGGCTTGGCTGGGGGCGGTGGTTGCAGAGGCAGAGAGCAGTTGGTTCCGTGGATGTTTAAGGGGTAAACTTGATGACACCGAGTGATGGATTGGATGTGACCGTTGAAGGAGAAGGAGGAGGGGCACGATGCTGGGCTTTTGGTCCCTCTGAGACGGAGAAGACTGGGGGCAATGTATTTAGAATTGAAATCAAATGGGGGTGATTAGAGGCGGGCAGACATGTCCAGGTTTGGGCCACCACTGCTGTCGACCCTGAAGCCCGAGATCGCTGTTGGCGGGTTTGGATTTCTAAGCCCTTAAAAGATGCTGGGTGTCGGCCCTCTCTAAAGTCCTCCCGGCCAACGGGCCATCTGTCCTCTCCATCCAGTAGGCAGGACCACTCTCCTCTGTCAAGGTAGCCAGGGCACGCTCAGGGGGGTGTGGAAAGGTGAGCCGCCCACCGCCTGGGACCCTCCATCTGCTTTTGATCCTTCCCAGTCTTTGAAGTCGCCCCCACCCCCCACCTTCCAGCTGTCATCTCTCTGGCTCCTCCAGCAGCCTCACACTCTCCCGATGCTTCTCCGTCCCTGGGGACAGGGGTGGTGACAAGAGTAACAAATGGTGCAAGCCGCTAGCAGCAGCCGGCCAAGGAGAAGGCCAGAGGGCGGAGGCTTTCAAATGCCTCTTTCTTTCCACCCCTCTTAATCCGGTTCTGAAGCAGCGAGGGCATCATCGGGGTTCTGCCGCGATGCGATGCACAGGAAAAAACTTTCGTAAATGAATCCCAGGCCTTTGCTTCCTTTCCCTGCCTTCATGAAAGAGAAGCTCAGTCTTTCTCCTCCCGTCCCCCTAACCCCCCACCCCACCCCCACCCCACCCCCCATTCCTCTCTTCCCTCCCCTGCAAAGAGGATAAGCTGGTCTCCAATTTCAGGTCATTGTGCAAAGGGCAAAATGAATAGGAAAGCCCTTCCCCAGACTGCGAGACAACTCGACTCAGCCCATCAGGCCACAGTAGGAACCAGCAGTTGGCAGATGATCCCTGTGACAGTTCCCAGCGTCCACCTGAAATGTGTGCTTCAAGCTTTTATCTATGTGAATGCAGGTGATGTCAGCAGCCACGCTTTCTTTGTTGAGCAACCACGCACTCACGCCTTCTCTGACTTAATCGGCAGGATCACCTGCCAGGAAAGGGCATTATTATTTTCTCCATCCTTATGCCTGAGACGCGGAGAAATTAATAACTTGCCCGAGGTCATACAGCTGCTAAGACCCATAGCTAGGATTTGAGCCGCTATAGCCAGTGACAGAGCCAGTGCTCCAACCAGGTGGCTTAGTGGACACATTGGAGCTGGATAGGCCCTGATTTCAAATTCGAACCCAGTTTCCCTCGTAAGCTGTGGTTAAGAGCTCAGACCCCGGAGCCAGACCTAACTACCAGGTCACTCTGAACCTCAGCCTCCTCATCTCTATCTCCTTCGTAGGATTAAATAGGCCAATGTATGCAAGAGCTCTCGGTCCCAGAGTGCTGTCGGCTATTTTTACTTCTGTTATCTGCAAAGTGAACACTATAATCAGAGCCAGGTCGAGGCCTTCCAAGACCTCCAAACGCCAGAGAGGACAGCCTCCCCGCTCCACCGCCTGTGTTAATCCCTAATAAAACGAGATGACCCATAAAACACAAACACGAAACTCACCCTGTGCTGAGATTTAAAGAGCTTTTTTAGGCCTTCGTGGCGGGACAGAATGAGTCCACTAAAGAGGAATGATTCACATTTTCTCAGTGCCCGTGCTTCGCTCCGACCTAAATCTGTGTTTCGTTGGCCTGTTGGGAAATGAGGGTGGATAACCACACCTCCCAGGGTGGTTCAGAGAATCAGAACTAGACTTTTGGGGAAGGGTTTTTCTCACTCTGTTCGTGTTGCTGTACTGTTGGCTTGCTTCTGTAAGGTAGCAGCGGCCCCTAAGCTGCAGACAGCGGGCAGCAGGAAGGAGCAATCGTCAGGTTTTTAAATTTAGGCCCTGCCTTCTTTGTGAGACTAACATTTCTGTTGCTTCGGCTTTGCTAGTGATATTTATCTGCCACGTCAACTAATTAGGGGAAGGACAAACTTTGTCATACCTTCCCGGGTTGATTCTTTTATCATTACTGTACGTTCCTCGAAATCTCTAAAATGGTTTTTATTTTTATGTCCATTTGAAATCATTTCTGCTTTATTTCATTATTTGCAACATATGGATTTTCCCAATATTTAGCTTTGACTCTTTGTCTGTATATTTTTTAAAAAGTCTCTTGTAATCATCATGTAGTTATACTTTGTTTAATCCACTCATAATCTTAATCTTTTAGTGGGAGTTTTATTCTGTTTACATTTAATGTAATTATTGATAACTGTGAGTTTAAATCTATCATTTTATTTTTTTCTATTTCACCTCTTTTTTCTTGTCTTCTTTTGGATTAATCAAGTATTTTTATTATTCCATTTGCTCCTCTATTAGTTTGTTAGTAGCCATTTATTCACTAAGTAGTTACCTTCAAGATTACAGCATGCATCTTTGATAAATTTTATCGTTTACCTTAAATTAGTACTTTTACCACTTCCATTAAAATGCAAGTTCCTTAGAACAAATTAACTTTATTTATCCCTCTTCTATTCACATAGCCACCCTCCATTCCTTGCTGAGTTTTCATCATTCCAGGGCACTCTTTTGATGTATAGGTCTACTGGTGGCAATAATCTTAATTTTATCTTAATTTTGGTTTATTTCATTTTTGCATTCATTTTTGAAGGATTTTTTTTATTTTTTATTAATTTATTTTTCTGCTGGCATAAAATTCTACATTGACAGATGAAATTCCATTGTTTTCTGAGAGTCATCATTTCTGTTGAGAAGTCTATTACTCCTTTAAAGATAATTTATCTTTTATTCCCTTCTAGGCGGCTTTTAAGATTAATATGTTCTCATAGATATGTAGTTCAACTATGAAAAATATGCACAGGAGTGTTTTTCTCTGTATTTACTTTTTCTGTATATATTTTCTCTGTATTTCCCTTCTTGGGATGCACAGAACTCTTTAATTCCATTGGCTCGATATCTTCCATCAGGCCTGGAAATGTTTCTGTCACTTTCTCATTAATATTATTTCTGACTTGTTCTCTTTCTCCTTTCCTTCTGTGGCCCCCATTACATATGTTAGGCCTTTTCTCTATGTCCCATCCTGTTTTTCTGCTTTTTGAAAAACCTATTTTCCAACATTCTTTCTGAGATTTGTCTACTGACTTATCTTCATTAATTTTTTCTTATGCTGTGTCCAATCTGTGCTTCAACTGCTCTATTGAATTCTAAATTTCAGTTATTATATTTTCAATTTCAGAATTTCCATTACATTTTTTTAAAAGACCCTAGTTCTCTACTAGCATTCTATACCTTGCATCTATTTTCTTGACCATATTTGATAATCCCAATATCTGACTCTTATATGGATTTGGGTATTTTTTTTGGGGGGGGGGTCTTTTTTGGTCTTGTCTCCTTGAATGCCTGGTAATTTTTATTAAATGCTAAACACTGTGTATAAGAAAATGTATGGAGACTCTGGAAGATGATATCTTCCCCCCAAAGAAAAGTTACTTTTCTTGTAGCAGGTAGTCATAGGAGAGGCGAATCACTTTGATCCAATAAGGGATTAAGACTACTCAAGGCAGGATCTATCCGGTTTGCTCTCAGTCAAGGAGTAACTCTTCAGGGGCCTCACTTAAAAGCCTGTGTGTGTTTACCAAGGCCTCTCATCCTCGATGGACCATAAACTCCAGTTTTTGCCTCCCTAGTACTGGGAGATTGCCAAAAGCTCTCCTTCATTTCTTGCCTTCTTAGCTACTGCTTTCTGCTTGGCTTCTCTGCCTCCCACTCCACCCAGCTTAGGTGTCGGCATATGCCTCAAAGGTCGGGACTGTCAACAATATTAAGCTCTTTTCATTGTGGTTCTCATATCTCTAGGACCTTTGCTTGGATCCTGCCTACCGTAGTGGCCCTAAACTCCAATTTTTGTCTCCCCAGCCCAATGCGACCGGAAAACTCGATGCTGTTACTTTTCCCCCTCTGTGCTTATAAATTGGCAAATATCTTGCAGGGAAAAGTGGTAGAAGTCAGACTTAACTCAGTCCATTTCTCATATCTCTGGGATTTTAGGCCCTCAAGCCCTTGTCCTCCGATGCCTTAATGTTTTGTAGCTTTTTATTTTTTATTGTGATAGTGAGATTGAACCAAAAATACAAACCATAGCTGGGAGGTAATTTCAGTTAGAGTTTAACACATGTTAGGAAAAAATGGCTTATTTTCACTTTCTCCAATATTGGAGAAAAATGCAACCTTAAACCATATTAAGTGAAAGAATTCAGATTAATTAAAGACAAATATGAAGAGCAAAAATTCAAGCCAATAGCTTAATATGTAGGCAAACTTTAAAATCCTAGGGTTAGGGCAAGAATTTTTACATTTAGAAAAATGTTATTGGACAAACATATAAGAATTTTTTTTTTGTTCTACAAGACACCAGAAATAAAACAGACAAATGAGAGATTAAGAAATTGACAGCTTCTAAAGCAAACAATGAACTAATACCCTGCTCTACAAAGAACTCCAATCAATTAACAGAAGAGAGAAAAAAAAAGAAATCCAGTAGAAAAAAATGGGCAAAGATAAAAGATATGAATAGACGGTTGGTTCTCAGAAACTCACATGCCCCATGATAGTGAACAACTATGAAATAGTGTTTTCCATCCATCAGCTGGGCAAGACTTAGAAAGCTGGGCAATGCCAAGTGTTAGCAAGAATTTGTGAAACTAGAAGTGCAGAGGCACTTCTGCGGGCATCAGTATTAGCACTGGCATTGGGAAGAACAGTCTCTTAGTACTTGGTCCAGTTCAGCTCACACCCACCCAGTGATAGAAATTTTGCTCAAATATATATGTTTATTTTAAGAACATATGTATGTATCTACATGCACATATATAGATATACGTAAATTATATTTTTGTTTTATTTAAATGGAAATGTTCATTGCAGCATCGTTTATGGTGGCTGAGAGGTGAAGACTTCCTAAACGTTCATCACTGGAGGATGGTAAAGTGGGCACACAGTACTGAATTCTAGCCACAAGCTAGACAACTATCCAGCAATGTGTGTATATTTAAAAAGTCATAGTGCAGAGTGGAAAAAAAAGTTTAATAAGCAAAAAGAGATCTCATGTACCACACTATCCATGTAAACTAAAACATTGCGCATAAAACAGCATGGTGTCATTTATAAGGAGACACGTTTAATACATTAGAGTCGTTGTCTAGGGTCGGGTAGATAATGGGGGTAAACAAGAGTTTTTAAAAATCTTGTTGAAAGAAGCTACTCGCTCAATTATAGATTTCCTCCCTGCCCCCTCCTTCCCAGTTCCTCTCTTCCTTCATCCCTTCCTTTCTCCCATCCTCCAACAGATGTTGATCAGATGGCACGATCCTGTGTCAGGTGCTTTGGGGGAAATATAGATGATTTCCATGTTGCTTGGCCTTCAAGGATCTTAGGCAAGATGAAAATATACCAAAAGCCGTAACAGCAATCCTGTGTCCTAGAGTTAAAACTCACACATTCCTTCTCTGCTGTAATGTCAACAAATGCTGTTTGGATGTGCTAAGAGCTCTTGAGGATGACAGAAATACTCGGTAAAATAAATAAGCTGTGTGACTAAGGCCAGAAGTGTCACATTGCTGTTTCTTTCCTCGTCAGCCTTTTCTGATGATGTGTATGCCATGGGTCTCCAATGCAAAGGCCTATAGGAGCCAGGAGGAAATATAAATGGAAAAAGAGAGTCAAGTGCAAGACACTTGGGAGGGGTGGGGACTGTGGCAAACTGGAGCCCGCATGCCTTGACCAAACTGGTCTGCCACTACTCAGCTCCAGCTGATCGTTGCCATGCAGAAGTATGACAGTAGCCTTCCAACTTCAAGAGAAGCCAAACATCTGGATTTTTGTGTGAAATGGCTTCATTTAAAAATGTTGGCAATGACTTCAAGTATTTTTAAACACCAAAGGGGAAAAAGACAATTTGTTTTGTTTTTAACTGGATTTGGTCATTTAGGTAACAGTTTGCTGCCTCTAATGCCCATACACCTAGTATCACATATTTTGAGATCAATGCTATTTTTTACATCATTGTTTGTTTTTTTAACCTTGAGTTATTTGCATGTATCCAAAAGGATGAAGAGAATGCATTCGGATAAAGTGCAGATTTCTGGCATCCACCACCAGACGACAGATGCAGTGTCTGCTATTTGCTGAGCTCCATATAACATGCTTTGTCGTATTAAAATAACAAAACGCCACAGCCTCTCTTCTGGAGTGCCTGCCGCATTTGGGGAGCAAGCAAACAGGCACACAGGACACATGTTTACATGGGAATATTTAGGAACCAAATGTGATCAGCTAATAGACGGGTATAAACAGTAGAAGCCAATTCGTGTGGAATCCTCTCATCGGATTCAAAAGTATATACAAAGCACTTTCTCTGTGTAAATCCTGGAATGAGTGATTTCTTTCTTTTTAAAAAGTCATGTGTTTCAGGAACACGGGATACATAGTAACCCTATAACAATAATGTTCCTACCACCCCCTGCTTACAAACTAAAACTGCGACGGGCAAACTTTTGCTGCCAGAGAGCCAATATTTTCAACTTTGTGGGCCTCTATCACAATTACTCAGAAGTTGCGGGGTGAAAGTAGCCATGGACAATACAGTAAACCAATGAGCGGGCCTGTGTTCCAAGAAAACTTTACTTAAGGACGCTGAAATTTGAATTTTACATCATTTTCACTTATCATGAAACATTATCCTTCTTTTGATCTTTTTCAACCATTTAAAAATGTGAACGCCATTCTTAGCTCACAAAAAGAAATGGCAGGCTGGATTCGGATGGGTCAGAGTTTCTGTTAAACCCTGAACTAAAATGTTACAAACACAGTTGAAGCCCCCAGGGTAGCCCTTCCCCAGCTGTGTCCCTTTACTACCCCCTTAACAAGCTATTCTCCTGCAGTTGGTGTTTATCATTCCTGTACACACTATTATCTTTTTATTGCATGCGTCTGTATCCTGAACAGTATAAATATTGATTTGTGCATTTTGCACTTCATAGAAATGGTATGACACCTCGGGTAATTTTCTGCCTCTTTGCTCAGTACTTTGGCAGGCTCCATCTTTTTCACTGCTGCATTGTATTCCATTACATGAGCATACTGCCTATATTTATTCATTTTTGTGGCAGTGAATGGGCATAAAGTTGCTGCCTACTACATACTGTCTTTTCATGTATTATCTCTTTTCCTCTTCTCCATGACCTTGTCAGGGAGGTACTTTGACAGTCCCCATCGTCCAAAGGAGAACACTTTTGACTTAGAGCAGCCTGGTAACTTCCCCAAGGTAGTGAGTGGTGACCCTGGAATTTGAATCCACAACTTTTTCCTGGTGGGATCTGCATTTCTAACCACGTTGCCATCAGTTGGTATATTGCGCTTTATTAGCACAACAACAATGGATCCCGACCTTGGGTATTCGTGTGGCAGCCAATAAACTTAGCCTTTCTCTGAGGATAGTTCGAATCGGTGTCACATGTTGCTGGCTTTAGTTTCGTGCTTTGCAAACTGCCGCGTACGGTGTTGTGTGCATTTTCTAACCACAGTGGGCAGGAATTTATAACAGGTAAGTACGGACATGGTGCACGAGTTGGAAACGTTTTGAGTAAAAAAATGAAAACGACCCACGAGACTCATCCCTGTTTTCCCTCCCCCCTCCACAACATTTGATCAAAATCGTAATTCGGATGCTAGTGTTTTCTTTCTTGGGAGGAACCGCAGCCATGGGTTGTGGAGTTTTGCTGTGCAGAGGGGCTTAAATCTCGGTGATGCCTTTCAAGCCTTTCCACATCTGTATCAGGAATGTCACGTAACACCATGCCCGTTTTTCACTCTCAACTACAGTCCGCTCCGACTTCTTCCCACGCCTCTGGCTTTCGGACCCCAAATACCAGCTCTCCCTCCCTACCTGTTACTCCCTTCCTCTACTGGGAGGTCTCCCTGGCTCACCCCGTTCATTCAGATGACATTTAAGAGACCAAAATATAATTTTTCTAATAGCAAAAATACAATAGGAAGGAAAGGAAAGTTTTAATCAAGTGGGCGTATTCTCCGGAGGGGCCCAAGTACTTCATTTTCATTCCTCATTTCCCTTTGATGAAAAGTTTAGTGCATTTTTATTATGGAGCATTTATAAGACGACCGGGTTTAGGTAATCAGCTTTAATATTTATACTCTTAGGGAAAGACTTAGGAATCATTAGTGAGCATGCATAATTGATGAATAAATTACATTTCCCTTTGTTTTCTTCCAGGTACAAGGAAATGCTAGAACTAGTGATCTCACCCAGCCTTACAGTAAACAGCGCCTGTCCGGGTAAACTGCAGCTGGGCCGTGCTGACGCCGATGTCTGGACTCTGAGTGACATAGAAGGTAGGCCTCCTGGCGCGAGTCTTGCTGGGCTGGTTGGTGGTGGTCTCCCGTCACCCTGCGGAATATGGTAAGGGACTGACGACAGACAGCCTTAGACGAGCATCCTTTCCAAAGTGCTGTCCTTCTGGCCATTTCTCCTCCCGCCGTTTAGATTGTTGCCTCTGGGCCAAAACTTTGGCCCACGCTGGTGACGATCTGGTCTAGTCATTCAAGGTGAAGGTGTGTCTGTTGTTCGCGTTCTGAACTTCCTGTCTCGGTCTCCAGTTCCAAGCAAGAGCTGCTGCCACCTCCACAGATGACAGTCGGTTTCGGGGAGGGGGGGGTGCCAGGCGGGGCCCGGGGCAGGTCCCGCAGGGTCATGGCCGTGAGCTGTGAGTTCCGACGCCCGTCGGCGCTCTCCTGCCATCTCGGCATCCAAGCAGGCGCCTTGTTTACAGGGGTGTGAGGCTGGGACAAGATCGCGTCTGCCTTTTGCTTTCAGGTCGGGTTGAAGTCAAGGAAGCAGAGGAGAGTTAAGCTGTTTTAAAAATTATTGGCAAAGGATGCGGCCAGACTAGTTTTCACGAGAACAATTCCAGCTATTGTCTGCTTGTTTGGGATCTGTCAGCCTTCCTGGCAGAGCTGGAGTTAACAAAAGGCATGAAGCTATTATGCTTAACCACTGGGCTTTAACCCTTGAGTAGACCAGCTTCGGGATCTGCTGCTGGTGTTCTGGGCGGACCGCTTGTCTCGCCTTCAGCTCACGGGGCACCGATGCTACGCAACTGTCACGGAAAACCGGAGAGACGTGTGTCCAGGCAAACGTAACATCACAAGCAATTTGCTTTTAAGTAACGCTGGGCTTCTGGAAGTAATTATTGATGTCACCAAGTAAGACAAGGACATTTTCTTTACCTGCTGGTAACGACGCTGGAGCAACCCTGCTTCAAGTGCCACCAAGAGGGGCTGGGCCCAACCCGCGTGGTAGAGAACACACCCCCCTTCTTCGAAGCCTCCATGTAAACCACCCTAGGCTTTCTGAGAATTTGAAAAACACTTCTTGAGTCTTGCTCAAAGCCAGTCACCCTTTCTTTTTTCTGATAGGGGCACAGGTCACTTTAAGACCCCTTCATTTCAGACCAGGAGAGGTAGGAAGAGGCAAAGAGCGCCGAGCGAGGAGGAAGGTTCAAGTCTGGGTCCCAGCTCCACTGCCAGCCATCCCGATGCTCTTGGGCAAATCAGTGAACTTCTCTGGGCCTCCACTTTCTCACCTGTCAAATGGGGCGTGATCACGACCCGCTTCACAGGGTGCTTATTGCAAAGTCTACATGAGGTGAAGTGATGTCAAGGGCCTGGCACACGTTGAGGGCATAGTACGATGGTTAAACTTATCATTCCGCTGTCACTCTCCTCTGAAGCAGATAACCACCGTGAATTCAAAACGACAGTGGCAGACTGGCAGCTCACAGCCAAGCCTGACCCTCAGGTATGCCTGTGTTGGGTTTACACCATGTTTTTAAATAAAAGTGAACTCCTAAGAAAGGGGACCGCTCAATAAAAATCTGGATTTCTAGTTTCTCTTGAAATGCGGAGCACTTTAGAAACACTGGGCCCACACTTCTCGAGGGCACCTGGCCCTCAGATGAGTCCCTTTTACTCTTGAATTTAGTGAGCACGTACTTTGTGCCAGGCACCATTCAGGACGATGCAAATCTGGATGAATCCTCCTCCTCTTCCATCACCATCAGAGCGGACACTTGACGTGTGCAGTGTGCCAGGCATTGATGTATTCACTCATTCGATCCCCAGGACTCTAAGGAGCGATACGGTCATTAACTTCGTCTTACAGATGAGGAAGCTGAGGCACAGGGAGGTTAAGTAGCTTGATTGAGGTGGCACGGTAAAGTGACAGCGAAAATCTGAACCTGGATAGTCTGACTCCAAATCTGTTCTCCTGATCAGCTCATTGTGCTGTTTTTCATATAATTATTACACCCCGGTTAGGCTATGAGCCCATTTTATGGGTGTGGAAGTTGAGGGATGAGGGATGGAATTAAATAACCACCTTACAGCCACACAACTAGTGGCAGGGCCAGGAATAAAACTCAGGCACTCTGGCTCCAGAGTCCCCACTTCTAAACTCCGTGATCGCTTTCTGCCAAGCTCTCGAGCCTCCAGACCCCAGATGTCCACCCCCCCACAGTAGTGGCACCCGCAGACACACCATCTCTCTCCTCGTTGTGACTTGGAGCTGTCGGTGCCCTCTCCACCGCCCTGGAGGGAGCTGCCTGCCGAGGCAAAGGCTTTGGAGTGGCAGCGATGGGATGGGGCAGAGGGAGGTGGCTCCCAAGTTCCAAGCAGGCAGGGCCGGAGGGGTCCGGTTGCACACACACAGGTTGCCCCTGTGGAAGCCCACGTGCTCTCAGCCTCCCTCTGCCCGGCAGCCCTTCCTGTCCTCTTTCCTTTTTCAAAGACAAATCAATTTGCGGTCGGCAGGTAAAACACAGATACACGATCCTTATAAAAACTTGAACTGGTAGGCCAAACTCCCCCTTGTCACGCCCCGTCTGCGTCTTTTCCTCCCGTCCCCAGAGGTAGCCACCCTGATCATACTTTGGTGCGTGTGATTTACGGCCTTTCTCTATGCGATTGCATGTGTGTCAATGTATATTGATGTAATTTCTATATGTTTTCATAACTATATTTACTGTAGAAATATTGTTTTGCTGGAAAAAAATTGGAAACACAAAGTTATCATACCATATATATATATTTTCTAGAATTTTCTTTGCCCACTCCAGATACAGTAGGTAATGATCTACCTCTAAAAAAATAAAAAATAAAACTTCATAGTACACCAAAGAGTGACCTGCCCCTGTTCGTTTAGGCATTCGCCTGCAGATGAACACGGGGTCATTCCTAAGGTTTTTGCTCTCATAAGCAGTGCTGCTGGGGGCATTGTCAGGTGACCTGCTATCTGAACAGGTGTACCGTTTGGGGGAAGATGCCGAGAGGTGGGCTGCAGCCTCGTAGGGTCCCCTTCCCCTTCCGTTCTGCCTTACAGACCCCCCCTTACCCAGCGTCGCCTCTGCCTTCTTGTGAAACCTCCCAAGCCTCTCCGCAGAGAGAGTTGGTAGCTTCTCTTTTCATTTCTTCGTTTCTCCAGTCGCGTGTCAACAAATTGTTTGATGTCCCTGTCGTGTAAGAAGAGGTGGATGGGCTCAGTCAGGGGATGGGTCTATCCCAGCCCTGTCCTCAGCTCATCGTGTGAACCTGGGCAAATTCCTACCCGTCGCTGAGCCTCGGTCTCCTGTCCGGATAATGACGATGTGTCCACTGCGTGGGTTCGTTCAGCAAATTGTCCTCAAATGCCTGCTGTGGGCCAGGCCCTGGTGTGGGAGCCGGGAATATAATGGTGACCAAGATGGACAAGTCCCCTCTTGTAGAGTTTATGTTCTAGTGGGAGGGCAAGGCATTGAATGTGTAAACGAATAGGGATTTCAGATGGGGGTGATTTCTGTGAAAAACAAAACAGGAACGTGGTGGAGTGACCTGCATGCGGGCGGCTGGTTAGAAAGGCTTGAGCTGGTGACGCTAAAGGCTTTGCAGAGCACTTGATGCTTAGAAAACTCAGCAGAAGTTAGCTGTGCGCCTCTCCCCCTTTATTATGCGTAGAATCACCTGGGGACCTTGTTAAACTGTAGGTTCTGATCCAGGCTGAGAATCTGCATTTCTAAGAAGCTCCCGAGGTGATGCCAAGGCGTCTGGTCCTCCAGGCCACTCTGAGTGGCAAGGCGCTAGCTCGGTGGGTCTCAAAATCTCTTGTGCGCCAAATCACCAGCATCCTTGATGCTGTAAAAGTGTGGCCTGGGCCCCCAATAATTTATATTTCTAAAAGTCCCAGGCATGTTGTTGCTGCTGGTGCAGAGCCCACACTCCTAGAACCAGATTTCAGAGCTGGCTACATACACACTGGAATCTTCTGGGAAGTTAAAAAAATCCTTTAATGCTAATGTGTCCCCCTAGAGAGTCTAATTGGTCAGAAGTGTGACCCAGGCAATGGGGATTTTTTTTTAAAAACTCTCCAGATGAGTGTATTGGGCATCCAAGGTTGAGAACCGTTACTCTAGACACTGAATTCTTCCGGGACAAAGACCATGTTTTTATTCCTGCGTGTCTATTTAAATTTTTGTTCCTAATTAGCACACAGCTCAGTCCCTAGTTCATGGTAGATTCTTAAAAATTATTTATGGGTGGAGAATGGATGGGATGGACTAATGGGTGGATGGGAGGAGGATGGATGGGAGAATGAGTGGAAGATGGATGGGTGGGTGGGTGGATGGATGGATAGGAGATGGATGGGTGGGCAGGAGAATGGATAGGTTGATTGATGGGTGGGTAGATGAATACAGGGTGGTCTTGAGGAATCACAAATGACTTTAGGTTGGTACTGGCTTTGAATCCTTCGTAAAGTTTCCTTTACTTCCTCCTGCCCCATATTCCAGACCTGTAAAGGACAGAAAATAACTTACTCATTGGGTTATTACAGGGAGTAAAAGAGAGAAGTGCCGGACTTGTCGGGACCGCTAGAGAAATATTAGTGATTGTTCCTCACGGTTCAAGGGAAAATTGGGTTTGCATTATATCCTATCTTCTGGAAGGGGGTGGGGGAATTACAGAACTAAGAAGGCAAAGCTGAACAGAGAAATATTTTTTTTTTTTAATGCAGATACATTATGCAAAAGCCAAGGCTATAATCTCATTAAGCGTTTCCTCGGAAAGGCGAAACCATGGCCCGGTGCAACAAGCTGGGCTGTCATCCTCTCTCAGATTTCCTGCACCGACTCTGCCCTGGGCCTGACAAGGTCTAATTCTGAGATGCATTCTCCCTGGTTCCAGCCTGGGGCTGGCAGGCTGAGCTGCCAGGAACCTTGCCAGGGTCCTCACCTAGGGAGCCATGGATCACCTTTACCTTTCGCACCTCTAAGCCTTTCTCAAGGGCTCCCTTGGGGGACTTGGCACCTAAAGCAACTTCTGGCTGCGTGGGACAGAACTGGTATAGTGTTAAGGAAATCACCAATCCCCTCTTTATGCAAAGGACACTGACTATTACTACCCAACGCCCTCCACGGATAAAGGACTTTCTCCCTGTGGCAATGCCTCACAAATGTCACACATTCAGGCCGCTCTCTGCCGTCTACTCATACCACCTATACTGTCACTTGCTAACTCATTTTCCTTTAAAACAACTCCCTTTCAGTAAACTCATCTTTAAAGGATGACAAAATCCGTTCCAGAAATAAAAGGTTACTTTGATAGTCTCCTTATGATTCTAATATGCATTAAACTAGATTTGTGATGATTTAGATAAAAGAGTATGTACTTGCATACCCCCTCAAATGCTCACCTCCGGGATATACTGGCCTCATTCTTTCCAGTCCTCAGGAACAGGCCCACGGTGGACAAAGGACTCGTTTGCTGTCACACAGTCACTCAATGAGAGTCAATCAGAGTGCCCGCTCCTGGACTCCTAATCCAGTGCTCCTTCCTGCAGTCGCCGTCCCTGGCCTGGGAGCAATTTGCACCACCCGCGGGAGAGAGAGGAGATGAGCTGATTCAGCTTAGAGACATGCACCTTCCAGAGCAAAAGCCTCCCTCCAGATATCTCACTAGAAATTGTCCCATCTCGTGAGGATCGGTTAGAAGCGGCCCCTGGGGTCCAGTTAGACAAGATAATAGCAGTTGCTGCTTTCAGAATGATTAGCTTCTGAATCCTCCCAGTGAGGGGTAAAAATAATAATAATAATAATAATAATAATAATAATAATAATAATAAGTGTGAACACTCAGATTGGGCTCCTGGATTTAAGTGGCTTAAGCAAGGGCCCAGGAGAGTGGAAGGTCAATAATAGCTCCTGTGTGTTGAGCAGTTACCACTTGGCAGGTGGCTGCCTCTGGAACCCCAGGCATGGGAGACGGCCCCATTTTGCAGATGTGGACAACGAGGCTCAGCGTGAGGAAGCGGTGGGCATGAGGTCGCACAGTTCTAGCGCAGCAGAGTCCGGGTGTGAGTGTGGGTCTGACCCGTCTGCCCACGTGCTTTCTTTGGAAGGAATGTTAAGTGAAAAACTGTGAGATTCGGGTTATAGGTCTAGCCCGCACCGCAGGTGCATAATAAACATTTGTTGGATGCAGGAATGAATCAGCAAAGTGCGTGTGTCCCCGGGCAGGTCGCTTCACAGAACCTCACACACACACACACTCACACAGGAGTGTGCACTCACACGTGCAGGCCCCGGCTTTAGCTTCCTCTTACGAAAATGTGGTCTTTCCTTTGCCCATTTGTATTAGCTTCTTGGACCTGATGTGCACTTGAGTTTGTGACTTCGGGAACAGAGATTTATTTTCATGAACCCAGGAGTGTGATACTTTTTGGTAATTTGCAGTTCATTATTAGCCTCTGGTCTAAACTCTCGTTCCCCAAAGCGTGGTTTCTGGTCCTGCCACGTCAGCAGCACCTAGGACTTGCCTCGACTGGCAGACTTGGAGTCTGCCTCTTAACGAGGGCCCCAGGCAGGTCCTGTGCCCGTTAAGGTTCCAGGTGCGTGGCTCGACACCGCTCTCTTTCTTCCCTGCACCTTGTTGTAATCATAACTAAGTACTTATCTACGTCATTACATGTTTGCCGTCCATCTTCCCTAAATGGGAGGGTCCCCGAGGGCCGGGACCCTGACTCCTTCTGCCCACCTCGTGTAACCCAGTTTCTAGCACACGCCCAGCACATGATAGGCAAGGAGTGAACGAGTGAGTTCATCCTGGAGGCTCTGGCCATGCATTGAACTAATCCTTCTCCCTTCACCCATAGGAGGCTGGGGAGGAAGAGGAGGCTTAGAGTTTTAAATCGAGAAGTAAGCAGAGGAGGCTCTTTGCCCCTCTCCACTTGAGAACCACCTGCCCCGTTCATGTGCCAGCCTCATCCCCTGAGACACAGGGTGAGCCTTGGAAGTACATAGATTTGTCTGTTGAGTCGAATCACTGATAACGTGGATGCGAGTCACTACGAATGACTCCTTCACGGACCTCGGCCCTGTTCGTCTTCGCAAGTTCAGTGACCCTGATGAGGTTAAGAACAGGAGTCTGCGATCAGTGGGAAGTCCTTTTCCATCTACCAGGCACCAGGTCCCACAAATATCGGAAGGAGCTGCTGCTGCTGCTGAATATGGTGTCTTCACCACCCTGGAGATGCTCGGGGCTCCCCTGAAGTCGAAAGGTCGTCTGCCTGCTGTACTGACGGCCCGTGTTTGTTACGGGGTGGCCATGAGCAGTACGACTGCTCCCCCTAGGCTGACAGCGTATTTGACACCCCACACCCTCTGCCGGGGTCGTAACACTTTGGCATTGTGGAGGGACTCATGGCCCCTGTTCATATGTCCTCTTTACCCTGCTGGCGAGCCGTGGCACGATGGCCATGTGGCGCTCCAGAGCATCATGCCTGCGTTTAGTGGCATTGCCAAGGCTCTGGGCAAGACCATTCCCGAGCTGCATGGGAAGTTTGCTGGCGAGGCTCCCGTGTCTCCCCGAATGTGTCTGGCTCCAACTGCCACCTGGAGAAAGCTCTCAAATACAGCGGCATCCAAAAGCGGCGAAGCGGGCAGCTGGGGCATCACTGAAACGTCCCGGGCAATGCTGAGGTTGTCAAACAGTGATGCCCACTCCTCCAGCTTTCACATCGAGGCCGGCGCTGCTCACAAGCCCGCTTCCTGGTGTGTAGATGGACCGTAGGTGTAGGTGGACCCTGGTCCTCGTAACCTCCGAGAACTGACAGCCCTGGACCAGCAAGAGCACCACATGAAGAGGCGAAGAGGCTCTTTGCTCCTGGGAATCCTGGCTCTGCCTCTGCATCCGTGTTCATCCCTGACACAGCTCCACCTCAGGCCCCAGAGAGCCCTCCCTACGTTGTCACATACCAGCAGGATTCTCAGTGCGGTCTACACCGCTCTTATCTGGGTAAACAGGAAGAAGGGAGGGAAGAAGATCCTTCCGTATATAATCCACTCGTTTTTTGGATTCTCAATTCCCAGCTCTCCCATCATGAAAGAGTAAAATGCGATACCAAGTTTATAGAAAAAGGACAACCAAATAATAATAATAATAATAATAATAATAATAATAATAATAAATCAATAAATAAATAGAAATGAATAAATAAATAAATAGAAATAAATGAATGAATGAATGAATGAATGAATAGAAATAAATAGATGGGTGGGTGGGTGGATGGATGGGTGGGTGGGTGGATGGATGGATGGATGGATGGATGGATGGATGGATAGATGGAAGCCTGTGCTTTTCCAAAATCACGAATCTGCAAGAGGAAAATCTGTTTACACTCCCTGATGCCTAATTCTCATTTGCACAGTCTTAGGCCGGGTTGGTGGGGGTGGGAAGGGAAAGGAGTACAGGTCTGCACCGCAGGAGATCGAGACCTGCCCGTGTGGGGAAGGCAGAGCTCAGCAGTTCAGAGGAACAGAGGTGGAGCGAGTGGGGCAGCGTGCACATCCTGGAGGGGCGGTTGTGGGGCAGACTCTCTCTTCAAAGTTGTAGAATGCCAGGTTAGTCCCAGCCCATAGGAATGTTTCCGCAGACTTAGATTTTGATGAATATGTGCATATTTATTAAAGAAAACCTATTCAAAATGTTTAATTCAGTAACTTCGGTACCAAACGCACTCACGACGCTGGCTTTTCCCCATAATGAGACGGTGGCGGCTTCGGAATGAGACGGTTCATTCTCTCGTCCTGGGGGAGGACGAGGACGGGGCTGCGTGAGGCCCTGCCCGGGGCAGCGAGCCCCCAGTGGGGAAAGGAGTTGTGTGAGCACCTACTGTGCACTAGGGGCTGCCCTTGGCCTTAGACCACGGCCGTTCCGACTTCTTTTAATTCAACACACAGTAAATGCTTTTGCAGTACCGTTCAGCTCACACGCACACACACCATACGGCACACGCACGACACATTCTGGCTTCTATAACTGGAACAAAAGTTTGGTTGTCTGTTCTGTTTTACTTTTGAATCCTAGTTGTGGTTCTCTAAGTGGACTTTCGGACTCCCACCCTCCTCCCAGTGGTTTGGGACTCAGACAAAAGGGACTCAGCCAGAGAGGAGATTAAGAGAACGGACTTGGCCCTTGGGTTCAGCTGCCAGGTCCTGTGCCCACAGGCTGTGCGGCTGGAAGAAGGCACTCAGCCTTCCCCAGGGTCTTCATCTGCCCAGCGGGAGGAATACCGCGGCCTGCCCCGAGCTATTGTCGTGAGGACTGAATGAGATCATGTGTATATAGGCCGTGACCTCAGGGCCTGGCACACAGTGCCCTTCTGTGTGGATGCGAGTGGCTCCGATCGATGATTGTCTTCGTGGGCTGAAGTGTCCCGGTTGCAAAGACAAACTCTGGGGCCAGAGCACCTGGGGTCAGATCCCAGGTCCACCCCTTATGACGCGCATGGCCTTGGGTGAGTTACGTAAACTCCCCGTGCTTCCGGCTCCTCCTCCGTCACGTAAGGACCTGACTAGAAGCCTCTTCGTGGGCCGATTGTGTGGATGAAAGTAATTAATCCAGGTGACGTATTTGGAAGAGAGCTCGGCGCCTAACGAGCACTGGGTTAATCACTGATTTCACCATCATCGTCTCATTGACTCCTCCCCCAGCCTTGTGAGATGAATATTTTACCCGGTTTTACAAGAGGGAACTCTGAGGCCCGGAGGCTCCAGGCAACCTGCCCTAAGATGCTCATTTCCACCGGGTGGTAAAGTCGAAATTACAAGTTGGTCTTCCGAGCCTCCAGCTCAGGGGCTGAGAGAGGCTCAGAGCTCTGGGGACCTGGGACATTTCTCAGGAGACACAAGGACACCCCCAGCCACTGCCCTACCGACCAGGGAGTGTGAATAGACGTGGTATCTGGTATTTTCCAGGCTCCACAATGAGGACGTTGAATTGCACTGCAAACGATGGCCTAGCAGTAAACTGTCCATTTGTAAAATTGCCCTCTCGCAAGCATCTCTCCCCACGTAATTCTGTCACCGTCGGGTCACCTCCTGCATTATCACCTCCCCTCGGTGGTGGGATGCTGTGTGCCCAGGGGTAGATGAACCAGGACCTCAGGCCACTTCCACTCTCCGCCCCACGTTCTAGCTGGAACCTAGGAGAGGAGCCAAGATGTGCCTTGCCCCAAGCGCTGGGGCCAGCCCCGCCTGAACCCCATGGCCTGAAACTGGGGAGGCATCAAAATGGTGTCAGGAGAAGACGGGAAATGGATGTTGGATAATCAGAACCAGCCTGGGGTTCTCGGGGTTGTCCTCGAGGCGGGGAAAGGGGTGGTTTTCCACCCAGGAGTGGAAACGCTGCCCGCTCGGGGGTCAGGAAGCCAAGTTCGTTCAGGTCCCGGTTGTGCTGCTGTCTAGTCACGTGACCTGGCTCAAGCACGTTGTTTTCTGCCCCTTCGGCCTCGGTTTCCCTATCTGTACAGCGGGTGGGGGGATGGAGTCCACTCTGGCGTTTTGAGATGCTATGGAGTCTTTCCCTCGAGTCCGTCAGCTAGTAGCTGGAGACCAAGCTCATGCAGAAGAGCTTTCAGTGCTGAGATGGTGCGGCTCAGATAAGCTTTTGGGGCTGAGAAAGTCCCTGGCAGCCCGTCTCGAAGTTTCCTCCGCTTCAGCCGGCATCTGAAGTCACAGCGTTCGCGGACCAGCACGCTGACAGCTAAAGCCCTTCCCATCTGTCTTTCCCCCTCCAGGCGTCACCGCAGCGGCCCTCCCGCGTGTGCCCCAGGTCCTGGCGAGGTGAGTACCCTCGCCCTGTCTCCTCGTGCCCTCTCCCTTCGTCCTGCTCGGATGACGGGTGTCTGGAGAGGAAGCACAGGGCCAGCACTTACTCGCTGAGCTCCCTCCCCGGGGCCTCAGTCTCCACATCTGGGAAAAGGGGACAAGCCCGATGCCTGCCCCACGAAACGAACTAAAACGTGTAAAAAGCACTAAGAAGGGCGCCTGGAACAGTGTTTGAGAGTGCCGGCTGTTGTGTTTGCTTTCTTCTCGTCGTTCTTTTTTTCAGTTTTTCTCCCTTCCCTTCTCTCCCTCCCTGTGCATAGACTCTTTCTCGATCCCTCCCTCCCCTCCCCTCTTCTCTCTCTCCCTCTCTTTTTAGCTTTTTCCTTTCCTCTCCCTCCTTTTCTCTTTTCCTTATTTCTCTCTCTCCTTCCCTCTTTCTTTGTCCTCTCTCTACCTTTCCCCACTACCCTCCTCCCTCCCTACCCTTCTCCCTCCTCCCCTGTCCTTTCATCCCTTCATCCTGCTTTAACGTTCACCCAGCACCGAGCCCTGGAGACTCAGCGGTCTCTGCCCTCAGAGAGCTTTCGATCTAGCGGGGGAGACGGACCAGCGAATCAGACCTAGGTCCCTTAGGGGCCTGACCTGGGGGAGCCTCCAGTCTCCCCCCCATAACAGGAGAAGCCCTGGGTTTGGCCTGGCCCAATGATCAGCTCCCCACATCTGGCCATGTTCCTCCCTCGACGACACTGGGGAAGCTGTTTCTAAGGAACACGCGTTCTCAGCCTCTCTCTCCCTCAAGAAGCTGTTTTGGGGGTTGTTAGTAGCAGCTGAGATCTTTTTGATCTTTCTAACTTGTTTTATGACCTCAGGACTAGAAGGTTTCCCCTCCTTTCTCTTTAGACCCTATTTAATTCAAGCAGGTTTTTTTGAAGGGAAACAGGGTTGACCATCTCTGATTTCCACCTGCTATTTCTAAGGACAAGTGTAAACTGGGGGCATTTTCAGATAAGGTTCTCTGCTAAGTCCAGGCTGGATGGATGTGTTTCCAGACCCCTTACGGAGCGTGCAATGATCTTGCATCGTGTGCCCACCTCCTGGCTCAGAGCAGGGCACCTTGACTGACAGCCTTATCAAAGCCGCAGTCGACTGGGAAGGTGTCTAAATGAAGGTAGACGATCAGGCTGGGATAGGCTGCGCTTCAGTTGTCAATAAACCCTGCCCTTGGTGGCTTAACACAGCGGTGTTTGTTTCTTCCGCACATCACGCCTGCTGTGGATCGGGTGGAACTCTCCGGGGCACTGAGGCGGGGATCCAGGATGTGTCCCTGTTATGGCTCTGCCTTCTCAGTCTGCGCCCTCACAGTTGCTGCCGAAAGAGGACAGCGAGCCGCAGGGTCACAGGGGATGGTTTCATTAGCCAGACCTGGGAGCGGCTTATACATGCTGCTGGATAAAACCAGTCACGTGGTCAAATCTGGCTGCAGAGGAGCCAGGAAATGTAATCTTCCTGCTGCCCAGGAGGAGGGAAAACGAAATGGTTTTGATGAACACGAAAGTCTCTGCCCTGGAGAGAGTAAACACTTAAAGGAAAGTGGTGGCACCGATACCCAAATAAGGTAGAATGGATGCTGGGTTGGGCTTGGGGATTTAATCTACTCTCTTTCCATGCAGACCTTGCCCACGTGTCCTGCCCAGCCAGCCTCCCACGGCCATGGCGGCCTACGGCCAGACGCAATACAGTGCTGGGATCCAGCAGGCTGCGCCCTACACAGCTTACCCACCTCCGGCTCAAGCCTATGGGATACCTTCCTACGGTGAGTGCCAGACCAAGCCCTCGCTTTCCCCCTGGGGTCCTCAACATCATCGTCTTTCTTCTGCCCTAGTGCCTCAGTTAGATGCAGAATGGTAAACGCAGCCGGCCGAATTTCGTATCGGAGATAGAGGACGACGGGCACTTTAAATGTGGTTTGAGTTCTGCAGACGATATCAAGGCATCTTTTTATTAAAAAGAGGAAGAAACTTAACCCAAGCTGGCTTAGAGAAAATAGAAATTTAATGAATCACCTACTGGGAAATCTAACATCAGGAATACCAGATCCAGGTGTTCAGATGATGTAAAGAAAAACACATCTCACCCCCTGTTCCGATGCTGTCCTCTGAGTTGGTTTTACTCCCACCAGGCTCTTCCCGTGTGGCAGCAGAGATGGTGCCTATCGATTCTAGGTTTGCATCCTTTCAGCTCAGCACTCCCGATGGAAGGAGAACTCACCTCTCCCAGTAGTTCCACCAGGATCCCGTGTTGACCCTCGTTGGCCCAAATGAGTCATGTGACAATACTTAGAGCAAGGCAGGGAGGTGGGGGTGAGAGAGAGGAGGAGCATGGACCATATGGGTTGTGTATGAGGGAGGATGGTTCTCTCAAAGGAAAACACAGTGATGCTGGGGAGGCAAAAACAACAGACCTGCAGACTTTGACCGTCAGGGCCTGACTCAGTCTGCTGGCCACTGCTCACTTGTCCCTCTCTGCATTAGTCAGGGCTCTCCAAAGAAACAGGACCAACGGGATGGAGATAGATGATGGATGGATGGATGGATGGATGGATGGATGGATGGAGACAGGGACAGTGACAGAGACAGAAACAGACAGAGAGAGATTGTAGGAATTAGCTCACCCAGTTATGGAGACGAAGTTAGCCAGCTGGAGACCCCGGAAAGCCCATCATGTCGTGATACGCAGGCACGATATAAAGGAAGAGAAGGTTGTGAGGAAGAAAGAACAAGAAAGACTTAATCTAGTTGCCAGTGCCACGCAGCCCTTTTAGATGATGGGCTGGCTCTGCTGGGAACTGAGATGACCATGTGCAGGCCCAGGGGGGTGAGCATCCAGGCAGTGGGGACCACCATGGAGACTCCCGGGGTCTGGAAGGGACTTGGCAAGTCCAAGAAGCCCAGTGGCTGGGGCTCAGTGGAGGACGAGGTAAGTGAGGAGGGCAGTGCCTAAGTGGCCTCGGAGGGACTGGGGATTTTATTCCAAGTGAGATAGGAACTCTGATTGGCATGCGTATGAGCGGAGGGCTGTAGGATACAATCTAGGTGTTCTTCAGGTCACCGTGGCTACTGTGGGGAGGTGGGAAGCAGAGGAGAAACAGGAACGCCCGTTGGCAGACTGATTAAACCCGGAGTGAAGTGGCGGTGGAGGCCAGGGACCGGGCAGCGACAAACAGAAAAGGAAGAGTAATTCTAGAGGTAGCAGTGACGAGTCCTGTGGGGCCTCACGTCAAGCACTCACTGGCAGTCACCATCGCTGAGCTGCCGCCACCCTCAGTCCTCAGTGCTATGTGTGCACTGGTCCCTTTAATCCCCCCTCAGTCCTGCGAGGAAGGTCTCATCATTATCCTCTTTTGAGGGATAAATAGTGGGGGCTCAGAGGGGCTGAATGAATACTCTTCCGAGCTCACCCGGCTGGTCAGCAGCAGAGGTGGAATTAAATCCTGGCAGCCCGGCCTTGGGGGCCAAGCCCATTGCCAGGGTGTATACATTCCATAAATCCTAGGGGATTACTTGGGACAGACCTTGGCCAACAGGTGTGGGGATCATTTTTAACGTCTGTCCCCCCTGTGCTGGAAGACCTGAGATACAATCACACGTAACTTACCCCGCCTGGCTGGCAGCCAAGCAAAATGAAGCCATGTTCTTTTTCAGCCTAAAAGAGAGCACGAGCCCTGTTCCCAGACAAAACATGGCACCAGGTGGAAATGAGTTTGATTCAAAGTCACGTCGTGGTCTCGGTTACTGTTAGAGAGTCCGTTCTCTGACGACACCGTGTAGGTGGTGAGAGCGTGCACACGTCCGACTCCCACCCACGGCCGCCCCTGCGCGTCGAAGGCCCTGCCTGGCTGAGTTTCCTCATTCAGACAGTGACCGGTGCTCAGTCTGCCCTCTGCACAGCTGTTCTGAGGATTCAATGAGACCATCTACGTCGGCTCAGCTACCTTTTTCTGTAAAAGGCCAAATAGTAAATATTTTTGGCTTCGTGGGCCACTCGGTCTTGGTCACGACTACTCAACTCTGTCCTTGGAGCATGAAAACAGCCACCACAACATGTAAACTAGTGAGTGTATTTGAGTTTTAATAAAACTTCATCTACATGGGCAGGCGGTGGCCCAGATTTGGCCCACGGACCCTAATTTTTCAGCCCTTGGTCTGTACGAAGGGCGTAGCTCACAGGGCCTGGCCTAAGGGAAATATTCAGTCAGACTGCCACACACACCCAGAATGTCCTTGTCTCTGGATGACGACAGGTGAGATGAAAAGCCATTTCCCTTCACACGTGCCTGTGCCCAAGCAAGCAGTTTGCTCATTGTCTGGACAAACCTTGGTAAGCCTTGATGGGAAACTTTTCTTGTTGCTCCTTGGCAAATCGCATTATGACCTTTTTTACATAGTTGCAGGGAAATAACACAGTGGAGTAAACTAGAAGCTATGAGGTTAGGAGTAGTGAGTGTTTTTTCTCAATTTACTATGCAACATTTAAAGACATACGTGAAACCATAAAGAGTAACACTGCGAATACCCATGGACGGACCATGCAACTGAAAAAATAAAAAATAGAGGTCATTTCCCCTTCTTTACAGAGCTACTGCAGCCCTGGATTGTATGTTTATCCTTCCTCTGTTTGTCATTACATTATTTAGAAGAGGGGTCAGCAGACTTTTTCCGTGAAGAGTCTGATAGTAAATATTTTTGGCTTTGCAGGCCATCCAGTCTCAATCACAACGACTCAGCTCTGCCTCGGTAGCTCAAAAGTGCCACAGACAATACGTAAATGAGTGGATGTGTCTGTGTTTCAACAGAACTTTATTTACAAAAACAAGCAACAGGTCACATTTGGCCCATGGGCCATAGTTTGTAATAGAATATTACAAACTGAATAGAGTATTATTTTATATGTTTGTGGAATGAATAAATGAATGAATGAATGAGCACATTTTTGCAGTTTTGTCTGTATCTATTTAAGATGAAAAGTCTATATGCTCTTTGACTCAGCAGTTCCACGTCTCATATCCAGCCTAGACAAACACTCTAACGTTGCATGAGGAGACATGTCCATTCCATCGTGGATTGTGAGAGTAAGAAAATGAGAATCAGCCTATTCAGCCTCCTTCAGGAGCCTGGCTGAATAAGCAGTGATGGTCCATTCGGCCACTAAAACGAAAGAGAGAGTCTCAGCACACAGCTCAAAAAGAGTGAGCGAGGGAGCCTGGGGAAGGCAGAGGTCGGGGGACCGAGCAGAGCCCATGTAGGGCCTTGGGGCCACCCAGAGAGTTTAAATTTGACCCCAGGTGCACCAACTACACCATCAACCATTAACCATTCCTAGCAGACTGAGCAAAAGAAGGTGCCGCATAGATGCTGCTCGATGCTGTCATCGTTGTTACTGAAGTCTTGCACCATCTGTGGCAGAAGAGCCTTTCACACACATTATGGAGAGGCATCAGGAGGAGGAAAGGAAAACTTAAAAGTTGTTGGCCAGTTGTGGGACCCGGATTCAGTAGCCTGGCTCTCTGGACCGCAGTTTTCACCTTTAACATTGTGAAAGCAGTTTTGCCTGTTTATGAGGTGGAAGAGAGGTGTGTTGCTCAGTACCTCATTCAGAGCCTTATATTTCCCCATTCCTTTACTCTCCTGACCACCCTGCCAGCAGGCATCAGTATCATATTTTATAAGGGAAGAGACTCCCAAGCTGGGCTTGGAGGAGAAACCATCCAGGTCACCGAAGAATGCAGCAAGCCATCCAGGACCCATCCTTTTTACCCCACTAAGCATGCTCTTCATTTTGGGGGGTAAATGGGTGAGAAGGAAGAAAGCCATAATTACAAAATGATTCCCAAACTAGAAATATTTTTTTAAATGCATATTTAAATAGGATCAGAATACTATTTTACAACTATAAAATAAAGATAAGCAAAGTTTATTACATTTTTGATAAAAATACAGGCTACTGATGATGGGTCAGCTCCCCTCCCTCAATACAGTTCTTTCCCCAGCCAGTTGCTCATGGAATTGGTGCCTGTACTTTGAGGAAACATGTTTGGCCGAAACTAAAGCCAGATTTATAACCATGGCCTTTGGACAGCAGGTCCCCCGTGAGAAGAGCAGAGAGTGTGTCTTGGGGTGAAGTGTCATCTTTTTTACAGAGGAAGGATGGTTCCTTTAATATCTTCACCCCAAATTCTGATGGATGTTTAAGCCACACGTGGTGCTACTGCAGGGACTAGGTGGTTGTAAATTCACTGCCTCCCGAGCCAGGCAGGAAACGTGAAGCTGATTCGAGGCCTTCTTGGCCTGCCTTTTCCTGCCTCACTTTTGATAGTGTCTTAGGATGTGGGAAAAAAAATACCATGCAATAAAAAATATCTAATGCCTTAAAATAACCCTGTGTCTTGGAGACAGTATGGGATCCATGGTGACCTGGGAAACAAACCGGAAAGCCTATAGGGTCAGCTTATTGTCACATGGGAACACAGGCGTGATGTGTTGTTGCTAGACCATCCTGTTGCTCCTAAGAAACCATAAGTCCCATTTATTGGTGATATCTCTTTATTTTTAAACAAAGAAAATTAATTTTAGATTTTCCTTAAAAATACGGAGGTCTAGCAAAACATGACCGTGGGCTCACTTCAGCTCACAAGCCCCCAGCTTGCAACTCCTGGTTTGGAAGCGAATAAAAACTGCACGCTGTCTTGACTCAGTAGCTCTTCTGCAGATGACAAGGAAGCATCCTGATCACGTGTCCCCGGTGCTTCTTTTTCCTCCTTCCAAGGCATCAAGACAGAAGACAGCCTGAACCATTCCCCTGGCCAGAGTGGATTCCTCAGCTACGGCTCCAGCTTCAGCACCCCGCCCACTGGACAGAGCCCGTACACCTACCAGATGCACGGTCAGTGTGCGGCTTGGCCCCCCCGCCAAAGCACTGGCTGAGTTGGGTGTCCAGTCACTCATTCGTTTATTCAGAAAACGTATCGAGCACCTCCTGTGTGCCAGAATCTATCTCACGTCGTGGAGATACGGCAGGGAGCAGCATGGGTATGAGATCTGCCCTCATTGAGACTGAGGAGAAGCGAGGCAGCAAAGAAACCGGCTACTTTGGGAGGATTTGAGTGCAAGGAAGCAAATAAACGTATCGTTTGGATAGGGAGTGATTAGAAGTTGTGGGGGAGGGATTGAGAGGTGTGAGACGTGTAACTTTAGACAGAGTCATCAGGCAAGGCTCTTTGAAGAGATGACTTTGGACAGAGACCCAAAGGATGAGGTGGCGCCAGCGTGTGTAGACCTGGGGGGAGAGCATTCCAGGCAGAGGGAACAATAGGTGCAAAACCTATATGGAGGGAATGTCCTATTGTGTTTGAGGCACAGAACAAAGGCCAGCGAGGCTGGAACAGAGTCAGGGAGATCCAGGAGGGGAGAGTCTTAGGGAGCAGGGCTGGATCACGCAGGGCCTAGCGGGGAGGGCTGTTGGCTTTGATTTTAAGTGTGTTGGGACAGTTTGTCCCTTGGAGACTGAGAAATGCTGGGTGGTGCGAATATTGGACGACAATTTAAGGAGCTGTTATTTCAAGAAGGAGGTTTGACGTTCTGCATCCCCATGGAGTGACGTTAGAAAGGAAAAAAATTCCAGTGTGTAATTCCCACCCCACGTACTCTAAGAAGCCGGCTTGCTGGGTTCTCCTGTGCCCACCTCTAGTCTTTTCCCACCCAAGGGTCCCTTCTCTTCTCACATGCCCCCTTGGGAGCATATATTGGGGCTGACGCGTGGAGTAGAATCCCAATGGCAGTAATTTTGGGGATCCTCGTCCTGGTATTCTTTTCTTTCGTGAAAGCTGGTAAAAGTGACCCCCAAGGATCTGAAAAGTAATATACAAAACCGAAGGGGTGATAACAAGTGGTGGGCTAATGAGTAATTGTACTTTTCTTTAAAAAAACTATTTGCAAGACTTGTCACTTCATCTCGTTTAATTAAACAATAAAAGTGGGTGTCAAGGGCAGCCTTTTGGGAAAAAGCATTGTGAAGGGATGGCAAAGGATCTTCGGGGTGTGTAAGGGAAAGGGGATGGCAGGCGTTCCTCTGGCACTTGGAGTATCTTCCATGTAAGGGTCGGCTTCAGAGCTCATTGGTGACACCATCAGCTAACATGGACCAACCACCCACCTCGTGCCACCTGATGCCGCTCGATCATCTTATATAATCTTTATGACACTCCAGAGTGTTAGTGCTAGTATTATTGCTATTTTCTTGGAGGGGAAACTGAGGCATAGAAGGAATGAGTGATCTGCAAATGCAATGGGAAACGAACGGAGTCTGGTCTCCTGGGGGTCTGGTCGTATCCCCACCCCCAGCCTCACCCGAAGCCCATGCTTTTTTTTATGGCACTGTCCTGCCTCCTCCTCCTCCTCCTCCTCTGTCGGCTTCTGTCACTTCTGCCAGCCCTTCTGAGTCCCATGGAAGTTATAAGCTGCTGAGACCCATCTCTAAGTGGGGAGTGGATTACGGCACCAATCCCAAAAATAGCTGAAAACATGGAAACTTGAACATGCATTTGGGTCAGTCTTAAGCCAGTTTTTTCAGCTCTCCCAGGAGAGATGGAACTTACTGCCTTAGGGCCTCTAAGACTATAAAGGTTGAACCAAACACGGTCTACCCGCCCCCACTCTTATACCCCCTCCCTGCCCTGCTCTGTAGTAAGTGGGTTAAGTTAGGTAGGAGTGACTCCCCATCCATCCATTCATTCATTCTGTATTACTGAGCACCTGCTGTATGCCTGGCCCTTTTTTAGGCACAGCAGTCAGCAAAGACAGTTCCCTTCTGGAGCGCGTTGGACAGTAATCAATTAACAAATAAACAGATGGTTACAGATTTTGATAAAGCTCGTGAAAGACAAGAACAGGGCAGTTTGATGGGCAGTGGCAAGGGGAGTGGTGCTTCTCATGACCCAGGCATTAGGGAGACCTGAGCGATGAGAAGGGGCCAAGCAAAGGCCCTGAGGTAGAAAAAGACTCGCAGTGTTGAAGGACTCTAAATGAGACTTGTGAATCTGGATGTCGTGAGTAAGGGAGATGAAACTGGAAGTGAAGCAGGCGGCCTCCCTCGGCCAAGATATACAGAACAACGTTATTTCTTCTCTGGTCCTTACAGTAACTGTGGGAGGTGGGCACCATCAGCTCTGCTGTGCACGTGATAAAATGAGGCTCAGAGAGGGGAAGTGACTTGCCCAAGGTCACAGAGCCAATAAGCGTTCAGAGCTGGGATTCGGACACGGGTTTCTAGAATTCTAGAGCCTGTGCCGATCCTCCTAGTGCTATTTCCTGGACTCCTTCAGGTCTCCTAAGATGTGCCTATACGCTGTGCCCCTTAATCCTGCCATAGCCCTATGACTTAGGTTTTCTCATTATCCTCATCTCACAGGTGGGGACACTGAGACACAGAGTGGTTGGTAAATGACTCAAAGTGGCTGTGGCAGCGGCATTTGAAGCCAAGCAAAACTGCCACTCCATCATGCCCTCCAATTCTCATAGACCCTTCTGGAAGATGATTCTCCATGAGCGCGCCCTGGTCTAGACCCCAGTCCCCACCACCACAATTCCTGCCAGCCCCTCACAGGTGGCAAAACATCCCTTGCTCTGCCTCTCCTGCCCCGTCAGGAGAATAATCCAGGTCATTATTTTCTTGTCTTCCCAAGGCCAAGATGCCAGAAGGGCTACAGCAGCAGCTGGACTTCGTCCCAATTAAGTGCTTTCAGTCTAATGCTAATGGCCATAAACTGCTCTTGAGACAGCCAGGCATTTTGCAAGCCTGACATAGTCCTTTTTTCAAACACAAACACGCAGAACACTCACACACCGTGCCCATGTGCTTCCTATTAACTTCTTTTTTTTTGCAAGTTGCTCCAGAGAAGAAATAAACTGTGTATTTCCGAATGGAAGGCAGTGGTTGAGCTTAGTTTCAGGCGAAGAAGGGAATGAAGAGGGGACTGAGATGAATTGAATTTTAGGCCTGAAAGCGCTGACTCGGAATGAAGTTGGTCCACCGTTAGAAGCTGAAATGGTTCCTTTCCTTTCTAAGAACTAAATTGTAATTTTCTAGAAGCAAAAAGAACCTGAGCAGGGACCACCCCGTCATTTTACGGGTGAATAAACCCAGGCACTGCAGCAGAGGGGCTGGTGTAGGGTCACCGAGCAAGCACTGGAGAAGCCAGACACCTCCCCAGGTCTCATGCCAGATCTCAGAAACTTCCAGAAACTTCCGCAGAGCCATCACCCATCAAGGCCCTGGTTTGAGATCTGTATCTGTTTAGATAACTCTGCCTCTCGACCAAACGTAGGATAAACGTAAAAGAGAAAGGTTCACAGCCCTAGCTCAGCCTTTGCATAATTGTTTGTTTTCATTTTTTCAAGTTCACCCAGGGGTTTTTGTAGCTGAAATGTATTTCTTAGGGGTTTGATTTTTTTTGTTGCTGTTGTTTCTTTTTGGCTTCTCCTGCTCAAACACTGCTGTTTACAGAAATGACCACACAGATTAAAAAGAGGAGGACAAAAAGCCTCTTGAGAGTGTGTTGTAAGAACTTGCCGGAGTTTAAGAGCTCTGGACCTGGGGCGAGGTCCGTTCTGGCTGTGTCCCACACACCAAGGCACGACTCGGGTGAGATGCTTCAGTTCTCTGTGCCTCAGTTTCCTCACTTGTGGAACTGGCCTCATAACAAGAGAGACGACCGCATTGGGGTTGTCAGGGGGTCTAAGTGGAATGATTCCTGGGCACATAGATGAGGCCGTAAAGGATGGGTGGGTTTTTTTTTATTAATTATTCTCATTATTCCTTTTGTAACATGGTCGTTAAGAGCAGTAACTCTGAAGTCAGACTAACTTCCCAGTTCTACCATGTACCAGCATGCGACACCGGCCAAGATACTGCTTAGTACCTCAGTTTTTCCCACGTAAAATGGGGACACGAACAGTACCTGTGACAATTAAATGAGTTATAGTATGTGAGGTATTAAGACTAGCCCCTGGTACAAACTAAGTGCTCTGCAGACACTATTTATTGTTATCCTAATTTCAGGTGGGACGGTCTGCATTCTTCCCAGATCCATAGCTCTTTCCTGGACTCTCCGTTTTACCTAGCTGTGGTCATAGAAAAGAGGAATGAGAGTGTGGAGCCATCACATCAGCTAAACTCCCCACTTTAGGACGACTTGAAAGCAGCGGGAGCCCTCTCAAATGGAAATGTCCTTGTTTATACCAAAGGGCAGGGAACGTTAATACTGAAGCTCAAAACCCAACATGAGCCATTCAGGAGCAGCGTGGAGACACGTGCCTCAAGGAAGGACAGGAAAACTGAGAGAACAGTGAGAGGATTTGTAAGCCAGTGACCTCTCCTCAAGACCATCGAAGCAAGTGCAGTCAGTGTTCCCAGGCAGATCTGAACAGGGACCCTCTCCCCAAGCGAATGTTCCATGCTCACGGGGAAGCCCTGGATGTGATCATCTTTAGGCTCCTTCCTGGGTTAAAATGTGCTGATTCTCTAATTTTTTTTCAGTGAGGAACATGTATGTATGTCTGTATTCCTTTTATTTCTGTATTTTAGTTTATTTTCTGCTGAGATACAGTTCACATACTCTAAAACCCATTCGTTTAAACTATAAAATTCCGTGGTTTTACGATATTTACAGAGTCGTACAAACATCACCACTACCTAATTCCACAACATTTTCATCGCCCTAAAAAGAAACCCCATGCTCATCAGCCATCACCCCTTCTCCGCCTTCCTGCCGATACATTTCCCCTTGTAATAAGAAAAAAAAAGATGCTTTTAAAGTCACTCTTCCTTGCTATTAATTTTTAAATAAGGTTACACATTTATCTAGTTTAAACACCTACAGAAATCTCACTCCCACTCTCATCCTATATGCCCTCAGTCGCCAAACACAGCGATTAACCCGCTTGAACGAGGTTCTGTGAACCCACCCAGCATTTCTTGTTGCAAACAGAAGCAAACGTGAACCTGATCTATCATAGTGCCGATTTCTGTGACAAGACTTAACTCACATGAGTCATAATTAAAGAAATGATGTTGGTACAACCCCAAAGGTACATGGTTCATTTGCTTTTAGGATCTTCTCCTTATCACTGGTCTCAAGCACTTTAATTTTGATGTGTCTTGGTGTATGTAGTCCTCTTCATGATCCTAGTACTTGGGGTTCATTTGAACTTCTTAGATCTGTGACTTTATTGTTTTCATCAAATTTGGAAAATTTTCAGCCATTATATCTTCAAATAGTTCCCCACCTGACCCCCATGTCTTCAAGTTCACTAATCTCTTTCTCTGCAGTACCTGTCCTGCTGTTAATTACGCCCTGGACATTTTTTCGTCTCACATAGTTTTCACCTCGAGAAATTAGATTTGGGTCTTTTAAAAAATATGTCTCCCACCTCTGTACTTAATATGGGCAGTCTTTCCTCTGGCTCTTCGAATGGACAGAATACAGTGATATTAACTGTTTTAATGTGCTAATCTGCTGACTCCGTCATTTCTGGGTTCGTTTTGATTGCTTTTTCGCCCCGTTCTAGGTCACCTTTCCTGCTTCTTTGCATGCTAATAAGTTTTGACCAGACGCCAGACGTTGCAAATTTTGCCTTGTTGGGTGCCGGACATTTTTATGTTCCCGTGAATATTCTTGAGCATTGTTCTGGGATGCGGTTAAGTTGCATGGCAATAGCTGGCGTCTTACAAGTTTGCTTTAAGCTCCATTGGGGAGAGCAGAGCAGCACTTGGTCTAGGGCTTTCCTGAGCCAACAAGGTTTTCCCACTCCTGAGGCAAGACTTTCTGAGTGTCTACCCAATGCCTCATGAATTATGAGGTTTTCCACTCTGGCTGGTGGGAATAGGAACGATCCCCAACTCTACCATGAGTTCTGAGTATTGTTCCTTCTAATACCTCCCAGCCTGGGGTCATTTCCTCACAGGTGTGTGCTAATCGGTACGCAGGTGGACACTCAAGGGAAATGTCCACAAATCTGCAGAGCACTCTCTCAGTGCAGCTCCCTTTGGTCTGGTGCTCTGCTCGGCTAACCCTCCCCACTGAGTCCTCCCTAGACGCCCCTCCATCTCCTCATCTCAGAGACCCCACTGGGCACTACCCGCGACCCTCTCTAGAAACTCTCCACCCTGGGGCAGTCATACAGCTCACCATGCATTTCCCCTCCCTCAAGCATCGCTGGTTTTCATTGTCTGATGCCCAGAGTCTTGGAAATCTGGTTTTCAAACTGTTTCCTATAGGAGGGTAAATCCAGTCCCTGTGACTCCGTCTCAGGCCTAAGTGGAAGTCCTGCGGCCTGGCTCATTTGTGTTTTTATCCAGCACATATCGTAGCAGCAGCAAAATGCAAAATACACACCACAGGTAAAGGCAACCGGCCTTTCAGCAGCACAGTTCTGTCCACGGTGCCCCTGTCCTTCCTCTGACTTCCATGTGTCCACATGCTCTGTCTTTGAAGAACTTACTTTGCAGTGTCCCCAGTCTCTGTGCATTTTATCCTTGTTTCCGTAATTCAGCACATGGGGCAGATGGCATCTTAAGTCAGTGGGAAAAGAGGGAATATTCAATGAACGGAATTGGAATACCTGGTTAGCCATCTGGGGGGAAATCCACTCCTATTTCTATAGATCAGGGGGGGAAAAATCCAAATGGATCAACAGTTTAAATGTCAAAACTAAAACCATAAAAGTACTAGAAGGAGAATGAGCAAAACTTTTAGAACCTTGGAGTGGAGAAGGCTTTTCTCACCAGGGCCCAGAAATCCAGAAGCCATCAATTCAAAGATTGACAAGTTTAGCTGTAGATCTGCTTTCGCCTGGCAAAGACCAGAAGTAAAGTCAGAACAATAAAAACAAACGAAACAAAAAGCCACTGGCAAACCGGAAAGAAATATTGACACCTCCAGTCAGAAACAAGTTTTACTCTTTTTTAAATGATCCTGCACTTCTATGTGCTGAACCTGCTCTGGCCGAGTTGGGGGGCAGGTGTTACTCAGCTTCAGCTCGTTCCTGTCACACTAGAAGGAGGCCCCAGAAAGGCCAGATTTTTTCGTTTTTCAAGGTAATCCTCTAAGCTATATTTTAATGTAAATCTCACACTTTTTTCCATGTTGGCAACTGATTTAAACACTCCCTTTAAAATACCTTGTAAAGCAGACGAGCATGTCTAAGGCTGGTTTTATGCCTCTGTCTTGCCATCTGGTTCTTAACTGAACCACAGGTCCTGAGCCCAGGAATGGAAGGAGAAAATGGTGCCAAGTGGTGACTTGGGAAGCTAGAGAGCACGCCTCCTTTTGGTCCCCCCACCTCTGGCGACTGTTATCAGCAGGGAGTGTTCCAGCGGACTTGAGAGGTGCTTGAGGGCCGGCGTGGTTAGAGCTGAGCTGGAACCCAGTGGCCTCCTGGGGAAGTCAGGCGAATTCCCCGCTCCTTCTCGGCTGTCCCGGCCCAGCTGGTTTTGAGCAGGAGAAGTCTGTCTGGTCTCACTGCGTCCGGCAAGACAGGAGCCAGGCTTGGCATCCCGCGGGTTCCTGGACTGAGGTCAAGTTTCCTGGTGTGAATCAGCAACTCTTCTGCGCAGGGTGACGTGGGTGAGGTTTTCCAGCACGTACCAGCACTCCTGCACCACGCGACACGTCCACCCTCGTGGTCACCGTCCTGTCACTTTCATGTGTGTTGTCCTGCTTGAGCCGAAGTCTCCTAGATTTAGAACGTATAAAGGGTAAATGGATGGCCTTTTCCGCTGGCGATATAGCAAGTTTGATCTGGATACCCCCACCCCAGAAGCCACTGGAGAGGACCAGTGGAAACAACTGGAGACACGGAGGGTCACTGTGGAGGCAGTTTGGTAAACAGGAGTTCACTAAGACATCACCTTCCTGTGGTGATGGGATATTCGATGTCCACGCTGTCTAATATGGTCGCCGCCAGCCACATGGGGCGGCCTAGCAGTGAAATGCACCTAGTGCAATTGAGGAGCTGAATTTTTAATTTTGTTTAATTTTAATTAATTATAACTTAAATGTGAATGTGCCTAGCAGCTACCATAATGGGCCGCACAACTCTTAAGGAATGATTAAAAGCCAACTCATAACCTGGTTACCGTTGGGGTGGGGAGAGGGTGATAGTCCCATAAAATTCATATTTTAAAATCCTCCCCCCAAGATGATGGTGTTGGAGATGGGATTTGGGGGAGGTAAGTAGCGTTAGATTAGGTCATGAGGGTGGGATCCTCTTAATGGGATTGGTGTCCTTGTAAGAAGAGGAAGAGAGAGAGCTCCTCTCCTCGTGCACAAATTAGGACACAGCGAGGTGGTCATCTCTATAGGTCCCTTTACTATCTGAAAATTTAATTCATATATAATTTAATTTATTTACACATATTTTTAAAGTCAAACAGAATGGACTTACTGTAAAATAAAGTAATTTATAAACTTTATTTTTGAACGTATAACTGCCCACTCATGCCCACACCAGATGACATAACAAAATCGACACACTCGTGTGAAGACTCACGAGAGCGTGGCTGACAAGCTGTGCTGAGCAGGCAGCACGGACGTCACTAGCAGCGTGGCCACTGGCAACAAGACTTCCCGTAATGGGAGACAGCTCTTGGTATGTTCCCAACAAAGCAAGAGGCAGCCATGCTTCTCTTAACGTGGGTGGTGGTGTCATCAGGAAATCACCCTGTTGCAGTGACAGCCTCCAGAGACGTGTTATCCCAGAGGTCATGGGGTTAAGGCTTACAGAACACATGAAGGTTCTTGTATCTCATGGCTTATTAAATCGATTTAAAACAAGCTGAAAAGGGGAAAGAGATGGAGGCTAGCACCTTAAAGACTGGGTGCAAGGAGGTGAAAGGGCCACACCATAGTTACCCCGATGAGCAGCCATGACTCTGATCCATATTGCTAGGGCAGAGGGCACTTAGGGCCAGGGTGACATCATGATGATTCTCAGCAGTGGGCGGCCCGTTTGAGAGCGGCAGAACTGTCAGGGTAGAAGTGGCATGAACTGATTCTACTTCCTGTTTAAGGCTTACCCACTCCTTCCAGTTCTTTCTATCTATAAGCAACACCTGTGTTTCTTTCCCCTTTTATATGTATATTCCATTTATTGTACCTTTAATATGCCAGACAACATTACTGACTTTCTTATTCTCAGTTCTTAACACTTCTTCAGCATTCTGGGCCTGTCCCACAAGCTATTGCTCACTGTTTATATAACTTCTTAGGATTCTCATCCATCTCATCTCTTTTTCTTGTTTCCTGCATACCATAATTGAATATTAAAGCAGCCATAGATCAGGAGTGTTCCTGCCAGACAGGAGGCCTGGTGGCTGGTGCACAAAGGGGAGAGGGATGGAGGATGAGGTCAGAAGTTGGGGGAGGCAGACCTCCAAGAGCCTTGTGGCCTTGTAGAGGCATTTGGATTTTGTCTTGAGAGCACCAGGCAGCCATTGGGATCCAGTTTGCACCTTAGAAAATCGGTCAGCAGCTGTGGGGCAAGTGAACCATAGAAAGTCATGGAAGATGCAAGAACAGAAACAAGGCCTCTCCTGGAGACAGTGTCACCCCATCCTTAGTCCTTCCCTTCAGTCCTTTAGGTTGGGCACAATGGAGCCAATATTCACCGAACTTGCCTGTATCAACACCCATTATGTCCCAAGGACTCCATTCAGAACATTCTAGAATCATCCCAACTTATTCTTTCACTCCCAAAGGAACAGAGACCCAGAGAGGGACTTTGCTGTTGTTGCTCTGGTGTTGTTTGCATTTTTAATTCTAACATGTCAATGGAATAAGAACTGAGCCCACACCAAGGTCTGTGTCTGCAAAATCCATGGAAATATCCCTCAATCAATCTCTCTGATAATTGGATCTGAGAAAGGGAAAGGGAGAATGAGAAAAAGAAAACAAAGACCCAAGCAACAACAACAAACAAAACTATGGATGTAAAAACGGGGGGTCCTATTTGAGATATGAGTCCCACCATGGTAATTTTTTAGAGATTAAAGTGGAGAGCAGTCTGCTCCCAGCCTGGGGCAGTCACCTTCTGCTCAGGGATAATTAAGGGCTGGGCAGCAGGGGCGGGAGGGAACACAGCCTGAGGCAGGGAGCCATTTATTAGGATAGAGAGACACAGGGACAGACAGACTGCAAATCCATCTTCAGGCAGAGAGAAGCCACTGCCAGGTTGAGGGATACAGAATCTGTACTCTTAGAGCAAATCTCATTTTTTTTCTGCTCCTAAAGAGAATTTCCTGGGAATTTCTCTGATTGGCACAACGTTTCCACATTATTTCACATTCAGTAGTGTCCACGCGCCCCAGGCATAATCCTCAGGACACTAATGCCCCTGCCTTTTATATTGCTTCAATTTTTCATCTATTTCTTGTAAGTCACCTAAGGAATATTACTGTGTGTCTTTCTGTTACCTCTCCATGCAGCTGTGTGTGTATTTTTTCCTCCCGCAACTGGAAAATTATGTTTTTTAGCAAATGATATCTCGCTGTGTATCATGTTTCAAAAATGGCCTTTTATATTTCTCACTAAATAACGTATCTTGGAGATCTTTCAAAGTCGGTTCAAAGAAACCCTCCTCATTCTAGCTTCTGGCTCCTAGCACTCCAGAGAGAAAGCCAAACCCGGATTCAAATCCCAGCCCTACCACTTCCTGGCTCTGTGCCTTTGGGCCAATCACAGCTCTGAGACTCGGTTTTCTCATCTGTGAAACAGGATCGATGTGAGTATGAGCCGCTGACCTCATGAGCTCTTGTGGAGCTGGATGCCAGGGGCTTAGGACAGTGCCTGGGACCATTAGGCCCCTTCATTAGTGCTGGCTGCTGTTCTCTTACGGCTGCACCATGGTATTTAGCCTTTCCCCTTCGGATGGGTAATTGGACTGTTTTCAACATCCACTTTTAACTCCTCTGGGGCTCACTGTCTTTGGTACCTTTTCTGCCTCGGGGTATGGATTGCTGCTGGGAATATTGGTTGCTGCCCTGGAACTTTGGTTGTTGGGCCATTTGCTGTCCTGCTACTTTGCGCCGGGACCTACATCTCTGTATGTGTTTGTCTCAGCTAGGGCCCCCTGCCAACTGCTGCGGCAAGCCTTGCCAGGTCTCGCCAGACCTTCTATCTCTGCCACTCCGGCCCTAAATTGCAGTCTCCAAGAACTGGCTGCTCCAAAGGATTGTTGTGCAACCCCAAAACCATAGCCTGAGGCCATCCCAGCTGCCCTGTATTTGAGCCCCAGTCGTTGCCTGACTTTTAAATTCTCTAGAATTCTCTGACTGGCCTCATAACAGACCCCTGGGTCCACAGGAGGGATGTGGCTAAAATGATGCACAGGGGGGCTCCACCTTGGCGAAGGGGTGGAATTTGTGACCTTGGAGGCCTGGATTCTCAGGATTTGCTGTTACTGAGGCTTTGACTTCTCTCATGCCTTGTGACCTGCCATGAGGCCATTAATCATGTGGACATTTGAAACTGCACATTGGAATGGCCGGCATATTGCCCTGACCTGGAAGGCTGGGGCAGGTTCTTAAAAGGGGCTCTAGGCACACCTTCTGGTGTTTGCCCACCATGGGACAATATCAGGGATAATATGCTCTCTCTGGAACTCAGCTTTCCCATCTGTAAAATGAGGGAGTTGGACTAGAAGTCAGTGGCTTTCAACCTCGTGGGATCATGCTCCACGCTAAGAAAGACTTTCTACGTCACAGCCTGCTACATGCCTGATGTGCGGGTATTTGTGGGCACGACTAGTTACAAAGGTTCTGCAAAAGCAACACTGGCTTTTACTATATGTTTTGTACTCTGATGTTTTCTATTTCACCGAAGAAAAACAAAACACGGTTCTCTTCTCCTTCATTTAAAGCATTGCCGGTCAGGACACATAAATTGATTTTGCATCCCACTAATGGGTCGTGACCTACAGTGTGTGGGGCTTTGGACAAGTTGACCTCTAAGGTCCTTTCTGATGATGGCTTGGTGACAAAGGGCTAAATCTTGTTTAAATAATACTTTCTTTCTGTTTGACTATAAAATTATTGTATGTTCCTTGTGGCATCATTGGAAAATACCATAAAACACACACACAAAAGAAATTTGTATTAGTAATCTGTATTCCCAGCACTCAGTTAAGCTACTTTGCTTAACCTTTGGTCCTTCCGGTTTCTTTTAAGTTCTTAATTTAGCATGTGGATAGTCTCGAACAAATTTAAAGTCATGTTGAATTCATAGATTTAGATTTTGTGGGGGATTTTCTCATCTCATTGATTACGCTCAAACAAAGAAAAAAAGACATTTCTCTGTGTTTAATCGTGTTGTGGTTGGAGTGACCATATAACTTTATAGCCAAACCTGGACATATTTTTAGTATAAAAGAGGAACGTCACTAAAAATTATGCCAAGGGACAGCATAAGCCAGGGTGGCTGTGAGTGCGCAGGACACACCTTAGCCGCGGCGAACGTGGGGAATCTTGCAGAAGTCGTGCTCAGATTATGATTCTGGGGGTGGCGTGGGTCCTGGTCTACCCCTAACTGTTGTGTGACTTTGGACAAACCAGTGTGCCTCTCTGGTTAGTCCTGTTCTCCGTCGTCGTGCTAGCTACCCCCAGGCTCTTCTGCAGGTGACCAAAACCCAGAGGAAAAGAGCCTTCTCTCTCCCAGATCCCGTTTCAGAAATCCCAGAGAAGATCTGTGATCGGTTCTTAAACGGTTCCTACAGTCAGGGGTTGTGAATGGCCCCACCTGGGTCACATGCCCACCGCTGGGGTTAAGACGAAATAGTGCTCCAGGGTGGTGGCTGGAACAAAGCGCTCGGTGGCCGATATTTAGTCCCTTCTGTCTGTCAGGAGCTAGTGAACGGAGATGGCCTTTCCGGGTAAGAAGAGCCATTTTTCAGTCTTGTTTATTGACTCTTGTAAAACATTCTTAATATGCAGAAGTTGTCTATGATGTTAGTTGAGACTCAAGTCCATGGAGTATTAGTCATTCAGGGGCAAAGGAATAGAGGCCAAGAAAAAGCAGATGCTAAGACCTGCTAGCGATAACCCAAGATTGCAGAATGGTACTTCCAGAGGGGATGAGGGGCACCATTTATGTCGTGGGTCAGCAAACTTGTTCCTGAAAGGGATAAATAGGAAATAGTTTAGGCTTTGCAGGCCGTGTAGTCCCTGTCACAGCTGCTCGACTTTGCTGTTGTATCGTGAATGCTGCCGTAGGCAAGGCACACCCAAACGGCATGGCTCTGTTCCAGGAAAACTTCATCCACACCAACAAGTAGCTGGCTCACAGGGCAGAATATGCCAACTCCTGGTATGGGATGATTTGGGATGACCCAGCCCTAGGCCTCAGTGTGTCCCTGTGGCTGCCATTAGTGCTATTCCCTACTTTGGTACAAAATGACCCAGAATGGCAGGACTGCATTTGTTGCCCTTCTTGTGGCTGGGCAGGGGTGTCGGGGGGAGGCAACTGATTAATTCTAACTACTGAGTTGAGGGTGGAAGTAACCATGTCACTTCCAGCCGAGGGTATTCAACAGCCAACATGAGACCCTCCATGAGCACTTTTCGGGGGTGGGGGGGGCGTCTTTAATGGGCACCCCAAGTGACTTCAATTCACAGAACCCCCTGCTGACCCTCAGTGCACATATAACATGAAGGAGAAATCACCTTTGAGTGCGTTTAAGCCACTGAAATGCTGAGGATGTTTGAAGCCACCGCACAATGTGACCTCTCCTGACCGATTTATTGGAACAGAGATTATCTGACGTGGTACATGAAAGTGGCAATAGCAGTCATTAGTCTGCACAGTGAGGACGTCACGCCTGCTGTTCTCTCTCAGGCTCTCTAAGTCAATGAGAAAGCGAGAAGGGAAGTCTCTATTTAGTGCTAGCGTGTCTTCAACACCTCCTAACCCCTGAAAATATTTGTTTTTAACAAAACAAGAGAAAAGCTCGGGTATAGGGCCTTTGGCAGGCAACGGTATTAAGCCAGAATTATGAACCGTTGTTGTCTACGTACTTTTTATTTTTATGTTTTTATTATTGATGGCAAGTGGTATTGATGTTCTCTTTGCAGTAAAAAGTGAGAAAAGTCTTTTCTTTAGACAAATTTATTTAAGTAAAAACAAGGAGTCGTCTTATGGATCTTATGTCTTAGGGAAAAGCTATGTTTTACAAAACCGAGTCGATCTAAAGTGGTTTAAGGGAACTATTAAGTGAAGCAATAGTGCAGGTTGTTTGAAGATACGGTAAGAGCATAAAGGGGTGGGGAGACGAGTAAAGTCTGGAGACACGAGTCTAGTTCGCCATCTTCCTTGCACAGATGCAGAAGTGGAGGCTAAGAGAGGGGACGTGCTCTGCCTGGGGGACTCACCTCCCCCGTGGCAGGACAGGGAGGCAGCTCAGAGGCCAGGCTGTCCTGGTGCCCATGGCCCTGTGCCCGCCAGCGTTGGAAAGAAAACGGATAGATGCCAGCAGGTCAGCAGGATCACCTGCATTTGTTTCCTGGGACTCCCATAACAAGGTACCACACACCGGACGGCTTAAAAGAATATCAGTTTATTGCCTCTCCGTTCTGGAGCTGAGGCATTCGTTGGCAAGGCTGGTTCTCTCCGGAGGCCGAGGCGGAATCTGTTCCACGCCTCTCTCCTAGCTCCTGATGGCTTCTGGCAACCCTTGGCGTGCCCATCTCTGCCTCAGTCTTTTTGTGACAGTCTCCCTGTGTGTCTGCGCTCAAATTTTTCTCTTTTTAGGACCCCGGTCATTGGATTAGGTCCCACCCTAATCCAGTATAACCTCATCTTAACTTGATTATATCTGGAAAATCCCTGTCTCTAAATAAGGTCGCATTCACAGGTGTCGGGGGTTAAGAGTCGAATGTACCTTTTGGGGGGACACACAACCCACAGCATCACCCACCCAGGGTCCCCGCCTGAGCAGCAAGAGGCTCGGGGCTGAGAGCTGTGTTCTGTCCCCGAGATAGCTGGGCCTTGCAAAAATTGAAACCACCCAAGCGAGAGAGGTCGGTCAAGGCCCCTGCCACTCAGCTGGCTTGCATTAGTCTCAGTCTAAGACTGTGGCGGCAAAGGCGGTCCAGACCCCGGCAAGTTCACCAAGGAGAGGCCGCCGCCAGCAAAGGTCAGGGCTCACCCTTTACAGTGTAAATATAACCCCTTCCCGTCCACCCCCCCGCCCATAGCACACAATATCTCTTTCAAAGATCTCAAAACACCAAAGCAGACCATACCAAATTGACTTTATTGTTTTAAAACCGGCCCCTTCTGTCCTCCACCCCCCCACCCCCTAGCACTCCCCCCTTCCTAAAGGGAAAAAAATTTCATAATAGATGTCTCTGCGGCCTGCGCCTCTGTTCTCTGCTCCCTGATGGCAGCTCCGAACCCTGAGGCAGTGACTCTAATAGTACGTCAATGGCCACCATTTGTTTGATGAATATTGAGCGACCACCAACCTCATCATGGCCACCATGAATCAATGGCTAATTTGGTGACAGGTGCTGAATAATCATAAAAATAAATAACACCCGATGAGGGCTTCTGGGGCCAGGGGCCGGGCTCAGCACTTTGCCCGCATCATTCACTCCCTCGGTCCGCACTTAAGCAAGTTCATTGCCGTTTGACAGATGAGAAAACTGAGGCTCCCAGGAAGGGAGTCACAGAGCTGGGACGTGACATAGCCAGGATCTGAGCGGGACTCAAGCGAGACAAGTGAGGCGTTCTCCAGTGTGCAGAATGTAAGGGGTGCAAGCAACTCAGGAATCGAGATCGGTGTTTAACGCAACGTTTAAAACAGCCAGTGCAGAAAGGAAAAAACCCTGATATCAAGGCCATTAAAGACAGACCGTTGGTGTGAGCTTGTTTTACCACCTTGCGTCGTGGTGCGAGGGAACAGCCGTTTCCAAACGTCGCTGGTTCTGGGACATACAGCCACTGCGACCCTGCCCCGGGGGTCTGCGAGGTGCACGAACGGATGTGGCAACGTCGGCTTTAGCAATCGTCATGCTCTTCGATGGTAGGGTGTTTCATACCTCTTCCGCTTGGTCTAAAATGTGGAAGGATGTTTTGCTAAATGCACAGAGGAGCGACTCTTTTTTTTTGGCCTCAGGCTCCACACCAACCAGGATTCTCCTCCAGGCAGCCTGAATCAGAAGGCTTTGTCCTTAATTGTCCCCTTCTGGTAGATTCTGCAACGTCGCACACACGTGATCCTCATAACCAAGTGTGGGAGGTTCAGAACATAACCTCAGACCCCAGCCTGCCCAAGTCCAAACCCCAGCTCTGCCAGTTACAAGCTGCGTGCACAGGCAGGCAACTTCACTTTTCCAGGCCTCAGTTTCCACGTTTGTAAGATTCAGATCTCGTGGACACCGTCTCATCGGTTGTGCTGTTTGTAAAATTGCCGTGGGGATTAAATGAGTCAGTCTGTGGAGGGCACTGAAACCAGTGCGTGGCACAGAGGAAACACCCCATGTGCATGGGAATTAGAATTACTATTCACAGGTATTATTGGATTAAGTTTTCTGTAACAAATTAACGTAAAATCTGGGGCTTAAAAAACAGTGCAAAGTTGTCATCTCACAGTTCCGGAGGTCAAAAGTTGGCATGGAGGCTCTAGGGGAGATCCATTTCCTGGCCTTTTCCAGCTTCCAGAGGCCGCCCCCATTCCTTGGCTCATGGCCCCTTTCTCCATCTTCAAAGCCAGCAGCAGTGGGTCCAGTCCTGCTCGTATCACATCAGCCTGGTCTCCCACGCTTGCGTCCCTCCCTGACTCTCCTGCCTCCCTCGTCCGCTTTTAGGACCCTGTGGTAGCACGGAGCACATCTGGATGACCCAGGATGCTCTCCCTATTTTGAGGTTAGCCGATCGCAACCTTCCTTCCACCTGCAGCCTTAATGCCCTTTTGCCATGTCACCTCACCTATTCACAGGTTCCAGAGTTCTGCTCACCACACTCACTCACCCATCAGTCGACAAATATTTATTCCATGCACCAGGTTTGGGGTCGCAGCAGGGACATGACAGATAAAAACTCCACCCTTGCAGAGCCTGCATTCTAACCGGGAGAGGGAAACAATAAGATTCTTTTTCTATTATTAAGTGCAACAGAGTTTGGACAGCGATAGGTTCGTGCAGAAAAGCAGAGCAGGGGAGGGGATCGGGAAGCTGGTACAGAGCAGATCCTATTGTAAGTAGAAGCGGGGGGTCAGGGAAAGCCTCTCTGAGAAGGTGATTTTGAGCAAGACCAAAGGAGAGGAAGGAAGCCCTACAGGGAGGTGTGGGGAAGGGCGATCCAGGCAGAAGGAGCAGCACCTGCAAAGACAGCCAGTGCACTTGTGGGCCTGAGGAGCAGCGAAGAAACCGGCGTAGCTGGAGTGGAGGTGATGAGAGGGAGCAGGAAGAGGTGAGGCTCAGGGCTAGAGATGGTGTCAGGTCGGGTGGACCACTGTGAGGGCTGTAGCTTCACCTCAGGTGAGGTGAGAAGGGTGGGAGCAGGGACAGGCTTGGACTCAGTTCTGTGTTACTTTGGGGGGATGCTGTAATGAATTCTCACAAACCAGGTGGCTCAGAACAACAAAAAATTATTCTTCTCAGTTCTGGAGGTGAAAGTTTGGAAATCAAGGTGTCTGCAGGTCCACACTCCCTTGAAGGCTCTAGAGGAAAGTTCTTCCTTGCCTCCTCCAGCTTTGGGGGGCTCCAGGTGTTCCCTGGCTGTAGATGCATCCGTCGATCTCTGCCTCCATCCTCACATCATCTTCTCCTCTCGGTGTCCTTTTCTGTCTCTCATGAGGACACTTCCATTGGATTTAGCGCCCACCCTAATCCAGAAGGGTCTTACCTCAGGCCTTACCTCCATTACATCTGCAAAGACCCCATTTCCAAATAAGGTCATGTTCTGAGGTTCTGGGTGGACGTAGATTTGGAGAGAGGCCACAATTCAGCCCACTGTACCTTCTAGCAGGATCTGCCATGTGGAGGCACCCGTCAGCTGAAGAGGGCTGAGCGCAGGGAGCCCGGCCAGGTAGTGACTTCAGTAGTTCAGGAGACAGGAGGGGCATGGGCCGGGAGGTAGGGCAGGACGTGGGGTGGGGGTGCGGAGGAGCCGCCCATTCATGGCCTTGTCCTGACCCAGGCTGGGAGGCTCTTGGCTTCCTGTAGCCCTAGGCAGAAAGGTCAAAGGTCAGGGACGGGCCTCTCTATCCCCTGCTATGCAGGAGGGTGTCTAATACTTACAGTGGGACAGATCAACTGCTGCTTCTGCCCGCATGAGTACTCCTGGGGCAAATACAGAGGCCAGAGGAAACCCTGAGGGGTGTGAGAGTGTGTGCGTGCGTGTGTGCACGTGTGTGCGTGTGGTGATAAAAAACACATAAGACTTGCCATCTTCACCCTTTTCAAGTGTACAGTACAGTAGTATCGGCTGCACGCACAATGCTGTGCAGCACATCTCCAGAACTTTCGCATCTTTCGAAGTTGAAACTACACCCATTGCACAGCAACTGCCCGTGGCCCCCTCCTCCTTCCAGCCCCCCGCAACCACCACTCCACTTTCTCAGAGTCTGACAACTGTAGATTCCTCAGAGAAGTAGACTCATGCAGTATTTATCTCCAGAGGAGCCTTTTTAAAGTAGAAAACATAGATTTCCAGAAACAGGAGGGCAGGTGTGGGCCAAAGCTCTGTAACAGTGAGTTTTAGATACTGCAGACCTAGGCCGGGTGTGGGACACACAGGCCCACTCTGCCCATTGCCTGTTTTTGCACGGCCCAGGGGCCGAGAGTGGCGTTTACACATTCTGATGGTTGGGGAGAAAAATCAAAAGAAGAAGAAGAGTTCGTGATGCATAAAAATGATAAGAAATTAAAATTTCGGTGTCCACAAATAAAGTTTCATTGGCACACGGCCCCGTCTGGTCATTGACTTGATGCCTGTGGCCGCTCTCAGGAGTTGCTTAGTTACAGCAGAGACCGTAAGGCCAATGCAGAAATAATGCGACCTCCCTGGCCTTTTACAGAAAACGTGTGCCTGTCCCCTGAGCTAGACACACAGGAAGAAATGATGCAGTGTGTATTTGAACACAGTGCAGGCACCCACACCTGGACATGGATAAACACGCAATTGAGAAAAAAAATAAGTATGAACCAAACAGCACCCCTGACCTGAGCTGGATCTGGTATTTTCGGTTCTGCTGAGGCCGGGTGTCTTGTGTGATGATGGACACCAACTGGGGAGCCAGCCGGCTTGCTGTTCACTGTGGGAAATCGTTTAACTTCTCTGGGCTTCGGCGTCTTCATCTCTGAAATGGCCTGCTGTTTCACGGGGCCATTGTTAAAATTCAGTTACTCGGAGGACACACAGCGCTCGGCCGTGTTTAGTGCAGACTGTGCAGCGGACAAGTGTAGCCGTTTTAAATATGGAAGTTCACCCGTTCTTCAGTGGTCGTTCCATCTGCTAGATTCATTCCGTGGTCCACCCGGGGGTCTCCCTGCTGTAAGCATCGTTCCATGCAGTGGTGCAGACAGTGCAGTCTTCGAAGGAGGGTGTGCTCCAGTCGGAAGCGAGCTCCGGGTCTTCCTGAGCGGGGGACTCTGGGCAAGGTCCTCGCGCAGTCGAGCCTTGGTTTTCTGACCCACAGAACGGAGGTCACGGTACCTAGCAGGGGGAGCTACCTGAAGACTCAGGCAGGGGCCCAGCACCAGGCCTGGCCACCCGAGACACTCCGGTGGCGCAGCCACCACCGCTTCGGTCATTGCTCTTTATGGACTATGAGCAATACCTGTTCTTGCTGCACTACATGGCGATCGGCAGCCGTACCGACGGGTGGGTTTGAAATGCGCCTCATTTGACAGAGAAGGAGGCCCAGAAACAGAAATGGTAAGCCCCTTGCTTGAGGTCACGCCTTCAGGAAGGAGTGAAGCGCGGATGTGAGCTCAGGCCTGCTGCTCAGAATTCAGTGTCACCACCGCACTGAACTGTCTCTAGAAGTGGGAGCGTCTCTGGGGTGCAGGAGGGGGAGGGGGGTCCAGGGGCTGATCCCTGAACAGCACAGTGTTCGGTTAAACTCTGGCTATGCCCCTGGCCACGTGCTCAGAGAGGCAGGGGGCCAGAAACACCCCATGAGGCTCCTGCAGGTAAGCAGCTGAGGCCTGGCGAGGGCCATAAACCACCCCGCAGAGAAGTTAGATAACCAGTGGCGTTACACCCCTGGCCTGCTGGAGCTGCGGCCCCACCCCTGGGAGCTGGAGACAAACCCTCTTTCAGTTCTCCAGTGTTTAGAGGACTCTCTGATCCTCAGGAAATCCAGAAACTTCGGCAGCTGTACCCCACCAGCGCCCCCACACCCACCCCATGCCCTTTCCTTTCGTGATATATTGAGGTTTTTGAATAGCAAATACACATCCCTGCCCCAAGCCACCCATGACTCTTCGACCAGAAGCAGCCCCTGTCCCCAGTGTCTGGAGCGTCCTTCCAGAGATCCCCTGGGCAAGTCACATTCAGCACTTTTGATGCAGACGGGAACAGCCCAGCCCTTAACCTGCCAGGACTCGTAGCCGTTCAGCTACTGCCAGCAGCCTGTTCGGGTCGGCTCTTTCCATCCCCAGGTTCAGTGTCAGGTTCTGGATTCTGTCAGAGGGAACTGGACCAATCGAGAAAGCCCGAGGTGAATTTCATTCGATAAACAGCTGAGCCCTGCTGGCCTCAGGGGGAGGGTGGCGGATCGGTTAGTGGGAGGCGGGTAGCAGAGTAGGTCTACCCATTTCTCTCCCTTGGTCTAGAAAGTGTTTCCCAACTTCTGGCACTTGAATTTCATATTCATGATTTTGTCGTTTAAGTACCAGCTGCACTCTTTTTTTTTCTCGTTAATTTACAGACTTTTTTTTGGCTTAAAATCATTTTAAAAGGCGAATTTATAGCACTGCCTTAAGTAGAAAGCCAGCAATGTTTGCCATAAGTGGGAAGCACTGGTGAAAATAAATTCACTGAAAATGAAACACTATGATTAAATTCTAGCCAAGACTCCAAGCCTGGAGCCTGTTCTCTGAGCTAAAAAGAGAGATTAGCGAGTACTGAGAGTTGCTCCTTGACTTACTAATAATTAATATTTATTTCGTGCTTACGGTGTTCCAGGTGCCACCTCATTAACTGCTCGCAACAACGGCACGACAGAGACGTTATTATTGTGTCTGTTTTATAGAGAGAAGGAAACTGAGACCCAGAGAGGGCCAACAACACGTTCGGGGGCGCTCAGCTAATGAGTGGTGACGCCAGAACGTGGACCCCAGCAGTCTACCTACCTCCAGAGTCCGAGCTCCCAGCCTCCGAGCCGGGCCGCCTCCGACATATAGATCAAACGAGAATTGAAAAGGGCATTATCTAAAAGCATCTTTGGTAACCCCACTATAGGTTTCTGTCACGTTGTGGGACCCCTGGGCTAGCAGAAAGACCAAAGCCAGACTCAAGACATAAATCTGGGTTCTAATCCTGTCTCTGTCTTCGACGACCCTCAGTTTCTCCAGCTGCCAAGGGCAGCAGTTGAATTCCATTTGGACTTCCAGATGGCCAAAACCGTCCCTTATCTCACAGGATCCATGACATTGGCACATGCCACTAGAGCCCATTCACACGAGCAAGAGAAAACCCCGCGTCCCCGCTTTCTTCTCTCTGTCTGCCCTGCTGTCTGTCCTTGGCCTCTCGCTTCCATACTAATTCCTGTCGCCTCCTAGTCGTAAGGTAGCTGCTTCACCTGCGCCCCTCACCTCCCCAAAGGAGGGAGAACCAAGAAGGAGCGGATCCATGGTCAGGAAACAGAAGTTTCAGGTTGTGTTCTAGTGGCTGGATCCGGGTCACCTGGTCACCCTTGACTGCAAGGGAGAGTAGAGAAGCGACTGTTTCCACTGGGGTGCGTGGCTGCTCTAGGTGGATCCTCTTCACCAGGATGGGGGGGAAACGGATATCGGGTCAGGCGATCAGTCGACAACCGTACATGCTTCCGGAAGGAGAAGAGGGAGGGGAGGCAGGCGGGCTGATCCCCCCGACTGCTTCCAGCTCTCCAGAGCTGAGATGAAAGGATGCTCGCCCTCCTCTCCCTCGCAGAGCTCAGTGCTCAAGAGCGTGGATGCTATATTTTTCTATAAAAGGGCTTTTCTGTGAACTTCTACATGTTGAGGCCACTTTTGTTTTTATTGGCAGACTTATTTCGGGGGAATGAAAGTTCACCCTGGCGCAGATGTGTCTTTAAGCCCAACTGGAGGCATAGGCAAGGGACCCACGGAAAGGGAATGTTTTAAGAGGGGAAGCAAACGCTTAGCCCAGGACTGTCAGAAGTCCCAGGAAGCATGTGTCAGGTGCCTTCCAGCTGCAGGGAGGACAGGAAGTGGCCCAGGAGCCCGGCTTCCTTCTTCCCAGCTGCCCGCGGCCCCGCGTGGGGACCACATTTTTTCACACGTCCTGCCAGCGCCTGTCCTACGAGGCTGCACTCATAAGGCATCGCTTCTCTTTTCCTTTATGACTTGGCCTGACTTAGCATCTTTTCCCACCACTTTCTCGCTGGGTGGCCGTGGATGCATTTCTTAACCTCTGTGATCCACGGTAGGCTCCTCTGGTGATAATCCCCACACCACAGATTGTTTTGGGGGTTAAATGAGTTAGTACACATGAAGCCTACAGAGGCTTTTCTGGCACGCAAGTCCTCATCATCATTCTCCCACATGCGCGGGTCAACGGAAGTTGACCCCTTCCCAATCCATATTGGGTGACTTTTGAGTGATTATCGCGTTTTTGCAGTGGTCAGGTAGAGCAGTTCAACCGTATGAGATTCTGGACGCCAGAGAAGTTGTCCAGAGACAGGAAATTCTTGTAACCGCAGACCTAAATCTGTGTCTTTGAAGAGAGGGCGTTGGAGGGTGTTCGTGGGCCTTGTCGGTGTGGAGCAGAGCTGAGTGGGGTTTGTCAGCGTCGCCCTTCCCATCGGGCTCTGCTTTAGCTTTTACACACCTCCGGGGGGCACCCTTCACATCACAGCGATTGCAGACATGGCATCATCTGTCCCTCGGGCTGACCTCATACCTAAAATGTGCTTCGTAAACGTGAACACCCTCTGAGTTCCAAGACGGGCGTAAAGACACCCACTCGTGATGGCGGGAAGAATGACACCCACGTTCTGGGACTTGAGAAATCATCGAAGTTGCAAAAGTTGGAATCGCTGACCAGAGACGGGGAAATCAATCCCGCTGGGATGAAAGCTAAGGTTCGCAGCTGCTCTGACCATCAAATCTTTAAGAGCAACGTGAGATTTTAGGGGAAGGAGTGAATTATGGCTGTTAGGACCAAGGACAAGTCGGCTTTGATCTACAAGTGGGAGACATCTTAAGGGAAAGTGTGGTCTTTGCGAAAGTTATCCCCACACCCTACTGGGTGCGTTAGATGGGCCCACGTGGAATTTACAGGAACTTTAGTCCTGATGGTAACATGAAAACAGGCCGCTCTGAGAGGGAGGAGAAGGGCCCAGCTGACGCTGGGGGAGAGCAAGACCTGAGACCGACGCACCAGTGTACGAGGCTTTTTGCCAGGGAAGTCGGACAGATGTCGGATTTGTGATCTCAGGAGGCATTCCGGGATTGCCACAGGAGGTCATTTTGGTGAGCACTTGACCCCTCTGTTAGGAAAAGTACCAATTTGGAGGAGATGGCCTTTGCTGCCAGGAAGCTGTGGACCAGCGGCTGTACCAGGGTTTTCTGGACGGCCACCCTGTCACAAACCGGATGTCGGCCTCTGTTGGCCCCAGGGCGAGCCCCTGGCCTCCGGCAGACTTGCTCTCAGTGCCGAGCGCTGGCTGCCGGGGCGTCAAGGCGGCACGGCCACAGCGCACGTGGCTGGCATCGCCAGACGTGATCAGAACAGCCCAGCAGGACAGAGCCCTGAGCCGTGGGCGCAGCAGCCAGGGGTGGACTGGGAGGGAAGCGGGGAAGGAAATGTTAGCTAGGCGACATCAAACGCGCACGGAAATTACTAATGAACCTTCCAGTGGGTGGCAGTTCCAGCGGGTTGCCAGGAGGAGAGCGCCGAGGTGAAAAGCAGCAGGCCTCGGAGTCAGGCCGTCCTGGGTTCGAATGCCAGCTCTGCCGCTCGCGATCGCTGCGTTTTGAATTACAAGTTGCTTCACCTCCCTGGGCTTTGATCTCTTACCTCCTGCAAGTCTTTACTGAAACGTGGAACCTTCGCCGACCGCTCCACCTGTACCCCGCACGCCTGGCTCCCATCCCTGCTTCGCTGGTCTCCAGCTCCTGTCACCATCTGACGCATTATTGTACATATTTATTCCCTTCCAGCCCTTCCCCACTAGGACGTCAGCTCCGCTGAGGCAGTGGTTTCTGTCTTCGTGTCCATTGCTGAGTCCTTGGTGCTGACGACAGAGTGGCACATAGTAGGTGCTCAGTGAATATTGGTGAAATGATTGAAAAGAGATCATACAGAGCAGCCCACGTTGTTCCGTTCTCCTTGTTGGTGGGGAGGGGGGATGAACTAGGATAATCAAGGTAGGGAATTAGCATTCCGGGCACATCGTACATGCACAGTGATTAGAAACTATCGTGGTCAACTCGTTGGCTTTTTAAATGCATTCATGCATTCAGTAGCTGTTGAACGTTTGCTGTGTGCCAGGTACTGTGCGAGGAGCTGGAAACCGTGCCAAGAACAAGACAGACGCTCTTTCATTTTTTTCTGAAATCATTTCCAGAGAGCCTGCCACATGCCGCCTACTCTTCTAGAAACTGGGCCTAAAACGGTGGACAATAGACAGAGCCCCTGCTCCCTTGGAGCAAGATAAATGATAAACGTGTATCTAAATGCAGAGGATGGTTTCAGAGGGTGTGAGGGCTGCCAAAGGGAAAAACTAAGCCAGGGTGAAGTGTAAGGTGTGGCCGGAGTGGGGGGCAGATGGGACCGCTTTAGCTGCGGTGGTTAGGGACTGTCACATCTGAGCTGAGGCCTGACCGGGAAGAAGCGGCCAGCCCTGGGAGGGGTCAGGGCCTCCCCCTGTGGTCCCCAGACCGGCAACATCGTCGTCGCCTGGGAGAATGTTAGAAACCTCAGGTCTCGCCCCGAAGCTGCAGACTCTGGTCTTTTACGGGGTCTCTGGGTGATTCCTGTGCACAGCCACTTGTGGAAACGCAGGGTGCGAGAGGAGGCGTGAATGCAGACATCCTCAAAGCAGGTTCTAGGTGGCAAAATCCTGCGAACTGGACGGTTCAGAACAGCAGAAATGAATTCCCTTACAGTTCTGTAGACCAGAAGTCCGAAATCGAGGGTTTTGGAGGGTCGGTTCCGGGGGATCCTCCTTCCTCGCCTCTGTCCTGGCTTCTGGTGGTCGCCAGCAACGCTTGGCATTCCTTGGCTTGTAGATTCATCTCTCTGACCTCTGCCTCCACATTCCTCTCTCTGCACGTCTGTGTCCAAATTTCTCTCCTTTTATGAGAACACAGGCCACTAGATTGAGGCCCATTACGATCCACTGTGGCCTTGTCTCAACCCGATGACATCTGCAAAGACACAGTTTCCCATTCACAGGTGCCGGGGGCTGGGACTTGGATGCACCTTCTCTGTGGACACAGTAGGACCCACATCAAGGCAGAAAAGAGGAGCTCGGTGAGGGCAGGGAAGAGGCGGGTCACGCCAGGGGACACAGCGCAGGGTTACAAATGCAGCGGAAACCCAGGGAAGCTGTGAGCAATGTGGGGAAGTGCTCTGGGCGGCTGAGAGGTTAATGGGTTCAACCAGGGTCAGGACGGACATAGGAAAATCAGTAAGGAAATTACGCGGTCCCCAGGCAAAGAGACGCTGGAGGCGTGGAGGTGGAGACGGTGGTGGGAGAAATGGGAAAAAGTGGACAGACCTGCAGGGTGTTTCGGAAGCCCTGTGTTCAGAGCAAACGGTGATGGTGCTTAGATCTGTGCGACGGGAGGACCATCAAGGATGACGACTGAATCCGTCTATACTCTTAGCAGACACGTTGGGCCTACCTGGTCGGTGGAAACGGGGCATGGTATCTCCTTTGGGAGGAAGACAGCCGTGTAAATGCCCAAGGGTCCTCGTGGTGGCCACGTGGCTGCAGCAGCTCCAGCCTCTCACCACACATCATCTCGATGTTCCTTCCTCTCATGCAGGTCCGCCTAGTTCAGAGGCACATTTCTGAAGTGACCGTGGTAGTCTGGGGAATGTGGCGCACCGACTGGTCTGGGCACGTCCTCCGCCCCTGCCGGATTTCCACCAGGACAGTGAGGGGCACGTCGAACCTCAGCGCCTTCCCTCGGCGCTGTGGCCGTGGAAATCTCTCTCCAGCATCTGTAACTTGTCTCAGAAACGCTGACTGTTATGGGTGACCATTCCCAAGGATCCCTCCAGAGGAGATCCTTGGCAGTGAGAATAGCACCTTTGGTCTTAGGGTCCATCGTGACCTCCGATCTGTTTCTGCCACACCCCGTGAGGTCACCCAGTCCTCCCCCGTGTCGTGTCAGATCATGTCACACACACTGCCCCCCCCATGCTTAAAAGCCTCTATTGGGGCCTTCCCTTCGCAACCAGAAACCAATGCCAGCGCCTTGCTGTGACTCGCCCCTGCTGAGCCCTGGACGTTTCAGCCCCTGAAGACCCCTCCGCCTGCATCGTGGATACTCCCCCACCCCCAGTCCTTGTCGTTTCACTCACACTCACTCTCCGCCCACCACGGGGCCTTTGCATTTTACTGGTTCTCCCAGCCTGGAGTGCTCTTTCTCCAGAACTTCCTGTAGCTAACCCCCCCACCCCATCCATTTAGCTTCTGCTCAACTGCCGCCTCCTCCAAGAGGCCCTCACTTCACAGTCCTCTGTATAGCTGAAATTAGCAATAACCAATAGTGGGTACTCAGACCTGGGTACTCCACCCAGGTCTGCATGTCGGACGCCCTTCTGTACCAGCACCCCGGGGTCCCCCTGTGACAGCGTTCCCCTCTGCAGCATCACTGCCCCCTTGGCCTCCTCCTTCTCCCCCACCCCTGCCCCGGCATTATTCCGACTCGTGTGGCAGAGACACAGTGACAGGGCAGCCTATCTGAAATGGCATTCTCAGGAAAGTGGGATTGTTTTATTACCAGTTAAATATGCCTTATGCTACCTGTGAATGAGGCCATTGTGACATTTAGCAACTGATTTGATTAAACACAGATGTGGGCTGGACTCCACATGGAGCAAAGGTGCAGGGCAGACTCTGAGTGCGTGTTTGGACTTTTAAGATGGCAAAATGGCCTAGACGACTCAGTATCAGCCAGGTAGGTGTGGACGCCCCCTGTCCTGGCCTATAGACCGTTTGTCACTGTTGGTTTCACAGCTGAGAGCTCAGTCTAGATCCCTAAAATCTTTCGTTTTCATTTAGAATCTGCTCTTTGGTTCTATCCAAGATTTTTGGGGTAACTTTCCCTGAATATTTTTATTCTCATGAATATAAAAAAAATGATGAGTTAAATACTAGCATCGTTGACATCTCCAATGGTAACATGCAAAGAATAAGAATCCCAGCTACTGTTTTTGAACACTTGCTCTGCCCTTTATATGCCTTATCTCACAGAAACCGCATAATAAACCAAATGAATGATGCTCAGTTCCATTTTACAGATGGGAAAACTGAGGCTTAGAAATGTCAGCCACTAGTTTGTAGTCATCAGGGCAAAGAATTATATACGGATTCTCCGTTGCCTTCCACCACCCCCTTATTGAATAAGAGTGACTGCCTGCATGAATGAGCACATAGGTTAAGGGTGGGGCCAGGACTTGCCAGGTCTTGGCCTTCATCACTGTGGGCTCTGGGTAAAGAAGAGGAGAAAAATTGACGTAGGGAGATCTGTGATTTTTCTGGAATCTGGGCCATGGTTACGGTACTTGAGTGGGTGGGGTTTCATGACAGGCTCACCTCTCTCTATTTGTGGCTTTTCCATTTTATTCATTATCTGCTGTACAGAGCGCTCCCCAAGTGCCTATCCAGACCTTTTTCATTTGCAGTCCTGGTGTGTTTCAGCAATTTTATTTTCATCGTGGCATCTCTTTGAGTGTCACTGTGAACCCAGTACAGCAGGTCACTTTGCTGTGTGGAGAGAAACTGTAAGATGAATCCAAAGCAGATAATACTGACGAGGGGCCACTTGCTCCTTGGGATTATCTGAGCCTTTCTTTGCACTTCCTGAGTGGCATGTCAAACCCATGGGTGACGGTGAAGTCAGTGGGCCTAAAAGAGCTGAGGCAGGCCGTGACCTGGGCCGTTCCCCACGGCTGCTTGGGAGGCAGAGCGGCTGCCTGCTGGCTGCGGGCCTGGCCTGCGGAGTCAGGCCGCCCTGGGCTTGGACCCTGCTCTGCCGCTTCCTACCAGGACCTACTTGCTAGGGTTGTGATGGGGATTAGACAAGATAATGTGTGTAAGGTGATGAGCACTGGGGCAGGTAATAAGTGCTCAGTGAATGGGGCCATTATTGTTATTCTTTGTCCACCTGCTAATGCCTGTGACTGAGAGGCTTCCAAGGGCTCGGATTCAGCTGTAGCTGAGCTTGGCCCAGGAAGAGAAAGAGAGGTTGTCACGGTGACTGTCACCTTCTCCTTGAAACTCCCGGAGGCAACAAGCTTCAGAAGGGATGTGCGGAGTCACCGGTAAGCAGAGAAATGTGAGCTCCTGAGGACAAGAAATATCACGTTAGTCCCATTAGGAGAGCGGGAATCAGCAGGAGGGATTATGAATCCCCACTGTCGGGGGGCAGGAGGACGTGGGGATCTGGGAGCTGTCGGCACGGCTGGTGGGAACATGCGCCTGGCAGCCATGCCGAGAGCTCTCCCCTGGCCCTTAGGGAATAGGGTCTGTACGACCTCGAGACCCAGCAGTCCCACTCCTGGGGACACATCCGAGGAGACTCACAGGCCCACAAGGCTGTGTCCGAGGATGCTCTCAGCAGCCTCGTGGTGGTGGGCCGAGATGCAGGGCCCCCAGCTGCTGTCCTGGAGGAGGTGGCAGGGGAGAGAGGGAGGATGACCACGGGGGAAGCCTGGGCAGCTGCCAGGGTGACAGGCGAGGCGTTCCTCAGCGATGAGGAGGGAGCCTAAGAACTTAATGCTGGGCGAGGAAACTGAGAACCCGTACGAAATAGGGAGTCATGGAATGTAATAGGCAAGACGTACCCACAGCGACACAGATGGGCGTTAAGACCTTAATTCTGGGTAAAAAAGAAAAATAAAAACTGAGAAGCTATATGAAATGTAGCAGAATTTACAGAAATTCTGTGCCCTCCTGGCAAGGATGCGCACAAACAAAAAGATGTGCGCAGACACGACAGAATTCTCACCTTTGGGGTGACAGGGAACGAGAGGAAACAGAAGTAGAGAGGGGTCTGGGGCGGACTCATGAGCAGGTGCCTGTGAACTTGAATGAACCCAACACGAGCACCTAACGTTTTGCAGGATGACAAAGGGGGACGGGCTGCCGGCGGCGGCTGTTCACACAGGCGCCCTGACGCTGGAGGCCCAGGGACAGAGAGAATCCCCCTGTCGCTCGGACGGAAGGTAGAAAGCTCAACCTGCGAGCTCCAGGGGCTGAAAAATGGAACTGACCTTATTTTCGGCATTTCAACACAATTTCTATCTTGAGCCTCCATTCCCCTGTGTTGATGGGAAAGTTTCATCTTAGTCCTTCAGGGTTGTCCCCAAAGTCCCCACAACTTTGGCCGTGGTTCTGGAATCTTGCTCGGTGCCAGTGCGTCGTGTCAGGGCCTCATCTGATCCTCCGTTCCTGGGATGGACGCCGCCGAGTTGTCCACTCTCTTGGTCCACGAGGCCCCTTGGGTCTGGGGCTCATCCCTGCTGCGTCTGCCACATCGAGGGCGCAGGGCTCTTCCATCATTCTGTCTTCTGAGGCCAGAGATCACCAACTGGAAACCCAGAGGCCACATCTCCCCTGCAAACATGTTTTTGTTTTGCTTTGGTTTCGGTTTGTCCAACTAATTTGTATTTTTGCCTCCATTTAAAAATTGGGAAATTTCATGTACAAGTCCAAATTTCTGACTTTTCTTTCAAAACCAGAAGCCCTGGCTGCATTCGACTCACATTTCTAGGTGACAGAAGTTGTCTGGAGATGAGAAGCCTTGTATCGATGAGGAATGCTTTGGGCTGCAAGTAACAAAAAGCCCCACTCGCATTGGTTTACACCATAATGACATTGATTGCATATTTAACAAGAAATCTGGACCCCAAGATTGGTTTAACAGTTTCATAATATCTTCAAAGACGAGGTTCTTTTCATCCCCTCATTCCTTCAGCCACAGCATGCGAGCTGCCTTCCTTTATGCTCGTGACCTCGTGTCCCAAAAAGGCTGCTGTAACTCCAGGCATTACATCCTCATGTAACCCAGGGGAGGAGCCAGCAGGGGGAAAAAAGAAAAGACTTTCCCAGAAGCCCCCTTGGCCAAAACTAGACTGCCTGGCCATCCTGTCGCTGCAAAACAAACAAGCAAACAAGCCAGCAAGGGAGAAAACAGTTGGGAATGCCTGTTGGGGAGCCAGACAGAGTCTGCTACAAGCTGCCACCTACTTAGGTAGAAACTGTGTGTTCCAGCCACAGTCCTCACAGTCTCCTCCGAAGCTCTGTGTCGGTCACCATTTGTCATCGTGCCTGCACCAGCTCCTTCCCTCGCCGCCTGGGCCTGTAAGGTTGCGAGCACCGCCTGTCTTAGAGCCAGCGCACGCAGCCGCGTCTGATTAGCGGGTCTTGCTGCTTTCTCAGCCACCGTGTGTGGGTTCAGAGAGGAGAATCCTTCTGCCCCAGGACTACATGCTCGTCCTCATCCTCTTTCCCTACCCACTCCTTTCCCTTCCCTCCTGCCCTACCCCATTTCTCGGGCCAGGAGAATTCCTTGCCTCCTTAAGAAAATCCTTCTTCCTTCCCATTTCTTATAAAGCCGTGTGCCTACATCAGTCTGATTCTTAGTTGTCCCTCCAACAGGGTTCAGCCTGCAATGCCATAAATACGGAACTAAGCGTAAGACTGAGAAACGTTGACAGCGGTTAGATGTTGCCCCGACACCCAAGCCCGTGACCACAGACTCCTCTCAGAGCACCGAGTGTAGACCAGGTCAGGAGTTGTCAGATTGCACGGCGAATCGCCCGGGGGGTGAGTTGCATGTGCAGTGAGCCACATCTTTGTCCCCAAAGGGTTAAGCATTAAAGCCTAGTGCTTCACAGAGTGCTCCAGCAGCATTAAATCCTCCCGGGTGCCGGGGTCTAAACGTGGGAACCTGAGAGCCAGGGTAACTCATTTCTGCGCGCCCTTCTGCCCGCCCGTGCACCCCAGCTCAGCACCCATGACCCTGACGTGACTGTCGGGGGAAAAGTCCCACCATTTACCAAAACATTTCCCTGACACGCTCACCTTCCTCTGCTAATCCGGGACCCGATTTCCACCTCCCACTTGTGATGAGATGGTGAGGAGTCACTGGTGGAGGAGGGAGAAACGAAATCAAACCACCTGCCTGGAACCACATGGGAGTGTCCTCGGTCGTGCAGCGAGGAGAAGGGTCCAGAGGCCCTCGCTCCTCGGCCTTTCCTCCAGCATTTATCTCTCTGTTGGACATACCCTTAGAGATACGGTTTCTAATCGCCTAATCCACGGCATAGAATCGCCTCGGAGCTGAGCCGGCCGCTCCGATGTGCCCCTTTGTCTGCACATCTGGTGCCAGCATCGTGGCCTTCTCCGGTGCCACAGGCTGGCGGCCCCTCTTCCTATGCAGTTACAGCAGGTCCTTGAATTAACACTATTTCCTTCGACATCATTTCATTGTGACATTGATGAGAAAAAACAATCCATTCCCAGCCAAGCCACTGTCCGTGTGGAGTCTGCACGGTCTCTCCGTGTCTGTGTGGGTTTTCTCCAGGGGCTCCAGTTCCTCCCACATCCCAACGATGTGCACCTGAGGTCCCTCGGTGGGCCTGCATCGTCCCAGTCTGAGTGTGTGTGTGTGTGTGTGTGTGTGTCCTGCGGGGGAAGAGCATCCTGTCCAGGGCAGGTGCCCGCCTTGCCCCCTGAGCTGCCAGGGTTGGCTCTGACCACCCGTGACCTGAGCTGGAATTAGCGGGTTGGAAAAGAATTCTCTTGTTTTTAAAAATCTTTCTTAAATGGGTGTGTAGCTCATGTTTATTGCAGGGTTTAGTATTAGAAGCGTTTGGGGTCTTTATTTAGAAGCTGATGCTGTTTTTGTGACCAGAAATACACCATTAAGAACCTAACGCTTGTTCGTGTCAATAAGCCTGTGGTCACATTGGTTTTGTCATACGTTGTTTCACTTATTAAAGTCGCCGTTTTCAGCTCAGATGCTGATGGGCAAACCAGGGAACTTTTGCAACCCCAGGTGTCAGTAAACTGAGTTAACGACACCCGCCCTGCAGGTGGACAGCGCCATTGAACAAGTCGCTATGCCTTACAGCTTCCAGTGCTGGGGACATCTTTTCTCGGTACCGAGGGCCACCTCCAGGCACTGGGTCCTCCAGCACTCCACATTCTGTGGGGAAGAATTAGGGAATTATCTTAACTCCCTGTGTATCTATTCACTCGATTGCGTTCTGTCTCCTCCCTGAGTGTAAGCATCCAGTCCGTGCTCACTGCCATATCTAAAACGGTGCCTGACACAGGAATATGGGGTACATCACTAGGAAATGGTTGTTGAATGGGTGGGTGAATGCATGAATGAATGAATTTTGACTGAACAGTTGTTTTACTGAGCCAAGCATTGACAGTAAACCTTTACTTAAAACCGAAGAAAACCAACCAATCAATTTATTATTATTATTACTATTTTTTAAGATAGCCGTTCTCTGCTATGGCATAGGAAATAGCAGTGTTTCCAACAAGAAAGAAGCATGTTCCTCTCTCACCTAAAGTCCGAGCTGGTGTGGCCGTTCTGGCCACATCAGTTCTGGCAAACGTGGCGGGGCTCCGAGCCCCTCCTGTCTTGCTGCTTAGCCGTGTGTTCCAAGATGGCCCCATCAGTCAGGAAGAGGGAGAAGACAGCCAGGATGTTGTCAACTTTAACTCATCCCTCGTCCCTTAGCTACGGCTCATCGCTTGGCCACAGCGGCCACAAGGGAAGCTGGGAGACGTAGGCCTTATTCTCATCAGCCATGTGCCCAGCCTAAAAGCAGAGATTCTGTTAATGGGAGAGAGAAGGGGTGAATGGGTGTTGGGAGAACCCCTAGCAGGGCCTGCCACCACCACCTTAAGAGGGAGTTTTTCCTCCTCCTGTCCTTGCCTCCCCTAGCCCTCACCGCGCATTCCACCAGCCAGACGGAGGCAAGAAGCCAGTGCTCAACATTCCAACTCAGGGCGGATCCATTTGCAAAACCCTCCAGAGACCACATGGTGTGGCACCAGATTTCTGGGGCCGCGTGCCCCCTTCCTCCGGGGTCCTCTGGCACGGGATGGATCTCTCCCGGCAGGGGCTTTGGTGACTGCCCTCGGCAAACTGCAGTTTGTTCAGCTGTCCATTCTTCAGATGCCAGTCACAAATGAAAACAAACAAGAGGCTGTTGTGGACAAAGCGTAGCAAGAGATGGGACTGTGGCCTGTTTGTGTCCAAACCTGCCCTGAGCCATCATGCAGAAGGCTGACACAAAAGAAAAGGGAAATCGGGAGAGAAAACACTGAATCCAGGAAACTTCTTAGCCAGGCGTGTTCCTGAGTTTTGGCAGGTAGGGTTGCCATGGTAACCGTGACCCCCAAAGTGACCTTGAATGGAAGAGGCTGGCCTAGACTTTCTGCCAGACATGGGAAAATTGGGATTTCAGTGTGCCACACCGGCGTGGACAAATCCTGTGATTTCTGGGCCTTACACAAGACCGTGGAGATCAGGAGAGAATGCCCAGGTGTGGCCATGTGCCTGGTTCTTGCCCTCTTCACCTGGCTAACTGCTGCTTACTCTCCGGAAAGAGTTTAGATGGCATTTCCCCCAGGAAGCCTTCCCTGGCCCCACCTCGTCCCCACGTGGCATCACAGAACCCTTCCCGGTGGCCCCCACGCTCCCAGGGAAGGCACTTGCTGGCAGCCCACTCCTCCACTGTCTTCCCAGTGCCCCGCACATACCCCCGCACCTGGATAAGAATATGGTTTCTTTTGTAGATTTGACTTTGGAACCATTTTAATATTTTATATAAGGATAAGACACATGTGAATAAGTAATTCCGAAAATTTGACAGCAAACGGTTATGGAGCTGGTGACATATTACACAGAGAGAGATGTTACCCTTGTTTTTACTCTTTTCTTTTCCTTCCTTCCTTCCTGATGTTTCAGGATTTCTTTTTCAATCCCCTTCTGTTACAAGAACTATGCCCATGCTTTCAGGGTAGGTTTGCTTTCAGGTCCTTAGTTTTCCTTTGTTTGGGAATGTCTTGATTTTCCCCTTCACTCCTGAAGGATATTTTCCCTGAATATAGAATTCTGGGTTGACGCACTTGAAAAACGTTAGGCCACTTCCTTCTGGCCAAGAGCAATTGGCAGCCTTGTTCTAAAATTGATGTGTAAATGCGAAATTCACACCTAGTCGCCAAAATAACAAGAAGGAAGTTGGAGAACTTATACAACCTGATTTCAAAACTTACTCTAGAACTACAGTAATCAAGACAGGATGATATAAGATAGATACGCCAGTGGAACAGCAGAAATAAACTCTCACGTTTATTGTCAATTAATTTTTGGCAAAGTTGCCAAGTAACTCAGTGGAAAAAAGGATAAGCTTTTTATCCTTTTTTGGTGCTGGAACAACTGGATGTCCATATACAACAAGATTAATTTAGACCCTTACCTCATGCCATACATAAAAATTAATTTACATTTGATCATACCTAAATATAAGAACTAAAACTATAAAATTTCTAGAAGGAAACATAGGAAAGAATTTTAATGACCTGGGGTCAGGCAGCAAAAGTAAGATCTATAGAACTGAAAAATGAGAACTTAAAAACTTTTGTTTTTCAAAAGACGCCGTTAAGAAAGGATCAGGGGGATGGTAGACTAATTGGGGGGAATCACTTTGTAAGTTATGTAAATGTCTAACCACTATGCTGTACACCTGAAACTAATGTAATATTGAAGGTCAACTGTAATTTTAAAAAAAAAATTTAAGAAAATGAAAAGACAAGCTACAGATAGAGAGATATTTTTAAATCATATACCTGATAAAGAGCTAGGGTCCAGAATACATAAGGAACCCCTTCAGGTCATTAATTAGGGGACAAACCTCACTATTTTTTAATGCGCCAAAGATCTGAATAGATCTTCATCAAAGAAGATAGACTCGTAAGCACACGAACAGATAGATGCCCAACAGAGTCAGTCACTAAAGAAACGCTGCGTGAAACCACAATGAGATGGTACCCAATACCTACTCTCACGGCTGTATCAAAAGGACGGACAATTCGAGGTGCTGGAAGACTAGAACGCTCACACGTGGGTCGCAGGGAGGTAAAATGGCACGGCCACTGTGAGAGAGAGTTTGGCCACGTCTTAAAAACGAAACATGCCCTTACCACGTGACTCCACGGTGCTACTCCTAGGGACCGGCCCAAGAGACATCAAAGCACATATCCTCACCAGAATGAGTACGTACGTGCTCCTAGCAGCATTTCCCATCACAGCCCAGATACGGTGTGGTACGCGCACACCTGAGACTAATCAGCAACGAAAGGAATGAACAACTGATACACGTGACGACCTGGGTGAGCTCTAAAGCGTGATGCTAAGAGGAAGAGGCCAGATACAAGTACACATTGTATGATTTCACTTCTGTGAAATGTCTGGAAAAGACAAACTCTAAAATCTGGCAGATCGGAGGTTGCCTGAGGCTGGGGATGCGAGGGGAGGTCGACTGCAAATTTGGAGGGTGATGGAGATGTCCTAAAACGGCATCGGCGTGGCAGCCGCACAATATGAATTTACTGTAGAAATAATTCAACGGACGGGTCAATGGGGGAGTTTTATAGCGTGGTATTATTCCCAAAAACTCAGCATTATTTGTGATCGCCAAAAGGTGGAAGCAACCCCAGTGTCCGTAAGCAGATGAGTGAATTTACAAAAATGTGGAAGATACATGCAACGGAACTTTTTTCACCTTTAAAAAGGAAGGAAATTCTGACATGTGCCGGAACATGGGGGAAATGTGGGAGCCATTATGCTAAATGAAATAAGCCAGTTGCAGGATAAGGTACCTAAAGTAGTCAAATTTACAAAGACAGAGTAGAAGGATGGGTGCTGGGTTGGGGGAGGGGGAAGGGGGGTTGTTTAATGGGTGCTCAGTTCCAGTTTTGCAAGATGAAGAAAGTTCTGGAGATGGATGGTGGCAATGGCTGCCCACCAATGTGAATGTAGTTAATGCCACTGAAAATGGGGGCACACTTAAAAATAGTCAAATTTTAAATTTTATGTGCATTTTTCACAATTTTTTTAAAATAAACAATTTTTTTTTAAATTATCAAGTACTGGAAACTGTGTTGTGTGCACTGTCTCATTTATTTCTCACCACAGTGCTTTGATGATGTTATTTTACTAATGTGGGGACTTACCAAGGCCACAGGTTCCATTGCAACCTATCAGACCTCAGAGACCCCACCTTTCCGCTGCATCCTTCTCCTCCGCATCCCCCTCTGACCGTAAGAAACCTCATCTGTCCCCCTGTCCTTCCTTCCCGCAGGCACAGCGGGGATGTACCAAGGAGCCAACGGACTGAGCAGCGCGGCTGGATTCGGCAGCGTCCACCAGGTACCCCCACCGGCCGTCTCAGTTTTTTTCCTTAAGGAGTCAGTCCTCTAAAATCAGGGCATCCAGAACACCCCCTCCTGCCCACCATCCCCACCAGAAATCCAGCCTCTTACTCCCTAGGTTTGAAGACCGTAGGGGCCAGATTGTCCAAAAAGCCACTGGAGAGGTTCAGTGCAGAGGCAGAGAAGTCGGCATCACCAGATTTCCAAGGTGACAGAGGCCAGATTATACATTACGTACCGACCCGAGCCCAAGCCACCCCCTGACTGTCACAGCTGGACGATATGACCACAGACGCAGGTGCTCTTTCTCTGGACCGTGAGCCCCTGAAGGGTGAAGCTGCATCTCCTCTGCCTCCGTGTCCCGGCGTTGAGTGCCCGGCACACAGTGGGGGCTTTATGAACGCTGGTTAAATCGAACTGAGTCAACACTGGAAGATGAGTGCTGGCTCATAGTTTCAGAGAGTTAATTACGAATCAACCTGCTAAAGGGGTACGAGAACTCGGTGCCGATCGTGCGCCCTTCCTCTCGGTCTAAAATTCTATCAAATCAGAATGTTAACATGCGTTCAGGCTGGTGTTTGAACAGAACTGCCCCAGGATAGATGGGCTTCAGGACTATTTAACAGATTTAAATATGAGGAAAAAGCTGAAGAATCTGAATGACTTAAACCTTGGAACGTGTGAAAACTGTTTCATACAGTTGTGTATTATTTCCAGTGTATTCTGAATATAGGTAAAAATACGTGTAAATAAAAGAGTCCTTTTTAAGAGTTTGTTAGAAATGCAGACTCCCTAAATGCTGCCCCAGAAATTCTGATCCAGGTCTGGGGTGCGGCCCAGGAGGCTGAACTTTCTATGAGTTCCTTGTAGGGTCAAGAAGCCCTGGCGTGTGGTGAGGATGGGGCAGAATGTTTAAATGACTGTTGTGGGGGAGTTGGACTGCCTGGCTGGTTTAAGCAAAGCTTGATAAAATAGGATTGACAATCTTTGATTTAACCTCCGAGACTCCCTCATAGAAGATTCTGGATCCCTATTTCAGTGTAGGTGCCATGGTTTTTGCACCTCTCAGGAGCCTAAACTGTCACCTAGTCTGCCAGGTGTGTGCGTGCACTTTATTACTCATCCATTTGTTCATGAACATTCAGTGTTTATTGTGTGCCCTATGTGTCTGGCCTTGTTTTAGACACTGAGGACACAGCAGTGACCAGGACGGGCCCTGTCAGGGCCACACCCAAGTCCCTCAGGGTGCACCTGCTGACCTCCAGCTGCCAGTATCTGCATCCCTGGGTCCAGGGGTGTTTTCTAGAACCAATGCCCAGGGCAGGCAGGTAGGGCCGGGGAATTAAAACCCCATGGGAGCAGCTCCCAAGGCTAGCTGGAGTTGGCTCCTTTGCTCCGTGGAGGGATCATTTTGAGATGTGTGTTTTATACCATCCAGCGTCTCCCCCATGGAACTTACTCCAGTCCCCACTTAGAAGGCTCTGGATTGGCTGCTTTCCCTTCTTCCCTTCACTACCTCACCAGCTCCCCGACTGCTGTCTTGTTCACCCCTCAAGTACACTATTTGCGCTTGAATCCTTCTCTCAGGGTCTGCTTCTGGGGGCAGTCTCTGCCCTCAGCTTTTATTCTAGTGGGGGACAGAGACAGGGAGTTAGTGGACGTGCCCCACGGGGCCCCCTTCATCAGCCTGTGACCCCTCCCTCTGAAGGCTCCAGCCAGGGAGCCTTCCTCACTCACCTCCCGTGTGCTCGCCTTTGCAGGACTACCCTTCCTACGCCGGCTTCCCTCAGAGCCAGTACCCCCAGTACTACAGCTCATCCTACAGCCCCCCGTACGTCCCCGCCAGCGGCATCTGCCCTTCCCCCATCTCCACGTCCACCTACGTCCTCCAGGAGGCGTCGCACAGCGTCCCCAGCCAGAGTTCCGAGTCACTTGCAGGTACGTAAGTCGCTGTCGCGTGGTCATTCATGGCTGTGGTCTGAGCTCTTATGTGAGGGACAGACTGGACGTAGGTCCCAACTGTAATGAACTAGTCACCCAAGGGCTAAATATAGCCCTGAGATATATTCAGTTGGCCTTTCTGTGTGTGTGTGTGTGTGTGTGTGTGTGTGTGTGTGTGTGTGTGTGTGTGATTGCACCCACCTTTAAAAGTCAGAAATATTTACCAAAAAAATTCTGATTTCAGCCTTTGGAACTCACCTAGATTATGAACAACATGTGGGAGGCTCCACGTCCTGGCCCCTTGGGGATGCACATCCCTGTGTGATCAAGTCGCCAGCCTGTGGATTAATCATTCATTCCACGAGTCTTCTATGCATGTGTCTTCTCTTTCAGGAGATGCTTTGGGGTTTATCAACATGGAATGACAGAATAGCAATAAGTTAGAACGTCCAACTGAAAAGGAATATCATTGTGTTTCGTTCCTTTCTTTGTTTCCTGGAACCTACTGATGCCTTGGAGCCCTGCAGAAGCTAAGCTAGCAGGATGGTGTGTGGACGTTCGTTCAGTAAATATTAATTGCTTGATGGTTAGAAACAGAACAACAGTGAAGACCCAGCTGTTTTGTTCGTGTTCTTGGTGTAGATGTTGCTTTTAGCCCTTGTATTTTCCTTTCCTGGGGGTGTTAGTTGGCCCTGGTTTGGTGATACATTGAGACAACGAGACTAAGCCTTTTTAGTCCACTTCTGAGGCAGTTTAGGGCTTGAGCATGGCTCTTTGTCAGTGTGCTGTCTCACCACAGACCGCTTAAGGAATGCATACGTAATAGTTTCCGAATTGCTTTCTTCGAAGGGTGTGGAATTTAACAAGCTTTCCTTTGTCATAATCCTGAAGTATCTTTGACCACCTTGCTTTTTTAAAAGGTGGCCTCCCCCATCTGGGTTCAGAAAGGAAATACAAGCAGAAAACCTTAAAGCAGATGCCCCATCCATCTGTATAATTCAGTGGCGAACTGGATCCCCAAGACTCAGCTCACAAGAATTTGGGTTGTGTGAGAAGGCCATTTTTCTTCCCCATCAGGAGCAAACGGAAAGGCCCCTTGGGTCTCTCTGAAATTTCTCTTTATTGTTTCCTTCCGTTCTTCATTTATCTAAGGTTCGACGACAAGTGGTCGAGATGGTTTTTACTGTATGTCTAACAAGCTCACATAAAAAATCTACTGACATAAATAATTGTCAGCTGTAACTGAGCTTTCTTGCCTCTTTTCCTCAGTTTCTTTAGAAAGGAAGGGCATGTGTGCCTTCATGTGTGTATGTGCACACACACATACACACACACACACACACACACAAACGCTCATTCTCATGCCCTCTCTTAAAATTCCCCATAAAACCTCCACTTCTGAAATTATCCGGGATCTCCTTGAGTGGTTGGTTCCAAACCCCAGAGGCTCTAGTGGCTTACATATTGCAGCAGATCAGGCTCACTCTTTGCATTGCCTAATGCTTTTCTTCCTCCTAACCCCCAGCCCCATATCCTCAGTGCAGTCTGCATTGACTGTAAATTAGCAGTCATATAAAGCCCCAACAATTTGCAGATGATTGAAGGACAACTTGCTGACGTAGAGAGGGCAAAATCTGAACATCTGACACTACACAGGAGAAAGGACACTAACTAGTGGTTGCTTAAGAACTTTTTTCTTTTAATATTTTTAAGTATGATACAAATTACCCTAAAAAAAAGTTGGGGGATTTTTAAAAACGTCTTAGATGGTCTCCCTCAGTAAATAGAAGGAGAAAATATTTTTTAATCTCTCAAGAAAAAACTTGGAAGCCTCTTCCATGCAGATTGGCAATATCTGACAAAATTAAAAATGCCTGTGCTCTTTAACCCAACTTTTCTGCTTCTAGGAATTTATTCTAGAGATAAAAATTCCCACATAGATACAAAGATTTAAGCAAAAAAGATTACTTCTTGAAATAGCATCATAGCAAAAGACTGGAAACAACCTGAATATCCATTAACAGGAGTCAGATTAAGTAAATTATGATGCATCCACCAGTGGCACACTACACATCTGTTAAAAGGAGTAAGCTAGGTATATCTAATATGGATCTCTCTAAGAGCGATTGTGAAAAGAAGCAAGGCACAGGAGGACTACATGTATATTAGGATCCTGGGTTTGTTTGTTTTTTTAAGTGTAAGTATAGTTTAATACCCATATTTACATAGGAAATTTCTGGAAGGATTTAAAATCAACTGTCAACATTTTCTCTGGGGAGAGAACTAGCGTTAAAAGAAAAGACGAGATGTAATAGACAGTCTTTAATCCATTCCACTCAACAACAGCAGAATACATATTTTTTTTCAAGTGCATATGAGACATTTACCAAAATAGACATATTCTGGGCCTTTAATCAAGTTTCATTCCATTTAAAAGGATTCAAATCATACAAATAATGTTCTCTGAAAACAATTCAATTAGAAATAAATAATGGAAAGATTTTGGAAAACTCCCAAATATTTGGAAGCTAAAGAATAATCCATGTGTAGTAGCTAATTTTGTGTGTCAGCTTGACTGGGCTAAAGGAGGCCCCAGTTGCTGGTAAAACATTATTTCTGGGTGTGTCGGGGGTGTCTCCACAAGAGATTAGCATTTGAATTGGTGGACAGAGTGGAGAAAATAGCCCTCTCCCGTGTGGGCCGGGATCATCCAATCCATCCAGGGCCAGCAAATATTGGAAAAGTTTGGAGCAAAGCGGCAGAAGAAGGGCAGTTTCACTGTCTTGGAGAGCTGGGACATCCATCGATCTTCTCCTGACCTCAGACAGACATCAGGGCTCTTGTTTCTCAGGTCCTTGAACTCAGGCTGAATTGTACCACACCTTTTCCTAGTTCTACAGACGGCTTGCAGATGGCAGACTGTGGGACTCCTCAGCCTCTGTACCCACGTGAGCCAATTCCTTTAATAACTCTCCATATATGGAGACTTGTGCACACAGGTGTGGGCACCGCCTGCAGGCGTCCACCTGCAAACCAGGAACAGGACTCTCTCTAGGAACTAAATTGGCCAATGCCTTGATTTTGGACGTCCCAACCTCCAAAATAGTGAGAAATAAATCTCTGTTGTTTAAGCCATCCGATCTATGATATTTTTGTTATAGCAGCCCAAACCGACTAAAACAAAAAATCTGCAGCTACCCCTCCAAAGATCAGAAATGGCACAAAGAAGTCCATTCTTACTAATTTCCTCCAACATATACTGGAGGTTCTAGACGTAAGGCAAGAAAAATAAAGGCATCCATATTGGCAAATAAGCAAAACTTCATGACGTAAAAAGTAAAATGACACAATCCACCTTTGTAGAAAATCAGATGGAATCTACAAAAAAGCAACTGGAACTAAAAAGTTGAATTTAGCAACACCACAGAGTACCTGGTGAAGCTATAATAATCAATAGTATTTCTATATACGAATAACAAACCACAAAAAAACGGAATATTTTTAAATGCCATTTACAGTAATGTCAACAAATATTCAATACTTGGATAAATCTGATAAAAGATGTGCAAGGTGTGCACACTTAAAACTATACAACATTACTTAGAGAAGTTAAAGATTTTAATAAAGGGATATACACCTCAGTCACAGATCAGAAGACTTAACATTGGTAAGAGGCGATGTCAGTTCTCCACAAATGGATCTACAGATTTAATGCAATCTGTGTCAACGTCCCAGGCTTTTTTGCAGAAATTGGCAAGCTGATTCTGAACTTCACATGGAAATACAAAGAACCCAGAATGGGCCATATAGAGGGACAGAGTTTGGAGGCTAACAGTGCCTGGTTTTGCAAAGTCAGAGTAATCAAGACGGTATGCTACTGCCATAAAGACAGACAAGTAGATCAGTGGACCAGATAGAGAGTTCAGAAATAAATCCACGTGTGTACGGACAACTGCTTTTTTTGATGCCTCATTCTTTATGTCCCCTCTGCCCTCCCACCTGGGACAACTGATTTTTGACAAAGGTTCAAAGGCAGTTCAGTGGAGAAAGGATGATCTTCCCAACAAAAATGCTGGAACAACTGGATATCTATATTCAGAAAAATCGCACTTCAGTCCATATCTCACATGACATACCAACATTAACACAAAATAGACCATGGACCTAAATATGAGACTGTGAATCTTGTTTAAAAAAAAATGAGAAAATCCTTGTGACTTTGAGTTAAGCAAAGACGTCTCATATATAACCCCAAAAGCATGATCCAAAAAGAAAAATAATGATATAAACTGACTTCGTAAAAATTTTAAACTTTTGCTCTTCAGGCGACATGGTTAGGAGAATAAAAAGACAAGTCACAGTCTGGGAGAAAATAATTGTAAAGCGTATATCTTTATTTAGTCAGAGTAATCCAGAAACAGAGCCCGTGTAGGGGAGGAGAGATCCAGCTATTGTAATAGTTGGATCATGTGATTATGGAGGCTGAGAAGCTCACGATCGGCCTTCTGCAAGCTGGAGAACAAGAAAAGCCAATAGTGTCATTTGGCCCAAGTCAAAAGGCCCAAGAAGCAAGAGCTCCAACGTCTAAAGGCAGGAGACGATGGATGTTTCAACTCGAGAAGAGAGCGAATTCGCCCTTCCTCTGCCTTTCTGTTCTATTTGGACCCTTAATGGCATGGATGGTGTGCACCACACTGGGGAGGACCACCTTGTCTACTCAGTCCACTGACTCAAATGCTAATCTCTTCTAGAAACACTCTCACGGGCACACGCAGAAATGATGTATTACCAGCTATCGGGGCATCCCCTAGCCCAGTCAACTTGACATAGAAAATTACCCATTACATCCATGCACCCAGAATGCATCAGGGACTCTCAAAACCCAAGAATAAGAAAACAACCCAATAAAGAAATGAGCCAAATATTTGAACAGACGCTTTATCAAAGAAGGTACAGGGATGGCAAAAAAAGAGCCCATGATTAAGGTGCTGATCATTAGTTATTAGGGAAATGCAAATGAAATCCACAATGAGATACCACTGCCTACCTCCCAGAATGGCCATGGTCACAAAGAGCGGGCATGCCAGGTATGGGCAAGGACGTGGAGCAACAGGAATTCTCTCGTCTGGCTGGCGGGAATGTGAAATGGTACAACCACTTAGGAAAACAGCTTCGCCATTTTCTTAGAAAGTAAAACGCAGGCCCCACCATAGGACCTAATAATCATACTCGGAATAAAGAAAGCTTACTTCTACACAAAGACCGATACGGGAATATCTGCAGCAGCTTTATTCCAGTCAGAAACCAGAATCGACCCAAAACGTCCATCCTCGGATGACCAGGTTAACAGGTTGTGGTATCTCCACACAACAGAACTGGAGCCAGCAGCACAGATGAATGAACGATCTGTACACATAACAACGCGGATGAAATGTCAGAACAAGTCTGCTGGCCGGAAGAAGCCATATACGTGTGTATGCTGCCTAACTCCATTTGTTCAAAGCTCTAAAATGCAAAATAACTCTAAAATGCAAAATAACTTCTAGCGACAGAAAGCAGGTCTGTGGTTGCCTAGGAGGGAGCAGGAGGAAGAAATCACAATGGGATCATAGGGGAACTCTTGAAGGTGCTGGGTTTGTTCATTATCTTGATGTGGTGATTGTTTCATAGAGTTATACCTGTGTCAAAACTCAAATTGTGCACTCTAAACATATATAGCTTATTATATGTCAGTTATACCTCACTAAAGCTGTTAAAATAAGTAAAACCATAAAAGAGGAGAAAGAAGAAAAGTAAAGTAACTCCAAGAAAGGTTTACATAAATTGCTCTTGCTTGTGACCTTGACCTTTGACCCTTCATTCTCAAGATTACATAAGGTTGGGAAGAGTGTTGCTTTTTTGGCTCCCCTGATAAATTGGCTTCCCATACACCTGATTTAGATATTTCTAAATACCTGGTGTTTCCCCGTCTTTTTAATAATATCTGCCTGGATTTTAATGGGGTCTACAAATGTTTTCCAAGGCTCCATAACCTTAGAACAACCAAGTGAATCAGGATAAACCTTATTTGCATGACTCATGAGCATCTGCAGCTTTATTTACTGCCTGTTCCTCATCCTCCAGAAGGAAGTCTTTGCTAGATCAGTGTTTGGGAACCTCTAAGGCTGTACCCTGAGAACGACGGGGAGTTGGAGGTGACCCAGCCGTCCCGACAAGTCAAAATCACATCTTGTCTTAGTGTGTCCTTTGTCTGCTCCGAAGTTTTATAAATATTAAATAAACAAAGTTCAGTCCTTTGGGTTTCCGAGGGAAACAGTCCTTCCCGGGTAGGGAAAAATACTCAGTCCACTGCCAAGTATTTTTAGACAAAAGCATTTCCCGCGATGATCCAAGAACTGGTGATTATGGAAGGAGAGATGGAGTCTACGGGATGCATTTGGGAGCTAAGCAAGCAGCTGTAAGCTGAGAAGGTGGGAGAGGATGTTCTGTTTCCACACTGGTTTAGAGTTCTGTCACTTCCGTCAGCCCACGAAGCCTCAGCTCCCTCGTGAGTTGAAGATAATAAAGTCCAATAAAAAGCCTATCTTGAAAACTTCTGTGCTTGAAAAACAACACAGCTTGGATGCTGGCTTTGGGGCCTGAGTCCCGGGAGGATGCTGCTCACTCGTTCAGGGCCTTTGGACCATTGTCAAAGGGCATGAGCTTGGCCTCCTCTCGGCGCCCCGTGTCCAGAAACACCACCTCGACCTGCACCTTTTCACTGATCCTCACGTGTATGTGGGTCTAGTTGAGCCAGAACTCAGTTCGAGTCATTTACTCACACCTCCTCATTGCCAGCCCCATGCTGGGTGCTTTCGAGTATCTAACCTCATTTAATTCTCAAATGGACACACCTCTTAACGGGTAGAGCTTAAAGGACTTGCTTTTAATAGAGAATGGAGCAAGCTGCATAGGGACAGGAACACAGAGTTCTCCCCAACACCCCCTCCCCCATTAACCCCAAGGGAGGGGTCTCTTAATGGCAGAAGAGTTTGAAGCCCAGCTACATGTAAACGTTTATTTTCTTCCCTTATTGGTCTAGGGATGCTCGGGCTTAGGATATGCAGAGGGTTGCAAACGCAAAACTCTGCTCACTCCAGAGCTCCCCCAGCGGCCCCACCCTCACTTTTCTCAGCTGCTCTAATGTCCCCTTATCCGTGAGGCCTTCCCCGACTAGGCCCCTGTAAGCCAGTGACCTCCCAGCACTCCCTGTTCCCCCACCTGATTCGCTGATTCTCTAGAACACATGTCCCCACCTGGCATATTATTTATTTCCTTATTTGTCTGATGTCTCTCCTCCCTCTAGAATTCAGGGGCTATGAGAACCAGCACCTGGAACTATTCCTACTAGATAAATCTTTGTTGGTTGAATGAATGATTGTGAAGGAACGACTTAAGGGACCATCAAGAGCGATTCTGATTCTGCATGATCTTTGCCTTGGAGGCTGCCTTTGGGACCTTCCACTTTGGCATTAGGTGGTTCTGGTGTGACGCTCCCTGGGAGGAGATGCTCAGCAGAGCTTCTGACGTGCCCACCATGCCCTTTCCTCCACCAGGGGACTATAACACACACAATGGACCTTCCACGCCGGCAAAAGAGGGAGATCCGGACAGGCCACACAGGGCCTCCGACGGGAAGCTCCGAGGACGGTCTAAGCGGAGCAGTGACCCCTCCCCAGCAGGGGACAACGAGATCGAGGTAACGCCAGCCGCCTCTGTTTGACTTGGTGAATGTCCTCCCCATCTGTGGCCAGAATGGGAGGGGCAGGGACAGAGTTCTGTCCAAGTGCACGGGGGAGAATGGCCCTCTGTCTTCACGAAGCACGGTAACAGAAGAGAACACTTGAGGGACAGTAGGGAGGAATCAGGTTGGCCATATGGATGCACTGTTGACAGGCAGGCTAGGAAAAGTGACTCTGGAAATGACAAATGGTTCTCAAACATAGTAGCAGCCGCAGAATCATCTGAGGGTTATGAAAACCCAGACCTCCGGGGCCCCACCGCCAGAGTTTCCAGTTCAGCCGATCTGAGAATTTGCTTCTCTAACAAGTTCCCAGATGCTGCTGGTTTGGGGACCACACTTGGAGATCCCTTAGTAAAGACGACAATGGGCAGTGGACCTTCCCAGAGTGGTCTGAACCCTGGCTACCTATCAGAATCACCCGGGATGCTTTGTAAAATACAGACGCTCAGGCCTCACCTCGAGTGATTAAAATAAATTAAATTAAAACACGGCCAGGGGGAGTCCTGCACGCTCTCCTCGTGACTCTGACATGACAGAGATGTTTGTCGACCTGGAGACGGGAGGCTGGCTCAGATGAGTGTGCATGGTTCCTGGGAGTCTGAGTTTCTCTCACAGTGGCTTTCAACGGGGCTGAACCTCAGAATCTCCCGGGGAGCTTTGAGAAATCTTCATTCTCAAGCTGCTCCCCCGCATCATTTAAATCAGATTCCCTGAGGGTGGGACCCACGCATCAGTATTTTTACATTCCCCAGGTGATTTCAGAGTACGGTCCAGGAGAGGACGGCTGGTCTAAGGGATGCACCGATCTTTATTGTACTAAGGGAAGTACGGGATTATCGGTCAGGCCCTGACGTTTTCCCAGACAAGCACACAAAAAAGAGCAGCATGCATGAGAGGAGGGGGAGGGTCTTAGTGAGGACAGAGGCCCGGTGAATGCCCAAGAAACAGGCAGAAGCAACTGTTATCTATCAAGGGAGAACAATGAACGTGTGCCCTAGTTCGTACTTCTTTGCAAAAGGCAGCCATTTGCTGACTTGCGTGGCCGTGGGTATGTGTATAGTTTCAAAATTAGCATCAGTGCCAAGAAATGCAAATACTGAATCATCACATCCCTATTCATAATCCTGTCCAATCTATGTAGCAGCTGCAAAGCCGGGCCCACAGACTCAGACATGCCAAGAAATACCATTTTCATCATGTCCTTGAAGTCAAGGTAATTTTGACTCTGGGTCTCCGTCCCATCTGGGTGGTAGGAAACTCTGTCTCCTTACCGAAGCACCTCCCCTCCCAGAATTGTATGAGAATCTCAGGGTTTGAGTGGCCTCAGAAAAAAAAACAAGACGCCCTGATGTCTAGTGGGGCTTGCTTCGTCACTGCCGCCTTCCTCACTGTCCGCCCACAGTGGTCAGTGGCAGTCCAGCCGTTCTCCGGCCTCACCTCCGTGCCATCCATCAGGCAGAGGCATCCTTGGTGAGGACAAGAATCTTGGAGTGTGAACTACAATCCTTTGATTGCAAACAACAGAAACCAGTTCTGGTCCCTTAAGCCAAAAGGAATTTACTGAGAGGGAGTCGTAAAACCAGGAACAGGAACGAAGGCCTTGCCAAGGAATCCGGGGAACCTTCTGGGTGCCCGCCTCTGCCGGAGAATGAGCCATTTGAAATGCCAGTGCCACTTGCATGGATGTGCGATTTCAAGGAGACAGCATCCCGTCGGCCTGGCTCGGGTCTTACGCTTGCTCACAGTTGCCAGTTTCACAAAGACAGCGCGTGATGGGAAAAGAAAACCTGGTGCTCTTATCAGAAGGGAGTGGATGCTGGAGGCACAGGCAACAAATGCCCACCCCCAGGACATTCGCTTCTTGCCCACTATTCGCTGGCAGGGCCGAATTCCTTAACCGGTGTTGACTAGGAGGATTTTCACAGTTGTTCATGGCTGGTGTCTGTTCCAGCAGGCATCGCCTCCGAGAGCTCGGCCACCATGGGGACCTGCAACAGGACCAGTGTCGCTCCTGCTTATGGACCTATTCTCAGTCCAGGGGATTCTGTTCTTGCTTTTCCTCTGATTCTTAAAGGCCCCACCTTCCAAGATTGAGGAGACTTCACACAATCCCATTAGGAAAAAGCAAAAAGACTATTTATTAACCTCAGGTGTCCTTTCTGCCCTCCCATATTTCTGAGGATTTTCCAGTTTGAAGTTACCGAGCTGTGGAAATCATGAAGAGCAACATACATTTTAGTTTTTTTGGGGTTTTTTTTTACGTTATTTGGTCACCGAACATGGTTTCTGCTCTTGGTACAGGATGGTGGGGGCTGAGAGCCATTTTTCCATTAAACTGAGAAGGAGGTGAGGGTGGCATGGAAGTCAAAGATTATGGGGTGATACTATTCTGGAAACATCTACCTCTTGATTTCCAGAGTAAGTACCGCTGGGCAAGCACAGCTGAGAAGGTGTGAGCCGTGTTTCACTTCTGTGCTTAATGTCAGCTTGGGGGGTTTGCACAGGTCGCACCTCTTAAGTCTTCGGCGGTTTTGCTAATGAAGCCCACGAGAGAGAAATTATATAAGGAAGTGGAAAGGAGGAAAATTCCGAGTGCATATTAGTTAAACTCCCTCAGCTGCAGGTGCCAGAAACCAACGTGAGCTCACCTAAACGAGAAAGCTGAACTTCTTTTAAGGATGCAAGGATCCTCGTAGAACCCAAGGGCAGGGGTAGAGTGGAGTGTCCAGGGCAAGGAAGTGCATTGACACCTCTCCCCCCACGTGCCACAAGGAAGGTGCTAGAATCTGCAAGCAATGCTGGCTTTCCCATGGCTCTCCTCTAGGCCCCTCATTCTGCTTCTGACTGAAACCAGGTCTCCTAAAAGGGTCGTCTTTCCATTTCTCGCCCCTGTGTTCCTCTCTCTTTCTCTCTGAAGACTGGCCTTCTCTGCCCTTCAGAACATGCGGCTACCAACAAAACCCAAAGGCAATGTATTTCTTTCTAGGCCCCAATTTTAAGTTCCCAGGAAAAGGCCTCTGACCCGAATAGAATTAGGGGCCCACCCTGGGCCAAACCCAGTGGGCTAGGGAGTAGGTCACCTGCAGAAAGGCCACCAGGAACTTCCACTGAGGCTCTAGGGCAGGGGAATAGGCTGGTGGGCTAGTGGGGGAAGGGGCCTGATCTTCTTCAGAGGGCATGTCAGAGGTAATTGAATTGAGCCTGCATTAAATTTGAAAATATTTGTGGATTTTTAAAAACTCTCTTACCAAAATATCTAAGTTTAATGGATCTAGTTAATTTAGATAAATTAGGACTTAGCATTTTAAACCCTGGACATCCTTCTCAAAAACTGGTTTTTCAAACAAGACCCATAGGGACTCTACTTAATATCATGACCCAGCTCATAGCCATCAACTACTAGACCAAGAAATTCACAAAATTATACTCAGGTCTGCTAATTATTGGAAAACTCCTGCTCTAACTGACCTTTTTCGTTTCGATACCACCCTTCTCTTTCTTTTTAAAGGCAGGGAGGTGTCAAAGACACCAGTGGAGGGTCACACTGCGTAGGTACATTTGCCTCGCCTCTGTCCCCCCTTCCCTGCCCAAGACCAGCTACTCAAATGGTCAGTCAGGGCTTTTGTTGTTAAAAGTAATAATCCCCAGAAAAATGAGGACAACCAGCAGTATTAAAAGATAGGATAAATATGTATGATAAACATCAAGAAAGGTAATTTAAGAAACAGAAAATGACTTTCTAAAATTCTGATTGTTTCATAAAGATTTAAGGAGATATTACATTTATTAAATAAGAAGTGTCCGCTATTGGGAAAGGAACACTCAGAGTTAATATGAATTTTAAAACACGAGCAAGAATCAAAAATGGAAGAGAAAGTTTAAGAAATCTCTCAGAACATAGATCAAAAAGACAAAATTATAGAAATTATATTTTTAAAGATAAGTCATATCAATCCAGAAGGTCTAATTTGACTGTTAGAAATTCCAGAAAGAGAGAACGGTGGGAAAGATAGGAGGAAATTATTTGAAGAAATAAGATTGAACATGCCTAAGTGCAGAAACTGTATGAATGAAGGAAGACCACACCTGGGTATATCCTCATGGAATCGGAGGGGACCAGGTATAAAAAGAGTTTCTTTAAAAAATCCTAGAGAGAAAAAAATAATAAAACCTACAAAGGACTGACAACAAGCTAAACGTCAGACTCTTCAATCATGCTGGATGCACAAGATAATGGAGGAATTCTTTCAAAGATCCAAAAAATGTTCCTATTCCAGTTGGAATTCTGCACCCACAGGAACAAAATGAAGATCTCACTAGGTATGCAAAAATTCAGCAAGATCCTTTTCCACGCACCCTTTGAGAGGCAGCAGTCTAAGGATGCACTCAAAGCAAAACAAGGAAGAAAAATCAAGAAGCGATTCGGGATCCAGGAAGCAGTGGAGCTGACCCAGAAATAACGGAAAAGGGAAATCTCAGGATGCTGGCTACGCAGCGGGCCTACAGCCGATCCAGTCGGCACTGGGGCATTCCGTCCCCGAGGATGCACATCTTCGATACAGAAAGTGTGGCTGAACTTGAGATTCTGGCGAAGGCACGTTCTCGGAAACAAGAAAATTACTTAAGCAACTAGTAAATTCCTGCAAAACCCAAAAGTTTTGCACCAAACAGGCTCGATTCCTATGAGAACAGGCTGCGATGTGGCACGATTTTAATCGGGATGGAATACAGGAAAGGAGAATGCATAAGACCTTGAGGGTGGGAACGGTCTCTTTAAAATGGCCCTGGGATTAGGACATTGGGCACACAGGGAAGGAAGTGACGTTGTAGCATATCACTTGGCTCTGCAGTGATCACAAGACGTAAGTGCTCCTTAGTGGTTACCAGCTTTTCAAGTCCACATGTAGACAGAGCACAGGAGGCTTAGTCATAAAACCAAATATACCGATTTAGCCGCACTGACAATGCTAAGGTAAAGCTAAAGCTGATGAGTATGAGAGAGAGGAGGAGCTAGGGGGAAGGGGAGACACAGCGATATTCATATCTTCCATCTGGGTTTACTGTCTTAGCCGAGGGAGAATGGCCACAGCTGATGGAATTGGAAATAGAAGGGTTCACATGTGTGAAAAATGTAAACTTCTGGAGAAGCGGTGGAGATTGCCGTGAGCTAAACCCACATCTTTCAGATCGCCAAGTCCAAAGGTTTTGCTTAATGTTGGCTCATCCATAAGGAAAGGTCTGAGTGTGTGATTCTGGAGGTAACCACCAGGATTGCTAAAGACAGAAATGGTCGAAAGACTCGCGGGGAGCTGTGAAGGTAAAATGGTGGTATTTCATTTTGTCAGATGAGTTTTATCGTTTTTATTGCTGAGTTTGGACTGAAGCCCTCCTTTTTTTTTTTTGAGTTTGTATGTGGAATCTGCTGGGTTGATAGGAGCCCAAAGCTTAGCCATAAGCATATACTTTACACAGCTGAGGTTGGATGGGGACGCAAGGACACGTCAGTGAGTCACAGGTTTTATAACTTAAAGATAATGTCTTTCAAGATGTCTTTTCCCTCCGGGGAATAATTTCTGCAGACGTTAAGTCAGACACAAGCAAATCCGTTTGTCTCCATTCTCTTCCTCTCTTTCATCGCAGCGTGTGTTCGTGTGGGACTTGGACGAGACAATAATTATTTTTCACTCCTTACTCACGGGGACTTTTGCATCCAGATACGGGAAGGTAAGAATCCATTCGTCTCCCTTTTTTTCCCCCATCACGACCATCTGTCCGGCTGATTTGTCCTGGGGATTGCGGGGGCAGTTTATGAGGCGGCTTCTCCAACAAAAGTTGCTCTTCGGGGCCCACGAGGGTTTGAGAACACCTATGGGATTTTCTCTTGACATGTGAACATTTAATTAGCTTCCTCTTTTATTGTCTCCCAAGCTTTTTCTTCTAACACATGAAACGTTCAACATCCACTTAATAGGATGTAAGTTCATAGTTGTTGGCTTTCTCGGAAGAGGACAGGGGTACGCTGCAGCCAAAACCAGTTTCCTAGCTAAAACACAAGGTAGAGTCTTTTTCTTCATCCCTGTTGTTTATCTTAGTGTCTCCGGCGATGACCTGAATGTTCCTTTCATTTTTCTGAGACGGGGGAGGCATTTTGTCTGCTCCAGCGTGGATCTTAGCAGCGGCTCTGCAAACGTATTATCAGACAAATTATGTTGGGGAGCCATCCAGTTAGAAATCCAGGCAAATGCAACGGGCCCGTCGGTGGTGAATGGAAAAAATACTGAAACCCCTTGAATAGTGCAAATGTGAACCCACCTGCTAAACCCCAAACCCTGCCGATCGCTTGCACTCATCCCGAGGGCTTCCCGACAAACCACATGTGGATGCTCCAGGGAGACAGGTGGGGGCAGAAGGGCGGAGCTCAGAGCCCTGAGGCGAGCTGTCACCTCCCCCGAGGTGAGCGACCCGTTGGCGGCTGCTCCCACGCCTGGGTAGGAACCATGAGGCTCGCAGCGCCTGGAAAATACTTCTGCTTCTGTTGAGAGACCAGGAATACGATTTGACATCAGCTCATGACTTTTCCAGCTGCTCGTGTTTCTTAACGGGACTTAGAACGAGCTGGACGTGTAATTAGCAGAGAGAGATTTGTCGCATGCCGTTCTGGTGTAAAGGGTGTAAAGGGGGTGCTGGCGGTGCAGAAGTCTCTTAGGCGCAGGAATGCCGTTAAGACGGGAAATCCGGTTTGCGTGTTTGCACTGTGCACAGGGGAGGTGCAGGATGGCAGAGTTGGGAGCTGCTGAAAACCCCCGAGTGGGGTTGGCCGCCGTCGACATAAGTGGGGCCGCCCCAAAGGGGCCACTGCAGCGAGTGGCCCTCTGGGTCTGAGTGCTCCATGGTTTTTCTAACCAAAGTCACCTCTTCCCCTCAAAAGCATGCTTTCACTCTTCTTTCTCTTGAGATAGCCCCCTTGGAAGTCCCACAGCTTCCTGCAGCAAACTGGTTCTCACGAGTTGTGCAGGGCTCTGTAACCCCAGGCATGGTTTTGGTGTCTTGTCTCACCACCACTCCAGAAACCAAATTGTGGGCTTCCTCAAGGCCAGGACAAAGCCCGGAGCTCCTTTCTGAGCCCCGTGCCACCTGGTCCACATGATTCCTCATGGCCAGCCACCTCTCTCCAGTCTTGCCACCTGCTCCCAGCTGTCTTCACCTCCAGCTGTCTTGTCTCCCAGCTTCCACTCTCGCCTCCTACTGAGGGGACAAGATGCAGGCCCTCATCCCAGGGCCCTCCGTGAGCAGGCCCTTGCCCACTCTCCAGCCCCGTCTTCTACTACTCAGCCGGAGTGGCTTTCTGTTCTTGAGCCTGCCCCGTTCTCTCCCATGTCTGCTGGGCTTCCTCCAGAAGCAGAGCTGCGGACCAGCAGTGAGTGCAGGTAGTTTATTTGGGGGTAGATTCCAAGACGCATCAGATACAGAGTGGGGAAGTGAGACAGGGAAGGGAAGGCAGCCACTGCAGGGTACAAAGTAGTTACTTCTGTGAGTGACTGGGGCTTGGTCCCCCGGGGGCCTCTGGGAGACTGCAGAACACACCTCAGAGTTGACCCACCCCATAGTGAAGGTGCCGGGGTGTTTATCTACAGATTCGCTTCTCAGGGCCTGAGGGCTTCTCCTAGGGGCATTACCTCCCTGACCTTCTGGCCTCTGCATGTACCAGAATAGTGACAGCTGAGCAGACCTAAAGGAGAGGCACATTGGAAGCCTCTGCTGTAATCTAGAATGTTCTAGAAAGTTCTTTGACTAGGTCAAATCTTATCTTTCAGTTCTCAGTGTAGCCTCTTCCAAGAGCTCTTTCCTCACCACTCCCCTGCCTCTAAAGTGCATCTGTCCCCATAACTGCATTTTTCATTTATATTATAGTTATGCATTTAATGTCTATCTCCCTTCTAGGCTATATGTACCACGAGGGCAGGGACCACAAACAACTATCAACCCAACTAAGTACAATGCATGGGCCAGAATTGCTCAATAAGTGTCTGTTGCATGAATGAAGAATGACAATTCTCTAAAATGAAAGCTGCATGACGACAGACACCTTGTTCTTTTGTTTTGTTTATTGCTTTATCCCAAGTGCACAGTGCTCCCCCACGTAATAGGCATCAAATAAATATTGTGGAAGGAATGGAGGGAGGGAGAGAGGGAGGAAGGGAACACAAAGCACAGTATCAAAACAAAAATGTCCTGACTTGTGACACCAGCCAAATGCAGCCTGCAGACATTTTTTGTTTGGCCCCTAGAGTGATTGAAAAAATGTGAATTTGTCGCCAACGTTTTAAAAATCAGGAGATTGTACAGACCAAAACAATCTAGATTTCCAACTCTTCTTGAAAAATTAGAAAATCTGGCAATTCTGCATTCCCAAGTGGCAGCAATCAGCAGGACTGAGCAGGGACTGCCACTCTCCGGGCGATCCACGGCCCCTGCCTGGCCTGTTTAACCCATTTATGGCACCCACCCAGCCCCATTGGCACCTGAGTTTCAACATTCATCTTAGAACTGCAGAACCACAGAAGGTCAGAGCAGGAAGGACCTGGGAGACCATCATGCTCAATGTGTTTCCAGAGTACATGAGGAGAAACCGAGGCCCAGAGAGACTAAAATCATCCACAAGAGAGTGAGAGTCAGACCTCAGGCCCACTTGCCTCCCCAGGTGCTCCCAGGATATACAGGGGGAACTGAGGTGAAAACCTCTTGGAGCCCCCACATGTCCTGTGCCATCTTCATCACTCTTCCAGAATTTTCCACTCCCTCCTCCAACTCTCTCTTAAGTGAAGAATGAGTATTTTTTATTTGCTAAATGTAGCAACCCTTAGATTCAAATTAACTATTGCTTCAACAAGGTAGAATATTTCCCTCGCCTAACAGTCCAAGTGTAAGCAGTTTAAGCTGGTTAGGATGCTACCCAGCTCCAGGGACCCTCTGTCTTATTCTCTGCCATCTCTGAAGCTTTGCTCTCATCGCCAAGATAAAACAGCTCACTCCCGTGGCTATATTCCAGCCATTGAGAAGGGAGAACAGGAAAAGGGGAGTTCGCCCCGCTCTCTCTTATTTTCTTATTTTTTGTTTCTCTCTTTAAAGGCCAGACTCAAGTTGCACATATCACTTCTGCTCGCATCTCATCGGCTGGAACTGGATCACATGGCCACATCTAGCTGCAAGGGAGTCTATAAGGCCATATCTAGCTGCAAGGGAGTCGCACACCCCATTAAAATTTAGAGACTATTATTCTGAGAGGGCGAAAGGAAAAATGGATACTGGAGGACAACGAGCAGTTTCTAGCACAAAGAACCATGTAATAAGAGGAAGAACAATGAGAGAAAAATATTGAGGAAAAACAATTCGTTCTGTTCAAAAGGCATGAAGGACAACTGGTCATGGCCCTGACTTTTGACCCATGGCTTTGTCTTTGTGCTTTTCCACTCGGTGCAGCCATGTGGGCTTATTATTAGTAGCTAATATCAATCAGGACTCTCCGTCTGAAGCACTGAGTGCTTAAGCTACAAAGAAAACTTATCGGATTAAAGAAATGAAAAATGCAAGGATAGGTAGGATTCAGGTTGGGCTGGATCCAGCAGCTCAAGCAGTATTCTCAGGGCTTGGTGTTTCTGCACCCCCTCAGCCAGCCAATTCTCTTCAGTGACTCTGTCTCAGCAATTCCAGCTAAAAGAGACCTTCTACCTCCCAAACTCCTGCACAACTCCCAGGCATCAATCTCCCTGGCCCAGACTAGGTCAAATACTTATCCATACGCCAACCTCTGTGTCTTTGATTGGCCGGCCTAGATCAAGAGCCCACTGTGCTGGCATAAATGAGAGGAAGAGCAGGTAGGCTCCATCCCAACCAGATGGAGCTCGTAGGGAGGCATGGTCCCTCAGGGGAAACAGGTGCTCTTTCCAGAGGAGGCTGAGAACTATGAAGGTCCAGAATTGGCTCTGAAGGTCAAACCCCCTGTACATCCACGCCAAGGATCAGGAGCTCTTTGCTTGCGACCGTGGTGTTGACACTGCACAGGAAGCAGAAAGCACGTCAGTTGTTATCCCGGCCGAAGGGGCGACGCATGGTTTACTTAGGGAAACAAGACCAACAGAACACAGATGATTAAGGGATGATTCTAATCAGTGTCTGAGTTTTAAAACAGAAACGGGGCTCCCTTCCTGTTCCCAGTCAGAGCATGTGCTGCTCGAGGCTGTCATCTCTCCCCTTCCTTTCCGTCTCTTCCTGCCCAGCACTCAGAGCCAGAGCACCCCTCTGGTAGCTGTACCTCCCTGCGTCTTGTGGATCCATTTAAGTTCCCTGGAGAGCTGGAGCAGCCAGCGACTGCCGCCTCTTTCCTAACCTCTCCTCCTCCCTCCCCGCCTCCCCCAAAGTCCAACTCTGTTTGCTCCAACTGAAATTAGGCGAATGCAAGGTGGTCAGGAGTCCTTGCCTGTGGCCAGGAAGGGGTTCTAGGAGGGATTTATCAGCAGCCCTCCCGGGGGTCACGGTGGGCCAGCCCCGATGCCTCCTTTTATGCCCCACCTTCCAGGCAGCTCCGTACCAAATGGAGGCTCAACCCCGAGACCCGTTGTGCGTTTCTTTAATAACAACTTTATTGAGGTGTAATCACATACCATAAATTTACCGATTTAGAGTGTATAATCCGGTGGTTTTTAGGACAGTCACAGAGTGGTGCAACCATCCCCACTCTCTAATTTTAGAACGTTTTCATCACCCCAGAAAGAAACCCCACAGCAGTGAGCAAACGTTCCGCATTCCCCTCTCCCCACAGCCCTGGCAACCACTAATCTGCTTTCTCTATGTACAGATTAGCTTCTTCTGGACATAAATTGACCCGTGCAGCCTGTGGTCATTTGTGGCTGGCCGCTTTTGCTTAGCGTTGTTTTCAGGGGTCATCCACGTTGTAGAAGGTATCATGGCCTCATTTCTTTTTATGGCCACATGCTTGTCCATGGTACTTCGTTTTGCCGATCCGTCCATCAGTTGGTGGGCCGCTGGGGTGCTGCCACTCTGGCTGTGGCGAATCGTGCTGCTGTGAACATTTGTGTGCCAGTTTTCGATGCTCCTAGATGTATACTAGGAGTGAAATTGCTGGGTCATATGGGAACTCGAGGTTTAACATTTTGAGGGGCTGCTAGGCTGTTTCCCAGAATAGCTGCACCATTGTACGTCCCCGTAAGCGATATGTAAGGGTTCCAGTTTCTCCCTATTCTCGCCGTCCCTTGTGGTTGTCTGTCTTTTTGACTCGAGCCCTCTGAGCGGATAGGAAGTGCTATCTCACTGTGGTTTTGATTTGCGTTTCCCTAATAGCTAATTAATTACGTTGACGAACTAACGATGTTTCCGTGTGCTTATTGGCCATTTGTAACATCTTCTCTGGAGAAATCGCTACAGCTATTCAACTCCTTCGCCCATTTTTATCAGTTTGTCTTTTTAATGTTGCATTGTCAGAGTTATTTGTGTCCTCTGGGTACCAGTCTGTTATCAGAGATGTGGTTTGCGAATACTGCCTCCCAGGCTATGGCTTGCCTTTTCGCTTTCTTTCTGGTATACTTTGAAGGCTATGAAGCTTTGCAGGGGGGAAACGGTGAAATTCAATTTCAGGGAAGGCGACCTCGTGGAGAAAGTGGATTTTTGATGGAGACCTGAAGGAAGTAGAGGAACAGGTATCAGGTGGAAGACAGAGGGGCTGGCCCGTGCAGAGGCCCTGATGTGGCAGTTCTCCTGGTGGACTCAAAGGACAACAGGGAGGATCGTGAGGCTGGAGCAGAGCAGGCGGAGGGGAGGGGGGCTACTCAGCCAGCTTTTACTCGGAAGTGGGGGCCATGGTGCTCTGGAGTGAGCGAGGACAGGGTCTGAGCACCCCGGGCAGAGCGGACTGTCTAGGAGGGCCAGGTTAGACGCGGCAGGCCAGCGAGGGGCCGCCTGCAGCAGGGCCGCGGGAAGACCATGGCCGTTAGGAGTGCGGTGGCAGGATGGGGCGGCGAGGCGGGTGGCAGTCTGGGTAGATTTCGAAGGCAGCGCCAGCCACAGGTGGGTGCGATGCTGTGCCTTCTCCTCACCCTCGGGCTCCAGCGGCGCCCATTGTCTGTCCTCGGCCTCCCTCCGCAGGGACCCGCTCGCGTCTCCGTTGCCAGCCAGCAGGTTCCTCTAGAGCAAATTCTCTCATTTTTGCCCGTTCACTGTGTGCCAAGCTCCCTACCTGGAATGTTCTTACTTGTTTACTTACGTTTTGAGCCGGACCTCTGGCGCAGATGTCGGGTTATTCCCTTTGTCCACGCGAGGCCGCTTTCTCGGTCCACGCGGGTACGAACGTGCGTTTCCCCATCCCCTCCCCGTGGTCTAATGTGTAGCTTTTTGTTTATTTTCACGTATTTTCTTCTTGTGTGCACTTATTTGCTGTGTAGATAAATGGCGTGGTGTAAACGCCCTGTGTTTCTCACTGTCCCCCCCACCCCACCCCATGGTATTGGATCCTCCACGTCACCCTGTCCCGCTCCATGGGTCTAACTCAGTCCTTCTCACCTGGAGGCAGTCTTGCCCCTCAAGGGGCATTTGGCAACGTCATAACATTTTGGTTGTCACGCCTTAGGGTAGGGCTGTGAGCATCCGGTGGGTGGAGGCCCCGGGTGCTGCGAAATGTCCAGCAGTGCCCAGTTCGGCCCCCACAACAGGATCGTCTGGCCTCAGATGTCCATGGTGCTGCTGTGGAGAAAACCTGCCTTAACCACGGCTCTGAACCCAGAGTTCCTGTCTTCCTTACCCTCGTCCCCATGGGGAGGACACCCAGGCTCTCCCACTGAATCCCACCACAAACATAACAGGTGTGGCTGCTCCCGTTAGACCCATTTCTAGAGAAACTGTGATTCAGACAGGGTCACCCTGCCTGGAAAGGATGAAAGCTGGGATTGTGGCCCCCTACTCTTAGCCATGTGTCTGAGCTGCGTCCCCAGGATCCACGTGAATGTCCTCACGGTAAAAGTTAAAAGCCACTGGAGCGAACGCTTCTGCTTGACTGTGAGTTCCAAGAGCACACAGACTGGGTCTGATATGTTCATGGCCTCATCCCCTGGCACCTGACGACAGTGCCTGGCACATCCGCTTGACAAAATATTTGTCGAATAAACAAATAAATAAACAGCTTGTGGGTAGGGAGTTTTCAGCATGCGTGATCGCAAGCGCTGCAGAAATGAGATTCCAAGGTGCCTGCCCTCGAAGGAACAGATATCCACACTTGGGACAAGACAGGGGCCTGTCAGCATCTCTCCAGGGCCAGAATGCCGGGTGCCAGCCTGGCCTGGCCTCACCCAGAGCTTGGCCCGCAGCAGGAGTTTAGCAAAGGCTGTGGAGTGTTGAGCAAGTAGCCACGATAGTCAGGCTTTGGACCAGGGACACTTTGGCAGGCGAGGGGACTTGGGTGGAGCCAGGTGACCCTTCCTGCCTGCCTGGGCCGAATCCTACCCGAAGTTTCCTTCCACGTCACCCTTGAAAGGCCCCAGGCCTTGCGCAATCTGAAGAGATTAGAGGTTTCAGGCATTTGGCCTGAAGACGGGTTTAGTTTGGTCCCCTGGCATTTCCTTAAATTATAAATTCATTGCCAATATTTTTAATTCTGGGTATTTTACATAAAAATCTGGATGTCTCGCTTCTCTTGGAAAATGGGAAGGTCTGGCAACGCCAGGTCTTAGTTTTCAAAGAGTGGGGACCCTCTGACAGGACGTGTGCCCCTGGGTTCACCTCAGACCCGCTCACTCCCCGAAGCAGAGCATTTACACCCCCGGGGCTTGGCGTCATGGAGCTGCTCCACTGGTGTATGGCTCCTCTTTCACCCCCAGAAGCATTTACACCTGTGACACACCAAGGCCAGGGGGTGGGGTATGTACAGAGATCACTGGTCCCCACTCACCCCAAATCCTCTGCTCCCCCCAGCCAGATTCCAGGCTTTGTCCGGTTCTGAACCATGCCAGATGCAGCTATTCACCTCCTAAAGGTCATCTGCCTTGGGAATCGTTGTCATGGCTGGAGATTCTGTTTACTCGGTGTGGTTTAAGTCCCCACCACCACCTCTCCCTCTTCCAACAAATAGAAGAGAAGCGCTACTACCCGTCCAGTGGCACGTCCTCAGGAAAGTCTCTGGCCTCGACTAGGTCCGTGCCCTGTTGATGGCCCACAGCACCACGGGGTTCTCAGGTGTCCATTTCTAGCTGCGATGAGTTCATCGTAGGATAACACCATCAGCATCGTTATTAAGTGACTGGGATTGAGTTTTCATGAGAGCAGCCCTGTTGAGGCCCCACCTTTACCCCTGTATCCCTCCCGGCTCCCATAAGCATGACAGCTAGGTACCTGTGACTCTCAGGGGCCTTCTTCACAGCCTCTCACATGTCCCCAGAGGGGCAGAGCCCCAGTTTCCCACAGCAGCGACCTGCTCATGGGCCCAGCCTCATTGACGTCCTCCCTTCCTCTCCCTGCTCACTTCCATACTCCGCCACCAGTGCTTGGCAGGTCACCTCCCAGAGAACTTGCTTGCACCTGAACCCTGGCCTTAGGGTTTGCTTCAGGGAACACCCGAACTAAGACCCTGGAGGGTCTGATGCTCGACTTCATAACTGGTTCTGATCGGTACCGAAACTCTTCCCTGGCAGAGACCCCATTGCAACCTAAGCCCTCTGTTAGAAACGCAGTCTCCATCACACCCCAGACGTACCGAACCGGAATGGACATTTAAACTTGACCTCCAGGCGATTCCGAAACACGTTAGTCTGTACGGCGAGTTGCAGGCCATGAATTCACCTGGTGACAGCTTTGCTCGTGGATAGCCAGCCCCCCAGCCTGTAGAGAGAGTATGGCCGACCCTGGACTCCCCTGCCCCCTCCAACCAGCCGCAGCCCCCACTTCCCCGCGGGTATTATTACGTGATTCCGGCTCGGGTTCCGGAATCCAATACCCAGCACAGTGCCATCAGGACTCAATCAGATCCAGTTGGCGATCCACGGCCTGGCCTGGCCGTGACTGCTTTACAAACTGAGAAGAAATAAAAACCGGGGTTTTACGACCCCGCGGTGGAGAACTATTTGTAGAAGTTGCTAAGGTTCAAATCAAAAGTGCCCTCCCTGGAGGACTATTAGTTAATGCAGGGGACTGAGGCATCTCTCCCTTTCTTTCTTTTCCCCCATCTACCTTGAGATGTGGCCCTAATTCACTCCTGCAGTTCAGACATCTAGAGCTTTCCATCCTTTGACAAAACACAAGCCAAAGTGCTTAAGGACATCTGTTTATTTTATTCTTTTAATGAGAAAACCTTGCCGTTCCTCCGGGCTCAGCTGTGTTTATTTACATTGTGTTAGCCATGTGAGGCAAGCACCTTGGAAGTTTAAGGGCTGGCCCGGGCCCTCGCAGCGGCCTCCAGCGCTGAAATGGAGTCAGGCCGGCCCAAGGAAAACAGAGTGCTTGGAACTCTATAAAATAGATTTTCAAAACAAATACTGCCTAATTCACTCGGTAGATGTGGATTAAGTCAAGATGAATACAATTTGGAAGGGATTTTCTGAGGAAGTCGGAGATTTCTTTCCCCCACTGGGGGTTAAACCTTGTATTTAAGTCTCCTCCCCCCCACCCCACCAGCTCCCTTTTCAGTTGAGTAAAAGGTATTTAGTCTTTGTGGCTAATTAAAAAAATAGTGGCTTTGATTGGCCTTCTCCAGCAGTGATTATTTTCTTTGTAGGACCAGGAATGGTGACTTAACTCGTCACTCCATTCCATCCAGTAAGGGCAAGAGGCGCACATCTGCAGTTGTCATTCTGGCGGGGGTGGCGGAGGCAGAAGCTGGGAAGTGCTTTGAAAGGCGTCCTGGAGGTGAATGACAGTCGCAGGGGCCTCCGGCTGAGGGGGTGGCACCCTTTGTTGATTTAATCCCCTATAATTGTGCTTCCCTGAGCCAGTGGGCCTCCCCGCCAAGTGCCTCTGCTTATGTATTTTAGAGCATTAAAGGATTATTTCCAACATAAAATATATCTTAGAGATGGTTTGAGGTTGTCAGAAAAGCGTTCATTAGCAGAGACTCGCTTTGAAGCGCCGTGCTCTCCGCCGCTTGGAGAAAGACCTCACCTCGAAGAATCCCTCAACTCCAGGGTTTGGGACTCGTTAAGACTCCCGAATGCTCCTCATTTTCCACCCACAAATCTAACAAATGCCGACTGCTTCCCCGGGAATTCTTTCGCCTTTTCTAGCCCCGCTTTTATGAATGCTAAAGGGCATCTGAAATAATAATAATAATAATAAGAGGGATTTAAGTCTCCTCTGCAAAACCTACAACAAATTGGTGGTTGGGTTAGAGTGAGAAGCTCTTTTGTCTTCTGTAAATACAGGGGTTGCCACTCACCCTGATAAGTGGTGAAAACAAATCCCAGGCACCCTGCGAACCTAAATAATGGGAACCATTTTCCTTTAGGCTTAACTAGCAGGTTGAGACGCCGTCTCCCCCAGTGTCCCACCTGAACTTTATATGGTACTTATTTCCCAACAATAGGGCTCTTGAGCTGTCTAAAGAGCTCTGGAATTCCCCGGAGCCTGTAGTGAGGAGGGTGTGCCTCGGTGAATGGCAGGGAGATGTCAAGGCGGTGGCACTGGGGGTCGATGTTGATGGGGAAATTGAAGGTTTCCCCCATCGTGCCTGCTTCCCACGCGTCATCTGTCAACTGGTGGACTTGCGGGCCCTTCTGGTGGCAGGCGAGTCCCCCTCGTGGGGCCCAGTTCAAAGCAGAAATGTGCAGTCTGAGAAGCCCTTTGGAGAAGCCCGTCAGTGGATGAATGGATAAACACATCTCAGGATAGTCATACAGTGGGATTTTTTTTGGCCATAAAAAGGCATGAAGTTCTGATTCATGCTACAGTGTGGACGGACCCCAAAAATGTATTCATGCCAAATAGAAGAAGCCAGACACAAAAAAGGCATCCATTGCGCATGACATGTCCAGGACAGGTAAATCCACAGGGACAACATGCAGGGACAAGGGGACAAGGGGAGTGGGGAGTGGGGACCCACTCCCTCCTGGGTATGGGGTTTCTTTTTGAGCTGGTGAAAGTATTCTGGAACGAGATAGAGGTTTGCTCATCTGTAAAACTGGAATAACTGTTTCTGTCCCACTGACCCCAAAAGACCAGCCTGAGAATCGTGTTTCCCGAAGGGAACGCGGGTTCTGTTAGAGAAACACAAACTTCCTGGAGCTGCTAAAAGATGAACATCTTTGCCTCGAAGATTTAGGGTGTTTTTGTTTCGGTTTCTAATACTCTTTTCGTCACATTTTGGTATCAGAGAAATACGGCCTTAATAAGCGAGTTGGGAAGTGAGTTGCCTCTTCTTTTATTTTCTGGCAGATGTTGTGAAGAATTGGTGCTAATTCTTCTTAAAACATTGGGTAGAATTCTCCCGTGAAACCCTCTGAGCCTGGAGATTTTGTTTTCGGAGGTTTTTAACTATGAATTCCATTTCTTTAATACTTGCAGCTCTTTTGTCCTGGGTGAGTTTTGGTAGTTTGTGGTTTTTGAGGAATTGGTCCATTTCATTCATTGTTGAATTTATGTGTCTAGAGCTAAAAAAACAAAAAAAAAGTGGTTACTTTTACAGTGACTTCCAGTTTGTGGCATCTAACCCACACCCAGAAGCCTTCGATTATAGGGGGAAATACTTTTATCTCTCCCTATGTGCATAGTAGTGGGTCGTGAATCATCATCTTGGTCCTCAAGACAAACCTACAAGGTAGACGTGATCCCCTTTCTACCCAGAAGGACATGGAGGCCCTACCGATGGAAGGGAAGCGGTCAGTTCCAGATCTCCAGAGGCCATCCTAAGCCCCTCTGCAATCCAGGTTGACCCCGGCCAATCACAAGGCCCCCAAGTTCCGTCCTCGACCTTCAGACCTTCAGTCCAGCCCCGGTTTCTTCCTATGCCAGATATCACATTGTGGGGGTGGTGCCTGCAGGCCACGTTGACACTTAGACATCTTTTTATTACATTTTTAAAATTAGTTGCCAGCACTCAAAATCAGGAGACGTCACATAAAAAGTAAGATTTCTGCGTTCTCTTAGAAAATCAGAAGATACGGCCATGCCACATCCACAGTCCCAAGAGGGCATCACTTGGCTGGAGCTACACACCAACTGCCCCCCTGTAAGAGGCGAGTGGTTTGCCGCAGTCCCCACCACCCCCTTTTGCCTCTAACACTAAGGCCAAATGTCAGTTATTCCATCTCATTTGCACTGTCGTCTTTCTCTAGGAAGACTTAGAGAAGTTTCCCTATTTCTTGTATCAAGGGTTGGAAAGGGAAAGACCAACAAGGCCACATGCTTCCCGTGGGCCGTATCACGCCTTCAAGCGAGCTGCTTAATCTCTAAGACTCTTGTCTTCTGAGCTCTGTCCCCAGAATTAAGTCCAAACCCTCCAGGCTGGCTTCCAGAACCTTCCTGACCTACTTCCTTTCATCCTTTCCTGCCTCATCTCTCAGACAGACCCTCGGCTTTATATTTTAGGCTACAGTCCTATAGTTGCACCAACAAATCCCAGGCTTTTATCTGTGCTGTTCCCTCTGCCGGGAATGCTTTCCTCACTCACCCCCCGTTTGCCCAGCTGATGCTTCCTCAGCCTCGGGTCTGAGACGTCTCTGCCTCCAGGAAGCTTTTCTGGACTACACTGGGTTAGGTGTCCCTCCTCTGCGTTCCCTTAGCACCCTGCACTTATCACCAAGTAGCGTATCACCTGCTTACTGGTCCCTCTCCCCAACTAGACTTTAGCACCTCGAGTGCAGGCATCACGTCTGTGTCTTATTCTCTCTATACCCCTGCTTGTTAGCACAGCAGGTTCTCTGTGCCCCATAATTCATCGTCAAATTAATTTTCTTTAGTTATAAATAACAGAAAGCCAGCGCAAGCTGACTCACGCAGGAAAGTGAAACTTGTTGCCTCGGGTATGGCTGATTCCAGGGGCTCAAGCTCCCTCCATCTCTTTGCTCTGGTCCTGTTAGCAGGGTCTATGGCCCTAGATGTGGCCCCACAGGACCTCTATGCCTTCTTCCCTTAGGACCCCTCCCCTCCCTCACTCTGCCCCAGCCCCCCAGCCTGGGTACTCAGACCTGCCAGATACACTCCCACCTCAGGGCCTTCGAACTCTTGATTCCCTCTGCTAAAATGTTCCTCCTCCCACGTGGCTTTCTCCCTCCCCTAAAAACCTATTCAAATGCCACCTTCTCAGCAAAGACCTCCCTGACCATCCCATGAGATTGCAACACTTCTCCGCACAGCCCGTGACACAGATCCTTTGCTTTGCTTCTGTAGTATTTATCACCTCCTGGCAGGCCAGTGGTGCAGACTGTGCATTGCCTAACTCTAGGAGACATCACTCTCCATGGTGGTCTCTGCGAATGGTGGCCCTGGAGATGCACATTGCACAACCTGCCATCAGCAGCCCTGCCATCAGACATACAAGTCTTGTTTTATTTATTTGTTTGTTTGTTTGTTTGTTTGTTTGTAACTATTTTTGTTTGCTGCTATATCCCAGTGCCTAGAACAGTGCCTGACACACAGTAAAAATTTTTTAATAAATGGATGAATGGATTAGATGAATGAATGAATGAATTTCTGTCCCACTCAACCGTGCTGCACGTTGACAGCTAATTCGGGGAGTGAGGAAAGAGGAGACCTGTGCTCTGATGAATGCCTGTGGGGCACGCCCCGCAGGCCTGGAGGAAGCCCCCCTGCAGTGCTTTCTTGCTCCTTCTCAGGCCCCTGCAAAGATGCCGCGGGTCCAACTAAAAGTGTGTCGAGTGCTCTGTCTCCATTCAAGAGGAAATTGGTTTTGCTACTCAAAGCGTTGCTTGTTCTCTCGTCCCCACCTCCTACTCTTTCGATTCCCTGGTGGTGGGTGATAGGACACTTCCCACTGTTCGTCACACCGTGACACCCCATCATAGTGTTTATTGATTGTTTAGCTTCTCTGCAGACTGAAATGATCCCAAACACCCTTCTTTCCTGATACTCAGCACAAAAAAGCCTTCGGGCTGAGACCATGACGGTCTAGGCAGTCAGAGTTGCATCCTCTAGGGCTGAGTGGCATGGGGAAGAAACAACGTGATTAGAGCAGACTGCCCTGGAGCTGAGTCCCCGTCCTGTTAATTCATAGGTTGGGGACACACCAAGCCCCAGACCGTCATCTGTAAAATGCCTTATAACAATGCCTACCTTACTGGCATTCTGGTTGGACAGAATGACATAGGCCACGAAGACAGCCTGCGTGGTCTATTTTTGATACAAATCAGATCTTTTCATTGTCCTTGCTTGAAATCGTTCCTAGGTTCGAAGTCACACTTTGAATAAAGTTCAAGCTCCTCCTTAGGGCCTGGAATCTCCTAAACGATCTGATTCTCCTGCCTGGCTGTCTCTTCCATCTCCAACCTGTTGCACTCACTCCACACTCGCCTTCTTTTGGCTTCTAAGACACACAAAGCTTGTTCCTGCCTCAGGGCCTTTGCACCGGCTGTTCCTTCTGCCTAGTCATCCCCCGACTGGCTCCTTTGTTTCATTTGAGTCTTCACTCTGATGTCACCTCCTCAGTGCGACCTGCCCTGAACACCCCATCTCAGGTAGCCCTCCCCCAAACATGTATGCACAGACATACTCGATCTGTCTCACTCTTCCTCTTTCTCTCTCACCCTCCAGTACATCCTCATGTTTCATTTTCTTCAGAATGCTTGTCACTATCTGAAATGCCCCCACCCTGCTCAAGTAGACTGTAAGCTCCAGGCACCAAGAGACTTTCAATGCCTGAGAGCAAAGAGACAGCAGGGTAGTCTAGAGCAGGAGTCAGCAACATCTGGCCCACCACTGTTTTTTTTTTAATAAAGTTTTATTAGAACACAACTATGCCCATTTGTTTATGTGTTGTCGGTGGTGCCTTTTAAGAGACCGGATAGGCCACAGAGCAGAAAATATTTACTATTTGGCCCTTAACAGAGAAGTTTACCCACCTCTGGTCTAGAGCATGGACCCTGGAGTTCAAAGCCAGCTCCACTTTCTAGCCATGTGACCTCAAGCAAGCCGCTTCACCTCCCTGTGCCTCAGTTTCCACCTCTGTAACATGGGTGTAATAGCAATAACAGCTCATAGGGTCCGTGGGGGCAGATTGATGAGTTAACACGCGTGAAGTGCTTGGAACCGCACCTGCACACGGTAAACGGTTTTTGTAGACTAAATTAAGAAATGTAATAAATGATAATGAGTGAATAAAAAATGTCTTTGAAAGAACTGCATCTTTAGAAGAATGTTGTTGGTTGGGTAAGAATGTCCTCTCTGTGGAAGCTTTGCTGAAATATCACTAATAATAATAATAATAATAATAATAACAATGGGCGTCAGGCTCTGTTCTAGACACGTGGTATGAACTTCTGCAAACACATTGGGTCCTCATGCTGTGCAGTGCCCTCCATCCTGGACAGCGTGTCCAGGTGATCACCTCCTCTGGGTCTGTCTGGAACTTTCCCAGTTCCCAAGTCCCACGTGAGGACAGTCGGTTCCACATTCAGGGTTCACAGCTCCGTTGATGTATTCTCTTCTGCCCTCTAAATTTGTGTTCTAGGAAACTGCTTTAAAGGCTGTTAGACACCTCCAGCTGAAAGAACATTTTTCAAAGGATAAAACAAAAAAATTCTAAGAGGCGGAGGAGTTGCGTGAAACTTCCAAAGCGGAACCAGTTCAGACATCCTCCTTTGTCCTCTTAAGCGCGACCATGATTTTAGCATTTGTAGCCAGCGTGACTCTTTTGTGACTCAGCGGTGACGGGATTTATCCTACAGTTCTTTTCGTAAAATTCTTGTTATTTCAAATAGACTGGTTTGCTGAGCTAAGATCTTTTCTATTTTTTGTTCTTTGAAACTGTCAAAGAAGCCAGGTTGGGTTTTTTTTGTTGTTTTTTTTTGTTTTGTTTTTTAACTTTACTGTTCAAACATGTGAATTGGACTTTTTTTTTCTTTACAACCATCATTTTCTTGTCTTCCTCTTTTAAACAAGCTGATCTGTTTTCCAGGAGTTTCCAAGTAATTAAATCCAATTAAAACCATTAAATTCTCTCTTTTAATGACAACTTTATTATTAAAAGCTAACCACAAGGAGGAGATTTAACTGGCAAAGCCCTCCATTGTGTGTTAATCCGTCCCTAACCTCTGGCTGACACTGCCAAGTGATAAACCCCATAGAATAGTGGGGCTGGTTTAATGAATAGCTTTAATTAATACTTTTCTTCCTTGTGGCAGAGTAATTATTTGTTCAGCTTGTAAACAGCTACTTGGTGGTGATTTTTTAAAGGCCCAGTTGGCTTGCGTGGTCTGGTGGCTTTGATTGGGTTTGTGTGTTTGTGTGTTTTTTCTTTAAAAGAGAGTGGAGAGAGGTCTCTGTTCCAGACGAGGTGCAGGAGCGCATTGTCCTTAAGTTTGGGGTGCCAAGGTAATCAACACAGAAGAAAAACGCGGCCGATGCAGGTGGCAGGCTGCCTGTATTTGCAAACTGTCTCCAGAGTGGGCAAGTCGGCCCTCAGCAGCGCAAGTTTGCAAGCCCAGACAGGGTCCCTGCCGAGACGCTCACAGCAGTCTGCTTACTGAGACGAAGGGGCAAGGGCTGGGATGGAAAAGCGCCAGGCTCAGCTCCAACCCTGCACTAATCCATCCCCCCGACCTTGCCTTCAGGTGGTACCTGAGACAGGGTCAGCCAAGTGCAAGTGCTGGATGTGGCCAGCGAGCCCCCAACAAGTCAGTCTGTAAATAATGACAACTAACCTGCCGGGAGTGCTTGCTCTGAGCCCACCTGCCATGTCAAGTGCTTTCCATGATATATGGGCTCACAGACTGCCCCCATCCCTTTAGGAGGTAAATGCTACGGTTACTCATGTCATATGGATGAGGAAATGGGCACGGTGTCTTGCCCAAGGTCGCGCCCCTTCTAGTAGGAAGGGCAGAGCCTGGGTTCGAAGACAAGTGTCTGGCGGCACTGGTAGTTCTTAACTGCGGGGACACACTGCCCTTTGAGACAGGGAAACAGCATCTTCCACTCAGCTGGCTGGGAGAGATCGATTTTTTTTTTTTTTAATTTAGCTCATCACTTAGAAAGCCAGCTTCATTAGTAAGATTGCTCACTCTGTAAGTACAAAGTTGACTGACTCACACTAAGGACAAGCCTTTTTATTACTTAAAAATCATTAGAGCGGTGGTTCTCTCTACCAGGGGTAATTTTGCCTCCCAGGTACATGTGGCAGTGTCTGGAGACATGTTTGGTGGTCACAACGGGGCGAAGGATGCTACTGGCATCTAGTGGGCAGAGGCCAGGGATGCTGCCAAACAAACACCCTGAAATCAATAGGGCAGCCCCCACAACACAGAATGATCTGGCTCAAAATGTCAACAGTGCTGAGGCTGAAACCCCCGATTTACAGAACGCTCAACTTCGTCATTCTAGAGACATTCTGTAGACACAGAAAAGCAATGTCAATGCACCCACCTTTCAGACCCCCTAAAGAACTAGGCCAACCCTTTTCTTTCAAAATAATTAAATAACATTCTCAGTGATTTTGACCATTAACCAGGCCACCAGAAGTTTTTCAGAAACGCATCTAAGGAGCTATGAGTTCCCACCCAAACGTTAGCTATTGATGAACTTGGTCGTGTGTGGCTGTTGGAAGACCATTTCCCAAACATCCACCTTCAGAAAAGCCTCACAAGGAGCATGAAGCAGGCTTAACTGATCCGTCACCTAAGAAGTTTCGTGCTGGGGGAGTGTTCAGAAATCTCTGGATGCCTCTTTGGAGCCCCCAAGATTTTCCCTCTCCTGGGAGCACGCAGGGATGCGTTTGGAGCAGGAAAGACAAGCAGACCGTCCGAGAGGGCTTACCCCTGGGACTGGGCTTAACATAGGACGTCGGAGTTCAAGCATCTCGGAGTAAAGACTGCGGGCTTCCCCACCCTCATCTTGAAGGACTGACCATGGCATTTCCTTGAGACGTCCCTGATGAGGATGAAGCAGATGGCACCTGGAAATAGCCAACCTTAGCTCGCTGTGAGAAAAGGACAGTATGCAGAGTTGTTTTGGTCGGTTGTTTGGTCGGTCGCTCGGTCGGTTGGTTGGTTGGTTTTTGTCTGAAAGTTCCTTTGGAAACATTGCATTTGATACCCATTTATGGTATCTACCACAATGGGTCTTCCCACAACACACCTCTTTCTGATCCTCCAGTGAGATCCTAAAAAGCTATGGGCCACTAATGAGTAGGGGGAAAGGCCAGGGCCAAGGAAGGGATTCAGAGCCTTCCACGGCCGGCCAAAGTGATCTGATTCCCAGTCTCCACCAAGGTTTCTGGTTCCCGCAGAGCCAGTCCTGGCCTTGGGGGTGGGGAGGAAGGCAGTGAGAAGCGAGGGATTTACTGGGGAACTTTGCTTTTCCACAGCAAGTCCAGGAAATGAAAGGCACAAGAGCTGGGAGGCAGTAAGGGGAGATCCTTTCCCGCCCCCGGGCCCTCCCATACCCCCTCTGAAGTCCAGCAGTTATGAGAAGGGAAAGCCGGCCGAGCCCTGAGAATCACGGCAGCTGCTTGTCATTTCTTCCCGCTCTGGCAGTGTGATTTCATTAAATCGATCATTTATTTCATTAAAAGGAGACATCGACAGTTTTAAATCATTTACTAAAAATAATCCTGATTGTAACCTGCCCTAAGCTGCCTAATAAAGCAATTTAGTTGATATTATTAGTTCCTCAAAGACGCAGTCAATGAGTAAAATGATTAAGATTTTGGTTTCTTTGGCCAGTTAGTTGTCCAGGGTTTGAATCCCAGATCTGCCACTTATTAGCAGTAGAAGCCTGGACAGGTCACTTCATCTCTTTGAGTCTTGATTTATCTGTGAAACAGGGGAAAGATATTTTGAGGAGGAAATGTGGTAATGTACACAGAGCTCACACACATTCATATATTTATTTTAAAAATACTTAACTGAGCATCTGCTGTGTGCCGGGCTATGTTCCAGGTACAGGGGACAGAGCACAAGCTCTCACAGAGCTTGCCTTCTGGTCGAGAGAGAAGCACCAAAAAGCATAAGCAAATAAGATCGTTTCGGATAATGGTAAGTGCTGTCAGAAGCTGTGACGAGGTAACGAGATGTGGCATCTGGGTTCCTTGATATGGAATGGTCAGATCAGGCCTTTCTGGTACTGAAAGTGGGAACCGAATGTCACAAAGGAACCAGCCTCGAAAGCACCTGGGGAAATAGAAGTCCAGGCGGAGGGAACAGCAAGTGCAAAGGCCCCGAGGCAGGAGCAAGTTCGACAGGTCGAAGGAGCAGAGATCTGGGCTGGAGTGGAAAAGTGAGTGAAGGATGCACTGTGATTCTGGCCCGCATGATGTCGTGGAGACACGTAACCTCCCTGGGAATGAACTTTCACGTCTATAGATTAGCAGTTAGTGATTTTTAGTAGAGAGAACACCCATTATTGGCTTTCCAGGGTGTCTTCTGAAATAAAAGTTTCCTCCTAATCTACTGGGGCTGGAAAGTAACCCTCTAGGAACACAACTTAAACTGGGGGGCTTGTGAAGTTGGGGATGGTAGGGACACGCGACAGAAAACAACCGTCATCTTAATTAACCCTGACAAACTCCGGCGTTCAGATTTTGAAGCCTCCAAGAATCCACGTGTTATTCACGTTTGCTTGACATCAGATTAATCTCGTTTTTAGAAAGACTTTCTTTTTCGCTGTCTTACCCTCTCCCTTCCATCCAAGAAATACAGCCGTACATCACAAGAAAACCTATGGATCCACAAGGCAGCCCTTAGGTCCACATGGTGAAAGTCCCCCCATCCTCCTCTAATTAAGAGAACTTCACCAAGAATGCGTAATAATTAGGTTACCGCGCGGCGTCCAGGGCCACAGCATCTGCCAGGGTGGAGGGGGGGCAGGCAGGGGGTGCCCAATGCTCGGAGCCTCCTGAACGAATGTGTGCATGGTCCACCTCACCATCATCGAAGTGAACCCGGAGAAGTGTGCAGAACGTTGGAGCACGTGGAAAATCGGCAGTGCCCTAGCCGGAGTGATGCCACAAACTCTAACGACGACCCTCCCTGCACCCCAACCCCAGCAGCACCCCCAGCACCGTCCTCCAGCGCCCAAGGTACAAGCTGAAGCCTGTTTTGGAAAAACTCCCCTCTCTCGGTTCTCCACTCTGGTTTCAGTTGATCTTTTCTTAAAAAGCAAATCTGTGTCTGCTGTTGCTTGTGTCGGACACTAACCCCCGGTTATTTATTTATTTTTCTCTCGACTCCAAAGAGTAAAGTTCCATCTGACCGTGGGTGTTCCTGCCGCGTTTACAGCAACAGGTTCCTTGTTAAGGGTGAGAGAAAGCAGATCGGGGGGGATTTGACCAATGACTAGCCCGGGGAATGTCTGCTTCCCATCGTCTGGGTGTTTACAGACGCGCTCTCTGGTTTAGGCCTCACTGCAGGGTTAGGCGGTCGGGGGCTCAGAGTGGACTTGCATGGGTCAGCGGCCTTTCATTAGCTGAAGGATTCCTTATTTTAGGTTTTCTGTGGGCGATCGGCTGGATCCGACAGAAGGTCCTCCCCCTCCAAGTTGCACAGAGTAACCGAGGCGCACAGACCAGGGCGATGTGTTTATGGGGTGTGTTAGGGACACATTCGGCAGGCGGCTCGTGGTGAAACCGGGGCTTTTGTCTTGCCCTCATTCCAGATATATTTCACATTAATTAATGCCGAGTCTCCACCAATGTTTTGTGTCTAGTTTCTCGGTCTTTGCAACCCTGGAAACTTATTTTCTACTTGGATAAAGTGGTCTGGCCCGGGGCAGCACTCTGTGTTACTTAGCTCCTGGGACCGTTGTGTTTTCTTGGGCTCCTCCAGGCTTTTCCATCCCGTACAGCTAGTATTGATCAAGTTCCCTGAAAAGAGGTCCCATCTACGCAGTTCAAAAGAGTCTAATGAGCAACATGCAAGCAGATTTGAGGAAAACCAGAACTGACGAAAATGCTCAGGGAGTAGACAGGGATCCTAAGCATGCTCTAGAGCGGTTTGCGTGTCTCCAAAGTGTTGCTTTAATTTTTAATTATACAATAAATATTTGAATCTCTTCCCTTGTAAAAGAGTTTAGAATATTCTAGGCAATGCTAACGCTCACTTTGATCATCACCTCTAATTTCTGTTCCCTGGCTCCCTGCCCGCCAGGAGTGATTACTGTTCTGACTCTGGGTATGTTCTTTCAGATATTTATAATTACATAGGCGCTCACTGAAAATAGGGACATTTTATGTGCTTCTGATAAAAGGAAATAACACGCAGTATATAACTTTCAGAAGATTGTGCTTCCGCTCAGTATTTTCTTTTGTTGTGTCCGTGTTGATACATGGAAATCGGGGTCATTTTTTTTCAATTGAATTTCGTTTTCCATTGTTGAGTATATTTTTCTCTAATCTCCTTGGGCTGAACAGCTCAATCGTTTACAGTGTTTTACTATTTATAACAAGCCTATATGAATATCTTTCTACATGTCCCTTACTCACGTGTATGGGTTTTTTCCTAAGGTAATGAGAAGTGGAATTGCTGAGAATATTTATTTTTTACTTTTAATTTAGTTTTTTTAATCTAAGAAATATATGCATGTAGTTGAAAACTTACCGAGTCCTCCGAACGGAAGGATAATGGAAAACAGCAGTCCCCAACGACCTCACCGTCATCCTTCCTTGCTGCCCAGAAGTAACAACTGTCAATTCCTGCTGATTTTGGTACTTACCTCCAAATTTCTTGATTTTTTTTTCCCTGTTTTGGGCATGATCTCTGGCTTCCTAAACTAGAAGTCAAGAATTCAGCTTTTCTTATCCTTGCCCCATCACACACATGCACGCTTGCTCTGTACATCCTCCTAAGATCCATAAATGATTGTTTCAGCTTTATCGATCTAGAGTATTTGCCTTCTAAGTTTATAAATACTTTTCACACAATTTTGTATACAATAATATTACTTTTCCTGTTTTCTGGGAGTTGCTATTTTTCTAAGTAACTCCTGTCAGTGGATGAGTCTGGATGGCAGCTGCTTCGTGCTTCTTGTCCCGTAGTTTGAGGCCTGGTGATCGGTGACGAGGGTGCAGACAGCCCTGCCCAGCAGGAATGTGCAGATACGCAGAGGTGAAATGGTTTAGGTGTGAGTAAAGCATGGAAACTCCCAGAACCTTTTCCCAGGTCACACAATGATTCCCATCTTGGCCCTGAAACGTTTCTTTTCCTCTTTGTCTCTCCCTTTTTCATTGAGTGCTCTACCCTGCGACTTCCAGCCAGAACCCGGTGTGCTAAGCAGTTAGGGCCCCGATGAGGCGGTTCTCCTAAGGGCCAGAGTCCCTGGGCTGGACTCTTCACGGTTGTGTGTGTGAAGCTGAGATGACCAGCTACCTTTTTTCTCTTTTTTTTGAGGGTCAGGAAGGGTTGATGTCATTAATTATTTACGTTTATAATAGAAGTAGTACAGCCTTTCGGTAAAAAAAGAAAAACTCGAACAGGAGGGAAGTGTAGAGAATGACGGTTCAAGGCCCCCTTTGCTTCTGTCTCAGCCCCAGCCACTCCCAGGCCTCCTCCGAAGCAGCGCGGCTCTGGAACCAGATTTCCTGGGTACAAATCCCAGCGCTCACTGGCTATGTGGCCTCCAGCGAGGCACCTATGACCTTCATGAGCCTCGGTTTTCTCATCTGAAAAATGGGAAAAATAGCGCTCACCTCGAAAGAGCTTTGTGTGAATTAAATGTTAATCCTCATGAAGTGGCACCGAGAAATTATCCAGGAGCATTGCCAAGTGCTGTACATCTTTTTAGACCAGTGATTCTTAACCCTGGCTACGCACTGAAATCTTGTGAGGGAGCTCTAAACGTTTCTGAGTCCTGGACCCCACCATTACAGTATATAGCCAGGGCTAAGACCCCTTTTGCTACATATTTTCTACATGTATCAGTTGGGATAGGTGAGGTTGTGCACAGTAACAAACTTTTCCTAAATCTCATTGACCTTTCATTTGTGATACTTGTCCAGCTCCAACCCTCATCATCTTTACTCTGGAACCCGGGCCGACAGGGAAGCTTTTATCTGGAAGACTCAGTCTTCTGAAATGGGAAGAGACTGAGACGTTGAACCATGCACTGACTCTTAAAGTTCCTGACCAGAAGTGAAACATAACTTTTACTCATATATCTTTGGCCAAAGCAAGTCACATGGTCCCACCCGAGTCCAACAGGGAGGGTCTATATCAGGGGCCGGCAGACGGGGAATGGCCAGATAGTAAATATTTTAGGTTTTGCGGGACATGACAGCCTCTGTCACGACTACTCACCTCTGCCCTCAAAGCACAAAGCAGCCATAGACTACACGCTGTCAAAAATATAAAGATCATCCTTAGCTCGTGGGCCATACAAAAACAGGCAGCAGGCCAGATTGGGCCCACAGGCCATAGCTTGTCGATCCCTGGTATATATCATCCTCCTACAGGGAGAAGCTCTTCAGGAAGGGCCCCCCAGATATGGATGGAGAGCAGTGCAGAGTCCTACACCGTGTGTGTGCAAAAGCAGTGGAGAGCGAGAATGGACCCTTTGGTCACACACCTGTGCTCCCTCTGTCATACTGCAATGCAGCTTGCTTTTGTTACTTAATACTGAATTTCTTGATAATAGTTTCGTATCAGTAGCTACAGCATGACTTCACTTTGTTAAATAGCTGCCTCTTCTTCCCTGGTATGGACGCACCATGCCAGGTTTGGTTGGTGAATTCGTTTTTACGATTAATCCTCTATTGTTAAAGATCAGTGACATAGAAAATATCAGGAGGAGGAAGCAGCCTCCCCAGGGAGGTTGTTGTAAAGAGACCCAGCACCCCAGCTCTCCCAGTGTTTATACGCAGTTTGTACTGCTTTCCCTGAAATCCTTCAGGCCCCCCCTCCCCCGAAGACACACATTTCCGAAAGGCTCTCTTTATCACGTCCTTGCAATACTAAACACAGTTGCAATTCCAGGGGCATTTGGGGGGGAATCAAAATGCTGAAGAGGGTAAATAAATATAGGTGATGAAAAGCTAGAAGTGGAACCTCAAAGCTGCACATTATCACCTCGCCCCCATGCAGAGACACATTTTAGGCCACGTGCGAGCCGGGCCAGTGAGGAAAGACCAACACTGCCTTCAGAGGTGGGCCGGGAGGGCGATGGAGGCTGAGGTGACAGTGGCTCACTCGCGTGCGACCTTCCCCTCTCCTAACAGGACACCACGACGTCCGTGCGTATCGGCCTGATGATGGAAGAAATGATCTTCAACCTTGCAGACACGCATCTGTTCTTCAACGACCTGGAGGTTTGGAATTGCTTGTTTCATTTCGTATCCGCTGTATTTAACCACCTGCATCTGGTCTTGGGGGGAAAGACACTGCCTTTTCTTTTTCCTTTTGCTAGCAACCCCGCAGGAAGGCCCAAAACTGTGGCCAGCGACAGTTGATTGAAAACACACTTAGCCAGATTATCTGGGCTTCCCCAGGCAGCTAATGGGCCTTCCTCCCTGCTCTAGTGGTGATGTCCACTGGCGTTTTACTAATCCAATAAAGGCTGCGTAGTTTCTTCCTCCTGAAATTTGCTATTTAATAAGTCGATTAAGGCAAATTAGTACAGATCCTCCTGGGTCAGTAATAATTAGCAGTGGGCCAGGAAAGAAGCTTTTAAAAACAATTTACATTCCCCTGAAAGCATGTTTTACAGAGACCGAGCGAGCGGAGGGACCACGCTTATTGAAAGTATCCGCTCCCATGCCCCTAAGCAAGCAGCGAGGGAGATAGGAAATGGGGGAGAGGAGCTTCAGAAATAAATTGAATTTACGTATTTACACCCAGCTTATGTCAAAAAGAAGATTCGGGAATGATTTCAAGTGGGAAATATATTTAAAATAGAACTATTCAAGCGAAAGCAAAGGAATAGATAGCAACGTAATGAATAAGGGTAAGACATGGAACCAAAAAAGCGCAGCTCGGGCTAACTACCGCAGTTAAGCTCAGAGCTGATCTCTGAGCTTCCCAGTAGCCAAGGCAACGAGGGAAATACCATGCGTTGCTTACCTCTAATGAAAGAGCGAGCAGCTTGCTTCCAGGTGAAGGTGTTCCTGTGGCTGATGAGAGGAGTAATGTGGGGATCCTCTGGCTTCGTAAATCATATTTGCAGTATGGGTTTAACAGATTGAAAACTAAAGGCCAACCTAGAATAAACTGTACGGTTCTAGTTATCCTAGTAGGAATGTTTTTCCCCCGAATCTGGGAAATCCCTGGGGACTAAACTGTGAAAGAGAAATATGAAGGTTATGAATTCCAAACTGTCATCAGGAAAGGATGTAGGTTTTCCTTTCTGGTTTGCAGTCTGAGAGTTTCAGGAGGTGGGGGAGGGCACCTTGCCGAAAGCATCGGTCTTGTGTTCCGACCAGTCTAGGCAAGCCATTCGAGCTTCAGTCCTTCTATTAAAAAAAAAAAAATTGTACTCTGTCCAGTATCTGTTTCAAAGAGGAAATCGAGGTAGAAACTTTTTAAGGGAAAAAAGAGCTTTGAATAGTGGAGAACGCCACTAGCATCAAGGCCCAAGTCCGTCTCTTTAGTGAAAAGCAGTGTGCAGGCTTCTTTACAGACCACTCCTGGCTTGGGGTGGGGGCGGGGAGTGGAGGAGAGGAAGAGGAAGAGACAGGGAGAGAGAGGGGGAGAGGGAAGGAGAGGGAGAGGGAGAGAATTTATGAGTGAAACAAAACAAAATAAACATGGCGGTTGAATTCAGCAAGTATTCATGGAACCGAATATAGTAAAGACTCCGACGATGGCAAATAGCAACACCCAACTCGCTTTAGCGAAAAAACGGAAATTAATGGCCCCTATACTTGAAAAGTCCAGGGTAGACTGAACTTTCCCCCATCTCTCCCATAGAACGCTAGTTTCATTCTATGAAACTAACAGGGACCACATCCCTCTGATTCACCCTAAATCCCTCAGGCCCGGGCAGTAAACAAACCAAACAAATCCTTAAACAGAGTTTGTGATAGTGGAACGGATGTGAGTAAATAAAACGAGATGGGATAGTGGGTGATGGGTGAAAGGAGGAACGGGGTGGGGGCAGGGGTGGTCCGCATTCTCCGGGAGGAGGCCTGCTGGTGTCAGAAAGGGCCCCCGGGGTGGCGACACTTAAGCCAAGGCCTGCACATGACAGAGCAGCTAGGAGGAGATTTAGGGAGGCCGGATCAGCAAGTGCAAAGGTCCTCAGGTGAGAACACGTGTGAAGTAATCCAGGATCAGAGAGGGGGCCGACTGGCAGCCTTGAGTGAGCGAAGCACGGGGCGGCTGGGACAGATGAGCCTGTAGAGAGACACGCAGGCCAGCCCTGCTCAGAGACCTCAGGGTTTAGCGTAAGCGCTGGGGACAGCCGTGGGGCCAGAGGACATGAAACAGGACCTGCCACACGCCCTGGCCTATGTTTTTACAAGACCACTCTGGCTGCTGCGTGGACGATGGGCAGTTAGACAGGACAGGTGGAGACAGGGAGACCAGCAGATCATCGCAGTTCTCCCAGCAAAAGAAGAAAAATGGGCTTCATCGAGGTGGGAAAAGATGTGGGCCTTGGGGTAGAGGTAAAGCCCAGAGGACGTGCTGATCCATGGAGGGAGGAGGAGAAAGAGGAGTTGAGGGGGACTCCTGGGCATGGTCTGACCAGGGCAGTGGGACCATTCTCTGAGATGGACCAAACCGGGGAGCTGACGGATGTCGTGGAGCAAGACGGATGTCGTGGGGCAAACCCATCCTTCTGTTGTGGGCACCTAGGGTTTGAAATGTCTGGGACACTCTGGTGAAGATACCTGATTGACAGACAGATATATGAGTCTGAAGCTCCTGAAGGAAATTGCCAAACACACAGGATGCGCCTCGTCAGTCCAGGTTGAACATGAGGCTCAGCATTAGGGACTTTGCAGGACGGGCATGTTTCAGGTGATGCCTCAGAGTCTTGCCCCCTCTGCTGCTCCTTGCTTGTCCTGAAGTCAAAGTTGCATCCCTGGAGAAGGATCTGAGTTACCGGCTGGAGCTCCTCAGGGAAGCCAGTTTGTGTGTTTTTTTCTCTAAATTTTTTGTTTAAATGTCCCCAGTGCCAGAAGCCCCCAGGGCACCTCAGCTGGATGCAAGCCTATTACTCTATGGAGCAGTTAAGACTCACATAAGTGGAAACATACTGCTGGCTGGTGCAAGGAGCCCCTGTCAAAATCCAAAGGGCAGCCTTGTGTGGCTCCCAGGGAGGCCATCTGGGGGGCTGGCTCTTGCCTGGATGGTCAGTCAGGCTTAGGGGCCAACATCAGATCCCCTTCTGCTCCAAACCTGTCATCCTTCAGTCAGTAGGGGCTCATGCAGCAGCCCTTGTGGAGAATGCACGTCTGCCAGGTCCTACTGTAAGTCTGTGGGTTTGACGGCAAACGAAATGCAGCAAGATCCCCGCCTTCAAGGCATCGAACTTACAGTCGGGAAAACAAACCCTAAACAGCTGAATATATAATGTCAGGTGAAGCGCTGCAAGGGAGACCAGCAGAGGCTGCTCTTTTGCTTGGTGTAACCAGGCAAGGCCGCTCTGACATTTGAGCAGAGACGTGAAGGAGGCGAGGGAGTGGGCCATGTGGGTACCTGGGCCGAGAGTGCGCCAGGCAGAGAGGACAGCAGTGCAAAGGCCCTGAGGTGGGTTCCACGAACAGGGCAGGTGGAGCGGGAGCAGGAAGGACTGTGGCGGACAGAGGGGGTTGGGGAGGGTCATGGGGGCCCTTTGCACCATTGTTCACTTTGGATAAGAATCTGAGAAGCCATGGGAGAGTTTTGAGCAGGGGAATGATGTGATCTCATTTACGGTTCAGAGGCTCCCTCTGGCTGCCAGTGGACAGCAGACCGGAGTGGGCAAGGGTGGAAGCTGCAGTCTGAGCTAGATCACACTGCCAGGTGACAGCGCTCGTGGAGAGGAGTCTGTGCCGTGTAAGGACTCGTCAGAAGCGAAGCAGGTGCCAAGTTCACGCCATTCGGGACGTTCGTGCTGAGTGGAGGGCACGCTCCTTCCAACCAGTCGGATCTGCCCTTGAGTCCCGGCCCGTCACCTTCAGGCTGTGTGATTTGGGCAAGTCGCTTCATCTCCTTGAGTCTCAGTTTCCTCGTCTGTTAAGGGGGCAGCTGAAAAGCCCCTGCCTTCCGGGGTTTGCAGAGGATGGGAGACGGATGAAAGGCTTCAGGGCCTGCACTCTGTACTTGCCCAGTAAATGGGCTTCTCCAGCAGAGAGCTACCAGTGCCTCTGGGGCTCTGCGGGGTGGGGGTGGGGTTACCTGATGGGGGGCACATTGTTTAAATCATTAGATATTTCTTTGACTCTGCGTTAGGAAAATATCACTAGCTGGCCCACTCCTGACTTCACAACAATTCATTAACAATACTGCAATTCAGAGATACGGCAAAGACTGTGACGGTGGTGAGCAGCCCGGCCCTGATCACAGCCGATGGCTGGAGCTGGAGCCCAAATGCCGACGACCACATCTCCTGCTCCCACCCAACTCACCTTCGTGCAAGAGCTGCCGATTCTGCAGTAAAATCCAGAGCTGAGGAACCGTCATTGAAATGTCACTGGGCAGTGGGGCACGGAGGCAGGCTTGACTGACACTCGTGCACCTGCTGCCCAAGAGCTGTGGGAACCACCCTCAGTGGCATTACAGTGGACACAGTGCTAGAAGGAAAAGGACCTCAAGTGGAAAGAGCAGGGGCCGCTGACTCCCACGTGGCAGGGTGGTGACCACCTTTATAGCATGCCCGAGGCTCTCTGGTGGTTGGTCGTCATATCCATGATGTTTGGTGGCCCTAAAAAGCGTGGCAGCGTCCCCTGTTCTCCTGGCTGAAATGGCAGCATGTTAACAAGATCTGTCCTGGGTGCGTCTTGCCCTCCAGCTTCCACCCCCTCCTTGGTATGTTTTAAAGGAACAGAATTTGCAGGCAAGATGAAGCGGCCCCCCTCAGAGGGACCTAAGTCCTCACTCTCCGTTGCCTTAACGGGCAGGCTGCCACTGTCAAGTCGGGAGGTGCGGGTGGGTGAGGGTGCTGTCCCCAGGGAGGATATCCAGCGTCTGGACTGGTGAGGGCAGGAATGAGAGGGAGACAGACTGGCCCCAGCAGGCAGGTGGCAGGGACAGTGAGCCCAGGGGGCAAGGTCAGTGACTCCAGCAGGGAGAAGGCGGACACAGGCTGCCCTTGACCACATGGTCTGCCACTGCCACTGCCACTGCCACTGGGGATGGCCCAGAGGCTGCGTTTGTAACTTCTGCTTCCATCCCATTGGGCAGAGCTTAGCCACACGGCCCCACCTTCCTACAAAGGAGGCTGGGGAATGTCGCCTTATCCTGGCCAGTGATGTGCACGTGAAAACTCGGACGTTAGAGAAGGCGGAAAGGGACATTGGGGTCTGCTTACAGACTCAGCCCAACACCCTCCGGTCTGTTCTCACGGCAGTAGCCACAGCGGACCTGGCGAAGGAAAAATCTGAACGTCTCACTCCCTGCTTAAAGCTCTTTGATGGCCTCTCTGTCTTAGGAAAGGAAGGAGGGAGAGAGGGAGGAAGGAAGGGAGGAAGGGAGGAAGGAAGGAAGGAAGGAACAGAATGAAGCTAAGGTTTTAAACACGTGAAAGGAAAATCTATTTAAAGATAAGTGGAAAGTAAATGACGGGGGAAGCTCCTACCTGGTGAAGTCCACAAAGGGCTACGACATGGGCACCTCTGCCCTGGTGGCTGCGCCTCTGCTAATGGGCCTCGCCTTATGAAAAGCTGTTCGGGGTCATTCAGGGTCAGACGAACCCAAGCTCAAGCCCAGCCCTGCTCCTTCTTGGCTCTAAGACCTTGAACAAGGTACTTACTTCAGCTGAGTCTCCACATCCTCTTCTGTGACATGGGGGGGTTGGCGAGCCACGCAGCCGTGTGGGACCTGGGCGAGGGAGGGTATTTAAAATATCCAGTCTGAGCCCCGATCATCACCTGTCTTTCCCTCGCCCCTGCTTCGCATCATGCGGGGACCGCTGGCGTTTTTCAAACAGCAAACCAGGGCCCACTTAAGCCAAGGTCAAGCGTAGCTTCTTCAGTGATTGAAGAAGAAGAAATACAGTAAACACGATAGCGTACGTCACAGACAGAATGTTTGTAATGTAATATAGTTTTAGTGATACACTGTATGTCCCGGTGATTTCAGTCTCTGCGGAACAGGAAACGTGTTTCTTGCCGAAGGCCCCAGTCAGAGCCATTGAAGCCGATGCCTGAGCACAGCGCGGCCCCCCGGTTCGCCGGGGGTTGCTGAGCTCTTGAAACACGACTATGTGGTTGAGGCTCTCGGTGTCTAATTTAACTTTAATTTTCACGCAAGTAGCCACACGTAGCTGGTGGCTGTCGTATTGGACAGAACATGCGCGTCTTATAGAAAGTTCGATCAGATGGTACAACTCGAGGGTCCTGCATCTATCTGTAAGGCGTGAACTACGTTCTCAGTTAGGGTGGTGAGGGTGACAGTCGTGGCTGCGACGTACTGAGTGCTTACCAGGCATGGGGCATCGCTCGGTGCCGTCCACGTGTTGAAGCCCCACTATTACCCCTAGGGTATTAACGTGCTCGGGCTACCGTAAGAAGATGCCACCGACTGGGCGGCTTAGACAACCGAAGTTCGTGTGCTTACAGTGCTGGAGGCTGGGGCTCCCGGATTGGGGTGCCGGCAAATTTCGTTTCTGATGAAGGCTGTTCCCCTGGCCACCTTCTCACTGTGACCCACATGGCCTTTCCTCAGTGCAGGTGCAGAGAGGAGATGGTGGGGGAGAAGGGCACTTGCTCGTGCCTCCTTGTTCCTAAGGACACTAATCCAGTTAGATGCGGCCTGGCCCTTATGACCTCATTTAACCTTAATTGCTTCCTGAGAGGCCCCACCTCCAAATGCGGACACACTAGGGATTAGGGCTTTGATGTATGAATTTGGAGGGGGACAGGGACATTCAAGCGAAGAAGCGAGGCGCAGAGCAGTTAAGGAAACAGCCCAAAGCCACACAGTGGCAGGGGCAGTATCCAGACCCAAGCCGCCTGGCCCCCATGGTCCCTGCACTTGCCAGCTCGCCAGGCCGCCTCTCCCAGGAAGAGTGATTGCCACTGAACTTGAGAAAGAAGATTCCCAGCAGGAAATCTAGACTTGTACGGAACTGCAGACAGATGGACGGTGGGTTCAGAGGAAAAGAGGGAGGGAGGGAGGGTCAGAGGAGCTGGAAGCCTGGAGGAGCTCGAGCAAAAGCTGAGAGCAGGAGAGGGAGAAACTCCCGGGGTAAACTTGGAAGACAAAGATGAAAACCAGTGTGCGTTCCCATACCACCTTCACCTGGTCTGTGCCGGATGGAAGTCACACAGTTAACAACTGAAGCGGGACACCACCCTGAAGGCCAACACAGCGGCGTACTCATGACCTGAATGCATTTCTGGAAGGAAGGATGTGCGCATCTGGAGCTGAGCGGGAGGCACAGGGAGGAATAGTACACGCATCACGCAGTCGTGGGTGTGGACAGCGAGCTCACCAAAGGGTTTGCCCGTGCACGTCCCCTTCCCACAGCCTCGGCAGGGGGATTCTGTCACATGTCCCTCACCTGAGGTGCTGAGAGGTTAACTTCCCCGGCACTGACGTGTTTGCGCTCTTACCCAGTGCCAGGCGTCACACACGATTTTCTCACTGGGATCTCCCAACAGCCCTGCAAGGCAGGTTTTTTTTTTTTAGTCTCTATTACAGATGAGGAAACTGAGGCCCAGAGAGGTCACTTTCCCAGGGTCCCCCAGCTAGTGCGGAGATTTGATCCCAGGCCAAGCTGACTGAGGAGGCATTGGTCCTTCGTGGAAGACGCAGTTTTGAGATGCGTGAGAAGGAACGCAGGTCAGCAGAGTGGGTGGAAGGAAAGAGTCCTTCATAAGAAACGAAATCAGCCTAAAGGTTTTCAGCTGAAGGTGTCGCTAGCCCGATTCGTGCGTGGCCAGGCAGGATCTTTCTGGAGGGACTCGGAAGGGGCCGGAATCCGGGCGGGCCGTGGCTGCGTGCCCGACACGCGGGCCTGACTGCTAAACGCCTGATTTACAGTTCCGCAGGAGCTATCAGGGAGAATAATATTTCACCATGTCAGCGCTGAGCCTGCTCTCCAAGGCGTCCTGCCCAACTGGCCATTAATGCACTGTGGCCCACGGCCTCTTTAGTGCTCTTCAGATAAGTTAAACATTTAGACAACACAAGAAAGATGGCCCAGGTTTCCCTCCCCGGAGGCAGGCCCCGCTCTGGCTGGCCTAGAGGCAGCATTAACCAATCTCACGTAAAAACATCTCTGCCTCAAAGGAGAAGGAGTGGCCAAGGAGTCCATCTGGGCTCTGATGAGACTCATTTTTCTAAAGCAAATTTGTCAACAATTTCCTTTCTGCGTCTGTGTCTGCAGGCAGCCAAGAATGAGAAGTAATGAGATCAGACTGCAGCAGGGCAGGCCGAGCAAAGCCCAGCTGCTGCCAACCTAACGAGAATGGGCCCCCATAGGTACTTGTCACCAAGCTTACTGCTCAGAAACAAGCAACCACGAGAATACCAAGCGCCAAAACCTGTGGGATGCAGGTGGAGGTCGATCTAGACAGACATGTGCAGCCTTAAACTGCATTTATGCGTAAAACAGGAAGATTAATAAAAACTGGTCATCGAAAAGACCATCAAGGGAGATAAGCCTTTGGCAAGCACGAACAAGAAGAGAGAAGGAGAAGGAGCAAGAAAAGAAGGAAAGGGGAAGGGGGAACAAAAGAAGAGATCGATAAACAACATCCAGAATGAAGGGGTGGACGTTACTACAGATTCAGGGAAGATTTTTTTTTTTTTAATAATGGACAATATTATATCAATGAATCTGAAAACCTAGATGAAGTGGGCACTTTTCGGGAAGATCTAAATTACAAAAATCAGTCCCAGGGGAAATTGAAATATAAATAAAGTAAACCAGTGACCGTGAGAAATTGAAAAGGTCGCTAAGGATGTAGCCCCTAAACAAGGCACCTGGCCCAGGGAGTCTTAAACACGAGTCCCACCAGACACGGAAGGAAAGGATAGATTCTGTCCCACGTAAACTGCAGAGCAAGGGAAAGGGTGGGATACTCTCCCACGCGTCACCCAGAAACTAAATCTGGGCTTGGAACACGTGACACATGGATGGATCACGGTCATCGCTGAGAAAAGGGGGGCACAGTCCCTGCGATACCGTGACTGGTCCCTGTGACTTTGCGTGGATTCCACTCGGGGCCTGTCTGAGCTTAGTGTGAGTTAGATTAGTTGAGTTTTGCCCTGATGAAAGGCGGGTCTGGAGTATAACTGGTGCCATGTAGCAGGCCTGCCACCTGTCTCGTGGCACACCTGCACGGTTTCATAATTTTAAAAAAATACTGGAGGCTTCGCTCACCAGAGAGAGTCCAGAAGCAATGACACTTCTGTAGCGACAGGCACACCCCGTGCCCCGATCTTGGTTTCTAACGCCATTTTCCAGTAAAAGGAACCAGGGCTCCTCAAAGAAATGGCTGGTTCTCAGGCTGGGCAGGGAAGACACCGGATAAACAGGGGGCACGTTATAAGGAAATGCCCCAAAAAGTCCACGATCGTGGGGTATGTCAAAGGGGCCCGAGAGCTGACCGGAAGGGTTCCCACTGGCCAACGCTGGAATAATTCGAGAACTAAAACAAATGGCATAATATTGGGTTCTAACCCAAATTATAAAACAATTACCCATGAGTCCTTACTGACCCAGATACACGATCGAATAAATAAGTAAGCGGGGAGAGGAGACAGAGCTCCCACATAGAAAAACGCCAAACCATGTTTTAAATACTCCACCCTCGATGGGGAGCTTTGCACCGTGACTTCCTTCTAAAGAGCATAGTATGGAAAGACGGGGGAGAGAACTTTACGGTGGAGAAACCTAACAAATACTACCTGAGCCGGGTGACCAAGGTCAACAACGGTGACGAGTCGCGTTCATAGCACGTCCCCTTGATACAACATGATGAGAACAGCACTTCACCTCTGTGCTCTCCCCCCGCCCCCAAAAAAAATCCATAACCCAGTCCGACCCTGAGGAAAACATCAGACAAACCCCAGATGAGACACATTCTACCAAACGCCGGACCAACACGCCTTTGCACTGTCATCAAAACCACGGCAAGCCCGAGAAACTGTCACACCCCAAAGGAACCTGAAGAGACAAGACGTGACGTGGTACCCTGGAGGGACTCCGGGAGGAGAAACGAGGATCGGAGTGGGGAAACTGAGGAAATCTGAATGAAGAGTTGACATTAGTTAGCGACATGGCGAGATGCACTCGTCCGTTGTGACGAACGCCCCGTCCGAATATGAGACGTTAACAGAGAGGGTGACTGGGTGTGGACGTGTGGAAGCTCTGTCTACTGTATTTGCGATTTTTCTCTAACTCTAAAGCTGATCTCAAATTAAGTTTACACACACACACACACACACACACACACACACACACACACACACACACACACACACACACACACACCCTGAAGCCTCAAAGGCATTTAGCAAGTTGCCCAAAATCACACGCCTGGAAAACGGCGGGTCTGGGACGGGAACCGGGGTGGGGAGGGGGTTGACCTCTATCGAGTTGCCCCTTCCAGGACACGTGAACCTGCACGACTCCACCCCGGTCCTCTGCTACCCGGTTCCCCGAGATGCTTGAATGCACAGCAGCCCTGGCACGTGCCTGGAGTTTGGGCCAAAGAATGCAGGTTCCTGCTGCGCTCCTAAAATGCACCATCCGCCGAGGTGACCATCCAGAAGCCTCTCTCGATGGTGAACGCAGTTCAGTTTGCCCGTCACTACACCAGGCGGAGTTGGAGCCCGTGGAATTCAAACCAGTGATAATAGCGGTGATTATGCCAAACGCGGATGTGGTGTTTTCTGGAAAGAGCGCTTTACCTGTGTGAGTCCTTTAATCCTGACATCGCCCTCTGCGGCAGGGACCGTTTCACAGCTCAGTTGTGCCTTCCCGCTGCCCGTTTCACGCCATGGGGTGTCTTTGAGATGATGCCACGGGCTCACATAAAAAACCTGCCTCGTTCTTCTGAGCTCCTGGCTAGGCTTGCCCTGGATGGATGCGCCACATGTTGCTTAGCTATGATCCAATCAAGAGAGCTTTCGGGATTTTCCAGCATCTCATAGGAATAATGGACGGCCTTGCACGAGGCTCTTTGTGGGAATCTCCCTGGGTCAGAAAGTGGAAATTTCCCGAGGCCGGGATTGCACCGAGCCCCAGCCCCACTTCACCTGATGCGTGTCGAGGTCGTGGGGACTTTGCCAGGATAGCCACACTTTGACCCAGGGAGGCCAGAAGCACCCTGGGCTGTGAAAAGCCAGCATCCTGCGCCTTCCATGCCTTCCCGCCGATGCCACAGAGTTGGGAGGGTTAGGATCGCTTCCCCAAGCGCTCAGGACCGTCCTTCCGTCCTCTCTGCATGTCCCACTCCCCCTGTTGCCGGCTCAGCGGGTAACTCAATCGGGGTCAGCTGGTGGGGTATGAGGTAGTGTCTCGCAGAGCGTCACGGTATTTTATTAAGTCCGAAATGTGATCGCTACTGTTGTCACACTTTAGCGCCCCCAACAATCCCCTTGCAAATGAGAAAACCAGAGCCTCCCCACATACCTTTCCAGTGACATCAGGGAGAGAACAAGGAACCCTGCCCAGGAGCCTGAGCCTGTGTGACCCCCCAGAGCAGCTCTTGAGCTGGAGAGAAGGACCTGGGGGCCGAGGGAGGTGTTTTTCCAATTTCAGGCCGAGCAATGAATTAGGGAAAAATCTGCTATTAATTTTTTTTTTTCCTCTGGGCCTGGCTTCATAAAGCGCACGCTGGCTTTTCAATCGTTTTCATTAACATCGGGAGTGCTTGTCCCTAGGAGCCTTTCATCCCTGTAAGATGGCTCTGGATCAGAGCCCTCAAACTCGGATGCCCACGGGGGCCACGTGGCCAGGCGATGGAAAGTGAAAAAAATAAAATAAAAAATAAAAAAAGGCTAGGAGATCCTACGGGGAACTGAAAATGGGTGTCAAGGCAGTTGACTGTCAGGATGTAAGAATGCGAGCCACACATTGCCAGGGCGTGGAAACTCTCAAAGTAGCTGCAAATCTGGGCTGGGGGTGGGGGATGGCCTGGTCTTAAACACTTGCTCTTGTTTTTTTTGTGGTTTTTTTTGTTTTTAAATTAGTAAGCACAGCGTGACTAAATAAGCTGTGTCTCCAGGCAGCTTGCAGTGTCTTCCCTAAAAGAACTTACCAGCCTAGAATTTGTCAGCCCGTTTCCCCCGTCCCTCCAGAGCGGCAGTGTCCAATAGGATTTTCCGTGATGATGGGAATACGCGCACCCCCCAGACAGTAGCCACCGGCTGCTGTTGAGCGCTTCCGATCGGACCGAGGAACCGGATGTTCCCTTGTATTTCATTTTCATGAACTTAAGTGTAAGTGTGGAGAACCGCGTGTGGCTCGTTGCTGCGATGTGAGTGTGGCCGTAGGTTTTTTCCGTTGGGGCACACCGCCCAGCACGGCTACTTTAGGAAAGGGTATTGTTCCCTCTTGGGGAGCGGCGGATAAGTCACCCCTGAGACTGCCAAGCGTCATTTAGAGTCCCGGGTACGTGGAAAGGAGGAAATGTGGCACAAGAAGCGGAAAAGACGTAGGTATGAGCAAGGTATCTGCTGGCTCAGGAGTGGTCACTTCGTGTCCCCCCAGCACTCCCCAAAATTTCTCACCTGGAGGCGCCATTTCATGTCTGCCAGGTCCTTTGCCATCTGCACCAACTCCCATCTACCTATGGTTGGCACCGAGGAAGCCACTCGATGGGACTTCCCTGCTGCTTTTGCTCGCAGGCCAATCAGGTCACACGACTGCCCAGCGCCAGGTATTGCCCTAGACCCACAGACGTGCCAGGTCCTGTGCAGAGGGACAACAGCAACTCCTGGACTCAGACTTTGTCACTGTCACAGAGCTGTGGGCCAGACTGTGCCAAGGACCCTAGAAACAACCTCACCGTCCAGCAAACCCCTTTCCAATCCAAAGCCCATTCAGGGGCCAGAGAGAGGCCATTGGCCACCCACCCCAGCTGCCATTCCAGCCTCACTCCCCACAAAGCCCCCTGGGATGCCCCCCATGCCTCTGTCCCCCACATCCCTGTAACAACAACCTCACCTCTAGATATCACTAAAAAACGAGTGAGGGAAGAGGTGCCCATCACCGCCCCGAGCAAAGCCCCTGTTCTCAAAGATGAAATCCAGCCTGTTTCTTGTATAAAACGGGATCTGCTTAAAATGTCGAAAACGCCTTTCCTTTCCCCAACTTCCATCCTCTCATCAGGGGTCCTGGGATGCCCCGACCAATGTTTCTTCTCCGATGTCAGGCTCAGAGTTCCAGGTTCCTCTCCTCCCCCTCGCGGTCTTTGCCTCCTGAAATGGCCTTGCGACCAAGACAGGAGCAGGTCTACGTGTTGACCCGATAGTAAAAACCGGTATTTGCGTCGCGCCTGCCGTGTGCCAGGCAGTCCGAATGCTTGCAGCGTAGCGTCCCACCTTTCCTCATGTCAGCCCCGTGAAGCAGGTTCCATCATGGTCTCCACTTACCAGTCTGACCTCTGAGGCTCGTGGTGGTTACGCCGCTTGTCGAGGTCACACAGCTGGGAGGAGGTTGGATCCAGGAGCGCCAACCAGCACGGCCAGAGTTTTTGGCCCGCCGACGCGTGTCATCCGAACGCAGCTGCTGGTGGCGTGGGGTGGACAGGGCCGGTGTGCGTCGCGTGCAGCTTCCATGCGGAGCGCTGCATCACTCGTGACTCTTGGTCCCAAAGTGACAGAAGTCCAGCTCCGCTCGCTCAGACCAGAGAGTCCGGGTACCCGCGTCCTGCGGCTGCTGTGACAAATTATCGTGCACTCAGCAGCCTAAAGCGACGCACGCGTCTTCTCTTGCGGTTCTGCAGCCAGAAGTCCAGACTCGCTCCACGGGGCCGCAGGTGTCAGCGAGGCCGCTTTCTTCTGGGGGGTCTGAGGGGAGGTGTGCTCTCTGCCTCCTTGGCTCCCACCTGTATTTCTTGGCTTGAGGTTTCGCCCTCCATCTCCAAAGCGCATGGTTCCCATCGCCTTCTCCTCCCTGTCATCAGATACCCCTGTGCCTCTTACTTAGAGGACCCTCGTGACTGTATGTAGGGCCCACCTGGAGAATCCAGGAATAATCTCCCCCACCTCAAGATCTTTCACGTATCCATCCGCGAAGTCCCTTTTGCCCTGTAAAGTTCCAGAAATTAGGGTGTGGGTATCACTGGGAGGCCATTCGTCAGCCAGCCACAGCCAAGGTGGCCTAGTTTCAGTCGTGGCTGGATCCAGAGGATCAAACAGTGTGACCGGGGCCTCAGCCCTCTCTCCGGCTCCCAGACCACCCTTCCGCCAGCAGTTCCAGGCCTAATCCCACCCCTCGGCAGCCCCCGTGAAAGGATGACGCCTCCTGCCCAGAAGCCCCAGCCAGAGTCTCAGGACTGGTTCCCATTGGTCCAGCTTAGACATCACTGAAGGAGTCGCTTTAACCAGAGGGATGCTGGGTCCCTCCGAATGGTTGAGCCTGGGTCACGTGCCCACCTTCCGTCACCCCCCTCCCTCCCTGTGGTCTTAACCCACATTCGCTAAGGTGTTTCACCAAAGGGAGCTGAGGGACTATGGGGTGGTGGAAAGCAGCGTGTCACCGGAGTCCGTGAAACGGCCAGCCCTGGGGCTGGTGCCTGGCACATAGGAAGTGCTCAATAAATGACGGTCCCAAATTGTGGGACACAGAGGGGAACTGGGGACGCGGGTAGGCCCGGAAGCTAATGCCTGAGGAATACAAGGTCACTAAGCAGGTGAAGGTAGAAGAGCCTTCCAGGCAGAGAAAAGACCCTGAACAAGGCAAAGGCTTATTCGCAGGGCGTCCCTGCCATCCTGGGGGCAGAGGGGATGGTCCCAGGTTGTGCCTCTCCTCCCAATGTGGCATTAATAGCAGCCCCTTTTACTAGCAAAACTGTCTCTATGTGCATGATAAACTATGTGGTCACTGCCCCCTCCTTATAGCTCAGTCATTAGGGAACCAAAGGTGAAAGAGGGATGCTACTTCCCCCAAGGTCACCTGGCCGCTGATGGCGAAGCTCAGACTAGGATTCAGGTCTCTGCCTCCCAGTTAGTGTTCGTTCGGCCCCTCAGTTCATGACACCCGCCCTTAAAGGCGGCATCGGCTTAACCAGTCACGTTGCCCCCCTCTTTCTCTTCTTGCCAAATGCTCCTTAGGACTGTGACCAGATCCACGTCGACGATGTCTCTTCCGATGACAACGGCCAAGATTTAAGGTAGGAATGGGTGGCGGGGCGGGGTCAAACATGCCCCTTTGGAGGGGTCATCAAGGTCTCCTTGTCACTAGCAAGTGGAGACGAGGTGCCGGCTGGTGAGTGAGTGGTATGTCTGGTTTCTAGGGGACACAGATTCCAGAAATCGGGTACCCACCTCCTCAAAATGAGACCACTTTCCGAGGAATGTAGCTGGAATGTTCCAGACACGCCCCTGGGGACCCTTTATAAAAATGGAACCAGAGTTAATCCGCCCTTATCCGAAATTACCACAATCCGACACCTCTAGGCCCATCAAAAATATTATGAGACCCAATAACATGCTGCGCATGGGGCCAGTCACTGCAGCTTCGCTTCGCTTGGTGTTCGCTTCCTAGGCGTGTCGTCTGACCCACCCCTGAAAAAGAAATCAAAGCTTTTGTGAGGGAGCCCTGCAAGTCTTCGCAAAGCCCAGAGCAATTAGGAGTGCTAGGGGGTAGGCGCCTGCCCCGTTTTAATTAGCCATTCAGAAAATCCCTCTGCGGTCGGCACTGGCGAGAAGCAAGGCTCCGGGGCCAGCCGGGACTTCTTGGTTTATGGAGCAAATAAAGCCCAGATCAAGGTTAACTGTGTCCTTTCTATGAAGTCATCACTGGGAACCAGTCTCCCTTTTCAAAGTGAGATCAACCAGGCCTCCGTGTTTATGGCATCCCCCACCCCCAGCCACCCCAAAGCCGGCTGGAGTGGACTGCAGAGCAGTGTCCCCCTGAACCCTATATCTCCTGCCAGGCTGTTTGCCTCCCCACTTCCAAATTCCCTACATCTTCATTCAAAAACTACTAAGTACCTACTATGTGCTGGGCACCGAGCAGCAAATGCCCCTGGGTGGTGGTGGTGGTGGTTTTGTTTCCTATCTCTTTCAGTTAACAATAAAACCCACTTTGGTAACGCCCTTAGTTTGCACCATGCCCCATTCCAGACGCTTCACATGGATTAACTCTGCCTCTTCACAGTGACCCTGAGAGAGATGCTGTATCATCATCTCCATTTTACGGTTGGGGAGTGGGAGGAGGTGTAGGAGGCGAGGTGTAGGGGAGGGAGGTTCATGGACCAACGAGCAGGCCCCTCCCCAGGGCGTTGTCTGGGTTTCGTCCCTGTTCTTTCTCGAGAACCCATTATCCAGCCTTTCCACACTGTCTCGCTCTGTGCCCGTCGGAACACGAAGGGAGGCCGGCAGGCACGGTGCCAGCCCTTGATGACGCTGGAGGCCGTCCTCAAATTCCTTGCAGCAAGAACCCAGCTCGGTGGCACCTCTAGGCCCATCAAATGGAGCAGGCATCTACGAGAGGGGGAGCGACAGCCTCGCGTCCCAACTCCAAGAGAACCAAGAACAGCCGCTGCGGGCAGCTCGAGCCACCATTGCCACTGAGAGCCCGCGTCGGGGTCGTGGCCTCCAGGAGGCCCGGCCGGCCCGCCGGGCAGAGGTTCGCCGCTGCCACCACAGCCACCTCTGTTGCTGGCCGCGCCGCTCCTGGGACGTTCACTGACCAGATCCGGGCACCCTCTGGGAGCCGAGACTGCGGTGGTCACTGGCCCCGGGGCCGACCACCAGGCCCTCACGGAGGCATCTTGTGTTGACCCGCTTACCATCACCCCGTGTCACGTGCACTCCTCCGAGCTAGGTGGATGTCACCATCCACGCAGTGACAAGGGAGCTGGCTCGGCCGGTCTGGCCCAGGAAGCTCCACGTGCACGTGGCACAGTCTCCCTTGACGCCCGTGGGAGGGCCTGCCTGATGTCGACTTCTGCTGAGAAGGGGGAGCAGGCCGCTGCTCCAAAGCCGTGACCAAGGGGGCATTCCGGGGCAAATGGGCTGCTCCAGCTCCCGAATTCACTGCTGCCCAACCCGAGGTCGCCTGAGTGGCAGTTCCCACCCTCCCGCCACTGCAGACTGGCCTGCAACCCCCACTGCTCCAGCCGCTGAAAGGGCAGGAACAGCCATCCAGTGGGCTTAGGCGGTTCATCCTCAGACGCTTCTACAGAAAATGGAAACGGTTGATAGAAAATAAGCAATTTCTTTAAAAATAATAATTATTACCCAGCAAGCTGGGAACCTTTACAGCAGAGAGGAAGGCCCACATGGTGATTAAAAGTGCAGGTTCTCGAATCAAGCGTTGTGCTGGGTGACAGTCCTATCGCGACTTCCTCGTCGGGTGAAGAATGTGCTGGAAAAGTGCCCGGCACCGAGTGAGTCCTTGGCGAATGGCTTCTGCCTCTGTGATTAGATGCAGTCTGCTCCCTTTTACTAGTTGCGAATATTTCATTTGTCTTAAACCCTGGTCACCGTCCCGAAGGGGGGAACCAAGAAGGAAGAAGCCGCAGCACGTCTGGGTGATAAACCTATCGACATCTTTCATGGGAAAGAGGAAGTTTTTGTGCAAACAAGTCGTGTCTTATTCTCCAGAGGTCGTTTTCCTTTTGAGTAATTCAGCAAAAAGCAGAGAAGAAACCATCCTGTCTTCACCATGTCGAGACTAACCACCTCCAACATGAGGCCTTCCTTGCTTCCAACTTAATACACACACGAATGTCTGTGTAAAATGGCACAGGAGCACGTGCGTATGTGTCGGGGAATGTGCGTATACGTTTGTAGGGACACACGTGTGTATATGAGTGTTCTTGTCTGGTGATGGGCGAGAGTTTAAAGACATCTAAAGAAGAACTCCTGTTGGCATCTCCCTGTGGCTGCCCACACAGCCTGCTCTGGGGAAACACCAGAGTCTGCACTGGAGGCCGGAGACTAAGTCCCCGGGGCCAGCGTCCTCCTGGCCAGCCCGCCCCACAGGGTCCCCAAGGTGAAATTTGCTGTTGAGTTTGAACATGGCCCAAGGCGTTTCTGCGGATCCTGCAGCGTTTGTGCTGTCCCCCCTACAGCCTCTTCCCCGAGAAGGGTCCTGTCTAGGCCTAGACGCCTGACCTCTGCTCCGAGCAGGGCTGAGCCCCCCGGCCTGGTGTGTGACGGCAACAGGTCCCATCACGCTGTGTCCTGGCACTCACGTCACACTTTGCAAATGCCTTTTTATCTCTGCCATGGCGGTGGTGCTAGACCCGAGGTACTTAAGATGCAATTTCCAAATGCGGTTTCATTCCTTTCCCATTGCATCTTTTCGAAACATAAAACCGCCTTTCTCTTTCCACGCGTCAGCTCAGCGCAGAAAACCCAGAAACGGCAAAGGAGGAAAAATGTCAGCCAAACCCACACGCTGAGACAGCATGCTACCACGCTGACATGTTTCCTTTCAGCCCCGCCTTCTCCGAAGAAGAGACCTTCGTATCTGGCTTAGAAGTGTCGGACACCCCTTCTCACTCTCTGCTTTCTCCTGGCGGCGTTCTGGCATAAGCATCAGTCCTGTGGTTCTGCAAACCTGCAAAATGGTAGAGGGAAAGAAAATGGTCTTCCCTGGAACAGCCGGTTCCCACTTTCCACTTCCGGTTCCCAGCTGTCACTTTTGTCATTAGCTTTGTGTGGTATTCGGGCTTGTCCCAGCATGTCTCATCCAAGGTGGAGGGTTTTATCAGCCAAGCACCAGTGATCAACTCTAACTTAGCGAAAAAGAAAAATTTAAAATAGGGGATGTCTGTGGAAGGATACGGAGATGCTCACAGATGGAAGGAAGCGTCGGCAGCCAGGCCTCCGAAGGGGTGTGAAGCAGGGAGGACTTGGGTGAGAGCAGCGGGAACCAACCGAGCTTTGCGTCTGGACTCCTCGGTCAGGATGAACCAAATCCAACCGTTATTTGGAATCCTCTTCCAGCCTCAAATCCTAAAGGGAGAGGGAGAGACGCTTTCCCTAGCTTGGACACAGCATGTAGGGATCACAGAGAGTTCTCCATTAAAGAAAATAGATGTGACGTGTTCTTTATACTGAAAGAAAGGAAAATAGATGCTGATTAGGCAAAAGCAAAAGATGCCACCATTCCTGGGGAAGCCACTAAAAGCCACGGTCCTGCTGTTCCCTGGACTCACAGGCGCACGTCACCCTCGCTCATTCGGTGGCTCTGTGACACCCTATGCCCCATCCACGGGGCTCGTGGTCTCCTGGTGAAGGTCCCCATATTAACACTCTCCTCCTTCCCTTCTCCTCTCCCACCCCCAGCACGTACAACTTCTCCGCTGATGGCTTCCACAGCTCGGCCCCGGGAGCCAACCTGTGCCTGGGCTCTGGGGTCCACGGCGGTGTGGACTGGATGAGGAAACTGGCCTTTCGCTACCGGCGGGTCAAGGAGATGTACAACACCTACAAGAACAACGTCGGCGGTGAGTGGGCCGGGGGAGGGCCGTCCACGGTGGCCACGGGGCTGCCCGAGCTCGGGATGCTGCCTGGACCTAGGGAGATTCCTCAGGGATGGACGCTGTGGCTTAAGTCGCACCTGCTCCGTGCCGGGCACTGTTCTGAGAGGCCTGGTGATACCAGCTCATGCAGTGACATCCTCATGATGCTCTGGAAGAGGACACTAGTGTTTCGTCAGGGTCGCTTTGGGGGAGGAAGCTGAGGGATCGAGAGAGCACCTTACGAGATGCCACACGACCCACCAGTGGGGGGTGCGCATGGGCCGGGCCCTCCCATGTCTGAGTCACAACCAGGGGTGCTCCAAGTGTGGTCCTCATACCGGCAGCAGCAGCATCTCCTGGAGACCTGTTAGAGATGTGGGTTCTCTGGCTCCACCTCAGACCTGCCGAGTCTGGAGTGCTGGGGTGGCCCGGCTGTCTGTGTTCGAACACCCGGCCGGGGGATTCTGATGCTTTGCTCGAGTCTGGGGACCGGCCGCTTCAGCCCTCACTGCTCGGACTGTGGTCCATGGACCACCTGCCTGAGCATCACCTCGGGGCCTGTTAGATGCCAGGACCCCCGGGGAATCTGGGGAAACATTGACGTTAAAGAAGCACGAAAAGCCACTGGTTCTCAAACTTGGCTCACGCTGGTGCCCGCGCAGGAATCTCTGATCTGAATTCTTGGTCTGTCTGTGGCCTGGGTGTCAGAGTACATGGAGCTCCCTGGGTTTTTCCAATATGCACCCGAGGTGACAGCCACCAGCGTCGGTAGCAGGAGGCCGTTGGTTCATGGCACTGAACCAGAAGTCTGGAAGGGGCTGGAGGCAGGGTAGGCTCGGCAGTGGCCAGGCCCTAGATCACTGTTTCTCCAGGCCGTTAGTTCTGGACGGGAGGCATTTCGGGGTGTTTTGATCCTCCCAGTATCTGAAACCAGCTACTGGCCCGTAAAGGTTTGAGTAAGCAGCTGATAGTACCTGCCGTATACACCTAGGCCCCAAAAGCTTCGAGGGCTCCCTCCCCTGAACCCCAGAAAGAGTGTAGGGTCTCAAACTGGATGGAATCCACTTCCAGTCCCAGGGCTGCCACTTTCTAGCTCTATGACCTTTGGCAAGATACATAATCCCGCTGAGCCACAGTTTCTAGGTCTGCGAGTTGGGGCTAAGAATAATTCTACTTGCCTGCACGAGGCCTGTCTCCGCGCCTCGTATACAGCAGGCGCTCAGTAAGTGGCAGCCTTTATCACCAGCTCCTTTCGATTTTCTGGAAAGTCTTGCAGGCTCTGCTGTGTCTCCTGCCTTCCCCGACAGCCCATCAGGCCAGGTTTTCAGTCGTGCGTGTGGCTGCGGTCCTAATGCAGCCCTGGCAGTAGCTAATGTTTACTGAGTGCTTGCCCCACGCCAGACTCTGCTGTAAGGGCTTTTCGTCTAACAGCCTGTTTGCTCTGTAAGACATGCCTATATGGTAAGAGCTTTAATCGCCCATGCTGTATGAAGGTGGAAACTGAGGTCAGAGAGGTTACATCACCTGCCCAGCATCACTCAGCCCGGGCAGCAGAGCACAGTGGAGAGGTCTGGGGACTGGCCGCTCCGCCACCTCCATGGCCTCTCACATCCCACTCTGTTGACTGCAGGAGGGGAGCAGAGAGCTTCGGGGTCAGCCCTGCTTGCCCATCTACCCTTCCATGGAGAAAGGTGGGAGCAGGTGTGCTTGGGGTAGGGGAGACAGGAATAGAGTCAGCCAAGGGCTGTCATCTGCTCCTCGCCCAGGTTAAGCCCCAGGAAATGCCCAGGGCTTCTGTCAGGCTCTTTTCCTTCCCATAAACTGAGGGGAAATTACCCGATGTGTCAACAGGCAGGGAGCTCACAGCCGGCAGGATGCCAGTGGCAGCCAGACTCCTTCCCCTCCCCCTTGCCGTCTCTGCTCCCTCCTGCCCCCACCTTCCCCAGCTGTTTCTGCATCACAGCACCAGCCTGGGACGGCAGAGATGGAGCCTGAGGAATGTAGCCTTTCAGCCCGGCAGCCGTGCACTCAGCTAACACTCAGGGGCCTTGTTACTGAGAAGGTTTATTTTATCCTTTTATTTTTATTAATAACTAAAGAGAAAAATGGATAGTGGAGGGCGCCTAGCAGTGTCTACCACTAATAGGACATGAAAAGGCCCAAGAACAAAGGAGTTTGATGCTTTTCAGGAAGATAAAGAAGGGCAGCGGGGCTGGAGTGAGGGGCCACAAAGTGAGGGATGGGACGAGAGAGCTGGCGGGGTCCAGGTGGTGCGAGGCCTTGCAGGCCACGGGCAGGAGATGGGACAGCTGGGGTCTTCTGCCTGGGAAAGAGGACGTCTAAACAGCCCAGGCACGACATAGCACCTACCATATGCCAGCCCCTGCCACAGGGCCTGAGGCTTTGGAAGCGAACAAGACCAACTTGGTCCCTGCTGCCAAAGAGCAAACGGTCTCATGACCAAGGCAGACATCAAACACATAATTACACAGATACGTTTCAAATTATAGTTGTAAGAAGTGCCCTGAAGAAGAGGTATGGTGTATCGAGAGTATGAAATAGAAGGCACTGACCAGGATAGACCTTCAGAATCAAGGACATCTATGAGTGTGAAGAATTTAGCCAGGCAAAACGGGGACAAGGAACAAAGAGGAGGCCACGAGGTGGAATGGAAGGACATCAGGGCCATGTCAGGAGATGATACTGGTCACTAAGTAGGGGCAGGATCATGGGTATCAAGTCCATGGGTATCTCAAGGGCCCTGACGGCCGAGAGAATGACCGTCAGGTTTAGAAACCTCATAGTGTGGGCCCTGGAGGTCAGCTGCCTCGGTGCCTAACCTGTCTCCATTATTTCCTCTCTGCTGTGAGCAAGTCACAAAGCCTCCCAGAGCCTCGGTTTCTTTATCCAACTGACCTAATGTCACATGTGTATCTCAATGTTAGAAAAAGAGTGTCCACCTCTAGGGTCACCGTGAGAATGAAATTAAATAAGTCATGTGAAAAGCGCAGGGCCCTGCATACAGTAAGCGCTCAATAAATGTCACTCTTTATTACTTTTTATTACTTTTCATCTCCATTAAAACAGTGTAAGTGCTATAATTGGCATGTTTTGTTTATCTCTGTTCGGTGCCTATTATAATATTGACCATGCAGAAGGCACTTCTGAATTTTTTTTGGATGGATGGATGGATGGATGGATGGATGGATGGATGGATGGATGGATGGATGGATGGATGGATGGATGGACGGATGGACAGTTGGATGTGGGGGAGGATGGATGGGTTGGTGATGGGTGGATGAAAGGATCAGTCAATAGATGTAATGATCAATCAATCAATTAGTCCCAAAGTAAGATTAAGATCACTGGATTGAAGTTGACCTTGGGTATCATCTGATGTGACACCTCAAGGTGCGGTAGCTAGGCTCCCTTTCCCTAACCCCACCCCCTCTCAACCCTTTCTGAAATGACAGCTTCCCCGTCTTCATTTTCTTTGTCCGTAGGCTTGATAGGCGCTCCCAAAAGAGAGACCTGGCTACAGCTCAGAGCTGAGCTGGAAGCCCTGACCGACCTCTGGCTGACCCACTCCCTGAAGGCACTAAACCTCATCAATTCCCGGTACGTGGGAGCCCTCATTTTCCCTCATGCCACTGAGCTCTCTCCCATTCAAGGGTGGTGGCTCCTCCACTTCCACACTTGGGGGGTGGGACTCTCGAAATTCTCACCTGCACACTTTCCAGACATTTGGTAAAGCTGAGGTATGCAAGGCACCTTGCGCCACAGCAGATAGCTGTAGTGAGATACCAGGGCCCAGCAGAGCTGAAGACCTATGTACGTGGGTCCATCTTGTCCTGTGCACCTGCCAGTCACAGCATTGTCCTCTGAAAACCTCTTTATAGGAATGTCGTCATTTGGTGGGAACCCAGTAGGTTAAGGAGGGTCCAGTTTCATTCACGGCCTTCCCAATAAATTGCCTCGTGCTCTTAAATAAGGTATCTGGGCCAGAAAACAAATTACTCTCCTGCACTAGCATCGGAAAAATCTGGTGACCCTGCATGTGAATGGTTAAAATATGGCTGCATCTGTGCTACCAGTGTGTCTTGTTGGATGGATACACACTTTGTCCCAAAGACTGGGAAGGTTAATCCTTAGCTCCAAGTCTCTGGGTTCTCTCAAACTCTCAGGACTGGAATGGGCCCACTAGTTTACCCCAGGCCCCACCTCTCCCTATTGTCCTACACCTGTTTCATGTCACTCATTTACATTAAGGATAGGCCCCTGGCCACGGTTTAAGGGTATAGCCCTTGCAACAAACCTTTGCTTTTTTAAAAAAAATAAGTATTACATTATTATGTTTAAATAAGAATTACACTCATATGACATTTCAACAACGTCAGGCAGCTTCAGGCTTCAAAGAGAAAAATGGCTGAAGATTTCTTGGGCCCTGCCCTCACCTGAAGATGACTTAGCCAAGACCTCCAGACCCCATGAGAATTCTCACAGGCTCCAGGCCCATGCTGCAGGTGAGGAGGCCTGGCCTGGTGGTCCCTTGGAGTTCTAATCCACGCTCTCCTCTGTCCTCAGGCCCAACTGTGTGAACGTGCTGGTCACCACCACTCAGCTCATTCCTGCCCTGGCCAAAGTCCTGCTGTATGGGCTGGGCTCCGTGTTTCCTATTGAGAACATCTACAGCGCAACCAAGACAGGTAGGGGGCCCCCAGACCTCGGTGATGCGGGGCGGGAGGGTGAGGCTAGGGGTCCATCCGGGGAACGGAACGTTTAGGAACATGGCACTAGGGAAGTTCAAGAACTTGTCCACGGTCATGACTCGCATCCCCAAAGCAACCCTCACAGCCCGCGTGCTTGAACCTCTGCTTCTGGAGAAATGGGTCAGGACCTCAGCTTTCCGAAGTGCGTGTGTTGGTGTGGACACCTGCAAAGCTGCCCTGCCAAACACACCCCAAATGCCCTCACATCAGAGCCAAAGCTCATTTCTCTCTCACATGTCAACAGACCAGAGGTGAGCAACCCAGGCTGGTGGGATGGCCCTGTCCTCATACGCACCCAAGAAGCCAGGTCCTGCCCGCTTGATTATTCCGCCATCCCCTATGGTTTTATTCTCGTGTAAGGAGCCAAGTCAGGGTCCTGCAGCATTGGCCCATCGTAACCTGTGGCCACAACTAGTTGCAAGGGAAGCTGGGAAATGTAGTCCACGGCTGAGGCACCGTGAGCACAGAAACCTCCGTTTCTTTACCTCTTCGTCAGGGATTACGTTGATTCCGGTTTCATAAAGCTTGCTGTGTTAGTTAAATGGAAAAATGTGAGCCACTGGTTCCCGACATGCGGGGGTGGGACAGTTTGTCGTCCTAGGGGACAGTTGGGAACATCTGGAGAGGTTCTTCATTTTCGCAACTAGGAGAGGTGTCACTGGCATCTAGAGGGAAGAGACCAGGGATGCTGCTGCACATCCTGCAGCCTCAGAGCAGCACCCATAGCAAAGCCTTATCCGGCCCAACGTGGCACTAACACCCAGGCCGAGAAATCTCGATGTAGGCGAAGAGCCTGTGTAGAGTGACGACGATTATTATCGTTATTATTGCTCTTTCCGTTATCGTTGTGGTCACTAAACCTGCTGACACGATCAGGATGAGCTGAGATCTGAATCCGGCGAGTCTGGGTCTATGCTGCTGCTCAGATGCTGGGAGAATATGGAGAGGTGGTTGGTGGTCAAGAGGCGGACCTGCGAGCACCACCGGCCCCTCTGCTTCCTCACTCTGGGATCCTGGGCAAATCGCATCACCACTCAGAGCCCCGTCTGTAACCTGGGTCCGTCGCTCCCGCCCCAGACAGCCGCACAGACTCCAGGGCCTGCTTCAAACCCCTGCGCTGCCGCCTCTTGCTGCGTCACCCCGGACAGGCCCCTTAACTTCTCTGCGCCTCTGTCACGTGGGGATGATGACAGTGCGCATCTCAAAATTTTGCTGGAGGGTGAAATGATTAACACCTGCCCCTGAGGATGGAGCAAACACTCCGTTAGCAGTCCTTCTTCACCATGTTCCCGGTCCTCACCGGGCTGCTTTTCTTTCCTCCTTTCCGCGTGTGCAGGGAAGGAGAGCTGCTTCGAGAGGATAATGCAGAGATTCGGCAGGAAAGCCGTCTACATCGTCATCGGTGACGGGGTGGAAGAAGAGCAGGGAGCGAAAAAGGTACTTCTTCCACCTCTCGGGCTGCTTGTCCTCCTCTCCTGAGTCACCTCGCGGTGTTCAGGGCCCTGTACACAGATGCCCTGCCTCCCCCCGTTGCTGTCTGGGTCGCCCCTCCCCAGGCCCTTTGCTGGCAGGTTCATTGCCATTTGCACATCGCAGAAGCATCTGAGCAATTTCCTTCTGCAAATCCCCCTCCATGCGTTTGGCTGCCACCCCTGGTTGCCCTGGATTGTTTCTGGGACGACCGCTCGGGAGCCCAGAGGCTGTGTCAGGGCAGGCCAGTGGGAGGGCCGGTGCACGTGCGTGTGTTTTATTTAATGCTCCCCGATCAGATGTCCCAGGAACCCTTCCCAGCTAATAAAGACAGCATTAAGCTGATGAAAAAGAAGTCCTGCATGTGCGAGCTCAGGCCCACGAGGAGAGGGCCGGGGCTTCTGGAGGCCTCAGCTCTGTACCTGGAAAAGAAACAGCTGCCAGAGTCGTGGGTCTGGACCTGTCAGCAGCATCCCAGAGAGCCCGCCACCCCCACCCCCCACCCCAGAGGCCTGGGAAGTGCATTGTTAATGTCACAGAGCTTAATTGGGGGGACCTGGTTTCCCTCTTCCCAGCAGCAAATTCCAAGGAAATGCAGAAACATTGAGGGTCTCAGCAGATGAAACCCACAAGAAGAGGGAAGGGCGCGAGGCTCCTGAGAGCGTGGGGCTCAGGAGAGGGGAGCTCCGAAGGCTTTGCATATACCGTTCCATCTGCCTGGAAGGCTCCTGCCCTTTCCTGGCTCATCCTTCAGGCCACAGCATCAGCAGCACCTGCTGGGCCCTTCCCTGACCAGCTCCCACTCTAACCTGCCCACTGGCTCGGGCCTGCCTGTGCCTCCCTCCCCCAGCTGTCCTTATTCTTTCTTCAGGATGTTGTCCCTCTTGTCATGAATGCTTTACCTTTACCGCTGTGATTGGTGGCTTAATCACAGATCCTCAGGCTAGTGTGTAAGCTCCACTAGCTGAGTACCTACTGTGTGCCAGCCACTGTCGCAGGCACCGGGGATGCCACAGTGAGCAGAACAGAGAGAGCTCCCAGCCTGGGGACAGGCAATAAACACCTAAGTGTAACATGCATGTCAGGTGGCGAGCAGAGCTCTGGGGGGAAATAAAGCAGAGAATGGGAACAGAGGGGACTCGGGTGGGTGGGGCAAGATGCAAATCTAGGTAGTAGTCACATCTGAGCAAAGACGGGGGGAGAGGGAGCCCTGTTGGTACCAGAAGGAGGACAGTCGGAGAAAGAAACCAAGAAGGTCAAGGTCTGAAGGCCAGAGCGTCCCGCAGGGAGCCAGCGTGTTCCCAGAGCTGGCGGGGAGCAGGGGGAGCTCCGGCCTTCAGCCCTTGGGGAGGCGAGGCCAAGGAGGTAGCCGGGGCCCTCAGGCGGACTTCAGCTTTACTCTGAGCACTTCTCTTTAAAGCATTTTTTTTTTAACTTTAAAAATAAATTGATTTAGAGAAAAAAAATATGAAATAAATGGTAGTAACAGAGGTGATGCACGGGGATATGGCCAAAACAGCAGTGTGAATCAGATGGATTGTCACATGAAGCGCCACGCCAGGGCGAGACAACTGGCTAAAGCCCCTGCTGGGCCCAGGGGTGTCGGGAGCCTTCTTCCCCCCTCAAGTTCAAATGCAGCCAAAACTGTGCCCTGAGCACACGACAGCGCTCACACCAAGCTCCGCTTCCATCAGAGGTGGATTGGAGAAGAGCTTAGGCCTGGGGCCCGGGTGCCCCGTACCTGCCCTGTTTCCCACCTGGAGGATGGCAGGGACGTCCAGTTGCTGCCATATGTCCGCCTTGTCCCCAGTTGCAGAAGGACCCCTCCATGGTCCTGGAATGAAGCACCATGCATGGCCTCACTCGGACCCCTCACACCCACGGTGTCCGAGAGCTCGGTCCCCACGGGGCCGTCAGAGAGAGCCCTTCGCGCGCGGAAGAACGTGGGCTGCGACACGAGAACGTGGGTTCTCGCACCTGCACCCCAACTGCCGTGGCCGTGGGTGGCCCAGCGAGCGCAGGCGGGCTCGGGGAGCAGCCTGGGCCGTCCGTGAGCCCGGCTGCGGCCTAGTCGCTCCACAGCGCCGAGCAGCTCCGGGAACGTTCTCGTAAAACACCCGCTTCCCTGGGAAATTCGGGTTTGGGCAAAAGCGTGCACAGGGCGGTCCGTGCGTGACATGCCAAGGGGAGCTGAGGGTCCAGGTTCGGGTGTTCTGATCGGGGCTCGTTCTCACTTGAACGTCTGACAGCGCATCCGAACACTGCTCAGGTCTGAGGCAGGACCCACACCTGCCCACACCTGCCGTGCCCCAGATCATCGCGACAGTCAAAAACCACTCGTCACCGTGGCCTCCAGGGGACAGACTTTTTCTCCTTTGAGAACTGCGGGTCGGGGGCCAGGAGGAGGGGGGCGCAGGGAGCTGCCTCCTGCAACTCTGTGTGCCCGGCACCTCCCTCGCCTCACCCTGCTGCCAGCCCTGCTCCCACAGGAACACGTGGCCAGGGGAGCCCGTTTTGCCCTAAGTCCCTGCTCTGCCTCGTCCCGCTGTGCGGCCTTCAGCAGTGACACCCCCTCCCCGAGCTGCCTTTCCTTCTCCGCCCCTGGCTGCTGAGAACGTGCACACGGGATGCAGCGCGCGGGGCACTGGGCAGAGCCCCACGCTCTGTTTTACTCTTACTCCCCCGGGCGGGGGGGTTAGGGAGGGAGAGGCAGAGGGGGTTCTCTCTCCCATGGAGCCTGCAGAGAAGGAAAATGCCAGTGCTCATTCACACGTAGCGGGAAACCCACCCAGATCTCTCGTTCGCTCAAAGGCCCTGGGAGCAGCTGTTGCTGAGGGCACAAAGGGGTGGTCAGCGGGTCACAGCAGGGCCCTGCTGCCCGGGTTCTGTGGGGTGGGGTTCGGGCCGCCAGGGAAAGCAGACAGAGGCTTGAACAATAAGGCTTCATCTCTCTCCTGTAAAACCCCCAGGCTGCCAGAACAGCACCAGGGACCCCGGCCACTTCCATCTCGTTGCTCTGCCAGGCCTAGTACTGCTCTGGGCACAAAGCCCCAGCACCCCACACCCACCCTCCAGCCCCAGCACCCCACGCCCACACTCCAGCCCCCAGCACCCACACCCACCCTCCAGCCCCCAGCACCCCACACCCACCCTCCAGCCCCCAGCACCCCACGCCCACCCTCCAGCCCCCAGCACTCCACACCCACACTCCAGCCCCCAGCACCCCACGCCCACACTCCCGCCGCCAGGAGGGGAAGGGAGAAGTCACCTCTTCCCTTTAAGGGCACAGCCAGGAGGTGGACGTCCCTGCCGCTCCAGTTCCATCGGCCAGATTCGAGCCGCACGGTCACGCCTTGCTGCAAAGGCAGCTGGGAGATGTCACCTTTACTCTCAGCCACCTTGTGCCCGGCTAAAATAGATGGGCGCTTCTGACAGAAAGGGAGGACAGATGTTGGGGGCACCTGGCCGAGACGGTCACACTGGCCGGGACTGGTACCGAGGGCAGCACATGTACCTACACCAGCCTGAATGATTCTGTTGTCTTCGTGACGTGGTCTTGTTTGTTGCTAAACTACCGAAGCCCCCAAATATAGCCCCCTCATGCGTAGTGGCCCTGCATCCTTCGTGACTCTGTCTTACATGCACGCGTGCATGTCCTTGTGCACGTAGCCTCTCAAGCTGATACCGATGGGGCCCTTAGCACGTGTGCTGCCAGGCCCCGTGAGTAGCCGCGACAACCCCACGCAGCCAACCTTGTCCGCATTTTACCATCGAGCAGCAGAGCAAATTCCCTGAGGTCACCCAGCTAACACCAGTAGAGCGAAGCGCGGGGCAGGGCCCCCTGCTTGTCGCCATCATGCTGTAGACGTCGTCCCCAGCTTTCTCCCTCCGGGGTCAACACACCTCTGCGTCCACGAGACACAGCTTGCGTGGCATGTGCATACCGCCCACACGGTTACCTCCCCACTGTGTTCCCTTCAGTCAGCTCGCTTCTATTTAGATCCCAACACCTGACCCCGTGACTAACACAGAGCGAGTGTCGCCTGCTGTAGACAGGAGGAAGAGAGAAAACCAGAAAGAAAACCAGCCGTCATTCTAGAAGTCCGCCTCGGCGGCCCAGCACTCTCTGGGGTCAGCCCTATCTGTTCGAATGGGGGTGAACGAATGCCGGGGCGCGGTTAAAGACACGCCAGCCCCAAGCTGAGGCTCGCTGCTCGAAGGAGCAGGATTGAGAACAGACGTTTAGAAAGGCCTCGCTTCCTCTCCGCGGGGTTTAACTCCACGCTGGTCCCCGGGAGGGGAGAGGGCCGGGCGGTGGACAGACGAAGCAGCACAAGCCAATCAGAGCAGGCGGAGTGGGGATGGAAACTGGTGGGTACGGGCCATGGGGGGGGGGTTGCCAACTACATCACGTCCTTCCCGTCTGGAACAGGCCCCCAGGCTCTGCTGCTGACACCTCCTGAGGCCCTAACGTGGGTGTGGCATCTGGGGGACTGCAGAGGGCGCAGGGCGGGTCGTGACCGTGCGGGTGGTGTTCTGTGTTCCAGCACAACATGCCTTTCTGGCGGATATCCTGCCACGCGGACCTGGAGGCGCTGAGGCACGCCCTGGAGCTGGAGTATCTATAGCAGAGCCCACGGCATCGCCACCTGCCATCCCAGGCGCATCCACTCACTCGCCCAGGCCCCCTGCCCGCCCACCTCCCGCCGGACGCCGGACACCGGGCAGGGTCCCTACCGCCAGGAGGACATGTCCGCTGACCATCTCAGAAGCTGTCCTTTCGGCCCCAACGCGGGTCCTGAGACGCAGAGCACCCCAGCAGTGGCTCTGGGGTCTTTAACTTTGGGGGAAGGGCTGGCCTGGAGTCCAGACTGTCCTACTAGACTCACAGATCAAAAGCCAGGCACTGCTGACCTGGGGGAGGGCTGGTTCTGCGGAGGGGGCAGGCTCGTTTTCTTGTTTTCTCTTTAATTTATGGACTAAGCTCATTACTCCGGTGTTATGCTCTCGTACCTGTGTCGTCGGTTTCCTTAGTCGTCGGTTTGGTTTGGTTTTCTAGGCTGGCCTGTGGGGTGGTGCACAGTTCTCCCTTAAGCATCCCACTCCACGTTGCGCTTCGGTGGGACAATCATCTCGGAACAGTTGGTGGCGGAGGCGATTCGGGGCTGTCGGGGAGAGCGTTGCTCATTTTTGCTGTTAAGGACCTAAGCTGACACGTTGTGGACAGTGCACGTGCCTTATGCTGCCATCGAGGGAGAGGGACCCTGGGGAGGAGGCGGAACTTTGTGACAGATAAAAGGCATTAAATAAAACCACGTTTACATTTTGAAGTGGGTAGGGTGTCGCTACTTTATTGCCACCCTTGAGGCTTCTGAGTGTGTTGGTCTTTCCAGAAACTTCTCGGTTGCAAAGTAATAAAATCTAATTCAAACTGGCTTAAGCCAAGCGACGGAGGCTGCTTTCCCCCTCGGCAGCAGGCACTGGGGCGATGCGGGGTAGGGTAACCGGAACAGCTTGGGGCACTGTGGACAGGCCGGCCGGTCACCTCTGAGGAGGTGACATCGGAGCTCAGACCAGGACGACGAGGAGAGCTGGGGAAAGCATTCCAGGCAGAGGCACCGGAAGCACAGTGTCCAGGTAAGCAAGAGGGGGCTTTCCAGATGCAGGGAAAGAAGGGAGGCCAGAGCGGCCCGAAGCCAGGCCAAAGGCCAGGGGTCAGAGGTCAAGACCAGATCTGGTTGGACCCTTTTGGTCATGGATTTGGGATTTTATTGGAGTTCGAATTTAGAATAAAATCCGATGAGAAAACACTAGAGAGTTTTAAAGCAGGAGAGGGGCATGATCAATTTATATTTTTAAAAATCGCTCTGGCTGCTGTGGGGGAACGGTTTGGAGGGAGATGGATGGCAGCAGGGTGTCCAGGCAACAACAACGGGTCGTGGGATTCCTCATAAACTTAAAGGGGGTTTTCTGATTTTATTTTCTAATCTACACATAGTTGACTGCCCAACACACAAGTACGCATCTTGATGTATTTTTCCCTATGGTTACATTTGGGTGACCAGCGCCCAGATCAAGATGGGAGACGTTTGCGAGCCCCCGAAAAAGCCCCCTCGTGGCCCTTCCCAGCCTCTGCCCACATTCCACCAGCGCCTGGTTCCTCCAACCTGGTTTGGGCTGATCCAACCCACACAAGCGACGCCTGCAGGACGCACCCTCCGTGCCTGGCTTCGTCCACGCCTGGCGTTCCTGAGATGCCTCCGGCTGCTGCACGGATCTGCAGTTCATTCGGGGTGAAGCAGACGTTGAGCTGAGAACTGGGCCAGAACTGGGCCGTGCATCCTCCCTCGGGGCTTTCAGCCCCTCTGGTACCCGCTCGGCCCAGGCGCAGCTGTGCTCGCTGGTGACCAGCAGAGGGCAGTGCGACCCTGCGGCCCCCCCGGGCGGCCCGCAGGTGCCACCTGAAGTCCAGCCTGGGAAGGACACAGGGCTGGGCTGCCCTGGAAAGGGTCCAGCTCGCATCTCCTTCAGACGGGGCCCAGGCGTCCGCCCTTCGCAGACCTGCCTCATCCACAGTGGGGATCCCACCAGAGAGCAGGGTCCACCCCGGGAGGCAAATGGACACCGCAGTGGCCCCAGGAGCAACCCAGCACCCCAGGGCCAGGAAGGGTCTGCCCGATTTTAAAAGTTGCCTGCTCTGATGTTTAATAATGTAATTGTGATAATAGTCCAAATTGTTTGAAATCTGGGGGGATTTATTTCTGTATCCAGAGGTTCATTTGAGGGTGCTGATAAGCCAGCTCTGGCCACATACCGCTTTCTTAAATGCCATCAGTAAGTATTTGGCAAAAAAAAGGGAGTATTTGGTGGGCTCTGGCTGCAGGTGAGGGGACATCTCTTACCCTCGCAGCCCCCTCTCCCCGCCACTCCGTGAATACCTGAGACGCAGGACCCCAGGGTCCTACTGGCTACCCGGTGTGGTTGAATGAAAAGCTGTAATTACGACTCCTGTTTCTAACATTTATTAAGCACCTACTCTGTCCCAGGCCCTGGGCTAAGCCCTTGACCTTCGTTAGCTCATTTTATTCTCACAATGGCCTGTCCTGCGAGGAAAGATAGCAGGTGATTAAGATGTGGGTGTTGGGTCAAATCCCAGCTCTTCCTTTTACTACCTGTGGGAACGTCACCTCTCTGAACCCCAGCTTTTCAGTTGTAGAAAGGGGATGACAATAGAAGTAACCTCACACTTGTCGACAGCATGCGGGCATTCAGACATAAGCAACACTTAGAACGGTGGCTTTCAAACTGTGTTTTGATTGCACTCCCCAATAGGAAATGCATATTACATCAAGACCCAGTGTAACACAGACGCACGTAAGTGTATGTCGGTCGTGTGAGCGGAGAATTAAATGTGTTTCGCACAGCAATGTCTGCCCGTACTACTCTGATGCATCCTTTTTTCCATCCTGTTCTGTTTTGCTTTTAAATGATACAGATCTCAATCCACTAGATCAGTTTGGAAAATACTAGTTTAGAAAAAGGCTTGACAAACAATATTGTTTTTATAAGTCCCATTTCGCAGAGGGGGAAAATGAGGCCCAGAGAGGCATTGCGGCTTGCCCGCGACCTCGCAGCTGGAAGGTGGCACAGCTTGGGCCCCACCCCAGCATCTTCGACTCCGAAATTACCGCCCTTCAGCCCAGGGTTGCAAACTGGTAGCTCACAGGCCAGACCTGGCCCACAGATCAGTTTGATTAATGGGCTCTTCACATCATGTTTTCAAAGTCTGACCTATTTAAAACGAGAGATTTAACTCAAAATCTAAGTTTTCAACTTCTCTTTTTTTAAAAGACGTGGACGATCTGATGACACTTGACCTACATTGGCACAGCCCCATTCAGCTGCTGCAGGTGCTCTCCAGGCGGGCCTGTGTGCCACAGTCCCCACCACACCCTGTTGTCCCCCTGACACACCAAAGTCAAGCGTCAGTTGCCATTTAGCATCGCATACGCCAGCCGTGTTTTTCATAGTAATGTCTTTTTTTCTGTTAAAGTGGGGAAAAAAAATTAAACCAAGGGACCTACATCTTTCAAGGTGAAAATCGATGCGCAAATCAATTCTAACAAGTTTAATTTACAAAAGAAAACATATTTGCATCAACTTTACCTCTCAACCTGTCCTGCTGGTGTCTGTCCCTTGCCTGGTCCTAGGAACAGGGTTTGAAATCCCAACTTAACCACTACGCTAGTATCTACCTGTCTGTTGGTCCACCACCGTGTCCCTAGCGCCTGCAATTGCTCAGCTAGGAATGGGCGCCTAATTAAGAACAAACAAATGAATGAGTGGCTTTTATACAAAAGCATCTCCAGCCATGACAAAGGTACAGTAATGGTGAGGAGCAGGCCTCGCTGAGTGTCCTCAAACCGGGTTCAAGTCTAGCGTCTGCCCCTAACGAGCTGTGTGACCTCAGGCAGCTTCCTTGGTCTCTCTGGGCCTGATGGCCTCAGCTGTCCAAAATGCAGGCCATGAGGATGCAATGTCTGCAAGTTGCCTGGAATGAATCAGATCCACTCAGCGAAGCAAACCTGGCCCAGGAGTTTGGGGTAAGTAACTTGTGATGAGAATTAGACCTTACGCAGTGGTGGTAGGCGCTGGGGAAGTGGAGGTCCAAAAAGGGGCCTGAGAAGCCGTGAGGCAGGCTGGCCACCCAAGTGAGTCTGTGGAGGGGCGCTGGCAGAGGACTCAATGGAAAACCCCTGCCTCTGCAGCCGTGCATCCAGGGGGGCCCAGGTGCTGACGTCCAAGAGTCAGGAAGAAGACCTGGATGCAGCTCGGGGGACAGCAGGGACCAGCCAAGCCTGCCGGCCCACCTGCAGCTGTCAGCCGCCACCATTGCAAGAGAAGAGGCTGTGGCTGCCTTTCCACCCTCAAAAATCGCACGCAAGTTGCCCTCTGGGTCAGTTCCAACTTGGAACCAGTCAAGGAAAGGGATTCTGGGAAATGTGTCTCCAGCTGGCCAAGCTGACAGTGCACCTTGGGCTTACCAAACCCGCCTGCTCTAACGGGGTGAACTCTGCTCCCTACGACTGACCTGACTGGCAGACACTTTGGATGGTTCTGCAGCGGACGCCGTCATCATTTTTGTCAACCCAAGGCCTTGTGTTTGGACAACTCCCCATCTTAGGAGTCTGCTCCAGCAGCAGCTGAATCTCACCTTCCAGCTGTGCTTGCGCGCAGAATGTAAGCATGTGACCTGGGCTCGGCCAATCAGACGGACCCAGATGGGACCCGGGCTGAGCCAGTTAAATATATCGGATCCCACTTAGACTCAGTCAACCAGATACCCCTGTCTCACCTCCCACCTGGACCTAGCCCGCTTTCCCTCTCTAATCTCATCAGCCCCGGCCCCACCCCAAAGCCCTCCACTCTGGCCCCACTGACCTGCCTTCCCTTCCTGGAAGACACCTGGTACCTGCCTCCGGCCTTTTACAATTGCTCTTCCTTCTTCTTGGGATGTTCTCCTGACGAGGCTAGTGGCTCTCAGCTCTGGCTGCCCATTAGGGTCACCTGCAGAGCTTTAAAAAGAGATGCCCAAGCCTCACCTCAGAGAGACGAATGTCATTATTCAGGGAAGGGGGTGGCATCTGGGCGTTGCTGGTGTATATCTCCCCAGGTGCTGCTTCTAACGTTCAGCCAGAGTTTAGAACCGCCGCCCTAGGCATCGTGGCTGTGTCCCCACCCTCTTCGGGTCTCTGCTCAAAGGGCAGCTCCTCAGAGAGGCGGTTCATGCTCGCACCATCCGCCTCCGCTCCTTACCCTGCTTGTTTACCTTCGACGTGTCTATGCCACCTGGGTTGTATCATGTGCACAGCTGACTGCTTCCCACTGAGAACGTCGGCGGCTGCACCTGCTTTGATGGGTGCTGTGTCCCCAGGGCTTGGCTCATACAGTGAGTTGCCCAGATGAACGACTTTGGCCCACTTTTTCGCTGTCTTGTTGGTCCAGCTCCTCTGGAACTGCAGCTCTGCGTAGAGGCCACCAGGTGGCGAGAGTGCCCGACTGCAGTCAAGGTCACCCCCAGGCCCTCGGGGCTGGTCCCGCCCGCTGCCTAGCCATGGCTAAGGAGCCAGGACCACGGCACACCCCGTGGTGCCTTCTCTTCTCCTCAGTCATAGTTCAGAGACGTTGGGCATCGGAAAACACTCGACCCAGACCACAGTAGGAGGAAGAACGCCCCACACTTCCAAGTCCCTGCCCTCTTGTCTGGCCACTCGCTAACCCTCTCTCTACAGGTGCAGCCACTTGAGACCAGTCGCACGGGCCCCTCACACAGCTCATGACGTTGGCCCTGCCCGTGTTCAGAGCCAATCTGCACGTTTACCAACTCAGGGCTGCCACGGGCACTGTCTCCGCTCCCGTTCCAGGCTCACCCACCGCAGAGGCACGGAGACCCGAACCAACACTGAACACCCCAGGCTTCGGGTTGAGGAAGGAAGGGCAGGAGAGTATGTGTCAGATGCAGCCATTTCTGTGTACGAGGGGGAGAGGAACCGTCCTCTGCGCTGGTTTGTAAATGCAAACCCAGGGATGCACGAGAAGGGAACTGGGGGGCTGGGGCAGGACCAAATACAGGGGCCCTCTCAACCTTCCCACATTTGAGACGTATGACTGTACACGGTAAAAGTCAAAATTCAACATCTTCCTTGAAGGAACCATTTCTCTACCCCCAAGCAAGCCGCTTCTTCCCAGGTGGTCATTTTTTCCACGGGAAGTTGCACCCGGGAAGGGAAGGGCGGGCGTTGGGGGAAGGGGGGTGCCAGGGTTACCTCGGGGGAGGAATGCTGAGGCTGCCTGTGTTTGAACGCTGTCCACCACCTAGGAGCTGTGTGGTCTCCATCGACATCCTCATCATCACCAGCCCAGCCAAGCCCTGGGGACACAGCACTGAGAGACGGAGGTTAATGGGGGTGGGAGTAGGAGTCAGGGAGTGACTACAGAGGGGCATCTGAACGACAACCACAGAAGGGTGTGCCAGGCCCGGGCAGCAGCAGGTGCAGGGGCCCACAGACGAGAAAGGGCCTGGCTTGTTGGAGCTAAAGGCGACAGTGGGGTGGCCGAGTTCCCCATTCTCGGCCTCACCTTCGTCCCCTAAAATGAGCTGCGTCCACCTCCCACTCTGTGGTCTCCAGGACAAACACAGGGAAGGTGCACATGCATGCCCTAGAGAAGATAAAAAAAATTTAACTTAAAAAACGGTAAAGAATGCTCCATCTGCTCGGATGAGCAGTTAACTAGGAGTCCGATTAGAATCTGACTCGTTCTATGGCCTTGAGCTAGTTACGTTTGGGACCTGTTTCCACCATGGCCAGTAGATGACATCACAGTGGCTTTTTGGCTTGGCTCACGGCCTCGGATCAAGGGGAAACCCACCGCCCGCCCTGTGAGAGCCTCAGACCACCTACTCTGGAACAAACACAGTCCTTCCTGCCTCGCTCGCTCCTCGAAGCCACACCAGTCTCGCTGCTGTTCCTCAGGAATGCCAAGTTCTCACGCGCTGGCTCCTTTGCACTTGCTGGTCACTTCTGGGCTGCCCACCCACTTCATCTTCCCACAGCCCGCTCTTCATTCAGGGCTTTGGCCAAATGTCCCCTCCTAAGAGAGGCCTCTACATGGTCCCGCCAGCAGAGCCGCCTTCGCCCTTGGTCCTACTCCACACCGTCCCCATTTCGTCCCTCTCACGGCTCAGCAGATGGCCGGCGAGCCAAAGCCAGCTCCTTCTCTGCTTGTGTACAGCCCATGAACTGAGACTAGTGTTTACGTTTTTAAATGGTTGGAAAAGGTCATTCTGTGACGCATTCAATGACCAGGGTGCGCCCAGGCAGCGCTCGAGTCACGTGCTGCCCACCCAGCTATGAGCTCAGGCCTTCGTCTTGGCCCAGGAAAGACGATTCGTTCCCCTCCCACTGTTTTTCTAAAGACCGGCCCAGGACCCCCCTTCTGTTTCACATCTGTCAAAAAATTCCAAGGGACTGGACGTCCCGGAAAGCACCCATCGGGGGCCCTTCTCTGTAACGCGTCCACCACCTACCTGCCGAGACGTGCCTCTCACGGCCTCAGTCAAGCAAACCTGACACGGCCATCCCGACCAAATGGAAAACTGCAAATTCGAGGACGACCAAGCCATTTTTCCAGAAACAGTTTAATTAAAAAAAGGTGAAGAATCTGAAAAAATTGGGGGGACGGGAGGAACCCAAAAGAGCATACCGTGTTGAGTCTACTACTGGCTCAGTCACAAAGAAACACCGTCATCAAAAAAGATATTTAAGTTTAATACAAATTTTATACAAAGAAAATGTGAAAAAATACTTCCATATGCTAAAAGCAATTATGCTTCACAAATAAGGCCAGCTAGGCTATTTTTTTTTTTTTTGACAACTGCAATTCACAAATGTTCTCTCTTCTGTTTTCTCCTAATACTCTTTATTTCTTCTCTAATACGGGTGACTAGCTGGAAACTGTACAGTTCGCATCCTCTTATCAACAATGAAGAGAAAGTAAACGAGACTAAAATGTACAACAAAATGTACTGGAATGATATCGTACAATTAATTTTCTCATATACATACATCACCTTTTGCTTTGTTCAACGCTTTTCCTTTTACACAACATACAACGTGTTACTACAGCATACGTAGTGTGACAGACAGCATGGCGGGGGTCTTTTTCTCTCGCACTGCCTCGGCTTCATGCTTACATAAAAACGTAAAATCCCACCGTATAAATACTACAGACATGCTTCAGCCCGGACCCCAGAGTCCTCTGCGTGCGTCTGGCCTCTGAGTTCTTGCTCCCGAGAAGCACAGTCTCTCTCGCCAGGTGTGTGTGCGTGTGTCTCAGGGAACCACAAAGCAAAGAAAGGCTTTCTGTCTCGGCGCTGACGACGCCCGACGCCTCCCGGGTGCGCCTCTCCTGCGATCGAGCGGAACGGGGCTCGTCGCTGCTGCTTCTCCGCTGTCAACGAGGCCATCACACGTCTTCCCTTTGACGGGGAGACTCACCGTTTACATCACATAAGATGAAGCCTCTCCGTGAGTCCTTCGGGTCCAGAGAGCTTGCATCTGATAACACAGTCACGTAGCACTCGAAAGGGGCCAACAACGGTGCGACGTGACGCACCCACGTCGTCGCTGAAACTGATCATTCCCAGTGTCCTGTGTCCAGATGTCCAGATGACAACGGCTCGTGTTCCCCTGGGCACCCCGGGATGAGGACCTGCGTGCGACAGCCATTCCCGGGCCCAGTCCCCATACCACCGTGTGACAGATGGGCTGACGGACCAACCCTCTCTCCAACACCAAAACATTCTTTTTGTTGTTGGGTTTGTTTTTTAATTGCTTTTCTTTCTCTTTTTTTTTTTATAAGTTAAAGTCAATACAAATATAAAAAGGGGAGGGGACTCTAAGTTCGATGACATCCACAAATTGTACATTATTTACACCTGACGCGTAGTTTCACGTGGGTCGAACGGCCCTCGGTCGAAGCTAATGCTGGACGTGACGTAGTGTGGGCGCCTTCCATGCGAGGGCTCAGTCCGAAGGTCGGAATTCTCCCGTCTGAAGAAGGCAGGCGGTCCCCTGCCTCACGTTTCCTTCCGGTTGCCTGTTTTCCTGGGGTCGGCTTTTTTCTTCCTCCCAGGGGTGGATGGCTTGTGTCGCAACTTGTCCCTAGTCCCAGAAGGTGTCCAGCCGAGACTCTTTCGGGAGGAGACTCTTCGAACTGGTACCGGCGTTGTGCTCAGAACGCGACGCGCCTCGCTTCTCATCGCTGCTCCAGCCGCTGGACTTGCCACTCCGGGGATGGTCTGGGAAGGAGAAAGGGACGCTCAGCATTCCTGCCCGCCTCCCCCGACGCGGCCCGGCCCCTGCGGGAGCCCCCCCAACACACTGGTGGCTAAACGCTGCCACCACTGACTTCCCGAAATCTGGGTTTGTAGAATAGAGGCAGCACCTACTCTTTTTTTAGAATTTAACAGCAGCCGGTTGGGAAAACAGTAGCGCATCACTCTCACAGAGAATAAAGACGAGAGAGAAAGGTCCAGAACTGCCAAGGGAGGCTTTCCTGGTGCGGTGCCTGGGACTGTGTGCCCTGGTGACGTGACTGAATGACCCCGAGCACCCCAGGTTCCTGTATCCGAGCTGGGCCATGGGGAAAAGGCACCCAAATCTGGCATTCGACCGACTTACTCTAACATTAAAGACGTTTCTTGAACCAATTTATAGGCAACAGACTTATAACCGAACCACCCAAAGAAGCAGACCATAAAGCAAAAGGAGCGTGGGCCAGAACGGTCAAGTCCAGCTGGGGACACAGCCCCACTGGTTCCCAGTAAAGACGAGCCTGAGTCAGGGAAGGAAGCAGAACCAGAGTGAAGATCTGGGAGAGCTTCAAGGACGTGTCTGCCACAGGAGCTGAACAGTGGCCGAGGAAGAAACGAGGAAGTTGAAGGAAGAGCCCAACGAGGCGTCTGTAAAACTATCAGACCACCCGGACCCGCGGGCAAGCTGGACAGTCCACTCCCAGGACCCGCCGGCAAACCGCTAAGACCCCATCGTCTCTGAGGTCATTTACACGGTTCAGACAGACGGGGACAAAACGCCTGTCAGTTTCCTGAAGTGCAGCGGCTGGAAGTTGCCCCCTGTCAAGCTTAGGGACAGAATCGGAGTGAGTGAGGAGGCGACCAGATCATCGCCCGGGGGATGACACGTCTTATCATCACCTGGTAAAACGGCCTGCGAGTGTGTCGTCCTGAGTTCTGTTTCTGGGAGACAAATGGAGGAGAGAAGCATGTGCGTCCACCTCTAAAGCGAGGCGGTCACTCGGCTTTAGTCATTTGCATCAAGGACCAAAAGGGGGTTAGCATTCTGCAGCGGGGTCAAGGGCCCACTCCAAAGCATCCTCAATCTACCTCTCCTGAGCTGTCCTTTCCGATGTGCACCTTTAGGTGTTTTGCAAGGTCTCTGGGGAGTGGTGCAGTGAGGTGGTTATCACCATACGTGAGCAAATTCTACAACAATGCAGTCGAGCCACACCATGCCCCCCACCCCCACCCCGGCTCTGGTGAAAGCAGAGAAGGCACTAGAAGAAACGGGCCGAGCTCAGTACAGCATCTGCGCTGCACAGCCAGGTTGCACCTGCGGGGTGTAACTCCCCAGGTGGACAGGACACAGGGCGCTGGCCGGTATGGCCGGTCGCTGCGGGGAGCATCAGCGTCATAAAGCTAAGCCCCTTTAAGAAAGAAGCGAGGATGCGCAGCCCCCCAAAAGAAGACAAACCAGACGCTCTGACTTTCTCATTCCCTACCACGATTTAGATGGCCACCAGTGAGACCCAGCTGAGAAGAGACGCGAGGCAAAGCAAGACCCATCGCTCAGAAGAAGGGCAGAAGGCACGCCCCACAGAGAGAGAGAGAGGGAGAGAGGGACACACACACACACACACACACACACACACACACACACACACACGAGCCTTCTGCGTGCCAGGAGCGGGCCCCCCGCAGGGTCCGTGAGACGGGGTCGTACTTACACTTCTGGGCGGGGTAGGTGGGGTGCGGCTGCTGGTCTGTGGTGGTTGGGGCATAGGCAGGCTGCTTGTCACACCTGTCGCTAACTGAAGAGACAGCACAGGCAGCCTCAGAGTCTGTCAGAGCTCAAATCCACACAGCCCCACTAATACGCTACTGACCCTAGAGCTGGTTCGCTTTACGCCGCCGTTCTCCAACTTAATGCTTTCGCAGGAGACTGAGGTGTTTTAAAAATGCGTGCCAGACCATGAACAGGATCGCAGGACACGGCACGGCATTACAGGTGGAAATAAGGTACGCAGTGACGTAAAGGCCACTTTTTATAAGCCACAGATTCTCAAAATTTTGAGAGCAGAGTCCTCGACCACCAGGCGCCGCTGACAGCCTGACTCGGCCAGGGAAAGAGAGGCCCCAGGACCACGGCAAGGCGGGGGAGGCCACCCGAGTGATTCGGATCACTCAGGGCACGCAACTCATCTCCTGCCGAGGGTGGTGGCAGACCCGGGGACAGAGGGCCGTGCAGGTGCACGTGGGGAGGCAGGTGAGGAAGGAGGGGCTACGGGATCAGCCACCACGTCGGCCACATTCTCAGCTCTGACACTCAGACACCAGCAAACAACATCTGGAACCGAAGAGTCAAGAATCAGTGACACGAAAGGCGTCGCCATAAAATAACCAATACGGCGAAGAGTCTGCTAGGGAACAAGGGAAGATACACTCAAGGAAAAGAAACAGAAAGTCCAGGAAGAAGTCAAGGCCATACAAGAACGGAAATGTCATCTGACCCCACAACAAGTGGCCCGTCACGACGACGGAGACACGAAGTATCGCGCTTCGCGTTTTCAGACTCGGCCAACAGCCCGCAGCGAGAAGACGCAGCGGCAGTTCCAGACCAGGCCTCACAGTCTCAACCCCGATGATGGAGAGTCACGGGGAGAAGACGGAGAGTCTCCCTGTGACAGGTGCGACAGGAGAGTCTGCCTCCAGCTGCCAGAGCAAGCACCGAAGCGTTAAGTGTTGCATTTGGCCAAGGCAAGCCGCGGCACACAAAACAGTGGCCTCACGAGTTTGGGACGAGGCCGGGCAAGCGGGTCACGTACGACCCTCGTTCTCATTTTCTGAAAGCTGGAAATCAACAAGCAACTTCTAAAAACAAAGACCAGGAGGAGGAACACAGAGAAGAACATCATTTACAAATAAGGAGGTGAGGATGAGACGCGCCAGGCCCACGCGGAGACCAGGACCAGGCGGGATGTGCCCTGGGGCATCTTATTTCCTCTCCCTAACTGCATGTCATGCTCTCGTTCGAATCTTAGAAGTAAGAGACAAGTAAACAGGCGGGGCCATGGTCATCACCAGAGGAAGCTCATACCTCCCTGTGCCCCGCACGAAACCCTTTTCCCTTCCAACCAGCCTCCTTACCCTCCTATGAAGAGCGAGGGACCTCAGGCTTTGTAGAGCCCGCTGCTCTCAAGCTTTCACCTGCCTCGTCAGCGACAGCGACAGCCAGACAGCCAGCAGACGGTAGCCGTGTGAGAATTCGAACAGGAATTGTCTGCCTTGTTCACCACTACACGCCCCCGGCCCCACCCAGCACGCACAGAGCCTGGCCCCAGGGATATTCAGCAAACTCTCGTATACCCCTCCCCCAACTCTCTGCAGAATGCCCACTGTCCTGCACCCTCCAAGAATCTCAAGTAGAATTTGGGGTCCTTCCCTCTCCCTCCCCACCTCATGCCCCTTCTTCTCTCTCCACCAAGTCGGCAGACTCCTGGGGATCATTCTCTCCGCCCCAACCCACTTGGCACCAAGTCACCAGCACCTACAGGGCTTTTTGTCCCCTCTCTCCAAGCTGAGCCTTCCTTTCCGCCCGCCCCCTTGGCCTGCAGTGTGCTTTAGGTTGGGGTCAGCCAACGACATGGCCCACTGACCAAATCCAGCCCAAGGCCTGTTTTTTTTTTTCAAACACGGTTCCCCTGGAGCATCATGGCCATGCTCATTCGTGCACGTGTCACTTATGTCTGCTTTCATCCCACAATGGCAGAGCTCAACAGTTGCAAGGGAGACTACACGGCCCACGAAGCTTAAAAGTATTTGCTATCGGGCCCTCTGCAGACTTTGCAGACCCCCTGGGTTCGGGGATCCCGTATTCCCCTCTGATCTGCACACTGATGCGGCTCCCAGCCACGTTTCTGCCTATGACCTTATTCCAACAGCTGCCGCACGCCACGGCATCCGCCTCCTTCCCAGCGTCATGCTGACCCCACCGCTCTGTGGCCCCAAAACCTCAACAGTGTTCCTCCAGCTTGGGCCTTTCTCACGCCTCCTCCCCGGTTCTGACACGTCCACCACCCTCCTACGTAGACTCAGGTCATGTTTTTATTTTAAACTCGTTTTTTAACTTAAGGAAAGCAGAAACTTCTATTCTCGCCCCCCGAAAGCAGAAAACCAGTCGATACGGCCACACATAGAAGGCGACTCTACAAAGCAGCCTAAGAAAACGGTAGTGCTGATTCCGAGGTGGGAACCACCACGCTGCGCTTTGTTAAAGAGGGAAACGAGGAAATGCCAGCGAGCGAAAGACGTGGCACCAAGCCGGACTTGCCCTCGAGATTTCATCCGAACTGAAGGGGAAGTGAGAAGGGAGCTACGTTTCTGAGAGGTGATTCAATTGTGTTGAATGCCAGGTTCTCTGGAAAATCGGTTCTGCGTCCCACTCTCCAGCCCCTTTGGGCATCCTTCTCCTTCACCCTAAAAACAAACACCACTTTTTCCTCTGTGCACCTAACATGCAAAAGTGAAATAAAAATTCTGGAATTATTCGGCAGAGAGAAGGATCTCGGCGCTGAAAGACCTTGAATTAATTAAGCAAACCTGTCCTCAGTGAAGACATCGTCTTTGAACCCAAAACAGGTTTGGAGAGTGCAGGAGAAAGACCCTTCGGGCAGCTCCAATCTCATAAAAGAAAAAACCAGAAGTCTCAGAAAACCCCCTTAATACAGCCGAGCAGGTTCTTTATTCCAGAAGAGGAAAGGTTTTTACAGAAAGACCATCCACTTAAAATTTTTCTGCATTTCCCTAGACTATCACGTGCCCTCATCCACCAAGTGCAAGTGCTGGGACCCCAGGGACGAAGCTCCCCCGGGTTCACTCACTGTGGCCCTTTCCTCGGAAACGGACCCGCCCGACCCAAACGCACACCGCCTACCCCGCACCAGGTCCGCAACAGAACCCCGTCCAGACGCGGTTTCACGGGGGACCCCGTAAATAAAACGGGCGCAGCGGGACCTCGGGTAACGCCGTTCCGTTCACCGTCATTTCCACTGTATCACTGACGGGTGCCGTGAAGGACCGCGCGTTTCTGCCACGAGCTACGGCGACGCTGGTCTCATTCGTCACTTAAACGTTGCAAAGAACCCTACCCACAAGGCGCCGTGAGAACTTACGGGACAAGCAAACCCTGCTCCGTTCGGGGAGGCGTCTGAGAGCCGACCTGCCCAGCCGCGCCCTCACCGCCCCCTGACCCGCCCAGGGCACCCCCAGGGATCCCTGAGGATCCACAGCAGTTGGAAAGCCACTGCCGTCGAAACCCTTCTAGTCCTCTCTGCGAAAAAGGCGTCCCCTCCGCCAGTGTGGACATGAGAGCAGCATTCACCCCCCGGGGGGCAACATACCAGAGCCTTGGTTGGAGCCTAAGAGAATGGAGGAGGGCGTCTCCCTGGAGCCAGAAAGGTCGAGGGTCTAGAAATACAAAGAGAGAGAGATGGACTCAAGGCACTGGGGCCAATGTAGCCCCCAGGGAAGCCCAGGGATCCATGGGGGTGCTCGTCTCTCCCCCCCAGGCACCTTCGTGCCCTCTGCCTGCTGTGCTCAGGCCGGGGAGGCCAGGCCAGCCGGGGTGGCCCTCTACCTACGCTCTGTCCCCAGACTGAACAGGCGGGGACACAGCCCTGCGGTGGCCCCTTACTCCACACCCGGTAGCCACAGCTTCCAGAACATTCACTATTTCCTCAACCTCCCTCCCTGATCTATCCACCCTCCAGACTTTTACCATATCCAAAAAGAGGAAGTATATTACTCCAAAATTATATTAATTCTCTCTTATTTCACACTAACCTCTAACTAGGCCACCATATCCGTAAAATCAGAGGGTGCTGACTGATGAAATAGTAACTTTTTTTCCCCGAATACACACGGGAATAAAAACAAAAACGGTATCTGTCCACGTGCCACCTAAAATAACGTCTGCATGCAATCCGTCCATGTCACGACCCCACACACGGACACTGGAAGGCACCATCTTCACTGTCCGGTGTGGCGGCCACGACTCTGTGACTGTGAGTAACCGAAACTGATCGAAATTCCACGAAAATGTAAAATTCAGGTCCTCAGCCACAGTTCAAGGCTAGCGGCTGCCACGCCGGACAGAGCAGACACGCCCCCCGGCACGGAAGGCTCTGCTCGACAATGCTGTTGTTCTGAACTTCGAGAGTCGCCAGCCAGGAAGCAGCTGCCACGTCACCCCAACGTCCGCTTGGGCTCCACGTGCCTCCAGCCCTGCCCGCAAGCCCGCCGGGGAACAGGGACCCTGCCTGCTAGGACGGCCACCCCCGCCTGCAGCCCGACCAACCCGCCTTGGCGACACACACACCTACGACAGTGGGCGCTTCCGGGGGCGGCCGGCACGGGGACAGGTCCTGAGACTCCGCCTGGCCCAGAGGGTTGGAGTCACCGGCCAACGGCCCGCGGGCACTCACCGAGCCACTGTCCTTGCTTTTCTCGGAAGACGGCTCCTTCTCTTTCGAGGCGCTGGCTGTGTCCGAAGGGGCTGCCTGCGTGCTGGAGGAACTCCCCTGGGATGACGACTTGTTTAGTGTTTCTGTGTTCACCTCGGAATCTGCCTCCTGCTGAGGGGCGGTAGCTGGGGGCGAAGGAGGGAAAAGCCACGGGTGAGCCGAGGGGGACGACTCGATAACCGGGGCCCGGGGCAGGCCCCAAGCGGCCAGGCCGTGTGTGAAGCATTCATCTTTACAGCAATTCTCGTCTTATTAAAGCGCTGTGGAGCTGAAAGCGCGTCCACGGAACAAACGAAGGTCGCCGTCGAGAGCCGGCTACTGTGGACCTAGAATCACTCCCTTCCTAACTTCTGGTCTTACGCCTATTTTAACCCTATGGAACCGCGTCCTTCTGAGAGGCATGACATCTGTCGGAGGCGTGCAGCGCCTGGAGACGGCAGAAACTTGGACAAACTCAAAAACAGGGCCTTCGAGAGAAATTCCAGGAGGATGGCCATTACGAAAGGAAAGCTGAAGGACATTCTGGTCATCCTGTCGTAACACAAAAGGGTCACCAGACACTTTTTTTTGGCCGAGCTTAGGCAAACTGAACTCTGCTACAGAAAGACTTAAGGAATCTTCTCCCCTACACGTCCAGAATGAACCCTTAAATACGGTCCAGATGCTGCGATTCCTTAGGTCTAGGATGCCCGTATGTGGCCCAATAAAATGAAATTACAAAACTCTAAAAAAAAAAAAACCCACAACCACCAAGACAGCTCCCTCCGGAAGGTTAAAGGACTCCGCCAACGTATGGTTTAAAGCCGCCTTTTTAAAAATAATAGAACAACAGAAGATCAGTACGGAGCAGGAGTCGGCAACCTCGCGCCACCTGTTTCTGTAAACAAAGCTGTACTGGGACGCAGCCACACCTGCCATTTACAGTGTCTGGGGCTGCGCTGGCCTTACACGGCAGAACTGAGCCGTTCGACGCACCACGTGGCCCACAAACCCTAAAACATTCATTCTCTGGACTCTTTGGCAAAAAGCGTTTGCCAACCCTGGCCTCGAGAGCGTCTCTCAAACTTCTTCGTTCATGCGCCACCTTTGAAGATTTTGCCAGCCTATATCTAGACAGACTGCCCAGTCCCGTTATTTTGTTGTTTTTATTTAAACAGAGCCTTTAAAATGGAGACTTTTGATTCTAAGCATACAAAGCTAATATCGCTTGCCCCAGTAAAAGCTGACGGAAAGAAAACTTTACTTTTAAAACATGAATAAATTCTAACTAGACAGCGTCTCTAGCTGGAGTCTCCTGGCCCGAGACCCGAGGCCTGCTCCGCCTTGTGCCATTTAGGAAGAGATCACAGATCAGTTCCACACCAACACTCCGTTAAATTCGCCACTGACGTCTCAGTCGTTGCCAACGCTGAGGGGCGGGGGACACAAAATGCCCCCCCAGCTGAGAGCCACTGCAACTCGCGTAAAATCACATCATCGGGGCCGTCGTTACAAGCCCCGCACTTTGGCAAACAGTGCAAAGGAGACCCGAGGCTGGAACCCCCTGCATGGACCACGTGCAGGCTGCGGTCGCGTGTGTGGGAGGCACCGCTGTCTGGGAGGGAGGGTGGCGAGGGACGGGGCTAAGCCACCCTCGCCCACCCCGCCGGGGACGGGGACGTCCCACGGGGCGGTACCTGACTGGGTGCAGGACTTCATGTGCTCGGGCCAGTGCGCCTGCTGGCAGGGGTAGTCGCAGTAGCTGGTGTTCCAGCAGCAGTAGAAAATGGCCTCCTTCTTGCAGTTGGCGCACCACTGCTTCTTCTTGGTCTCGTCCACCGCCTGCTGCTTTTCCAGCTCCAGCTGCTTCTTCACCTCGGCGATGAGCCGGTCCCGCTCCTGCTCCAGGCTCTGCCGCATCTCGGCCATGGTCAGCTCTGACGGAGGAGGGGAGAGGACGCCGGCTTCACCCCCCACCCCCGTCCCCCCAGTGCGAGGCGTGGGGGTGTCCAAACCAGAGGACAAAGAAGTTCAGGGTGTGGATTCTGACATGGATGTGAGCCGTGGCCTGGCGGTGGCCCGGCCGGCTGGGTACCCCGCTAGGACTTGGCACCACCCCCAAACCCCGGTATCTTCATCTACAAAACGGGCCCCACCACACCGACCTGACTGAGCTGCGTAACAGCAAGTTAAGGTAAACGAGAGGCATCTCCATGAACGACACGGCGATCCCAGGCGGCCCTGGGTGGCTGGTTCTGGGGGAAGCCCTCGAATAAACCCTCAAACCAATTTCCTCTCAACTCAATTTCAATTTCCTAAGCACGAGCCTTTTTTCTTTTTCTATCAAATACTTAGAGGCAGGCACAATTCTGAGCACTTTGTAAATATTAACTCATCTAACCCTTACACCAATCCCATGAGGTGAGGACTACTACAAGGCCCCTTTTGCAGATGAGGAAACTGAGGCACACGGCTCATCAGGGTGGAGCTGGGACCAGAACTCAGACTTGCTTTCTTTCCAGTGCGTTTAGTGGCGATGGACCCAGCCTACCCGAGAGGGCCCTGTGGCCCACCTCTGTGCTGACAACTGTCAAACTGCTTCGTCTCCTGAGATCTCCCTCACTTTACTTCAGACCTCGATCTGCAACTCACCTGGCAGCGCCCTGCACACTGAAATAAACGGTTTCTCCGTTCCTTAAAGTCCTCTTCGTGAAATTTAAAAACGGACCCTTCGAACCAGACCGGTGAAGAAAATCCACAAGCATTTATTTTTTCCAAATGCGCAGTCACTATTTAAAATGGAGACCGCACAAGAATGGCTTCTGTGACTTTACTGGAAAAACCAGGAGCAACAACATCCACACAAGCGTCCCACCTGGTGACAAGCTAGAGAACGGGGGGCTCCCCTTCCGTCGGCTTCATAAGAATCCGAGTTTACGATGCACGATTTCGACATACACCAGTGAGCAGGCATACACCGGGCACGCCTCCCTAACAGAAGACGGCCTATGGCTGCCAGCATCCTATTACATGAGGGTCTGAAACAAACTTGCTCTATCTGTGGGGAGAAAAACCCGCAACAATGTTCAGACAGAACGGCAGGTGACACAGCAGCCAGTCTAACCCAGCGACCGACAAGGCTCAGCTTGTGGGATGCAGAGGCAGCATCCAGAGCTTGTTAAATACTCAATATTCACTGGTTAGGAGGGCGAGCCTGGACTTGAACCAAGGCTGTATGATCTTGAACAACTTCCATAACATGTCCGTGCCTCGGTTTCTTCATCCGAAAACCAGGGTGACAGAGAGAGCCCTTTATCATAAGGGTTTCTGGAAGGATTATTTAATTCATGAGAAAGCACTTAAAACGGTTCCTGGCCCCACGGGAGTAAGAGGTCAATAAGTAGGAGCTGCTATTGCTGCCCTCACTATCATTTTGGGGCTGATGTCGATATTTCGAAGAGGTTGACTTTTATGCCTGGTTTGTACCTGCTCTTATGCCTGGCTTCCCCGGGTTGGCCTCTCCAGGAGTCTGCGGTCTCCCTAGCCTACTTTTGACTCAGTTCCCATCTGGGCCTGACTCCAGAGGGCGAAGAAGTTCACGTCCACAACCTTTCTCGGTGCCTTTCGCCGGGCCTTACCCAAGTTGTGTTTCATTTCGGACAGCTCCTGCTGGTGCAGCCACTGAAGCTTCTCGATCTCGATCCTCAGCCTGCGGATCTGCGGCGGAAGAGAAAAAGACTTAGAAGGTGCGTCTGAAAAGTAAGTCAAACACAGATTCTATAAACTTTTTTTTTTTTAAATGGCGTATCTGGGTGCCCTTCACCAACAGGGCCCAGAAGGTCGACCTCTCACTGTTAAGGGGCTACTGTCCCACGGTGAATGAAGGGGCAGACAGCTGGGTCTGTGCTGACCCCCCCACGGCTATACCCTAGAGAGACAGGCCAGAGGGGCAACCCAAAGTCACAAGAAATGGTTCCAGAAAACAAAAGACGAGCAGTCCATCTTTTCTAAGAAATAGTGGCACCAGGAGAAGCCACTCAAAAGTGAAAATGAAGACCAGAGTTTCATAATAAATAACACGTAAGAGGTTCGATTAGGACTTTGGCCTAAAAAACTGAAACTAAAAACAAATAACCAAAGCTCTATTTTACCTCTTACCTAGGTTTTAGGTGGGGACCAGAGCCATTTACTTGAAATTCCAAAGGCTAATATCTCAAAACCAAGGGGTATTTTGGGGGAGAGGGGTTTAAGTTCGGGGCCAAATCTATTTGGAGGAAAAAAAAAATTCCATCTAGAATGAAAACGAGGTGTTCGTCCCCTCTCCCCGCCCCCGTGTTTAAAAATCACAATGTTCTAGCTGGGGAGATGGCGCCCTTCCCTCTCCCTCCATGGCGTCACCCTGGAAACACTGGGGTGTCAAAACTGGAGGGTGACACTGGCATCTAGTGGGTAGCACCAGAGGATGCTGCTAAACATCCTACGATAGACAGACGGCCCCTGTGACAGAGAATTACCAGGCACAAGTGTCAGCAGGGCCGAGGCTGAAAAACCCTGATTGGTCCCACCTCGTGTGAACAACGACATGGTTCACCACAGAAGTACGTCCAGCGTGGGGGGCTGCCTATTACTTCTCTCAAAATCTGAAAAACTCTGGCATAGATCTTACAGGACTCAAGGTTTCAAGTGAAACTTTATGGACCCATCCTTTCAACTGCGTGCCTATTCTTAACATGAACAACTAAAGAATAAAGTTGGGCAGGGGGCTGGGCCGGAGGTTTCGCTAAAGCATTATTTTTCCCTCTTGCTTGGGGTCATATGAGCAAAAACATCCAAGGCGATTCACTGATTTCTTGAGGGGCCTCTTTTAAACCTTTATACCCAAACTGTGCTCTGTTGAAGGCCTTGTTTCCAGTTTCAGCAGTGGGCGAACAACCCAGGCTCTGGTTTGGGCTGTTTTATGAGAAGGGGACTGCCCGCGTAGCACGGGCATGTCTCCACAGCACCAGCCTTCTGGCTCAATGAAGAAACATCCTCACCAACGAGGCCCATCGACACAGCAGGCCTGGCACCGGAGCCGGGGGCTCAGGCGGGGCGAGGTTCCTGGGGAAGCTTCCTCACGACACCACCCCACAGCAGCCCACAAAACACTCTCAGCAAACAGAACATGAACGTGTCGTCTCTGACCTCGGCTATTGTGCTTCCAGTAGTGTTTTTAGAAAGGTCGTTATATATCTCTGTCATCGTTCCTTTTATTGCATCCATCATCTGAAAGATAAAAACAGAAACAATTCAACTGATCGCTTCTCTGAGGCTTTCCTAGATAACATAAACCCTCGCTGCGTATAAGCCGCGGTTCCCCGCTGGGGTACGTCACTGGCATCCAGTGGGTAGAGGCTGGGGGTGCACTCCCGTGCACAGAACAGAACAGCCCCCACAACAAAGAATTACCCAGCCCAAACGACACAGGTGCTGAGGCTGAGAAACCCTGATACAAACCAGAGCGGGGTCACCCACAGGGTCTCTCCCTCCCATTCTGAGAGCGGCTCATGACCATAAACCTAGTTTCTACGGCCACAGGCTGAGCGAGAGGTTGAACGAGGCCCCCAGATGTGTTCTGTGTGGGCAGCACAGCGCAGTGGGTTCAAAGGGGGGATGGTTATATTCTGTAGCTGTTGTTTTCAATTCTTTCCCCTTAAAAAAAAAGTTTCATTGAGGTATTATTGCAATACCATGTAATTCACCCATTTAACAGTGTAAAATTCAATGGCTTTGAGCATATTCAGAGTTGAACACCCATCACCACCAGCAATTCAGAACCTTTTCATTACCCCCTGAAAGAAACTCTGCTTCCTCCTATCCCTTCACATCCCCCTCAAAATCCCATGGCCACCCCCCAGCCCGACAACTACTAATCTGCTAAAACTCTATAAATCTGCTCAATCTGGAGATTCATGTCCATGGAATGAGACAGTATGTGGACCTCGGCGACTAGCTTGTCTGACTTCGCCTAACATTTCAAGGTCATCCGTTTTGCAGGGTGTATCGGGACTTCACGCCTTTTTATAGACCAACACTAGAGCTCACTGTGCGGATGTAGCTGGTTTGCTATTCTAATGCCTTTGATCAGGACGCTGCCTTCCCGTTTGGGTGGCTATCTGACCCACGTGGGCATCAGCGAGCTTGTGACACGGGCTCAGGTCCACACGGCAGGCACCCAGGTATCTGATGGCCGAATGAACTCCCAGGCTGAATTTCTCTCCTACCTCCCATTGGCCAGCTGCCCACTCCCCGCATCACAAGAGAAGGAAGAGAGGACAGGAGACCAAACTAGGGCTCAGGCTTGGCCTTGCTACAGCTCAGCCTCCCCTGCGTCTTGCAGCCTGAAGGCAGAACAAAGAGCGCCCTTGTACCTGATGTCCCGGATCTGTCCCCGCCACTACCTCTTACCACCCACACTCCCTCCGAGCCTCGGTTTCCCCATGCAGAACACAGGGTTAACGAGAGCACCCCCAGGTGGCGTGTGCACAAGGACTGAATAGGAAAATCACGTGAAGACTGTGGTTCCGTGCCCGCTGCAGAACAGGTGTCCATAAAGAAATACCTGTTCGTCGGAGTTTTACAGAAAAATGCACATGAGTGTGTGATTGTGAAACTACTGCCAAAGCCCCAAACGGTAACCGCAACTTCACCCTCAAATGGAGGGAAAATGAGTAAAATAAAATATCTGTCGCTCCATGCTTATTGTGGGGCCCCCCTGGGACGCTGCCAGCAAAAACAGCGTGCTTCACGCAGCTTTGCGGGCAGCCATTCTGCACGGGCCTCCTTCCCCCACTGCACCGTCCACGTCAGTTTAAAGTATTAAAACAAAATTGCTCAAAACTTTAGAAAATGAATGAAATTTAATACGTTCCTAACGCCATGGCTACATTCCATTCTAACGAAATCATCGACTTGTGCACCGACTTTCACTCTTCCTTCCAAATATAGCAGAGACCCCGACGTGAATAAAGACAGCCTTTCCGCCAAAACACACAAATCTGGGTCTTCAACTCGGGATCACCTCGGAGACGGGGAAGAGCATCAGCTCCAAAAACATGTCACCGTGCTCATTTTCTTAACTGCAAAGAAAACGTCGAATGAAAGAAGTTCCATTCTTCGACGGTGCCACGAGGGGAAAAGAGGCGGCAGAAAGTAACGATGAAAATGGCTTTCGACCACCGGCGCGGTGCGAACCACCAGCCAGATCCCGGCCTCACTTTTCTCATCTGCGAATAGACAGCCGGGACCAAACCCAATGGAAAGTGGTACAAGGCTCAATTTGCAAGCAGAACAAGAGACCATTTAGGCAATTCCAGATATCCTCTTATATCAGTGATGAAAAAGTCACTCCCTTTCAATTCTCTTGAAATCCCATAGACCAGGTTAGAAAACCTCAGTTTGGTGCCGGGAAATGCTCCGATGATACTCTCTCACTTTAACGAAAGGGACAGGAACAGTACCTGATGAGGTTAAACGTCATTTTAAGTTAAGTCGATTTAAATAAAATTCCATTTAAATAAAAGTATTAAGTCAATACCAGTTCAGGTGGGGAACAGGTGAAGACAAAAACCTTGAGGATGGCAAAAAGTAACTGACACTTGAATCTTCCTAGTGTCGAGCTTGGGGGACTCTACAACAATCCCCACATGGGAGTCAAAAGAGGGACAGGCATACGAAATAAGAGACGAAGTTACCCCCACGACAAGGTTCTGATTCTCTCTCGCTTCAGCCACAATGACTATTAAGTAGAGACGCTTAAAAAGGCTCGTGCAAGAAGCAGTCAGTGTGTGGGCACCGGACTCCTGTGGTCGGCAGGCTGCGTGCGAATGCACAAACCAGTCCGCAGCCTCTGTCTAGATCCTATCCTGGCTGCCGCCTCCCAAGTCCCAGCTCGACCATTCGTCACTGTGTGACAAGTCGCACCACCGCGCCGGGCCTCAGTTTTCTCACCCATACAATGGGGGCGATACCCGTAGCGATCTCGTCCGTCTGTCGTGAAGATTAAGGAACTTACAGGAAGCACTTAGAGCAGTGTCTGGCCCGGAGCAGAAGCCATGCGAACGCAAGCCGTCACTACGTGGCAGCGTACCTGGTGTGACAGACAGGATGGCTGGCCTGGTGACCTACTTCCACCCAACGGAATATGGAGAAGGTAATGGGGGCTCACTTCTGTGCTTGGGCTGTGTAAGATGGTACCTTACAGCTTGCTGGCAGCCCTTCTCTGTCACAGGCTTCAACGAAGCAAGCTGCCACGTAGGGGAGGCGTACGTGGCAAGGGACAAGGGTGGACACTCCAGCCAACGGCCAGCTAGGAACTGAGGCCCTCGAGGCAGTGAACCCTGCCAGCCACCACCTAAGTGAGCCTGGAATGGGCCCGTTCTCAGTCCGGTCTTCGGATGAAACCTCATCCCCGGGAGACAGCACGACGGCAGTCGACCAGAGGTCCTGAACCGGGGACCCAGCTCGGTCACACCCGGGGTCCTGACCCACGGAAACGATGAGGTAAGAAACGTGTGTGTTTTGCTATCTGTGTGGTAACCTGTTAGGCAGAAAGAGGAAACTAAAACACCTAGACAGAAGGATTTTAAAAATCACCGACAAAGATTACACACCTACGTCACGCTATCCAGTACTAAAAAAGATGACACCTGTCACAGGATATAGCGACGCTTTATCGTAAGATTTTAAGAATTCTGGAAACAGCTAATTTCACCCATTTTCTCTAAAAACCTGAATAACTTAACTCATTTGGCAACTAACTGGTAATTTCCTCAATAGGAAAGAAAAAATTCTAATTATTACCTACTTATTAGTTTGCTAAATGCTTAAACTATTACTCGTTAGCTACCATGAATAGCTACTCATAGTAATAAGCTCAGTGACGAGAAGTTAGGGAACAACACGCCCTCGATCAACAACCCTACACCAAGCACCTACCATGTGCCAGGCACAGTGCTAGGCCCTGGCAGTGAGCAAAACAGACCAAAGCTCGTCCTTGGGGAGCTGGCATTTCTAGGGGTTACTCTTACTGCCGAGTAAGGGGACTGCACGTCACTCCAGAGCATGCTCCTGGCGGTGAGAACCACAAGTTTTCTTAGCCCAAATTCAACAAACGAGCATAAAATCACTTGGCGCATTAAGAGAGAAAAAGAAAGAGCCCGCACAGCGAACACTGCCAGTGAACACACAGCGAGAACCTGGCCCGCCGCGCCGCTCGACGAGGACCAGGCCTCGGAGGACGGGCCGTCCTGGTTCCTGGGGAAATCTAGGTGTGGACATCACACCTCGTCAGTGTCACGTTTAAGCCCCTGTCACTTTTATTCTCCATCGCTTCGAAAAGCAAACCAACCCTTAGGTCTGCGATTAACTGAAAAAGGAAAAGAAATTCATCCGAGCACTCAGGGAGACTCCGCCTTCAGGAGGGACTTGCATTCTGAAGCCTCAGTGTCGCTCTGTGTCGCTGTCCTGTTATGTACTGACCTTAGAAGCTAAGCCCTCTCGGAGTTGAGTCGGTCTAGAACAGTCTACACTTCCAACGTAGAGCCGAAGGAAGGACTGATCTTAGAGACCCTCACTAAAAGCAGGGGCTTCCCCCCGAAACACCCGCGAAAGCCTACGAGGTCATGGCCCTCGCAGTCCCCTAGGGAAGCTGGTCCTCCGACACCCCGCCAGGCGCCTGCTGACACTCACTTTGCTAGTGTACTTGGCTATGTCCGCGGCGACGTCGGCAGAGGCGGTGGCGATGGGCAGGTCGGCGCTGATGGAAGAAGCGAGGGTGCTCGTGGACCCGGAGCTGGTGACCAGGGGTGACGACTGAGTGCTGGTCACCAGGGTGATGGTGGAGGTGGACGGGCTCTGCGTGATCTCCTTCTGTTGGACAGCTAGGAAAGCAAAGTGTCCTGGTCACCCCACTGCTGCGAGAGGGGCCAGTCTCGGCACAAAGCCATAGTGAGGGGGGGAAGGCCCCGGATCTCAGGCCCTGTGAGCTTTTCCACGTTCAGGTGACAAAGATTTTCTCTTTGACCAAACATGAGCCAGGCTCCTCCTCGCTCAGCCTCGACCGTGGCGTGTAAAGACTTAAACATCAGCGTAGCTTCTAACAGATCGAGGCTGCACCCCTGGGCTGACCCCAGCATCCCTTTAAAGTGTCTGCCTGAGCAAACTCAAGGCCACCCAAAGAACTGAGCGTTCAGGCGAATACCTGAAGAGGGGGCCCCCGTCTCCCAGCCTCCGTGGGAAGCCAGGAGCTGAACTCCGACAGGCGTCAGGGAGCAAACCCAACATTTCATGGTCATCTGTTTTGCAGGGTGTATCGAAACTTCACGCCTTCCTTCCCACTTTCGTACATTTTCCCATCGCTGACTGTCGTCCCACTCCCCCTCCCCGCTTGCTATCGCCTCATTCTCCTTTTAAAACACCCAGTCACCTCCGTACAAATCAAAGTCGACCTCAGTGTGCACCGGACTCTTTCCCCTATTTCAATAGTCCGTTACTGAATAAATTCTGTCCTGGTCACTTAAGTAGTATCCAGCTTTGTCTCTGACACAAAAAAACGTGGAGATGGAGTAATACATGAGCCTCTTCTTGCCTAATTCCCCTGCAGAAGGCTCAGGATGCTTACGGGGTATAAGGACAGAAGACTGGAACCAGCCGTCCCAATCTCAGAATCCTAGACTCAGTTCTGTCCCGCCAACTCTTGAAGAAGGGTCATCAAGCCAGCTGTACTCCAACCCATTCGATCTTTCAGCCTTCCCTCTCCCCCGTCTTTGGAGGGTTTTGTTGGGGGGGTCGGGGGCAATTCAAGGTGTCGCTGCCTTTCACCCTCCTATTCTGCTGCTACTCTGAACAGTCCTACTCACTAGGGACACTCGCGACTTGAAACCTGCAGTCACGGAGTCCACCTTCAAGGACTCAGATGCACGTCTTCCCCATGGACGAGCCCTGCATCAGTGCGCACAGGAGCTGGGCCACGGGTACCAATCAGATGAGCACTCTCTCCATCGGCTCCAGACGGAGCCTCCTGCACGGCTGGTGGGGATTCTGACTGCAACTTGAGCCCCCGGTGCTCGGTGCCGGCTCTTCTTGAGGATGTGGCCAATCCCTAGTCACTGAGGCAGGCTTTGCTACCGACTTCTCGCCTCATCCTCTCCAAAATCATGGCCAGAGGTTCACAAGGGTGCGCGAGGACACGTGTACAACGGTAGGGACGGCAGCGCTGCTTACAACAGGGAACAACCGGACGCAACCCAAACGCCCGTCCGTAGGGGAACATCTTAAATAAACGATGGAATGCCACGCAGCAGTCGAAAATAAGATCGAGGTGTGTGTACTGACATGGACGGACCTCCAAAACATGCTGATGGGTGGGAGGGAAAAATGGTACCATTTTCATGTTTTAAAAAAGAAAAAAAAAAAAGGAGTATTTTAATGGAGTCATATATATAAATATATATGCGTACGTGCATCAAAAAGGTTTCACAGGTAACAGTGGCCACTGAGAAAGGGAGAAGGATAAAATGGAAGGCCAATCGGGACTATTGCATAAACCGGGACAAATTTGGCATAAATATCTTGCCCCCTTTCTGAGGAGAATATATATACGCATGTACCGTTGATAAAATGAAAAAAAAAAATTAAAAGTAAAAAATCAGGTTACAAAAACGATTTTTAGAAGTAATGCCAAGTGGGATGCGTGAGGCCTTCAGGAGACGACGGCCACGAAACAAACGGGAACTAAAAAAAAAAAAAAAGAAAAAGGAAAAAAGAAAAGAAAAGAATGGTTTTTTTCTCCTGTCGATGTGGCCAAAAAAAGGGAGCGGACGCCACGGAGAGCAGAAGGGGAGGCGCGGTACCTTTCACAGCCTGTCTGGTCTGATATCGCGTCCCCTGGGAAGACTGAGGCTGCGGCTGCTGGCTTTGCTGCTGCTGCTGTTGACGCTGCATCTTCTGCATGTGCCACTTTTGGGAGGACGTTTGAAACTTACTTGATGAGTTCCACACGACCCGCTGCACGGCCGGCGCGGTCTCCTTCGGTAAAAGCGGCCTCTGCTTTTTCACCGGGCTCCCTGTGGCGGCGGCGGCGGCGGTGGCGGCCGGGGCCGTGACCGTGGACGTGGTGCTGGTGGTGGCCGTGACACCAGCCGTGGGAGTTTGGGAGGACGAGCGGGTGAGGACCGGCGTTTCGGGGGGAGACTGGCTGCCTGTCGTCGTGACCGGGGGCGCTTTAGCTACAACTGAAGCCAACGCGGGGAAAAGCAAACAGAGAAAAAGCGGATTTGATTCAGGTTCGTTCGCCTGCAGGGTCTCCGGGCCAGCAAGGTCTGGGGGAAACAACCCGGGTCCAGGTACAGCCCAGAAATTTGCTCCCCACCCCTAATTTACTTAGCATCTTCTACCTCAGCTGTCAGCCTCCTCTCGTGACCACATGTCAAAGCCTCTGGGGAAAACGGGGTGAACCAGACCCCATCCCCAGCCCTCAATCCGCCTGTGAACTTGGGGGGAGGAAGGCAGTGCACCAACAGTCACACTACCAGTGTCCTGTCTTCTGAAGTCAGAATTGGGTGGACACTCAGAAAAGACCCAGCCAAAGGCAATCCAGGGATTAAGAGAAACCCTTTGGCTGGAGCATGTTCCCCAAAGAAATGGATGGGTTCCCAACGGCCAAGGCACTGGATAACATGAAATCGTTCAAAAACAAAAGTATCCCTTTAACCTCGTTCGAGTCCCTCCAGGACAAAGTCTCAGCCTGGCACCCCGCCTTGACACCTAACACTAAAGGAGATTCCCCACCACGACCAGAACCTTCCAGACACGATGGATTATCTGGAATTTTGAGTGCCTTCCTTCTGATTTTACTTATTCTTGTGATACACGTATTACGGGTATAGCAAGCAACATCGGTTTCCCTATTGTGTGATGGTCAAGTTGAAGTGGAAAATGGGTTTTTAAGTTTTTTGAAAGAGCTAAGCTGTTTCAAATAAAAATACCAAGTCGATGACTATATACAGGCCGGACGTGAGAATGGCAAAGATACCGAACATGAAGGCCTCAAGTTTGGAGGAAGCTGCTTTAAGGAGTGTATCTTCTGGGAGGATCTGGGCCATGGGGGTGGGGTTTGGGGTGCACCAGGCAGAGCTGAGACTCTGGAGGGGAACAGCATTAGCCAAGACATGTTTAAACAGGGAGCGTTTCGGTGAGTGAGGGAGGCAGTGAGCGGCGGGGGCCGGAAGGCAGGTTAGAGCCAGAAGCACTGAGCGGCACAGACGGGGGTGACAATGTGAGGGCTTGTCTACCGAACAGGGGTCAGCCGTCACTGGCACGGCGAGCCTCCCCGCAAAGACCACACACTAGGCACAGGTGCAAGTCAGCACCTCAGTCTTAGACGATGTGCGTGGACATCAGACGCCTTTGAATGAAAACGCCCCCCGTCTTTTCAGATTTGCGACTCCTAGAAAAGACCTGAGTCTTGATTATTCTGGGGAAGATGTTCGGTGAGCTGTGAGTTTTGGAACGCCAAGGGAATGGAGAAGGAAGGGCAAAATAGCTTTTCTGACATGGGAGGCTTTCTTGGTGGTTATTGCATCTTGGCTGGCCCTCCCGCCCCTCTGGACAGGAAAGACCAGCCAAGTTCATGGGCAAGGGTGCGGGGTGAGACAGGAAGGGGAGCTCTTCCTGCAGTGAGGAGCCCCCACCCCTCCCCAGGACAGCCTGCCAAACTCTGGATAGAGAACCTGCCCCTTCCAGGGGCGCAGGTAGCTTTGAACCTGGCCCTTCTAAGAACCCGCAGAGGGACGGTCTCCAGGTAGCGTTCCTAACCTGCAGAAGAACCTTCAATACCATCCTCTTTTCTGTCATGTGACCGAAAAACTCACGATTATTACTATTGATTAGTTAGCCTAGTCTCCGCCTCAGTCAAAGGGCAACCACAAAAAGGTCCTTTCCTCTCTCTTGATCTGCAAAAGCAAACAGCCAGCTTTGCACACGGGTCATTGCTCTGCAGGAATCACGCCTAGCCCGCTTTTCCAAGTAAAAAACCGGCACCTGCGATCTGAAAAGATTCCAGGCCCAAAACACTCTTCGGGGGTGCATCATTCAGACACTAAAGTATTTGAATTTCTAGGGGATTCTGATGGTTCATGAAGAGGGGTAAAATAAAGGGTTCTGGGAAATTCTGTTTCTTCGAGAAACTTGGAGTATGTCGTCAACTACCTATAGGCCAAAAAAGGGTCGCTCCCTGAATGGCCAGCACCCAGGGGCTGCCCCCGTCAGATTAACCTACTCATTCCAGAGTTTGGCTTCTGTCTCGTATGTAAAATGAGGACTTTTTAAGAGAAGGATGGAGGTTACTGGTGTTACAGGGGAGCACAGGCCTCTACGTGAGCTCCCTTTGCCTGTCCTGCCATCACCTGCTATCGCAAGCTGTTTCAGTATCATGAGGTTCGCATTCTACGCACAAGCTGAGTCCCTAGGTGAGGGGATTTAGAGGTCACCAGAGCACACTCTAAAATGCCCTTCGCTTTAACAAGTTCATAAAAGCACATCGTTGAAAAGATGCTCTACTGCAGAATCGGACACGAAGCCTCTTCTTCGAGCCCAAACCATCGTCAGGGGGATTTAGGGATAGTTGGTTTTGCCCCAACCCCTGGGACTAGCATCACCGCCTCAGCTCCACCTCGGATCATCCGGCATTAGACCTTCACGGGGGCACTGGTCCCTGGTGCCAGCAAGGCTGGGGACCGCCGTTTTCAGGAACTGTGTTTCCTCTTTTGCTCTGACTGCTGGGCAACTCAGGGCCAAAACGAATCCCCACTTTGCTAACTCTGAGGGATGAAACACTATGTATTTCTGTACATAAACTTTTCCCAGTCCGCTCACTATTCTACTGTATTTGCATTTCGTTTCATGATTCTGAATTCGTGTCAACCTGTCACAAACCCCTCCTGGAAGAGGAAGGAGGAGCATAAAACCAATTAATGAAAAGATTGGTTCCAGAAAGAAGGGGACAGTGTAAATATACGTCAATATCATTCATGGAACACTGCCATCTGTACCCAAATATTCCCGCAAACCTCATGGAGTAAACGCTATTCCTACTGTTCTCTGCGACCTGAGAGGCGGTCCTTCAAGGCCCATGCCACGACATAACCAGCTTTCTGAGAGGCCGTCCACAAATCTAAGAGCTGACTCAGGGATGGCGTGGTGGTCTGCCTTTCCCGTCCCACTCAAGTGCTCCCTCGCTCCCTCCTGCACATCCAGAGACATGTCAGCCTCGCTTGATGACCTGCAGAAATAGGGGTCCCAGAACAGCTCAGATTGACACAATCACAGAGGAAAGGTCCTCAAGGCCTGTCTGTGACTGTACTCCAGGGTTGGGTTGAGAAGTTAGCTCCTGTCACAAGTCAGGCCTAGTCAAAACTTAACCCGGGTGACCCCTCAGGTTACTCACAAAGTCCATATGTTTTACGGGGATACACTGTCTCACTTATCCTTGGTCAATGTTTCTCCTGGGCCCTCAACGAATCCTTCATTACCTTTCTTGGGCATGCTGGGGTCCCCTCACTACCCACTTGCCAAACCAACTGAAAATGTGCGGACTGCTTTGTCGATGGAAAGGACACCCTTCACATCATCCCCACGTGCCTTCTGGAGGGGCTGCTAACATGCCTGGCTGCAGCAGGCCTGCGGACAGCCACTGCTGGTTCAGCCTATAAAGCCAGCAACAGAGGCACCGCTGAGACTCAGGCAGTCGTTCTCAACCGGGGGACACTCTGCCTTCCAGGGGACGTCTGGCAACGTCAAGCACATCTGATCGCCACAACGGGGCAGGTGCTGCCATAATCCAGTGGGTAGAGGCCAGGGATGCTGCTGAACATCCTCCTCCGATGCACAGGACAGTCCCCACCACAAAGAATTACCTAGCCCCAGATATCAGCAGCACCAGGGTTGAGAAACCTGAATTCAGGTCAATGAAATCTAAAAATACGGTGGGTGGGGCGAAACACCGGTTCAGGCGCACATTTCCGGTGCCCTAAGAAGCACTCGGCATTCTGGCACCACCTGCCCACACGGTCTCCTAATCTGGTAAGAAAACACACTTTGGGATGCCTGGGCAAGAACATAAGGGGAGGGAAGGGCAGGTAAACTCATCAAGATCTTCAAACTGAACGCGTCCAACAATTCCAGCCTTGTCCACTGCCTACATGTTGACACTTCAGGGGAAAGGGGGAGCATATTGAGTATAAAGAAGCTGCTTAAGCTGCTTAAAAATGACTTGACCCCCTAGAAGCAACTACCACTTCCTAAGAATTAGTTCCACGTAAAAATCAACCCCAGTGGGTACTGGCCAGGTTCTAGGTGAGGAGGCCCAGTGTCGGTCCCAGTCTTATCAGGTAACCAGCCCGCTAGGCGACCTTGAGTCGGTCAGAGCTTTGTTTGCCTCCTTTGGTGACGCCAGAGGGTCACACAACTTTTGATAATACAAGTGCCAGGTGTCATTCGCAACCCAATCAAGAAACTGGAAACTGTACAGTCACTTACCATCCTGCTTGGGAGATGGTTCTTTGGGTTCCTTCTTATTTTTTCGACCCTCCCGCCCAGAATGGTCTTCTCCTAAATCTATGACAAGTTCGCTCTCTGAATCGGAGTCCAGGCCCAAATGGACTGTGGGGGAATCCGTCTCATCTTTTCCCTTCGGTTTATCCTTTGCGGGATGAGGTGAGGGTTTTGCTTTTTCGGAAAAGTCCTTCTCAGGCTGGGGACTTGGCTTGTCCTTGACTGAACCTGGATCTGCTTTCTCACTGGCTGGCGAGGATGTGCTTTTCATTTCTTCTTTAATTTCCACTGGGTTTGCCAGTTTGGGCTTTTTTTTGAGGGCAGATGGCTCTTTGTCCACCTGACTCCCTTCTTTGTCTTCTGCGTCTTCTGGCTCATTCTTGGACTTCTGCTCATCATCACTGATGTACTCACTATCGCTACTATCTGACTTCTCGGAATCCTCTGAATCGCTGCGCTCTACGGCCGTGTAAACGTCTTCTGAGATTTCATTTATGCCTAAATTCAAAAAGAAAACCCAGCATGTGGCGTAGTCACAAAATAAAGAGCAGGACCAAAAACGCAAACATTTTCCACGCCAAACGCTGGAAATAAAAAAAAAATACATTTCAAATCGCATCACATTGGCCTGGTGGGGTGAGCAGTGCGCTCGTGTTGCCACTGATGACAGCTGACAAATGGAACTGGTGTTTGGTTTCAGTTATCAACATTCAAAGACGACATGGGACCAAACAACACAAATTTTGAATTTCTCTGGAGCTAAATCTTTACAATGTTGGTAATTAATTGGGATACGGAAAATGGGAGGGATGGAAGGAAACATCAGAAATAAGCCGCTAAAACTGATCCACTTTACAGAATAGAAAACAGAGGCCCAGAGAAGTCACTTTGCCCAGGACACACACAAAAAAATAAGACAGAGGCAAGGCCAAAGCCCTGGGCTCCTGACTCGCCACCAGCACCCTTCCCAGGCATTCCCAAAGCATTCAAGTCCTTCCCGCTTTGTGTCCAGGACACAAAGGAATAAGCCAAAGCTTTAAAGCGGAGGTGGCAACCTCACGGCCCGCAAGCCTGCGACACGTTTTATTTGGGAAGCAGTGGCTGGGCCCGCAGGGTGTTTTTATTTTTGTTTTTCGTTTTTTAATTTGGAACTCGGTGCCCAATTCACAAATTAGGAAATTTCACAGAGAAAAAGAGATGGCGGGCTTGTGCTGAGGAGCCACCAGCCCCTTTAGGTGGGGGGCACCGTCCCCAGGTGACCCAGTCCCCATCTTACACTCTGAGCTGATACACAGAGTCAACGTCATTGTGTCTGCATTGTTCGTGCACTTACAATGCAGCCAAGAGGAAAGTCACCTATTTCCATGTCTCCATCAAAAGGGAAAGACGAAACAGCAGGTGTCTCACATACACACAAACGAGCATGGGCAAAAGCATTACTACTAACAAGAGTTCCACTTAATCCGCTTACGTCTCCTGCTCCCAGCGATGAGTGTCATCAGGCAGCGGGCAAATAATCCCATGTCCGAAAGTTTTGAAAAGATGAAAAGCCAAGCAAAACTCTTACCGCCTTCCTTCTAGAGCAGTGGGGTCACTATCCTGGCCCAGACACACTGAACGCAAACTTGCAGAATGACAAGAGCCATCAACAGCCCAGGGCATTAGACACCCACAGAATTGCTGGTGAATCACATCTGCCTCCACCGGGGCTCAAACAAAAACCCAAGTCAAAAGACAAAACCCAGATCTGGCATAATTTCTGGGTCCTAGGGCTTGTGCTAGTGTAGCTGATGGTCTGACAGAAAGATGTGTAGTAGGAAAAGCTAGGGTTCTCGAGCCCAAAGGATAGAAACTGAAATCTTGCTCGTCCGCTTTTATTAGCTACGTGACCCCGAATGAGGGACCCCCCTCTCTGCGCCTCAGTTTCTTCACTGCCAAATGGACCTGGTGATCCTATCGACCTCCCGGGACAATCTCTGCACAGTGCTTACTTAGCACAGGGCAAGCTGCACAGGGAACTTCGGTAAACCGAAACATTAAAATCCTTATTAACAACAGCAATAAATCAAGGAGACAGACCAGCTATGTGGAAGGGCCCAAGAGGGATGTTTAAGTGGCCTGCAAAATTTCATCCCTGCCACTCCATGTCCTAAGCGAACAGGTAACCCAAAAGGAATGCTCTCTGCGGACAGCCCAAACCACAGCTCCTTGGCTCTCTCTCCTGAAGTCCAGCCATCCCCCACTTCTTTATAAATGCCCTCGTGGCCTTTTCACTTATTCAATCAATATTCCAGAGCCTCAGAGTGTACATAAGACCAAGCACCTTAGAGAAGGCAAACCTTTGTTAAGGCAACCTCCCTGCCCGCAAGGAGCTTCCAGTCTGGGTTGGGAAGGGTACCCCCACACAAAAGACCACTGATGCTTCCGAGCAATCAAGTTCCAAGGAGGCCAGCAGATAGGGAGGGCAGTCAGAGGAGACTTCCTGGAGGAGAGGACACTGAGCTCAGCCTTAGGGACAGGATTCAGTCAGGTGGGCAGCACGAAGGCAGGCAGCACAAGGGGAGAGGAAGGGAGGCAAGATGGACAGAAGCAGGTCGGGTCTGCCAGGTGGGGAGGGCCCGGTCTGGAGGGGACAGGTTTGTGTTGGACACTGGTGGGGGACACACTGCATCCTGACGTCGAGATGCTAACAAGTACTGACAGGGAGCGCAGAGGCAAACGCAGGAGAGGCCCCTTCTGCTCCCAAACTGTCTTACAACCTGCACCTCGGGTCTGCAGGCTGCCACCACCAAAGAATAAACTCTGAGGAGTTCAAAAAGCCCATCGGAACAACTACCCAGCAAATCTGAACGATTCTGCCATGAGTGGAAATGTATTTTAGTTGAACAAGCCACTCGAGGTTAAAACAACGGCTCGATGCAGCCAGAATCCAACTCTTGATTTCACGCAGGTGGTATCCCCCCACAAATGATGACGATGATGATGGTGAAAACGAACCTTAAAAGACATACATACCTAATTGTGCTTTGCAACTCTCTATCGTCTTGTCAAGATTCAGCTGGAACCTGCTGCGGATCTGCCGCTTGGGAGAGATGAGAGGGACAGGGGCAGCCTGCAGCTGGACCGACTCGCTTAGCTCCTTCAAGTCCATCTCAGCCTTGCTTCGATCTGGAAGACACCATCGCACCCTCGTAAGGCCAGGGGTTGCAGGGACAAACAAACAACACTCATCGTATAGCTCCCTTCTTGACAAAGCACATTTCAGACCATGAGAGCAGGGCGCAAAGCCTAAAACATTTTCGTCGTTCGTCCCAACAGGATCATCTGCTCAGTGACACGGGCTGACTTGGGAGATAATCGCCCGAGAAAACACTTGGCAGGTTTCGTCAGCCCTCTATACAACCGCCTGGGTTGCTTTCAATCTTTAAAAAATGCACAATCCCAGCCAGATGGCTGTCTGTGGAACTCGGCATCGTTTGGGATCTCGAAAACCAAAGGTTACAATAATAGGCTCAATCTCAATTAGCAGATAAAGTGACAGCAAGTCTGGGCAGAATGTGCTTTCAACTCCAGGCCCAGATCAGAGACGGTCTGTATCCAAGGGAGACGCCGAGCCCCTCAGAGGACACACTGGTAGCTGGGGCCCCAGCTCCTTGTTGTTTACTGCAGAGGCTTCACTCTTCATGCGTACCTAGCCCAGACCTAGTCTGGAGCTCAAGTGAGAAAGAGAGGGCAAGTACGAGACAGGAAGACCTTCCTTCCTGCCAGCCTGCCGCACCTCCCTTTGGCTCACAGCATCTGAGGAAAGGTGACTAGATGGGCCCTGGGTAGTGAATCTGTGTCCTCCCTCAAAGGTGAGAGTCCCAGCCCCTTGCCCTGATCCCAGGCAGGGGCCTCTCTCTGACTGATGATGGCTCAGGCCCAGGGGTCCCGCCTCCACCCAACTTTTGCTGTGGGCTCTTTATATGACCAACCGGACCCGGTTCTAAAGGGTCCTTAAGTTTGCATTTCTTGAATTCTTTCCCCACCTCCTCTGCTGCCTCCCCTAGTGTCCCCAAAACAAAAGAAGGGGGCAAAACTAAGGCGGCTGCAAAGGTCTAGAAAGCAATGAGACTGTACACGCAGGAGCAATGCCTCTCTCTCACCCTGCCTTGTCACTCTCCAGCATCCCCTGCAACCGACACCAAGCAGAGAGTGTGGGCATCCTCCCTATCGTGACCGATCCTAGAAAATCAGTCAGAAAGTATGTGGCATCAAAGCAAGGACAAGCGGGAAAAGCCACCTCTGAGCCTGTGCCCACCAGCTGGGAGCGCAGGCTGCTAGAGAGGCCTGAGATACCGAATGAGAGCTGGACTGCAAAGGCTGGTCAAAGCCTTCACACTCTCCCCTTGGTTCTTTTCTGTTTTCCTACGAGTCACACACCTTCTCCTTCACCTAGGAACAGGGCACTCCCTTACACTGCACACCCAGAGACTCGTCCCTTTAAGTGACCACAGGTGGCCTCCCCAATGCCCCACCCAACACACCCATAGGTGACCAGAGTAACTAATTGCCCCCACTTCACTTTATCACCATAATAACGTCTTTACTGAGATTAGAAAGGGCCCTTTCCCCACTCTTGTGGAGATTCCCAAGGAAGCAGAGACGGCATCCTTGTCATTCAAGAACAGGCGTTATGAACCACATCCATGCATGAGCATGTGCATGCACGTACATGTGCGCACTGTGTGCATGTCTGTGCAGACGTGTGCATGTGAGCATCTGCATGCCTGTGCGTATATGTATAAGAGCATGTGCATTACTGCATACTCGTGCATGTGTATATGTGAGCACTGTGTGTATACACATGCGTGTGAGCATGTATGTGCTTGTGTGTGCACAGGTACCCTATGCTGACCGGGGCGATTCAGACAGCCCATCGGCGCCAGGACTGAAGATGCTCCAGGAGACGACACTGCCACTTCAGAAAAAGAATGTTCGTTCAAATTTACTTGAGAAGCACCTTACAAAGAGAACAGAGTGAAACCATGATAAAATAGCGAAGAGGAGGAGGAGGAGGAGGAGGACCAGGGAAAAGAAAGACAAAAAAAGACTGAATTAAAGAGCTTATGAACAGGCCTTAAGGATTTCAACAGTTGAGTTGCTAAGAGCAAAAGCGGGAGAATGGGAGCTCCGTTCTCATAATTTCTGCTCCCTGAAATGAGGAAGCACAGTGGATTCCAGAGGGAAACGGCAGCCTTTTCAAGCATAAGTTGGAAGTTTCTCACAACAAAAAGTTTCCATGCAGTGGGATGGGGGAGAGGCCCTGCCCACAAGATCAATGACATCCCTATACGGTTAACCGGTTCCACAGAGCAGCTACTGAAAAACACAAGCTACTCTATCAGGGGTCAGCACACGTCTCCTGTAAAGGGTTAGAGAATAAACCGGGCTCTGTGGACCACGTGGGTACAAAAGTGAACACAACAACATGGAAACGAATGGGTGTGACTGTGTTCCAATAAAACTTTATTTGCAAAGAACAGGTGGGGGCCAGATTTGGTCTGTTCCAGTCCCTGTGACTGCAAACCTGGCTGCACCTGAAAGGACCTGTTGAGCTTTAAAAAAATCCTAATGCCTCGGCCACCACCACCCCCAGAGACTCTGAATTCACTGACCTGAGGGAAAGGCCTGGGCACTGGCCTTTTTTAAAAAAATGCCTGCGAGGTTCTAACGGCAGCTACGGTTGAGAGCCTTGTCGTGTACCAATCTTCCAGGCAAGTAAAGCAATGACCTGCCTTAACCCTGGCTCATCAGCAGTAACAGCAGCACTCGTCCAAACCTTGGGGTCCACAGAAAGAGACCTACACCTCACCAGAATGATCTTGTGCGTGTGTGTGTATTTACAGGTCACGCAATCTCATAACTTTAGCCTAGTCGTAATCAACAGGGGGAAAAAAAAGGTAAAGCATCTCATTTTACAAAACAAGCTGAGTGCCCAAGTCAATAAGGTACCATAAAGTTTATTCTAGCAAGAAACCACCAAAAGCCAGAGGGCTGGGACCGGGTCCCTGGGAGCAGATCGTCAGGAGGTCAGCCAAACGGAATTATCTTCCTGAAACTTTTCAGCCACGTCTGATTCTCGCCCCAGCCCCACAGGGAGACGAGCTGCTGTTTCTCGTTGAGCGCGCAGCCGCTTCTGAGGGCTCCTGCCACCCCTGCCCTTCTATATCGGGAATATCTTCAGAATCTACCCTCGCTGCCAACGTTTTGAACTTTTCAGAGGATAGGAAGACAGCTCAGGCTATAAATGGAAAACAGAGATGGAAAAAAAGTACCCACGCTAGAGAAAGAGGCAGCATCTTTGATTTCTGGAGAGAGCATAAACCAGAATCGCCCCCTTAGAGGGCAATTTGGCATTGTCCCTCAGAATGTCAACTGCGCGTGGCCTCTGACCCGCGAATCCCCTTCCGGAAATTTGTTCTCTAGACACAGTCGCGTATGGGCAAAAAGGTCTTCACTGCAGCTGTTTACAACAGCAAAAATGGAACAGGACCTAGCGTCAATAAATAAGGTGGCACCTTAAAGTTCCAGTTCTCCTTGAAATGGATCGAAAAGCAGCTGCTAACATAAAATGGCAGCAGATCTGTGTCCTGACCTGGAAAGCCAACCTGTCTGACGAAAAAAGTGACACTTAGTAGAACACTCAGCCACTGGAATGGGAAAGAAGGAAATGGAACACAGACAATGAACACATATACGTGTTCTTGGGGTTTCTCAACGTTGGCACCATTGACGTTTGGGGCTAGATAGGTCTTTGTGGGGGCAGGTGGCAGTGAAAGGGTCGTGGCCACTGTTTAGCAGCAACCCTGGCCTCTAACCACTGGATGCCAACAGCGCTCACATCTCAGTGGCAATAAATATGTCTCTAGACGTGGCCACATGCGTCCTCGGGGACAAAAATCACCCCGTTTGAGGACCACTGACATGTATACAGAAGAGCTCTCCACGGAGACTAAAAACAGGCAACAGTGGTCACCTGTGGGGTGATCAGAGGTTGCAGACAGGGTGGCTTTTCATTAAACACCTGCCTGTTCTTTGAAATTTCTCATACCATGTGCCTTCATCACCTATTAAAAACAGAAAAAGAAAAGAAAAAGAAAGTCTTTAAAAGAGAAGCAAGAGAGCAGCAAGCAAGGCACATTGTTTGTTCAGCCCAAAGCAGACATCCCCTGTGAGATAAGGAGGTAAGAGAATTCAGAGAACACAAACCAGAATGCAGAAGAAAAGAAGCAGGCCCTCCTCCTCCTCTCTCCTAGCCTCACCGACTCATCTTATCTATGACTTATCTATAATCGCCTTGGAGCCACAGAAGGGGACAGAGCAATCCTCCAGGGCCGGGCTCCTTGTACGGAGCCAAGAGAAGAGGCCCAAGACAGCCAATAAGGGACCGTGCGTCACCAACTAGGGTGAGGACGGTCTACAGAAACCGTCCCGTCTCGCACCAAAATTAATTGTAAGAGTACTTAAGTAGCCATGGACCACCCGTGGGCTGGTTTTTGTTCTTTTCAGTTCTGTTTGTTTGGCCCAAGGTAGTTTTTTTTTTTTTTTTTTAATGAAATTGTTGCCAAATTTTAAAAACTAAAAGAGTTTGCATAAAAATCTGAATTTCTATTTTCCTGGAAAATTCAGGGTGAACTGGCAGGAGCTGCTTCCTAAGAGAAGTACTTTGTCCTCCACGTGACTGCCCATTCCCCTGACCCTGGCCTACTTATCCAACAGCACTAGAAGCACAGTTAAGGGCAAATGAAAGTCAAAGCAGGGCCTGTCTCATAGCATTTCAGTTTCTGCGTCTGGGTTGAGAGCCCAAGCTACCAACGAGCAAGTCTGGGTAGTTAACTTCCTGGGTCTCAGTTTCCACTTCTGTGAAATGGGGCTATTACCTACCTTGAAGGTTGTCGTATTGTTTTTAATAGTTTTAATTCACAGAGAGCAAAATTCACTTGTAATCACCTGTAATCACCAACAATGCAGAGAAACGGCATCGGCCAAAGGACCCCTTTGTGATCTGTAGTCAATCCCTCCCCGCCACCACCCCCACCCCTAAAAACCCCAGCATCACTGATCTGCTTTCATCTCTATAATTTTGCTTTGCCAGAATAAACTTTTTAATTACAGACTGGGGTTTTTTAGATCTAATACTGTCATCATCCTTGGTGCTGTCTCACTTCTGTCTGCTCAAACAGATGAGACAGAAATCAAGTCCCATAAAACATGCGTGGAATGCTCAAGAATTATTTGGCATTTCCCTCTACTTTCTGACTTTTCTACCCATCCACGGGTCCCTATCTGATCCTCCTCCCATTAGGAAATTGAAATCCCAGCCCATAAAACGCCCGCGTTCCCAATGCTTCCATTTCCACTGACAAAACGAGGCCCGTCCCAGAACGGGACGAGTGAGCAGGGAGCTTAGCTTAGGCAACAGAGACGCGGATTCCGCGGTGCCCACCCACCGAAACACACGACAGGAAGAAATCTTGCATTCCCCACATGAGTCAAGCCACATCGAAAGACCCACAGTGTCACGAGGATGCCCAAAGCCCGCCCGGTTTAGGAAAGCAGCAGCTATTCTTGCCACGCATGGCGGGCAAAGAGGAAATGTGAGCGTGAGAACGCTTCTGCATGGCATTTCTTTTCAGGGCGTGGAGGTGGGAGGAGGGTGTGAGAAAGCAAACCACCCGACTGAGAACGGTGAGCATTCCCTAGGGAAGCCAATGGGGCCCTGTTGTTCAAGTGAGGAATTCCCGCCGGTCAATCGGAACCGGAGGCCCTAAAGCCACCGCCCTGACTGTCCGATCACATCCGGGAGGCACTAACAGGTGACCCAGACTGAAGGAGGCACTGGCCTCCATGGAGACACAGGCCTGCACCCACCCTGCCACCTTCTGGGTCCCTCAGTTTCTCCACCTCAAAGTAGCACTGCGGGATGAGATGAGTCAGGAAGGCCCTGACCACCAAAGGCTGTGCACTCACGGTGGAGCAGCCCTGCACCCAGGTGGCCACCCGTCCCTTCCTCAACACCCCAGACAGCAGTCCAGTCCCCCCACCTGTGGGCGATGCGTTCCAACCCCCAGTGGATGCCTGAAACTGCAGATAGTACCAAACCCTACTTACACTGTGTTATTACCTATACATCAACTCCTCTGACAAAGTTTAATTTCTAAATCAGGCAGAGTACGACACTGACAACGATAACTAATAATAAAACAGAATTATAACAATACCGAATAGTAAAAGTCACGTGAAGGCGGTCTCTTCCTCTCTCAAATCATCTCACTGTGCTGTGCCCACGTTGCACTTAAAGGAAGCCCACTTTAGGGCTTCGCTTTGGCCTGTCTGAATTGCCAGCATCACTACTCTTGCTCTTTGGGGCCATCGTTAAGGAAAATGAGGGCAGCTTGAACACAGGAGTGCGACACCACGACAGTTTGATAACGAAGACGCCTACTAAGCGACGGACGGGCCAGTAGCACAGACGGTGTGAAGACGCTGGACAAAGGGATGATTCATTTCTCCGGGCAGGACGGGGCCGGATAGTGTGAGATTTCGTCATACTACTCAGAATGACGCACAATTTAAAACTTACGAACTGTTTATTTCTGGAATTTTCCACTGAATATTTTCGGACCTCGGCTAAGCCATGGGTAACTGAAACCAAGAAAGCCCAACTGCAGATGAGGCGGGGCTGCTGTCTCCTTAAGGCCTCTAGGACAATACCCTCCCCTTTGGCTTCCTCCTTGTCCACTGCCCCATTTCAGCCTCCTCTGCTCAAACGTCCGGGGTCCTCACTCTTCCTTTATGCTCCAGACCAGGGTTAATCTCAGCATTACTGCCACTGGAGCCGGATAATTCCATTATGGGGGCCTGGCCCGGGCAGTGTGGGACATTTAACAGCATCCCTGGCCTGCAACCACTGAAGGCCAGGAGCACCCCACTCCATGCCCCATGCCTGGCCCCACTATGAGAACTGGGGCTCTACCCCAACCTCTTGTATAAACCAAGATTCCCAGCATGATACCTCCTGCCTTAACTTGGCCTCAGAGCACCCCACCCTCTTCACTCCTCCTCCTGGGAGCCTCGTAGGCCTCTCAAACTTACAGAATCGAAAACTGAACTCCTCGCTCCTATTTCTCCCGCCACGGCCATAACTGTCCACACAGTTACTGGCACAACCCAGTAATTCTTGGCCGTGGGGCTTCCTCTGAGCACTGTGGGGTCTTCAACAACATCCCTGGCTTCCACCTTCTAGATGACGCAGCATCGCCCCCTCCCAGCTGTGACAACCAGAAATGTCCCCAGACACGGACAAGTGTCGCCTGGGGTGAAGGAGGAACTGACTCTGGTTGAGAACGGCTAACACTGGCTGCTCTCAAGCCAGAACCGGAGACGTCCTTCTAAAATGCTAAGTCAGCTCACTGCTCAAACCGCCCCTGACCAGGGCCTTCAAGGTCCCGCTGTGGTCTGACCTCACGTCTCCCCCTCACCTACTGGGACACGCAACCCAGGCCTCCTTGCCACTTCTCTAACACAAAGTTCATCCTTACCTTAGGGCCTGTACATTCTTGTCTAGAACATTCTTGTTGCTTCTAGAATGTTCCTGCTGACACTGGCTTGGCTGGTTTTTCCTGCCATGCACCTCTCCACTCAAATAGGCCTTCCCTGAACCACTGCCTCTTGTCCCCACCCACATCCCGCCCATCTCTCTCCTTATCACACTAACACACTTTACCTTACTGATTCATAACACTCGATACACATCGAGTACGCCTGTAACTTTAAATACGCACATTTACACGAGAACTGGGTTACTGTGGACAAGGGCAAGGGGGGTTGTAAACAATGGCCTAAGGTACTCCAAGAGAAAACAACTGGCATGTCAACCAGCCCTGAGAAATCCCTCCTTTGGTCCTTTCATTGATCTCTCTTCATTTTCGGCCATCGCGCCTTTTAAATAGTTTGCTCAGAGAGTTCAGAGTCAGGCACCACACACAGAAGAGAACATCACAACTTGCAAAAATATTCATAACTGCTACAAAGAGAGACTTCAAAAATTCCAACTGACCCAGGTTCAGATTCAGGATGCTTCCAGTGGTGGCTGTTTTGTCCGTTTTCGTCGTGATTGGCGTGGATGCTTGAGGAGAGAAAGGTTTCGGGCTGCCGGATAAACTCCCTGCTTGTCCTGTCTTCGTGGAGGCTGGTGACGCTGAAAAAGTATGAAACTTATTAAAATACAGATTTACAAATAAAAAAATACAATTTGTAGGTACGGGGATTTCAAAAAGGCCACCAGAGTCCCCCTGATGGGGTGGAGCAGGCATGGCTGGCCGGCCGGCCCTTTATCTCAAAGCAAAGGGCTTTAACCCAATGTTAAACCGTTAAAGCCACAAAGGAAGGAGGCCTCCCCAGTTATTCTATTCAACACAAAGCTCTAAGACAAATCGGCTAAGCCGCCACTGAAATTGGTTTGGCCCATTCACAGGTGTAAATCTCAAGTAACGATTAAACCAGCCCCCACCACGGTCCAGATGCAGAGACCAGGCCCGGGCTTACAGACGGCATGCCATCCGTTTGTGGGAGTCACAGGGGCGGGCTCCCACCGCTACTGCACCTGCCAGAGGCCAACCCGACCCCTTGGGAGAGCTTGGGGTTCCCATTTCAAAGGATGAAGCTAAACTCCACCCCAGATGGAGTAAGGAGACGTTGGTAAATTATCTCCCTTTCTCACTATGTTTCACATTTTGACAGGAGGGTGGAGTCATACCTATGCCCAAGGATTTTAAAAGTATCTTAGAACCACAACGTCCTGCTCGCTTGAGCCTCATCCACTTCATTTAACAAAATGAAGCATTCAGATGGGCCAGCCAGAGCCTCCTAGAGAGCCTTCAGATCTTGCCCCTTTGCCTAAACCGCTCGATGTTACTGGTCCTGTCAATGTGTGACAGGAAACGAAATGGCCAGCTGGCCTCGGGGGCACGAGCAACCAACTCTGAGGCGATCTGGTCCTTAAGAGAAAGCTGTTGGTGGCAAAGTCATTAGGAATCGAGACATCACGGGGACTTCAAAAGTGCTTGGACAGGCGGGTGGGCACTCGCCTGGGTTTCCTCCCTCCCAGATGCAGACAATCGGCGTGAAGACTCGATGGATTGAGCTTGTACACCATGGCCAGTCAATATACCAGTCAAGACTCATGAGCTAACAACCTCAGCTCCAGTGCCAGGACCTGCCACACACACTGTGTTTAACATGACAGAGCGGGAAAGATTCTAGACACTGAAGTGGATTCAAGCACAGGTCGGAAGTCAGACCGGGCTCAAACCCCAGCTCTGCTGACGACTTGCTGTGTGACCTTGGGCAAGAGATACCTGGAATCTCTGAGCCTCTTTTCCCGACAGTGGGAAAAAGGGATACTAATACGACAATACCAAGGGAAAGTAAAAGTACCCACCCTCATCAAGTTGCAAGGATCAACTAAATTAACCACCTGAGCAGTGCCTGGCATCGATTAAGCCTTGGTATAGCGTTGTCTTCTAGTTCCCATTAACCTCTAGGGCTTTGGTTTCAGTCATATAAATTAGTGGTTCTCACCAGGAGGGCTTTTGCCCTCCAGGGCACATGGGGCAACGTCTGCAGACATTTCTGGTTGTCAGACTGGAGACAGGGTGCTGACATCTAGTAGGTAAAGGCCTGCGATACTGCTAACCATCCCAACAGTGCACAGGACAGCCCCCAGAACAATTATCTTTGGCCCCAAACGCTGACAGTGTTGAGACCAACCAGTTCACACAGGGATGGAGCAGCTGTGTCTGCGGGAATCCTTCACCTCCTCTGGAAATGAGACGAGGTGGGCATCAGGTGTGCCAATCCATGTCAACTGCTGCTCTGAACGTACTCAATAAATATTTGAAGTTATTTTGAGAGTTGAGCTGCTTTTACTAAATTAAATTAATTTCACTGTAAGGATTAAGGAATGCCTGGCCCGGCACACCACATTCTGAGGGCTGTTACTACTACTGTTAGTATCCCCACCACACACGACAACCAACAACAAGTTATAGGCATTTTAAAAGACTTAAATATTACCAATAACTTCTTTAGTATTAAGATGTTGGGATTTTTTTTTTAATTATTCATTCATTCATGTTCCATCTCTTTCCAAAAGAGATTTGCACTGGCTGAAGAGATCAGTATAATGTACCATACTCCCCACGAAGACCAGGCTTTCCTAATTGTGATCTCTTCAACACACTAGCAAGCAGGTCTAGGAGGAAGGGTCTTACCACCCCCTGCCCCAAAGCACCACTTGGGGCTGCAGAGAACTTTGACGAGGTAGCCTGACCCTAAAAGGGGGCAGGAACAAAAAAAGATAGGCAAAGATGCTCACGCACCTAGAACTCAGCCAAGTGACACTCCATTTCCCTGCTTAATGGGTCAAGTTCAAAAATAAAAAGCAGAGGTCAGGAGGTGGTCCAACAGGGCCCTGCCCGACCTGCGATGCTGCAGAGGCTCTAAGCAAGAACACAGATAAAGCTGTTCCATTTGTAATTCTCTCGTGTGTGTGTATCAATGTATAATAACTAACTGGAAACACCACTCGCCAGGTTGCTCAAGGCCAAACACATCTAACCACTCACTTCAACTCCCCCTTTGCTCCCCTGCCTCAACTTACCCAACTCTTCAGCAAGGCTTCTACGTACCGCTTCCAAAACATATCCCAGATCTCTCGATCGATCACCCATCTCCACTGCCATCACCCTCACCCATACATTCTCGACAGGGACAACAACATGGCCCTCAAGGGGCAAAAAAGTGAGTCTTAGGGGGTAAAAAAAATCTTACTCTCTATGGATAAAGCACAGACACGTATGCAGTACACAAGACGATATACAGTACTCTTCAATTTCATGAAGGTCTTCCCCAGGTACACACACCCCACAGAACTGAAAACAAGAACTCAAACCCTTGTACACGAACGCTCACAGCAGCACTATTCACCGCAGCCCAAAGCGCGACACAACCCCAATGTCCATCCACGGGCAGCCAAGCTGGGGCACACGGGCAATGGAATGTCACTGAGCCGTAAAAAGAAATGGTGCTGATGCTCGCGGCAGTGCGGATGACCTTGAACACGCCACGCCAAGTAAAAGGAGCCAGACACAAAAGGCAGGCCACACCTTTGCATGATTTTGCTTAAGTAAAATATCCAGAATAGATGATGCCACGTGAATAGAAATCAGACTGATGCTTGCCCGGGCAATAAAGGTGGGGGCTGGGGAGGCGGGCAGACTGCCTACTGCGCACAGGCATTTTATTCTGGAGTGATGGGAACGTTCTGGAACGAGACGAAGGTGGTAGTTGCGCGACACTGTGAATGTACTAAATCAGCCCTTGAAGTGTCTATTTTTAAATGGTTAATTTTCAGTCATGTGAATTTTACTTCCATTTTTTAAAAAAATTCACAGGAAGATAAGAAAATGTCTAAAATGGATCCTTAGAGGGTGACAATGAAAAAACGTGTTGAGACACACTGTCCTTGCCCAGCATTTCCCACGGATGCTCTGGAAGAGCTTCTGTGACTGTATGACTTGTGTTCTGGATTTGTATGTGGCCATTTAGAGAAACAGGGAAAATACCAGGCTGGCCAAAATACCCACAGCACTGGGGGTCAGAAAGTCAGCAAGGACGTAGATATACGTATAAAATCGACATTGTGAGGAGAACAAACCCGTTATCTGTTTAAAACATCCACGTTTATATAACTGAATAAAACCAGGTTTCTTCCCCAGGAAAGGCATCCCAAATTTCGGTCATGCCCCGTCGTTTCGGACATATTCATCATGTACGATCCATATATACTACTGACAATCAGAAGGATGTCAAGGAAACATTGCTAAGTTTTCTGAAAGAAGCAAAAGCTTCGTGCGATGCCCTTCCACCACAAGAAATTCATTATCACGGCGATGACATACATGAAAAAGTCTGAAGCGAAGGAACAGCCAGTTTCTCACAACTGTCACCTCTTAGATGTGCTACTTATCCTATCATACTAACACTGACAGGAATGTTTTATGTTCAGGAAAAAGAAAAGTGATATAAAATTAAATGTAAATACTGAAGAGCTTCCAAGATAAACATTAGGCAATCAGAATTTTGTCAGAGCTCCATTTCAAAAGCACGGTGCATTAGATCAGTGGCTCTCAATGCGGGCTGGGGGGTGGCTATGCCCCCAGGGGCTACGTGGCAATGGTGGAGACACTTTAGGCTGTCATAATTGGGGCAGGTTGTGCTACTGGCATCTAGTGGGTAGAGACCAGGGACGCTATTAAGCACCCCATCATGTACAGGACGGCCCCCACACCAGAGAATTATCTGACTCAAAATGGCAATGGTGCTGAGATTGGGAAATACTGTCTTCAATCACGAGGCATTTTCAAAAGAAAAAAAAAAAAAAAGCATTGGGAAATGCTCATTTCAATTAAGCTTTGAAACGGATGCCATTCCTTTTATAAAGCCATAAATCTGGCCCAGAGGAAGAACTAATTGCCTTTGAAGTCACCAATAATTTAAACAGATTTTTATACTTTGATGTGCAATTCACAAGTGTAGGCTAAAACACATTATTTATTAGCTACATTTACAAAATCCGAGCCTGTGCTAAGTGCTAGTCCGACGACGTGGAACATGAGTCTTAAGAATTAAATTGGAAAAAATGTCCCTTCCCTCCCTCACGCCCCAGGCCCTCTGGGAAGGGTGAGGCCCAGGAGGTACTGAAGCACGCTGAATTTCTTCTACTTATAAATTCTTGGGAACAACCTCTGTGTCCAAAGGGCTGTGTCTTGCACAAGTCTTAGTGGCATGCACAGATGAGCTACACAGCAGACAGCCCATGACAGGACAGAAATGCTGTGTTGAAGGGTGATTTACTAACACAGAAAAGTATTCAGAGCACAAGATGGAGTTAAAAACAAAAAAAAAAAACCTCGAAACGGTCTCCACCAGACACTCCACAAGACTAAAGGACTGCAAACAGGGGATCCATGAACCAAGTAGCTCACAGATGCACATCCGATGCATCTTTTCTCATTTGAGCCCATATGTACAAGTTGGGGTAGTTTGCATTTTAAAAAATATCTGAGACTTCTCTTGAACAACCAGAAATCTGGCAACACTGAGCCCACATTCCTATCCGGCTACACAGGAGGAAAAGGCCCTGGCTGACCTCTCTGTCTAGCTCCGAGCACCTGGTTTCACAAGGGCAGGTGCAGCTTTGGGAAGTGCTACACACACAAGCACACTTGTGTTGTGTCATCAGTCACGAGAAGGAATTGTATTTCTGCTCTAAGTCACCCCAATCTTGTTCATTTCCACGAGGCCAGGATCCCTGGAGAACGTGAGTTTTCAATCGAACAGTGTGAATTATAAATCAACATGGAAGAAGTCCTGGAAAGTACATCTAAGGGCTAACTGCTGGAGGTAGGGGGATCTGATTGTAGTCTTTGTAAAAAACTATTATTTTAGAACAAATACGTGTTGATTTCACGTGTGAAAAGGAGGATGTAGAAACATTTTCCCTTCTCCCTACGCAGTAAGCCAGCCATATGGAGCTGTCAGACTGGAGGACCATTAGCTCAGAAGGTGGCGAGAGCCAGGCCTCAGGACTCTTATCCTAATACATATTAATGACTTAAACTGGGATCCCACAAGCAAATATTGACAAAAGCATCAGCTCTGGCCAGGAGGTCTAGATAAAGGGGGAAGCAGAAAAAAGTCACTCAGAATATAAACCACTCTCGCTTAATAAAACGACAGGATTCCAGGACACCGCGAGTGAAAGGCTTCTGGCTGAGCAAAGTGCTTCTCGGAAATCTAAATCCAGTCCTCAGGATTATTGACACACGATTCTGAGCTCCTCAAGCCCCCCTCCCCCAAACAACAAGAAGGGTTTCTCAACACCCATAAAGGTTTTATTTAATAACTTACTTATTCCAATATGCAGTTTGATGTTGCTGGCTACACACTGTTCATTGCTACAACGAATACAGTTTTTCTAACCTAACAGGAATCTCTTTTTTTATGCAATTTTCTAAATCACGGTCTTGTCTCAATTATAGCTCTTCCTGATTATAAGGGCATCCCAATAAATATTCCCCGTTTCCTTCCACTGGATGCTATTATCGCTGCAAACAGCAGAGAGCAGCAGGGTGCAGTGAAAGGAAAACAGGTCTGGATTCAGAATAAGTAGACACCTCCCCACACGCTCCAATGGGATCCCAACTTGCCTTCTGTAAAGTGGCGAGACTCAGTTTCTCTTAAGTCTAAAAGAGACTGGCCAACCAACTCAGGGGCCAAATCTAGCATACCACCTGCTCTTTTGTATGGCCTGCAAGCTAAGAAGGGTATGTCACCATTTTTAAACGGTTGAAAGAAAAAAAAAAAAAGGATTAATAGTTTATGAAACATACAAATTGCATAAAATTCAAATTTCAATGTCATAGCCATATACTGCCTATGGCCGCCTTGGTAACACAACAACGTTTAATAGTTGCATAGTTGTGACAGAGACCGACAAAAAGCCTAAAATATTTACTGTCTGGCTCTTCCTTAAGGAATCGAGAGCAATGCATACGATTAAAACAAATTTGAATTATTACCTTCTATTCCTGCACTACTACTCGTTGACCATCTAACTCATGATTAGCAAAATGGCCCAAGCATATCCTCACAAGGGGATTATATTTGGGGAAAGGGACTTTATAAAAGTCTGTTAAAGTAAGGAATCTACCAAACTTATCACCTAAAAAGCTTCTCAAATGATGAGGAATTTTGTCAAGACTTTTGATGTATTTCAACCTCTATTCCTCCTGAATCTTAAATAAACAAACAAACAAACAAATAAATAAAAAGTTATGCATATCCTCATATTCCCAGAAAACTATGTTTTCTGAAATACGGTGCAAAAGAACCAATAGTAGTTCACAGACCAATGTGTTCAATTTTACAAGTCAGATTCCACGTATTTGAGGGAAATATACAACAAGCAATTTAAACACATTTTATTTAGCTTAGGACGAAGCTAACTGGCAGATTTAAAATTAAGAATGTAATAAAATACGGCAAAAATCACAGCAACGGAAGTTCGGGCAACAGGGATTCTCGGGATCGGCGCCAAGGTTAAAACACTTTCTCCAAAGCCTGCTCTCGACGGGAACTAAGAGGCTGAGCAGTCTGTGGACTTGGCTGAAATGGAATCATGCCATGGCATAAAAGTAAGCCTATAAGGGCTCTGGTCAGAAACCAAAGAGCAAAAAGGAATTTTCTGAAACTATGTCAACGCGAGTTGTCGCCAACCTAGGACAAAGCTCTGAAAACGCAGCTGTGCGTACCTGGAACCACATGGCTATGGTCCCAACGGGAGGAAGAGACTGCAACCTTTATTTTGAAGAAACAAAAGCCGTTGGTACTTGACTCTCTACTCTACCCGTAGCCATCTGGGGAATAGCTACAAAGAGTACGCAAAAATGACCAACCATCCAGAAACGGGAAACCGAACAATGTAAAAATGGGGGAAATCGAGGTCACAAATGACTAAGTCCGTATCATTTGATTTTCTGGGGACTTTGTGGTCACTTGAAGAACAGATGCCTGTTCCTTAAAAAGAGATCTTATGTAAAGGACGGAAGGGAAGGGGGAAAGGGGAGGGAGTCTGAAAAGCTACCCCAGTTCCCGGTTTGGCCAAAAGCCTCGCCCTGGTGGTCCGGCCTGTCGAGGTGGCTTATTCACTCTGGAAAATATTCTAAGACATTGTTCTTTTTCAACACGTTACTCTGCCATCTTGACTGGACTGGTCTAAGCATTTTGAGTTGACAGTACCTGAGATTTCACATAAAAAATTTGAGTGATAAAGGCAGATTTCGCAGGTCTTTGGAAGAAATGTTAAGATCTGAAAACCCTGACTCCACGTTCCCGCGCGGCATCCACAGCTGAAACTCTTGAGATGGGGCGTGAGCCTCAGGGTTCACAAGTCCTCGTTCCCTCAACAGCCGCCCCAGCCCAGCCCCTGAGGGGTTGCCGGCCTTTATCATCCATCATGCTTTGAGTGGAAGCTTGTCTGTGCTCGTGTCTCTCAAAAGTAGAAAAACAAATGACAAAACAGTGAAGGCCACGTTTCAAGGAAAATGAGGGTAAACCACTTCTGTGTACAGGTAATAAAATTCCTAAGTATTGAACATGCAGCCAAATTGTGTTTGGGTAGAAAGACTTCAAGTCGGCGTTACTTTTCACACACTCAGCCAGCACCCCTCGAATCCACGCAGGGAGCTAATTACCACCATGAAGAACTAATACAGTTGCCAACAGCTTTGCAGCACTTACTACTCCGGGTACTGCTGGTTCTAAGCCACTCTGTGTGACTGATTCATCGAATCCTTAACGAGAACCTATGCAGCAGGTCATCACGCTACAGATGAGAAAACGAAAGCACAAGAGCTTAGGTACCTTGCCTACCTAAAGCCACATAACGAGTGACTGGCAGAGCTGGGACTCGAGACCAGTGTCCTCATTCTTAACCATTCTACCACAGAAAGTCTCAAAAACGCAACGCAGCTGTTAGCACGGTGACCTTTAAGGAGTGGACAGCTCGGGGGAGAGATTTATTTGCCTGTTTCTCTACTGTTTGAATGTTAAATGATGTGAACGCATGCTTTTGATAGAAAAATACTGTTCCGATTAAAATTCTTGAGAAAAAGAAAAGGCTGTCACGAAAAAAGTTACGATTAATCTAGGAGGCGTCGGAACTAAACTCGGAAGGACTTCTAGCCACCCCTGTCCACTGCTAGGAATAACCTCCACGATGACCTACTGGGGATGCTTTTTGTCACTTTTTGGTCCCCATCAGCAAGAATCTCACTGGGTTACTCATTTTAAATTTAAAACCTGCTCCACTGGAGCGAAACCCCATGCAGCTCCCTTTGAATCTGTGCCGCAGGCCAGCCTGGGCCCACCAGGTTACAGCACCAATGAGAACCTCACCCCGCCCCGTGTCCCTGGGGCCTCCTCTGCCCTCTCCTCCAGGGGCTGACCTGTGCTCTTGTCCAGAAAGTCCATGGACTCCTCACTCGCGCTGAAGTGGCTGGACATGGCCTTCTTCTCGGGGTCCTGCTCCACGTCGGAGCCCGTGTGCACGGAAGAGTTTGTGCTCATGGGGGAGCGAGGCATATCGGACAGGGAGATCCTGCGGCCCGCGACCCCACTCAGCATGGGCTTGCTCATCAGGATCTTGGGGGACGCCGTCATGTCGAAGTTGAGCTTGACCTTCTCCTGCTTGTCGATCTTGGCAGCACCGGCGCTGGGGTTGGCGGGGTCGAGCAGCATTTGGTACTGGCTGTTGGGCGTGTAGGGCGTCCTGAACGGAGAGTAATTAAAAACCCCAAACTTCCTGCGGATGTTCTCCACGTAGACCTCCATCTCCTGCATTGCACTGTTAAAGATGCTTTTAGTCTTTTTCACAGAAAAAGGAATTTCTTTAGACATGAGGTAGCAATTATTTATCGGAACCCAGGCCCTGGGAGTGCAAAAGAGAAAGAGAGTTTAAGTCGACTTTGGTCATTTCCAAGATTTTTTTTTTTTAATATATTGTATTATAGTAAAAACACTTGCATTCTACCCTCTCAACCAATCTTTAAATGTACGATACATTACTGGTGACGACAGGTACAAGGTTATGAGAATATCTAGAGCATATTCGTCTTGTTGAAATGAAACTTCACATTCATTATTAGTAATTCACCGTTTGCCTTGGACAACCACCATTCGAATCTGACGATTTTAGATGCCTCTGGTAAATGTACTCATGCAGCATTTGTCCACGACCGGCTCATTTCACTTAGCATAACGTCCTCAAGCTTCATCCTTGTTGTCACACAATTTTTAAAGCCGCATAATACTCCACTGCGTATACACAGTCCATTATTCTTATCCATTCATCTGTAGATGGACTTTTGGGTTGCTTCCAGAATTGTTTTTTCCAGAATTGTTTTTTCCTTAGTGAAAACCAAATGAGCCTAATAGGCTTGCCAAGATTCTTAAATGCATATATATATATATAGATATAGATATAGATATAGATATAGATATAGATATATATAGTTTTTGGGTTTTTTTTAAAGACTTGGTTTGAATGGTTAATAAACGATCCACTTCACAGACATGTTCTGTCACCAGGACCAAACCCGGACAACAAACTTAGCTAAAACATTAAAAAACACGACAGACTTAGTCATTTTAATCCATTAAACAATAATAAATCCTGTTTGGCTCTGGGTTGGTAAAGAATTAAGAAAATCATCACGATATCCTAGACTACACCTCTCAAGAGAGGATTATTCTCCAAATCTCACTCTTCTGCACTCAAACATAAAAAACTTTCTCTTTTAAAATTGGGGTTCTCCGTGGGACTAAGAAGAAACATTGGAAAACCATAACCTTTCTAAAAGGAGGTGCTCGGTTTTGAATGGGAGATCATTCACATGGGGGGGAAAAAACGAAAAATACAGCCCCTTAGCGTTCAGGTACGTGCCCTCCACCGCCCATTCCAGGTTGGTTCCATCTTCCTACCTTCGACACCCCACATCCCAGTGTGCTGTGCACAGACGTCATGAAACGTGAGCTGCTTTTCTAGAATTAGTGACCCGAGTGACAACAGGCAGGAGATGGGGACACAACTGCCGAGGAGGAACATTTAAGATGTTTGCTCCCCCAGCCCCAACCCCAGTTTGAGCTGGAAATCTGGTGGGAGTGAGCTTTTCCAAGGAGGCCTCTTGGATTTCACACACCATAAACTCAAAAGCCTGGTGTATAGTAATAAGGGTGGAGAGTGGGAAGGAATTAAACTCACGGCCTGACTAACACAAGCACCACCTACTCAGGTGCTCTCAGTGTCCACGTAGAAATGTGGCCCCAACTCAGCCCCGTCTTCCAGTGCTTTAAAGAGAAAATGATACGCTTCTTATATTTAACCCGATTTATAACAGTAAAATAAACAAATAAATAAATTTATAAAATAAACAAATAAATAAATAAAAAAACAGGAGAAATAAAGCACACGCAAGGGCTGAATTCAAGACACAGGCTGGCTGCGTCTAACTCTTTCATTCACGACAGAAACTAAAACTGAACGCACACTGCACACCCCCAAAATATCTGTTTTCTCAGAGCGCTGGAAATTACCAGCTTCTCACCCAGTTGCTGTCGTTCTGCTGAAACCCGAGGAAACGCCTGGAAACAGTGTCCCCAGGGGGAGACTCCCACACGGTACAACTGGGTGACAAGAGTCCCGACCGGACAGGCCGGACAGAGCAGATCCCAGGAGCAGTGAGGTGACTGCCCTTCCCTAGGCCAGCCTCAGCTGTCAGTAAAATGGAAGGCCAGCCCCAACCGGGAGGGGTGCCAAAGGGGAGCAAATAAAAAGCTAAACTTCCTGGGCCCCCACACTTCCTTCTGGTATCTCCTTCCCACCAGGTTGTCAAGTGCCTTCAATTGAAGCGGCTTGGCACGTGATTTGAGGAAGAGTGTTTCTTTTCCTTTAAGCAGGCCCAGGAAATATTTAAAGGGAAATTAGATTTGCCGAACAATGTAGAAGCCTGTGGGGGACCAGGTCACGAGAGGCCACAGAGTCACACAGCTGAGCTACCTCCCAACTCTGGGCCTCAGTTTTCTCATTAGCAAAATGGGGATAAAAGCGACTTCTACAAAAAGCTCCTTCGAACAGTGCTGGTCACCTCTCAGCAAATGCCAGCTATTCCTTTTATAGTTCTACGGGGATTTAATAAAACATTGTCCATATTTTTATAACGTTGTCTCTGAAGTAAAACCAAAAACAGAAGCAAAGTCTTTTGAAGGACAAAAGGCACGTGATGGGAATCTTGAGAGCATGCCTTGATTTGCGCACGAACCTTCCAGGTTCTCTCTGGTACTAACTTGACAACGAACGTGAAATGGTCTGTGACATTTCTTATTCTGCTGCCTTGACCCATGTCACACCTATCTAACCAAGTTCCCATTTTGGTTCTGCAGCCCCGAAGCAAGCTCCCTGCAAAAGGGACAGCGTGTCACACGTCTTGCAGCCTCCCCTAGTCTCCATGTTGTGTCCCTGGGTCCAACCCAGGGTGGGCTAGCGACACGCCAGCCAGTTCTGCTTTAGGACATCTCTAGGGAAGGGAGGGATGCTCTTCCTTTTAGGAGTGGCTTCCCCACTGCCGTCAGGGACCCCAAGCCTTGGCCAGGTGAAACAGTCCTGCAACGCCGACACGTTGTCACTCTACCACTGTGGGGTGTCCGTAACGACTTGCTCAAGGCACATCCCGCCCCTCAGATGAGCCCAACAGCTCAACACATTCCCTCCGAGGGGACAGAAGACATCCAGGGTGGTAAGGAAAACCTCGTGGGCGTCAGACTTGGGCTGTGTCTGTTTTACAAACACAAGGGCCCAACTTCCAAGACAGCTCCCACCCAGAACCAACCTACACACCTGCGGGTCCGAGAAAACAGCCCCTGGACACAGAGCCAGAGAAGCCCGGGCCCCCGAGCCATCTTCAGCGGCGGTCAGGTAGGACCACGACGTGCGTGCAGGGCAGGCACCGCTGAGAGCGCAGAATCGAAGGCTCTCAGGGTCTGGGACCACTTGGCACATGTGGGCAAGCACTGCTTCCCGCTCCCATGTCCTAAGTCTATCCGCTCCGTGTTATATGATAGAATGAGAATAATTTCGAAGCATCAAGATGGTTAACACCTGCCACGCTCTAATGAAGAGCCAGGAGGAAGTACAACTTGCCACCAATGCCTCTTGCTCTTCGGAAAAAAAATAAAGTCAGACGCCTGACAACAGCCCATGTGACCGGGGCCCTGCCCAAGCCTCTCACCCTTCTCTCATCATCCTCTCCGCCCCCATAGAGTCCGAACCGCACTGCACTCCTGGCTTCTCCTGAGCACACCAGGCCGTGGCCCTTTCCTGCCCGAGTCACTGCTCTCTCCGGCACGTCTACCCAGATCTCCTCTTGGCCCCCCCACTACCTCCTGACCTGAGATCATCGCATCTACTTGTGCATTATCTGTATTCCCCACTAGGACACCAGCCTTCTGGGCAGAGACAACATCTGCGTACCCACTCCTGTATCCTCAGCACTGAGCACACAGCCTGGCCCATAGCAGGCACCAAATACTTGTATTTCTTTGAATAAACAAATAATTTTTTGAAAAAAAAACTCCCTATCAAACCCCATGACCATCTCAGCTAATTTCCACTTCATCACCTGACACCCAAGGGCCTGGGTTCCCAGTAAGTGATTTTGCAGATGACTTCGGAATTCATTCTCTTCTTTGATTTGCAAGAAGACAAAAATTTAACAAAGAGAGCCACAGTTCGGATTCCGGTGTTGTTAAAATTATAAATGGAATATTCTGTATATTCCGTGGTTGTGTATATAATATCGAGAATATGTCTTTCAAATACTCTCCTCTATACACTCACCCGCTCCTTTCAAACTGCTCAGCAGGGCTTCGAAAGGGCCTTTGCCTCGTTTAATCATAACTTAACTCGCTCAAAGAAAACCAAGATATTAACTGCTGCTCATCTCAGTCTACCTGTTGTTCTCAGACAGGCAGGGGGCTGCACTCTAAAGGGAACTGCTAATCGCTGGAGAATTCACTTCGCTGTGGGCGAAGGAGAGGGGAGGGCAGAAAGGCTGGGAGGCAGGGCTCACACCTGTCAAAACAGCAACCCCTTAGAATTTCCCGGTTTAGCTGCAGAGAAAAGGAACAGGGGGGACCTACCCGGCACAATGATAGGAGATTCATTTACTGGCAATCTGGGAAAATACTTCTGATCCCCGAGAGCCTTGTTTGGAAAAGCAATTTGAGTGGCAATTTAATTTACTCCGGGAAGAAAAAAAAAAAATCAAAAAAGGAACAGCCGCACTTAAAATAGCCACGGAACCTATGCCAATGCTGATTTCTTTCTTTTGGAAAAAAATACTGAAAAAAGTTAACCGTTGATTAGAACGTCTGTTATTTAATCATCTAGAAAGTTTGTAGCCATCAGCAGTGCCCATGCAATTTCAGATGCCACTGGGAATTCAGGAACCTCGTGGAGCCGTTGGTACAGTGAGCCTGAGAACTAAACACACGCAGACTTTTGACAGGACATGTGAAGGGATCCCTCTAAAACTGACTTCGTTCTCAGCGAACTGACCTGGGCCACTCGACACAGCTTTTCTTATTCCAGACGTTAATGCATGCTCTTTTCACAACAAATTCAAGACTGTCCAAAGACAGCAATTTGACATGAGTGACGTCAGGGCCTTCGCCGCCACTGTAGGTTTTCTTGTGAAATTCCACCCCACCCATCATGTTCTTAAGAAACCCTACTTCTCCTCCACAGGAAGTTGTTTCTCATGACACCCCACAGCCACTGACTGCACCAGGTCCCCACATACGGCCACAGCCCCCTCCCCAAGGCCGCCGCCGCCCCCACCCACACCCAGATGCCTGCTGAGGTTCTGGGGCCGCTGAAGGAATCACTTCCGTTAGGTCACAAACGTTTGCTACCCAATGCTGGTTTCATCATCAAAACCATGAAAACGATTCTTTTCTAACGTGCCCCGCGCATTACCAGGCAGGACTTTTAAACGGCAGAGAGCACTGGTTAATATGATAAAATGAAATAACCACCATACCCTCCGCTCCCTCCCATACCCACTGCCAGTACCAGAGGTCCAGGGAAAGCTCCACATTTGCAGCCTGGTTTTAACTCCCACCTGTCGTGCTGTCCAAAGAATCGGGCATCCACCTGCCCGTCTTTATCCCTCAGAGCTTTCGCAGGCCAGAAAGGAAACCCCTTCAGCTTCGCCCAGACCAAAGGATGTGGATTGCTCTAGGAAAAGAGAAACAAAATCCCGAGTTGGTATGTATTTCACACACACACAAAAAAACACACGTCAAAAGCTCGGTGTGTGAGGGTAAAGCAAGGTAGAAATGATGCACGCCACATACTGAATGAGGATAGTTTCAGGCAGGGTCTCCCCAAGTGGTGTTCCCCGGGAGGTGTGTGGCCAGTACGCCTGGGCGAAGACGAGCACGGGGTTACAATGGTGAAACCAAGAACCTGACACTGACAGAAATGGGCTTGGACCCTGCTTGTGTTGCTATTACCTGGGTGACTATGAGCAAGCGATTCCCCGCTTCTGTGCAACACCGGCAGTAATACCTGCACCCTCGGTTAAGTCGGAGGATTAGCTGCGTGTTTTATTTAGCACGGAATAAGGGGCAGTATTAGCCACCTTTATTCTTTATTGAGGGCTACTCAAAGCCTTACCTATTCAGCAGGTGTTAATCTCCAAAGGCAGAGAGAGACATAAACTACGTTCTCAATCCTGTCCCCCATCACCACCAGCCCACCCCAAAATTGCATTTCTCTGTGCAGAACACTAATTTAGATAATGTAAATCCATGTAACGAAACGATCAGTTAACACTCATCTGCATTACTCTGGTGACTCCCCCTCTCTCTGATGAGCTCCCTTTCACTCAGACGCCTGCCGTCTGCCCCAGCTAAGAAAGCCCGGTTACCACGATGCTTGCTACCTCTGACATGTGAACTCTCAGCTGAAGAGGTTTAATCCTACCTGCTTTCCTTTCACTCCGCCATCACTTTATCAGTAAGACCTTTATTTAAAAACTTCATCCAGAGCTTCATCAAATAAGCCCCCTGGAAAAAGCTGTCTTGGGTAGTCATCCGGGCATAGAGTTCAAAAAATGAAGTAAAGAAAGGAAATCCAACTTACACAAGGCTCACAAAACCAGTTATCTCGTTTTTGGCAAGCAGCTAAATAACACTCTGGACATACTTCAATTTCATTCATCTGTAAAGCAAAAATATGTTAGAATGTGTCGTCCCAGGAGCCTTACAGTTCATCAAGAAATGCATGATGATACCTGGCAGAAGAGATCATACAGTGGGTGGGAACGACCTCTCTCACCAATCGCTACACGTCCACCAAGGCCCGGCCGCCATCATGCCTCTGTCTTCCAGCTTCCACTGCGGTTCACTCCCCACACATACCCAGCAGCCAGAGCCACCCTCTACACACATAAATCTGACCTCGTCCCTCCCTTTATACCGGTGGTTCTCTACCGGGGCAGTTTAACCGCTCTGGGAACACGTGGCAATGTCTGGAGACAGTTTTGGTTTATCAAAACTCGGGAGGGAGGAAACAGTTGCAACAAGGATCTGTGATGCACAAGGCAGTTCCTACAACAAAGAATTCTTCAGCCTCCAAAGTCAGTAGTGCCGCGGTTGAGAAACTAGCACTGAACTCCAAACACCCGATCGATTCTTCCGAGGCCATGTGTGATCGGGCCTCAGCCCACCTGTCTGAGCTTCCCGGTGCCTGTGAGCCACCACGGCCTCCACTCGCCATGCTCAATGTCTACGCCCCTTCTCTCCACACACCGTCCAGAGCAGTTACTTCATATCATGTTGCCCTATTTTACTTCCACTGACAACAATCTGCCCTTCTCCCTCTTGGAAAATTAAGTATCATCATGACTTAGAACCAAGGGCTCCGGAAGCTTCTTTCTTGGATCTGAATTCTCATCACTCCACTATTTTACAGAGAAAGAAAAATGAGGCCCCAAAAAGTCAAGTAACCTGCCCAAGGTCTCACTGCGGCAGAGTGGCAGGGCCGGAATCTGAACCCCGACGGTCAGGCTCCAAAGCCCTTGTGCTTCACACCACTGCCCTATTGGGTGCTATTATCTTCTCATCATCATCAGACTGATTTCCATCTCCTGTATCTAGCAAAGTACCAAATACACAGCAGGTGTTTAATCAGTTATTATTAATTATCTCATGATTATAATTTATACGTAAAATTAAAGAATGAATGGTGGAATATGTTACCTTATTCTACTCAGTCTACGTCTGCTCTAAAGGTACAAACAAGGTAGAACAAAGTGGTAATATCAGATCCAGGACAGCCCTGCCCTGGGAGCCCACAAGGCAGAAGCGTGCTGCCATTCAGGGTATCTGGGTTCAGTAAATTCTACCTCAGGGAACCCCACCAATTAAAAGCCTTGCCTCGTGCTAGCTTCGGCAGCACATATACTTAAAAAAAAACCTAGGCTTCAGCTCCAGGAAAACAAATGAATTCCCAACAGGGAAAGGAGTGAAGAACTCACCCGTGCAAAACACCAAACTGCCAACGAATATATCCAAAACAGCCCACGACAACGTGTCATCCAACAAATGCAAAATCACAGTGAGATTCCACTGTGTTTTTACTGGTCACACTGGGAGGAAAACTTATAAACACATGTTTTTGCATTAGAACTTCCAATATTGAAGAGGACAGAGAAAAAACTACCACACTTATCTATCCATCCCAGGTTGCTGTGTAAGTTGCTATAGTTTTTCCAAAAGACAATCAAAAAAACACCTACCTAAAGCCTTTGCCATGTTTACCTGAGAGGTACCTTTCCAACAACGATACTAAAAAAGTCATCAAAACAGCCATAAAAATTCTGTTTTTCCTGTGTGTAAATCACCTAAGCAAACACTCAAACTAAGTAGAAAATGTAGATTAGAAACCTCCATGGAAATATGTAGACATGAAGGCCATGAACACAAGACAGGTTGAAGGCCACCGCATCTCCGCTTTTTCACTCTTACGACGGGGATCTAATAAAGCCTTCCTCAAAGCATTTCGGCCACCAGCCTGTCCCACGAACACAGCCCAGGAGGTTCATTTCACCCACACAGCAATCCCATGGATATTTACGAAAGGGACTCTCAAGGTCACCCTGAGGGTCAGGACCTTTCCTCAAATAATGTCAAAACTCAAAAATGGTCAGCGAGAAGACTGAAACAGACCTGACTCCATGCCACAGATTGTGGGGTGAAGAAATTATGACCTCAGCCTACGCAACCAAGAGAACTCAGGTTGCCCAGTGTTTGCACATGACAAGCAGCTGAAAAATGAATCGCTCATTTCCACCTAAGATCACGCCTGACATAAGCATGTTCTGGGGTCCCCTCTTTGTTGCTTTCGCTCCAAAAATTTCAAAACCACTTCAGCGACCCAATGGGAAGTTCTACAGATGTAAATTCTGGGCACCCCGACCCTCACTTTGGGTGCATTTAAAACACAACAGTGGGAAACACATACCTCGTGCTCACAGATTTTGATGACTACTTTTGCTATTTGCGTCAATTTGTGATTTCCTAAGGGGAATAAGAAAACAGGATTAATTCAAACAGAAACACTGGAACACCCAGCCTTGGGATTACACTGAAAACCAGAAGGCTCTGATACCAGAACCTTCTGGTATCAGAATTATCTGCCTTTTCCCGTGACTGTCAACCAATCTCTGGTGCCTTGATGTCACCTTTTCTGAAACTGAGTGATGTGTGGGGTTTCCCTATAATTCATGGATTAATATCTGGAAGATGCTTTTACATTCCAAAGTCTCAAGTTAGTAGAAAAGATCCCTACTCCACCCAGACTCCAAACCAAGAAGAATAAAGGGGAAAGAAGATGTTTAACTGAATGGCTCTGGTGTGCCTGGTCCTTCAAAATACATTTTCTTGTTAACTCCTCAAGAAGCCATATTAGCAAGAAGATGCGAATCTTCTCATTTTCTCATTTCATTAATGAGTAAACCAAGGTTTAGAAGTCATCGCTTATGTGAGACCACTTCACTAATGGGCTGAGGACCTGACCCTAGATCTAATTCTAAATCCCTTGCCTTTGCACTGAACCAGAGGATAAGATGGTCAGAGAGTCACATTTTCTTCTCATGTTAACTGTATTTTCAGAAACTGTAAAGTTGTTCACGAAGAATTTCTCGCACACGCACATAAATACCTAGATTTCTAGCTTGCCTTGAAAATTGAGAAGATCTGATAACTCGAACCCAACAAAAACCAGTGGTGACCCCTCCAGGTAGGCATTCCCTGCTCTCTGCAGTCTCCAGCTCACCCCACAGCCAACGGCCATCCTGCCTCGTGCATGACGTTTTCCTCCCACCAGACCTCATCGTTTATGTATATGATCTGACAAGCCTTCCTATATGTTTGAGTTTATCATCTCTATATGAATTCTTAATGTCTAGTGATGCTCTCCTTTCCCTTCACCCTCAAACCTGCTACTGAGCTAATGCTGCAAGAAGCGTGTTTTAAGCAAACATCTACCCACTCATACATCTTTCCCTAAACATTAGCTAAAGGTCTATGCTAGACCCGAGGGTATGCTGGAAACACAACCTGGTGTGTGTCCTTAAAGAGTTCACGTCCTTGTGAGCCACTCACACAAATAAAAACAGTAACATCCAGAAAGTGTGATCAATGCGGCCACGGGGAAGTCCAAGTACTGTGACAGCCCCTGAGAAGAGCAAGTAATATGGTCTGGGTCATGAGGGAAAGCCCTCCAGAGGACTGAGGAAGCTAAGCCTGAAGGATGAGAGAAAGATATCAAGACAAAAAAGTAAGGAGTTCCAGCAGGAGACCTGAGTACAAGAATAGGATCTGGTGAGACGCTTAAAGAATTACTGGCCAGAAGGTAGATGGAGAGGATTGTGGGAGAAGCTGGAGCAATGGGAAAGGCTCCACGAGAGGAGATTTTAATGAAAATCCACTCATTCTGTCCAGAAGGCTCAATCCTCTAAGCCCATGGAGACACAACTGACAAAACACTATCTAGATTATAAAGATGTCTTACGACACAATAATAAAATACAAACTAATTTTTTAAATGAACAAAAGATCTGAAAAGATATTTTACCAAAAAAAAAAGACATATAAATGACTAAAGTACATGAAGATACTCAACGCCATTGGTCACTAGAGAAAAGTAAATTAAAACCATCATGATATATCTCACCCCTTCAAAAACGGTTCAAAGGACAGACAATACCAGACGCTCACACGGATGTGGAGCAACTGAAAGCTTCGCACACGTTCTAGGAATGCAAAGTGATACAGCCACTTTGCAAAACGGCTTGGCAAAAAATCTTATAAAGTTAAATATAAACCTATTCAATGATCCAGCAACACCACTCCGAGGTATTTACCCAAGAGAAATGAAAACATATGTCCACACAAGGACTTGAACAAGAATGTTCACAGTGGCTTAATTCACAACAGCCGCAGCTGAAAATAACACAAATGTCCATTAACAGCAAGGTGAATGAATAAAATCTACGTTAAAAAAAATAAAACACTCAGCAATGAAAAGAAACAAACCACTGGCACACTCCACATGGACGAATCCAAAAAACATCATGCTGCATTAAAGGAGACAACTCAAGAGTACGAGCTCGGTGACTCGTCTAGATGGAATTTTAGAATCTGCAAAACTGATCTCTAGTGACGGAAACCAGAACAGCAGCTTCTTTAGAGGAGGGTGAATATAATGGGAAGAGGAAAGCAGGAATACAATAGAGCAAGGAAAATGTTCTAGATCTTATTTGGGGTTGTGGTTACACGGGGGTACGTGTACGTCAAATTCATAAAATATACGTTTCAATCACTGCATTCTGTTGTATGGAACTAATTCTTCCACTGAAATAACGTTTTTAAAAAGGACAAGTAGCAGCTTCGTATATCCACAAACCACTCTGGACATTAGCTCAGACTTTAAAACACCGGCCCCTAGTCACAAATATAGCAATTTGTACACAAGTATTCATGGTTTTTGGCTCTGATGCATGAAAAAAAGAGCCTGATTTTTTTTTTTGTTTATGAAGAGGCAAAGAGTGGGCAACACACACAGCATACTATTTTGTAAGCGTCCCCTAAACCACTCACCCCCATTATAAATGATGCAGTTGTGCAAAATCCACTTTGCATCGGCCAGGAAAGCTTCTGTGCAGCCATACATTTTCTTCTTAGCGTTCTGGGGAGAAAAGGCAGAATATAATCACCAGTGAGTCTATACAAGCCCCAGCCAGTAACACCTGTGTCCCCCACATAATTTTCTTAGCAGTCATTTGCCCAATCAATTAATGCTTTTACTCATTGCCCACGATGCTATTATATTTGAGATCTACAACTCTATAAAAATGAATTTATCACGCTAGCTTGAATTTTTTCATTTTACAGCAGCTGTCATTTATCAGGCAGCTTATTCCAATGATCCAAGGTATATATATATATTTATGTAATTATTATTATTCGTAATAATCTCCCATAAGCCTCGTAATTGAGAACTCAGCGAAGCAGTTACCATCATCCCCATTTTAAAGACAAGGGAACTGAGGTATGGAAATGTTAAGGAAGCTCTCCTGAGTTCCAAGCCTATTTATTTAGGAAGCTAGGACTCCGACTCTGTCTTCTTTGAATATCATGCCTGTGCGTGCAATTTTCAAAACAGGTTAGATTTACTGTTTGGGAGTCATCAGCACAAACAATATGAAGTCACATTTTCTTCTCATACGTGATTTCTTCACCCATATTTTGGTTCCAGTGATTTGGAAATCAACACCAGGATGTCATCTACCATCCAAAGCGTTACAAGCCTAATTTTCAGCATGGAGTTTTACACGAACGTATTTTTCTTTTTAAGAGTTTATTTCAGCCAAACTGATGACATGTGTCAGGGAGCAAAAAATATCAAATGCTCCCAGCTTGAACTTTTATAACATGTTCAGGCATTAAAGAAATATCCTTATTGGTAGGGTGAGTCAAGTTCTACAAAGACACATCTTTAGTGCTAATCTGAAGCTTTCCCAGATACTTAATTTTGTTCCCTCTTCCCTTCTGCTGCTTTCATCAGCACCTCCAAAAAAAAGAGGAGGTTCAAATCCATCACATCGCTAATTCAGGCAAAAAAACCTAGAATCACTAGCAAAAGTTGTATTGCGGCTCATCAATGGATCTCAACATTCCATTGCAATCCTTGGAAGAATGTTACAGAAGAAGGAGGGGGTCAAGCGTTCGTCTACCCCAATAAAAATGGCGCAGAGCAAATGCAGAGAAGCCATCTAACTGGAGATAAGGCACGAAAAATGCGGGAGGATCCCGAGTCATCTCCACAACTGTGGCCTACAACGGTGGAGTTCTGTGATGGAGGCCAACCTTTTCCAAGGTACAAAGGTCCATGGGATGGAAGATGTATTCCGCGTAGTCGGGATGCTGTTCCAATGGAACAGGCTTCTGGAATGCGTCTGTCTATAAAAGAGAAGATGCACACACACAGACACAAGCCCATCACTGCTGGGGAAGACCAAGCACGAACGCCAAGCAAGTACTTTAAAAAGAGAAACCGCCTTTCGGACAGTATGGTTCTAAAAGTTTCCACAAAGAATGGCCTTGAGGAGCTCCAGGTGGGTTTCCCTCCTAATTCTGCCTGATTCTCAATAACCATGGGCCCAGTCGTGCTCTGCTTTTGTTTTGTTTTCTTTTCAAGTTTATGTGAATAACAGGTCCTGTCCGTTTACGTCAAGGCTGACGAGAACCATCAGTTCAGCAAACCTGAACTCTGAATGAGGCCCAGCATCCAAACTGACTGACGGTGAAATCTGGCTACACCTAGAAACACCAAAACCTGAGTGCCAACAGATCTTTTTAGCCAAATTATGTCCCAAACAGGAACTGTGTAAAAGTTTTTCATCCTGGTCCATTTTCTTAAGCCCTACTTGAATCAGCTCAAAATGCAAGGCCCTGTTTGTGGACGGGTAGGATTTACTTATCAATAAAAAATATCTACAGGATTGAATTAAACACCAAATTACACTCAAGGAAGACATCTGCCCAGGCTACCGTTTACAAGCATCCAAGTCCTCGTTTGCCCAGAATGAAAGTAGGGCCATTGTAAGTTAAAAAGATGCTTCCGCAAAATCAGCAACTTTCTGATTGATTTTACATCAAGCAATTTATGTGAGAAATTAAGGCCTTCTTCGATTTTTCTTTGTGGTTTATAATTCTACCGTGTTGACAAGTCTGTACGAATCTATTCTTTTTATAGTCTTCAGCAGATATATAACTCAGCCTACGAAAAACAGGAAATAATTCTTTATCACTCCATACATAGGAGTCTGTAGTTTTAAAAAGTTTGTGTTTTTTTACCAAACTGAGGCTCGACGCTTTTGCTTCCAATGACAGAGATTTTGTTAAAGAGACAGTTTCCCTATTTAGCAACTCCCAATGGGCATGCTCTGGATTTCTTTCATCATGATACCAAATTTCAGAATCTCAAAACTAAAGCTTATTTTTTTTTAAAGAAATTAAACCACAGTGGCCACTAAAAACCCTTAGATTCTATGTTTCTAGGTGTTCATTTGACTTAGAAAGCAAACTCTGAAGAGTTTCATAAAGATTCAGCACGGGACCCAGTGGTGTCTCTGTGCCAATCAGAACAGGAGACCTGACCCTCCAGTTTCTGTAGGAAAATGATCAAAATATATAAATTACATTGGCGAGAACACACTGATTATTTTTAAAGGAGAGACATTTTACTGCCATCTTCCTGAAACTGTCACAAAAACACTAAAACCCCCATGGCTACGACACGACTCAGGCTCAGGAGGGAAACCACGTGAAATACACAACTTGCCCGCCGAGTGTGGCAGCCCTGCTTCCCACACAGATTTTCCTCGAGGGGTAAAGGCTATATACGTCAAATCCCATTTCAAAACTGAAGGAACTTACCCAAATCCTCACCCTTTGTGGGAAATCTCACTGGCTGAATGTTACTCGAAGGTTTCATCATTAGACCCTGATTATAAATGAACTGGGTTGTGCTCAGCTTCTTCGTGGCTATGGAACTGTACTAACTCCTGTGCGAAGGAGCACAACACCTCCCCTTCCCCGATGGGCTAGGAGGTTTCATCACATAACCAATCAGAGTTTTAAATCCCCACCAAGTTCCTACTATATACATCATTTCCCCATCAGAGTCCTTGAGGACACAGAGTATTCACCGAATAAAGAATTAACTGAATGCCACCATACCTTGTGTTTCATTTACAGGTATTTGAATTCAGGCATATAAGAAGGCCCAAAGAGTATGCACAGGTGTCTGGAAAGCTAAGGTTACATGGAATAAGATGTTAACAGAACAAAACAAAGGCCACTATTTCCATCCACGCTTTTTTACCAAGAGGAACTTTCTTCTTACCCCTGGCTGTTTCATTTTCTGAATGGCAAACTTGAGCAGGTAGGATAACTGTTCAATGGTGAGCATTGTCATGGCTTTACTCTGCGTCTCGATGCATTCTGCTACTGTAATCTTCTACAAGTCAAAATCACACAAACGTCCAATTAGGAAAACAGTGACTATCGATAAACTTATTTCCCTTTCCTCCTGATTTTCCGGTAAGCTCACACATAAAAAATAATTTCCCTCCAAATGAGACCAGTTGTTTCGCTTGACAAGGATTCCAATCTACCTGACCATATCCTAGATCAGCGGGTAAAAATTAAGAAGCATACCAATCCATTGATTACCTCATCAAGAAGTGTTTTTGGTTTGTTTTTTTTCCTGTTGTTGATGTTCATGAACACGACATAATCTGAGAAAAGTGCAGGTAGGCGGGGACCTGAAAATCATCATTATAACCTTGGGCTTCAAGAATGGAACGAAAGGAAAGGCCACTGATGGTTTCAGGTGCTCTCTTCAGATAATGAGTGAGCCCTTTATCTTGATCTCCTTGAGGTTCTAGGCTATCTTTTAGGAAACGGACAAAGTATTAAACTCAATGACATCACTGATGGAAAGAGACAGTCTTTCCAGTAGAAAGAAGCCAAGGGACGGTAATGAACTAATAATAAATATGACTTAAGTCTCTGTCGCCACTGATGTGAACCCACTCAGGGACATTCCGACAAACTAAAGGAGAAGCACAGTCTAGCTGTCTAGCTCCACGGGGCAATCAATGTCATTTTGTGAGGGAAATTCCCATCAAAGAAGAGGCCCAGAGAAATGTCGGAAACCAGATTCTGCTAAGTAAATCTGGTCCTCCATCTCAGAGCTTCAGAATCCTTAAGTAGCAGCAGCGACAGAAATAGCAAATTCTGATGTCAGGCAACACTCTTTCGCCATCTGTGCCGGGAGAGCTGAGAGAAGTTTTCTCCAGTTAATTTGGATTGCATTTCCATGCTTCCTATCTCCGGATCTTCCAGAAGGAAGTTTCAGATGTGTCTGGTTGTCGAGGAAAAGGGCAACACGAGAGTCGCTCAGAAGCTGAAAACGGTACGTGACGCAAGCATCCGACTGCTTAGCGACCGGAGCCTGAAACGGCTCATCTCCCCTGTTGACGGACCCACCAATGCACCCGGGGAGAAGATCAGGGCTCGAAATCCTAGACGCAGAGCACCTGTTTGTTTAAATGCCTGCCCGTTTCCAGGTAACCACCACCCGTGGTGAACACTTGGGTTGCCTGCCCAACTGTCTTTCGGCTTTTCTCCCCAGCACCCCCGCCGATCCCTTTCTCCCACTGCCCAAATCCCACACTATTAGACTACAAGTGCCAAACGGGAATTTTTCAAGCCTTTTTATAGGATGAGGACTGGCAACCAATGAATCCAAGGGCAAGTCAGCCGGAAGGTGAAAAGCAAAGTCCTTCTTCCTGATAAGAAGGGATGTGAAGAGAGACACTTTTATCTAGCCACATGTCATAAGACCCCCAGTTGCCATCTTAGGGCCGGGAGGGACATGTCTTTTCAACAATGCAATGGGCGAAGTCTGGCTCTGAACAAATCCTGGGCTGGCCCTGCCTCTGGATTCGTTCTACACATGATAATAAAACCCTATTGTTTCAGCCACCTTTCATCAAGACCTATCATCTGCAGCAAAGACATCTCCCCTGAGCCACTATCCTTTTCGCAGAATTATTAAACAATAACGTTAAGGAAGGACGAGGCTGATCAAGACAAAAGGAAATAGATGGAGGAGGAGGAGGTCAGGCTGTGAAGAAGAGGGCTTCGCCGAGCAGCGTGTCCTCTACATCCACCATCCAGAGGAACCCAAAGGGAACCAGTGGCCATCTTTTGATGTTCTAGGGGCAGGACACCATTAAAATGTCATCATCCTACTGGACTGACGTCTCATTTCTTTTCATCTATTTCCTATTTTTCTTCTTTCCCCATACAAAAGCAGTACCACAGACACTGTCCTAGAGCTTGCTTCCCCCCCCGCCCCACCAAAGACGACTGGGAGAACTTTCAAGTTTCCCTTCTTTGAGATCTAATTCCAGCCTGCCTTCGAATCCAAGTGACATTCCTAGTAAATGATTTCAAAGATGACACTCTTATTTTTGGCATTTTGAAAAAGCGTCAGAGCGGGAAGTCACTAAAAACAGAAGACACTTAGAATAAGTGGAAACTGAAATAATTGCTTCAATAGAAGAGTGTTTAGGCCTTGCCACACATGAAACATATACGTCCCCCTCGCTAAGCCCGTGCACTTCTGCCTGGGGTTCTGGAACCCGTGGTGCCCTCTGCCCGGAGTGTTTTCCCGCCAGCGACATGGCTCGCTCCTCCCTTCTTCCTTTCTCAAACCTTGGGAAGCCTCCCTGGACCTCTTCAGTTAAAACAGACACACCCTGCACCCTTCTCACCCCTATTCCTCATCTTCGTTTTCTCCAGAACATTCTTCTAACACACTGTATACAACTACTTATGTTGGCTTTTGTCCTTTTCTCCTGAAAAGAATGTGATCTGTGCCCCTTTGGGCTGGCTCACTGTCGATCCCCCGGCACCTAAGCAGCACGGGAGAAGAAGCTGCCGCATAATGGAAGCATCAGATGGCAGCCATGTGGACAGACGACCAACCAACACTGGTCCTTCTAAGTCTGGCTACTGCCGACGTCCAAGAAGGGGGGAAATACCGTGAGACCTCTCAGAGTACGTGAACTGTTAAAGGTTTGTAAGTTAACTTCTGAAGTGTTCACGAAAGAAGAATCAGAGAAGGTTGCAGATCCCAAAGTGATCCAAAGACTCAAAAAAAAAAATATTCAGTGCAATTTGTCTTTCCAAGAGCTTCAGGGCTGAGCCCACTGCCAACACTGGTCCCAAAAAGTGGGTGACCAGGATACAGCAGGCGGAACAGGCAAGAAATTCCTCTTTTCCCCTGTATCTGGATGAGCTGAAGAATTAAAAATGAAAGGAAGAAAGCGAAAGGAGAAGAAACGAGGCAGATAACGCATTCGTTCATCAGGAACTAACCTCACATTCAGGACAAAACCAGTCCCCCTCTGGTTCCGATGTCAGTCTCAGACACTTAGCGTGATAAACCCGGGGACAGAGCTCACAGCAAAGGACTTGGCCTTCCCGGTGACAAACCCAGCAGTAGAAATCATTTCGTCCATCCTGCGGTACAACATCAACAGGGTCTGTGGTGAGTGGCTGCTTCATATAGTAAAACGGACCATGTCTTAGTTCTGACTGAAATGTAGGCAAGAAAGACAGGTTTGGTTTCAAAACAAATGTGCATTCTCAAAAGGAATTCGAACAAATACATCAATAACAACAAAAGAAAATCACAGCATTTCACACATTCATTCATTAAAAAAAACCATCTTGGGTTACTTCTACGAAGTTTACAGGGTTTACAGGTCATTCGATATTAAGATTCTTTTTCTTTCATTCGATATTAAGATTCTTTTTCTTTCATTCGATATTAAGATTCTTTTTCTTCCTTCTATTTTAAGAGGATGCCGACCGAAAACCTGGTGTCTAAGCAAACAGGCAGTCCTCGCAGGAGAGTGCCAAACCACCCAGGCGTATCTGGGTTCAAATTTTATCTCTTCTAGATGCACGACCCCGGGGCAAGTCTCTTAACTTCTCAGCATCAATTTTCTCATCTGTAAAGCAGGGATGATACCACCTGTCTTCATGGACGGTAGTGTGGCTGGGATTAAATGGGATGATATAAGATTTTAGCGAAGGGCCACCACGACTAGTAAAGATAAGACAGTTCAGGGCCCAACGAAGTCTAAATACAAAGCTAACAAAAGTATGACAATTTGCCCTGGAATTCTCTCAACAGTGGGATTTCGGAAAATAAGTTCATTGGACTTGAGTCACCAAAAAATGACCACCCGTTTTTTAAGTCTGTCCCGAATGTATAAAGTACCATGAGCCAACACGTCACTTCCCAAAGCCGTGACTCTTAAGCGTGGTTGGTATATGTCATCTGTCAGAGGCCGCATCACCTACTTAGTACTAATGGCAGAAAGACGATTCGGGTGGCCAATTCACAGAAGCCACACCCCGTCTCCTACCCCCAAAACATCAAGAGAAACACTTCCCTAAAGATACATCTCAGAATCCTACAAAGCCGTGCTCTGAATGCACAAAATCACTCAGAAACCAATGAGAAATCCCGTTTAGGAAGCTTGAGAAAGCAAGCCTGGTGGGAAACACCAGAAGGACCTGGGGGAACTGGCTGTGTGACCTTGACCAACTTACAAACCCACTCTGAGTCTCGACGCCATAGAGAATGGCTTCGCCACAACCACGGTACCTATCTCTGAATCAACATCCTCGCAGAACTAGCTTTTTTCCCGTCCTTCAGCAAAGCATTAAGTTTCCTCCACGGAGGAACGCACACTAGTTAGAGACTGCATAATTTTTGCGGATGCTACGAATGGGATCCCCTTTTTCTGTGTTCTCCAAATCGTTACTGCTGGGACACAGAAACACCATTAGGATTTCCGATACCGATCTCACACCAACAGTTCTAACAGTCTGTTGATCAAGAACCGTACCTCTAAGTAACATCGGCCTTGTCCGCTCGTGTCTAACATTTTTACATTACCTTTCTTTGTTTCCTGTTTTAATGGCTAGGACCCCCCAGGATAACGGGAAAGACCGGCCAAGATTGCAGGAACACCCATGTCTGGCTCCTGGGGGTTCTTTTATTGAGGTTTTGATGCTCCCAAAATGCTCTTTCTCTATGCTCCTTGATAAAGAGCTGCCTCACAGATGTTCGCTTAGATCCTTGTCAACCGACCCTTCTAAGGTTCCCTGCCCTCATTTCTGAGAAAACTACGAAGACTTTTTAGGGTGATTGCCTAATCCTTAAACAGTTATTTCCCCGTTTCAGTTACGCATTTAAAATAGAGCATTCTACGTGGGTTTCCAGAGAATGACATCACAGTTTCGATATTCTTTCTGTGCCATGTTTTTCAGCCTTCGGTCACACACGCCATCTTCAGTTCATCCTCCCAGCAAGCCATAGGAGAGGGAGGGTACTCAAGATGGAAACTACCAGCGTGGCTTGACAGATAAGAAAATCAGGTTAAAAAGGCTGATCTGACCTCCCCACCCAAAGCTCGAAGCAAGGCCTCACACCCAAGTGTCCAGAACTTTCTCTGGTCCCTGTGACCCATTTAAAAGGATGCTGGATGCAGAAGAGATTCTGATGATTGAGTGACCCCCTCCCCCGCGAGAACATTCTCTGTAATTCAAAAATAACTTGCTTAATGAAAAAAGCTGGAGGGGGAAAAAAAAAATCTGAAAATTAGGAAGACACTAGAAACATAACAGACGGGGACGTGGAAAGCTAACGGCTTCCAGAGCAAAGGTTCTCAACTTCAGCACCGGTGACATTTGGGGCCAGAGAATTCTTTGTGGTGGGAGGCCGCCCTGTGTTAGCAGAGCATCCCTCGCCAGATCCAGCAGCAGCCCCCATGCATAAGACTATGACAACCGCAAAATGTCTCCGGCCATGGCCATACCTCCCTTAGGGGGCAAGACTGTCCTCAGTTAAAGAGCTGCTATCTGCCTAGGAAAATGGCCGAGCTGCTTGGGGGGCTTGAAAGAGGAGAAACGGTGCATATTGGGCAAGCAGAACTATTTCTCCCCTGAGTGGGGTCTCCCAGGATGCTGCTAGCAGTAAGCTGTATGTTTCAGTGCCCGACTTCCTCTCAGTAAGTTAATAATAGGACAGAAAGAGTCGTTAAGATCTGAATAAAACTGGAAGAATCGAGTATGACGGCTAATCTCCCTGAAACCGACAACTCGGGTCCTTTCTACCTATACAGAAGCCAGGATTCTGTCATTTCAGAAGATGAGTTCCCCCCAGGTTCTTGGCCCTGTCCCACACCTGCCCGGGGGTGGGTGTTCCAGGAGGAGCCTGAGGAGAGAGTGCCAGGCCGATCTGGTCTCTACTCAGGAGAGTCTGTCCTTTCCTGAGAGCGACTGTGGCTGAGAACTAGCTCCCTGGTAATCTCCTTGTCAATCAGATGCCTGCCTTATCTGCTACTTGTAAATGCTTCCTGCTCCATCAAAATAATCTGATAACAAATATGGAACATTTAAAAAGGAAAAGCGACTGATTTCAGGTAAAATGAGTTACAATTTTGCCCCCCCACACGTGTATAGGTTGTGTCAGCAGCCTGCTGGCAAGGCAAACAGGCTGCAACCTGTGTTACCAGAGGATAATTGCAGGCTCTGGGAGCAGATGTTGTTCCCCTGCTTCTTCCACCAGTTGCCTTAACAAGAAAGTAGGCTTGTTCCGTCACTTCTAAATACCTTAGTTTATACCAGGAGCTGGCAAACATTTTCTGCAAAGGATTCTATGAAGACAGTAAATAGCTAAGGCTCTGCAGGGTCAGACGTGGTCTCAGTCACCACTACTCAACTCTGCCACCGCGGCACAAAATATGTAAATGAATGGACGTGGCTGTGGCCCGAAAAAAACTTTATTTACAAAAACAGGCTGCTGGCCACGTCACATTCCTACTGGGGCCACACAGGCAACACAAATAAATGGAAATAGCCCCTGCTCCAGCTTTTGTTCTTCTGCATTCGATTAACGTATGTATGGGTTTTGCAAAATATGTCTCTGAGACAAACTGCCTGGCCCTACAGTATGAGGAATGGCCCGGGCATTCAGCCTTGACCTGGGGAGACAGCAGAGAGGGGCCGAGCTCACACCCACGCTAAGTGGGCAGCTCCACTCAGCTCCAGTGACCAAGGCAGCTAAGCAGGGACACACCATCAGTGCTGCCTGATCTTGGGAACATTCCGGCAATCCTGCTGTTCCCTGAGCTGGCTCAGTTGTTAACATGCTGCCCTCATGTCCAACGAAGGACTTCTGTGGAATGTCCGAGTTTTTAAGACAATGCCTGGGCCCAACCGGGTAAGTCCTAGCCCACCCATTTGTGATATGTACGCACAGAGGAGGGAAAGGAGCCCCGTGACTTCTCTGCTATATTCGATCAAAGGTATATCTAAGGCCAATTCATATGAATCTATTGGCAGGTTATTTCTCAACCTTCTGATGAGAAGAGGAGGAAAGGAAGAAGAAAATCTTCAAAGCGACTCTTCAAACTCAAATGTCCCAAGCACTAAAGACGAGTGTTATGTTTCAGTAAAGGCTCTCATGTCATTTAGGGACAAGATAGTTCTTGTTCCGTCTCCTGTAGGATATTTGGCAGCCTGACCCTCCTCCACAAAGCATCCTTCCGGGCTTTGGGGGGTCCCCCCAACATCCACATGGGGTAAAACCACGGGACCACAGGCATTAAAAATTAACTATAAGCCTCAGAATACTTGTTCCCCTAAAACGCAAGTATTTTTAAAGCTCTTCTTAAAACTCCCCTAAAAATATTAAATTCCCAATATATGCAAAAAGGAAACAGGGTCCTAACTTAAAAACTCAACCCCTATCTCCACTTGGTAATAAAAAGCTTCAACCATGAGGAAAAATACATTTTTGTTGTTGTTTTTACAAGGCTAGAATGGCTTTCTTTTTAAAACACTGAAATATAAAAAATAAATTAGAAGATAAAGAGGAAAGAGATGGAGGATCTCAAAATATGCCAACCATCAAAAGAACTTGAATGCCTAAGAGCCAGAGGCAGAAGGAATGAGGGAAGCAGGCAGGATACGATACAATAGGGAGGGGTGGGGAGTGCGGAAAACCAGAGCACACAGGCCCTGCGTCTAAAGGGACAGGACCTACCCAGCTTCAGCTATCGCTGGATTCTTCTACGTTTCGAAGAACCCAGATATACAAGTCATTTGGAATTTCATGCTCTTCAAATGCTGGTGACTGATAGGAATTATGCTGATCGCACGCAGCATTTATATCCTATGATCCCGTTTTAATTCTATCGTTTTTTAATTCCATAATTCTAAAAGGAGACAGGTGCAGGAAAGGGAAAGGGAAATATCCAGACGAATTTTTTTTATATAAAGGATTTAAGTTTCCCCTTAGGGAAGCAGATCGTGCAGAAGGGAGGTTGCCCCCACCACACAAACGTCATATGCCAGAATGAATTATGGAGTCAACGGTCAGTCAGCGATTTCTCCTCTTTACAGTTAGGCTATTTCTCCTTTGCCAACTCTTGGCTGTTCAGCCCCAGAGAGTTTGGGATCTGAAACCTACAATCCACCTGATAACGTTCCCAGTAAAAACCCCTATTTTACAATGTACCTGAAGCTCAGAGGTAGGAAAGCAACGGACAAGGTCACACAGCAAGTTCCCCGGATGCAGCGGGGCTAGAAAAAGGCAGGTCTCCAGGTCGGGAACAGTTCCCTCCAGGGCCACGGCCCTGTGCACTCTCGTATCGGTCCCGAAGATGACAGATCATTCGGGAGTGTAATAAGCACGCTCTACGGCCAGTCCCCCTGGCTCTGCTATTTTCCACATCCTAAGCCCGTTCTGCATTCGTAAGCTCCCACCCTGGGTCAAACGCTGGGCGACAGGAGCTGCCAGACACTGGCCACGTTTCTGAGGCTGCTAGTCAAGTGGGGACACAGATTTACAAACACATCACTGTGGTCACAAGGCGTAAGTGTCACAGACACGCCACTAACACATGGGTGGGGCGGGAAAGGAGAAAATGTGTGAACTGCCCAAGCTGATCGGTTTCCAGAAAGAGCCGCGAACCAATTCTTAAAGGACAGCTAGGGAGGGGCTCACAAGCTGTGCGTGCCCGTTTCTCTTTCCTGGCCTTTACTCCCAGCAGCTATGGTACGGCTCCCGGGTGACAGGCAGACCCAAGCTCAAAGGCAGCTTCTGACTCGCTCTGAGGCCTCAAGGAGGCAGTTTAACCTCCTTGAACCTCCATGTTCTCATCCGTAGAATGGAGCTGACTGGAGCCCTAACTCACAGGGTTGTTATAATAAACATGAAGACGAACATAAAAACCTGAAACTAATAACAACGTCCTATGTCAATTGTAGCTCAATTTAAAAAAATATTTTAAAAGAGTTGAACACAGGGTAGAGCTCACAACAGGAAATGGCTAGCTGTGAGCACTGCCTACGGAATTACTATCACCGACACCTACGGATGTTTTTCAAACTGTAGCCCCCCCAGAAATTAACTTAGAAGCCACTGGTTTCTTCTCCTGCTATGGGATTCCCTACTTATTAGACCTACACTGTCCCAGAGGGTAACTACAGCCACAGATAAATTTAAATTAAATTAGAAAGGCAGCTCCTCGGTCACATCCGCCACTCGCGAACGCTCAGAGGCCACACGTGGCTGTGGCTACCACACTGAACAACGTGGCTGGGCCGAGAACATTTCCAGACCTGTTGCTGACGTATTTCGTATTTCGTTTGTGCGATTACCCACTTAGTCTGGAGCCTGGCTTCGTTTTTACCACTGGGTCTTTTTTTAATGTCATTTCGCTCAGTTCATCTTCACCACAACCCTGCGAAATCCGCAGCGACAGAATCATCCTTCCCATCTAGTTGATGGGAAAACTAGGCACGAAGAGGTTAACTCGCCCACAGCCCCAGAGCAAAAGCAGAGCTGGCATTCCGCTCCGTAATTTGGGAATGAAAATAGATTAGTGCACGAAAACGGGCCCCTCTCACAGTCCTGGGCATTTAACCGTTGCCGGGTCTCGTCCCGTAAAAGCAGCAGCCTTGCTTTCTTCAACCTCGAAGCCCCAGAGCCCACTTCAGCCTGAGCTGGCACCAGAACCACTGGGTTTCCTGCTTCCTCTGACACTGGGGGTTTTGGCCTCATGTTTGTTTGTTTGTTTGTTTCCTTTTCAAACAGGAAATATATCTAGCCTGCATCAGAGAATTTTAAAGCTGGAAGGTTCCTTCGACGAGAGCCAAGATGACGAACAGATAGATGCTCGCGTCTCCGTGACTAGTCCTGGCTGCCAGGGAAGGTGGTGTCTGCTGCCCGGGGTCTAAGCACAATGACCAATTCCCAGAGAAGGGTGACCAATTACCGAAGCTGACAGTGAGCATGGGTGGGGAGAACAGCGTCTCTCACCACAGACCTACACCCACTATTTTACAGATGAGAAAACTGAGACCAGAAGGGAGCCTAGCGGGCCTCGGCCACACAAACACCAGGCAGAGGCTGGTGCCCAAGGGAAAGACCCTCGGGCCTAAAGCGTGAAAAAGAAACCCAAGGAAAAGCCCCAGACCCTAAAAGCACATTCTTCTTCTTATCTGGGTCGCTGCCCTGTCCCCAAACCAGATCTGAAAACCCACCAGAAATTTCTACACGGGCCCATTTTGAGCTGCCCTTTTTGTCCTATGCAAATGACAGCCGGTGTAAGGCAGCTTGCTAAACGAACACCAGCCATTGACTACAGCCTTTGGCACGCCGCTGTGGACAGCACTCCCAGTGGCCCTTTACCTGCTCCTTATTGTTATTGTTCAGTAAGCCAGGTTTCTTTTTCTTTTTAATGGGGCTTGTTGATGTGTCCTGTGGCGAGTGGCCATTGGAAGAATGAGGAGGGCTGGGGAACTTCCTTTTCTGGGCTGCTCTCTCTGTGGAGCCAGGATCTGAAAGAGACACACAGGACCACACATTTTAAAGCAGTCGGGGAGGCCTAGGCCCCTCAGGGAGGGGGTGTGTAGGACACGAGGCATTCTGTCCCCAAACCCATGCATGCCCTGTTGGTGTTCCCCCTCCAGGAATATACTCACCCCCCGCAAACCCCTTATGTTGACTGTCTCAGACAAAGGTCAGACAGCCTTTCTTTGGCCTACATAACGTTTTTGTAAAAATTTTAGTTCACTGCCAAAACTGGGAGACTTCACAAAATAATGTAGATTTTTGGCTTTTCTTAAAAAAACAAACAAAAAAAAAAGATCGGAGCCTCCAGGGCCTATGGCAACAGAGAGATTAAACACCAGCCAGCACATTTTTAGACCGAAATGTACCTTCCATTTTGCCACAATCCCCACCCTTCCCTACTGTCCCTGTTGACGAGGCCGTGACCCAGCTACCACGAGTTGTCACATGGGCACCAGGACTGTCCTTATCCCAAAGAAGTATTTCTTCTTCACATCCGTTCCTGATGGCACAAGCAGGAAACCATGAAAGGCCATGTGATTCCAGAAAACAAAGGCAAACATACTTCTTGGTGGAAGGCAACATTTATTCATGTCAGTCAGGCTAACGATGTGTGACTGTGCGGAAAGGACACCACCCACCAGAAAATCCTCTGGGCCCCCTCACCAGGAGGCCCGACGTTTGCAACTCTCCTCCAAAGAGGTCAGCAGAAATCACATTCTCGCTGATGCCCTCAGCTGGGAAATGCCAGCCCCACCTTTCCCAGTCCACTCCTCTCTATTTTAATTCTCCCCGAATCTCGTGTAAACACTTATACACTTCCACCGCCATCCACTCGTCACCTGCAAGGGCATGGATCCATTCCATGCCTGATGGCTGTCAGGTGAGCTTAGGGATGGTATACCGGCACGGCCTGGCCCACCTCACACGCTGAGGGCTGGAAGCCACGGACACCAGGAGAGGGAGCTACACCGAGACCGCAGGCGACAGATAAGATGGGACACAGAATCCGGGAAGACAATTATCCCCCAAAGACAGCCTGACGACGTTCCTCCTGCAGTTTTAACTCCCGGGCAAGTCCCAGCAGGCAGGCTGTGCCGTGTGTCACCATCCTGTGTCTGGACAGGAGCCACAGGGACGCAGATTAACAGGGTCCAATATGGCCACATGCGAGGCCTCCTGGTGGCCTTCTCCGGACTGAAAGGCGGAGCATCTTCCGGGGGCTCTCACAGGGGACAAGGAACGGCTGTCACAGACGCCAGGCCACAAGATGGACCTCTCCAGTCTCGCCAGACAGGCTTCAGGAAAATCCTGATCAGATGTTCAAGGGTGCCCACGGAGACACACAGCCCCGAGAGGAAATGAAACGCGAACCACAGGCACCTTGAGGAGAGAACAGACCCCAGAGTTCAGGGCTCACCCCACAGACATCAAAAAGGAGGCCAGGAGAGCCCGAAGGATTGGCCCCGGGGCACATGAGAGCTAGTTAGCGAGAGGATTCACTCAAATGGTGCGGCAGGGGATTGGCTCGTTCCCTAGAGAAGACCTCCCCTCGCTCCGGCAGGGATCCTCACCCCCCTCTCCACCATCAACGTGAGGACTGCCACCTCCTCCAGAGTCTCTGACCCCACTGTCTGCTCCCAGAAACACAGTCTATAGACACAGCCACGGGGGAGCAAAGCACACACACGATGATCCCACCACGCACTGTGGCCAGAGACGACGATGTGGCCAGAGACGACGATACGTCCAGGAGAGGGCACTGGGCTGGTCCGACACTGCACCAGAGCCACACAGCGGACCGACCACTCTGCAGCCATTAAGAGCTACGAGGCAACTCAACGCAAACCGATGCATGACAGCCCCCAAGCTTCTGCGACACGTGGCTAGTGCGCGTGCACACGCACACGCACACGCGCACACACACTCACACACACACACACAGGTGTAGTAAGTCTGTCGCCCTGTCTGCATAAACCTAGAACATTCCTGGATGAACACAAGAGGACGGCAGAGCTCTGAATGGGCGCTGGGGGTTGGCTGCCTCGGGAGAGGGGAGCCTGCGGGGGTCTGGGAAGGCATTATTTTTCACTGTGTACCCTCGTGACTTTATTTGCCATGTGCCAGGACTACCGTGTCAAAACGACATGAGTAATGAAGTACGTGGAAGGTTTCGTTTCACATAAAAAAGCAGCAGCAGGTACAAACCACCAAAGCTGGTAATGAGCGCGTGACTCAGGATAAAAAAGTGTCACCAGATGGACAGAGTTGGGGCCGATCACTGCAGGCTTGAGGACCGAAGGAAGGTGTTTGGGGATTTCTTCTACATGAATCTGAAAAATCCAAATACCTTTGCTCAAGGTGTCTAAGGTGTTTTGAGGGACTCAAAGGAGATGTGTCCCAAAAAAAATGGCATCCCGACCGGGCGAGCATTGAAAGCAACTGGGCAAAGGTTTGGACTTTGCATGTTTTGTCCCACCTGTGGTAGATTTTGAAAGAAAAGTATAGGAGGCCAGACACGCCAATAGGAACGTTTGGCCACTTCAGGAAAAAAAAAAGTGCGTTTCGATGTTTCTCGATCGCAAGTCGCTCCTGGGTTCTGGAAGGGGCAGCTCTCCCCGATTCCAAGGACGACCTCGGCACACTCCCACTCAGTGCCATCAGTACTCCCAAGACCGTGACGACGAAGAGCACCCCCACAGACCTCCCAGACACTCCCAGGAGTGGTGCTGCTGTGCAGGAACGGGGGACCCGGGGGGCGAACCCACACCGGTCGGCCTTAGAAGCCACAAAGGCTCCTGGAGCTGTCTGCGTTCCCCACCTGCAGCTGAGACCCCAGGACGATGGTTCCCAAGCCTGCAGTCCTCATGCTAGCAGCAGCGGCTTCACCTGGGAATTTGCTAGAAATGCACATTCTCAGGCCCCACGCCCTGGGGGAGGGCCCGGCCATCTGTGGTTTGTCGCCCTCTGGAGGATTCGGATACAGGCCCTTTTGAACATGCTCTAGGGTGTGTGTTTGGGGGATGGAGTCCGAGTTCTCAAGCCTAGCCGACCTCCTCTCCCTCCCACTGCTACCTGTGACCTCCTCTCCCTCCCAGTGCTACCTGCGGGGCTGGCTCTGGACTGAGGAAATAGTTTCCCAAGCAAAGTTGCAATGAGAAAATAAATGAGAGAATGAGGACAGCTAAACAGGCGACAACCCCAGGCGAGTCTCCCATCCGTAAAATGGGAAGAGAGGAGGGAAAGGAGCCAGACCAGACCCCTCACCTGGGGCCCAAGAACATGCTCCATTCAGGGACCCGTGACCCACGTGCCACGGCTCTGTACGTGGATGCCATTTCCTGGGAAGAAGGGTCACACCCACCTCATCTTCTCAAAGGCATCACCAGCAGCAAAGATTACAAAGCCCAGAGCTAGAGTCCTAAAGTCCCTCTTGAACCTCCAAATCCTTTAATTCCGTGAGAAATTGGGGGATGGGGCGGTCACTAGGAATGAACACACGCATCAGCAATTTAGAGCTGGGGAGGACGTTTTGCCCAAGGCCACCAGGCATCAGAAGGGGAAACCCGGATCCGGCTCAGCTAGAGGTGCCCAAACCGGGAAGAACTCTAAACCTCTAGTCCGGGAAGACACAAAAACCCCCGATTCTGCTCCTGGTTACAAACACACCGACTCCCTCCAGAGTTAATGAGAGAGAATTCAGCAGCGACATCCAAGGGGGAGAAATTCAATAGATTCCAGACCACAGACACATCTGTCAACAGCAGCAGCTCTCCACGAAGGCTCTTCGGGGGGAAAAAGGGGTGATGCTAGCGAGACTGAGTGTCTTTCAGAGGTCTGAGATATCAGATCCGCATTTTGGCTAAAAAAAAAACCTACGCATTCCAGTGGGGGCCAGGCCACTGGTGACAGAATGGTTAAGTGTGGGCCTTGCTGTAGTCACGGTAACAAAGCCACCTGGATGACCTTTCTCAGAAAGCCAAGTCAAGTTTTCTTTTTCCTTCTTTAAGGATTCAGTTCTGATGAGGACGCATTGTTCAACACATTTCATCTATAAACTTGGGACGAGATGGTAAAAGCCACCGCAGCCTGAATCACCAGGGAAACGGTTCACCCTAGAACGGAAAGATGGTTCCGGTGAGGCAGCGGGCCCTGTGATTCCACTGGGTTGGCCCAGGAGCAACCCCCTCTGCCTTCCATCCCCATATCCCCCCCAAAATAAGTCCTGGTTCTGAAGGAGTTAAACAGGCCGGGGAGAGAGCTGCCCAGAGGACAGAGCAATGACTCAGGAGAACAGCTTGGCCTGCAGCAGGAAGCAGAATTTTCCCCTCCTGTGACATTTCACTGAAATCTTCATAATATGGGAAGCTCTACGGGTATCAGGAGCCAAGCATGTGAGGAGATGGTTCCCGAACCTGTGTCTTGTGAACCACCAGAAGTAATCCTGCTCAGCCCTTCCTAGACATCCCCCGACTTAGGGGACACCTCACTTCAGGTTAACCCAGCCTCTCAGCTTTCCTGAGCCACAGAACTAGCAGTTGAGACTGACTTTACGACCTTCAAATTACCTACAATGCACCCGGCAGTGTCCAAAATGCTTTTCACAGTCCTTCCCTCTAAGTCATTGCGCAAGATGACACAAGTGGCCGGGCTGGGATTTGAACCCAGGCAGGGGTGTGACCCCAAGGCCCAGGCACAGCCCCAGCCAGGCAGAGGCTTATCTCAGCTCTGTACCAGACAACGTCCTAATTCAGGGTCTGTTTGTTAAGAGCACACTCTAGTTTTGCCTTTTTCTTTTCTCAACTACATATGGTGGGGTGTGGAGAGAGAAATTCAACAAGGGGCTCCGGGAACTTGGAGAAAGGTGGAAAACCGTGTGCCGCTCACTGATGCCACATGCCATTCTCTCGAAGGTGGTCCCCAAGAAGCGCTTTACCTCCAACCTTGGAAAACCGTGGTGACAGAACCTGGCCTATGTCACAAAATAGGCTGGGGGTGGTGAAAGGGGTCTCCGTGTCCACCTCCCCTCCCCCAACACTCCTTTCCAATGTCCGCCTGGCCTCCCAGGCAGGCCACAGCAGGCACACCCTCCCCCACCCACATCCGGCACCTGAGTCACGGCGCTCGCCATTCTCCAGAGTCTAGGAAATGACACATCATCCCAGGGAATTGTCTCCTCTGGAGAGGGAAAGGGCCCCAGCTGAAAGGCCGAGCCTGTCCCCACAAGGACCGACCCCATGGTGTGTTTTTGTGGGTGTTAAATTTCCTTAATGATGTCGACAGCAAGCCTGCTGGGGCCTGCATGGCAAGAGAAACTCGGCCAACAGGCAACATAGGCCACAGAGGTAGGGTGACCAACTGGTGGCTGGATGGAGAAGGACAGACTGCAGGCAAGCCAGGACAAGACGGTCACCTTACACAGAAGTCGGGGGCACATACTGGGACAGATGGGGTCCAGATGATGCAGGCCGGGTGCCACAGAGATGGGGAGCCTAGCTGGGCCGCTGCCCAGCAGCGTGGCCTTAAGAAACCTACTACGCTTCCCTGTGCCTCTATTCTTCAATAGGATAGGGACTGAGGTTCTTGTGTATTTATCGAAGGATCGAATGAGTTAATTCAAGCGCTTAGCGTGACACCTGGCAAAGAAGATAGTGCTCAATAAATGGCAGCTATTTTTTTTTAACCAACAATCATTTTTCCTCCTTCACCACCCCTCTCCTAAAACAGAGCTCGGTTTCTCAGAGGAACATTTTAAATGAATGCCCCAAGTTCAAAGTTATGGAAATGCCGGGCTACACAAAGTGGAGACCGGAATCACGGGGTCTGGTCTCTCCATTCCAATCGGGCTGCAAAGTCCAGCTTTCTCCGGGCGGGGGGACTGCGAAGGCAGGGTCAGAGGCAGAGACCTGCACTGGCTCAGGCACCAAGTGCAATCACAGCTACTACCACACCCGGTAACAGCCAGCCCAAGCCATGGCCCATGTCAAACATGACCACGTATGGCTCTCCCAGAAGCAGCAGAGCAGAGCAGAGTTAATCATTCCGAAGCATTTCCCAGAGACGAGCAGGTACCCAGACAGGCCTCCCTCCCCAGGAATCTGAGGGCCCTCTCCAGCCAGTAATTACATCAGAATGAAACAAAAGCCCAGACGTTCCTCCAGGCCCAAAACAGAAATGAGAAATCAGGAGCAAAGGTTGCGGGGTGGGGAGGGGGCAAATCGTTTCTCCCCGCAGAGAATATGCCCAAGTGACAAGGACACGAGAAAAAACAACTCTCAAGCAAATGGTCTTGCTCACACTTGAGCACCTCCTCGACCCACAGCATCTTGGAGACGAGGCTGTGGCCCGCTGACTTGGGTCGGCCACAGCCTCCTTTGGAAAGGGGGGGTCTCCCCTAAGCTGGCCTTCCAAAACGGTCTCCCGCACGTGAACGTGGTGAACTTGTCACCCAGACCAGGAAAAGGGCGGCTGGAATGGAAATGAAGGCGTGGAACCAAAAGGTCGTTTTCAACTGGGGCGAACGTCAAGGCAGGAACCCCGGTCACCCTCAGGGACCACGCGGGCGAGGGGCGGGCAGCCCTGGGAAGCAGTGCTTACCTGCCATTGAGAAAGCTCTGCTGCTCAGAGGGCCCAGTCTCTCTTTCAAAGAGAACAGAGGCTCCCACACGGCAGACATTCCTGCTTCCGGATCCTCAGCAGCCTCTCCCAGGGGGAGGAGGAAGAGGCGAAGAGGACAGGCTAAGAGTCACCACTTACCAGGCCAGCCCGGGTCTTGTACGCACTAGGTCTCCCAAGCGGGCGAGGACACCCTCACCTCTCTGCCACCAGGCAGTCCGGGGCAGGGCGCCATGCCTTCATGTCCCCGGGCTTTCGGCTCTAATTTATCACCCGGCAGAGACAGCAGCGAGGCTGAGCTGCACGTCTTCAGCGCACTGCACTGCACTGAAGAGCCATTTATCTCCCCAGATGTGAATCGACACAACAAACTGCAGTGGTTTCTGCTGGCTGGAATGAGAGGATCAAAGGGACTGGGGGTGCTTTGCCTGCTGAAGGTGTTTTCCGTTTCTGTTTTTTTTAACAACTGTTTATTGTTCCAAATTATCTTTAGTTCTCTGTGCCTCTCCTAGAAATGAGAAAACCATTTTCCTACTACATGTACAGTCTCAGTGTCTCTCTCTCTCTCTCTCTCTCTCTCTCTCAATAATGCAGAAATGGTGATTCAAGGGCATATTCATATGCAAAAGGTGAACTTCCAAACCCTCCTGGCAGGACAGAAATTGCTCCAATTTAAAGAAAAGAGGCTGATTTACCAATGAATTCACTGTTTTGCCCTTAACAACTAGAGGCGATGGCAGCCACAGCAGCCCTTTCTCCCCCTCTCAGCTGGGATGAGGCCTTCTGGAAAAACGACAACATCTCAACAGGAATTTCCTGATTCTAGAATGCCAAGCTTTTTCAAATTTTACAAAGAGGGAGGGTGGCAGAGCCCAGCTCCCTACTAGAAACCACTGCACCCCACCCACCCGCTCCACAGAAGGCTGCGTCCCATGTGTATACATACATATCTGAGGCCCTTAAAACTCAGCCAAACCACCACAAAGAAAATGTGGAGTAACCGGCTGCCTTTGGCCTTTACATCACAGCTAGCTGAGAAGGTTCACGGGAGGAGCTGGTTCTGGTGGCTGAAGCCCGGCTGCATTATTTATCGAGGCCGCAGGGACTTTAGTGTGGTGGGCCCCACCCTCCAGGCCGGCTCAGGTTCTGGAAAGCTTAGGTGCCAGTGGGTGGCTTTCAAATAGCAGTGGGGAACTGTGGCATCAGAGGGTCGATTTAGAAGCAAAAAGACCGCCTGGGCTGCCGCAGATGAAGCAGAGGAGTGAGCTGAGAGAAGAAAAGGGAAATGAAGAGGCTTTGGGAAAGGTGCAAATGAAAGACCAGGTGTCGCTAGTAACCAGGCAACAAAGGTTTCCCACCACGTCCTGGGTGGGGTACAGCCCCTCTTCATTAATTAACGCAGACAAGAAAATTCTCTTAATTCACCAGGGAAGGAGGGATAGGCCCTCTACAGTCACCTTGTCACGTTCCTTCGGCGAAGCAAAGATTTCATACCCGCAATGTCATCCAAACTGCCCCGGCCAAAAGGATGCTAAAACATCACTCGGAAATCAATGTGCAGATTCCAAGAATGCATCCTGTGGCCCACAAGTGCACAGGAGGATGGCCCGGCCTAGGCACTGCAGCTGCCTGTAGAGGCAACTTCAACGTCATCGACAGGAATGATGCAAAACCTCATGATGCAGCCTTAAAATGGCATAAAGAAGGGATCACATCTTATGTAGAAGCATGGAACAAAATCCAAGTGGGGGAAAAAAAAGGCCAGAAATAGACCCCGGGTGAAGGACACAGGCGCTGCGTGGGCTCTGGGTTTGCAAAGGGCTGCAGGAATCCCAGGAGAGCAGGAAACCTGGACTGCTCTTGGAACCCTTTCTGATCACGTTCGTGTATTTAACTATGCAAGATATGTATCCGAAATGGCTATGGGGAAACGGATGATAACGGCATTTATGGAACTCTCCCTACGTAGCAGGCGCTGCCCCGACCAGGGACCACATCTACATCCGACACCCAGGAGCTCAGAACATGCCGCTGGCACTGATCGGGTGCCACTGTTAAGGGGCTCAGGTGTTCAGACAGTGTAAAGCAGTGTGGTTCTCAACCAGGTCCCCCAGGGGACACTTGGCAATGTCCGAAGGCATTTCTGATTGTCACAACTAAGCAAAGAGAGGGAGTGCCACTAGCATCTAGCGGGTACAGAGGCTAGGGCTGCCGCCTGCTACACACCCTACAGTACCCAGGACGGCCTCGTAACAAAGAATGATGTGTGCAAACTGTCGACAGCACCCAGGCTGAGAAACACCGGTGTAAAACAATTTCCAGAGGCCTACCAGTCAGGGCTGACCTTGTGTAACTCCACCACCCACGGAGGCATCTACGTCCATTAAGTCGGAAGCCAATGCCTAGCTTTTCACCTAGCAGCTTAACGTCAGATTTCAAAGGGAAGAAAGCAAGGCGACCAGTCAGTCAACAAACAGCCACTGAGCCACTAACTACTAGACACACCTGGGCTACCTGGGGACCTGTCAGGAAGACCCATGTCCCCATGGGAGGTCGTCCAGAAACAAGTAATACTAATAATAGCTCCCTTTTGTTGACCACTTAGCTATGAGGCACTGTTCTAAACACAAATTCCAATTTTCATGCTCCGCCACAGTTCCACGAGGAGGTCGGGGCTACGCAGGACCGTTTTCCTGATGAGAAAACTGAGGCCCAGGGAAAAACAAGCCCACGATGAAGTGGCTAGTAAATACAGAATACAAAACATATTCAACAGAGAAATGTAGAAAAAGAAAGTGGTACCAGAGGAACTAAAAACAGAGGAAGAGAAATACCCCGAACGTGGGAACACGTATGGGGAAAATGTTTCTTTTTCCTTCTCAAAGTGGGCTCGTGCTTCACAGATACTGTTTACTAAGAAGCTTCTATATGCATCCTCCCAAGAATCTCATGAAGTAGGAAGGGCGTCTGTAGACCCATTTTACAGGTGAGACTCAGGGAAGCAAAGCAATTCATGCGCTTAAGGTAAGTGGGTCAAGGCAAAACGCCAAGGACACCGCCTCAACCCAGTCCCACTCTCAAACCCTAAACTGCACCAGTTATCTGCCTTCCCTAGGGCCGTAAGCACCACTTCCCGCCTTGGGACATCACTAAGGGCGCGCTTGTCACCAATGTCAACACAGCACCAGTGTTCGGGGTGTGGGCTCTGGAGCCACACCACTAGGTCACAATCCAAGCCCCATGACCTGACAGCTGTGTGTGCTTTGGCAAGTTACTCGGCCTCTCTGTGCCTCAGTCAATTCAGGTGTTAACTGTTAGAATACAGCTAAAAAGGGTTGTTAGGGTTAAATGAGACGATGCATGCATAGTAAACAGCGTCTGGCACAAAGCACCATCAGCTATAACTATTCCTATTCCCCTGTGGGGGGAAGGAGGAGCCCAGGCAGAGAAAAGACAGTAACCCAGAAATCTCAAACCATTTTCCCCAAATCTTTTTGTATTTTCACCTCCATTTACACCAGCCCCACTCTTCCCAGCCTGTTTCTGAAAAAGGTTCATTGATGAGAACCACAAACTTATTGTAAGTCGTCTCAGACCGGCCAGGCTTTAGGGCTCAGCATTTCCACCCAGATCAAAGCAGAGCGCTCCAGGTGGCCCCCAGTCCAAGCCCCGCCCTTCCAGATTGACCTTCATCCCCAGGCCTCCTCCCCAAAGGCACTCTCCTCCCTACTCAGATGAGGCTCATGGAGCCTAAGGAGCTGGCCTCAGAATCCCAGCAATCTGCAAAACGCATTGAGGATGCCAGACCTCAGAGGGCTGGGATGAAAGCAAGTGCCTACGTGGTGCCTGGAACAGAACAAGTGCTCTGCGCGAATGGGTGTTCCTTCCCTGCCCATCGTCACTTCTGCCGGTTCAGTTGCCACCTAGATCCAAGCCCAGTGACTATTCACTTGCCCCTATATGGCAGCAGCCTTCTTCAAACCTAAATAAGATAAACACAGTCCCCAGCTTAAAACCTACCACAGGGCTTTGACACCCAACATCTCATCAAAATCTACAACGCCCCTAAGGATCCCCCCCTGCTCACCTTTTCTCTCCTCCATTCGCTTACCCCTAAACTCAATGGCCTCAACAAGCTAAACTCATTTGCACTTGCTAGCCCTCCCTTCTAGAATGTTCTATGCCTAACCTCCCCATAGTTGGCCACTTCAGCTCAAATGTCACTTCCCAGAAAAGCCTTCCTTAGCTAAGCACCCTAGCCTCCAGCTCCTTTATTATACCACCTTAAAGTCTTTTTTTTTCCTTCACTGCCATCATCTCTAACTGAGAATGCTCGGAAATCATTTTCTTTTTTGCTGGTTTATTGCGTCTCCTCCAGAACCTGAACTTGATCTGTTTTTCCTCCTTTGCTGTGGGCTCAGTGCCTGGCACAACAGCCTGGCTCAGAGGTGGCCCCAAAATACCCATTTGTGCCCCCAAAATACCCATTTGACCAGCTAAATGAGCAACAGGAGAGGGTTAAAGAAGCTGTGAGGTGCGTTGGACAGACCTGACTCACAGGAAACTCCAGTTTTTCTTCCCCGTTCTAAGAATTTCTCAGAGGCAAAGCAAGAAGGCAGGAGGACTAAGTCTCCAGGGAAGATTACACAAAAAGCCTTGGCCATTCCAGGGTCCGAAAGAAACTAGAGCAGGAAGTTCCCTTTTCAGCAGGTTCTCAGCTGTCCCTGTTTCTTGCCTCAAGTACCCATTTCCCCAAAAATAGGGGATTAAGTAAGGATTCTTATCCTGAAGGTGATGGGCCCATGTAGCTAATAAACACAATTACAGAGAAACCAAAGGGGAAAACTCATGAGGTTTCCTCAGACCACCTATTTCCTAGCTCTGTTCGTTCTTCCTAGGGAGAGCAGAACTATCCTTCGAGACCATTTAGCATTTAAAATGAATGAATGAATGAATGAATGAATAAAAGGCTTTTTCTCCGGGGAAAACACTCCCCACTGGGAGACTCCCCCACTGTAGTGACCGTTCAACCCAATCCTTCAGTCCTGGTTCTTTACCCTTTTTCCTTTCAGATCCTTTTAAGTCTGAAGATCTCTTTTCAACACCTCCCTTCGTCTTTGAGATGAGTCTAGTCGATTTTAAAGATTCACATTAGCCAACAACTCTCACCAACTACTAGTATTATCTGGGCCCAACCCAACAAGTAGTAACCTAAGGCAGTCCCCAAAGGCTGTGTAGGGGGACAGGGAAGTTACTGGAAGGTGGTTAAGGAGGTGAAGGACAAAAGCGGGTCAGCCTTATTAGGAAGAAGGCCCTAGGGACAGGCCATGAGATGATCCAGAAACAGAGCAGGGATGCAATCACCAGGAATCCGGGGAATTCACAGCTATTTTCTGAGCCAGAGGTAACCGAATGAAGGACCTCGGGCTGAATCCAGTCCAACCCCAGCTGGGTAATACTTTCGAATTTTGAGTTAGTTGCTGATGTTGTTAAATCAGGAGAAACTGCACTTAGAATTAGAAATCCAGAGTTCTGGCTTCTCTTAAACAAAACAGAGCAAAACAACAACAACAAAAATCACATGACCCAGCCACACAGGGCCCCCGTTTCCACATGGAACCACCGTCCGGGCTGTGTGCCCTTCAGATGGAAGGCCGTACCCCTTCACCAAGGTCTCATTACTCTTAGTATTTAAATAACTAAATTTAACCTTGAACATCCCTTAAAGGCAGAGTAGAGTGCAGGAGGGCACGGGGCATAAAGGGCCGAGAGATAAGGGGTGCTCTGCCAGAATGGCCAAGCTCTAAAATGCTCAACCCCATGATGGTTTAAGTTTGTTTATGTTTTCATGAACACGGAGAGGGTAAAAAGCACATGTGAAAACAGCAAACGATTAACACAGATAACCTTGTGGGGAGAGGGCGGATTTTTAGCTTTTTCTCTGTGTATTCTGGCTTATGGCAAGGAGATATACTGATTTTATCACTGAAAAGATTAAAAAAAAAAAACCAAGAAAAGGAAAACCCAATAAGCCAATATTCCACTTATTTAGTTGTTACTCCTAGGAAGAGATTTCATTATTCAACAGAAGCACTTCCTGAGCAGCTACTGTAAAATTGCCAGCCCCGTGTGTGTCAAAGAGGTGGGAAGGACCCAGTCCCCATATCGGTCGGGCAAGGAGACACGCAAGTAAATGGATTTTACAACAGAGCATGTGGAGGGCTGGGGAGAGAGTGGGTCAGCGTATCTCATAGTATTTTCCTCAGCCAGTGCCAAGATGCCAAAGGGCCTGGCAGAAGGGCAGTTCAGTGGGGCCTCGATGAGAAACGCCAACTTAGAAAGACTCGAAGGCAGCCACGTTCTCTCCTTGCAGAACTGCTCTTCAAAGAGCAGGGCCCAAGAGGCTGCAGCAAAACTCAACACTCCAGAGTACAATGACCACTCACTAAGCAAGTTCCAAGCTCTGCCAGTCCCTGGCTAAGCATTTCGGTATTTGTTGCCTATAGCATCCAGCACAGCACGCACAACAAATCCATTCGTGTGTTCAAATAATCAGAGCAGACTACGGCCATGCCACCCTGAACAAGCCCAATCCTCGGGCCTGGTTAGTACTCGGATGGGAGAGCACCCGGGAAGACCAGGTGCTGTAGGCGTAAAAAATAAAAAAAATTAGGGATTGTAAACTGACAAGGTCCTTGCAATCTGTGAAGTCAACCAAGGGTTGCCTCACCTAAAAACAAACAGATAAAGCAAGTGGGTAAGTGGGTGGGTGGATGGAGGGACGGACGGACGGGTGGATGGATGGATGGGTGGGTGGATGGATGGGTGGGTGGGTGGGTGGGTGGATGGATGGATGGGTGGGTGGGTGGATGGGTAAGTGGGTGGATGGGTGGATGGATGGATAAAATAATTAGAATAGTGCTGTCCAACAGAACTTTCTATACCGATGGCAACAACATGTATCTCTGCTGTCTGACGCGGCAGCCTCTAGCCACAAGTGGCTACTGGACCTGTGAAAAGGGTTGGTGAGACTGAGGAAGGAATTTTCTTATCTTAATTAATGTAAATGTAAACAGCCACATACAGTCCGTGGCCACTGTATGTGGACAGCACAATTACGGAAGCTCAATACCTAACAGGAGACAAGGAAGCCTCGCAGGCCAGCAGGACACTGCAGGATCCTCCGCCCACCCTCAATGCCTCTAGGGCATCGTGATTTGGTGCTCAGCAATGCATCTATGGACTTGCCTTTTAGTCCTCCTTTAGCTTGGAAATTCTTAAACCTTTAGTATGCATAAAAATGTCCAGTCAGAAGTGATCAGTGTACTTTCACGGGCAATTTAAGGGACTTTCCAGGGTGATTTTGATTTGGAGGCTAAAAGGACTCCACTGCTGAAGGTGTAAATGGAGGTTCAGAAAGAGGGGGGGCCTGGGTCCCCAAGGATGTAGAGAAGGTGAGAGGAAGGGGGTTCTCAGGGAGAGCAACTGGGAAGGATCATCAAAGGTGCGACTGGGCAAGAAGCAGGAGGGACCCTGGCACATCACGGGACGGACACACACCTGGCAGGCCACATGGGATGGGCAGGTTCTACAGGGCCTCTGACGTGAGCCTGGAAAGGACTCACAGGGCTGGGCCTTGAATCTCCACTCAAGACTGGTTTTCAGGAGCCACTGGAAATCTACAGCGGGAGGCAGGACAATCGGACTACGTTTTGCAAAGGGCCTACTGTGGAAGTAGTATGAATACCTCGGGAAGGAAAGAAATCAGAGGGAAGAGGACCATTTCAAAGAGTATGTCCCTGTGGAGAAGGAAAGACAGGCCACCAATCGTTTCCGAGGGAGTGGGTGTTTGAGCTTGGACAATTATTTCCAGGCACGGATTATGCTGGAAACAAAGCCTTCCTCTCCAGCGGAAAGGCTGTTTTCACTTCCTTCTCTGGAAGAACAGTTCTATCCATCTAACAGACGAAGTCAAGACATTCACTCATTAATTCAAAATAAACATTTACGGCGCACCAACCAGAACCGTCGCAGTGGTAGGCAGTGCAGTGGGCACAGGCAAAATAAAAATAAGCAAAAACAGAAGGAAGGACCCACCCTCACTTAGAGCCTTAGAATCAATGTGGGTGAGAGGTTAGGAGAAAAGCGAAGAGAGGAGCGTCCAGACATGAGCAAAGGCCCTACGGCCACAGATGGCTCTTCTGATGACCTTCAAGGTCTGTGTGGCTTGGAGCAGACAGAAAAGGGGAAACGTGGAGAAGGGAAGCTGGAAAGGTGGGCAGACACCGGCACATGACGATTTTAGAATTTTGATCTTCATCCTAAAACCAAGAAAAAAGCACTTACGAGTTTAAAGCAGGAGAGGGCAGCCAGAAGAAATGAACTTTCAGAAAGACGGGGAGGGTGGGATGGACAGAGATGGTGAGACCAGCTAAGACTCCTGCATTCGACGGTGACAGCTGACAGAGGAGTGACGCTTAGGATGATAATATTGTAAGTCAATGACACAAAAAGGCAAAAGGACAGAAGAACGGAAGAAAAGCCCCGTGTCTCTGGCCTAGCCAACTGGCAGCGTGCTGGGTTCTTCGTCATGGCACAGAAGCAGGTGTTCTGAGGGGAAGGTTGAGCAGCAAAATCGGCTGTGGCCATGCTGAGTTCGAGACACCTATGAACAACAGGTAGGGAGGTCAGGTGAGCAGCACGCGGGGCCTCTGCATCATGACTCAGGGCAAATCTAGATTGGAAATAAAAACTCTTCTGAGTCATAAAGCTACAGATGTGGGCGAGATCACCCAGGAAAAAGCACACGCTGGGGGAGACGAGCACAGGGCCAAGCGTTCAACCACTCCGACACGTAAAAGCTGGAGAGAAGGGGCCCGGGAAAGAGGAAGGAAACCAGGATCACGGTGACAAAAAAGCCAAGGGAAAGAGGGTTCTCAGGAGAAGACCGGCGATGCCCAATACACCTGTTCGATAAAAGTGGGTGAGTATGGAAAACCTGCACCAGGAAAAGCACGTGGAGTCTGCAGAAAGCTTAGCAGGTGTCGAAAACAGGGAGGGACTGGGACGAAGCCACAATGCAGCTTGGCAGGACAAGGTGGGAGCGAGGAGCCCCAGACGTGAGGACAGGCCCTTCTCCGAAAACGTCTGGCTTTGAGGAGGACAGAAATGGGAGATGCTCGTCGAAAAGATGCAGGGTCATGGGAATAAATGTGGGAGAGACCCGAGCGCTGTCAAAAGTCCAAGCATTCCTCCAGAGGTTAAACAGAGTGACCCAACGACCCCCCGCAATTCCACTCCTAGGTCTGCACCCAAGAGAAAGGAAAACGCAGTCCACACAACAACTCTCACGCGCAGGTTCCCATCAGCATTCTCCCCGACAGCTAAAAAGGGGCAACGACGCACACGTCTGTCAACACATGAATGGACACACAAAACGTGGAACATCCACAATAGGGCGTGATCCGGCCATGGAAAGGAATCAGGTCTGGATAACGTGCTACGACACGGACGAGCCCTGAACACAGTATTCTAAGCGAAAGAAGTCAGACACACAGGGTCACGTACCACATAATTCCATTTATGTGATCTGTCCCAAATGAGCAGATCCACGGAGACAGAAAGTCACGGGCTGGGGGAAGGGGACGAAGGGGAGTGACTGCTCATGGGGATGAGGCTGCTTTATCGGGATGGTAAAACGTGTTCTAAAATGGACAATCACGATGGTTACACAATGGAGACGTGTACACCATGTGAATTATATCTCAATAAAACTGTTTTTTTGTTGTTTATTTTAAAAGTCTGTGAAACGCCGGATCTCTAAGTTCCCAGGAAAGCTGGGGTGGGGTGGGTGGAGGGAACAGGAGGTGGGGGGAGTGTGTCGAGAGGGCTTTGTAACATCGCACTCACCCCCTACTAGGAGACGAGGCCTTTCCAGACGTGCCCCCTCCAAGTCAACAGTCAAGGACCCGCCTTCGATGGCCCCAAATCAAGTAGCTACTATTTGAAACTTTCAGGCAAAAAAAAAATTGCCAGGATCCCTAAAAGGCCTCAGGCCTAGGAGGTTCATTCCACAGGCATTTATTGGGAAGAGGTAAAGGAAGGGATGGTTCTTTTCAAACTAAGGCTGGAAAGAGCCCCTTTTAGATGCCCGTCTCCTGGAACAGCGGGAGTCACCCAGATGCACGAAGGCGGGTCGGGCTTCAACAACGGGGCGAGCACCAGGCTTCCCACGAGCGAACCAGAGCTACGCCGCACAGACGGGGCCGACAGGAGCCCGTGAACAGACGCACAGTGGATGCTGTGTTGGCCAAGAGGAGGCAGCAAACTTGGGAAGCCGTCGCCCGCCGTCTTCGGAGTTCGGGCGCCTCAGACCTCGTTGGGAGAGGAACGATCTGGGAGCGATCTAACTCGCAAACAAATTCTTTCCATCACACAGGACATGGGTGCCACTTCTTGGGCTGGAGGAGATGCCGAAGAGCCAAAACAGAGTTAAAAATACCGATGCTCTTTTATTTTTATTTTTTTTTTTTAAGAAAAATTCTCGGCACTTCTGCATCGCACTGTGATTTCCGAGTGTGTAGGGGTTTATTTCCTTCAAGAGTTTTCCTTGAAAAAAAAAATGACAGGAGGTCTCCAGCTCCTTGCCGGCCTCATAAACAATCCCTTTGTGGAAGGGTCTTAATTTACATACAACAGTGAGAACGAGGTTCCTGTGCTAATTAAAGTCTGGGGCTGGTTAGCAAATTGCTATAATTGCATCTTCTCCAGCATCCTGTCTCAGAAAACATATTCCTACCCGGGCAAATCTCAGCAAGGATGACACTGTACGAGACTTCGGCATCTTGGGCTTCCGCTGCATCTGTGCACGGTCTCCAACGGGCGCGTTTCCTCGCACGGCTGACACTACGCAGACGTTTTAAAAAGGGTTTCAGGTCTGGCAGCCTCGCATCCGCACACCGCCATCGTGACCGCCAAACGCACACGTGGCAGGACTGAGTAAGACGCAAGCAGCCCAAAGAGGGGAGCTTTTGTGTGTGCGGAGCCCACCATTTCTCAGGCTTCAAGTCCCTGGCCTTCCAGGGGCTTGTCCTGACTCCCGCAGAGGGTGGCCAAACTCCTGCACTGAACCGTGCTGTGCGTGACCAGTCTCTCGTGCAGAGAACACAAACTGAAAATGCTCAGCCACTTCTGACCCGAGGTGTGTTTCACGGGGTTCATGCACTGTCTTTCAGAAATGGGGGCGGCACAGGCCCCATCGCTATCACAGATGGAGGCATCCACCCCGTTAGCCCAGGCGCTTTCCTGGTCACCAAAGGCCCCAGCACCCCAGATGCCCCTGCAGACACCTGACTGGAACCCCTGGGACGGAGCTCACGACCAAGTACAAAGGTTTCGAATCCAAGATAAAATCCGACCTCGGTTCTCCACTCTGCCACGTCATCAATCCCTCTGAGCCCCAGTTCCCTGGGACTCACATCACCCCTCTGTCACGGCGTCATTATGAGAATCCAACAAAGATTTACACATAAGACCGGGCCCTAACAAGCACTCAGAAGAGTGTAGCTCAGCAAACACACTCGACATCTAAACGGCACTTCTGATCCACGCCTGAGCATCTTTCAGCCGATCACGACCCTCGGACACAAATGTCGGCCTGGCACCTTGCAAGCTTGAAAGCTTGGTCTCCGGAGAACGGAAATGATGCGGCAAATGCCAAGGCCGGAGGAGTGGCACTGACTGGCCTGAGAATCACGTAGCTCATGAGCTGAGCGTGTGTCAGGGGAAGGAGGGTGGAGCAACCTGAAAGGTCATATGGACTAGACGTAGGAACAGGATTCGGGAATTCAGAGACAATTACTGTCTGCCAGTCTCTAAGCTTCCCAAGTATAAGACAATTCGGGGCCTGCTCTCGACCCGCAAGGAGGGAATAATGTTGCCAGTGTCCCAAGATGCCCGAGGGGTCACCCCATGTTCTTTCGGTGTCTAGACACCAGCCCTTCCCTGACCAAAGAGCAGACACATGACACTGTGAGGAACAATCCCTGGGGACCTTGCCCTGTTGATCCCGAGAGGCTGTATGCTAGACTCGTTCCACTCCTCAAAGCAGCCTTCCCACCGACCCCATGAGCCAACTGACCACCTTTCTCTCCAACTAACGAGAGCGGTCTCCCACTGCTCACAGCTGAGAAACCCTGACAAGGACAGTGGCATGCAGAGACCGAAGCAGCACTGAATTTCCCAAACCACAAGAAAAGCTGAATACAGGGACAAACATGTGTTCACTAAGCCCAGATCCCCACACTGTGGATTTCGAAATAATTAGGACTAAGAGAGATGAGGCTTCACCCCATCAGCCTTTGCAAGAGTCAGTCACCTTTTGACAACGCTGGCTTCGGTTCTTGGGACAACAGCAACAGTCTCCGACGCCAGGGCTTGGCGTCTACAATTTCCTTGCCTGACCCGAGAGCTTTGTCTGAAAGGTTCCCCAGACACAGAGGCAGCCCCTGGAAGACGGGAGCTCGGTGGTCCCACACCAAGAAAGCCATCCCCGGCAGCCCCTAGGGAGAAACTGGGTGGCCCCTTCGCCTCGTGGACGCCCATCCCTCACCAGAACAGGCAGTCCAGAGGCCCTGGGAAAATCAGTCCAACCAGCTACGGACCAGCTTTCTTCAAATGTCTCAGAGGCCAACAGGACAGGAAGCATAGCCTAAGCCCACCTGCCGGCCTGCCTGCCAGGTCACCCTACACATTTCTCTGCTGTCAGGGCACGGCTTCTGCATCCACCTCCGTGCCCTTTTCCTAGAGGTTGTAAGTGAGGGGCCGGAGCAGCACGTGGTAAGTAGGGCTTCCACCTGACAGCTTATCAATGCAAGCGCATCTGGCTTCACGGCCAATTCTAATTGTGGCTAACACTTCTGAGCACTCACCGCGTCCCTGGTGCCACCCTGAGCACTCCGTCTGTGTGCGCAAATGTAATCTTCGCCATAATCCTCTATCTGTATCATCCTCGTGTATAAGGGAGAAACGAGCCACAAAGCATAAACCTGCTAGGCAGGGCACAAGCCAGAGTGTGAACCCGAGGGGTCTGGCTCTAACAGCCAGGTTTATCTAAACCCTGCCCTCCTGCCTCTCAAATGGAAGGAAGGGCCGAGCATGGTGGTCTAGGGCCTGGAGAGAGAAAGAGCCTGCATTCTAGCAAAGGAGACACCAAAAGCCAACTGAGAAGTACAAGGGCATGGACAAGGGCCAGGAAGAAAATCAAAGTGATTTTGAGGAACCTTTTCACGTGTCAATTATCTTGCTCCGGGTCATGAGTGTAAGTCCATCGAGCTATACCCGTAAGATTTAAAATGTACCAGGATATGGAAAATAAGTGACAGATGGTGGGAGCCAGCTTCCTCACTGTGGGAGTGGGAGACTCCAGATAAGCCAGGGGAGAAAGGTGGAATGGTCCAGGTGGTGACGGATCAGAACTGGGGACAAGTATGTGAACTCGTTTGATCTGATGTAGAGACAGACATTAGCGTTTATAGACAGTAACGTTTATAACCCGTATAGTACACATACGGGTTCGTATACACCTACCCACGTCCTTGCTCTGTCACCTAAGAGATCCGAAAGCAAAGACACCTCAGGACCAACCAGCAACGGAGGTCTCCGATCTTGGCTTCTAATGCTTTTCTCCAAGAAATGAAACCAGAGTTCCTTGGGGGGGGTGGGATGGCTAATTCCAGGGTTGTGACAGAAAATATACAAGAGGAGCCTGGAGCATCTCGCAGTGGCAGAGAGGAGGAAAGCGTTCAATCAATCAATCCCAGTGTAATGTCAAAGGGACGAGGAGCCAACTGAAATGCTCCCAATGGCCAAGGCTAGCGCAATTTGAGCAATAAAGTAAATAACTAGTATTGGACTACAACCCAAACTAGAAAATAATTGAGTCCGTGCTGATAGAAATGAGAGAATGACTGGGGAGAGGAGAAACAGGAGAATCCCACGTCATGTACGTAAATACTCCGGCCTTAAGGAGGTGAAGCATCGCTCCCCACTACTCCCCAAGTGTGGTCTGGCCATCGTGACTTCCTTCCAAAAAGCCTAGTGCGGAAGGAGAGAAAACTGACAAATGCAGCCTGCTCCCGGTGACCAAGGTCAACATCATCCATTGATAACAGGTGCCGTTGATACGATGTGATGAAGCAGCACTCTACCGCCTTCCTCCCCAAAATCCAGTATCCCAGGCCACCCCAGTCGAATCAACCCCAATGGAGGGACACCCTACGAAACACCCGACGAGTAGCCCCTCAAAACTAACAAGATCATCAAAAACAAAGTCTGGGAAACTGTCGCAGCCAAGACGGGTCTAAGGAAACGTGACAGCTACGTGGTACCTTGGATGAGATCTTGAACAGAAGAGAGACCGTAGTGTTTGAAAAACGAAGGAAACTGGAACAAAGCACAGACTTCAGTTGGTGATAACACAACCAACATCGATCCATCAACTGTGACAGACGAACCACACTAAGGTAGGATGTTCACATAGGAAATCTGTGTGTGCGCGTGTGTGTGTGTGCACGTGTGTGTAGGGGCGTGATATGGGAACACGGCACTATCTTCACAACTTATCTGCTCTAAAGTTACAAGTTTCTTTTTAAAAACACACCAGACGACGACAGAATGGCTCCTTTGGACAGAGTGACCATGAAGTCCCCTCCAAGGAGGTAACGTCTCCTTGGGACTTAGGCAGCGGGACTCAGGGCACCACTGCTCCCCTGCACAGGACACATGGGGTCCCAAGGAGGGAACAAAGGGGAATGAGGCCCAGAAGCTCAAGTGGAGTCAAAGGGAAAAGGTCCAAGGTGAACAGCACGTCACAAGGTGAACAAGCAGGGCACGGGGACCTCAGACTTGAGCCGAAGGGCACCTTGGAGGGAGTTTTCCAGATTGCCCTTGGCTGCTCTAGATGAGACAGGGGGACAATCGTCACCCCAGAGTGATCACACTTCAGGTAGCACAGACAGAGAGGGACGCCACCTGGTGAAGAGCTCGGAGCTCCTGGGGACATGAAAGAAGAGAGGCCTCCACACTGAAGGGGAAGAGAACTGGGTAACCACCCCATAGGGTGGGGTCCCACAGGGGACAGTCCAGATCAGAGCAGGCCTCCCATCCCGGAGGCTGACAATCCCTGACTTTGACTCTCTTGGAGAAGTCTCCACAGCAGGGCTCCGGCGCCTCCGTTCTGCCACTTACCACCTGTGAGATGTTACTGTTTGGAGCCTCGGTTTTCTCATCTGCACAATGGGAACACCTCCCGCCTCATAAAGAGATTCCAGGAATTCGGTAAGGGAAAGCTCCTAGTCCAAGCACAGCCTGCGCTAACAACATCAGAGAGCATTCTTTCTGCAAAAAAATGCCCAAGGTCGAGGGAACCTTAGACTCTAACCCAAGACCCCGTTTTACAGATAAGAAACGGGACAGAGACAGAAGGCAGCCAAGCCCCTAGGAAAAGTGAATAGCGAAAGAACCCCAATCTCCCAGCCCGCTTTCTCTGGGTTCTCCCCCCACATTCTGGCTACAAGGGGGCTGGGACACGCTCCCTCATCAGCGACTGTCAGGAAGGGTCTTTCCTTGCTCAAAACTCCCTGCTTGACGGCCCCCCGGGCCCAGAGCAGGGCAGCAGCCTTCTGACCAGATCCACCCTCCCGACCTCCTCTCCCTGTTGCTCTCTCCCGTCCCCGGCCACCCCAGACACCAACCATCCTCAGAGGTGCCTTCTCTCTCCTCTCTAGCCCATGCCAGCCTCAGCAACTGCTAACTCCCACTTCCCAGGTCACAGTCATGACTGTCGGGCCCCAAAACGATATGCCGTCTTACCAAACACATCCTCAAAAAGCTGTGCTGTTTCAGAGACTGTTTTTGTGACGCCCTCTCGCTAGCTAGACAGAAATCTTTCTGGCAGGATCCGCAATAACCCTCTCTCCAGCCACTGCCACCTTCCCCACGACTCACAGCACAGGGCTGTGTGCTCAGGGCAGGCACTCAGCGACGCGTCGCAGGAATAACAACAGCGTGGTACAGCCGTTAAGTTTAGACTTGAGCATTTTCATCAACCAAAGATATGAAAAATGTTCCAGTAGCTCATTTTTTAAAGCACCCTGGAGGCAAAAGTGAGTAACTGCTTCTCTTTGGGGAAGCCTCATAAAATCTCGCACGGACCGAACAAAAAGTGCCGATCCCTCCATCGGAAGATTCCGAGACGTCTAACACAGGTTCCTGAATAAAAACATAAACGGTCTGTTCTCATTTGCTAATTTTTGTCCTACATGCGACTACTGGCCCCGGCATTCCAGAAAGTCCTACATTTCCTTCCAATTCTGCAATCCCAAACACGTCTATTATTAAAATTAGAAACCAAGTAGCAGCTGGAGGCAGGGTTGCTTCCAGAACACACTTTATTTAAATTCTGATTCCTGAAAGTCACCCTGCAGAGAGACAGCCAGCCACCCTCGAGTCGAGATATAAAATTCACTGCCTGGACCATCCCAGACAGGTCGGCATGCCTACATAGGCACACGAGAAAAAGAAAAGCAAAGGAGGAGATTTCTCCATCAGTTAGGTTCACCCATCCATCCAAGGTCCCTCATCCCAACACGAGAGGACTGTCGCAGCCTCGGCTCGCAGAGCCACACTTCACTGCAAAACCACCAGAAAGATTCCAATTTCCTCCTCTGCCCTGGAAGAAATAATACAAGATTTTTTACTCACCTTTGGAGCGAGTAGAGATATCCATGCCCTCTCCCACCTCCTGTTCTGTTTTTATTTCCTCTTCAGCCAAGCTGAAACAGAGCAAATTACGTTCACGTTTAGGTAGACTGAGAACTCGCCCCACGGGGGCAGCTATTTCGGGGTCCTAAGAAGAAACCCACCTTTAAGACAACCCCCCATCCTCGTGTAGGGATGGGGTGGGGGGAGGGAGAAACCCACACTTGATGGCAAACAAAGTGTTAAACCTTCTGAAGGAGTTTTTTTTTTAATACTAGGTTCTTCCTTTTTTTAAGTTAAATTACTACTCCAGTTGGTCCTGCTATTAGGGGAATGCAAAAAAGCATTTTTCCTTTTTAGACATACAATTACAATCTGCCTCCATAGGCCAATGAGAACCCAGGCTTCAAGTAAACAAGTTTCTTCTCATCGTTAACACTGAGTTCAGGTAAGAGATGGGTCTCGGGGTACCCAGAGCTCTGATCTCAGAATTCTGCAAGGCAAAGAGCATTTCGCGGGCCTCCCTGCTAAATCTTACAATTTCCCGATGAGGCAGAATATGAAAAAATGTACAGGTGAAACTACAACGGAGAAAAACGTGCCCAGGTGAGAAGCAAAGAGGCCCGGGTCTCGAAGCATTCAGAGCAGCAGCATTCCTCCCAGAATTAGAATTGGGATCTCCACACTCCCACCCCTTGGATGCTTCCTCCCGCTAGCAGCATGGCTTAGAGAAAGCATTCGGCACTCTTTTGAGCTGTGACTAATTATCCCCCACCACAAAAGTGGAGCGAGGAAGGATTAGTTGAAAGACAGGCTGAGAGTTGGGGGTTGGGGAGAGACGCAGGGAAAGCAAGGCCCCTTTGCTGGGAAGGTCCACCAGAATCTTCTTTCTCTTTCTCTGCAGGAACTCCCCGTTGGATACGGTGCGGGCCATTTCACCTCTTACAGTGTGTACACACACACACACACACACACACACACACACACACACACACTCTCCTCTCTCTCTCCTCCCCCCCCCAAGCCAAGCCAATCAAGTTCTGCTTTAATAGGTGCAAAACGTCTGAGGTGCTGAACTTCCCCCTGCTTTCAAGTGATAAGAATCTGAACAGTTGCTCTCGATGCCATTCCATGAGACCTGTGGTTCGACAAGAAACGGGCGCATCACCCATTTGAGATGGCTGGAATTTTCCATTTGGAAGACTCAAGAACGCCAGGAAAGGAGGGAAGATGGGTGCAAGAAGGAATAGGATGTCCCTTTCTGTGTCCGTGGTCTGGGACTGTGACAAAACATGAGTCCCAAAAGAGCTGGTCAGATGGAGGAAGGTGTGTTTAGGGGGGCTCCACCTTTGTTGGGGGAGGAAGGTTCAGAATGGGAACTAGACAGGAAGAGATGACAGCTCAGAATTAAATCAGAAGAGCTTAAGAGGCCTCAAACTCAACTAGTCCCAGCAGGGAGGAGAAGAAAGAGTTTAGTTTCAAATCAGAATATTAACACCTTTAGCTCTCTCTGATACTGAAGCCAGTTAACAATTTCACTTACACTGCATCTGTAGAGAAAGGCTGTAACACAAACCACCCAAGAAACAACTGACGTGTTGTCACAAACGGTTTTTTCATCGGAAGCAAGCAGCCCCTTCAATTTTTACACGCTGCTAACAGAAAAAACGCAACGGGGATGGTGGAAGGTGCTTTGGGCACTAATACTGTTCACTTCAATTTAAGAGGCAAACGTTCTGAACTCAGAAAAACAGCCCGCCTGCCACGTACACAGGTTGCCCAGATGAAAACCTGGTGGTGGTTTCTTGCTTGGGGTGGTTGGAAATAGATGTTCACACAAAGCCCCATGCAGCCCTCAGAGATGAGTAGATGGTCCACTTCGAAAGGACAAACAGCCACCTTGATCTTTCCACCAACTAGAACTGTTTCCCTCTCTGGCATGAAGTATGTGAAAGCCTAAACTTCTTGAAACCGATCCCGTTTGGGGAGTGATAGAGGAAAACGCTAATCTGGGGTCCAACCAAAAAGTCTGGTGGCGAGAGAAAACAATTACGCATAACAGAGCCCCCAAAACCCACTTGAAGGATTTCTGCAGAGATGAAAACATTCAAAGGTGTATTGATCTTCGAGGAAGGCTGTATTCAAGAGAACAATGCTTTGGCTTGTAACAGCCTGGAGGGGTTGAATACTTCAGGCAGGAATGCTGCTGGGAGGCTAAGAAAATGCAAACTAGTTAGTTCTGTGGTGGCTACTTGCTGCTGAGTTTAAGATAATCAATGCTGGAGCAGAAAAGGGGGAGGGAAAGTTAAGCTGTTTCATCTTTCCAAGTATTACAAGTGGGCACCATAATCACCTCACTTTAGGAATAGCACCGCCGGCTTTAGCCAAGGATTTCAAGCACAATTTCAGAAAACCATCTTTTTCACAGATCAGCAAGCCACCGGTCCCCGCACACACACGCGCGCGCGCACGCACACACACACACACACACACACACAAACTTGCATCGGACTCAAGGAAATCGCAGTGTCTATGCATGAAAAGGGAGAAAAATTCATTAACAAAAGCAAAGATCAGAATGCAAAATTAGTCATTTGAATAGCCACATCTAAAGGGACTTCCTTTTTTTCTGCCCCACTGATCTCAGGGGTTTTTTTTGTTTGTTTGTTTAGTGTTAAGTACTAGTATGTTATCAGAGGAAAAATTATGAATATTATATCAAAAGTGGTGGTGAGATAAGATTTGTGCCTGTCTGAATGCCCCACAGATCTTGGTCAATTTAGGTTAAGAACTGTTCAGGCATTTGAAGGGGGAAAAGAAAGTCAAATAACAGTAATGGTTAAAAAGAAAAGGCAGCTGCATCTGGAGAAAAGACTTTGAACTCTTGTCATTAACACATTAAAGTCTTAGAAAATACACAGAATCTTTCCTTCCACATCTACTAGCTTCTAGCAACCCAGAATATTTAAACTAAAAATAAAAAAAATAGAACCACAGCTCTTTCAAATTGACATTACATTTTTTTTTTTTCGTTTAAGGTCGGCTGGGAGGCTGGGGGCCCGCCCAAGGAAAGGGTAATATTAGCTGAAAAGCAAACAACAGCCTCTTACCCCAACAGGAAAATTCACCATCAACTAGTTGTATATACACTGTAGGCTCCCACCGCCACCAGCTCTTGCATTCACATTTACCCTAAGTCACTTGCCTCTGGATTCCACAAACTGATACATTTCAGGCGATTAAAGAAGAAATAGCAGCACCTACAAATACAACCAAACCCTCCCATCCCGTCCCAGAAAGGAGAAAAGATTTCTCCCCCAAAGCCTGAGCAAGAAAACCTATGCTTACTTCTTAACCTGCATTCCCTGAAAAAGAGCAATTAAAAGTTGCAGATGAACTGCTGAACCTCCAGGATGTTTTAAGCCTTCTGATTATTAATTCTGAGGACTCAAGCCTGGTCCGTAATTCCCAGGAATCCCATTCCCTGAACACTTCCAGGAGACAGGAAAAAAAGAAAAATCTAGTTTTAACAGGAAAATGCCAGGATACACAATACCCAGATATTTCTTCTCCCCAAGTGCCCCTGCCATTTGACTTTTAACCAGAACTATCTAAACCCATCTAGAATATATAACCAGCATGCACAAAACTCTGGTTCTACAGCTGAGGATCATCACACAGCAATCCAAGAATCATGCATCATTCGAAAGGACTTTTCCTTCAGCTTTTTACTTTCATTCAAAATATCAAACTGGTCCAGGCTGTAAAAAATAGTTAATCCCCAAGACACAACATCTTCCTCTTCTAGAGCACAAAACAGTGAACATCAAAATTTTAAAAACCATGCTCCCCTAAATCTGCAATTAATTTTAAAAAAAAATGGGAGGGAAGGGAATGGTTAGCAGAGCAGCTTTATATAAGCACTCACCTAAAACAGGCAGAGTCATCGGTAGCTAAGCTATTTATGCAGGATTCTTAAAATGGCGTCTGGCAATACTGCCTCATTCCTGTATTGAAGCTAAAATGGTAGCAGTTTGTTCAATAGCTGTAGCTCTTGTTTAAGCAGCCCTGCTAGTTTCAAAGCCACCTTCCTAAATATCAGAACCAGGAAAAGCTCAACCAGAGGACACCAACAACCCCACGTTAGAGGCTGAAAAAAAAATCTGCAATGACAGGGGGAGTTTGTGAAGTCACAGGTTCCTAAGGAAAACCCTTCCCTTTTAGATCCTGAACCTTCACCATGAGGCTGTGAGCTGAGGCCCCCCTTGCCCTCGAATGAGCTGGGTGCAAGGTTAGGAAACATGCAGCCCGGTGCCATAAACTGCAGACAGACAGGTGTCTGTGCAAACACAAAAATGTTAAAAGGGAGCAGGCTGGGGAGGGGAAGGAAGCCCATTTCCCCTTCTTGGTATATTAGAAACCAGTTTAGCATCCATACCAAATAGGAGCTAGGTGAAACGAAACTGCTTCAAGGGCAGCAGCATCTGAAAAGCCAAGCTAAAAGGCTGCACCCCTGTCTGAGGCCAAGGTAAAATCAAAAGGCTGTTTCTAAGCCTGAAAACAGCCACCAAATACCCAGCCAGTCCTAAGTCAGCATCAAGGAAAGACAATCCGAATCTGAGAAAGACAACAGTAAAACATTCCTTCAGCCACTGCACGGGATGCTCCCAAATTAGATTTTTGTCCACCCCCAGCAGAGCCCTGAAAACTAACAATGGGTTTTGCAAAACCCACTTGCAGAGGCCGAACTAATAGCCTCATAGTGGATAATGCAATTTACTGGTACAGGTCTGAGCACTGGCCTCAGAACTCTGTGGTGCTGAGAGAGTTTCAAGGTGACTGCCTTTTAGCTCCAGGGAAGACAGGAGGGCATGGTGCCCAAGGCTGTGCCAGGGTGAGGACGGGCAGCTGGCTCCTCGCCGGCTGATAGGCAGGTAATCTTGATAGGAGGGACAGCCTGGCAGCACAGCTAGCTGCAGGGCTGAAATGGCTGCAGCCAGCTTGTTTATCTGGAAGGAGAGTAGGGAGGGGGAAGGGCAGCCATAGCCTAGGCAACCTGCAGCCATGGGTGAACCCTCGTGTTTTTACATTTAAGAGCAACACAAGGGCTTCTAAACACATTCCCTTACTAAATCTCTGCGGTGGGGACAGCCAAGGCACTTTTCCGTGTGCCTTTCTTTTCAGGGTCAACCAGAGGCAAAGCCAGATCTGGGGCTTCTCAGCTGACAAATGTCTGTTGCCTCTGCCACAGAAGAAAGAAGGGAAAAGAAGGCAAAAGAAACAAAGAGATCACACATTTGAAGTGGTTGGACTCAAAAACCCTACCTCTGCCTTCAGGGTTTTTCTGGGTTACTGTCACCCTGGTTTTTAAAGAGTGACTCCTCTTCCCCCTTCTCCTATATAAGACCTGAAGCAGTTTCCCCACTGTTCTCCCCGGGAAAGAAAAGGGGTAATGTTTTGTTTAAAAGAAAAGGGGTTACAAGAAAGAAAGAAAGGAAAGAGAAGCCATTGTTTTCATCCCTAATTTATAGTCCAAGATGCCCCATTGTTTCTTTCTTTCTGACTGCAATCTTTCAGCTGGTAATTATAAAAGTAACTGGACAGGGCTCCACCAGGCTAACCATGTTCATGCACAGCAATTAGAAAAACTCTGTGGAAAGTTTACTGAGTGATTCTATATAATTAATTCCTAGTTGTAGACCAAACACTGACCATTTTCTGGTGCTAATAAAAGCAGTTAGTACCCCCCTCCCCCCATGTGAATGCCACTTAATTTCCCAAAGCAGAAAGTGAATCCATCCTGGGGGGTCTTGAAGGAAAAAAGGGGGAGGGGGATCAAAAACTCCAGTGTGCCTGTCTGTTCCTTGCAGCTGTGCCTCCTCTTTGGGGACAGAGGAGGCAGAAGGAAAAAGGAAAACAGCCCATGTTCTTTCTGTTCCTCCCTCTGCAATTTGCAAACGTGGCACAGAGAACATTCCACCTTGGTATAAAAAAAGAAAGTGGGGGAGGAGAGGTGCCCTAGGAATGGAATGCAAGAGACTCTTCGGCTTGGAGAATCTGCTTTTCCTAAAAGGAACAAAGATGGTAGAAATTTCCAGAAGGCCCGATCTGAGTCCAGCTACTGCCATTGTCAATCTGTAACCTTTCCTCCAAGTCTATTGGTTCAGAAGCTGTAGAGAGGAACCGCATTGGGCTGCTCTGTGAGCCAGCACTGACTGCTGTCCCTACCTAGTCCTGCTGCAATGCAGACATTTATTTTTTCACCCCTTAGTGAAACTGGAAAATAATGCGACTTTGAAAGCAATTAACTTTTTAGAGACTCATGCTTGGTGGTGGCCACGAGACCCAAGGAAAAGTGGCTAGCTTGGTCCAGGGCTGGGATCTTGCTGGGGCTGAGCTCTGAAAACAGACCTTGGCTTTGCAAACCTGTGGGAGCCATTTTAATGCAAGCTTTTAGAGGACAAATGCCTTGCCAAAGGTTTCCTTCCAGCCCAACAAACACACCATTATGCAAACGTTGAAGGCTCTAAACCAGGAGTCTTCTGATTAGATATTGCTGCTTCTAGGGAGGCCTCAATATGTAATTTCCATTTACAGTCAGGAGATAAGAACAAAGAAAATAGCTAAGAGTCTGGACTTACTTGTGTGGGGCAGTAGCACTGTTCAGTTTTAAGTTTATACAACACCATTAACTGCCTGCACTTTTACTCTAAGAAGCTGGGCTTACACAGACTTTTAACTTAGAACTGGGTACATTTCTTGTTATTTAACTGAGCTTTTTTCCAATTGGTTCTAAAAGGTGGGTAGCTGGACACTAAAAGATTACTGACTCCATGGAGTTGGCTTAAAACAGCAACTGAATGCATTTCCAGCATTTACAGTCATTGCTGGACTGGTCTCCAGACTGGAAATTGATGCAGCGAACTTCTAGGGAAATTCTGAAGCTAACATTAAACAAGAGTCCACTTTTTTTTTTCACTCTAAAGTTCTAGCTGCCACATTAAGAGATCAGGGGAAATGTAAAAAGTGAGAAATGGATCACAAGTAAAGGCCAAGCATGCATACATACAGATGTGTGTGGCTCAGGCTTGGAAAAAGGCCTAATCTGTTGAGCACTGAGTCCTGAATCAAACCAAGTTTGCTGGTGGGTGGGATTTCACACTCCATGTCCTAAAACCCCAGTACTGACACCACCACCCACACACCACACCACCACTGCTTAAGGCTCTGTGACTCTCAGAACAAGCACTTTCTTACACTTCACACGCAGATCACCTACCCAGAGTTCTATCCACCAATATCCAAACAAACCCAATTAAAGGTCTCCAGGCAAGTCACAGTGAACTGTACATTTCTCCCCTGCAGGAGGGTTAACAGGAAGCGTAATCTTCAATCCTAGCTGCAGGTTCTCAGGAAAAACAGTGGATTCAAACAGTCACCTAAAATCAAGACACTATTAAAAAGCCCTTATTTGGTTCCTGCTAATGAAAAGCCCTCCACTGCTGGAGCCAAGACCCCCTGTTACAAACAGACCCCCAATGTTCACCAAACTCTTCATACGTGGTCACAGAGGAAATGGATCGCTTTACTTACCCAACATGTTCAAGCAACCGTCTCATTTTTCCACACTTAAGAGGAGAGAACAGGCTGGCAGATTTGGGACTTGATCAAAAAGGAAATTTTTTCAAACAGTTACATGGGATTATTAAAAACACACACAACAACAACACAACAACTGAATAGGGAATGCTGTCATGAGCCACAGACATGATTTTATTTCCTCTGCACTCTATCACACAGGAGGGCAGAAGATGATACAATGTAAAAAAAGGGAAAGGGGAAAAGAAAACAGGGATAAAAGATACATTAGTTCATTGAAAATCATGCAAGAATAGAAAGCTAAGGATTCAAAAAAGAGTCCTCACAGATTTATTGCAGGATGTTGTCCAACATCTCCCCCCTCCAGGCCCCCCCCCTCAATCCCCATCCCTACTCCAAAAACTTCCTCCAAAGCCTAGAAAACACTTTCAGAAACATTTGCTGGCTGTAGGCTGGCTTGCAGAAGAACATTCTGTATCAACAGAAGTCAGGAAAAAAGGCTGAACAATGTAGTTTCAAGTGAAGAAACCCTGTAGGGAGAGAAAAGACCATGTAGAGACACCACCACCCACCTAGGCCCCAGGAGCTGAGCGCTCTCCTTAGCACTGCTCTGCTGAGGGCTTGGTTCTGTTTAAAGCACACGTCCTCTCTGGTCAAAACTTAGTCCAGCCTTCCCAGAACCTCTTTGGAGAGGAAAACTTGCCTGCTCTGCTGTCTGCCATAATCTCTCCTTAGAGAGGAGCCTGCTTGCTCACCTTCCATTTTCTTCCCCCAGCAGGCATGTGACACAAGAGAAGACAATAGTGCAAGGGTGGGGGGGGAGACTGCTCAGAGAGAGAGAGAGAGAGAGAGAAGGAGAGAGAGAGAGAAAAAGAGAGAAAAAGAGAGAGAGGAGGGGAGGGGGGAGGAAAAAAACCTTCTTTTTTGGCATACCAGGATCTAGCTTCAAACTAGTCCAGAAACACCATGTCCTGGTGGAAGCAACGGTGTTCCAGGCCCTGGCCAGTTTGCAAAATCAAGCTATGGCTAATGGCTACTTAGCCATGTGACCCAAGAAAGCAAAAAAAAAATTCTCTCTAAACAGTTCCAAGTTAACCTAAGTGCTGTGGGGGTGAGTGTGGCACGGCCAGCCACACACGAATCACTCTGCTCGCCCACAATTCGGATGTCTCAGAGGGAGGGGGAGAAAAGATGGTTAAAAAGTCGAGCTTACCTCTGTGGATGCATTGTTAACACTGTGTAATGTCAATACTTATAAAACATGGAGGACAGGCTCCTAGTTCTCACAGAAAAAGGGTTTGGCACTTCGGCTTGATGATCTGGCCGCCTAATAAGAGCTCATCCCCGATTGGCTGGCCCGGCAAATCGGAGTGTAAGGCCACCCGGGATTGGCTGAAACACTTCCTGAGCGATTATCTTTGTGAGGCTCTGGTGAGCAAGAGCCATCCTGTGCATAGAAAAAGACAGGCTAAGCTAGGCCTTTTGCAGCAAGAAAAACTTAGGAAAGGGGCCCCCAGATGCACTTCTCCCAGACCCTGACGACATTTCCCAGCACGGGCAAACCAGGGCAGCCAGCCTGACCTGCCCCCTGCAAAGTCTGAGGCCCAGATGCCACTGCAAAGAGAGTTTTTGGGGGTGAGCTGCAAGGGCTCGCCCTCACCTGCCCCCCACACAAACGGCTCTTTGCTAGGAAGAGGGCTGGCCCTTTTCTAGAACAATCCAGCAGAATGGTTCCCCTGGAGGGGAAAGGGAAGCTCAATAGGGGGAGGCCCCCAGGAAAAGAGCTAAGGGAGCAGGAGGAAAGGGGCTTGAGGCAGGCCTCAGAGGAGCTGGGGGCAAACAGACAAGACAGGCAAGCCCCAAGAAATCGCTAAGGAGCAGCCCTGGCTTCTCAGACAAGAGAGGATTCGGGCTGCTGAGGGGAGGAGGGACACAGAGTGGTCAAGTTTGCATAGTCATTGTCAAAATGCCTCCTGGAAAAGCAGGCCAGAGAGCCATTTTTCCCCCTGCAGAGACTCTGTCTCCTTGCCCCCCCTCAGCCAGTACTCAAAAGAAAACCAAAATGGGTTCCTGCCTCCCTGCCAGGATGCCAAGGGCCTCCCCCCTCCGTCCTTACCCTAAGAAAAAGCCAAATGCGCTCCTAGCAGGCCACATGCCTAGATCTACAAACTTCCCTTCCCCTCCCGCCCCCTCCCCCACCGCTGAGGCCTGCTAAACCTGTCAGTTAAACAAAAATCTGACTTCCGTATTAGTCTGCGATGCCTACAGCTTCCTGCCTATTAACCCTCTCTCGGACTCTGGGCCTGGCTGGGAAAGACTAGGCCCTGAGATCGCAGAAAAGGCCTGTGGAAAAATACCAGCTGCAGCTCTCCCGGCAGATGCAGAAAGAGAGAGAGTGAGCCGCTGTCTCTCGCCTTTGCTTCCCAAGGAGGCGTGTACCATCTGAATCCAGGGCACAGGCAGTGCCTCTTGGTCTGAGAAGCCATTTAAACCCAGAGGGAGAAAGAAGGATGTCAAACTCAGGGAACAAGAACCCCCATTATTAGCCAGGCCTACACCCACGGCTTAGCCCTTCCTGTCACAGTCACCCCTGTCTACATGGACTTGGGGAGCTGGGCCCTCGGTGGGCAGACAAATCCCATGAGCTTTATAAGGATTCTTGTTTCAATTTATTTCCACAGAGAACGGCTTCTTTTCGTCCCCTAAGGCAGATGGAGCAGCTATTTCACACACAGCCCTATACTTGGCAGACCCCCTCACCTCCATCTCTGGCACTGCTCCCCAGTAAAATATTAACTAGTTTTTCAGAGCAGCTTATAATTCCACCTATTTTAGTAGTATTAGGAGGTCTTTGTCTGTTCCCCCCAAAAGCTGCTTTGGGAGTTTATCTGTATCCTGAGAAGGAAAAGACAAATGCAGAAGGATCTCAAAATGGCAATGCTTGCTTGCTTGCTTTTCTTTCTTTCTTTTTTTTTTAAGACAAGGTGCTTAATTAACAAGATTTTTTTTTTTTTTTTAACAACAAGCTGGAACAACAGAAGCTAAATAAATACCATTCTTTAGAGGCTGGAGAAAGCGTCCAGAGGCAAGGCAGCCATATGCCACGAGGTAAAAACTAAAAACTCTCTCCTCTCTCCTCCTAAAATTAGGACCCGTGGGCTTTCTTGTGCCACACCCGTTGGTTCCCACAAAGGAAGCACAGAGCTGGTGGCCTGTTCTCACTGCCCTGCCCACCCCCCACGGACAGCAGAGGCCCACTGTCTCTATGTAAATTCTTCCTGGCTGGAATCTTCTGTCAAACAGGAACAAGCCAGGAATACACACACACACACACACACACACACACACACACACACACACACACACTACTGCAGAGGCAGGTCCCAGGCTTTATGAAAAGGGAGGAGACTTTGTCGCCGTTGTTGTATTTTAAGCTGAAGAGGCCACCTCCACTGCCAGGAGAGCCAGCACTCAGGACAACAGGCCTGGGCCTCGCCAGAAGGGAGGGGCCTCCTCTTCCTGGGGGTGGAAGCATGTACAGGAAGACCAAATGGGGGGCAAGAGGCAGAGGCCAGAGCTAATCAGACTGTGCTCTCTGTCCTCGTTGTGTGGCACTGGCGTCCCGCCACCCTCCCATGAGGAATACCATTTGTCTCCCCAGGTTGTGCTTTTGAGGGAACAAACATGACTGTGAGTGTGTGGCGGATCTTGTTTACAGCCAACTTCACGGCCCGATGAGGAAATGAAATGTGCCACTGGTGTCCGTGGTGGATTTTAACCCAGGATTAAAGCTTGTTGCATAAGCAGCTGCAGCGTCCTCCCCCTCCCTCCTGCCCTCTCTCCGATCACTTGATCACTAGAAATGTTTTCTGGGGCAAAGAGCAGGAAGCTGCAAGCTTATTCTGGCAGCTCTGCTCTGTTTGAGGAATGCCGTTGGCATTCGGGTAGGTCCGAGGTTATCTGGAAAACAGCAATTCGGCTGGGGACAGAGACAAAGGTATGGTGGCAGATGGAATCCTGGGAGGAACAGGAATTGAAAAGGAAGCCCAGGACAGGCCCAGTAAGGGCCACTGCGGGGTTTGATGGAATGTGGCTGATAAGAGGGAAATGAGCCCAAAATTGCTGGCCTCAGTCTAGAGATGATTCAATGGCCCTTCTCAAACCGCCCCCTGCACAAAGTAGTCCCAGCAGCTAGCACATGCTCACAGGGGCCAGACGCTGTGCTAAATCAGTGCTTTACACAGGCTGACTCCAGGAGATGGGGAGTATTGTTAGAGACCCAGACAGAGGGAGAAGTGAGCTGCCCAGGGTCGCACACCTGGCAAGCGCCAGAGGCCAGACTTCCAACCCGGTTACGACTCCACATCATCAAACCCTAAACATCTTCATCTGCCTCTAAAGAGAAGCATGATCTATGATTTCTTTTTGGGGGTCGACTCCTTTGACAAAGAGTTTTAAGTCCTGAATGATGGCGCTGGGAGAATTGTAATCAGACTCATTTCAAGGCCCAGATGTCAAGGCTCTCTCCCTATAAAGCTGCAGCCAAGACGTCAAGGGAAAACTTTGCCTTCTCTAAAATCAGATCTTCATATTCCTTGAAATCAGTGGTTCTCAAGCAGAGACGGTTTGGCCCCCACACCCCCAGGGGATATGTGGCCATGTGGCATCTGGTGGGCAGAGCCCAGGGACGCTGCTAAACATCTTACAGTGCCCAGGACAGTCCTCACAATAAGGTCAGAAACATCCCATCGTGCCGAGATAGGGGAACCTTGTCTCAGATGAAAAGGAAGAAAGAATTCCAACCGTTCTGCCTCTGGATAGAAAAGCCAGCACAGGCCTAAACAAGCAGGTTCCACGGCGAATATTAATAAGCCCTGAGCTAATAAAAATAGAAGAGGATATGTCTCTCTTAATATTCCCAGGCGGAGGAAATCGGGGGACAGAATCAGGCTGAAGGAAGCCGGGCGGAGAGTCTCAGTGATATAAAGCTGGTCTCCAAGGAGAAGAAGGGCTGGCTCCAGCTCCCTTCCCCACGCACCTTAACTAGCCGAGGCCTGGCCTCCCCGAAATGGCTCTCCACTCCCGTTGGCCTGCAGCCAGGCGAGCAGCAGGAGGAGCGGCCTCAGCAAGCTGCATCCCGAGATAGCCTGTTCGCCTGACTATGAAAATAAGCACACTTGGAGTTATCTGCCTCAAGCTAGCAGCAGGCCTCTCTGTCTGTTATGTGAAACGGACGGGATTGAGGCAGGGAAGTGTTTTAAATATCTTGTTTTGTTTTGTTTCTTTTTGGCCAACTGGAACGGAGGCCAACTTCAGGCACGGTGACAGAAGGGCTCACCTTCAGAGCACACAGTCATGTTAGAGCCACAAAGAGGCAATTAGGACGAAGAGGAGTCCTCTGAAAGGTTCTTCCTTTCTTTCTTTTTCTTTCTTTCTTTCTTTCTAGGAGGCACTGGCAAGATTGGGCAAAGGGAAGGAGGAGGGAAGGGCAGTGGGGGATGGTACATGGCCATCAGGCAGATGGCCTCAATGTGGGTGGGGAGAGACGTAAGGGCTGAGGAACAAAATGAAAACCAAAAGGAAGATGATTTGGACCTCCACGTCTCTGCTCTTTTTACTCCCTAGCAATTACCATTACAGAAAGAATACCACATATTTATTCACTCTGTTGGTTTCTCTCTCCCACTAGACCAGTGGCCATGTCTGGAGACATTTCTGGTGGTCACATCTGGAGCAAGGCTGTGCTACTGGCATCCAGAGGGTAGAGATCAGGGATGCTGCTACATACCCCACAACGCATAGGAGAGCACCCCCTGACAGAGAACTAAGCCAGCCCCAAATGCCATTAGTGCCAAGGCTGAGGAACCCTGCATCAGACAGACTGAGAGCTTCACCGAGGCAAAGACCTTGCCTGAATTCTTCACCACTGTGCTCTCGGCATCTAAACTGTGCCCGGCATGCATTAGAGCTCAATAAAACATCCCCCCACCTGGATGGTGACAGTGGTCTCCTGCCTGAGCCTCCTGCTTCTGCCCTTGTCAATGCTTGTGCACATGCAGTCACACATGTGCACACGTGCACACACGTACGCACAGAGGCAGCCAGTGTTTCTTGTTAAAACAAGTCCGATCTTACCCTTCCTCTGCTCAAAATCCCTCAACTGCTCCCCCCTCACTCAGAGTCAAAGCTCAAGTGCAAAGATGGCCGTAAAAATGCACATTTCGTTCCCTGGAATGCAGTGGATTGACTTGCTGGTAAGTTTTGCCAGTTTTTGCATCTATTTGTAAATTCCTGTCAACATTCCTTGCCTGTGCAGTGCTCTGAGTCCACCTATGAATCAGTTAGAACATCTTACGCGTTAGATGAAATCTCTGATGTGTTCTGTTCACATTTGTATGTAGCTGTTTAAATAAATTATGTGTGAACGGTGATTTTTAATTTTTTTAAAGAAAAGTCTTCATTGACCTCCAAGAATCAGCTTCAACAGGGTAGTTAGGGTAGTTGGGTGTACTGTTCCCTGATCTCCTGCTAACGTTCAGCGCTTCCGGCGCTGGACACTTCTGAGTTTCCAAAACACTGCTCGGCCCAGCAACTCCAGGGCTAACTGCTCCGCTGTGTCCTCCTGGCCATGCCTAGGCCCTGGAGCCAGTCAGCTGGAGAAGGGAACATGGGGCTTCCCTTCCAAGCTTCCCCTCTTCATTTAGGGAACTAAAGCAAGTTGTGGTACCTTTTTTTGTGCCTCAGTTTCCAAGTCTGTGAAATGGGGCTGTGAGGATTATTGAACACAGGTGCAGAGTACCTGCTGAAGAAATGTTGGATGTTTTTTCTTTCCTTGCAACCTCTTCGTGCAAGAATTCCATCGCCTGTCACAGCAGATTCCAAAGCTAAGGACCAAGGCCCAGCCTCTCTCCTGAAGCCTAGATCTACGTGTCTAACCCCTGGACGAGCGTGTTCTTACTCTTGATCCAGACGGTTCACAGACATGTACAGAGTGCCTCCCCTCCCTCTAAGAGCTGACGACTGGGCAAGGAAGTAATAAACAATTAAAAATGCATAAGATAAAATACCAAATTGAGATCGATACTATGAAGAAAAACAAAGCAGGGTGAAGATGTAGGGGACTGAAAGGATGGGGCGAGGCTGCTTTAGGCAGGTAGGGGAAGGGTTCCAATGAGGCTGTGACGTTTCAGCAGAAAGAAATGGAGCCTTCCAGGTGGGGGGGGGGAACAGCCAATGCAAAGTCCCTGAGGCAGGTTCAAGCTGGGCAGCTTGGTGTTTCAGAGAAAGAAAAACAAAAAGCCCAAACATGGCCCCCCAAAAAGGCCAGTAAAGCACATCCGCACTGTTTCTATTTCTGCCCCAAATGAGAGCCCCATGGAATGATAACTAAGCACATGTAATCAAGACTGTGTCTGCCACTGCCTCGCTGGAGGAGCTCAGAGAATTTCCCTACACCTGGTTCTCCCCATACAAAATCGGAATACTGCTTCCTTTCTCATAAGGTTGTCCTCCAGAGTAAATGAATTAATGGCTATGAAAACACCTGCCATAAACAAAGCATTGAAAACAAATACTGGCTACGATCACTTTTACTTACCGCCGTTTTCAAATAACCTTCAACCATTCTCTACCCACCCTTATCAGGCCCTCTTTATCCGACTTTCCCATCTCATCTCCCAATATTTCTTTCTCAGTGAAGTGGGATAGCTCACCTGTTCCCAAGTGTGACCCACCGTGGCTCATTCGCCCTGTATCCCCTGTTGGAATAACACCCACCCCTCGAATCCCAGGCACCACCTCATGTCCAGAGTGTCTTTACTGGCTTCTCACCTGGGAGGTTCCTTGGCTCCCCACTTCTAAACCACCAGAGCATACCACCCCGGCCTTTGTGACTTCTCAGTATTGGGGGCCCACTGGGACCTCTCACTGAGCAGGGCAAACCCCGCCAGCTCCTCTGCAGGGCCCCCATCCCGGTCAACAGAATCACCCTTCACCTGGTTGCTTCAGATCAGCACCCTTGACTCTCCACTCTCGCTCACGGCCCTCATCCAACCAAACCATCAGCAAGGCCAGGAGAGCCGCCCGCCAAGTATGTTCTGAACATGGCTCTTCTGCTCATCATCACCCATCCCCTTCGCCTCGGCGCCACCAACCCTGCGCACTCACAAAACTGCGACAGCCGTCTCCCCAGTCATTCCCAGTCCTCCATCGTCCTTCCCTTCAGAACCACCCGGGGATTCCACTAGTGCCTGTTACCCCCCAGGGGACTGCACTGGGCAGCCAAGGCTAAGAATCCTGTTCTAACTCACCGCCCGCCTCCCTTTCCTGCCCTCTCTGGGCACGTGTTCACGCGATAGCCACAGGGACCTTGGCGTCACCTGCCTGCTCAAAACCTTCTCTGGGCAGCCCAATTCACAATAAGCAAAAGGTGAAAATCACCCAATTTGTCCATCGAGGGATGAATGAATAAACAAGATGTGGTCTGTCCGCACAATGGACTATTACTCCGCCAGAAAAAGGAATGAGCCTTGAAAACATTATGCGAAGTGAAAGAAGCCAGACACAAAAGCCACGTATTGAATGGTTGTTTACATAAAATATACAAAATAGGCACATCCACAGAGACAGAAAGTAGGTCAATGGTAGCCGGGGTTGGGGGGAGGGGAATGAGGGGTGACGACCACGTAATGGACAGTGGGGTTTTCCTTTTGGGGTGATGAAAAAGTTCTGGAACTAGATAGTGGTGGTCGCACAACACTGTGAATATACCAAATGCCGCTGGATTGTATACTTTCGAGAGGTTAAAATAGTAAATTTTACGTTAAGTGTATTTTATCAAAATTAAAAAAAGAAACTGTCCACATCCTTTTCATCTCATCTAATATAAAATTCCAGCTCTGCCACACGCTTTCTCTTCAACTCCTACCGATTCCCCCAGGGCTCACTGCACTCAGCCACCTCCCGTCTGCCACCTTGCTGCTCTTCAATGCAACTTTTGCTTTTTGTGTGTCTCTCTTTTGCCCTTGAAGTTTCTAGGGTTTGTGTCTCACTCTCGAACTCCCCTGCTGTGTTGTTATAAATCCCAGAGTGTAGAGCTACAGTAGCATCATGACTCTTATTGGCACTCAGTGTTTGTTGAATGGCTAAACAATCACTCGATTCTCCGTGGTTACTTACACTCACTTTCTGGCATCAAGCCTCATCTGCATACCTTCCCATGATAAATCACATCCTCTCATTCCCCTGTTCAAAACCCTCCAAGGAATGGCTTCCCATAACTTTAAAACCAGAGTCTGCAAACTATATGGCCCACGGGCCTAAGCCAGCCCACCAACATCTGTTAATATCTGACCTTTGAGCTCAAAATGGTGTTCTACATTTTTAACTGGTTAAAAAAAAGCAAAAATACAAATTTGTGGCATGCGTGGATCCTATGAAATTTAAATTTCGGTGTCCAGAGAAAAGTATGATTGGGACTTCATTCGTGTATTGTCTCTGTCTGCTTTCGCACTGCAATGGCAGGGGCCAGTGGTTGTAACAGAGACCACAGATGGCCCTCGAAGCCTAAAATATTTGCTGTCTGGTCCTTCACAGAAAATCTTTGCAACTCGAGTCCCTTTTCAGCAGAAAATCTTGTCACTCAGACCCCTCTCCAGGCTGGTCCCTCCTCCGATTTCTCACATGAGTCCCCCCCACCCCTTCCTTTCTGGCAGCTCGGGCCTCCTTCCTCAGGCTGTCTCCCTCCTCAGATCTATGGTCTCCTCCATCTGGAACACCTTCAGGCTCATGGCTCCCTTTCATGACTCAGGTCTGGCTGCAAACACCACTCTTCCAAGAGGCCTTTGTTGACCATCCATCTGGCGCCGACTTCTTACACTTTCTGGGGCACCACTCTGTCATTTCCTTCCTAGGACTTAGCACAACATCTAAGCCCCTCATTTCTCTGTTTACTTACTTTTTGTCTGTGTACAAAGGCGGGACTTTGTGTATCTGTTGACCAATGTTCCCTAGGCCAGGACAGGCCTGGGGCATAGTAGTTGCTCGATAAATATTTGTCCAATGAATGCCATTTTCTTCTTGCATCAAGTAGTTTCTCTACAAGCTCCACTAGAACCATGGCCCTAAAATGGATTAGATGGATTTCGCACCATCTTGTACAATCTATTAGGTTTGAACCTATGAAGTTATTATTCATACATGAATAAAAAAGTGGAATAGTGGCAGTTTCATCCATAGCAATATGTAGGAATATAGTCAACTAATTCTCAAGATCCTTCAACTGGTTAGTGCACTCTGACCTACTTTGGGGTCCCCAAAATGTGCCACCTTTCGCTTGCCAAACCCTTTATGGACCTTTACACATGCTGCTTCTGCTTCAGACCCAGGACCAAATGTCGCCTCCTCCAGGAAGGCCCCCCGGGATCACATCATGTCACAACAGTGGCTTCATTTCCTTCCCAGAACTTAGCATGTCCTAAGCTGCGAGATGAGGTGTCATACTCGCTTTTCAAGGCAGGAAACTGGTTTTCATATACAGTGTTGTAACCCCAGAGTCTCGAGCAGGTCCCTCACTTGGGAGTCCCTCCATGTTTATTCACTTGAATGAAGGTAAATTCCTTGAGCTCCGCTCCATACTCTTAAACCAGGTTGCTTACTATCAAATACCTGGAGTGACTTCTATGGGCCAGACTCTGCGTCCATGTCCCTCTCCTCGTTACATCAGCCACAGCATCTTCACCTGGTTACAGAAGCTAACCCAGGCCAGGCACCGTGCTAAACACATTTCACCGATTAATGAATTTAACCCTCGCCCACAACTCTATGAACCAAAAGCTAATTCACTCTCCTCCAACAGATGAGGAAACTGAGGTGCAGGGAAAGGAAGTTTACGCATCTGAGAATGGAAGACACTGATAAGAAAAAAGAAATCTAAGCTCACTCGACCTCTAAGATTCCAAGAAATTCAAACGCTGTGGAGAAAGGGAACCGAAGGAGACAGGAAACACTTCAAAGGCCATCAGGAACCAAGCTAGCGACAACCAAAACCACACCAAGAGGAAAAAGAAATCCCAGACACGGGGCCATGTGATCACAACTCAACTCTCAGGTGCTTCTCAGGCGACCGAACCCTCCAGTGTTTCTCATCCACTTCTGCAAGCCCCAAACCTGGACGTCACCCTTGAGCTCTCCCTCTCCCACGTCTCAGCCCGGAGTCCCCAAAAGGGATTTACCTTTTGAGTGTCTTCGACTGTCGGTTCCGGGTTCGCAGCACCATTCTGCAGAGCTGGTGACTTGCTCAGAGCCACCATTATCTGTTTATCGGGGCAGGAAGGGAACAGCCTCCCACCAGCCCCAGGCCCCAGTCTGCTCCCATCCCCCACCCTCAGCAACCAGAGGGATCTTTTGAAATTTCAATTTGGACCAGGACACACCCCCAGCCCCCAACCTCCACCTCAAAAAACCTTCCGAGGTTTTCCATTGTTCTCAGGCTTGTCTCAAATTCCTGACCCAGCCTTAGGGGAGGGGGGGGCCCTGCAGGAGTCCCTTCTCCAACTTCAGCTGGGATCTCCGAGCTCCAGACAAACCCTAGCCATCTTGGAAGTCCCTGAACATGGCTGCCTTGAGTTCAGATTCTGATGCCGCCATCCGCGCACTGTGTGACCTTGTGCGAGTGACTTAACCTCTCTGGGCCTGTAAATGTGGATAATAACGCCTCCGCCTCCCGGAGTGTAGTCTCAGTTAAACTAGTTCCTGTAGTAAAAGTGCTTGTTTTCAGTGTCTTGCACCACTCAGCCATCTCTGTAGTTATCAGGCAACTCCTATTCTTCCTTCAGAACACACCAGGACATTCATTTCTTCAGGGTAGCCTTCCTGGACCCACGTCTCAATAAATGTCCTCACGGTGCTTGTGGCAGTCGTCATTTTATACTTAACACGTATTTAATGGCAGTATGGATTCCGATGGTCGACCTTTTATTTGGTGTGCTTTGTCCATCCTGTCTCTCCCTGGCACACCGTAGGTGTTCAGAAATAATTTGGTGACAGTTGAACAGGGACTGGCTGAATAAATCAACTATGAGGATGCCTGATTCCCCTGTTTTCAAGTCAAATTAGAAAACTGAAGCCTTCTGGGGCTCGCCAGGTTCCAAGAGGAAGCTACAGTCATTAGTATGTAAAGCAAACTGGGAGTGGCCCAGAGGAGCAGCAGTGCTCGGGCAGTCACCTAAAAGCTGAGGACCTGAAGGCCCCGCGGGGAGAAGGGGCTGGCCACCCTGCTAGCCGGAGGCTGCAGAGATTGTCTGGGTTCTGAGCCCTCCCATCTTTGCCCTTTCTCACAGCCCTTACATCCAGCTCCCCCTCCTCCTGCTCTCCACCCTCAGCTCTGAGGCTCAGACTTCCTCTGGAAGCTCTTCTCTACAGCTCCACCAGCCTGACATCAGAACCCCTTCAGGGTGGCTAAGTCTCTCAAATAAAATCCAAGATGCCCAGTTACATTTGAATTTCTGGTAAACAACAAACAATTTTTAGTCTAAGTACCTCCTGCATTTAATCTGGCACCCCTGGCAGTGGCCTCATCACACTCCCTGGCAGGGTCTTCTCTGTTACTTCTCTGTTTTGGAATCCTGAGCCTCCTGGGACCCATAATTCAACCTGTCTGCACTGTTTCCGCCTCTAGGTAAGGGAGGTGACTGGCCCAGTGCTTAGGGTGAGATGGGAACTCCTAGAAAACAGCCTACCCAGTTCTTAGTATTCAGTATGGATGCCATAAAGAACCATTCTTCCACTCTGTTTGAAAGGATGCCATTTCCTGGGGCCTCTCCACAAACTTCTGATCTACGCAGCCATGGGTGGCTGAACCCATTTTACAGAGGAGGAAAACTAAGGACAAGAAGCGACGTGTTCCATCTTTGGGATTCTCGTGCACTAGCTCTTCTCGAACATGATCAGATGTGAATGTACAATAAACTGTAGGCCACAGGAGGGCAGGGCCATGGCTTTGGTTTCTGTGATGGACTCCTGGAGGCCAGCACAGTGTTTTAGCGGGTGCTTCACAAGTAGATGTGGAACCAGAGTGAATATAAATCCACCAGTCTCCGTAACACAGTACGCGAATTCTGCCTCTCTCTCTCTCTCTCTCTCTCTCTCTCTCTCTGTCTTAAACCCAGGTCCGTCTTCCTGTGTTTTCTCTATTGCCCCCAACAACTACGTGGGAAGGAAATTAGGATTAAGTCAGATTTCTGGCTTTTCTCCCAAAATGAACCGAAATAACAAAATGTAATGTGAAAAGGAAAAAACCATGACCATGGGAATACCGAAACGGCCACACTGGTTGCTTTCTAGCTGGGGCGAAGGAACTTCAGAGAACTCGATTCAGCACGGCTGCAGCCAGCATTCATAAAACACCAGCCGTGCCCTCCCGTTTGCTGGAAATGATTAGGAGAGAAAATGAATTCCCAGGAGGAAAGGGTTTTCTAGGGTATTGGAGGAGGAGTGTTGACTCCAGCCCAGAGAACCCTTTGAGAATACAGAGCCACCTGGACACACTGATTAACTCTCTTTGCCAGCCACCCAGCAGGTAAACAGGGCACCCATGGTACCTGTTCTTAATTGCTCCCACCTGGACTTGAAGTCGGACATGAACTTTGGGGTCTGACTTAGGGAATTCTGTTTCTCAGTTATGTTTTCTTTATTTGGGGATAAGGCTAGGATGGCCATGGGGATGGCAAAGGAAGTCTAGGGCTTGAGAACAGGTTGATCGGGACGTCCCCATGCTCCTTATAATTAACCGGAAGGGCCTGCATGTGTTTATTAGATTCACCGGGTTCTCATCTTTGGGGTATCGGGTTCTCATCTTTGGGTTATCCCCACCATGGCCAGTGCCCACCTGGTCATAGACCTCAACCTGACCAGTGGGCCTTTCTCCATGGATTTCCCCTAACAACACGCTCATCTGGAAAGATCCTTCAGCTTGAAGGTCACTTCCTCAGAGAGGCCTTCCCTGATTGCCTTATCTAAAGGAGCTGCTGCAGCCACACCAGGCAGTCACGCTCTATGACATCTCCCTGTCGTGTTGAGCTCTGTGACTGTCAACAGTCGCACCACAGGCTGTTCTTTGTCGGCTCGTGGGTCCCTCGGTCTCCCCCGACTGGCACCGGCCTAGCTGGGTGCTGTCTGGCTAGCTCATTCTGGATGCCCGGCACCAGAGGCTGCTCGGCCCACAGTGAGCACTGAGTCAGCGCCTCTCAAACGGATGAATAATAACAACTCATATTGACTGCCTGCTATTTGTATGCGAGGCACGCCTCTTAGCTTTTCTCATAGATTAAGTCATCGACTCTTCACAGTATTGTGAGGTGGGCACCTTGATTACTTGCCGTTCCCTCTGCCTGAAATGCTCCCCGTGCCCAGAAATTCTCAGGGCTCACACTCCCTTTTCATGCAGGTGCATGCTCAATTCAAAGAGGCCTTCCCTGACCCCCTGCCCTAAAGCAGCACCTTCTCATTCTTTACCCTGCTGCTGGGGATTGAACTGTGTCCCCCGCAAAAGATTGATATTCTAACCCCACCCCCCGTAGCTCGGAATGTGGCCTTATCTGTAAATAGTGTCTTTATGGAGGTAATCAAGCTAAAATAGGGTTATGGGGTGGGCCTGAATCCACTACGAAATTCGGACACAGAGACAGATGTGCATGGAGGAAGGACACACAGGGAAAAGGCCTGGTGACCCTGGGGGGCAGGAGTGAAGCATCTGCCAACCAAGGGCGCCATGGATTGCCGCAAACCACCAGAAGCTGGAGGAGGGGAGTGAGCACTCTCCCCCACCCACTTCAGAGGAGCCCACCCCTGCCCACACCTCCATTTCGGACTTCTGGTCCCCAGAACTGCATGACAATAAACCTGATGTTTGAAGCCACCCCGTTTGCCGTACTGGGAAGCCGAGATACCTGCCTCGTTTTCCTCCCTTGCTCTGCTCACCACCTGCCATCGCGAGCATTTTTTCATCTATTTACCCCCAGCACCCACACTGGCATACAAGTGCCAGGAAGCCAAGGCCTTGCTTGCATCCTGCATCTGTTACAAGGCCTGGTGTTTGTGTGTTCTTTCGAGAACTATTTATTGAGTGCCTACTATGTGCCAGGTCTTGCTGTAAATGCTGGGGAGGAGACAGCTGTGAATGCAAACGGATAAAAATCCTTAGCTCTTTGAAGTTTACATTCTATTCAGAAGAGACAGGTGATAAACAAAAAAAATGGTGACGAGTGCTACGGAGAAAAATGTGACAGGACGGGAGATGGGGAGTTTGGCGTGGGCAGCCGTGATCATCAGGGGGGACGGAGTAAGGAGGTGACAGTTAAGTCGAGACTTGAACAAGGTGAGGCAGGAAGATGTCATGGGTAGGCCAACGGTTCCCAACCTCGGCGATTTTGCCCCCGGGGGACATCTGGCAATATGGGGAGATCCGGAGGTGCTACTGGCAGCTAGTGCGTAGAGGCCAGGAATGCTGCTAACCATCCTACTATGCGCAGGACAGCCCCCACCACAGAGAATCATCTAGCTCCCAATGTCCACAGCACGAAGCCGAGAAGCCAGAAGGCAGAGGGAAGAGGAACCCCGCTCCACCCGTGCCCTGCATGCGCTGGGTGCTGGAGCTCACCATGCTGGCGGGTTTCATGCCACGGAAGGAAATCGTGGTGGATGAGGTCAGAGGGCACCGAGGAAGAGAGGAACAGGAAGGCCTTTTAGGCCACATTAAGGAGCTTGGTTTTGACTCTGAATGAGACAGGAAATCAGGAGGAGAGACAGAGACCGACACGTTCAAAAAGGTTCACTCTAGCTGTGGGGTGGAAATAGACCGAAAGGGGTGAAGGCGGAAGTAGGGAGACCAGTGGGGAGGCCGTTGGAATATTCCAGGCCTGAGGTGAAGGTGGCTCAGACCGGGGTGGAGGTGGAGAGAAGGGATGAGTTTCAGATCTCCTTGGAAAGTCCCCCTGGCAGGGTTCGTGTGGGCTGGGCGGGGCCCAGGTCACTTCTAGCTCTTTGGCCTGAGGAGTTGGGAGGACGGAGTTGGTGCCAGTGGAGATGGGGACAGCCAGTAGGACGAGCAGAAGGGATGGACGTGTGAGGGGATAAAAAAACTATTGGTCATCCAAGTGGCGAGGAAAAGAGAGCAGTTGGATGATCTTGTGTGGAGGGAAGGTTTGGGCTTGGAGGTATAAAAACCATCAGCATCTGGATGGTATTTAAAGCCACAATTCAGGATGAGATCACCTAGAACTTGAGGTTTTAGGGACAAGAGACAGGACCAAAGGCCAATCCCCGGGACTCATCACAGTTAGAATGTTTGGCTATGACAGTGCCCAGAGAAGATGACAAGATGTTTCCAGCAGGAAAACCAGGACACGGGGATCCCAGAAGCCCAGGGAATGAAGTGTTTGAAGGAGGAGGGAGGGACCGCCTCATCAAATGCTCCTGACCAGTCAGGGCTGACCCCTGGACTTAGCAACGTGGTGGTCACAGGAAACTGGGATGCAGAAGCACGTGATAAATCTCTGCGGACGGAATGTCGCAGATGACCTCAAAGACTGCTACTTCGACCCATGAGAAAGGAAGGAGCAAAGAAAGAGATACGAGTTCAGGCCTGACTCAGGCCTTTTCGAGTTCTGTGACCTTGGACGAGTTCCTGCCCGTCCCAATTCCTCCCCAGCGTTGTCAGGGCAGATGAGACCATGAAGAGTTAAGTGCTCCTCAGCCTTGTAAACTGTGAAGTGCCTTCATCTAGGCCAGGGGTTGCTGTTGCCCGAGCACGAGGGAAAGACACCGCCGCCGAAATCCACACGTCAAGGTCGTGGCGTTCTGACATCGCTCAGCAGGGAACGGATCGAGAACTCTCAACCTTTCTAGGATGGTGCCTCTTTGAGAGTATGAGGTCCGAGCCTTACCGCCTCCTGACAAAGATATCAGGCCCGTATTGCATTAATCTAAAAACTAGTTTCAGTAGGAAATGCACGCACCTGGTAAAGAATTCAAATACAGAAAGGAGCGCAGAGAAATACTGTCTCCCTCCCATCGCTGACCCTTTGATGACCTCAGAGGCGATTCCTGTTGCCAGCTAGCAGAGGCGCCTGTGCATACCAAGCACAGTGCCTCCCCCTCCTCTTTCCATCCTCACAAGCAGTGACATGCCCCCTGCGCCGCTCCGCTCTGCTCCTCGCGTTTTGCACTCATCCGTCTGTCCGGAAGCGAGGCTCCCCATCAGTCCGCACAGACCCATTTCATTCTTTCTAAATGGGCCCGGAGTATGACCACGGTGCTGCTGCGTCATAATTTATTTAACCTTCTCCTGTGGATGGAGATGTGGGTTGTTTCCAAACGTCTTTGGCCATTACGCACAGCGCAACCATAAATATCTGTGTTCATCTGTCTCGAACGAGGGTTGTCCATAGGAAAAATTCGTGGCGGTGGAATTGCTGGAACAATGGGTCTCGGGACATTCCAGCTTTGGTACAAATTGATGCGAACGTCCGTGTGCATTTCAAATGCGCTGATGCTGTCACAATGCCGACATGTGTGCTTTTCCATGGTGGAGGAGAGAAAAAACATGCAGGCAGATTTCACGTTTCATTCTGTGTGTGCTGGGGTGAGGAGGCAGATTTGGGGGTCCTACAATCCCCGAGACCTGAGATCGCTGGGTTCGTCCGGAGGAAGTCTCCAGCCTGGGGCTGGACCTTCTAAGGAACAGATGCTCATCGTTTTGACAGAGCTGGGGCCTGTGTGCTGGGAAACGCCAGGCAGAGCTGGATTTAACCATTCATTAGCAGGATAGATATTTATCAGACCCATGCAGTAGGAGCTCTGTGTTCAGCCCTTAGGACATGCAAAGAGATATTCCTGAACAAAACAGAGTCTGGGAGGAGGACATTGAGTCAGATCCCAAGAAGATAATTAAATTACAAAGCTCCAGAGCAATACACATGCCAATATGCCAGGTAGCAGGTACAGAATACTGTTTTTTGATAAGGTACCGGGTGAGCTGAGATATCTAAATTTGCAGTAAGAGGTACCATTTTTTTCTACGCTCCAGTAGCACCAAGTGTCAGGCAAAGGGGTGTCATCGCATGTAAATGCCAGAACAATCCCCGAGGATTGGAGCGATTGTTGTCTCCCCCTGGAGATGGGGAAACTGAGGCTCAGAGAGGCTCATCCAGTGTTGAGGGCAGAATCAGGATGTGAAGGCTGTTGTTCTGTTCTTTCTGACCCCAAAGCCCACTTGAAATGCTCTGCTCGGGACCCAAGCAGGACTTCCTGGAATGGATGGGTCGAGCCTGACCTGGTAGAACAGGTCAGACTCAGAACTTCAGAGAGTACCAGGAGGCCACTGCCTGGCAGGGGCCACTCAAAGCGACAGACAGACTTCAGACTAGTGCCTGAGAAGCTCCCACCTGGATGAACCACAAGGACATACTGCAGGAGAGACAGGCCAGACACAGGAGGACGAGCGCTGTCAGATCCCACATATAGGAGGCGCCTAGACAGGCGTATCCACAGAGACAGAGAGTGGAGGGCGGTCACCAAGGCCTGGAGAACGGGGCAGCAGGGGTCAACGTTTGCCAGGCGTGGAGCTTCCCTTTGGGAACATGAAAAAGTTCCGGAGAAAGATGGCACTGATGGCGGCACAACAGCGTGACGGGGCTGAATGCCACTGAACCTTCCAGTTAAAATGGCTAAAATGGTAACTTTTGTGTTACGTATGCTTTACCGCAGTTTTTTAAAAATTGCCCGAGAGTCGTCCTTGCCTCCTCTTGTGTTTGTGTGTACGTGGACACGCACACACACACACAATCCAACAGTAGTAGACTAAGGCTTTCACGGAGCCATTTACTTCTCAGCTTCAGTGTGATTTTCCTGGAAAAGCCTCCTCTGACCACCCCAGTGAAGTTAGCAACCCCCTCCCCAGTTTTGTTATTTATTAATTTTTATTTTTTTACGCCTACAGCACCTGGTCTTCCTAGGTGGTCTCCCATCCAAGTACTAACCAGGCCCGACCCTGCTTAGCTTCTGAGACAAGACGAGATCGGGCACGTTCAGGGTGGCGTGGCTGTAGACCCTCCCGGTTTTAATCTCCCTTTACACCTTTTCTTTTTCTTCTTAGCACTTATCACATTCACAAGAACAGATTTATTGGGGAGATCATTCGCGGAATGTCAGTCTCCGTGTCCCTGACTGTCACCTCTCGAATGCACTGACCTTTAAGCCCATCTCTTTGCAGGGCTTCCCTGGCCCAGGACAGGTCCCACCCGTGGGACATGCGCAGCCCAGTGTGGCCAGGTGACTAAGGTGCAACCAACTCAGTCAGTGGGCTCAGAAAGGACGTAATTTACCCAAGGTCACGCGGTCAGAAGGTGGCAGGGCCTACTTTGAATCCAGGGCTGTCTGATTCTGTGCTGAACTGCTTCTTTCCTGAGCAAGGTAGGAGAGAACCTGCTTGACCAGCTTCTAGGCATTGAGGTGCTCTCCTGCTTGAGTGTATCCAGGCTGGAGCGAGGACAAGGGGATGACCTGGTACCGACCAAGCAGACATTCATGACCCCCTGGGGATGGCAGAGCAAGAAGACAGAAGGAACCGAGGTGCCTACGTGACAATGTGGGGCGGAGCTGCCCATCTGGCTAGACTGAAACCAATATCCCTTCCCGCTACAGGAGTCTGGGAGCCAGCTACCTGCTCCAGGAAATACTGTTCCTGGAATGTATGACTGAACCAAAATCGCTGACTTATCCAGGCTAATAAGTTGCTTGTCCAGACTCGCTGCCAAATCCTTGCTTTGCGGTGCCCACCAGTCCAAACTCTACTATATGTCAGACTCTGCCCGTTCTCACCAATTCCCTGTCGCGCAAGACCTGTCTTGAAATCACCTGGTTAAAGACCCAGCAACCCTATAAGAATCCTCCCTAGATTTCATCCTTCTGAAATACTGCTGACTCCCTCAACACACTTTTGCTTGAATAACAGGTTTTTCTGGTGATGGCTGTGGGGAGTTAAAAGCTGGCACTGGAATCTCTTTTTCACAGCAATCTAGTTTTCATCCTAGCAAAGCCACTGCCTGTCGACACAGAAAGAAACTTATATGGGCAAGTCGATTCTGAGGACAGCCTGTTGAGCGTAAATCACACACTGTGAGGTAGCCCTAGAAAACCCCTTCCTGACGGCCCAGTAGACACTACACACCCACTCTCAGTTGGTTCAAAATAACCCTTGAACTCCAGATGAAGCACTTGTTAAAAGGTGGTTTGTATGCAAAACATGCACCTTTCCTTGCTGGAATCACACTTACTATAAGGAATAGACTGGGCTGACCAACTCTTTTTGGTTTCCCCAGGATCCTTCCAGGTTTAAAACTGAAAATCCCGCATCCCAAAAACCCCTCGGTCCCAGGCAGACCCTGACGACTGGTCACCCTAAAAGTCAGCTACCCTGGGCGAAGCACACTAGGACCAAGGCTGATCAGAGGACCAGTGGGTACAAGTGTCCATCACTCCCTTCCTCAAGATCAAGTGGGATGGTGGATAGACGCTCAGGTGCACAATTTTAATTGGTGAAGTATAGACAAGATGTTCCCAGAAGGACAGACGAGAAATGGGAAACGGAGGCTGCTTCTGGGAGTCAGCACCTGGGGGAGAAGGGAGACCACTATTTGCTCTTTTGATTTCATACTCTGCAAGCGTATTGCTTATCTCAGAAAATACACCCATTCGGGAATAAACTGCTAACACACTTCGGTTTCTTTGCAAAGCATGCAGATCGCTGTGTTTGGTTAAGTTTCAGAGCCTTAGAATGAGGATCCGCTGCTTTGTCTGTGAAGCACTAATGAATTCTCTAGGTTAATCTGCTCTCCTGACCTGAGGCTCTAGATTTCTTGAGTGTAGACATCATCTACACAGTTCCTTTGTTTGCTCCATAGTCGCTGGTGAACTGTTCCTCTCTCTGTTCCTTCTAGGAAGCCATTGGGTGTGGGCTTGAAAAGTTTGCCTCGAGGGCCCAGAGTTTACACTTCTTCGGGTGGCTCCACTACGAGCCCACTGCACACAACGTATTAATCATTCTCTCACCTCCCTGGCATGCATTTATATTTTTATATATTAATTTGTTCTCGCTCAAGGGGAAGAAAAGTCTGTTGCTGTTAACAAAATGAAGGCTTTTTTAACAAGCCTGTCTGCGCCCTGCCGTCTCCTTCATCCTGAGTGGGCTCTACCCTGGCAGTTCAGAAGGCAGCCTCTGGAACAGCGCTGGAGCTAGGGGGAGAGGCCCAGGGCCCCCCACACGGAAGGAGGAGTTTGCCCTCAGGCACCCAATCTGCACTAGCACCACCCCCAGCCTGAATGCCTCCTTCATGCTGCCTTCTGGGCGTCTGCTCGCCCCACCTTGTCCCAGCCCGGCTTTCCAGTGCAGGGCTGAAGCGTCTTGGCTGTGTAACTGACCAGGAGATGGCCAGGCCCAAAGACCTTTAATGTCCTAAGGTCTCAGGATCCTCATCAATGAAGTGGGCAACTTGATGAGTGTGGAGATGGTGCCTCTGAAAAAATTAGCAGTGTGCTCCTCACACGTGACCACTCACCTGTTTGCGGTCCTTTATGACCATGGATAAAGATGGTCCAGGACGGTCTGGGAAGAGCTAGGGCTCACAGAAGTTCTCGTGCTCCGCGTCACTGAGAGAACCCTACACGAGGAAGAACTCTGTCAAATAAGGCTCTCTGGTTCCAACTTCCCCTTCCGTTAACTTCCTTTTCCCTTACACATGTGCAGAGTGCACACCCAGGTGGCTCGGCATGTCTGCATGCTCTGGGTTGCAACCTTTTCCTTTTTCCCAAATAGATCCTTTTGGGGATGACCCACTTAGTCGATACTGTTTTTCAGTCCACACCATTTCTTCCCAGGGCCAAGCCTCGCCCCCGACCCCAGGAGCTTTTCCTCTTTCTTCCTACAGACACAGAGAAGCTGTAGCAGTTCTGAGTCTCCAGATGAGGAAACCAGGCCTGATCCCCAGATTGCTGTGACCTCAGCACTTTCCTCCCTGCCCACACGCCGGAGGCGTCATTATAAATAGCAAGATGGTGCTTCCTTCCTGTCTGGTGGTTGTCAGTCCTCACTGGGTGACGGTCTCACCTGAGGTTTTTAAAGCCAAGATGTCTCCACAAATTCCGGATTCATTGGTCTGGGGAGAGAACTGGACATGGATGTAGTTTTGAAAGAGCCTCAGCTGATGCTAATGTGCAGCCAGGGCTGGGCACCCCGGCACTCAAAGCTTGAAATGAGCTCTGAAGAGAAGTCAGAAGGGGAGTTTCTGAGTTCCGGCCATTAATGAGACCTGTGGGCGCAGGTTTACAGTCAGAAGGACTCCCCCTTCCCCCAATTCCAACTTCACTCTTCAAACAGCAACGATTCAGGGGGGAATTTCTACCTTTCTAAGCTGCCTTGAGCACACATCAGAATCACTTAGAGGGTTTTTTAAACCCTGATTGAGGGACCCATCCCAGAGCTTCATCAAAAGGTCGGGGGAGGCTGAGAATCTGCATTTCTAGCAAGTTCCCTGGGCCTGCTTTTGGAGGACACTTTGAGACCCACTGCTCTGAGTTGCTCGCTAGAGCCACGAGCAACCTCTGATCAGCTTCACCATGTCCCGCATCAGATCCATCCAGGGTGCACGCAGCCTCCCAGAAATGCGGGCCCATCATTGTCATCGTTTCATGGATGAGATCACGAAGGCTCCCAAACGTGAAGGGACTTGTGCAGGGTCACCCAGCCAGAAAGTCGTCGAAGTATGGATGGAAGGGGCTGAACGCTGGTCTGAACCACAGTCAGGACAGAGCCTGTGCAATCAACTTCTCCCTAGGCCTCAGAGCGAGCGGTCCCATCACCTGCAAGTAGAAGCCGCAGTGGGCCCAAGGCTGCCTGCCACAGGCAAAAAAAGCCTTTTCGCCTCAAATCTCAGCTCCTTGCACACGGGCCTTCGTTCGACTCCGTGGAGGGATGGTGCCCCCTGGTGCCCACTGGGGGAGCCGCGTCCCGCTTCCCTGGCTGGGCGCCTCTGCCTTTGAGTCATCTGCATTCTTGGGCCGGATTAGGAACATGGAAAATATTATTCAGTCCATTCCATCCTCAGAAAGAATTCAGGGTGTTGAAAGGGGGTGGGGACTTCAGAGCTGAGGAATGTAGAGGAAGGGCGGTGGACCAGGCCCTGGGGAGTCAGGGGGCGAGAGTACAAGGGTAAAGGTGGCGAATGCAAACTGAGAACAATCCGGACTTTGACCCTTGACCTTCCCAAGGACTCCTGCTGAGGAATTTCCAGGGCGAAGCTTCAGAGGCCTGTTGTAAAAGTGTTTCGCGTTCCGCGAATGCCAGTGCCCTCGTCATGATCTGGCCCATGTGTTCATGTATTTCTTCCTTCGACAGATATTGTTTTGAGAGCCTACTGTGTGTGCCAGCCCTGTTCTAGGTGCTGGAAATACAGAAATAAACAGAGCCGACTGAATCCCTGCCTTGATGAATGAATGAATGAGTGAATGAATGAAACACATGGATGAAGATAAGGGAAGAAGTCTCCAGACTTGACTGAGAAGATGACATTTAAGCAAATTCTTGAGGGAGGAGAGGTTAAAGGAGAAGTGGTTATTTGGGTGTCGGGGAGGAATGTTCCAGGAAGAGAGGATAAGGGCAAAGGCCCTGGGGCAGGGACATGCATATCTGGCATGTTTCTGGATGTGCGCTAGGTTCTTGGTAATGGAGTTAGATATTTTATTAACTAAGATCCACTTGCCCTGCTAGTAAAGGAATAGTTTTCGCTAAATTGACTTAACCTTCAAAAACTTACTTATTTCAGCCTGATCAGGGTAGGTTGAAGGGTGAACAGGAGGTAAGAAAGAGGAGGTAGCAGCTGAAAGAAGGGAGCAAGGAAATGGGGCAGTCCCTGGGAATGACATCCAGAGACAGGTCCAGGTGGATAAAAATAGTAAGACTCGAAGGAAGAAAGGAAGGAAGGAAGGAAGGAAGGAAGGAAGGAAGGAAGGAAGGAAGGAAGAAAAAAAAAGAGTAAGACTCATGTGGACGTTGGCCTGCGATTGTCCCAGGTCTGGGGTCCCAGGTACTGGCCTCTTTCTGGATGATCTTGTTCGGTGCCAAAATTTTAAATGGCACCTCGATCCGGCTGACTACCCCATTTATGTCCCCTACGCATGTCCAAACCTATAGATTGGTATCTCCAGCCGTTATCAATGGTGCCAAGCAGAATTCTTGCCTGCTTCTCGCCCCACCCAAATCTGGCCCCTTCCATATGGCTTTGATGAGCATAAAAATGGGAAGTGAGCCTTGTTCTCGTTTCCTTTCCACTCCACATCCAGGAGTAGCAAGCCCCGTGGGCTCCAGCTCCCATTCCCATCTCCACCACCTCATCATGTCTTGGTCTCCCTGCCTCCACCCTTGTCCCACTGCAACCAGTTTTCCACCCAGCAGTCAAGTAGACCTGAAAAAGCAAATCAAATCATGCCAGACCCCTACTTAAAATTTCCTATTGGTTTTCCATAACAACCAGGATAAAACCCAAACTCTTTTTCACGGCCTCCCAAATCCTCCATGATCTTAACCTAGACTCTGATTTCATCTCTTACAGTCTCCGCTTCTTTCATTATATTCCCACCAGTCTAGCTCCCCCTTATATTGCTCAAAGTTTCCCTTCCAAAGGAATTTTGCCTGAGATACTCTCCTCCAATATTTTAAAGGGCCAGCCCCTTCACATCCTCCCTTCTCAGCTCAAATGTCACCTCCTTGAGAGGCCTACTCCAGGCCCATTCTAAAGTGGCCTCCCAGCTGGATGCTTTCATGCCAAGATGGTCTCCCTGCCCACTGAGTCCCACAAGCCACAATCATTCTCCACTCCTCTAGTGTTCATTCATTCCTGCCACCCGAATCCAGGACTAGACCCAGATCTTGGCCTTCCACAAGCCTGGTTTTGCAGCCTTTCCTTTGAATTAACAAGCTACCCCACTGTCTACCAGTGAATTCCTTTTTTGCTAAATTTAGGCAGAGGTGGTTTTCATCACTTGCAACTAAAATCTCTAACGACAACAGTCTCATTATTAGGATGCCAAGAAAATGTGCTTTACTGTACCTGAAGAATGCTTTAGGCTGATAAAATAATTAGCATAATGATAATTGAGGAGAGGATAATGAGAGTAAATTAAAAACACTGAGCACTGTATTAGTTAGTATGTAGGTTCTAGAATGTACAAAGACCAGAAAAAAAGAGTAGATTAAACAAGACAGATTTTTATTTCTTTAATAGTCTGGATATAAGGAGTCGAGAGCTATTTGGGTAGCTCTATGTTATCTAGCTAGGTCCCTGGCTCCTCCTATCCTGTCACTCAGTAGCCTCAGCCTGTGGCTTCTGCCTTATGGGTCAAGTGGCTGCTTCAGCTCTCAAGTGGGAAGAGAGAAGACGGCTGCTGGCCTTTCCTTTTAAGGCCTCGATCCAGGAGTTGCTCCCATCCCAATGACCAAAACTTTGTCCCGTGGCCATGCCTAGCTGCAAAGGAAGCTGGGAAATAGAGTCTTTAACCGGGAAGTTGTATGCTCCCTTCTAGTCACATCCTGCCAGGATAACTCCATCCTGATTGGTAGCATTTTACATTTACGCAGAGTCTTGTGTTACGGAGTTCATCTGGTTCCTCTGCCCATGCTGTTCTTAGGACCCCTCACGTGTCTGTGAACATGTGGTCCATTCCTTGGTACTGCTTCCTCATACTCTGTGCATCCACCACATTTTGCCAAGGCACTTGCCTAGCAATGGGCTCCCCTTCCTGCCTCCACGTCGGTCATTGCAATGGGCGTCTCTGTGCATATCCCCTTGGACTGAATGAGCAGTTCTGTGGGATCTGCACCCAGAAAAGGAGATGCTGGGTCATCGGTTATGTGAATGGGTGCATGGCCAGGTTGCTCTCTGGCATAGCTGCTCCCCGACTTCACTCCCACCAGCAGCCACGGGAGCTTCTATAGCCCCAAGGAAGGTCTTTTCTTCACCTTCATCGGAACTGTGGTTGGGCATCTGTTGCTTCCCACGGCCATATCATGCTTCCCTTTTCTGGTCACTGTACCCTGGTATTCTTTTGGGGGAGCTACCTGCCTCTGATTCTCAATCCCTGTGATTCAGATGGGACTGACCTTGCTCTCTCACATCCTGGTTTGACCACATGACCGAACACTGGCCAATCAGCATTGTGTTTCTCCCAGTCAGGTCAAGGCACATAACTCAAGCTGGGACAAATTATAGCCAACCCAGGACTTTTCCTGGAACTGTTGCTGGAAAAGCATTCTCTCTCCCCACACCCTCTCACTCCCCCACCCCGGGGGTGGCTAAGCTAGTAAGTCTGGAGCTTCTGAAGGCCATCATTGCTACTATCTCAGGGGAGAATCTGCTTGAGGGTGAGGCCTTTGCAGGAGAAAACATAGCTGAGAAATGATAACTAAATCTCCATGTGCCCCCTGGAACCAACCATGCCTGAAGCTGATGTGCCCTGAAGCTGACATTTACATAAGCCATAAATTCCTTTTCTGCTTACGCCAGTTTGAGTTGCATTCAGGCTACTCATAGCCAAAAGAATCCAGACTAACTCACAGCCCTTGCACCGCCCATCCTGCTGCCAAGCACACTATAGGTCACAGGACAAATATTTGCTGAATGAATGAGTGAGTCCATGTGTGAGAATAAATGAGACAAGAGACACATGTGATGTATAAATACTCCAATGAGCTCTCCAAGAGTTTAGATGAATACTTCTGGGAAGGCCTATAAGTAAGAACATGGGCTTAAAATTTTTCTTTTGCTAAATTCAAATTCTAAAGCAAAACAAGACATAGGTAAGCTCATTCACTATACTTCGATTTTGTTTCTCCTGCTCTCAGACAAACAGGTAATCATCATTAGGTAACTTAAAACCCAGCCACATTCCCCCCAGAGGGACTGGGACCAGACAAGCAGGCGCAAGACCTTCTCTCCTGCAGCTTCCCAGGGATGTTTTCCTTTGTGCTTTTTTTTTTTTTTTAATGAAAAGTGCATTGCCGTAGGCACTGAGAAACCTTAAGAGTGAGCACCTCATTGTCACCCATCAGACCGTGATTTGAACTAAAATTAGAATTTGATATTTTTTGGCCTTTGGATTTTTTTATTCATTTAAATGTAATGTGTGGGGCAGGGGTGAGGAGGGACCCCAAAAAATGTCATACTTGTATTTGATTTTAAAATTACCAAAGGTCAAGCAGAACAGGAGGACTCATAGAACAGGCCAGTGTCCTTTCCACCTCTGACCAATGCCCCAGTCGCCTTCTCTGGAGGTAGCCACATCACTAGCTTTTCTTGTCACTTCCCAGAGGGTCTCTCTGCATGTACAAGCTCTATTAGTCAAGGTTGTCAACTGCCAAGGAACAGAGACCTACGATGGCTAAACTAAGCTGCAGGAGGATTTATTGGAAGCCTATGGGAGCTCACAGAATCACAGGAGTGACAAAAAAAAAAAAAAAAAAAGAAAAGAAAGAAGCAGCAGAAAAAGAGGGAGCCTAAGCATGGAAAATTTTGTTCAGGAGAGTACTGCCGCCACCACTGGACACATTTTCAGCCAGACGCTGCCCCTGCCTGAGCACACACCGATGCTGATTACCGACCACCACATGCAGGGGGAATCAAAACTCCCCGTCCACTTACCTTAGCATCACTGGCTCAAGAACCGAAACTCCTGGGCAGGCACGTCTGATTGCCCGGGTCATGTGCCCCTGGCCAGGTAGTGGAGAGAAAGGTCTATTTGTAATTTTGAGAAATCTGGCTACATTTCTTTCCAAGAGATCATTTCAGTCAATGCCTTTATCGATAATCAGGAAGAATTTATGTTGTGCGATGTCAAAAGAGCATAGATGAGATTTTGAACCAAGAGTGGATGAGTTGTTATTTTATTTTATTTTTTTTGCATATTCTATAGCATTGTGAAAGAGGCTACAAGCATCAAACAAGTCTCAGTGGGGTCGTACAAATCCCTACAGGATTCAGGATCCCTTTATAGTCCTGGATAAGAGGAGAAGGAAGCCACCTGGATAATACTGTTGTAATTGGCCCCCCATGGCTCGTAGGTGATCCCTTTGAAGATGAGCCTCTGCAATGGGAAGGGGTCTGATTTGTTTTTATCTCTGTTTTTAAGCCTTGAATTTCCAATTCATTAAAAAAGAAATCCTGGGGGTATCAGCTCTCAAGGAGCCCATTAAGATTTGACTTTGGGGAACGGGCTTTTGAATTGCCAAGCAAAATGAAGTCTTAAATATAATTATGGCACTGTACTGTTGTGTCTAAGTGGCGTAAGAAATGAATCGTTAGGAATGTTTGGGGCTATAAACAGCAGGAAAGTTCATTAAGAGTGGCTTATATTTTCTCCCCAGATGAGGAATCTGGAAGCAGGTAGCTGCTGTTGCTGCATGGATTATATGAGAGCCAGCTACTCTGTGATCATCTTGGCCTTTTTCTCATGGGGCAGCAAAATGGCTGCTACCGCTCCAGGCATCACAGCAGTGTTCAAGGCAGGAAGAGGCAGGGGAAGGGCCGGAACCAGTTGTGTCTGTCCCTTTTATCAGAAAGCAAACATATTCCTGGAAATGCAGCAGCATAGTTGGCAACCACAAGTGCGAAGGATCTTTCTAGTTTCTCAAATACGAGGAAGAAGATAGTTAGAGGCTGGGAACAGTAGCCCAGTTGGCTGTATCTGCCACAAGAAACATCAGAGAAGCCATAATATTTTTGGAATATTGAAATCTCTCCTCCTTCCTTCAGCTCTTGCACCTGAATGATGGCCACTGCATAATTTTTCGTGTCTGTGTACATCCACGGGAGACTTAAGAGTAATTCGCTATGTGAGCTATTAAAGGTTATTAAAACGTGGTATTCATGAACTAAAATTAGCCAATTTATCCAAGCTGTTCTTCTGCCAAGTCCGTCTGGCTGCCACTCAAGGCTTGATGGCCTTGCCTTTGTACAAAGAGCTGAAATTCCTACAATTTAAGGAAAAGACACTTTGTTATCAGCGTTATCTTGAATTGGTTATGCTTCTGAATAGCTGCCTCTATTCCCTGTGTACAAAAGGATATCATACCCTATTGTGGGTTGAATTGTGTCTTCTAAAAAGATATGCTCAAGTTCTAAGCCCTGTATCTGTGAATATGACCTTAGTTAGAAATAGGGTCTTTGCAGATATAATTAGTTCAATTAGGAGGAGGTCGTATTGAATTAGAGGGGGTCTTAATCCGATGACGGGTCTTCTTACGAGAAAACAGACCCTTGTGCACTGCTGATGGGACTGCAAAATGGTGCAGCCACTGTGGAAAACCGTTTGGCACCTTCTCAAAAAATTAAGCATAAAATTATCTCATGACCGAGCGATTCTACTCCTAGGCAGACCCTGAAAAGAACGGAAACCCTCTGTCCACATAAAAACTTGTATGAGAATGTTCATAGCAGCATTCTTCATAATAGCCCCAAAGTGGAAGCAACCCAAATATCCATCAAACGATGAAATATTATCCAGTCACAAAAGGGAAGTGCTGATGCTTGCTTCCTGAATGAACCTTGAAACATTATGCTGAATGAAAGGAGCCAGTCACAGAAGACCACATATCGTAGGAGTCCATCTATGTGAAATGTCCAGCATAAGTAAATCGAGGGAGTCAGAAAGTAGATTCATGGTCGGCAGGGGCGGAAGCAGGGGGCAGGGGGAACAGGGAATGACTGCTAACGGGTGTGGGGTTGCCTTTTTGGGTGATGAAAATGTTCTAGAACTGGGTAGCTAGAGGAGATAGTTATATAATGTTGTGACTCTGCTCAAACCCCGTATGGCTAATTTTATGTTGTGTGAATTTCACCTCAGTTTAGAAGGAGGAGGAGGAAGAGAAGGAAGAGGGAAAAATAAAGAGAAAGAGCCTTAACGGCTATTGCTGGTGGCCGTATGGAAGAAATTCTTACATACCTGCATATTGTTATGACATTTGAGCAGTCTCTGTAACGTCTCTGAGGGGTAGGTTCCACTCTTAGGAGCCAGTATGTAAGGATAGGTGTGTAAGAAGATGCATGCAGCGTTGTTTATAGTGGCAAAATGGCAAACAAAGTAAATATCCGTCTGTAGAAAGGGGTGGAGTGGATCATAGTATAGCCATAGTACGGAATACTGCACACCATGAAAATGCTTTCTGCCTGGTGACCCGCAGGGATTTCCATGTGAAACTGTTAAATGAGAAAAGCAGAGGGTAGAAAAGTGAGGGGAACATCATCCTATTTATTTAAACTCCTGTGCATCCAGTATATTTATGTGTGTGTATTCATGCATATATATATATATTTTTTTCTTTATATATTTGTATTTGTGTCCAAATACATGTGTGTATATGCATTTGTACGAAATTACATAGGCATGGAGAAAAAGTTGAGAGTGTATAAACTAGAGATGAGGAAGGAGGAGGAGGAAAAGAAGAAAAGAAGTCAGAGAAGCCAACCAGAAAAAGAAAAACCAAAAAGAGTTTACTAGAAAAGGAACTCCCTCCCAGTATATAAGACATGGTCACCTTTATGATTTTACATGAAATTATATACATGTACAAAAACTTTGCGGATGGGGGAGGGGAAATTGAGGGGTGGTGGTCAGAAGTTACGAACTTCCAGTTTTAAGATAAAGGAGTAGTAGGAACAGAATGTGCCGCACGACGACCGTAGCTACCACAGCTGTCTGATACGTCAGAAAATTTTTAAGAAAGTAAATCCTACAAGTTCTCATAACAAAGATATTTTTTTCTTTTCTCTTTTTTTCTTTCTTTTTGTTGTATCTCTATGAGAAGATGGATGTTAGCTGAACATGACAAATGTGCCATTCATTTAATCATATAAGTAAATCATACCATCATGCTGTATGACTTAAATTTAAACAGCGATGTATGTCAATCATTTCTCAATAAAACTGGAAAATAACTTTTAAATCATCTAAGACCATGCCACCCTGAACAAGCCCAATCCCGTCTGATCTTGGGAGCTAAGCAGGGTCAGGCCTGGTTAGTACTTGGATGGGAGACCACCTAGGAAGACCAGGTGCTGTCGGCGTAAAAAATAAAAAACAAGGGATTGTAAACTGACCAGGTCCTTGCAATCTGTGAGGTCAACCAAAGGTTGCCTCGCCTAAAAAATAAAAAAATAATTTTTAAATCATAAACTTACTTTAATTGCACTATAGTCAATTAAATGAAACTTAACACAGAATTAGAATTACTGTTTCTTTGGCTTTATTGTTATCAGTTAAGCTGGGGTGTCTTCCTCACGTACAGTGTAAAGATGTGTATTTGCATGGTCAGTGTTTCTGGCATATCGTTTTCCACTTATTTGTCATTAGAAAACGTATGCGTCTGGTGGACGCCCTGGAAGGGTCTCAAGGACCCTCAGGGGTTTTTGGGCCACACTTTGGAAACCACTGGTTTAGATCAATCAAGAGTCTCTCCCTGGGCTATGAAGGGGCTTAACCCTTACCCCCAGCTCTACGTAGCTCAACTTTCCTGTAAACACATGGCTGCTTCCATTCCTGAACAAAATCACAGATCTCTTATTAAAGAAAAAGAGTGGAGTGGTTACTGGGTAGGCAACCCACAGTATTTGCCACACATTTCTCTATAGTGGTGATTTTCAAAGTGATTTGAAGGTATCCCACAGGAAGAAATTTATTTTTTTATTTTATTTTATATTTTAATTTAATTTTCCCCAAGCTTTATTGAAATATAATAGACAATGAGTTGCTCATGCAGAAGAAATATATTTTAAATACACTGCACACATGCACACAGCAGAAAGGCTTTATAAAATAATACTTAGCTTTACAACATACAGTGCACTCTGATATTTTCTATTCCTTCTAATCTCTCCTATTTCATTAAAAAAAAAGTGCTGGCCATAACCCATTAAATTTGTTTCATGACTCACTAATGGGTCATAAACATGAGTGTGAAAAATACTGCTCTCTAAGGACCTGTTGATTGATTGGATCAAGGGGCAGGACCGAGGTATCCAAAAGAAGGGAATTCAGTAAGAATTATCCCAAAAGTCGGCCGGGGAAATTCCGTCAGTTGCCCATGTTGACCCTGCCCTTTTCCTTATTGCCTGTATTAATTCCTTTATGTTTAGCAGAAGGAAGTAGGATTAACTCAAATGATCTTAAATTAAAAAAAAAAAGAAAGAAATTTACTGAGTCAGAATTGGAAACCCAGGCGCACCTTCAGGCACTGCTGGAACCAGCTGCTCACATGGTGGGTATCGGGCAGTCTCTACCTATGAACTCTGGTGTTCTTCATGTTGCCATCAGTCTCAAGTGCTAGTGGGCACCTTCAGCATCCCAACCTCAAAAGTGCAGAGAAAAGAAAACTATATTTTCTCAGTAATTCTAGAGAATTACTAGTGTTGGCCATAGAAGCTGAGGTTACATTTCCACCTTAGGAAGGGGGTGTTGAGGTCATCTGTACCCAAGGTAAATGAGTGTGGACGTCCACACGGGATTATACAAGAATGTTCGTACGAGCTCTTTTCATCACAGCAAAAAAACGTCCATGGGTTGGTGAATGGATAAACAAATTGTGCTTATATTGACACAGGGACTTTACTCTGTTCACTTTTGTATTCCTCGTACCTGGAATAGTGGCCTGCCTGGCACAGAGTAGGGTGCTTAATGAGATCTTGTGATGGTTCTTGATCCTAAAATTTGAATAGACAGCATCAATAATCATGTGATTGTGCAAATAGTTTTCACTATAGAACAACCATGTTATTGGACCAAAAGGAAAGAAAATGAAACTTTCTCCATGGTGCCATCTTCCACCAGCTGGTCCTGGACTCAGGGCTGCAGTAACATCTCCCATTGTCCCAAAGCATGGTGGCACCTTTCTACCAAAGGAGCCGGCATGGTCCAGCTCACAGCAATGGGTTATACACGTCTCTTCCCAACTCCACGTTCCGTGACTTCATGTTGGAAGCTTCAAACTGGCCCAGGCAGGGGTATGTATGTCCCACCATTGGAAAACACAGCAAATCAAGGTTTCTCTCCAAGAGCCCATCGTTAAACCTTCGTCAGCACATCACTGTTTACTGTCACTTCCAATCCCTGGCTACCTCTCGGCCTCCTGTGGGCTTCTCGAATCTTCCATCGCCTGTGTCACCAGGTCCCTGCGCCAAATTCTCTCTAAGAGTATTTATTCTGCCTTCACTAACAAGGTACTAAGCTTGTTGACAGAAGAGATGCATTTCTTTCACCTTTTGCCTTTAGGACATTCTAGATCTTTAATAATATAATTTGTGTAAAAAACAACAACAACAACAAACTTACGTTCTCCTTTATGGCATGTTTAATAGAGCCTGTTGACTTTACGTTCTAATTTTTTGATCTTATGTCTTCCTGGGCCTGCTGCCCATATGTCATGCATTCCTAGGTTAATCCAGCATCTCTTCGCATACCAAGACTTCTGCTTGCTTTGGTTTCCATTTTCATTTTTCTGGCCTACATCTTGAATTCATTTTGGTTAGAATTATGCTTGTTTGATATGAAAATGTAGGTCGAAAGCACATTTTGCTAGAAAAATGTTATCTCTGTATTGTGAAAGATTTCCTTGCCCTGATACTCCCAAACGCTGATTTGGTCTTTGGCCATGTTTATTCTATTTTCCAGCATCTTTATGACTACAAAATGTTTTCTAAGAGTCATCTTTTTAATTTCCAAGAACCATTTCTGGTTGTCTGGTTGCTTCTCTTTCATTACAGACTGTTCTTGTTCTGAGGTGCCTTCTTTATAAATAAAGTCAGAGATGACATATATCTATAGACAAAATACATCCAAAAAAAGTTTTTTTTTTTTCCCACAAATAACATTGCAACAACAATCGCAATAACAATAACCAAGGCAATAACCATCCTTCAGACATACTGGGTTGGGGAGGCTGTAGGAAAACAGACACTGGCATACCTCGCTAGTGCAAAATGATATAACCCTTAGGAGGATAATTTACCAACATGTATCAAAAGTACACCGGCATTTTCCCCTGGACCCAGCAATTCCACTTTTAGGTATTTATTATGTTACAGGTACACCTGCACACAAAGTGGGCACCGAGTTCTTCATTACTGCATTACTGGCTATTGCAGGGGTAGAAACAAGCAGATTCCATCCGTGGGAATGGCATAACCACACGAGGAATAGCGTGTCGTGATAAGGAATAAGGAAGCTCTATTTTTACTGACAGGGGATGGTCAACAGAATACGTTGTTGGATGAAAAAGCAAGGTGCAGGAAAAATTTATACCGGATACCACCTTTCGTAGAAGGAGGCTAAATATTTATATCTGCTCAAAGAAATGCAGGAAGCATGCTCAAGAAACTGGCAGAAGTGTTTGCCAACGGCAGGGGGAGAGGGAGGAGCTGGGGGACAGGGATGGATGGAAGTCAGTTCTCCCCGCGTATTCCTTTTTGGGTCACTTTTCTTTCTGAATCTTATGAATGTATTTTCTACTAAAAAATTAAATAGTCAAAAAATTGAAAGCCAAAATCTATTGAGCACATGTAATAAGTGCTCAATGGCTCTATGCTGAGGGCGTTTTATGTATCGTCTCATTTAAACCTCACACGGAGAAGCAGGAGGGAAAACCTCAGTTTACAGAGGAAGCTGGAGCTGAGGGAAGTTGAGTTACGCTGGTTAGTTGTGACTCTGTCACTGAGATCTTTGCTCTTAACCGCTAGACTGAACCACAGCAGTTATCACTCACCACCACCCACAATCTACCTCCCCATTGTATATGTAATTTTCATTTTCTCGTGTCCCCACACTGTCCCTACCAAAACGAATACAAAATTGCTGTGTAATTGGGTGTTGGGTGGATGTGAGTTCATATTTGAGAGGTATCATATCTAACCATAGCGAAGAGAGCAGAGAGGGGTGGGATTTGTACTCTTGTCACTTGGACCGGGAAAGAGAACTGCAATGTCAAACGACTGATTGAGATCAGATGCCCCAAGGTAGGTATAAAAAAAGATGACTGCTCTTGACGCAATTTCAATTTGAATTGATATTTAAAAAAAAATTGATAACGTATATTTTCATAAACTTAAAAAAAATGCGACTGAATTCATTGCCCCCTCTTTAGAAATTTTAACAGGTGTTTATCAGTTTTCTGTGGCTGCTGTAAGAAAACCCCACCACACACGTGGTGGCTTAAGATGACAGACATTTATTCTCTCACGCTTCTGGAGGCTAGAAGTCCAAAATTAAGGTGTCCGCAGGTTTATTCTGGAACCTCTAAGGGAAGATCCATTTCATGCCTCCCTCCTGGCTTCCGGTGGTCACCAGCTATGCTTGGTGTTCCTTGCCTGTGGGTGCTTCACTCCAATCTCCGCCTCCGTTGTCACATGACCTTCTTCTCTGTGTGTCTGCATGTCTCTTCTTGTAAGGACACAAGCCATTGGCTTAGGACCCACTTTAACCCGACATGACCTCATCTTAATGATGGGATTCAAAACGCGCTACTCTAAGATGTGGTACTTTGGCACATGGAATGTTTGAAGCTGAAGGAATTTGAGAAGCAGGTGGTACAGGAAGGACTTGCTGACCTTCTCCGTAAGCAGGTCATAAGACCCTCATGAGAGAGGTGCCCTCCCTCCACCTCTGATGACCTTAAGGAACATCCTTATCTCTGAAGATGGAGGGTTGAGGAGAAGCATCTGAAAGAACAGGCCTCGCTCGGTTTCCCCCAGTTTCCTACTCTTAGCTCATGCCCCCTTTTTGTCTTATTACATTTTCCTAGTACTCTACGCATCATCAAACCTAGTACAGAAACACTCACGTTTTGGGTCTTCATTTCCTTATAAAGGCTCCCGTGTCACGTAAAACTTGTTAGATAAATTTGTATGCTTTCTCTTGTTAATCCCTTTTGTTACAAGGGCCTCAGCTGAAATTTGGAAGGGTAGCATGGAAAGATATTTCCCCCGTCTCCATTATATTATTTCCCTCTTTTCCAAAGGTCACCTTCTGAGGTCCCAAGTGGACGTTACTTTGGGGTGATACTATTCAACCCAGTAGAAGTGAGGGTTTATGTGAGTGAGCTCTAGAAAGTCCAAGTCTGATTCCTTCCCTCAGCACCCAAAATAGCTGCCTATGAGGTGCTCAGTAAGATCATGTTTTGATGGCAGTTGATTCTAAAATTTATGTACATGGCACATAAAACACCGTTAAGTCAAACTCGCAGTGCTCTGATTTCCTCTGGGGAAACTCCCCCTTCTTTATGCTCAATCCACGCTGCGGGGAGGGACCGACCGGGCTCTTTAGCTCTAGGAGAGGGCATGTGACCAGGCCTGGTCCATGAGGATATTCTGACATCCTGACCACAAGGATTGGTTCAAGAAATAAGACCATGACCAAAATCGAGCCTATCAGAGCCACTGAGACTCAGTGCTGATCTTTTCCTGGAGCCATGAGCACCAAGTTCCCCTTTGCAGAGATTACCAAACTGATTATAAAGCTGAAGGTTCAAGGGCCCCCCCAAGAGGAGAGAGTCTCCTCAAGTAAGAAGTCAAAACAGAGGAAACCAGGTCCAAGGGATGGACAGCACAGTCTCCTAATGGCATTGTCTGAGCTCCTGGATCCAGCTATACCTGAATTCAGTCCTTCATCCGGACTCCCAAGGATAAGCCAAAAACTCTCTTTTATGCTTAAACCAGCTTGAACTGAGGTTCTGTTATCTGCAACTAAAGAGGGCCCTAACGGAACTTTATTTTCTTTGGGGATTCCAGTTTATGCCTTGAGGGTGGGTACGAAGAAAGGATATGCTAGTGACGTAGGGAAAAGAACGTTCCTTTCACTTAAAAAAGAGCTAGAAACAGATTAATGACTTAGAAGGGCCTTTGCGAGAACTGGTATCAGGCTCAAGGTGTCGAGTCATGATCGAGACGAAATAGCACTTTGCCTATAGGATAGGAGGGAATTCACTTTTCTGAGTCTCAGTCTTCTCATCTGTCTTATAGGGATAAACACTGTGCCAGGTTCTCAATGTTACTGTGCTAAATATTATTATCTTGTTATTCCTCCTTTTCGCTGTAGATGGGAGTTCCATATGGTCGAGAATTCTTGTGGATTTAAATTCCCTTCCTGTCATCTAGAGCTTTCCTCATTTATGTAAACACAGAACTTATTGACCAACACACTACATGCCTGTCGACCTGGAGGAAGAGGGGCTCAGCTGCAAATCCCACCTCTGCCCTTGCTCAGTGTTCGTTAACCCTCTGAAGCTTAGTTTCAGTAAAGGGGCATGATAAAACCTGCTTTAAAGTGCAAAGGAAAGGACAGAAAAATACGCAAAAGAAAAATTAAAAACACAAGAAGAAGGTAAAAGAAGAGAATGGTGTACAAGACGGAGACACACAGTAGGTGTTTCGTGGTTGTTTGTCCCACCTGCCCTCTCTTGGGGCCGCAGACCGGAACCCCACTCTGCAGTCGGGGTGTTCTTCCTCTGTTACTTGGCTGAGTTGAACTCGCACTGCTTCCTTTCTCCTTAAATATCTTTTCCTCTGGACAGGATGTTCCTGAAGGGGGTCCCAACGCAGAGCAGCTCCGCTAACTTTAGTTTGCTATTTTCAGCCTGGATTTCTTCCTGGGCAGACCAGCCCCGAACAGAGTATTCTCCCAGGTTGGATGTTTCTTGCTCGATGCACCAGGGTTTTGTGGGACACGAAAGCTTTGTTTCACTAAGACCTGAGCCTGAAAACCAGGTGTGCGTTTGGGGTAGAGAGCCTCGTCCTGTCTAAAAAACCCTAAACTACAGAAGATAGGGCGTGATGCATGGCTCCCTGCATTCTGTTTTTGAAGCAGGTAGGAGAGGAAAAATCCCTCCTCAGAATTGTCTCTCCAGGGGACAGAGAAGCTGAGATACTCAGCCATTGACTCCTGTGTCGCGTTGGTTGAGGATGACCCACGGTGGCACCAAGTCCCTGGCACCTTTTCTGGGCTGCCCTGGAGCCTGTGTCAGGCTAAGACACCAGGTATGCGAGGCGAAAGGCTGAGAACATGCCCACTCTGCCAGCATAGTTGTTGCCGATCTCAGAGGCAGGCCAGGGGGACCTGGGGCGGGGTACCAAGAGCATTGGCAACAAAGAATACATCTATTGGCTTGAGGAACTGGGAGTACAGGGGAATTCCGTTTTCAGGCCATGCGGGATCAAGGACCTCAAGTAATGCCAGCAGGACGTGGCTTCTCGCCGCATTTCGTTCTTCCCCTGTGTTCACTTCACTCTCTACAGGTGCCTCTGGCAGCTGAAGCCTTCCGGTCCAGGAACCCCAGTGGAGCTGAATGCCTCTTTTCTAAGACTGGAGCTGACCCTCATGCCCAGGCCTGCTCTGTGGGCAGGACGCTGTGGCCCTCTGATCAACCAGGGCTAAGCACACGCAGTGGTGGGCTGATGAAACGTCTAACAACTGGCTTTTGGGGAACGTAAAAGCTTCGGTTTGTAGTGTTGGCCACTTTCTGTGGTGTAAAGACTCCCGCCCTGGCCAATTTAAGTTCCCAATATGACATCAGCTAGTTCGCACCATCCGCTCTTGTGAGCCTGTTCGAGCAGCTCAAGCACGCCCGTGGGTCACGTGCTGCCCCTTTAGCCCAGGAGTTGAGCTGCCGCGTGCATTCCACAGGGACCGAGAGTGGGAAAGAGGGGTTTCCTTAAAGGAAAATCAGGGTGCTGTGATGAGGATAAGAGTGAATAGATGCTGGAGTGACAAAAGCAACCGGTGTCCACCAATTATTCTGTAGCTTTAGTGCTGAATAAGAAACGACCTCAACATCTTTTAATCATGAGCCTTTATCCTCCTGTTCCTGGGTCTGCAGGTCTTCGCTGGGCCCAGCTGGGCAATTCTGCTTCGGGCTGCAGGTGCTCTGGGCTGCGTCTGCTTCATATCTTCCTCATCCCCCTGGACCAGTGGCTATTTGGGCCATGTTCCTCTTAAGGCACCCACAGGAGCTCCAGAGGCCAAGTCAAACTGTGCAAACGTATGGGGGGCTCTGCCTATAGGACACTTGCTCACATTCCATTGACCAAAGCAGGTCACGTGGCCAAGCTCATCAGTGGGACTGGGGATTACATCTGCCCACAGTGGGAGGCCTGCACTCGGGGCTCACAGGTTAGTGACAAGCTCCTATACGTATTGTTTGTTGTGATTCTGCAATTCTCTCTGTTCACTTAACACCTTAGGACATTTATCCTCATCAACTGGCTCAGATCTAACTGGTTCTTTTTACTATTTGCATCGAATTCCGTGGTATAAACATGCCACAATTTGTCAACCGTTCCGCTAACGGATGGATGTCAGGTCTTTTACCTTTCTTGGTGTGTTTGTTTCAAAGGATTCTGCAGTAAGCATCCTGGCACATATATCTTCACACGTCCTCTTTTCTATGGCAGAGGGCAGCAAACTACTTTTCACAGACCAAACCCAGCCCAGCACCTGTTTTTGTAAATAATTTTTCAAAGCTGTTGGAACGCAGCCAAACTCATTCATTTACATAATGTCTCTACCTGCTTTTCCACTCTACGTTAGCAGAGCTGAGTCATTGAGACAGAGACCGGGTGGCACACAAACACTTTTGCTCTGGCCCTTTACAGAGAAAATTTACTAATCCCTGTTTCATAGTGTTTGCCAATGGAAGACCCTCAGTATGGAAATGCTGGTTAAAGGAAAAAGGGAATGCACTAAAAATATTAATAAATATTAATATAATTACCTTCCAACAGTTATTATTTTTAAAAGTTATACATGCCTGTTGTAAAAGTGTATGGAGATGGAAGCCCACTCCTCCATTGCAACCACTGTTATCGGTTTGGTGAAGTTCCAATCAATACGATCAATGCAGATACACACAGTTTCTTTCTTTCTTTAAAAAAACAATATAAGAAGAAGAATGGGATCAATTTCTTCCTGTAGCTATATCCCTGATGTCCTTCTGTACTGTTCCACCCTCTTTCTGGTGGCTCATTTCCAAAGTGATCTCTGCACGTGTTTGGACACAAAAAAATCCCAGCAGCCAGTGCCCCTACCCACAGAATTTCATGTAAGTCAACACACTGAAACCCAGAATATTTGTTGGCTTCGAGAAGCTAATAACCACAGATTTTCATGCCCTATGTCCTCGAAGAAGCCATTTTCACACGGCTCTTGTGCTTCAGGTCATCCAGTGGCTTCCCATTTCACTGAGTTAAAAATTCAGAATACTGATCGTGGCCTCCAAGCCTCTCTCCTCTCGGGCTCTGCTCCTTCTTTCACTTCCTCAAAGTTACACCAAGCCCTTTCCGGTCTTGTCTTGGCTTAGTCAGAACTCTTTCAGTTACAAGAGACAGAAACCAATTCAAACTGGCTCAAGCCTAAAAGAGCGTATAGGCCCATGCAATGGCAAAGTGCCAGGGAGGGCTGGACAGACGTAGATGGCTCTAGTGTCCATTGGCTGCCTTCAGTCTCTGCTGTAATATCTTCATTCTCGGTCTCCCACAAAGGGATCTGAAACCGTCTCTGAGCTTGCATCCTAATGAATCCTAATGAGCTAATGTAATGGAAGGAGCATTCTCACTTCCTCTCAATTGCAAAGGTCCTGTGAATAACACTCATGCCATCTGCTGGGGTCAAGTGACCACCCCTGAGCCAATCACTGTGGGTACAATTGGGTAAGGTGCACTGATTAGTCAGTCCTGGTCTCCTGTCCCTCACCCACCCAACCAGCACCAAAGAAGGAATCAATCAGCCCCATCTGAAACTCAAGCACTGCTGTCAGGGAGTTCCCCAAATGGAAACCAAGATACCGTTACCCAAAGAATGAAGATGGCGAGGGGCCAGCAGATACAACAGTCGTGCGTGGTAGGCCCCTGATCCATATGGTTCCTTCTGCCTGCGACACCCTGGCCCTACTTTTCACAGCGACAGCAACGTTCTCACTCACGGCTCTCATAAAAAGAGAGAAGAGACTGAAAATGACCCAAATGTTTATTAAAATAAGAGATTGGCAGGACTGGTGGTTTTCAAAATGAGGTTCTATGATCAGCAGCAGCACCTGGGAATTTGTCCCAAATGCAAGCTCCCAGGCCCTGCCCTGGACTTACGGGGGTGGGGGGCAGCAGTCTGTTTCCACAAGGCCTCCAGGTGGTGCTGACGTACACGTGCGTCTGAGACCCAGCGGGTTAGAAAGTTAATGTTCAATCATACCACAGAAAGCTAGTGGGTATTTTAGTTTCAGAAACCGTTTTCTTAGAGGCTTAAATCTGAATAAGAGCAAGTTGCTCATTCATTACACAAGCAGCAGTCACTTTTCTGGTGCTGAACTCAGTCATGCAGGTTGTTTCATGCCATCGCTGCTGAGGTTCTGTGGCAGCCACGACAGGTGAGCTCCCTCGACATCCGCCCTTAAAACTCCCTCACCTAGAAACCAGACAAGACAGCTAAACATGAGGTTTGCCAGCCCGCTCCCCTCTTGAAGGTAGGGGTGGCTATATAAAAGGAAACCTGCGGAGGGGGTCCTGGAGAAGATTTTGTTCCCCTCTCCCAACATAAATAGGGGCACGAGCAACCAGCAGTGCCCTTTTTCATTCCCTGTTGTTTTTGTCTGGAGCATGGATGTGGCCACCTTGCATTCAGGAGCTGAAAACTAAAATGATGGAGCAAGAAAGTAGAAGGAGCCTGAGACATTGATGGTCTCTCTGAGTCATTCCAATAACCTTGGACTGCCACCAGTTGGTTTCTTGTCTGGGGAGAAAAAGAATCCACTTTTGTTTAGGCCGCTGTATGTTGGGCTTGTGTGTTACTCGCACCCAAATGCCTTCCTAATGTAATATGGGCCGTGCTTAGGACCTACTGTCTTTTCAGACCCTGTTTGAGACTTAAAAAAAAAGGCAAATGATTGACTCTCCAATACCAAGAGAAAAACCTAAGATAGAAATCAATATGACTATAAAATGGAATTTTATAACGGCATGATTGATTGTGAAGTTCAGCCTTCACAAAGAGGCCCCAGTATACGGAAAGCGATTTGTGGGTTAGATTACCTCACTTTGCAAAAATGCAAAGTGATGTGTACTAAATGCCAAGAAGCCATGGCCCAGAGCAAACTCAGTGAATGATAATCTAATCATTTAAATTACAAAAGTCATGTCAAAAGGTTCTACAGCAAGCAAAATTATTACTGCAGGACGTGAGTGTGTTTCAGAGTCCCTTCCAAGACACGAGGTGGGACATTCCAAAGTCAAGGTCCTTAAAACTGGACTCGTTTTGTCACACATAAGTGTGCTTTTCAGGGTGACCGTAGGACATCCTCTCTAGAGTTTGAAAAAATTTATTATTCTTTAAACCAATTAAATATCCAAGCTCCTAAAATGAGAAAACTTTGTAAAAATGAACTTTAGGAACAGGTAGACTGAGTGAGTAGTTTTTTTGTTTGAAACATCAACCCTCCCAGGGAAGATACTATGAATTGTCCCCAATACAGCTCCTGCCTTTCCCTATGTTATTTAGACCTCTATTGTTTTGCATTGTCTGTTAATTATGGCCAAAATGAATTTAAATGGATAACTAGCTCCATTTAATTTATGAAAGAAAATATTTTATTGAAAGTGGTGATGGTTACACACCTGGATACTATTGCCCAAAACTTATGGACTCTTAAAATGGGTGGATAAATACAGCTGGGGAGAAAAAATTTTTAAAAACCCAAACATTTCTTTTGAAATGTAAAGAAAAAATATCTATAAGTCAGGATTCTCTAAAGAAAGAGAAACCAATAGGATATAATATCGGTGACCATTATTCTCCTTGAACCCAGAAGAAAAATTTAAAAATATCTCAATGTTAACACTTTTATGGTCACAGGAAATAAAAAAAAACATTAATTTAATTTCAATTCTTAACCATATTATTATGTCCAAGAAGTGCAGAAGAGTGATTATTAAGACTTGAAAACATAAACACATAATTAGGATGAAATTGAGGCGGGTGGCGGGGGAGTGGAATGTAAATTAAAGAACCAAAGGGGGCAAAGTAAAATTTCCATTTTGTTGTTCATGGCTTGTTTTTGATGGATGATGGTGGAAATCCAATAATTATGGCATTGATGTTCTTTGGGGATGATTTCAGTGTGATGAAACTGTTTTGAGATGTCAATATTCACAGTATACAAACACTACATCCTTTTCGGCTATTTTTAAATTTTGACTTTTGAAAATTGTGCAATTAGCAACGTAGTTTTGAAAATGCCTTGAGAATAGAAGTGTCTCAAGAGCTTCAAGACGATTTAGAGAGGGGAAGAGGAAGCCTGAAGGCTCGGTTTTCTGGCTTAGTGCATTGTGATGGAGGGGGGCAAGACAATCAGGGGGCTGAAGGCCCAGAGGGGAGGTTGTGTGCAATGGAGGGGAACACAAGGGAGGGGGGCCTGAGCCCATGCCTGCCCCGGGCTCTGAGCTGAGTGGGGCTCTGTAAAGCTGCCCCTGCTGATGACAGACAGTACAGAGGCGCAGACAGGCAGAATGCGGCCCTGTTAGCACAGCCAAGATATTTCTGCTTGCTCCCTGCTACAGGGCAGTGTGGCCAGGCCCGGGGTGACTCTGCAGGCAGGCTGTGTGGCTGGCTGGGCAGCCTTATCAGGGCCTGGGTGGAGGTTGTAGCAGAAACTGAGGAGTCCTCAGCATTGGGCCAAGGTGAGGCCCAGCCCACTGCATAGACTTGGGCAGCAGATGCCAGGAGAAAGCCCTGAGATGCGATCCAACCACACTTCTTAAAGGACATCCAGTGGTCCCCAGCTAAAGACACGCAGAGGCCAGGGGCCCCCTTGTCCCTGGTGCCCCAGCCCATAAAGTACACTTTTCTGGATATCTTCGAGAGGGGTGGTGCTGTGAACTGAACTGTGTCTCTCCCACGCCCCTAATTCATATGCTGAAGCCCCAGCCCCCAATGTGGTGGTATCGGAAATGAGAACTTTGGGAGGTAATTAGATTCAGACGAGGTCATGAGAATGGGGCCATCATGATGGGGTTAGTGTCCTGGTAAGAAGAGGCCAGAGAGCTTGATCTCCCTCACTGCCCTACGCCTCCACCACCCACCACCACCCACCACCACCCACCACCACCCACCACCACCACCACCACCCACCACCACCACCACCACCCACCACCACCCACCACCACCCACCACCACCACCACCACCAACCACCACCACCACCACCCACCACCACCCACCACCACCCACCACCACCCACCACCACCCACCACCACCACCACCACCCACCACCACCCACCACCACCCACCACCACCACCACCACCCACCACCACCACCACCCACCACCACCACACGAGAACACATCTGCGAGCCAGGCAGAGGGCTCTCACCAGGAAGTGACTGGCTGGCATCTCGACCTTAGACCCTTCAGCCTCCGGAACTGCGAGACATAAATTTCTTATTTAAGCCACCCACTCTGTGGTGGCAACACGAGCTGACTAAGATGTGAAGGAAGCAGAGTTCTAAAGAGCTTGGTGTTCACTTGAGTTCTCCCAGCAAAGCCTAAATTGCCCAGATAAACCGTTTAAACAGCGGTTCTCAACCGAGGCTGGAAGATATCACCATGGGATCTTAAAAAAAAAAAATACCCGTGCTTGGGCCCCACGAGCAGAAGTTCTTATTTCATTGCTCAGGGGTGCAGTCTTGGCATTTCAGTCTTCAACACTTTCCCAGATGATTCTAGTATGCAACCAGGAGTGAGAACCACTGGTTTACAGGAGCAGATTGGGCCAGCACTATCTCTGGTCCCTGGCTGCCTCTGGCTAGGGTTGGTACTCCAATCAGCCTGGTTATTCACCTGAGTATAGTGACTAAGCAGCACAGCTCACATGCAGGGTCAACACAGCAGCTGTGCAGATTGTGCACCACACAAAAGCACCTGTCCATGGGGGGTTAAAATCCAGCTTTGCTCTGGTCAGGAAGGAACATTTTTCTAATTTCCTTTTCAGAGGGGAACTTGCATAAAAAGACACCACCACCACCACCACCCCCCGCCCACACACACACCAGACTGGCAGAAGTGGTCTGTAAGAATTATGTATAAACTGAACTTTTTTCTCTCTCTCTCAAAGGAGGAGCTCGCCAGTGGTTGTAGGCAGGCTATGAACAAGGTCCAGCCTGTAGCCATGTATGGCTTGGTCCAACGCAGTATTTTGATATATAGAAAAATGTCACAAAAAAAATCCAGATTCTCTGTTCCTCTTAAAAAATAAGACCTGGAAATGATAGTTCTTCGTTCTCTCATGGCAGCAAATCACTGCTGCCAGGAGACAGAGTATATGGCCTTGGTTTTTCCAGTCCCCACCATTCCCTGTTGTGCTCATCCAGCTGGGTTCAAGCATTTGCTTTGCCTCTTGACTCCCATATAAAGTTTGTGACCCTTGCTCTAGCATCTTACGCCTTGCTTTTTTCATTCAGTCAGATCTCTTAGAGATTGATGGTTCTAGCTGCAGATCTGCCTCGTCATTTAAACGGCTGCACAGTGTCCCTTCAAATGTCTCTTTGTATCTCTTACTTAGAGTATCCCCTGTGAATGGACATTTAGGTGGCATCCAGCTTGGTGCTACTGCAAGCAGTGCTGTAGTGAACATCCTCACTCAGGCTTCAGACATAGGCAATAATATGCCAGAAGATGCATGAACCTACTCCAGAGAAAGACTGTTCAAAATTCAGGAGACTTAAGAACCAGTAGTTACACTAGGTAGCTTGAAATCAGCTATGGCACAGGTATTTACACTATGGGAACTGGCCAATGCTACAGATCAGGGTGTTTTTCCCCTCTGGGCAGGGGAGTCTGAAGGGCTCCAAACGTCAGGACTCAGAGAGTGGGGCCGATTAGCACAAGAAATCAGAACAGGGTGTGGCCAGAAGGGAGGGCCTTGTGGGTCAGGGGAGGTATTAAGGTCTGGGTAGGTGACTGCATTTTCTCTCAAAGAGGGGACCCTTTGAAGTAAAATGAGGGCACTATGAGGGCAGGGACCCTTGAGCACATAAGGTGCTCAGTGACCTTGGTTTAATTCTCCACTGCAGTGGTCACTAGGAACATGCCTCGAGCTGAGGTCAAAGATTATTATTACACAAGGTCGAAGGCTCCTCCCCTGTTTGTGGTACGGATCACCGAAGAAAATGGATGCAAACATTTAGAAAAGCATAAAACAACCTCCCAAAATATTAGGCACAAGTAAGAAAAGCCTCTCTCAATGATTTCTGTTATAATAATGATCACTTTTCCAAGGCAAATCCGCCTTGGTCCCGGCACAGTAACATGGCAACGTACAGTGCTTCATTCCTGTGTTGCCTTAACAACCGTCATCTCATGCCCCCAGGAAAGAAAAAAACAAAAAGTCCCCACCATTACTGATGACAGCATCTGTGGAGGTTAAAGAGGCAGTTTGGCTTCATCAGATTGTGAACTCAGTTCTTTTATCAGCAGGAATCATCACCCACGTTTCTTGTGTAATGTACGCTTGCTATGAAAATCCAGATTTTCTGGATTTTTCTGATTCGAGATGCTCTTTTCTCTTGAGATCTCAGTGGCTTTTCACACAATTCCCAGCACCCTCCCTTCTTAGTCCTAAGGACCTCCAGATGCCCTCCTCCCTCCTTTCTTCCCAGATTCCTTTCTGCAAGCCCCCAGCCCCTACCTGCACTGTTCAGTGCTAACAGCTCTTTTTTTAAGGTGTGGATTGTCCCCACGTAGTAAGAGCTGGAAAGGAAGGCAGTGCCGGGGGAGAAAGCAGCATAGATTTAGGCTGCTCAGAAACCAGAGCCATAAAACCACTCTGATCTATGATCACCCCAAGAGAGGGGTTGCTCCCTGGGGCAGCTAGTAACTAAGTGGTGAGCTGGGTTTACCAAATGTGAGTTCAAGGAGGGTTAAGATCTATATTCAATATACACGACTCTGCTGGTCTGTGCAACAGAACACTGTGTGCTGCGGCTGCTGTGTGTCGCAGTCTGACTTCCTTCCTGTCAATCACACAGAGAAGATGCATGCCGGGAGACCAGAGGCAGGAAGAGAGAGATGTCTAAACTCCACTACCTTGCAGAAATTAGATTAAAATGCTCACCTAGAGGGGACTAGGAGCTGAGGGGAGGGGGAGTGATTTCCAGGCAGCCTCACCCAGGTCACCCTCTCCATCCCTCTGCCCTCTCCACTGGTAGGTCAAATTCTCTGCGCAAAGACTAGAAACATGAGCCCTGATGCTCTGCATCTCACCTCTGATGGGCCTGGGCATTGAAAATCGGCCACAATGCTGGTAACCCCGCGTTGGTATTTCTTTTCTTTTTTAAAAATAATTTTAGAGCCTCAAAAAAAAAATGGAAGTGGCTTGGGCTACTCTCAACTTCTGAGGGGCCCTGCGAACCACAGCATTTGGTTTTTAGCTGGGAAGGTCTGGCCTACTTCCCTCTCTGCAACCTTGCTCCAGCTCTTCTCGTCGGCCCCCTGGTGAGGTCGGAGGTGGGACCTTTGGAAAGATGGTGTCTGAGATTGGGTTCCTCTAGAAGCCAACCAGAGACAAAGATCCCAATGCAACAGTTCTTTTGGGAGGTGGCCCCAGAAGGCCCCAGTGGAGGAATGAGAAAGTGAGGCAGGAAGGGAAGAAATCCAACACAGGCGTGATAAATAGGTGATCTGTATGAGGAAGGGGGATGCAAACCTTCTGGGGGCTTCTGGAAGGTTCTGAGAGATGTAGAACACATCTCAGAATTATCCCACGCAAGGGGTGAGGCTGCTCCTGGGATAATGCCCAGTCCTCCGGCCTGCCCTGAACGAGGTCCGTGTGTACCAGAGAAGGTTTTCAGGGGGAGAATCACGGGGACAAAGAGTAGAAACCCTCAAATCTCAGGGACTCATCTCCAGTTTTGGGGTGAGGGGAACTCTGGAAATTGCAGCCACTCGTGGACTCCAAGTCATGAAGCAGTGAGCATCTCAAACACTGCCGATGATCCAACCCGAGGGAAAGAAAGACAATCTGGGGAGCCCTGAACCGATAGTTAATGCTCCAGCTCGAAGTGACACGTCTTTTCCACTCACAGCTCATTGCCCAGAATTACTCCCACGGCTCCACCCAACTGCAAGGGCCAAGGAAGTGCCCTCTTACCTGAGCCTGGGTGGCAGAGCTGGCTGCTTTAAATACTCTGACTTCCCACAGGCTCCAAATATTACAAGATGAAGAGCAAGCCCGTGTGCATTTTATACACTAGACCTGAGACCATCTCCTCCTAACAGTCATTCTTTACGAAATCAGGTGCACTGGCTGTATGGGGCCCACTTTCCCGCCTCACAACTCTTGACTGTGCTGAGAAGTGACCGTCTCCTTTGGGAGTCATGCTCTCACCCCGAGTCCCTGCGTGGCCCGCGTCACTCCCTCACGTGTCTCGTTCAGTGTCTGTCTTCCCTTCTGGAGGAGCCAGAGATCTGGTCTGTCTCACGCTCCTGAAATGTCCTGAAGCCTCCTACCACGCTCCTGCCGGGCCTTAGGGATTGTGTTCCCTTCTGACTCCCGAGCTCCTGTGGCTCCCATGCTTTCTGACTTGGTGCGGATGTGTTAAAGGTGGCAGAGCCACAGAAAGGGGATTCACAAACATGAATTTCTAAACCTCCACCTGGAGGAGATGCTCCACTGATCAGAAGCTTATGGGAACAAGAACTAAGTTTCTATTGTGCCAAACCACCAAAGTGTGGGGCTTTTCTATCGATGACCTTGGTAGCACCCTAAGTAATAAACGAGCTTACTCACATTTGGGGGTGAAATGTTTGCAAGCCCGGTTGTCCACCCGTTGGAAGCCATGTTCCCTAATCAGCTTTATCAGGAATAATGGTGATCATTTGTTCTCCCTCTGACACCAGCACGTGTCTTTCAGTTTATTCTGAATTTGGGTGGGGGGAAGATGTTGCTTATTGAAATCCCTAAAATCTCAACAATTAAGTCCTGAAAAATACCCCTGGTGGTATTGATGAGAAGGGAGGAACAGGTTCCCAAACCTATCAAGGGATGTTGATATAATTGCATGAATGTTTTCCAGAGAAAAGAGCAAACTGAACTATTTTTAATGTCGAGAGCTAAATAGTCTGGAGAAAAATGTAATATATTATAGCAAATGAGCAATCGTCCTCGACATCTGTCAATGCCTTTCGATGGAACAGCATGGAGAGTCCTGGCTTACCATTCCTGCCATATGGTGGTTTATAAGAAATAAAAGGTCATTCAGATGACCAAAACACATTTCTCATGTATGTATCGTCGTCATCCACAGTTCCTGGCTCACAGATCCAGGAACTCTTGAAATTTCATAAACCTTGAGAGTGAAAAAAGTGTCCCTTGTTTCCAGAGGCAACTTTTAGGCTCCCCTACCTCTGGGGAGGAAGAAGAGCTGAAGGTTGACTCAATTGCCAATGGCCAACGGTTTAGTCAATCTTGCCAATGCAATGAAGCCTGCATAACAACCCAAGAGGACCAGGTTGGAGAGCTTCCTGGTGGAACACGGGGAGGCCAGGGAGAGTGGCAAGCCTGGAGTGGGCTTGAAACTCTACCCATCCTCCCACACGCCTTGCCCTCTCTTCCATCGGGCTATTCCTGACACATCTGTTTACAATAACACAGGGATCTAGTAAGTAATGTGTTTCTCCGACTTCTCTGAGTTGTTCTAGCAAATCAATTAAACCCATGGAGGGGGTTATGGGAACCTCTGATTTATAGCCAGTTGGTCAGAAGTGTAGGTGACAACCTAGACTTGTGATTGGCATTCTGAATTGGAGTGGGTCATTGAAACTTCCCATCTGTGGCCGGTTGGTCAGAAAAGCACCGTCACCTGGGCTTGCAACTGGTATCTAAAGTGTAGTGTGTGTGTGTGTGTGTGTGTGTGTGTGTGTGTGTGTGTGAACACCCTATGGAATCCGATGCTATCTCTGGGTAGATAATGTCAGAACTGAGCTGAATTCCTGGGCACCCCGCTGGTGTCTGAGAACTGTTTGTTCATATTGGGAACCTTCCCCCAGTGGAGCTGACATTCTCCTGTTCTCCTATATAGAGCGATGGCTATGCATTTTTAGTCCCTGGGGCTTCTGATTTGAAAGTCTTTTCCCTAAACTTGTTTCAATCTGTCGTTCATTCAGAAATGCTCCGTTTGCGTTTCCATAGCGGCCGTATTAATTAATGATGACGATCAGGATTAAAGAGAGAATTAGCAAGCCATTCCCTGGCTCTTTCATCAAAAAGGGAGAGTGCTAACAAGCGCTAATGGCTTGACATGGAGATCTCACAGTTTTGAGAGCTTTCAACCTGCCATCACATCCTGAAACTTTACCCCAGAGGCTGCTCTAAGCAACTGGATGTTTGATCTTTCTAGTGTAAGGAGGGGCATATAGTCTCAGATTTCCCAACTGAACTCCTCTTGGAAAATAAAGCCTCCAAGCTGCATGGAGCTTGGACCCAGAAAACCACGACTAGTAAAAACCAATCACTTTGTCCACTAGACTTCATAGTTAGATTATTATATTATGATATTATGATGTTATTTTATAATGTTAGATTTTGTAATGTTATATATTTATTTGTTTTCTATCTTATAAGAATTGAAACTCTGTGAGGTACAGTAAGGATTCATAACATGGTTTTGGAATGAATAGTGAGTGATCTGTTTATCATCTAAAATCAAAGCAATTTAAAGAAAAAAAGTCTGAATTCAAAAGTAGATTGATTGTTAAGGTGAAAAGTTGGAGACAACTTCAATGTCCTTTAATAGGGGAATAGTTATTATTAGTTGTGGTATGTCCATGTATGGATTATGAATGTAACAGAGAATCTAATTCAGATTGGATGAGGGAAATTGCTGGAGGCAATTGTTTATAATCCTGAAAAATCTATAGAAACCTGGACCTCAAGGTGGGTTTGGTTCAGTGGCTTGATGATATTATTAAGGGCAAGGTTTTTGAAAAAAATGTCTACTCTGTCTCCTGTGGCAGCAGCTAGAAACAAAAGCTGGCTCCTAACCCCATGATCACAAGACGGCTGCCAAGCCTCCAGCAGTTACGTGGTTCCTCAGTCACATTCAGAGAGAAAGTTTCTCTCCCAGAGGCCCCAGAAAACCCAGCCTCTCACTGGCTTAAGTTGAGCCATGTGCCTAGCTTTGACCTAAGAATTGTAGCCAGGAGATTTGCTTATGTGGATTAATTTGGGTCTATGCTACATGCCTACCCCTGGAGCTGAGTGTGCTCTCAGCTTTCTCAAGGTACATAGGCTATGCAGGGGAAATACGTTTATAAAAAAAATTCAAGCATCCCCCCCAAAAAAAAAACAACAAAACTATGATCTATTGTCTATGGTTACATATGGTTAAATTTTTATATTTCTGTGGGAAAAAAACTACATTTTCTACAGTTGCATATATATTTATGTAAATATACACTAAGAATTCTGGAAGGATCCACTACAAACTAGCAGTGGTTACTTCTAGGGAGGGGCCTGAGACCGGTAATTATAGTAAAGGGTTATTTTAAATTTACCAAGAAAGTGGTCCTCAATCAGAGGCAATTCTGCTCTCCAAATACATTATTAGTCAATGATCCCAGGTATTTTCGGTTGTCACAACTAGGGGGGGGGGGCAAAGTGCTACTGGCATCTAGGGGGTGGAGGCCGAGAACAGCCCCTCACTGCAGAGTCGTCATCTAGCCTAAAATGCCAATAGTGATGAGGTTAAGAAACCCTGATTTAGGACATTAATTTTTGTAAGGAGAAGAGATTCGACTGTTACTTGCATAGTTAAAAGTTGATTTTTAAAAATGAGGTCATAATAGGTGATCCACATCCCCACTTCAGGACCCAGTCTCGGATTCCCCCAGCTGCCAGGGAGTGCTGGCTGCGATGACTAGAGTTTCTGCGTCTCTCTTCAGCAATTGTCCTCAGCTGAAAGATGCTGCCTTGTCCAGGATTACAAGTCCTCTGCAAGGGCAAGCTTTATCTTTGAGAAACCCCAGCACTTTTGACATTGTGGGATAACACTTCTTTGTAGTGGGGGGCTGTCCTGTGCCCTGTGGGATACGTAGCAGTATCTCTGGCCTCTACCCACTAGATGCCAGTAGCATCCCTCCTCCAGTGGCAACATCTAAAAATGTCTTCAGACATTGTCAAGTGTTCCTGGGGAGCAAAATTGGTCCCTGTCTCTGAATTAAGAACCATTGCCTTATCCACTGCCTGGTTGACGCAAGGATACAAAGACCCGGCCCCCAGTCTCAATTTGGAACATCTCCAAGGACCATCCCAGCTGTAGAGCTCCACTTGGGGTTGGCTGAGGCCTTGACTGCAATTGTATCATGGTTCAGTTTCTCCCTCCACCGAGTCCTGTTTCCCTCACCCTTTCACAGGGATTGTTTTCAAGAGCAGTCCCCAGAAACATTCCACCTGCACATCTCCCTCCCAGAGCCTGTTCCCTGGGAAACTGAACCAAGACCAAGATGGCACTCAGAGGGGGTAAGGGACGCATCGAAGGTCTCACAGTAGATGAGGTGTGGTGCAAAGACTGTAATCTATGTCATTACACCAAAAATGATGCTCATAAACATGGAACTTTGTGGACTTCTTTTTCATATGGGGCTCTGCTGACACTGCAACGCAGTGAGCTCTGACTTTCCCACCCCCAAGCCTACCCAACGTGTGCTTCTACAACTGAGGGAGGTGAAACCTAATCGCATTAACTCGATTCCCTTCTCTTTATTCTTCCTAAGATATATATCTTATAGATGTGCTCATCTGTCATTTCCTTTAACCAGCCGACAGGCAGCAAGTTCGAACATGGAGATGTTTCAACTACAAGTACTTAACACACTGCATAGAGGCCTTCTGTTTGGAAGACTTCTTTCTTTGGTTAAAATATAGATGCAAGATAAAAGGTTCACACGAAGATCATGGTTGGAACAAGGTCATTCCTCAGTGTGACGGTCCATTTCTAACAGCATGGGGCAGTTAGGGAGGTTAGAGTGCCATGGTCTGGGGTGAGAGCTCTTACTATACTACCACTACTAATAATATACACTATTATAATTATTACATAACATAGAATAATAAAAAATAATTGAGCCATTGCCAGGTACCACATACTTTATATATGTATGATATGTATGTGTTTATATATATCCTACATATATGTTTTTGTATATTATGCATATATGTTTTATACATCATACAGGTCACACATATTTATGCATTACATATTTATATATATTATTAAATATATGCTATGTTACCATTTATTTTAAATACAATCTATAATAGCTATATAATATATAATATGACATGATGTATCATATATCTCTGAGAGAGGTATCAGTATTTTTTCCCACTTCCTGATGAGGAATCTGAGGCACAGAGAAGTTAACTAACATATTCAAAGTCACACAGCTAGTAAGTGGCAGAGCCACAGCAGCCTACATGACAGCTCTTACTATCAAGAGCTGTGGTTCCAACTTGGAGCACATTTATTCAAGCAAATCAGAAAAGTGCTAAAAAAATCTGTCTTCTTCCCTTCCTTCCAGTATATAGCAGGTGCTCAAAAAATAATTGAACAGGGGGATAAAAAGGGGTGATCTTTGTCTTAAACTAGTCTGTTTAAGCTGGTCAACCAGGTTCAATTAAGGAACATGTATAAATGCTGAAAGTATATTTCTGTCTATTATATCTCAAAAGAAAAATACAATTACGGATTCATGATATATTTTCAAGCATCGAAACTAGAAACTCGCTTGTAATGCATAAGTACATTATTCAACTTCTGGTCCACCAAGGGTCCAGCTTTTCTTTATTTGTAATGTCTACATTACAGAAAGTGGAGGGGTTGGTCAGTTCTCAGTGGTTTAAGAACTTTCTGTATAGTATCTCTCTGTGGAAGGAGTAGTACAAGAACTGGAACCGACTCTGCCACTCATCTAGGCGAGAAGAAACCCTGACTTGGGTTTTGTATCGGTTTGTTTTTGCTTTACCACTGACGAGCGGGATCTGATTGGGGTGAACTTCCTGTAGAATAATTCACAGAAAAGTTATTTATGCTTCTTAATCTTCCTGATCTGAAATTAGCAACTTGGGGTAAAGGAAGAGTGTTGAGGAAGTGGAACATAGAAAAAAAGAAGAAAGAAAAAAAGAAATAAAAGGTCAGGGTGATAACCAGCCTAAATGTCCTTTATAGGAAGAAACTGTTCAAAGTCATAGGTACGATAGTAAATTGTATTTTAAAATCTAACAGAGAAAAGAAAGAAAGAAACAAGAAAGCAACTCTTAGTTCTAAGATTGAAACCTTCCTCCCTCCCTTTTAGGTTTATTCAAGACATTTACCATAGTGGCCTGGATCTGCCCAGGTTTTTTGTAAAGGGTTAACTGAATTAATGCAGGTAAAAGGCTTAGAGAGGTGCCTGGCTCTTAGTAAACATCTATACATGTTATATAATAATAATAAGATAATAATAATTTTAGCTATTATTGTTTTAAAGAGAAACTTCCTCACTTTTCAATGCAATTTAATTCATCAAATATTGGTTTAACCCTTTCTTGGTGCCCAAGCTTGCTTTCCATTAGAAGAAACTCAGTTGTGGAGAACATCAGGCTACACGTTGTGCTCGGGATCAGCTTTGCTGGAGCCACCATTTCTGAGTTGTATGTTGGGCCAGAAGAGAAACTAGATGTGGGTGATCAGGACTTCTGACCTGAATCAGATGGGGTATGGTATCTAAATAGTGATGAGTCTGATTAACATGATTCATCGGTAACGGAAAACGTGAGCAGATTCCAAATTCACTCCTTTACTGGGTTGCAGAGTGTTCCTCAAAGATGCTCGTCTACCGGCACCTGTGAATGTGACCTAATTTGGAAATAGTGTCTTTGCAGATGTAATCAAGTTAAAACGAGGTCGTACTGGATTCGGCTGGGCCCTAAATACAATGTGACTTGTACGTTTGTGAGAAGAGATAGATTTTGACGTAGAGAGTCAGACACACAGGGAAGAAGGCCATGTGCAGAGGGAGGCAAAGTTTGGAGTGATGCATCTACAAGCCAAAGAACAACCAGGATTGCCAGCACCAGTCAGAAGCTAGAAGTGGCAAGGAAGGGTTTTCCTGTAGAGCATTTGAAGGGAGTCCAGCCCTGCCAGCACCTTGATTTCAGTCTCCTAGACTCCAGAACTGTGAAAGAATGAATTTCTGTCTGTTTAAAGCCGCCAAGTTTACGGTAATTGTTATTGCAGCCTTAGGAAACTCACATTCACAATGAGAGAAATGAAAATTAAAATTACATTGACATGCCATTTTTAACCTGTCAGTTTGATAAAGATCAAAACGTCTGATGACATGCTTAGTCAGCAAGCATGTTGGGAAATTTATTGCTTTCATTTATTTCTGGTGGGAGCCTATGTAAATTGATATAATCTCTTCAGAGATGATTTAGCAATTTCTATCAAAATTACAAGTGCACATACCTTTTGACCCAGCAATTGCACTTCTAGAATTTATCCCATGTGTGAGAAATGTGCATGGAAAATTACACAGAGGCAGGTTATACAATGTAGTATTATTTGCAATCACGAAAGTTTCAAAACACCCTCAGTGTTCTAGGGGTGGTGGTTATAGAACACCTGTACTAGGAGACAGCAAGCTCTTTCTGTAAAGGGTAAAGAAGTTTCTGGCACAACTACTCAACTCTGCAGTTGTAGCTCAAAAGCAGTCATACACAATATGTAAACAGATTGGGGTGTCTGTGCTCCAGTAAAACTTTAGTTACAAAAAAACAGGTGATGGCCAGAATTGGGCCTTGGGCCTTAGCTTGCCAACCCCTGACATACGATGGAACCCTATGAGCTAAAAATTAATAAGACAGCTTTCTACGTCTTGCTGTACAATGACTTCCAAGATTAAGGGAAGAAAGCAAAGTTCAGAATGGTACAGATATGTAAGAAAAAATATACCTGTATAAAAAGAATTTCTTTGTATGTTCATGGATAATCTCTGTAGGGATCCACAAGAAACTGAACCTCACTGCTGGGTTCTGGGATGGAGAACTGTGTGGCTCAAAGATGGGACTGGGGAGATATTTTTCTTTGTACCTTTTGAATCCTATACTATGGTCAACTGCCTATTCAGAAAACTAAATAAATCTTAGAAATTTAAAAAGAGAGCACATTTCTTCCACCACCACAAACATATTCTTTGCATAGCCAGTGAGCTATGCAATATATAAAATTCAAGTTTCAAGGACCACAAATAAAGTGAATCAAAAGTAAGCCACACCTTTTCATTTATGTTTTGTCTATAGCTTCTTTGGGCCTACAATGGCAGAGTTGAGTCATTGAAACAGAGGGCCCCCAAGTCTAAAATATTTATTACCTGACCCTTTGCATCAATAGTTTGTGGATCCCTATTCTAGATTAAAGAACAAAGCAATCTTTTGCATGCTTCTAAAAATAGAAAGTTCTTATTTAATATTAAATGAGTATCCCATGAGGATTTAAAAAAAAATTAAATGGCTAATAAAGGACTTAAAATTAAGCTGGAAATTTTCTTCTTATAGAACATTACAAAAGCCAGGGCCTCAGTAAACCTAGATAAGGCCTTCACCCCACCTGTCTCAATCTCCCTGTTCTCTAAGCTGGAGAGGTCATCAGAATGAAAAAGGATACCAACCCCCTTTCCTATTTATCTTACCAAAAATTCAAAAGACTCAATGTCAACAAAAAACCAAGATGACTCAGAATTTCTTTTAGCATTTACTAAGACTGAATTGAAGCTTTCTGTTTTTGTTGTTTTGATGGTGGAAAGAACATTTTACCACTAATAAATCAGGTATAAATGATACCTGACCCCCTGAAAGTTTAGTTCTTGGTTTATGGGAGAAAATGAACCCATATAAAAAATTAAGTAATAATCGAACAGTCTGTAACTAACTGTGTTTTTCAACTTTTTGGACAATAATACACTGTAAAATATAAATTTTATACTATGACCCAATATACATGTTTGTACACATATTCTGAAATAAAAGTATTGGTTTCAATATATGTCATTTAGTGCATTTTGATATTTTCCATTTCACTTCATTATTTTCTACTCCATTATGGTCTAAATGAGTTCAATTATGAATAAAATATTAGTCATGACCCAGAAAATTAATTTTACAACCTACTAATGGATTGAGGTCTGGTATATACACATTAGCATCATGGCCAAGAAGAATGATACAAGGAAATTGTTTAAATGAAGTGTGATACAAATATGTGGCCATATAATCATGAAAAGAACTGTGGTTAAGGTCTACGAACTGATACAGAAAGTTGTCCCCAAAATATATTTGCAAATTAAAAAAAAAAAAAACACAGGTTGTAAATAGCAAGTATTAGGTAGGAGTTTTTTGGTTGCAGGTGACAACACACACGCACACACATGTCCCTATTCCACCTTCCCATGGTTTTAGCAAAAATGAAAGATTGGCCATTCCTGAATCTCCTGGCATTTACCTATAAGGATCAAGGTGGGTGAGAGACATGATGCAAGAAAAATCTGGGTAGTACTACCCACAGAAGGGGGAATACAGTGCTATTTAGAGTACAGTGTAAATATGCACGATACGATCTAACCGATGTTTAAAATAATATGGGAAAAGATGTTGGGAGTTTAAAAAATATATAAATTGTTAACAATAAATACATAAAGGTTGGGATTGTCAGGAGAATGTTCACATTTATTCACTCCTGTATCATTTGCACTTTTACCTTGAATGTCTTCCTTTTAGAACCAGTAAAAATGGTGAAAATATTTCTATCTAAAGAAAAAAAAAGAGATGTCTGGAAAAGGCAGAAAGCATATAGTTGCCTGGACTGGAGGTGGGAACAGGTATTAAAAGGTAAGTCACTATGGCCATGCCATCCTAAATGTGCCTGATCTTGTCTGATCTCAGAAGCTAAGCAGGGTCAGGCCTGGTTAGTACTTGGACGAGAGACCACCTAGGAAGACCAGGTGCTGTAGGTCTAAAAAAAAAGAAAGGTAAGTCAGTGAGGGGGCGGGATCTTTCTGGGGTAATGAAAAAAAAAAGCATCGTATTAAAGATTACTAAAATGCAATGAATTGTACACTTAAAAGGGGTGAATTTTACGACATGTAAATTATATTGTAATAAAACTATCTTAAAAAAGAGAAAAGAAAAAGGGCAAGAAGAAGAGGAAGCAGGAGGAAAAGGAGGAGGAAGAAGAGGAAGATGCGGAGTGCAACCAGTCTGTCCTCAGGATTTGGGGTTCAGCTTTTCAAAACCATGTGCTTTCGCCCAACTCTATTCTTCCAGCCATTCCCACTCCCCGATTTCTCAAAGATTACTGACAGCATTTCCCCAATCACATCTGCAAATTATTTCAGTTCTCTGGAATGTAATTCATCAGGTTTAAAAACTTTTTGACAAGGTGAATATGGTGACAAAGTCCAAAAGTTGAACGTTTTCCCGGGGCCTCCTGAACCTCCCCTTAATGTACGATCCTCCTCTGATGACTTCTCCTTTAGTCTGTGTTTACATTTTGTGATTTCTTAAAAGTGAGTTCCTAGGCAACAGAAAGAGCTGGGGGTGCTTGTGGTGCACAGTGAAATAAGAATCGGGAAGCTGGGCTCCTGCTGTGGCCCTGCCCAAAGTCACCATATGACTGTAGTAGATGTTTGTGGTTCGGTTTACCTAGCAACTCTTCTTCCTTCTTCTGGAAACTGCACTCCAGGTTTTCTCGGGGTAATTTCCCCTCTCCCAATCTCTGTCATTCTGGTGGGGCTGACCCCCACCTTCAGGCTCCAGGAATAAGCAAGTGACTCAGATTTGCCTGGATGTCCGCACAGCTCGTGTCTGGCCCCAGTGATTGGCTCAGAGAAGAGCATGTGACTCAAGGCAATCCAGTGAGAGTCGGTTCTGGGATGTTTACTAGGAATCCTGGAAAATAAGTGCTTTTTTCTACCAGGATGTAATGCAATGTAGGGTTGCTGTGGGCTGCCAAATGGGGAAAGCCTAAATGAGGATGAAACCAACAGAAAAGAAATGGACTAAGAGATGAGGAGAGAGTCCTGATCTCGCTATCTGAGCCTCTGGACCTATCCATACCTGAAGCTGTTGCTACCTGTGACTTTGCAGTCAGGTGAGCCTGAGAATTCTCTTTTTATAAACCAATTTGATTTGCTGGCAAGAATCCTGATCAATACAGTGTCCTTGGGTGAGTTATTTCATTTGGTGTTGCCTCAGTTTTCTTATTTGAAAAAAGAAAAAAGACTAATAATGAGATATGACAAGAATGAAGGAATTCCTTGAAAAGAACCGGGAAGAATATAAAAGTCACACCAAATCACAACTATATAAAAAAAGGTATACCAATTTATGCTACTGTGAGTTGTACAGAAGAATACCTAAGTATTTCCTTTTTTGCATTTCTTCATATTAACAGAACTCCAGTTTCTATTCTAGTATATTGCCACTTAGACTAAAAGTTAAATTTCCCGGCTTCCCTTGCTGTTAGATATAGTCCCATGACTATATGAGACGAAAGTGGAAATGAGTGGGGGGCTTTCAGCTGTCCAGCCATTATTGTGTCATGTGACTGCGAATGAAGGCCTAGACAATGCCGGCAAACAGACAGAAACCTGAGGAAAGTGGACCTGCCATACCATCCCTGGACGGCTGACCTACAGACTTCTTTTACATCATGAAAGAAAGAAACTCCTATCCTCCTCGCCATCATTCATCACATCTCTGTTAGTTGTATCCAAACCTGAGTCCAATTGTCAGTGCCATTTTCCCTCCATTCTCAGGAGCACTTTGTGTTATTAATCACTTTTTTCATTTTGCTAGTCTGATAGGTGAAAAAACAATGCCACTTTGTAGCTTTAAATTCATTGCTCCTAAGTTAACCTTATTTTCATGTGTTTATGAGCCATTTGTCCCTTTGTTGTCTGCGAGTTGTCTTTCCTCGTTTCTTTGTTGACTCCGGTCGCAGGCTACCTCTTTCCGATGGTTGTAAGGTGGCTGCCAACAGCTCCTGGCTTTCTTCCACCTTCTCAGCAACCCCAGCAGGGAGAATACCATTTTCAGGGATGATCCAACAAAAAAAGTTTAGGGATTGTCAGGGGAATGTGAGAAAACATTTGCAAAAGACATATCTGGTAAGAGACTGTCACTCACATTATAAAAGGAACTCTTAAAACTCAGCAGTAAGAAAGCTAATGACCCAGTTTAAAAAATGGGCAGAAGATCTGAGCAGATACCTCACCGAAGAAGATACACAGATGCAAATCAGCACATGAAAAGATTCTTCCCATATGTCACCAGGTGAATGCAAACTAAAACCGTAAGTAAATACCACGACTCACTTATTTGAATGGCTAAAATCCAAAACACTAACACCAGCTGCTGGGGAGGATATGGATCAACAGGAGTGCAAACTGGTACAACCACTTTGGAAGAGAGTTTAGCAATTTCTTACAAAGCTTAATATACTCTTACCAAACTTAGAAGCGACTGAGCTGTCCTTCAGTAGGTGAATAAATCTTATTTTTTTACCTTTATACATTTGTCTGTGAGTTCCTGTGATATAGCCATACAGTGGGACATTATTTAGTGCTAGAATGAAAGAGTTTCCAGTCGCAACAAGAAATGGAGAAACCTTAAATGCATATTACTAAGTGAAAGAAGCCAATTGGAAAAGGCTACATGCTGCATGAGTCTACCTATATGACATTCTGGGCCAAGCAAAACTATGGAGACAGTGAAAAGAACAGTAGCTGCCAGGGTTTGCGGGGAAGGTGGGATGAATAGAGGGAGAGCATGGGGTTTTTAGGGCAGTGAAATGATTATGATACTATAATGATGGATACATGTCATCATGCATTTGTCCAAAATCTGCTGAATGTACATCACCAAGAGTGAACCCTACTGTCAGCTATGGACCTTGGTTGACAATGATGTGTCCATATGGGTTTGTTGATTATAACAAATGTGCCATTCTAATAGGGAATGTTGATGGTGAGGGAAGTGTGTGCATGCGTGCGTGCATGCGTGCTTGTGTGTGTGTGTGTGTGTGTGTGTGTGTGTGTGTGTGTGTGTCTTGGGAAGAGGGGTTAATAAGGTAGCTCTCTGTACTTTCAATTCAATTTTTTGCTGAGAATATAAAACTGTTCTAAAAAAAATTCATAAAAAAAGGGAATATTGGCCCTGACTGAATCAACTTGGGTCAGCATCTCTTTCTGATCCAATGAGTGTCGTTAGGGGAACTGAATCTGGTGATTAATTTGCCTAAATATGTTGGACCTGGTGGTGGGTCCATCTCTGGAACCTGGAGTAGAACGGGCTTTCCAAAAGCACATGGTACAGAGTAAAGAGGGACGAACTCTAGAAAGAAAAGTGCTTGTTAGAAAAGAGAATGGACATTGGGAGGTTAAATCAATAGACATTGACTATCCCAGGCAAAGAGGATCCAATTTTGTAACCAGGCAGAGTAGTGAGTCCTAAGGCCTGGAGGTGATAAAAGAGATGGGGCTTGTGGGCAGACTTAGTGAAGCATTTTCTTTTAGGTGCCTAATTTACTCCCATTCATATCAACAACTTGGTTAATTTATTGAGCACCAAATGTGGGCCAGACCCTGTGCTTAGAGCTGAAGAGACTTTTATGAATAACTCAGTGGACAAGTCCATTAAGGTTCAAAGGCTTCATGTTTACTCAATGAACCCTTAGAAGATCAGGCGAGTTTCACCACTCCGGAATTGAATTACATGTGGCCTCATTAGAATACCCATCACCCTTCTAAATCATAGCAATTTTGAGATTCAGGGGTAGGAGGATTCAGAGGAAGCCAGAATAGTCACCGGACTCACCGCGACCACCAGGCTCCCAAGTAACTTTTGACCTTGGCTAACTGGAGTGACCACTTAAGGGGCAGAAAGTGCTCAGCAAAAGTTGCCAGTGGTCACTCTTGAGTCGCTGGACCCCAAACTGTGTGCGTCAATTTGGAGATTTTGTTATTGTTCAAAGGAGTGAGGCACAAACCATAAATTCATTAATTGCTTTTACATAGCCTTCTAAAGCCAACAAAACCAACTTTTTAATTCAATGCATGAAAGGAAATGCAAACCCCTTTTATCCTGAATTTTAGTCTTTGGATGCTTTTGAAGTGGTTTTGTTAGTTTTTTTTTTTTTTTTTAGGTTTTTATTTCCTAAGCACTGCATTGTCCATTACTATTTGTGATAAAATGAGGGTAACATCAATTCCTCTGATCTCTCCACCCCACATTGTCCCTGTTTCTATGCTAAAGATATATGTGCTTAAATTAGATAAAGATGTACATATTTACTCTTTCCGTCAATCTGCATTTATTAGGCCCTTAGTACGTATTTGGTTCCATGAAAAATGTGAAAGAAATGGACACTACAGGCTGTCCATTAGGGAACCAACACTCAGTCTATAGCTGTGTAATCTAAGCGATTTTTTTAACATTTCTGAGCTTCTGTTTTCTGAACTATAAAATAAGGATGAACTATCACTCTTGTAAGAGCTTTATTTACTCATTTATTCAACAAATATAGTTTTAATTTCTGCTCTGTGCCCCATACTCTTCTAGGAAATGGGGACACAGTGCTGGAATTTCTGAGGGTTTTGGTGGGGATGGAGGCTGGGCTGCAGGTAGGCTGGGCTCACATTTACAGGTGAGCATTCCCTCAACAGCTTGGAAGAAAAGAATGTGAATCTCCCAAGGCCACTGTATTAGTTGTCTATTGCTTTGTAATAAATCGCCTCCAAATTTATCAGCTTAAAATAATAAACATGTATCTCACAGTTTTGGTGGGGTAGGAATCCAGGAGGGCTTGGCTGGCTGTTTCTGGCTTGGTCTCATCTGCTCGAAGCCATGTTGTCACTAGGGCTGCAGCCACCTACAGGCTCAGTTCGGGGTGGAGGAAGGATCTGTTTCTGAGCTCACGTGGTTGTTGGCTGGAGGTTTCGGTTTCTCACCACATGGGCCTCTTCATAGGGCTGCTTGTGACATGGCAGCTGGCTTCTCCTCTAAGCAAGTGACTTAAAGAAAAAGAGAGAGCAACCAAGGTAGAAGCTTCAGTGTCTTCTATAACTAATCTCAGATGATTTTTATTTTTAAAATCATTATTTTTGCCAAATTCTCTTGGTCATATAGACCACCCCAGTGCCATGTAGGATCGGGGGCTACATGAGGCTGTGATGGCCAAGAGGTAAAGGATCATTGGGTAATTCTGAGGTCCGGCTACCAAAACCGCCCACCATTTTTTATTTCTCATTTTAAATCAATATTCACCTTTTATACTTAATTTTGTACTATTTTAAAAGAAGCCTCCCCTAACTTCTATGAACTTCAAGTAGCACTAAACCTGGACCCACTTTTGGTTCTGCAACAAGTTCTCTGGGAGTGGTAAGAGATTTTGCAAACAGAATTGGAAGCAGAACCCAGTCCTGGGAAATAGCCTGAAGATCTGCCCTGCCTGGGGCAAGGTGTAGAATTCAGGGTCTTCCTCCTCCTTGCCTTTCTGCAACATTCCTTGGAAGCTTAAGATGTTAGAATCAAACCACAGGTTTTGATGAGTGGCAAAGAGATAAAGTCCTGTTTGCAAGCTGTGAAGGTGTGTTTAAGCATTCCGACAATGATCAGGAGAAATCCTTCTGCTGGTGTTGACCTCACTCTTTCTGTCACTGATTGTACCTGGCAGGAGGGCCTCTGGGCCGTGTGACTGGGGCACTCACTCACAAGTTAATTGACTTGTTTGGTTTCTTTCTGCCTAAGCCACACAAGTGACACATTGCAATTTTCCCCCCTTCTTTGCTTTCTTTCTTAAATGCACCAAGGAAAACAAAGCTGGCTTTTAAACTCTACTGCATCTATTAACTTTTGAGACTTCAGCTGTGAATTAACAAAAACAAAACTGAACAGATAAACCCAAGGACACCCAGCTCTTTTGGTTCTTCCTTGAATGGCAGTGATCTGAGATAAATCTAGTCTTTCTACCCGTACCCTCCAAAGTAGAAACTGAATGATGTGTTGGGATTTGTCTAACAAAAGAAAGCCACCTTTCATTGAGTGCCTATTTGTCTCACAAAGTCTGCACATATTATCTCACTTATTGCTTATTTAACAGAGTATGTTTGATGATTCTGTTTTACAAGTGAAGCTCAGAGAGGCTATATGACTTGCCTAAGGTCACATAGAACAGAAAAAGATGAAATTGGGCTTAACTGGGGGCCTCCCTGGTTTAGGAACTCAGTTCTTTCTACTGTGTGGCCCTCCCCCACTTCCAGATCGGGTCAGATTCGTATATGATTGTATAGCATCTAGAGGCTTGGCTGCAGAGCACTTACTCAATTTTATTATCCTATTACACTGTAACAGTTCCCTATTGCTGTGTAATAAGCTGCCCCAAAACATAGTTGCTTAAAACAATCATTTATGATTTCTCCTGCATCTTTGGGTTGGTGAGTGGTCCTGTTGGTTGTACAGGAGTTTGATCGTGCAGCTGCATCTGCTGGAAGGTAGTGGGGACAGCCAGGTAGCTGGGTCTCTCTCTCACTCTGGTCTTTCATCCAAGGCTTTTCCAGAATGGTAGACTCAGGGCAGAGTTCCAAGGTTTTTTCAAGGTCTAGGTTCTAGAACTTGTGCTGTGTTCCTTCTATCCCATTATATTGGTCAACACAGTTCTAATAAGCTTCGTATAGGTTTAAACCATGTCAGTCTTTTCACAGCTACATCCCTATTGCCTAAAACAGAGCCTGGTACATAGACTATTTCTCGACATAATTAAGATTATTACAATATATTTTCCTCCTAGCACAGTGGCTGGTACATAGTAGAAGTTCCCTAAATGGTGGGTATTTCTTTATTGTTTTCCCAGCAAAGATAACTAATAGAGATGATCTGTTATTTCTAGGGACACCTCAGGTTTCCACTGAATGAGCACTGGGTATCGTATCTGATATCCAGTAAATTGCCAGTGACGCATTACCAAATTAATAGAGAAAGGGTAGAAAATAAGGATGAAAAGAGTGTGGTCCTGGAGTTCAAATCCCCGCCCCACCTCTCACTTCTGTGAGACCTCAAATGAGTCATTTAAACTTTCTGTGCTTTTGATTCCTGCTCTTTAAAATGTAAAAATAGTACCTATTTCTCAAGATTAATGAAAGCTTTAAATGGGTTAATACTTGTGTAAAGTATTAACAAGACTGGTTGGCATGCAGTTCCTGTTATGTAAGAGTTCACAATTACTGAATTATAAGTAACCGACAAGGCCTGACTTCAGTTTCCAATGAGTCACTTTCTTAAGATGCCACATAAATTTCTGAGAGCTGTTCTTTGTCTCTTCCAGCAATCTGCAGAGAATCAGAAAGCCATCGAGATGCGCTCTGAACCAAAGCAAAAGCAGCCCTGCACCGTTCCTGGTTGGGTAGCTTTAATTCACCAGTTTCTGATTTCACATATAGTATTTAGATTTTTAACTGTGGCTTTCTCTCAGTATGACCAAGCTGATAGAGAGTCAGCTTCACAGGCTTAAGTAGAAAAGTTATGTTTTACATGGAACTTTCCATTATTGTATTATTATTATTATTTTAGTGTGGAGAATTTCTAACATATTCGAAAGGGGAGAAAATAGTATCATCAGCCTTTGTATCCATCATCGGGCGGTTTAAGAAATAACTCATCAAATATATTGTGGTCTGTCTAGAAAAAGGTACACTACGGATGTTCGAAAGAAAAATGTCTATTGTGATGGAAAAGATGACCTGATTGAGAACATTAAGTGAAAAAAAAGAAACTGCAAAACAGTCTACACATTCAGTTTCCATTTGGTATAAAAACAGCGTATTTTACTGGCATATATTTGTAATGTCATTTATTCTTGCAGAGACTGGAGGAACCGGCAAGGACAGCCCCTTTCCAGCAAGTAGGCTAGCTTACCGCCACACAAGCAAACACACAGGCAGCGAAGGTTGAAGACGTGGTTTTTCTCACTGACTCATTTTGCGACCCATTAGGGTCTGCAGTGGATGAGATCAGGGGGGTGGGTCCCTCTTCTCTCTGCTCTCTCCTCAACACCAGCTCAGGCCTGGAGGGGCCTTGCAGTCTTGGGGTTCCCCGATTTCGTGGTTTGAACGGGCAACATACTTGAGTGCATGTGGCACTGTCTGAGCAGGAGGCTCCAGACTTCTGAAGTTGTCAGAACGGCGTGCTTGTAAGACTCCCACCTCTTTTTTCGTGCTAATGTTGGTGAGTCCTTCCCCACTGTGAGGTAGTATTGTCTTGGACCCAGGTGGGGAGGGAAGACGCTGTGACAAAGAAAGGGAGATCTCTTTTTGCCTCCTCGGGGCTTGGCGACTGCACCGCTCTGCAATTCAGTTTTTCGGCTACTCAAGAGGAGATGGTGGTGATCATGTTACTGCACAGAGTGGCTGTGAAATTCAATGAGCTGGTATATTCCTAAAGCATTTAGAATAGTGGCTTCGCATGGTAAATACCAAACACATTTTAACTGTTCTTATTCTAAGCATTATTGACACTTTTCCACGAATACATATTACTTTCAAGATAATACAAAATAAATTCGTTCTTTTGAAAGGCCCACTGCAATGTAGAATAAAGTTAGACTTATGCCTACCCTATGACCCAGTAGTAATTCCACCTTTGGGTTAAGAGTAGTGAGTGAATATAGCCACAGAAAATCTTGTTTGAGAATGTTCCTAACAGCTTTTTTTCATATATAGTGCATGCTGGAAACAACCAAATGTCAATCAACAAGAGGACAGATAAATAAATGCTGGTATAGTCAGACAATACATAAAATAGTCAGCGATAAAAAGGAATGATGGATGCATCCAATGGCTGACATGATTGAATCTGGAAAACATTATTTGAGTAAAGAAGCCAAGTACAAAGTCCAAGAACAGGCAAAACTAATGGTGACTCAGAAGTTAAGCAGGGTCGGGCCTGGTTAGTACTTGGATGGGAGACCACCTAGGAAGACCAGGTGCTACAGGTGTAAAAATTTTTTTAAAAAATTTAAGGGTTATAAATTGACAAGGTCCTTGCAATCTGTGAGGTCAACCAAGGGTTGCCTTGACAAAAAAATAAAAATAAAAACTAATGGTGACGGAGGTCATAAGAGTGGTTAACTGGGCTTGGGAAGGGGCAGGAGACACCTTTCTGGGGGATGGAAGTGTTCCGTGCCCTAGGGAACATGCAGCAATGTCTGGAGACATTTTGGGTTGTCATAGCTGGCAGAGGAGGTGAGTACTACCGTTGGATGGTGGGCAGAGGCCAGAGACACCGCTAAACATCCTGCAGTGCTCGGGATGGCTCTCACAACAGAGTTATCTGGCCCCGCACGCCAACAGTGCTGAGACTGAGAGACTTCGGTACAGTATGTGGTTTAAGTTGCTTAAACGTGATTAAAGCATTTCTGCATCCTTGTGGGTACTTGCTATTGTTACAGGCAAAACCCGGGTGGCAGAGGTGGCTACTTACCCTTCGGGTAGAATTGCCACTGGCAAGCAGCCACCCAGCCAGGGACAACACATCCCAATCCCCTTCGCCTCTGGGTACGGCCGTGAGATTTGTTCTGGAAAATAGAATGTGAGCAAAAGTAACGTATGTTAGCTCAGGGCCAGGCAGTTGAGAAACGTGTGTGCCTCTCTACTCTCTTTCCTCTGCCACCCCTGGGTGCAGACGGTGGTGGGGAGCTGTCAAGCAACTGGCAACACAGCTCTGGATAGAGATGTGAGCAGGAGGTAGACTTCTGTCATGCAGACCCTACATGTCGGGTTTTTTGTGTGTTTGCTTGTTTTACAGTGGCTAGTGTTACCATAATCGTGTTCAACAGAAAATACAGTCTCTGAGGGGCCGATCTTCCAAGCTGATCTAGTCAGGGGCAGGTAATCTCACTTACAAATTCTGTGAAAGCAGGGATTGTATGGTACACATTTTCTAAATTCCCCATAAGGCTGAGTACTGTGGTTTTTTTTCTCTCATTAGTCATATGGCTCTGTGGACTGGAAGAGAGCGTGGGTCCTTTTGTAATCTCTCCAAGGCACTCTTTATTGGACCACAAAACGCCAACTTCACACCTTCTCCTCCCCTGTGTTTTGGGGTAGGATCTACCTTACCGGAGTTGGGTTCTGATTGGCTTCAGTCAATCCATGGCATTTTTCCCCCTAGCATCAGTGTTTGGTTCACAGAGGGGCACATAACCAAGTCAGAGTCCATGAGATACAAGATGTTAGCTGGGGCTCCTGAAGGGAAATAATTTCTTTCAAGAGAGAGTGAGAGACTTACATATACTTTCATCCCAGGTGGTAGCATACATTGGTGAGGATTCCAGGTACTGCAGTCACTGCTGTCCAGAGGGTGATGCTTAGAGCTGCCAAGGAGTCGAGGCTGAGATGGTTCTCAGGGGCTCGTGCAGTGTCGGGACATAAGTCCTTTCTGCCTTTCTTCTCTGCTGTTCTGAGCATGATAGCTTTGCTTACTTGTGGTGGCAAAATAACAGCCACCATTCCAGACATTCGGGTCACGATGTCATGTATCTCTATTAATGAGTAAAACCTTTCCCAGAAGCACTCAGCAGATTTTTCCTCATGTCGCTCCAGAGGGCATCACATGACAACGCCCAAACCAGATGCCGGAAAGCATCTGGATTGCCATGCCTATCATTACTCTCTTCTTTGGGCTGAGTCTGGGACTGGGACCCAGCTCCTTGGAAGAAGGCAGCCACCAGGCGGAAGGTGAAAATCTGGTCATAATTCTGATTAAAAAGAGAGACTGTGTTTGGGTAGGCCGATGATAGTATCTGTGACATATGCTGCCTTTTACTATTTGTGTAGATGGGGTATCAGTCAATTGTAAGTAATCGAAGAGAAAGTTAGGGAGAAATGTATTGGCTTGCACATCTCAAAAGTTCAGGGGCCTTCAGCTTCAGGCATGGCTGGGTCTAGGCGACAGTGTCATCTATTCTTGGTCTTCCTTTTCACCGCTCGTCTTGCTTTTCCTGAGCGTTGACTTAATTCTTAGGCAGAAGCTTACTAAGTGGTGGCCCCAAAGGCCACAGGCTTGCTCCCTACTTAGCAACTGCAGAGGAATAAGGATCTCTTAGGCAACTATTCCAACAAAAGTTTAAGAATTGGACCTGAATGACTCGGTTTGGATCACGGTTCCATTTTTTGAACCAATCTCTGTGCCCAGCAGCAATGGCAAGCTCTCATCGGCCACATCTAAAACTTGTGCCTCCCTGCCCCTTGAACCAAACATTGAGGTCATTGCCATATCTAAACAGACTAAGAATCGGGGTAAAGACACCAGAATGCTACCTGAGTGAGTTCTGAGGGCCCCTCCCAGGCCCAGCATGCTTTGCACCGAGATGGCAGAGTTCTAACTTTCTCAGACTTTCTTTGGTTTCTTCATTGATTCCTACCCCTGGTTGAGACTTGCTCTCTACACCTAGTCCCTTAGGCTAGTGCTTCTCAAAGATTATTGTGCCGATGAGTCACCTGCGGGGGAGCTGCTTTAAATGCAGATTCGGATTCAGTGGCTCTGAGTTTGGACCTGAGAATCTGCATTTCCAGAGACCACACTTTTAGTTAGCAAGGGATCAGGGTGCTTCCTGGATATTGTTATCTCAGACTTCCGGAGGAAACCACAATTGAGTTAAGAAGAAAAGTAGATCTTATACTTTCCTTTTTAAAGAAACTTAAATTAAAAGGCGAGTCCATTTAAAGAACAAATATTAAATAAATAATAATAAGGTGGTCTGTGGCTGTGGCAAAAATCCCAAAGGCCCTATGTGAGTGACTAAAAGTTGGCAAACTCCAGTAGAGCCAGACTCTTTTCTGGACTATACTTGGCTGAACCAAGCTAGACAAAACTTTCTTGCATGAAAACAGGAGCTAGAGACATCTTTCAAAGGACAGACAGCTGCTGCTATCTCTAGGTGGAACTTCCCAGTCTCTATAGCCTTTTATTCGTGGCCTCTTTTAACCTGGGGGGCTATTTTTTTCAAAATGAGGCCTTCGTTTCTGGGAGAGGAGGCATTTGTGTATACTAATTGCCAGTTGCAAGAACCAAGTGGCTAGGGCGTCTGGCTTTTGAAGTCTTGCAAAACAGACTTATAAAAGCTGGCAGCCCAGGCATCCAGAATCTGAGGCCTTGAAAGATCCCAGCTTGTTTATTTACAGAGAACTTGCCTTTGCTGACGGGGCTGATTTAAACCCCACTCAGCGGTGGAAAGATTGCGTGTGTGTGACCCTGCTTCCTCTTCTTTTACCTCGTGCACTTATAAACACCTAATGCCAAGGAGCTGCGGCTCGCATCAACGTGGACTTGTTTTTCCTTTACTCTGAATATCAGATATTCATTTTGGAAGGGGCTGACAAGTCAGAGAGACTGCTGACTAACCCTACAGGGGAAGTCTGCGTGTGTTTTGCCACTCTACTTACACCAGTGGCCTCCTCATGCCTCATTTGCATTAATTTAGTGAAGAGTGAACACTGATAAAGGAAAAACAAATGCATGTTTTGATTAATTAAAATTATCTTTGTCCCATAACATGAGTTGCTAAATTTGGTTAAGAGATATTCTGCTAAATCTGGATGATGGGGTCATTTTTTTGGCTTTGCTCTATCTTCTGTGTCTAGAGAAACCCATGGTAATTCTTCGGCTGGTTCTGACTAAATAGAATAAGCTTCGGTAGGCTGGCTCTCTCTCTCTCCTCCTGTCTCTTTTTTCCCCCTAAACTTTATTGAATACTTGCTACAGTCATGTTATCTGTTTGGAATAAAATAAAAACCAAAACAAACAATCTCAGCTCAAATGGAGTTCAGTTTCTGGGCAGGAGTGACAAGCTCAAACGCACAACAGGATCCGAGGATGCAGTGACTAGCGCTGGCTTGTGTATGTCAAGAGGTGGTAACAGTCACTCAGCCTCAGTGTCTGGGAGACATCGGGAAATGGTGGGGACCCTGGTAAACCAGAGAACCCAGGCCCCTCTTTTGGTGCTTGTATGAGCCACCGAGGAAAGTAGCCTCTCTTTTTCTACACCTCCATGCACACACTGCTAAAGAAGTCAGTAATGGATGGATATTCAGATCCTTAGGTGAAATCCACCAATATTCATATACTGGCAACTAATTTAGACTTTTTAAAACATCATATGGGCCACGTGGAACATATATGTATTCTAGATTTGACTAAGTCTAAAAAAGTAATTTTTGAACAGTTTTGATGTTGATTCACATTTTAAACCATGATGGCGCACGCATTCTCTCTCTCTCTCTCTTTCTCTCTCTCTCTCCCATGAAATGTAAGTTTCTGGAATCATGATGTAGTCTAGTCTAGTTTAGTCTACTTTATCCTAACCTACTCTTTAATTGACTGGATTGAATAGATGAAATTCTTTTTCAAGACCAGTTAATAGATCACTGCATGAAGCATGGAAAACTGAGTCAGAGCATGAGCGGCAGTGGTTGTATTGGCTACACATGAAACCAATGAACTGGAGAACTTAAAAGAAGTATTGATGCCTGGGCCCTACCCCAACCAATTAAATCAGACTGTGGGCATCGGGTCTGGGCGCCGCAAGAGTCCCAACACTCCAGATGATTCTAGTCTGTAGCCAGGACTGAGAACCACGTCTCTATATGCATAGTCAGAAGTTCTCACAAACCTGAATTCTAATGTTTTAGAATTTTCTTGTGTGGCCTGCTATTTTCTAGCTGCGTATGCTTAAGGAAATTTGCTTAACCAGAAGCTCTCTTTCCCCAGCTGCAAAATGGGAATAATAAATCATACTTAGCCTCCTGAGTTGCTCAAGGATTAAATGAGATACGATATGAAAATGGTTTTGCACCGGGCCCTAGTACTGTGCTGTATATGTGGCGGGTGCTCAGGAAACAGTGACATTGTTCCGCTTGGGAAATGAGTTATTCGGGGCCCCAGTCGGACTTTTTATTTAAAGACAGCAGCCCCTGTTTGTTGTTTCTACCTGTTGCCTCTGCCTACGTGGAGGAAGTGTGAGGGCTTTGGTGGAGGCAGACCTGTGAGCTCATTTAAATGTCGCAGCGGTGTGGGTCTTGTTAAAATAATAACCGTAGTCATCATAGTAACACATATGTGGGGTGAGTCTCTGTGCTGGTATCCTGGGGACGGGAGGGGTCCCTAGAACATGAGCCTTACATATGTAGGTGTCCAATTCATTCCAACTCATTCCGAATCTAGCACATCACCAGATATTATTATTTTTTATTATTATTATTTTCTTTAGGTGAGGCAACTCTTGGTTGACCTCACCAATTGCAAGGGACTTGTCAGCTTACAATCCCTTATTTTTTATTTTTTACGCCTACAGCACCTGGGCTTCCTAGGTGGTCTCCCATCCGAGTACTAACCAGGCCTGAATCCTTCTTAGCTTCCGAAATCAGACGGGATCGGGCTTGTTCAGGGTAGCATGGCTGTAGACAGATTTTTTTTTTAATTAAAATTTTATTGAGATTTTTATTGAGTTGATTGTAGATTCACAGGCAGTTGTAAGAAACAAGACAGAGAGATTTCTTGTACACTTTGCCTGTTTTCTCCAAATGAGAACGTTGTGCAATACTGTTTTATAACATCACATTCAGCTCGTTGACCTTAATGTAACCCACCAATCCCACTCGGATTTCCCTAGCATTACGTGTGCTCACTGCATGTGTGTGTGTGGGTTCTACATAATTTTATCCCCTGTGGTTTGTGTCTCTCCCACCATAGTCAAGATGCTGAACTGCTTTGACGGCACAGGGAGCTCTCACTTTGTTCTTTTACAATCACACCCACCTCTTCCCAATCTTTGTTGTCATTTCAAAAATGTTATATACCGGAAACCACATAGGATGTGACTTTTGCAGATTTTTCTCCCCCTTGCTTGGCATAAATCTTCGGAGATTCATCCAAATTATTGCATGTATCAATAGTTTGTTCTTTTTAATTGCTGAGTAGTATTCCATGGTAAGGATGTGCCACAGTGTGACTACTTACCTGTTGAACCACATCTAAGCTGGTGCCAGTCTCTTTTTTTTTTTTTGTATAAACAGTCTCTTGTCTTTTATATAAAGTTTTATTGGAACAGAGTGATGCCCATTTGTTTATATATTATTTATAGGTGCTTTCTAGCTTTGAGTAGTTTATGATGGACCATATGACTCGCAGCCTAAAATATTTACTATCTGCCCCTTCACAGAAAATGTTAGCCAACCTCTATCCTAAACACTTAACATACATGAATCTACTTAACTGTTACAGCATCCCTATGCTATCATTATGATTAGTCTCCTCGTTTTGCAAAGGAAGAAACTGGGGCACAGAGAAGTCAGATTTTGAACCTCGGCAGTCCAGCTTTAGGGGCTTCCTCTTAACCAATCCTGCTTTCATTCAAGTCGAGAAAGGGGAACTCAAACAGGAAAGGCAGGAAAGAGAGGCCGCGGCTGACTTGCAGGGGTTCTCTTTGAGGGCAGAAGGGATAATAGGATTTAGCCTGTGGTTATTTGCTCTCTCAACAGACAGATGCTTGGAATGGACCTAAAACTTCTCACTAATTTGAACTTAACAATTTAAAATAGGGCTCCTTACATTTTTTTAGGATTTAACTAAGGCTCAAGCCCTAGGTCCCCCTCACCTGGTTTCCACAGCTACACTGGCAGCTGGAAAATGATCACAGCCATTGTTTTCTTTTCCTCATCCCCCAGGGATCTTCAGGTAAGCAGGCACCTGATCCCGGAAACCTCTTTGGATCAAGAGGAGGCTAAATGATGATTTTTAAATGAAAAGCCTTCCTTTCTTCATTAGAAGACTTACTATGCCAAACTGAGAAGACTTGGGTCTCTTTTAGGGCAATCAACTATCCTGATTTCCCGGGACTGAGAGGGGGTTTCTGGGATGCAGGACTTTCTAGCAAAGTCCTGGGCCAATTAGGATAAATTGGTCACCCTAGTCCCAGCCCAGGTTCGAAGAGGGAGGGTGGATTTCAGGGGAAAAAAGATTCAAAAAAGCAGCATTTCTATTGTTTCCTCTGCTTTGTTTATTTGTTTTTCTTGAACGACTTGAGAGCTCCAGGCAAACTGATCAGCTTTTTACCTGTAAGTACCCTGACATCTGTCTCCTGAGAGGGCTTGATCCTACCTGACCAGATACAGTCATCATGCTCAGAAAATCTATCGTCAACACAAAACTATTTTCTTCTATATCCTGTCATGCTCAAATTTCCCCAACCATTCCAATAGTATTTTTTACAGCGACTTTAACAAAAATCAGGATACAAGGATCACATGATACATTTAATTGTCATTCCTCTTTTCGGCCCCCTTTAATCTAGCTGCCTATCCTTTTTTTGTCTTTCAAGACAATGAATTTTTTTTTCCCCCAGAGTCTAAGCCACTTCTACAGAATGTCCCTTCATTTGGATTTGTCTGGTTTCCCCAGGTCTCGATTCAGGTTAAACATTTATGGTAAAATACTGTGAAGGTGATGGTGAGTGTGTCCTTGTCGGGGAATGACTTTTAGATTTATAACAGCTGACAGCCCAACTCCTTAGAGGGGGAAAATACTGACATCCTGGAAAAGAGAAGTGCCTTGCCTAAGGTCACATCTGCTTCTTCCTTGGTGAACGCCGACACTAATAATCCAGGTCCATGTCCCTCTGCCCCTGTGTGTTTCGTCTGTCCGCAGTGTCCTTAGAAATGGACTCCTTTTCTTCTCCCGTAGCATGCTTTTTTGGGGGGTGAGAACTGCACTAAAAGAACTTTTTTTGCCCTCATTCCTTTCACACACAACTTGTTCCTCTCCAACAAGGCCCGAACTGATCCAGTCCTTCCTCTTTTCAAGATAAGGCCTGTTTTTTCCCAGGGCTCAGGGAACTCCACCTACGAGAGCTGTTCCAGGCACGTCCAGCTTTGTTTCCCTTTCTCTGATAAGGTTCCTTTGCTGCGAACACTCCCTTTGTCTCTTACCTGTCCCCACTGCCCTGAGAGTCGTGTCTCTTTTAGTTTGATAGTGTGGCCATTTCTGCTAGGCTGTTTGCTAGTTAATTATCCCTGTACTGCGCATTCCTGACAGATAGCTGACCATCTGCAGACCAGTGGTCCCCAACCTTTTTGGCACCAGGGACTGGTGCTCCTATGCGAATCTAATGCCTGATGATCTGAGGTGGGGCTGGGGCGGTGATGCCAGCGCTGGGGAGTGGCTGCCAATGCAGAAGAAGCTTCGCTGGCTCTCCTGCTGCTCACCTCCTGCACAGACTGGAATCTGTCTTCCTTGGAAATCCCTGGCTTAAACCAAAGTTTCTAAAACTTGAACAGGATCAGGATCACCTGCAGGGCTTGCTAAATCACTGACTGCTGGGTCTCATCTCTGGTAGCTCTGTGGAGGGGTTGGGGTCTGCATTTCTAACGGGTTCTAGGTGACACTGATATTGCTGGTCCATGAGCTGCATTTCGGGACTCATTAGCTTAAGCTGGTATTTCTATGATATCAAACTGATGATATTGAAGTAGTTTAAAGAAAATTAGGGACATCATCATACCCACGAAACCTGACAACTCCCTCTTCCCAGGGGCTCAAACTTTATCCCCTTGTTTCCCACATCCTAACTGTCGAGGTTTTCTCTTTTCTCTTTGGTATATACCCCAAATCTGCCTTTTCTCATATCCTATCCTAGTCCGAGCTCACATCTCCTGTCACCTGGAATCGTGCAACCACCTTCTGGCTGGTGTCTTCTCCCACTCCTGTCCACCTCCACTCCTGGAATCGCCTGAATGATCTTTGAAAAATTCAAGTCAGATCAAGTCACTCTGCCAAAAACGCATCCAGTGGCTACTGCTATTGGAATACATTGCAAACTCCTTTTCCTAAAGACTGACAAGAACCTGCATGCCCCGGCCCCGGCCTCCTTTCCCGGCATTGTCGTTTACTTCTCCCACTTTGCTCATCACACTTCAGGTACACGGAATCTTCCAGGTCCTGCGCACACCGAGTCTTTCACACTTGTGATTGCTTGGACCGCCATCCTTCCCCAACCCTGTGCTTGACAAAAGGCTATTCTCTCTAGCCTCCTACCTTCAGAATGAGGGAAATGATGTCCGAGATGTGCTGTTAGGTGAAAAAAGGAAGGCAAGGAAGTGTGTATTGCATGTAGGTCACCATTTAAGTAAGTAACAGAGACTTATGTACCGCTTGGCTCCTGCAGGTTAGACTACCTCTGCAAGGATACGTGATAAACCTGTAACCCTGGTGGCCCCTAGAGAGGGAAACTAAGCAACTCGGGGAGAGCAGAACGAAGCTGATTTTCACCCTGAGCCTTTTGTCCCTCTTGAATTTGGAACTTCAGGAATGTATCATCTAGTCCAAGTCAACAGACAAGTAAACACAATCAAACCTAACTAAATAAGTAGTTCTGTGGCTGGCCTACCATACTAAGCTATTTTATTTCTTTCACTGCATTGATCACAATCCGTAATCATCTTGCGTGTGTATTTATTTTATTTTCCAGATCATTAGATTATAATCTCCTCGGGAGCAGGACGGGTTGCTGTCTGTGGCTCACCATTATGTTCCTAGGAATGCCTGGTAAGTGGTAGTAACTTGATAAATATTTGTTGAATGAGTGAATCGTGTACAATGGGGACAAGATGGGGAGGAATGCGTGCCAAGATCACCTGGGGATTCAGAACCTGCGAATACCTGAACCTCACACCTGTGGGAAAGAAACCTCTGGGGGTTCATCACTGTCTGACACACTCTGAATGTGGGAGCATCTTCTGCAACTCCCGGGCCACGTGCTTGTGGCTGCTTCAGCATGTCAGAATCAGCGAAATGATGCCGAAATTATGTCAGCTGTGTTCGGCCTTAGGTATCCTGCCGACAGAATGAGCAGAGGGAATTAAAGTTGGCTTCAGTCATTCCTGTCCCGTCTTTACGATTTTTGCCGTATCCTTGTACCATCTATATTGTTTAGTTAGTATTTTGCTTGAAATCTATGAACTTATTTTCATACATTTTAGTTCAAAAGGGTATATTATATCAACACGTAAGCGGAAAACCTGTATCCCTTGTCATAGGTGAAATGTAGGATAAAAATAAAGACAGTGAAATCATACCACGTGATTACATTTGGGCTAGATACTGTTGCCTGCTAGGAGCTTTCGGATTTTGGATGTATTGTCCTTTGTTCAAAAAGGAAACTGCACCACAATGAGACTTCCTACTAAAGGTAGAAGAACGAGAAGATGATTGAAAAAGGAGTCCTATTCTCACAGAGCTACTTAGTGTTGTCTGAATATTTAAAAAACATCTCACCTGCCTATGGGGAAACAGCATTCAAACAGTTTATTTCACACGTGGGGACACTGAGACCCAAGATGGGGAACAGAATTTTCCCAGGACACTCATTTGGGAATTCATCAAGCCGTTTGGACTGTAAGCTTTGATGGTAGCAGCTGCATCTGCAAGTGCCTGGGACAGGGTCTGGCCTATAGTGTCACTCAAGAAATGTGACCTGACGTGATTGCTAACATTTCTCTTGTATAGTCATCGTCTATTCTATGTAACTTATCAGCACAGGACAAATGACATTTGATTTTTTTTTTTTGTATTTAGCTGGACTTTCAGTTCCTTGAAGGCAGAAACTATCTCAGAGTGTGTTTTAAATAATAGCTTTTATTGAGATCTTGGTCACATACCATATAATTCACTTATTTCAATTCAAGAGTACAATTCAAATAAAAATATGTTTAAGGAATCAAAAAGTAGACAGCTCAGTGCTTTTCCCTGTATTGACAGGGTTGTGTAACCATCACTAATAATCAATGTTACAGTATTTTCATCACCCCCAAAAGAAACTCTGTACTGATTGGCAGTTATGTTTGATCTCTCCCTCCCCCATTTGTTACTGCTTTCTGTTGTTATAGCTTCGCCTGTCTGGACATTTCATATAAATGAAATCTTACAATAGGTGGTCTTTCGTAACTGGTTTACTTCACTTAGCATGATGTTTCTAGGTTCACCCATGAAGCACATATCAGTACGTCGTTCCTTTTTGTGACTAGATACTATTCCATTGGTGGATATACCACATCTTGTTTATTTATCCATCCCTTGATGGACATTTGGGTTGTTTCCACTTTGGGGTTCTTTTGAAGAGTGCTGCTATGAACATTCATGTTCCATTTTGTGCGGACATACATTTTTAGTTCCCTTGGGTATATATTTAGGAGTGGAATTCCTGAGTCATGTGGTGACTCTGCATTGAAGCCTTTTATGAGCTGGATTGTTTTCCAAAATGATTGCACCGTTTTACATAGTATTTCAACATTTTGTATTCTATATTAGTTTGGAGCTTTTGATTGCAAGATGTGAAGTTTCACTCAATCCACTTTAGGAAAGGGTGGGCTTGTGATAAGGATATTCGTAGGCATCATCCTTGTAGAAGACCAGCAAGAGCTATCCTAGAATGAGTGCCTGTGATTATGTCACCTTTCCCGGTAAAAGGGACTTTGCAGATGTGATTCTGTAGGAACAGAATCAGGGTCATATGTCTCACCCGACTCTGCCCCTATGCCTTCTCTCTGCTTCTGAAATGCCCCAGGTGAATCCCTACTTTTGTTCCCGCTACCCTTTCCTCAGATATTTTGTGGGCTACCGTCTTGTCATCATTCGCATCTTACCTCGAATGTCGTTTTCTTTCAAGAGCCTGACCCGACATTCTAAAGTAGCCTCACCAGCGTCTGCTCCTTACCCCTGTATTGTCTTTCATAGCGTTGATCACTTTTTGGTATTATTTTGTTTATGTGTTTACGTGGGGACTACCCATCCCTTTCCCCATTCTCTACACCCTCCAGAACTTGTTCACTCTTCCATCTTCTATCCTAGAATGAGTGCCTGTGATTATGTCACTTTTTCTGGTAAAAGGGACTTTGCAGATGTGATTAAGTTAAGGATTCCGAGAGGGAAAAATTATCTGGAATTATCTGAGTGGGTCCAAATTAACCACAGGTGTCCCTGTAAGAGGGAAGTAGAAGGGTCAGAGAAGATGTGACAACAGAAGCAGAGTGGGAGTGACGTGGGTTCTGGCCTTGAAGGACCACGAGCCAAGGAATGTGGGCAGCCTGTGAAAGCAAGGAAATGGGATTACCCTAGAGCCTCCAGAAGGGACACAGTCTTTGATTTTAGCCCCAAAAGATTCATTCCAAACATTTGCCACCCAAAGCTGTAACAATTTGTGCTTTTTAGGCCACTACATTTGAGGCGATTCGCTATAGCAGCAGCAGGAAATGAATGCAGCCCTCGGTAGGCACAAAGATGAGCGAATGAGGAAGGCACTTGAAAGTCATACAGAGAGCTTTGCTGGCCTTGTCGGCACGGTCACAGCCCACAACTCGACCACTAACAAAGCAAAAGCTTAGTTACCTTCTCTATTTTGAGGGGCCTCTCTGGGTTGTCTTGTTTCCCTTCTTGCCACCTACCAGCTTCCCTCACCTCGTTCTCTCTTCTCAGATTTCATTCCCTCCTTTCGTGCCCTCAGATACAAAGACTGGTGTCTTTATATCCCATTACACTGTATCCCATCTCCTCCATGGTTTTTGTCCTAACACACTATCTTCTGAAGTCCCAGGGGTCTGATCCCACCATTACCTGGTCCACTGATTCCTAGCTCAAGGCAAATTGTTTCTGTGTCTTATAATTTCAGATCCTAGGAGCACAAGGCCCCATTTCCTGTCTTTGCATTTGCATTTTAGCTCAAGACCCTCGCTTTCCGTGACCTACGACATGTCCCTCTTCTGGTACCCACAGTATCGGTTCATGTTTGCTGGTTTGGTTTTCAGTCCATTTTTGTTTTTTGGGCAGCTGGGGATTTCCCTTACTTTCTTGTGAACTCAGTTATTCATTGGAAAGAATATGTATCTTTTACCCAGAATTTTCAGGTGTTTTTGTAGTAAAAGGTGGGGCGTTTCAGCTATTGCTGGAGATCAATTGCCTTTCTTTCTTTCTTTTCTTTTTTTAGTATCTTTCCTCTACCGCTTAGCTGTTAATATTCAGTTTTTGTTCTTTACATCCCATTCTAGTTCTTCCTATCTCGTGTCCTTTATCCCCACAGCTTCAAATCCTTTTATTAACCAGCTGGTTCATTCTATTGTTTTTCATTTAAATTCATCCCACATGGAAAGCTGACAAGTCAGCCTACTTCCTTTCTGGCCAAATACGTTTGTGCCCAGCCACCTCAGAAATCACTCCTTAGCCCGTGCATTGGATGTCCTTGGAGCTGATGCTCGTGTCTGATCCAGTCGGCTGTGGAGTGGGCAGAAGCGGCCAATCACAAGGAACCAAAGACAGTGACTTCTGTCCTTCTTTTAGAAGGGTCTGTGGGAGGGGCAGACATCATGATTGATGTGTGCCGTGACTTATCCTTGAGAGACTCTGCAATTCTTTTTTGTTTTTGTTTTGTTTTGCTTTGCTTTGGTTTTTATGAGCTAAAATCTTAACTTGGTTTTGATATATTCACCCCTGGCATAGATACTGTTTTTCAAGCCTCAACACATCTATTCCTCCGATATTCCTACCCTATAATTACTAAATAACTAGAAGAGGGTTTATCCTTTTAAATAAGCTCACTGTCATCACGTTAAAACCTAACTTCGTTTAAAAAAAAAAGCCTGTAATTCCAGGGCTGAGGTCAGCCAACCTTTAAAAGCTCCAAGACCCCATGATGGGATGACATATAGCCAGAAAGACACAGTAAAACTGCTGCACATGTCCCAGTATGAAAAGATTTTTTTCTGATAAACTAGGGCATTTCATTGACTACTTTATCCAGATTGATCTGGTGACTCTTTACTAAAGACTAATTCTTTAAGTACGGCATATGATAAATCCAAAGGATAGTACCTCATTTTACTGTAAATTGTAAATAGCTGATAAGTAATTATTATATTCAAATTCATGACTGTTGGCAATGTCATCACTGAAGAAGAGATGAATAAAGTTTGTTTACAAGGTAAAAAAGAAGAAAAAAAAGACCTGGGTACCATAAGTAATATAAATCAGGGGCAAAGCCTTGTATAAAATGCCGTTATATGTATTATGAAAATTTATATACATATATATGTGTGTTTATTTGTAAATATATCTCTTAAATAACACCTAAGAAATGGTAATAATGGTTACCTCTGGGGGAGGACTTGGGCGGCTAAGGGACTTTTCCTTGCATTGCCTTGCTAGAATTTCAAAAGAAAGAAAAAAGGAAGGGAGGGAAAATGTGACAAAAGCCTCCAAACAGAGGTGGGAAGATTTTGCTGAGGAGTAACTGGCCCTCAGATTTGTACCCCGCTAAAGGAGAAGGGGTGGAGGATTAAACTGGTTCCTCAAAGCTGCCGTCTAATAAATCAGTGCCTTCCCACTGGCAGCATGGCCCACTTCTCACTTGAATTTATACTTGAGGATGAGGGGGTATTTGGTTCTCAGATCTATATACTGAGCCTGGAAAAAGGGTTTGAGGTTATGAACAAGAATGTGGAGTTCAAAAAGTCACCTTTCTTGCTCCATCTCTTGCTCTTTAAGCACTTGACTATGACTCATAGTGACAAATATATTTCACATGGTGATTCAGTATTCACATTTTTATACGTACTTGAGATAAACATTTTAAGTAACAATACATACTATGTGAGATCCACTTGGATGTTCGGTAAAATTCCATTACAGCCTTTAAAAACAGTGGGCAAGGCCCATGACGTTGATTTCTAAACCCGTGCCTGGGTACTGACCCCACCATCTGGAAAACTTGGCATTGTCTCGTAGAGGCCAACTCTAGTATTGCCTTTTGGTGACACGAATTTGGCTATCTTCAAAAGATGTCCTTTCACATCTGAACCCCAAATCTCCAGCTCTACTGATTCTTCCATTTTGAGACCCTGAGCTGCCTGGATCCCAAGCACTTCCCTTGCTAGAGCACGTTTTGTCTTCTCTCTGGTCCCCTCTGGTCCCACTCCTCTGCCACTGCGAGGCAAGATCTGAGCTTGTCATCGTTGAGCTCATTTAGAAAGAGTTCATTAATGTGATCTCTGGTTCCTTCTTTATGCTTGGTGTTTACTGGTACCTGTGAGCACGTTGCTTTTAATAGAGAGATACAGGGAAATTCATTGTAGCAGTGAAGAAGGGAAACAACCTGAATGTCTCCTGATCACACGGACAGACATAGGACAGTTGCTTGAAGAAGCAGGACAGCTTTCTAGGCACCTCACCATAAGGTCCTGTGGAATAATTTCCATGATACATAATTAAATGATAAAACAAGGGATAAAATATTGGTGACAATAATACACGTGTGTTTGTATAAGAAGCAACACACGTATAGGGTCGTGTAGGCATAGAATATCCCTGGGAGGACAAGTAAGAAAATGACAGTGGTGTCTCTAGAAACAGGCGGATTGGGGAACAGGGATGGAGAGAGGCTTACTTTTCACTGTTTACCTTTTTATACTCTTTGAATTTCTACCATCATTTAAACATTTTTCCTACTCATATCTTTGGACAAGATATGAAAAGTATAATTTCACAATTGCATTGACCATGGTGGGTACTTTAAAACAAAATAGCAGCTTAATGGAGATATGATTCATCTGTCATAAAATTCGCCCTTTTAAAGCGTACCCTTCAGTGTTTTTTAGCTTATCCACAGTTACACAACCATCACCACTACCTAATTTCAGAATATTTTCGTCACTTCCCCCCAAACCCTCCGTACACTTCCGTAGTCAGTTCATTGGCTCTAAACCTCTTCTGTCTCTGTGTCTGACACCCCCTCAGCTGTGTGTCTTACTCAGGAAGTGGAGTGGTCCAGAGCACAGCCGGGGTGGAGCCTGGAAGGATGCCAGCTCATTTTCAGAGGAAATATTTCAAAACAGAGTTTTAGCCATGTGCAAGGTCTAACACCCTAGCAACCACTGATCTACTTTCTGTTTGTATAGATTTGCCTATAATGGACACTCCATAAAAATGGAATCATATAGTTTACGACCGCCTTCTTTCACTTGGCACGATGTTTTCAACGTTCATGGTGTAGCTTCTATCAGTACTTTGCTCCTTTTTATTGTCTAATAGTATTTCGTTGTATGGACATACCACTTTTATTTAACCATTCATCAGTTGATGGTGGTTGGGTTGCTTTCGCTTTTTGTCTGTCATCAATAATGTTGCTATGAGCATTTCTGTGCAGTTTTTTACGTGGACATACATTTTAAATTCTCTTAGGTATATAACAAGGAATGAAATTGCTGGGTCATATGGCGACTCTATATTTAACATTTTGAGGAACTGCCAAACCTTTTCTAAAATGGCTGCACCGTTTTACAGTCTTACCAGCAATGTATGAAAGTTCCACTTTCTTGTAATTCTTGCCAACACCTTTAAATATTTTTTTTTACCCTCCTACAATGGATACTTTTTAAGCATTTGGTAGGGAATTATTTTTTCCCCAAAGCAAATGCATTTAATAAGTAAGTCTCAGAAAGAAAGAAAGAAAGAAAGAAAGAAAGAAAGAAAGAAAGAAAGAAAGAAAGAAAGAAAGAAAGAAAGAAAGAAAGAAAGAGAAAGAAAGAAAACAAAATGTGAACTAGGCTTAAAATTCTTCCAGTCGTGGAGAGTCATTTTCAGGTTGTGGGGACGGGCAAGTCTATTGCAGCCAGCCTAGGTTCCATTTTCAGCTGGCTCATGTGCCACCTCTGGGACAAATATCCCAGGTCTCCAATCCCTGATCTAGCTTTAAAGAAAGAGGCATGAACAAGATTGCCCTGGGTTGAAAGGCTCAGGCTGCTTTTTACTACAAAAATTTGCATTTAATGTGCTTCTTTGCAGAGATGTTTTCCTTCTTTTAGGCAAAACAACAAATAAAGCATTCATTGGCCCTAAATCTCTTCTGTCTCTGTGTCTGACACCCCCTCAGCTGTGTGTCTTACTCAGGAAGTGGAACGGTTCAGAGCACAGCCTGGGGTGGAGCCTGGAAGGATGCCAGCTCATTTTCAGAGGAGATATTTCAAAACAGAGTTTTAGCCATGTGCAAGGCTTAGGTATCCACCCCAGCAATCTATTTTCACTTGCAGGGAAAATTTCAGACCATAATAGCTATAATGAGACAAAATGGAGGGGAAAGAAGAAAATTGTTACTAACCTTTGGATATTAATCCCTTCGAATTCAAAATTTGGAACTGCCATTCATAATCATTATTAATGTTTATTGAAGGTGTACTTTGTGCCTGACACTGTTTTTAGGGCTCTCACTGTATTGTTTTATTTAATCCTCGTAATAGCCCTATGAAATGTGTATTATTGTGGTTCCCATTTTACGAAATGGAGGCACAGAAAGTTCAAGTAACCAGCCATTACCACACAGATTTATAAGTAGTAAAACCAGCCCGGCAAGGCAGGTGGTGAGTGCCAAGCTCACATACACAATAAAAGAGGGGAGAATGCAGGAGACAGGGACAGAGAGGGACAGAGAGCCTCTGGGCTGGACCAGACCACTGAGAAGCATTCACTCTCCCGCTGACTCGCTTAGAGCCCATGGCTGAACTAGTAAATGCTGTGTTTCCAGATTCCCTTGCAGCTAGGGTGACCATGTAACCCATATCTCCGCTAGAATGAAAACTAAGGGAACATTTGCTTTGGGGGATGGGGGCAGAAATGGAAAAGGGGAAATTTGGAGAAGTTTTATATCTGAAAAAAAAAAAAAAGAGAGATACAACGTCTCTCTTGACACTGCTTCACTCTTTTGCTTCCTGTACTTGGATTTGATTGTGAGTCGATGTGATGCTTTGGCTGTGGCAACTATCTTGTGTCCATGAGGCTATAAACTGAGGACAGAAAGCAATATGCTGAAGATGGTGGAGCAGAAGGATTGTAATATCCTGGTCCTTGATGAACACGCTGTCTACCTCGAGACCTGTTATGTCTAGAGAGCTAAGTGTCTTGTTTATGTGCCTGCAGAGAGGCAGTGTAGCATCTTGGTTAAAAGCATGAGCTTGTGAGCCTGGTTTATATCCTGACTCCAGCACTTAGTAGCTCATCCCCTTGAGCAAGTTATGTGCTCATTGCCGCTATTTACTCGTCTGTTGAAGGGAGATAATAAAAGACCCAGTGCTTAGGGTTATGGTGAGGGTTAAATGAACTAATATATGTAAAGGACTTTGATTAGTGCCCTGTACGTATAAAGGTTCGATAAATGCTGTCGAGTACTATCTTTTTCTGCCATAATTTTTCCCCCCAAAGTTTTTATTTTGACAATGTTCAAGTCTGCAGATAACTTGCAATAATAATCCAACAAATACCTGTGTGCCCTGAACCTAGGTGTACTAAGTGCTTAAATTTTGCCACATTTGCTCACAACCACCTGTGTGTATTTTTTTTTCCACTTGGAATATTTGAGGGTAAATTGTAAGCAGGCTGGTTAGCATTATCACAGGTGTGGCAGCCTGTTACTTGCATACACAACATGTGACCCAAACTAGACCAATTGGACAAATTCTATTTTTGAATTTGAATGTTGGATAAGGTGATGAGATGATAGAATATAATGACTGATCTTCTCTAGATTTACTACTGGCCCCAGATAAGAAAATAAGACATTCAGGATCTTCTTTTCCTCTGGTTTCTGACATTTCTTGGTCTGGGCCTCCAGTCTTCCTTTTGATTCTATGCATGACTATATATCATTCTACTACTTTGCAGAGTCTCTTGCTTACACCCCAAGAACCCCGATTGGCACAGCTGCCCGTGGGAAAGTGAGCACCCATCTGGGAACATGGAAGCAGAGGCTTCATGCAATCAGAAATGTAGGCAGAATCTGTTCATCTTTGGAGGGCTTTAGCTAGGTGACCTTCTAATCCCACCTTCACAGAGTTTCTGCTTCTGTGTCTCTTAGGTCAAGCCAATTTTATTGGGCTCATTTCAAAAGTTGAGATTGCTTTTCCTGTCTATTGCAAGTTCCCAACCACAGTGTAACAAAAGTCCATACTTCTGTAGAGCGTTGCAATTGCTATATAACAAACCAGTGAAAAATTTAGTGGCTTAAAGAACAACCATTTTATTATCTCTCATGATATTATAGGTTGATTGGGCCCACTGGGTGGTTCTTTTGTTTCAGTCCTTATTGGTAAGGGCTGGAATCACTTGAAGCCTGTACGGTCTGGAATGTGCAAGAAGATTGATTCATAAAAAAAAAAAGTTGACTCATGTGGCTGGCAGTTACTACTGGTTCTTGCCTGGTGTCTTAGCTTATAGGGCTATTGACTGGACTGCCTCAAATTTCCCATGTGACCTCTCCATTGGGCTTGGGCTTCTCATAGCATGGTAGCTGGGTTCTAACAAGAAGGAAGTAGAAGCTGCCAATCATCCTAAGGCATGGCTTAAAGTCCCACCATATAACTTCTACCACTTCCTATTGGTTAAAACGGTCACAGAACAACCCCATTTCAAGGAAGAAGAAATAAAGTTTACCTCTTGATGGAGGAGTGGTTCATGCAAACGGAGGTACGATGGCAGGCATCTTTACAGACTTCCTACTAGAGCGTGTCACTTATTTGGCTTAGATGGTAAGCCTAGACTAGTGTTTCCCAGGTATCACTCAGTCTGGGATCATGCCCATCAAAACACTGCCAAAGTCAGCACAGAAGTTGCTTCCTCCAGGAAGCCTTCTCTGGCACCCCTTGGGTTAAAGATCTGTCCTTGAGTCTCAAATAACGTGTGTGTGTGTGTGTGTGTGTGTATGTATATATTTACACACACATATATACGTATACACATATACATATATATTATTAATATTGGTTATACTTCCTGTGAACATATGTATAAATTAATATTAATATAATTAATATATTGCATTCCTTCTTTTCCCCCTCTTTTTTTCTTTCCTTCCTTCTTTTCTTCTACAAATATTTATTAAGTGCCTACTATAGGCCACACACAAAACAGGTACTAGACACATTGCAGTGAACTAAACAGACAAATTCCCTGCCTTCTTGGAGGCTATATTCTAGAGGGGGAGATGGACAATTTAAAAAAATCAGATATTGTCATCATTCTGAAGAAAATAAATCAGGGTGATGTGACTGTGTGTGTGTGTGTTTGTGCATGTGTGCGTGCGTGCGTACGTGTGTGTGTGTGTGTAGTGTTTAGAAGATCTGCCTGAAAAGGAGGTATTTCAGCAGAGATCTGAATGATAATAGAGAGAAAACCAGGAAGAAAAACAATTTCCAACAGCAAAGGGAACAAGTGAAAGGCCTTGAGGCAGGAACATGCTTGGTATGTTCAGGAAACATCAGGAATGTTCGTGTCTGGCATGGGCTAAGACATGAGAAGCGATATATTACTTGAGATCAGACAAGGAAGTAGAGACCAGATCAGTTAAGTCTGGATTTTATCTCAAGTGCAATGGGATGCCATTGGAACATGTTCAGGTTAGAAGTAACATAATTTAAGATATGATTTTTCAACAACCCTTCTGGCTACTGTGTGGGGTGTGGCTTATAGGAAGACTAATGGGAGAAGCAGGGAGAGCAGCTGAGGAACACCTGTAGGTGTTTAGGTGAAAGGTCATGCAGGGTCTTCGTATTTCATGTCTGGATTCTCAGCATCAAATATAGTATTTATTATCTGTTGTTTGATGAGGGGGTGAATTTCTCCATGAATCAAATGGTAAACTCTGTAGTGGGTGCTGAGCCTACATCAGAGAACAAAAGAGACAAAAGCCCACTTTCACAGAGCTTTAATTCTAGTGAGAAAAGGAGATAATAAATACCATAAGTAAGCAAAAATATAAAATGTTTCCAATGATAAAAAGTGCTATGAAGAAAAATGAAACAGAAAAAGGGGTAAGAAATGCTGGGATTGGAGTGGGTGGGAACTTAAAATAGACAAATTAGGGAAGGTCTCACTAAAGACGTGACATTTTGACAATGACCATGGGGTAGATGAGGAAGTTAGAGATATGAACTTTCTTGAAAAACAACAACAACAACAAAAAACCCAAAAAGAACCAGGCAGAGAATATAGCAAGTGCAAGGTTTCTGAGGCCGCAGTGTGGTAGGCATGTTGGAGGGACCCCAAGGAGTCCAGTGTACCTGGAATACAGTAGCCAGTGGTCGAGAAGTCGGTGATGATCTTGGAAAGGAAAGGGGAGGGGAGAGACAGGTTGTATGGGGCTTTGCAGGTAACTGCAAAGGTTCTGGAGGACAGACATTATGTGACTTGGCTTTTACCAGGATCCTTCTGGCTGCTATACCGAGAACAGACTCCAGGAGGAAAAGGGTGGAATGGGAGCAGGGAGCAGTGGTGAAGCTACTGCCATAGTTCAGGTGGAGATGATGGTGGTGGAGCCAGGAAGTGGTTATTTCTATTATTCTAGTCACACTCGAGACAATGCCGACTCACTGTGATTATCTAATAAGTGGCCCCTATTAAAATTCACCCCCAAGTCTTTCACATAAAGAAAACAGAACTTGGGGCCAATCAAGGCTCGCACGTGGCATTCGGTTTCCACCTCTTTCACGATTTGGTATTTCGAGAGTCCTAGCTCGGTGTTCTGTGGCCTGGCTCACTTTCTGGCAGTCCGATCGTTTCTTCCCGGGTCCGGTTTCGCTGTTTTTTTTTTTTTTTAAATTTAATTTAATTTTTATTTTGGCAAGACGGCAGGGCGGCGTTCTGCCTCCCCCGCTGCATCATATGAGGAGACACCTCACGCCAGGTTGGCCCGTCGCGGCGATGCCCAGGGGCGGTGACGGCGGGTGCAGGCGGCGTCTGCAGGTCTGGCCGCCGCAGAGCCAGGTGCTCCCGGGCCCGGCGTCGCGAGGCGTCGGGACTGAGCCCGACCACGTCCCCCCCAGCCCCTCCGGCTTCCCACGCACGGCCCCGGAGCCTCGGAGGCTCCGCGTGCTGCTCCGACCCGCGCGCGCCGCGCTCCCCGGGGTGCCCGATCCGAGGGCGAGCGCTTCGCCCCCAACAATAAAACGCTCCCTCAGTGTCAGCTCTTCCCGGACGAAGGCGCATGCGAGAGAAAACGCGTAGCGCAGGGCGAGGGCTTGCATTCGGCGTCTCCCACCCCGCGGCGGCGCCCAGGGGCGCAGCGAGGGGGAGCGGGGCAGGGGCAGGGGCAGGGCCGCGCAAGGCCCCCTGGGACCCGTAGTGCGGGGCGTGGCCTGCGGACTACATCTCCCGGCGGCCCCCGCGCCGCCGCGCCTCCCGCCACCGCCCCCTCAGCCCTTGCACAGCGCCGGCGGCGGGGTCGGTGGCGGCAGCGGCGGCAGCAGCGGCCCCGGTGGCCGAGCAGCGCGTTTCCGACTTGAAGCGGGGCCGCGAGGAAGATGGCGCCGGGCGGTGAGTGCCGATGAGGGAGGAGCGGCCGCGCCGGGCGGGGAGGGGGAGCGAGGGCGCGGCTGGGGCTCCGCGGCGGCGCCCCGGGGCGCGCCGAGCCGGGGTGGGGGGCGCGCGCCCCGCGAGGGTCGGGGTGTCGCGGCGCCGCGTCCCCGCCGCCGGGCGGGGGCCGGGGAGTGGGACGGGGCTGGGCGGCAGCCGTCTGTGGGGGCGGGGCAGGTCCAGAAGGGGGTCCCCGCGCGGCGGGGCGCCCCGAGGAGCGAGGGGGCACCCGCGGGGGCGCGCCGTGGCCTCCCGTCCTTAAAGTTGTATCCCCGGCCCCGAGGGAGGCTCTGGGACGCGTCCCCGTCCCCGCCGCCGTGGCTTCCCCCGCAGTTACCCCGGGGACTTGGGGGGCCCGGCCGCGGGGTCGGGGGCGCCCCCGGGGCGGGGGTCGGACCTGGCCGCCGCGTCTCCCGCCGCGCGCGGGCGTCATTCACTGGCTTGGAGCGCCCCGACCCTCCCTCATCTTCGCGATCCCCCCTCCGGGCACGGCTGGGCCGGTCGCAGCCGTTTTCTCCGGAAAAACAGGCCTTTTCCTTTTTCTTTTCTTTTTCGTTTTTTCGCTCCCTCCCGTGTGACAGCGGGGACCGGCGGGCGGGACGCGGGCGGCGGGTGCCCGTCGGGCTCGGCCGCCGCGACTCCTGTCCCTCGTCCGTCCCCGTCTCCGACCCCACGCGCGCGTCGCTCGGTCTGTAGGGATCCCCGAGAGCCGCCTGTCTGCCGTGCGCGTGTCGGTCCCCACCCGCGAGCCCGTCGGTGCGAGGCCGAGGCGCTCCCCGGGCCGTCGGAGGGCAGCAAGGGTGGGGGGGAGTGACCCCCCTAAAAAAGAGAGCAGCTGCCCCGGGGAGAGGAGCAAGCTTCGTCCCGAGGGCGCACTCCCCGGAGGACGTGGGGATGCTCCCTGGGACGGCTCGACAGGTCTGCCGTCCTCGGCGAGGAGAAACTTTTTTTCCCCTCTGTCCCCTCCCCACCCAGTGTCAAGGCTTCCTTTCTGCAGATGTTGAGCCGCGCGCTTCGGAGCCGCCGACCTGGTTTTGTGCTGAAGCGCGCCGAGGCGGCCCCGCCGCCGCCAGTGGGGGTTTCGGTGCAGGTGAACGAGGTGGGCGGGGGAGGGGGTCGGGGGCAGTGCGGTTGCTGCACCGCCCGGAGGCGATGCCCGGCCTCGGGTCCTCCTCCCTGGACCGTCCGTGGCTGCAGGGGAGCCCCCGTAGTCGTTGCAACAAGCAGGTCGTGGAGAGGGGAGAACGGAAACAAAAATGCCACAGGGAACCCGCATACACACGCGCACATGTGCGGGGGACATCTGTCAGTTTCTGAACCGCTTGTTCTAATTGTTGCTTGTTTGTTTAGAATAGGCTATGCCAGATTTGATACTCACCTGGAAAGGTACACGAACCCTGAAAATCGAGTCTCTCTCTGACCCCTCCAATTCCTCCTCCTAGGAGGCACTGTTCCTGGTTTCTAGAGCACCCTTGGTCTTTGGAATAATTATTTTAGGATTCTCACTTGAAACACACCCTTCTTGCATTCTAAAAGCACGGAAATAAAAGATCAGCGAAAGAAAGGGAAAATGGGGTGAGAATACTGTTTTCTTTTTGCTGTCTTAAAAAATGCTGATAGCTGTTAGAGCTCTTCTGAACTTGTGGCTTGTGTTGCTTTATCTACGGAAACCCTTAAAGAAATAATCGGTGGGGCTTTATGATGAAGAACCCTGCTGGCTTCATTGTTTGTATGTAAGAGGAAGCCTCTCTATCTAACATGTAAAATGATATTGAACACTATAGCTCCTTTCACTGGAGGTTGCTTCAGGTTCTGCATTTAAATGAGCTGCAATCTAGATTGCCTGGGATCTTAAATTATAGGGATATGTTATGTATTGATAGAAATGATTTAATTGTCCAATCAGCATTAAAAGAAGGCATATGCCAGCTTCTGGCATACAAAAGTACATTTTGGATGCAAGGATTGTGGACTAAGTGGGAAGCTGTAGTGTTTCTAGAGCAGTTATAGAAAATGTATTTACCATAAAATAATTCTTAACTACAGAGGCTTTGAAAATGCCAAACAACTCCAGCATAATTAACAGGATTTCTATTTTTATAGGTTTTAGAATGTATTTTAAATTTACTGACGCTAACAATTCATTAAATATTAGAGTTTAGGGTGTTAGGGATAATATTAAATAATTTCACTATATCTTGAAAGTGAGTATACTGTGCATCCCTCTCCTCCCGTATAAGAATTATATCCATAAGTCGCCCTCTACCCTCTAAGCAAATAAGTTAGAATTTATTCAGTAAAGAGTGAGTGTACTGTTGGACCCTGGACCCCTTTCCTAAGAGACATGTAAATAAAATATAGTTCTTGATATGGTTACTTACTAATGCCTTACTATGTCAGGGACACATTAAAGATAATTTTAAAAAATTCAGTCTTGTGCATTAGCAGTATGATTCTAGAATAGTTCTTTTTTAACTTGAAGACTTTGGTTTTTGAGAAGTCTTTTAAAATAATAACTTAAAAATTTCTTAATTTAGTTTGGACAATAGGGTAAGATAAAAAACAAACTACTATTGTTCTATCCCTAATTGGTGTTAAAATAAATAGCTTTAGGAGTTTTTTTTTTTCTTTTGCATTTTTTTTTTAGGCTATATAATTTTAAGCCCTGGCGAGAGGATGTTGACTACTTTTGAAAACTTTTAATTTGTCTCAAATTTAGAATGAATATAGCCTCCATTGTTAGCCTGCACAGCCAAGTGACCACGATTTAACACAATGTTACTCCTTTAATCATGATTGAAGAGGTACTGCAGTTTCTCATAGGTTAAAGCAGAGAGTACCTGTCCCAGTTTGGTTTGAATTTATTATTCTCTCTAGTGAAGAACATTCCCTGTTTGCATTATTGAGGGGATTAAAGCTCTGGGAGCAGAAAGTTAGCGTTGGAAATGTATGTTTTCTCTTTCCTCATAGTTCAACAAATTAAAGAATTAGGTGACTATGTTAGCTTAGATCCTCACGGAGGATCTAAGATTGAGTGGTGCAGTAAAATGTAGGCATTTTCTTCCATTTTATGAGTGCTTCTAGGGGTGGGGGAGGGGATTACAAAATGAACATTTCACAGTTAAAGTGGAGGAGGGGCTCTATTGTAATGGGGCTCACTTCTTCACTTTGTTAATGTTTACTAGGTGAATTCGTTTGGCCCACTGGTTTCCTGGCAGAGTTTCTGGGAGATTATTTTGGGTAAGGATGCAGTTTATCTGTAGCCTAACCTTATTTTCAGCTCCCTGACAAATGATAGGATTGACTTAAATTTAATAGCTTTTCCTTTTCCTACCTTCTGGTGGAGAGTTGTTAACTGAACAGGAAAATGGCCAGGAGATACACAGCTGGAGTAGAAATGAAGACATGCAGTGTCCAGAAGGCTGATTTATCCACAAACTGGATAATCTTAGACTGCATACTGCCAGTTCCTAACTTGGTCGGGATTCACTCCCTTTGATAGGTTCTGCCCACCTAGGCCAGTTTACAGGGGGCAGTAATAAAGGTTATTTTAACTAACTCGGTAGTCAACTTTGTGGCCTAAATTTAGGAAGAGGAAAGAAGTCTGACTTAACAGGCACACACAGGTTTTACATATTTCAAAGAATATTCTAAGAGCAAATGACTAGTCTTTTCTGTTTGTCCTTTTTCCTATTTTTCAGTAGGAACATCTCTATCCTACCTCTATTTTCTGTTAGTATTTTTTATTGCTAGGTTCTAGGAAAGACTTTTTCTTGTCTGTTGTTCACCTATGAAGGTATTCTTCTGAATTGTTTAATTTCCTTAGAGGCTATGGGTGAGGGTTCTTTACTTTTTGGAAAATAGGCTGACTAGATTCTGAATTTAACTCATCATCCACATCACAATGAAAAGGGAATACTGGCCTGGGTATCACATAGTAATGGATAATCTACTGCTCCCTCGGGCTTTGCATTTGGTAGCTATGGCAGCTGAGTTGGAGTGGTAGATGGATAGTTGGGAGAGGACTGCAGAAGTCAGCATAATCCTCAATTAGGATAAGCCTCATGGTTAATTGAATGTTGAGTGTACAGGTTAAATCCCATTATAACAAACTCCAGGGGACTAGCTAAATTATTTTGTTGTACTGGAATTGAGCTTTATTGAATATTATTTAATATAAATTACTCTTGTTTTTGTTAGAGATGTTGGAGAAATATTTATTGTAACAATTGGACAAGTCGTTACTCATGAAGCCATGTGTTTTACCTTCATTTTTAATGCTTTTCCCTTTCAAAAGGAGGGAACCCATGTTGAGCTTGGCAGATAATTTATATATTTACCCCCCCCCCCAGGAGAATAGCCCCAATGGCTTATGTTAACAAGCATATAAGTTTATTAGTAAGTACTACTGCCATGATCAAAGTGTGGTCAGAGAAAAAGGAATTTCCCCAGGTTTCCAGGTGACTTCTGCTGGTAAATTTTTCTGCCCCTGACAGTTTTTTAAAATAAATGAACATGCTTCATTTTAGTGTGACTTTTGCTTTATCAGTAATAATTAATGTAGACCTTTCTATTCATCCTAATGTAGTTTGAGACTCTTAGATCTCTCTATGTTATCGTTAAAAAAATGATGCTACTATTTAGTCTTTAAGTTACTTCCACATAAACATGACATTTTTCAGAAACAGGATTAATATACATAGGAGAAGAATACCGTTTTTATGCTTGGCCAGAAATATATTCTTTCTGTTCTGTTCCATTTGAGATTGGTGTTTGCCAAACTTAAGGCATTTACATCCTCCTTTCATATCTAAGGCTATAGCATTTGCAGTTGTAGAGAGTTTTGATTGGGTGCAGCAAGGCATTTTTGAAGTCATTCTTTTAAATAGAAGTTCCGTGAAAGAGGGAAAATCTGAAAGAGGGAATTTCAAACAACCCAAGCAGCGTTTTGAAAGTTCTCAAGTCTTAAGAATAATGACTGACTAGTAGGCAGGAAGCCTGCAGTTGTATTGTGGTATTGTTCCTCCATCTTATGCATTTGAGAACTTGAGTACAAAAGAGAAGAAAGCATGGGGAGGGGGAAGAAAAGGTTTTCACAAAAGTAGGGTGGTGGGGAGAGGCTTTTAGGGTAAATATTCTTTGCTCTTCTGTTTAAGTGAAATGTAAAACCAAATTATTTCAAGAGGGAATGTTTATCATAATCTGAATGTCTTGAACTAACATTTTTATAAATGAGAGTTAATTGTTTTTGGTGGAAAGAGCATGTGATATCATACTCAGTTTTAAAACAAAACTTTAATAAAAAATATGTACATGTGAAAACCTTTAAGGATTTTCCTCCTTTGTTGCCTTATTATTATTTGTTAACTTGTTTCTTTAAAAAGAATAGTTACCAGTGAGGAGTTGAGAATCGTTTGTGAGTTTATACTGTAAGGTTTGTACAAATCAACCTCTCTAGATCTGTTTTTAAATTTATAAAACAAAGGGGTGGAGTATGTGATCTTCTAAGGTTCCCTATATTAGAAAATTCTGTAAACTTAAAGCATCGTATAGATTGTAGAATGGACTTTTATTTGCTTTTTATCAGTCAAACTCTGAGTGAATTAATGTTTATACCAGATACCAGATACAGGTTTTTGTGCTGACTCTTGAGTTTGGGGACAGAATGACTTTGAGCTCATAGTATATGCTACAAACTGCAAAAGTGTGTGTGTGTGTGTGTGTGTGTGTGTGTGTGTGTGAGAGAGAGAGAGAGAGAGAGAGAGAGAGAGAGAAGAAAAGTCATATTTCCTTTTCTCTCTAAAACTCATCAATGCAATGATTGCTGAATTTAAGTCCCTCTGTGGGGGTAGTGTATCAGCTTGATTTTTGTTTTCAGGTTGAAATTTGGCAACTTAATTTTAAAATGTTTTAAGGATTACCCAGTAGCCTCTTCACCAAATTGTGTCTTTAGTCTACACACTCTCTGCCCTATCCAAGCTCATCTCTCTCTTTTCTGACCTGCCTGATTGTAGCTGTGTCTTATGACGATACTTCTTTCCAGCCAAGGTAGTTGGCTTCATTGCTGTCAGAGCAAGTATTTGCTTGTATCTAGGACAACCTAACCTCACCAGTGAGAAAAATAACTCCACATGCGTGTTGAATCTGTTGGAGGGTCAGTTGTATCTCCTTAATGTAATAAAACCAGTCTATTACTATATTAAGTTTTAAAAATAATTTCAAGAATCAATGAAATAAATTAAGGAAGCTACTTGCACAGTGCCCACCCATAGCTAGAATGATGGAAGCCTTAGGAGTATGGATCCCACGTTAGGCAAACCTGAAGTCGTGAACTTTTCACCAGTAACCTTCATTGTTCCTTTACTTTCCCCAGAGTACAAAATCGCTCTCACGTATGACTTTTTAAACTGTCTTTTTTGCCACTAGTCTCTTACTCTTGAGGCCTTAAGCTTCAGTTCTTCTTTAATTTGCTTCTGCTTGGCTGTTGCCCACTTCCCCATACTCATAGATGCTTAGAGTTTTTAAAGCTTTTACTGTTTAAGGCACTGTGACCTCCAAGTGTACACAATCAGATACTCACACCAGTTCAGTACTAGGCAATTTCTTTTGCCTAAAAGTTGGTGGGGAAGTTCAGAGGGGAAAAGGGACAACCTCTGACCAGGTTATCGGGATGCAGGACTTTGAAGAATGAGCAAAGTTTTAATGTGGAGAGAGCATGGTTCCTGTTGGTGGGAAATCATTAGCAGCAGCGCAGAGGTTAGACATTTCAAGACTTGATCATTTAAATATCCATTGAATGTTGTGAGAGATACAAGTGACTGGTTTTGTTTTTGTAGAATCCTATTGATACTTTTTTTTCCTCTAGTCCTCTCTCTACTTCTGCCAAGTTAATCTTATTAAACATCTTTTTGATCACATTTTTTTTTTTGCTTAAAAATCTGCAGAATACAACCCAAATTCCTTAACCTCATATTCAGTTCTTCTCACACAGGCTATTTTAAAAATCAATCTTTCCTATTTTTGTTGCTCCTTATTTCAGTCATGCTAATTTTTCTGCCTCTGCTCTCTCACTGTCTTGTCTAGTCATTAAGGTCCAGCTCAGATTCTGTCTTAAGTTAATTTCCCAGACCACCATAGATGAAAATATAATTCTTATTGCCTGATGTGAATTGTAGTTATCTCCACATGCATAGGAGTCAGTATTTATTGAGTGATAGGGCAGATTCAAATTGTCTATTCTTTGGAGTTGGAACCATTTCTTTTTTAAACTTTTAAAATCCTCTGTTATTTTTTCAATTATATTCATTTTAGGACCCCAAAATGCTTGGTGTTTGGATGTGACTGTTTCTGCAGTTCAACTCTCAAGTTAATTTTTCTGTTTGGAAATTAAGAAAATTAGAGTCTTAAGGATTTGCTTGGGACTCACATTTCCCTCATAGAGCCGTCCTAGATAAATCATGTCTGGGCCTTAGAATACGTTCATATTTCCCCGTTGCCCTAGGACTAGACAGTCCTGTAAGTTGTGTTTTTCAAGGAATTGTGCTATGCATTGTGGGCTTTAAAATCCCTTTGTGATCTAGGAGCTTGTAATCTAGTTGAGAGATAAGTGTAATTAAAAAAAACATAGATCTAGCAGCATAAATAAGTGGAAGTTCAGAGGAAGAAAAGGTCATTTTTAACTGGGATCGTTAGGGAGAACTTAAGAGTAGATGGTAAGATCTAAAGGAAATTGCTGCTTCTCATCTTCTCTCTTTCCCACATCTTTTATTCTGTAGTACTTAGTTATAGTAGAAAATGTTATAAATCAAGGTTAAGGCTACTACTGTTAGAGGGTATTCTCCATATATGATTATGGATGTCCCTTCAGTTTCTTTTTCCTATTCTGTCCCCCTCTTTTGTTTTTAATTAACAAATAGCACAGCGGGCTCTCACTGTTTTCACTTAAAAAAAAGAACTTGGAGAGCCTTCTATATCTCATATTTTTAAAAGGCTGTATACTATTCCATTGTATGAATTGATTTGATAAAACTTATTTAACTGGTTCCACCTTGCTGTTTTACTGTTTTCAATCTTTCACTGTTTTGAATGATGCTGCAGTGAACTGTATATAGATCTGTGTGCTGGCATGAATATTTTTTTATGCTCTCGCCTATTCATGAGTGCCTATTTGTTTCTCCTTTATTATCTGTTAAAAACTTAGCCCTTCACATTGTTCAACTGCTTAGAGGCATGAGATCTTCTACTGTTCAGTGTCTAAGAGTTTGAAACTAAACTTTCCGTGGAGTCCCCAAAGCCTTTTATAATCTGACTATAATTATATCTCCTTTATTCTGTCTGTATATCTATACTTTAGTTCTTAAGTCTTCCTAGCTTTGCCCTTTACCCTCTTACCCTGGTAACATTCTTGAGGTAAAAGAATAAAGCTATCATTCATCAAGTTTCTGTGTGCCTGGAAATTGTTATGAGCTTACCGTACAGTATCTCATTTAATAGTCTGAGCTTTTTGTTGTAGAACTCTCGCTTTTTTAAAATGAAGTCTTATTCAAAACCCTATTCAAAATACAAAAGGTGATTCTATTAAAATTTATTTTCTAAGTTGAAATTTAAACTGGTCCCTGGTTATAAAGGCAGCAAAAATGAGACTGTTATGAATATAAAATTTGAAATTGGGTTACCAAGAACTGTTATGGACCGAATCCATCTCTCCCTCTTGTTTATTTCTATAGTATTAAGAAAATCTCAACTCATACAGAGGTTGCAAATAGTCTCAGTTCAAAAATAGTTTTTGAAATATATAACAGGTACACATGGGGCAAATTCAAAAGGTACAAAGCAAAGTAGGCCTCCTTTCTCAGTTTTCTCCCAGCCACCTCCTTATCCATCCCCTGCCCACAGAAAGCCACTGTCACTCTAGTCTAGCCATATAAATGAATATACTTGGCAACTTTTAAGTTTAATGCATTTCTCTCACACTTTTGAGTAAACTTTATATTGGAGTGTAACATGCATTCAGGAAAATGCACGAGAATAATTCAATAAATTTTCATAATAAACACACCTAGTAACTGGCACTCAGGAGCCCTATTCTGGACAGACTTTCTAAATGATCTTGGAGAAAAGAAGTCTCATATCTATAACTACTAAGTTCTTTTTTTTTTTGTTACACAGTACTCCATTGTATGGATATATCACATTCTGTCTAGTTTCATATTACTACAAACAAAGCAGTAAATGAATATACTCATACATGTCTTTTTGTTCCTATGTTTTGTTAAATATATATATAAAAATTTCTAGAAGTGGAATGCTAGGTTAGAGAGTGTGAATTAAAAATTTTATAGATACTATAACTTGTTGTAAAGATTATATCAATTTATAAATCCACCAGCAGTATGTGGAAGTGCCTGTTTCTCTCGTCTCTGAGTAACATATTGTGATTTTTTTAATCTGATAAATTTAAAAAGCCTTTTCATGTATTTCCTTCTAAAGCTTTTATGGTTTCTTTTATTTTTTAACATTAAAAAATAATTTAAAATATATGAAATAAAAATACCAGTTAGAATATAAAAATACCAATTAATTAGGTTTATGGTACAGTAGACGTACAACATGTCGTGACTATATATTTGTTACTTTGAGTGTGTTTCAAGCTATTAAAAGGTACCTATATAACATTCGGGTATGCTTTTTTGTAATTTTGGAAATCTTTATTGAGGTATAGTTTACTTGTTGTAAGATCCACCCGTTTTAAGTGCATTTTGAGTTTTAAAAAATGTAAAGCAGTTGTGTTACTGCCGCGTCAAGGTGCAGACCCTTCCTGTCACTCTGGGAAGTTCTTGCTTTGCTCATTTGCATTCAGTCTCCTTCTGGGTTTTGTAGTCAGTCAACCACTTATCTACTTTTCTATCACTGTAGTTTGCTTTCTTCTTTACTCACCCCCCCAAGTTTTTAGAGGCATTAATTGACATTCAGTTAATTGTATATATTTTAATTGTACAATTTAAGTTTTGACTTATTTGTCTACTTGTGAATTCATCACCATGGTTAAAATAATGGGAATATATACTACCTCCAAAAGTTCCCTTGTATCCCCTTATAGTCCATCCCTCCCTCATCTTCAGGTAATTACCGACCTTCCATGTGTCACTAAAGGTTAGCTTGTATTTTTGAGAATTATATATAAATGGAATTAACAGTATACACTGTATTGAGGGGGACTGGCTTCCTCCTTATTTAGTATAGTTTTATTGAGATCTATCAATGTTGTTGCATATATCAATAGTTTCTTTTTATAAAAGCTTAAGATATATTGCAGTGTCTGGATATATCACAATTTATCCATTCACCTGTTGATGAACATTTGTGTTGAGTCCTGCTTTTAGTTATCAAATAGAGCTGTGATATTGTGTATAAATAACCCTTTGTGTATAGTTCTATGTGTGGCCATACGCTTTATTTCTCTTGAGTAAATGCCTAAGAATAGAATGGATGGGTTATATGCTAAATGTATGTTCAACATTTAAAAAATTTAGGAAACTACCACCTGTTTCTCAAAGTGGTTGTACCATTTTATGTTTCTCTGAGCAATGTATGACAGTTCCAGTTGTTCACCAACACTTGGTACGGTCAGGCTTTTTAATGTTAACCATTCCAGTGTTTATGTGGTAGTCTCTCCGTGCGACTTCAGTTTGAGTTTCCCTAATCACTAATAATGTTGAACATAATTTCATGTGCTTATTTGCTGTTGGGATATTTTTTTGGTGACATGTCTCTTCATATCTTTAGCTTATTTTTGAGTTGACTTGTTTATCTTGTTGAGATATAAGCATTCTCTATTTTAGATACTAAACCTTTTTGGATACGTGTTTTAGAAGTGTTTATTGGATCTATGGCCTGCCTTTTTATTTTTCATAATAGCATTTTGGAGCAAAAGTTTTCAATGTTAATGGAGTTCAGTTTATTGATTCTCTTACGTTTTCTCTAAGAAGTTTTATAGTTTTAGGTCTTAAATTTAGGTCTGTGACCCATTTGAGGTAATTTTTGTCTAGAGTGAGATAGGTTGAGGTTTATATTTTGGCATATGGCTATTTTTCCAACATCATTTGTTGAAAGATTATCTGTTTTCTATTGGATTGACTTCACACCTTTGTTGAAAATCAAATAGCCAAATGTGTGTAGGTTTACTTTTGGAGTCTCTTCTTTTTCATTGACATATCTGTCTGTCTGTGCATCTTTCTCCCTATTTATCTCCCTATCTCTCCCCTTTCTATCTCCCTGTCTGTCATTACATCTAATCTTTACCCTACTCATGAAATCAGGTAGGGTATGTCTTCCAACTTTGTTCTTTTTCAAATTGTTTTGGCTATTCTAGATTGTTTGCATTTCCACATAATTAATCTTGTTGATTTTAGCAGAATCTTTGTAGCAGTTTGATTGTGATTATACTGAGTCAGTTGATGAATTTGGAGAGAATTCATTTCTTAAAAATATTGTGTCTAGTTGTAATATGTAAGCGGAAAGATTTAGTGGTATGATCACTTGTAAGTTATATAGATCTGTAATCCCTGTGCTGTATAACTGAAACTAATATATTATCTTATGCCAAATACAATTAAAAAAAAAAAAACAACAAACCATTGAGTCTACTTCCATGCCATCCTGAACATGCTTGATCTCGTCTGATCTCGGAAGCGAAGCAGGGTTGGGCCTGGTTAGTACTTGGATGGGAGACCACGTAGGAATACCAGCTGTTGTAGGCATTTTTTTAAAAAAACAACTCATTGAATTGTACAATGTAAATATGAGCAACTGTCTATTATATTTTAGTAAAGCTGTAAAAATACTGTTTTTTTTTTCCATGAACACATTATATATCTCTTCATTTATTAGGTCTTCTTTAATTTCTCTTAGCAATGTTTTGTAGTTATCACTGCAGCTCTTAAAAAGTGTGTAATTTATCACTAAGTTCTCTATTTTTTAAAGTGATTGTAAATTTCAATTTCCAGTAGTTTGTTAGTAAGTAGAAATACAGTTGGTAGCTTTTATGTGGTTTGCATAGGATTTCATATAAATGACCATGTTGTTTGTGAATAAAGATAATTTCATTTCTTTCTTTCCAATTGGTTTGTCTTTCTCTCTCTCTCTCTCTCTCTCTTTTTTTTTATTGTAGTAGCTAGTGCTTCCAGTACAGTGCTGGGATTATTTTGATTATAATTGCATTGAATCAATTGGCAAATTAATTTAGAGAGATACCTTTTATTTTTTAATTTCTAAAATTAAAAAATTAAACTTTCAATTACAGTTGGCACACAGTCTTATATTTCAGGTGTATAGCATAATGATTAGGCATTTATATAATTTATGAAGTAATTACACCAATAAATCTTGTACCCATCTGATACCACACATAGTTATTACAATATTATTGATTGTATACCCTAGGCTGTGTTTTACCATCCCTATGATTATTTTGTAACTATTAATTTATAGTTTTAATCCCTTTCCCTTTTTATAACCCACCCCATTAGCTCCATCCCACATGTGCAACTATTAAAATATTCTGTGTCTATGAGTTTGTTTCTGTTTTGCTTACTTATTTTGATATTTAGATTCCACATGAAAGTGAAATCATATGACATTTGTGTTTTTCTGTCTGACTTACTCCACTCGGCACAGAACCCTGTAGGTCCATCCATTGTTGTTGCAGATGGCAATATTTCATTTTTTTATTGCTGAGTAATATTCCATTGTATGTACATACCACCTGTTCATTCATCCATTGATGGACACCCAGGTTGCTTCCATATCTTGGCTATTCTGAATAATGCTGCAGTGAACATAGGGCTGCACATGTCCATTTTAAATAGTGTTTTAGGTTTCTTCAGATAAATACTCAGAAGTGGGATTATTGGGTCCTCTGGGAGAGACAGATATCTTTGTCCTGTTCTCAATCTTAGCAGGTAAGTAAGCATTCAGTCTTTCATCATTAAGATGTTAGTTATAGGTCTGCTTTGTATCTGTATGGCTTTTCTTGCTCCTTCCTGTCCCCCTTCCATTTGTTATTGTGTTGTAAAAGTTTTATACTTTTATTTTTAAATGCATATTCTATATACATATTTTTATCAGATGTTTTGCACATACTTTCTCCCAGTCTTTGGTGGTACAAATCTTTATTGGTGGTCAGAGTTGTCTCTATACTAATGCTCAAGTTCTTGGTCATGTATATTTTGGGGAATAATCAGTGTTTTAAAGCTTGAATAATAGTAATGCAAACATGTATTATAGCCCTCATTCTTGAATTTGTATAAATGGAAAGAAAAACTAAAATTGTTAATCTGGAACATATCAGTTCTTAAACACAGTTAATTATTTTCTACTGTATTTAACTCTTGAAAGTCATTTTTCATTTTAAATAGTCCAGAACTTATTTTTATTTTTCTCTTTAACAGGAATGAACCAGTAAGTCTTTGTTTCCACGTTTAGTGTTACAAATTAAGATGGAAAACGTCAGTTATATTGGTCTGGTATAATCCTAATGAAAAGATGCCGAAGACCTGTCTAAAACCTCTGAATCTTACCTGTGAGGTTTTGTCACTGTTCTGGCTTTCACCCTCACCAGAAAACCCAGTCTTTATGACTTACTTCTATTACTATAGAATATATTGCTTTCTCACCAAGCTATATTTTACTGTCTTCTCTTTTTATGGTTTCTATGCTTAACTGTTCTACTGAGTTGTATTAGCTTTGGAATGCCTCGACTATAATGAGAAAATAACAGCTTCACAATGTGCTATTTGTCACATTTAGTATTTGTATTAAATTATTGTAACCTTAAGTTGCCTAAGTATCTCTCTGGACACTTTTTCTTGCTCAAAAAGAGTGATACTCCCTCAGTTTTCTTACCTATCCCCTCACTGTAATTTGAAGATACATATTTTAATTCTGTTATGTCTGAATTATTTTATGCTGGAGTTTTGGAACATTTTGCAATTTACATTTAAGAAGGCTAGTTAAAAAAAAAAAACAGTGGAAATTTCCAGCTTAAAAAAATCCAACTACTGGTCTAATAACTGCTTTGCAGGAAGAAAGAAATATGAAAATGAACCGCAGACATTCTGGATGTCAGCCTGTGAAATTTTCCACTATTTCCCATAATAACATGCAGGTATGCTTATACTACGAGATTCAGTGCAACTGCAGTTGCACTCTGAGTGGAATTTGAAGCTACTCTATCAGTGATCAAATGGCATCTGGTTAGCTTTTAGTGAGCAGGTATAAATTTGCACATCTAAGGTACTGTATGTTTCATCATTGCCTGAAATGTGGGTCATAATACTGAACTTCCAAATTATTTAAAAGTCTTCCAATTTCAAAATTTCTGTTTTAAATGAATTTTGCTTTTTAAATTTCAGTAGATTTATTATGCATCTGAGAATGCAGACATGTAAAATCATTCTTTTAGTGACAATTCATTTTTATTTTATAGGATTTTATATTATCTTGAAGAATGCTCAGAAAATTACAACAGTTTTTAAAAGATTTCCATAAGCTCAGTATTTGTTTGATATGATTCAAGAAACATTTTAACCTTTATTTCAGATTTGTGTTAATCTTTCAAAGAATCATTAGACTTTATATTCAAATTAAGAATTGTGTTTTTGTTTGGCTGTTTCAAATTTAAAGGCAAAAAGTATTACACTGCTTTTCTAATAATGGAAGTCTTGGTTGCCCAGTTCTGTAAGTTGGCAGAGCAGAGGATCAAGAGTAGATTATAAACATGCTATCACCACTCACTGCTACCTTGTTTCGTCTCTTTCATGGCAAATACCTGACAGTGGCATTAAGAAAGATATTGAGAAATTCAGATTTTATGAATTAACCTTTTAAACTCTTATGCATTTCTACAGTGAAGAATTTGAATTTTCGTAGAGCTGCAACAGATATACATATCTTTGTATATTTTAACGCTTATAATTCATGTTTTAGAAATAAAAGCATATTAATGTATATCTTTTCCTGGACTGTTAGGTTTTAGATTTGAATAAGAACAGCATTGTGGTGTAACAGGGGACTCCACCCCTTCCCTGTGATCTGCTCTTCCCTTGTACAGCCCCATCCTTCCTCTTGACCTCTTCTGTATCTATAACTCTTCTTCTTTCTTCATGCATTTCCTCTTCTAAGCCTTCACTCTGTCTCCAGCTAATTTATCCCTTTCCTCTCAGTTTAAATTTTCTTCTGGCCCATAGCTTTTTTTTTTTTTCCCCTGTCAACTTTCCATCCTTCAAGTCTCTCACTTTTTCTGGTTGCTCACTATTAACCAAGTCTCTATCTTTGGAAGGCTTCTATGCTCCTAGTGTTCTCTGCTCCTGACAGATTGATTTTCTCTTAGTCTTCGACCCCTCAGACACACAAATCCTCTCACCGTTTCACATCTTCCAACTCTCATTTTTGCCTTCATGTTTCAATTTATTCCACACAGATTTATTGAGTGCGAGCCATGTGTCAGGCTATTCTTAAGATGTTAGGGATATACCAGCGACCAGAATACCTGTGAACAACAAAATAAAACCACGTAAATGGGTTGGAAACTGGTGTGTGTGTGTGTGTGTGTGTTGTGGAGTTTACATTTTTAGATAAGTCATCATGGTGACCTCTGAGAAATACTATTGGAGCAAAGAGTAAACGTGGAAGTAAACGTGGGAGACTTTTGTGCGGAGGGAGCAGCCAGTGCAAAGGCCCTTTGGTAGGAGCATTCTTAGTGTGTTTGAAGGATACAAGGTGGCCAGTGTGCTGGAGCACAGGGAACAAATGAGTTCGTGAGAGGAGGAATCTGAGAAGTGACAGTGGAGCCTTAAGGCAGGTGTATATCTTCAGCTTTTACTTTGAGCAAAGTGGGGAACTCCTATAGGTTTTTAATTTTGGGGTATTCCAGAAGGATCTTATGATCATTGATTTTTTTTTTCTCCTCCCTTTAGTTAAAGCATTTAATTATATAAACAATTCATGTTCATTTGGAAAATACAGAGAAATACAAAGATCAAAGAACAAATAAAGATTATCAGTAACCTTATCATCGATTATTGAAGATTTTGTGTTTATCTTCCCATTTGATTTCCTTTTTGCTTGTATATGTACACATATGCATGTGTGAGCACATTCCTTCTGCACTGTGGGGTTTTGGCACAGAGAAAATACACTGATTTAGGCTTTGAAGAGATCCCTCCAGCTGCCTGTGAAAAGTAGCCTATGAAAGGGCGAGAAGCAGGGAGGAAGCCTGTTAGAAGGCTATTAGAGTAATCCAGGAATGAGATAATACTAGGTTAGACCGTAGTGGTGACAGCAGAGGTGATAAGAAATCGTCAGATTCTGTGTACACTTTGAAGGTATAGCCAACAGAGATTTTTTGATGGTTTCAGTGGGGGTGAGGAGGATGGCTGGGTGGGGTGGGGTGGAGCAAGAGAAGAAGGGAAGAATCAAGGGTGACTCAAAAATTTTTGGCTTGAGCAACTAGAAACCTTTGGTTTCATTTTTCTTTCTTGTCAGACTATCCATCCAAGATTCAATTCTGGCTCTATCTTTTATTATGTGTTTTTCCTATTCATTCGAACTCATGATTATTTCTTTTATCTAACTTCTAGTCTGTTCTGCCCAGCTTGGCACTTGGTACCCACCACAAGGCGCTATATATAACAAATTGTTTCACTGGCATTAGTCTCCTTAACTAGGTAGTGGGTATCCTTTTACAGGATCATGCTGGATTTATGAATTCGCTCAAGGACTAATAACTTTCTGAGTACATTGTGGGCATTCAGTAAATGTTAGTTAATTGTACACTCTTCAGGCTTGAGAGCAAGGTATGAGAAACCCTTAAAGTAAATACCCACTCTAGCTTTACTGTGGCTTACTGACATCTTTTGAGGATTACTTGTTTCAGATAGGTATTTTCCTCAGTTATTTTGAGTCCAAAAAACCATTCAATACTTTATTTCTATAAAATATTTGTATTATCTTAAATTTTGCAGTACAAAGACTATTTTAATAATGAATGTTTATTGCTAACCTGATATGTACAAAGCATCCTAGGTGATAAAAAGAACGAAGGTGAGTGAGAAAAGGTCCCTGCCCAGAAGGGAGCTCATACTTTGGTGTAGGCAACACAACATATGTACAGATATGTCTTTTATGAACGTTACATTGTATTACGACTGAATGCAAAACAAATTATTATAATGCCTCTTGCATTGTAAAGGTTGTAGGGGTTCTTGCTTCTTTATTCGGTGGTGGTGGTCTTGTGCTTTGGGTTCTTCTTATTTTTTAAAATAGTTTTTCAGTCTTACTCCAAGCTGTTGCTCCTTGCCGATGTGGTGTGCTTATCTCCCTCCTCCCCTTTGCTTTTATTTGCATTTTATTTCCTTGGATCCTTATTTTGCATCAGTATTTAGTTTTCTTTTATAAAATCATCTTTCTGATATGCTACTTGTATGTTATTACCTTACATAGGAGCACTTGCTTTCCTCATCTTTTAGCTTTGCTTTACCTCTTCATTTCTTAACCTTTCTACTTTAAAAATAATTTTTGTAACACATTCAGGATTTCAGAACACACGCAGGGAATTGTCTTATGGAAACATTGTCCTACTAGTTAAGGCAAAGAATAAATTCTTCAAATGGTCCTCACTTATTAGAAGCTGTCTGTCTGCATTGGGGGATGTGCTGTCTGTCTACCACGGAGTTCTCTTAAGTTTCCCTTGTTTGGAAGGGATTAAATCTTCTAGACAGGGAAGAGGATAGGAAAGTTGATGAAAGCAATGTTTTTCACTTCTTTAACGTGAGTTGTGGCCATCAACTGAGTTTTTTCTGTGATAATCATTTCTACTTTGTGATGGAATATTCTTCTTTAGAAAGATTATAGAATGTAGCTCATGAATATTTTAATGACAATCGAGTTAGTTCAACAAATGATTACACATAAAAACCAAGGGGATTAAAATGTTCTATTTAGATGACCTTTAGTTGATTTGATATAAGTCTTTGGGTCTGGGAATGCATGATGTGATTTTTAGGCATGTCATTAAAAACAAAATATGTAATAATTTATTTGGGTTGGAAGAGTAGTGGTGAAGTTAAGCTTTGACATTCTATCCAAGAGAGTCTGACGTTCAAATCTTCAACTGCAATTAACCACAAGTCCTTAACTACAAGCTTCGGAAAAATGATTTGTTGACACAGTATTAGATGGTTTTTAAAAACAATTCTTTTGGAAAAATGACATGCTGACACATATCATGATTTTAAAAAATATAATTTGCTCTTTCTCTTGAATTGTTTCATAAACCAGAGTTGTTATTCCTGTCTTTCAAATGAAGCTGTTTTATTTTGAGAAACTAGAGGTGAAGTTATATCCCTGCCCTCCTGCCTACTTTTTAAAAAAACTTTCAGCATCTGTTCTGGCTCTACTTTTCCTCAAACCTTAACTAAGAGCAAAAAAAGCCTGGATGCCCTGCTTTGGTTCCAGGACTTCACTTTGCATTTGCTAAGGTTTTCTGTAAAGAAAACTAGGTACTGTTGCTTAGATGGTGTTTGTGTTTTAGTATCTTTATTGGGTCGCTTAGCTCTTTCAGCCTTTGGGACAGTCTGTTTACTCAGTTTTGATTTTTGACTTTACCTTTCTTGTCCCATGGAAAGTGTATATACTAGGAAAACTTAAACTCTGTGAGCGCTGGGAGTTTCTTATTTTGTTAACTGCTATATGCTTAGTGCCCAGAATGGTGGCAGGCACACAGTAGGTACTCAAGTATTTACTGAATGCATTCAGAGTAGCATTAGCAAGAATCCTATTTATCGAACATATGCTATGTGCCAAAGTGCTAAGTACTTTGAATAGATTTAGTGGTATTTCTATTTTATTGCTGAGTGAGTCGTTTCCTATCCATATGTGTATGAATGGGTGTGAGGGAGGAAGGAAGAGTAAAAGCTTTCATTTGCTGAGAATTGTTACCAAATTTAATCAAGCTTAAGATGCCGTCAGTTATGCAGTGCATTATTTTACCACTAGGAAAGAAAATGTAAAACTGCCAGTTACACTATGGGATATTGTCAAAAACATGACATATTCTGATTTCAAAGGTATAAAAACATGAAAAAATGTAAGAATCTCTAAGATAAGGAATACCAGTAGTTTTCCATAGTCTCTACTGATCATAAAGCCTTCTATAGGTATTATTATCTTCATTTTAGAGATGAAGAAAATTAGAGTTTTGGGTTCACAGATTCTCAAGGTAGAGCATCCAAACTGAGGTCTTTTGGATTTCAGAGGCCATGGCCTTTTTACGACCTCATACTGCTTCATGAGTAACAGTACATTGGCCTATCAACTCTGGCTTGACGATTTTTAGTTGGCATGGCTTTAAACATTTTCTTAATATAGCTGGGTTTTTCTTTTAAAAAGAAATCAATAAAAATCTTTGTATTTACTGTGTGCCAGCTACTCTGTATTTTTATGTGTATACAAAACAGTATGAGGCCTTATCTCTTCCTCTCATGGAATTTACAGTCTATTTGAGGAGATGAGAAATACATGAAACTAGATAACTAGAGAAGATTTAAATAACATTTCAGAGAATAATGAAAGAGGTTTAACAAGGCATTGCAGGATTAATTGCAAAATAAATTATACAAATAATTGCTTTTGGAGTTCAGAAGAAGAGATTGCTTGAGGCTACAGTAATCCAGGGAAGGATTTAAATGAATTCCTGGGAGATAGTTTCAGTTAGTGGGATTATTTACTTACTTTAAAATTGTTTTAGCATTGGTTACAAAATGGAGCTGCAAACTGTTGAACATGCAGAACTTTTAGTACACTGTTTTTTCTCTCTCAGAGCAGAGGAACCACCTAACATAGAAAAGTAGAAGAAATCCTGTGGTGTCAAGGAGATGGGAAGGTACTCATTTTCAGAACAAAGATCTTTGGGTGAAAAAGAAGGCGGCACTCCTGCTTCCCTAGATGCCTTGAGTGCCACTCTTGCCACATCTACAATCAGTTGCACTTTCTGAACCATTGCCAAGATTAATTTCTGTGGCTCTTAAAGTTCACGACAACTTTGAAAGGTTGGAAGAAGCATTAACTCCCTTTGTAATTACTAATGTTCTCTGTATTTTGAAAGAGGGCCTCTTAGTTAAAGATGCACACAGAGTGGTCCACCATGTTTCAGGAGAATGTGATCGACAGTGGTTCAGACTCTATTCCTGAATCAGACCCTCGAAACTTAACGTTGGAATATAAGGTGTGTTGTTCTGTAGGCCGGTCAAAAGCAAAATAGTAAAGGCTTGGAAAGCAGAACTGTGTTTTGGAACTTGTGGGAGAATCTTGAGCATTTTATTTAACCTTGTGAGTTGAATCACACCAAACATTTTTTCTCCCTATTTTTTAAATAAATCATTTTTCTTATTTAAAAATAACTTGGCAATACATGTACATGGCTAACAAAAATTCGAACTACAAAAAGCTTGGAAGTGAGGTTTCCTTCCCACTTTCTTTTGTTTCCTAGTTCCTTCCTTAGAGGCAGTCACTGTTACTATTTTCTTTTGTGTATATTTACAAACATATCTGTATATGTTTATAATCTTTATACTCTGTATATCTACTCCCTTTTTTATAGGCACAAATTGTAGCATATCATAAACATTGTTTTGCACCTGGTTACATTTGACAGTATATTTTGAAAATAGTTCTGTATGGGTACATACAGATCTAATTTTTTTTTTAGCAGATTGTTATTTTATTAATGTGCCATAATTTAACCAGTTTATTATTGATGGACATGGTTTGTTTCCAGTATGTTGCCATGTAACAACAGAATGCTGTAGTGCATTTTTTTGTATGCGTTTTTATTGTAGTTGTAATTTGCATTGCTAATGTTAGGAATGAAATTGAACATTCTTCCTCCCAAATGTTTAAAGGGTATTTGTATTTCCTTGTTCAGTAAGCTTTATATTTCTTGTTTTCTTTTCTTTTGTGTTATTGGTCTTTTTCTTAGTATTTTCATATACTAAGTTAAGTCTCATATATTTAAAAAAGATTTGATTCTGAAAAAAGTTACAAATACTTTCATGCCTTTTTAAAAAATACTAATGGAATTGTACTTTTTTGGCAGGTAAATATTGCTTAATTTAACATTAAAATGTTCACTTCTCCAGTATCCTTAAGTTTATTGTAGCTCATCTTGTATATTTTTGTACAAGATGGAGTTATAGTTTTTAAATATTCATTTTGTATGTAATATGCCTTATATGTTTAAATTTTTTTGTTGTGGTAAAATATACATAACATTGCTATTTTTACCATGTTTAGTTGTTCAAGTCAGTGTCATTAAGTATATTCACGATGTCGTATAACCATCATCACTGCATTTCTAGAACTTTTCATCATTCTTACAGACCTAATATATTTTTTGGTAGCAATTTCAGTTTATGACTTAATAACTTCCTCATATTTAAAAGGTACTGTACACGTGAGCTCTTTTTAACCCAGAGACACAGAACTCTGTATCCTTGCTTGAAGGAGAGGTTTTAAGAAACAGATATAGCTATAATTGGGTAAAAGTCTCTTGTATTCTGAGGATTCTCTTATATTTCTCTCCAGCGATATTACTTTTCTTGATCTTCCAGCAATATTACCCCCCCCACTTTATATTTTGGAAAATTGCACACATAGAAAAGTAGAATGACATTGGTCCCCATCTACTCATCACTCAAGTTCACCGATTATCAACTTTTGACCAATTTTGTTTCATCTATATCTCCATTTACTCCCTCTTCCATATTATTTTAAAACAAATACCAGATAACATATGATTTCCTTACGGTATCTCTAAAAGATAACTTCTGTCTTTTAAGAAAAAACATAACCACAATACCATTATTACATCTAGAAAAATTGCAATAATTCTGTCACACCAAATACATAGTCGCTATGCAGTTTTCCAGTTCTTGCTTCTTTTTTTTTTAAGTTTATTCTAATCAGATTTAAACAAAATTCACACATTTTAAATGGTTGGTTATGTATTTTAAGTCATTTTAAATATAGGGGTTACTTTTCCATCTCTCTTTTTTCCTTTGAATTTGTTTTTTTCCTGTAGAGTTTCTTTTGTCTAGATTTTGCTGATGTATCTTATGTTGCTAAATTTTTTCTTTTATAAATTGATAGTTGGCTCTCAAGGTCTGATCATATTCAGTTTCAGTTATTTTTGGCAAATGCATTAGTTATCTATTGTTGTGTAACAAATCGTCCCAAAACTTAGCATCTTAAAACAGTGTTATCATCCGCAGTTTCTGAAGGTTCGGAACCTGCCAGTGGCCTAGCTGGATGGTTCTGGCTCAAGGTCTCTCATGGTTGCCGGGCCGCAGCCATCTGAAAGTTTGACAGGGCCTGGACATCTGCTTTCAGGGTGGCCCACTCACATGGCTGTTACAGAAGGTCCCAGCTTCATTTCAAGCTTGAGTATCCTCAGAGAGAGGGAGATAGGAAGCAGGCAAATCGCAGTGTCTTTTGTGATCTCAGAAGTGATATACTATCATTTCTGCTCTGTTTTGGGCGTATAGACTAATTCTGGTTCTGTGTGGGAGGGGGCTGCTTAAGAGTACGAATTGTAGGAGATGGGGATTGCTAGGGCTGTCCTGGAGGTTGACTAGACAGTGAGACGACTTCCTGGGTGGTTTGGTTTATCAGGAGACATGTGATATTTGCTTCCCTTTCTCTGTGGTACTAGCAGGCACTGATGACCTGCACCTTTCCTCTGCTAATTTATTAGGGGGTAGCAAGCCGATGTTCTCATTCTGTCATGCCCTTTCCATTTGATAGCTGTAACACTTCTATAAAGAGGCACTTCTGATCAACTATTTGGTCACCACCCAGTGTGGGTGCACTTCACATAGGAAAGTTCATCCAGGTTTCCATAATGTCAACTACATAACCATGGTAGGGTGATCAAAGCTAAGAAGTTAACATTGGTACAGTACCGCTAACTACATAGGTAGCAGATATTTTTCCACTATTTTTTTCTCTTTTCCAGGATCTAGTCTTACTCTTTATTCAAATTCCTCCCTTTTGCTTTTTTTTTTTTTTTGGTTTTGATTTGTTCTTTTTTTAGTTTTTTAAGTTAGGTGTATGTGTGTGAGAATATATTTGCCTTATATTCTGTCTTGTCTGTTTTAGGGTTTAAAAAATATGAGGTCTTTGCTTTTGTTCTAGCTGTTGCCTTTATATTAAAACTTTTGTGTCATACACTTAGTACCTCCCACCCCTCACTTTTTTGGATATTGTTGATTTCTTATTTTGAGTACTATTGAAATTATCTAGTAACTGCTTCTTTTTCTTCCTCAGCATTTGATTTAAACTAATACTTTTTTATTTTCAAGTAATGCCTATAAGGTAGTCAGCACGTTTATTCTAATTTTTATCTCCTTCCCCCCATTTTTGATAGTTATATCTACATTATCAAAGCATATAGCCTTTATATATTATAACATTTTCCTTATAACAATTATTCAGTTTTTTTTATAGATACATAGTTAATTCTCATCACTATTTTTATGTTGATGTGGACTTTCCAGTAATTTGTGTTGTCTGAAATTCATTCTTTAATACATCCCTCAGGAAGAGCTTATAGGAATGATATTCTTTGAGCTCCACTGTGTTTAAATGTTTGTCTGCAGTTTTAACGTTGGAAAGCTGGTTTGGCTGATTATAAATTTTTTTCCTAGAGTATCATTTTGTTGTCTTCTGTCATAGAACATTGCTGTTACAGTCTGATGTCAGTCTGATTTTCTTCATAAGTGACTTAGCTTTTTGTCTTTGCCTGAATGTCCAAAGGATTTTTTTTTTCCCCTGATAGTTTTATGTGATGGTGATTCTGAGTCATTTTTCCTCAGGCATGTAGTATATAGTAGGTTCTTTCAGTGTGTAGTTTCCATCCCCTCCCCCCTCTCTTAACATCAGAAACATTTTCTTGACTCGTAGTGATTTTTGTTTGCTTGTTTGCTTGCTTTTTGTTTTTGTTGTTCCATTGCCTTGTTTTTCTTCTTTAGGACTATCCATAGGACTGTACCTTTTCTTCTTTGGGACATAGTCTGTACGTTTGTTAGGTCTTTGTATATTGTTCATGTTTACAGGGAGAAAAGCCTGTGTACTGTTCCAAACTTGTATACCCTCCTGTCTTCTCAGCCTGTTTGGATTTTTAATAGACTTCTCAGTCAGCATGTCTAAAACTGATGATCTTCCCTGCTAAATCTTCTTCAGGAAGCCTTCCCTGTCTCATTTGTCGGTACCTTTCATTTTTCTTCCTCTCTGCTCACTCCTGATCCAGTGCTGTTTTCATCTAATGTGGGCACACTCCTGCCTTTAGGTGTGCCCTGTGTGTGGCATGTTTCACTGCTTAGTTGTATGACTGACTTCCTCATCTCTCTTAATGCCTCAGACCTCACCCTCTCAGTGAGGCCCATTCTCACCAACCTATTTAATACTGAAACCTCTCTCTTCCAGCACTAATCCTCTAGTACAGGGCCCCCAAACCCTGGGCCATAGACCGGTACCACTCTGTGAACTGGGTGGCATGGCAGGAGGTGAGTGGTGGGCAAGTGAGTGAAGCTTCATCTGGATTGGCAGCCGTTCCCCAGCGCCAGCATCACCGCCTCAGCTCCACCTCGGGTCATCGGGCATTAGATTCTCATAGGAGCACCGGTCCCTGGTGCCAAAAAGGTTGGGGACCGCTGGTCTAGTGTACCATATAATTTACTTAACTAATGTGTTTATGTTGTTCCCTGAACATTTTGAGGGGCTGTATAGTATTCATTATATGGATATATCATAATTTATTTTTTTTCTGTTATGCTTTTTTTTCTTTTTTTTGCTAGTATAAAATAACATTGCAGTGACAATATCTCCTTACTTGATGTCTTATTCAGTTGGAGTGAAACCTTTTTTATGGACATTTAAGTAATTACCTGTAAGAAATTTATATTTCTTTTCAAATTATTTTAAAGTTGCACATAAAATTTTTTGTCTTAGTGAAAAAATGATGTAGTTCTGGGAGTCATTTAAATTGTTGACACTAGTTAAGATAAAATTCTTAAGAAGTTTAACTTACCATTTGCAGTTATGAATTTTTAACTATGATTTCCTCTTTGGTAAGTAAAATGTTAGAATGAAGGTTGTTGTAGGTGAATAACCAATGTATCTTCAACCAACTACAGGTTTTCTTTTTTTAAAAGTGCTTGAGACTGCTTGAATAGCTAGTGGTATTAAGAAGTGTATTAGAAACCTACCATAAGTTCTCCCTAGTGCATTTTTAAAAGAAAATTTTATTTTTCAAATAGAGTTGATGTTCAATATTTTATCAATTTTAGGAGTACAGCATAGTGGTCAGACATTCACATAATGTATGAAGTGATTGTCCAGTACCCACCAGGCACCATATATAGTTGTTACAATATTATTGACTGTATTCTGCATTGTTAAATTTAGTCGAGAATTAATATTGTGTGTCTCTGCCTCCTATTTAAAGTTCGTGTTTGATACCATAAAGAGAAAATTATTTTTTGTTTTAAAAATAATTTTAATAATAATATAGAAGTTTAGTTTTTGAAAGAGGTTCAAAAGCTTCCATGAAATTTTATTTACATGTTTATTTTATATATGCTGTTTATTAAGCACGGTTAAGAAAAAGTGATTTCTGATTTTATAAAATATAGTACATTAAGTAATTCATAAGATTCAAATTGCCTGCTGTTCTGGGTAGTGTGATGAAATTTTGATCTGTCTTGCTCTGTCCTGTCTGAGACATGAATCATCCTTTGTCCAGCATATTCGCTCTGTGTATCTTGTGTGCCTGTTAGTCACATAGTACCTCTGCCGGTTATCAGAGAGAGACAGACAGACAGACAGAGGCAGACTCCATTCTTGTGGTTTTTATTACAGCATATCGTTACAGTTGTTCTATTATTAGTTATTGTTGCTAATCTCTTACTGTGCCTAATCTATAAATTAAACTTTGTCATAGGTATGTATGTATAGGAAAAATCTCAAGGTTTGGTACTAACTATGGTTTCAGGTGTCTGTCGGGGGTTGGGTGTCTTGGTATTTACCTTTCTCAGATAAGGGGAGAACACTGGATCTTAAAATAATGACTTTAAAAAAACTCTATATCATCTCATCTTAAATTCTTTAAAATATCCAAGGACTTTCAGATTTTTCAAGAACTTGAAACATTTTTAGTTTGTTTGAATCAGATGCACACATCACAATTTGTCATATCTTATGTCTCTGTTATTTAGATTTCTAGGTTCCTACTGCTTTTTTTCTCCCTTGCAATTTATTTATTGGGGAAAATGGGGTTATGTCCTGCAAAGTTATCCGTAGTCTGGATTTTGCATCTGAACAGTGTCATTTAGCACATTCTTCTGTCTTCTGTATTTTCTATAAATTGGTGGTTGGATCTAGAGCCTTTAACATAGATCATTTAAAGAGAATCAATTTCCAGATTTGTAAACTTTTGTTCTCTTAAATCTTTAAGTTAGTCTGCCTGAGAAAGCTTTGCAGTCTTATTCTCCAGATGTCTCCTTTCAGAATTGTTCTTCTAACTGCCAACAGAAAGGAATAACTCTTTTTACTGTGTTGCACTGGCACTAGGGGTTAAAAAAAATGTGGGTTTTGAAAGACATGGACAATTTACAAATATTGGTGTCAGAATTTAAAAAGTGAAAGACTCTAATGGCTGGGTAACAACTGGTCTGTCAGGTGCTTCTGAGTCTGTTTTTATCAAATTAAAAATTTGAAGGGAGAGTTAATCAAATTGCTCTCAGAAGGAGTGGAAAAATAATTTTTGATAATAGTTCACTGAGATTTTTGTCATATAACTAAGATTGCATCGAAAAAATTGAGTGACATTGCTTTCACATAATTACTTCTACTTAATTATTTACTTATATCAGCAAGTTTAATGTATGATTTTACAAACAAAAAAGTATAAATTGATGAACACTGTTGCATTTTAGCAATATTTATTGTGGATACCTGAATGCTCGAGGTTGGTGGGAGAGAGAGGAACTCCTTGCCTGTGTCTCTTAATAGATTCATTTAACAATGAAAATGTACTTTTTACATGTGTTTCATCAAAATTTGTAATATGCTTATATTTTGAAAAATCATATCCTAATAATGATTGCACTATTAATTCAGAATAAAATGTATTTTCAACATGTAAGAACCTATGATCAGATGGAACTTAATTATTTCAATTTATATACCCTTTTGTTGCAGAGATAGGATGATCAATAAAATACTTTCAAGCATAAAATGATATTCCGCTACGATCAAATACTGTGGGAGAAGAGGAATGGATATTTGTCTTTCAGAAGAAAGGAAATATAATAAAATTTGTGGCTGTTAGTGAGGGTGGTGATAACTCAGGTTCTTTTGAATACTTCAGAGTGATATAACAGTTTATTAACATTGCTAATACTTAGAATATCTTGGAAATTGCTGCTTCATAACTAGTTAAATTGATGAAAATTTAAATGTTAATTTACCGATATTCTGGGGTACATAGTATTTAAGATTCTTTTAGTACATATGTTAGCCAAAAGTTTGAAGTCTTTTGATACCTACTTAGTGTCAGGCTCTGTGCTGACTGTGTCGTTGATAAAATGGCTAAAGTGTTACAGGCCTGGCTTTCAGGGAGATTTTCTAGGAAAAAAAAAATCTATGTCTGAAGCAGAGACACATAACTTTATAAAAACACAAAATGTAAAGAAGCTTGGGTACTTCCCCTCCCCCATTCTTGGCAAACAGCAGCTGGTACCATAGTGTGTATAAACAGAATAACAAATCCATATTTTGTATTTGGAATTTTAAGTCACCCTTCATCCCTTGTGTTTTCTTTATCAAAATGTGGCAGGAAAATAAATGTGCATATTAAAATGGAAAAAATTTGAGAGTCATTAAAGGTTAGAATAGTGGTAATTTTGTTGAAAAATTTAAAATTTTCAGCATGCCTTAAAAATTACTTGTTTATATTTTAATTTGTCCACATAGGAAACAAAAGAAAAAAGGAAAAGAAGAATTTTGCATGGCTTAATATTTCATCAAGATAACTTAAAAAATAAAAAATGTGTGTGTCTCTTCCATGAAGAATGAATAGGACTGCTAAAATAGAAAGGTTAATGTAGACATTTTTTAAAACTAATTTTTATTTTTTGGCTCGAAGGAAGTGCTATTTCCATGTTTTTAAATCCTCATGCACCAGGTTGGTCCTTTTGCTGAAGATGAGGCACTTTTGTGGTAGTGTTGCCATGGTGACTGCCTTCCAAGTGCTGCTTCAAGGTCACTCATCACTCATAGCCCTGAATACTTGGATTTTGTTAAAGAAAAATATTAACACTCTGTGGATAAAATGACGTTAATGATCACTTTGCATCACTCAGTCAAATATAGCAAAGTTATAAATAGTATTTTGTATTGACAATATTGATAGCTTATATTTTCTTTGAATATTGAATTTTAATCTGCCAGATTAGAAGGCTAATGGTATATCTATAAATTATCCACGGCCATGTATTGTAATAATTTTATTTGTAACACTTTTTTTAATATAGCTACTTTACTTTATTGCACTTATGTTTGAGTATGTCTAAACATACCTGCCTCAGTATTTGTTTTTCCGATATGAGACAGGGCCAAAGATTCCTTAACACTCCTTTTCATTCTGGTAAACTTAGCTTGAAGTTGACAGTCGCATTAGCCTTTGTTCATATTAGGACTATCGTTTTATTTTTCCCAAACTAGATTTTCAGAGGTGGATATCTTGTCCACCTGGCTTCTGTTTCATCTCCTCTTTGTCTCATACTGCTGTTAGTTTTCCTTATCCTTACTTTCAGTTAAATGTAAATGTGATATTGCCGGAAATTTTCATATGTTATATTATCAAACTGGTTTTCATTGAAGGAAAATATGAAAAGAACTGCCTCCTTGCATTATTCTTTATTTTCTTGTGAATCTTGTTCTAAGGAGAGAAGAATTAGAGCTGTGTGCTTTCATTAGGCTGGAAGGTGACTTTGAAATCTGAGATGAGAAACATTATTGTAAAAAGGAAAGTGCCACCGAAACAAACAAAAAAAAATTGCTATTTCAACATGTATAGCTAGAAAATTTGGTCTTTCAGCTAATTAGAATCTAATTCAACCTCCAGGGGAATTGGATGAATTGGTTTTCATAAAGCATTTTCATTTCTGCTTCTGCAGAGCAGGTACCTTTGCAGTGTCTGATCAAGATATTATTTTACATGCTTGAAATTTCAATGACTGCAGAGCTGTATAGGTAGAATTGCAAATCTGCCAGGTAGTATGTGCCATCTAATGCTTGTTTCGTTTATGCATATTTATGAAACAAAGTATGTTATATGATGCTTTTTTCTAATTTATTCAGAATAAGGAATTGATTTAAAATTGTAAGCTATCATTAAGACATTATGATCTAGAAAAAAGGGTATTAGATTGGGTGGTCAAGGCCCATCCTACCCTGATCCATAATGTCTGTGTGAACTTGGTCAAGTCTTTCACTTTTGTCCTTCACTTTCCTCGTCAATAAAACAGAGTGGCTCCATTTCCACTGTGACCTTCCATGATTCCAGTCTCAGTATTGTTTTGTGTATTAAATTTGGATCATCTGAAATGGAAGAGAACTGCAGTTCATACTAATCTAAAATGCGAATCCCACTTATTTGTTGGATTTTGGGTGGAGATTTTATGTTCACTCAGGTAGCATTAAAATGATTTGTGTTCTAGTTGCCTATTTAATATTTTGAAAGGAGAAGAAGAGTTTGAGAGTGGTACTGGTTAAGAGACACATAATTAGAAGTTTATAGAATGTTTTGTGACTGAAAATTAGAATTGACTGTAGAAATAGAAACTGAAAAATACCAAGCAGAAGTTGATTTTGAACATCTTGGACATGGCCTTACTGTAGATTCTAGATGTTTTCAATGATGTCACTACGTTTTTCTTTGAAGTTTTCCTTAACATATGTCATCCCGTTGCACAGGAGAGCATTAGTCTCAAAAGATGGTGCACGTCCATTTTTCTTTTTTTTCTAGAAAAAAAAAGTTTTAAAATAGTTGACAGTGTATAGAATATATGAGCAAAAAGTGAAAGCTGTTTATAGTTTGGTATTGTCTCTTTTCATACCAACTTCCATGCATGTATGAACACACATGGTTTTTACTTTGTTGAATCATATAATGCTTATTCTGCCATTGCCACCTTTTTTACCAGTTCATAGAGATCTATTTCATTTAAAAAACGACATTCAAATCTAGAACAGCTTAATATTAAACCAGAGCTGGTTTATATTGGTTAGTGTATTGATTGGCAGGTATAATAGTACCACAGAGAACACCCTTTTTCTTCCATTTTTACCCATGTGTGCAAAGATTCCCATAGATTCTTCTAAGTTGAATTTCTGTGTCAGAAGGACATCTTTAATGTTCACATGGGTATTTCAAAATTGCCTTCCCAAAAGGTTTGAAAGGTTACTGTCCTTTTAACAGTGACACCTACTTTTCATGCACATTTTCTTTGGATGATGATCTTATAGCTACCATTTATTGAATTACACACTTTGTGTTAGGAATTGTGCCTGGTGCGTAACTGATAGTTTGGTGAGATATTATTTTCATCCGTATTTACAGTTGAGGGATTTGAGGGTCAGTGGTGACATAACTTCCTTAAGCCTGCATACCTATTAAATGGCAACACTGGGGTTTAAATCCCCATTTCTCTGTATTCAAAGTCTGTGTTTCTTCTATCCAAAAAGAATGTCTTTAATACTGCTCAGATTGAGAGGACTGCCTTTAATAGGTACACATAAAAATTTAGGATATGCATATCTTTCTTCAAAACCAGTGATATAGTCACATAATACATAAACGTTAACCGTGCTTTTAAATGAGCTATAGCCCAAATAGTATAGATAATGCACTTTATTAAAACAGTATATATGACATAATTCTTGATCCTGGCTTTAGATATTTAGTTTTTTGGTTTTGGTAATGTGCCTAATTCTAAATGCTGTTGCGATTAGCTTGAGGAACCAATGACTGCAACTAGAAAGCCTCTAAACCCAGTCTAGTTTGAGGAAGAGGAGGCTGTATTAGTTTGCTAGGGCTGCCATAACAACAAAAATTTATTTTCTCATGTTTCTGAAGGGTAGACATTCAAGATCAAAAGTATTCACAGGGTTTATTTCTTCTAAGGCCTCTCTCCTTGGTTTGTTGATGGCCGTCTTCTCCCTGTGTCTGCATGGTCTTCTCTGTGGTGTGTGTCTGCATCCTAATCTTTTCTTTTAAAGACTCTGGCCATTTGGATTAGGGCTCACCCTGATGACCTTATTCTAACTTAATTGCCGTCTTTAAAGACCGTATCCCCAAATACAGTCACACCTGGGATACTGGGGTTAGGACTTCAACATGTGAATTTATTAGGGGGGATGCAGTTGAGTTCATAAAATAGGCCGTATTTTTGTTTTCTATATTTTAAGGATTTTGGAATTTGTAAATGTCTAAATGTGATTTTTAAGTGCTCTTTATACATTTGAAATGACTTTGAGAATTATGAAAATGTTAAATACTTTAACAGATTTTCTTCTCTAAATGTAATTTAAATGTAAATTAAATGTACATTTCTTCTCTAAATGTAATATTTACCTAGTAATTATAATTAATTTTTATAATAAGAAAAGTGATCACTTGATACATGTATCAGAATCTGAGTATTTTGAATGCTTTATGTAATTCTCTCATATAATTCTCACATCTCCATAAAGTATTTTTTAATGTTGTTTTAAGGTGAGGCCCTCAGCTGGATGGACTAGTCTATATCCAAAGTTTGTAAACTTTATTGCCTTCTCATTTTCTGCTTACTTGAAATTTGTCATTTTATGACAGATTTTTCTACCATATTATACATGATTTCATCTTTTCCGGGCAGGCTAGTTTCCTCACATACTGCAAAGCATGGAGGAGCCAGAGGTTTTCTCCTCTGTGTTTGGCAGAATTCCAGAAATCATTCCTGGAACAGAAAGCTGAAGGCATTTTGAGTTTTATAGAATGATACTCAGTTGTAAATATGTGTGTGTGTGTGTTTTAAATTCCAGAAAACAGTGGTAGCTGTGTTGTCATCTCTTAATTATATTTTAACTTCTGGAGTCCAAGAGATTTATAGCAATACCACAGATTATTTGATGGCAGATTTATTCTTGTTTTTCAGTAGTGTTTCACTTTATTTTTGTTTGTGCTTGTAACCAAAAAGATATCTTACATCTTTTAGTAGGTTCTTCAGGGAATTTCTCAAATGTTATGGGACTTTAAGTAAAACCCTATATACAGGCATACCTCAGATATTACAGGTTTAGTTCCAGACTAGTTCTCTGGGAAATGGTAAGTTATTTAGTTTGGACCAATAGATACAAGGAGGGGTCTTTAGAAATGAGTGGAGAAGGGAATCTGAACTTTATAGGCATGGAAGATTTTAACTAAGGCCATGGAAAGATTGTGCTGGTTCAGCTGAGGATTAAGTGGAGTATAAAGTTAGACTTTTGGAGTAATCCAGGGAAAATTTGCTACCTGAACTACTAAATGGTGGTAGTAATGGAGTTAGAACAAACTGGATAGACTTGAGAGGTATTAGAAACTGATGATACCACAGGATGATGACAGAGGTGCAGGACATGAACGCTTAAGATCATCTTGTGGTCTCCAAGTTTGCCTATCGTAGTAACTATTGGTTGTATGAGTAAATGGACAGAATAGGTAATTTTGGTGATGACCAGAGTTTGTAAGTCTAAAGTACTTTTCTGAGTTCTGCATGTTTTTAAACATCCGGGTATTGCTGTTAAGGGATTGTAGTGAAGGAATTTCCACACAAGCCTATATAAGAAGCTGTTGAGAGACAAATTGTCAAAGTATTTCCCTCTAAGGTCACTTAAGTGGCAGACTTTCTGTTAGAATTGTCTTCTCAATTCAGATGTTTAGTAGGATACTTTTTTCTTGTGGCTATGTAACACTTTAATTGAACCATAATAAAATTTCGTGCAAGCTCCTTTGAAGGCTTTATTGGTATTTTGTTCTAAAGATAATAAATTAAATCTTTAACTTAGCCTCAGTGGTATATTTTGAGAAGTGGGATTGAATTGACAAAATTGGTCGTGAAGTACAGAAGCAATCATGGATCAGATTGAGAATCTCAGTGGGAAAGCAGGAAGGATGAGGAAGGATGGAAGTATTTTTCAAGTTGGATATGTGAGGTTTTTAAGAGGATTTGCTCTAGTCCACTTCTACTCAAAACTACAGTCTGCTGTTCCTGCAGTGTTTGTATCATCTGGACATATTAGAAGTGCAAATTCATGGGCTTACTGAGTTGTAATCTCTGGAGGTGGGGTTCAGGAATTTAACACCCCCTGCCCTCAGGTGATTCTGCTCCCTGAAGTTTGAGAAGCACTGTTCTAGACAGTAGGAAAGGAGGATTAACTCAGTTCATTTCCTCTTTTTTGAAATATGGTTAACTCTCAACGTTGAGGAACATAAGTCTTAGGGCAGTCTTAAAAAGTCTTCCTCTATAAGCAGTGGTTATCAAACTTGAGAGCACACCAGAATCACTTGGATGCTTAAATCACAGATCGCTGGCCCTTACCTTCAGAATTTACTATTTTAGTGCAGGGTTCAATAATTTGCATTTCTAAGTTCCTTGGTATTGGCGATGCTGGTGCTCCTGGTCTGGGGACCACATTTGAATAGCCACTGCCCTGCAGCAAATGGTGTGATAATGGAAGTACAGCGAGCATGGAGCAGGGAGGTGGGGGTTCTGATTCTGGCAAGATCTGGCCATCTAATGGGTTTCTAGACCCCAGATTCCTTATTATGAAAAAATAGAGGATGAAAGTTCTAATATACCCTGGTTACATAATGGAAGCTGAGTTTTAGGTAGTTGTTGGATACCTACTTTCTACCCGTGTTGCCTCTTTTCTCTAAAATTGCAAAAATAGTTGCTATTATGTAATTTTAGAATAGAAATTTATGTAACCACAGTGATTAGTACAATTAAAATTTGGGGAAAGGGTAGTACAAAAACCACGAACTTCGAATTCAGGCTCTTCTGAGTTCTAATTAATCCCTGTTCGAGCACTTGTGAGACCTTGAGCGTTAAGTTTACTTATCCATGGACAGTGAAATGCTGTGAACCCTAGGTTTCTAGTACATTTTTGTTCCTTCTCTTTATGGTAGAATCTAGTTTAAAATGATTCAAACTATTAGTTTTTCTAGGTTCAAAATGGTAAATGAAAATGGAGAGACACAAAGGGTAAAAGTTATTTGGGACTAAATTCTATACAAAACACAGCCTTTTACATCCTAGAATTCTAGTAATTGTTTTGTTCCTTCTCTTTACGGTAGGATCTAGTTTAAAATGAGTCAAACCAATAGTTTCCCTAGGTTCAAAATGGTGAATGAAAATAATTGGAGTGACAAAGAAGTTGTTTGGGATTAGACTGTATACAAAACACAATCTTTCATCTAATAAAGATCACTTAGTGTGTGGGGCTACCCAGATTTTCTTGATCTCGATTCCAGTCTGGTGTTTAGGGAAACACTGAATAAATCCTTTTTGATCAAGTATTTTTTAATGACTATAAACAGTAAGATGATATCTAACAAAATAGTTCTAGTTTAAAAAAATGGTTTAAACTTTTTGGTAAAAAGATTTCAGGCAGATTACATTAGGTATCACAAAACCTTTTTACTATAAGGGTAAACAAATACTAGGTGATTTGAGAGGATGCAAGTTCAATTTGGGCTATTCTTGGTTAGGGAATATGTTAGATGCTAAGTAGTTGCACCTATTCAGTATTTTTGAATTTGAAGTCTTATTTTCTAATATTATTTTGGGGCTGCTTTTTTTTTGCTTAAATTTGATAAGAAAGATGATTGTGATTAGAAAGTTGTATGCAAGTGGTTTCTTAATGACCTTTTTTTCTATTTAAAATGCAATATAGGATTTGTAGAATTAAGTTTTTGCTGGGCTTTTACCTGAATGAATCTAATTAATGTTTCTAATGTAGCTAAATATCAGCAGATTGGCTTAAATTTTGCTAGGATATTTTTTCATAGGAATTCCCACTTAATGCAAATGGAATCTTAGCATACTCGAGGGTGTGCTTCATCGGACTGATCAGGTCACAGCTTTTGGAGTCCTTCTTTATCTGTGCAATGAGTTACTTTTCCTGATAAGTTAATGCATATTATTACTGAAATTAACAATTTTATAGTACTCAAACAAAACTATACCAGTGAGCGTTATTGCTCTGTTTTCTCCTTGTACTCTACAAGTCTCTTGGTGCTGGAAATTTTAAGTTCTAACATGAGATTAGTGTCTTGCTTTTGAAAGCCTAAACATACTTTCCCACTCTAGTGCTTGAAAGAATTGTCTATGTGCAAACTTTTATATTCCGCAAGACTTGTGCTAAAAGTGGTGTTTCCTGTTCATGCACGTGCCTGAAAAGATATCTGTGTAGTGAACAGCAGTACCTTAAGTTCTCACTTGGTACTTACAGGTTTTGCCATTATTAGGAATTGTCAAGGTCAGTATTGCTTTCCTTCTGTGAGAATCTACTCAGCTACTGTCAGGTTATCGGTGGGAGGAAGTGAGGAGCAGCCTGTGGAACTGGATTAAAATATTTTCTTCTCTGATTCATTTTGGTTACATGTTCGTGCTTTTTGTATTTAGTTCAAAAATATAAAAATACTTAGTGATTTTACAAGTTAAATTTCTTCTTGGTAAGATAGCTCTGAGTTTTTGTGTGAATCATTGACAGTCTGTAATTCTATTTTGGAAACATCTGAGGTTTGTATTTTCCACTACTTAATGGTCTTCAAAACAAGTTTATTGTAAGAGGTTTTCATTGGAAAATAAGATTAATTGCCTTCACAAGGCAAATACTGTCATAATATATAAATCTTGGTACATAGCAGGCATTTGAAGTTTTTGAATTGGTGGAAAAAATCTTCCAAAATTTTTTATTATGCAGGTGATATTCAAAGCCTTATGATGGTTGTGTGAGATTTTAAAGGAAAGTCTTCTATATTGAATTAAATTTAAATTTATTGAGAAACAACCTATTCAGATCAATGACCCAGAGACTGCATTAATCTGTGATAAAGAATTTTCATGTTCTTTTTTTTTTTTTCCTGAGAGCATTGGTGGTGTTATAGAAGTGAGTATATGGTATAGAAATTCTGTATCTTATTTTTTAAAAGTTTTATGCAACTTAGTTATAAAAAATATTATAAAATGTTATTAGTGTTAGATATTATGATAATGTGGCATATTTCTTTGCAATTCTCATGATTTAAAGAAATTAATAGACTATTTTTTAGAATAGGTTTAGATTTATAGAAAAATTGAGCAGATAGTGGAGAATTCCCACATATACGCTCCCTACCCCCAATTTCCCCTGTTAACATGTGGTACATCTGTTATAATTAACCAATATACAGTAGTATTAAGTGAAGTCTGTATTTTGCATTAAAATTCACGCTTTATAGTTCTATAGGTTTTGATAAATGCATTATAGTATGACATAAATTACTGTCACCTCTCTAAGTGTTACCTGTGTTTCACCTTTTCATTCTTTTCTCCTGAAACCTGGTAACCTCTGGCCTTTTTACTGTTTCTATAGTTTTGGCTTTTGCAGAATGTCATGTAGTTGGGATCATACAGTATGTTGCCTTTTCAGATTGGCATCTTTAACTTAGCAAAACGAATTTAAGATTTCTTCATTCTTTTCTGGGCTTGGCCACTCATCTTTAGTCCTGAATAACAACCCATTGAATGGATGTACCACAGTTTATCTATTCACCTGTTGAAGAACATCTTGGTTGCTTCCGTTTTGGGACAATTAAAAGTAAAGCTGCTGCTGTAAGCAGTTGTGTGTAGGTTTTTGTGTGGATATGTTTTCAACTCAGTGGGGTAAACACCTAGGAGTGCATTTATCAGACCATATGGTAAGAGTATGTTTAGCTTTGTAAGAAGCTTCCAAACTGTCTTCTAAAGTGGCTGCATCCATTTGCATTTCCCTAGCAATGAATGGGAGTTCCTGCTGCTGCTTATTCTCTTCTCCATTTGTTATTGTCAGTTTTTTAGATTTTAGCCATTCCAGTAGATGTGTGGTGGCATCTCATTTTTGTTTTAATTTGTAATTTACTGAAAACATATAACATTGAAGATCTTTTCATATGCTCATTTGCCATCTGTATATCTTCTGTGGTGAGGTGTCTAGATTTTTTGCCATTGTTCAATTGGGTGATTAGTTTTCTTATATTGATTGTTTCTCATTGTTATTTAAGAGTTCTATGTATATTTTGGATACAAGTCCTTTTTCAGATGTGTTTTACAAATATTTCCTTTTAGTCTGTGACTGGTCTTGATTTTTTTTTTTTTTTTGTCTTTACTGGCAAATGAGGGCCAGGAATTGGATTTGTGTTCTAGTTTTGGAAAAGAGTTAGGATTTTGTATTTCACATGTAAAATAAGGTTTAGCAATATTTATAAATGAATTACAACCTTCTCAAGTCCCTTTTATTTTGTGATTATAAACAAAACAAACTAATTTTGGAAAATTTGGTGCCATTTTAAAGTGGAAAAGTCCTTTTCTTATGTGTTTATTTCCTGTATATTTCTGCATCTTGTTTTAATATGTAATTGTTGCAGAACTTTAAATATTTTAAAGGCTCCTCTGTTTTATGATAAAAGTAATGCTGATGTCAGCATTTGTTACCACAGGCTTTGTCTGCATTTCTAATACTTCCTTTGGAGAGATTCCTGGAAATAGAATCAGGATCAAAGATTTTTAACTCTTACCTAATTATTTTTGAAAATTATTATTATTTTTTTATATTACATTAAAAAGTTTAACGTTTTGTGGAGCTTAAGATTTTTTTTGTGGCATCTTCTTTAATTTTTATTTAAAAATACTGGTAACATGAAGTTATTTGTAATACCACCTCTTGAAAAAGTACAGTTAACCAGCATTCCTTCAATTTAATTACTTATCAGAATTGTATCTACCTTTCCCTACTTTTTCTTGTGTAGGCCAATATATCTGTGTAGACATGTTCTCACTTTAAAACATGTTATATGTTGCCTGAAAATTATTTTTTCAGCTTCGTAAACATCTTTTTAGGTAATTATATATGTAGATCCGCATTTTTTCAAAGGTTATAAAATATACCATTTTTAGATCTCCTTTATTTAACCATTTATCCATTAATTCAGTGAATATATATATGTTGAATACCTGCCATATACCAGTTATGGGGGAGAAATATAAATGAACAGAGAATATACCGAAATCTCTCACCTCAAAGAACTTGCATGAAGTTGTTTATTCCCCTATTGATTGATGCTAATTAGTTGTTCCTTCCTCCCTTATTCTTTTAGAGGATGTTATATTGAATATCCTTATGCACATCTTTTATATCTTAATGTACTTGTGCTATATCCCTAGCCATGGGCTTGTTGAGCCTAAAAGGATACATGCTTAAAATTGTTAATTTTTGCCAACTGATGCCATTTTCTTTCATTGTTTTTTATTTCACATGTCCCTAGTCCTTGGAGGAGTTGCGCATGTTTGTGTGTGTTTTTTGGGCATTTGTACTGCAACCTGCTTATTCTGATTCTCTGCCTATTTTTCCTTTTGTTGTCTTTTCTTACTAATCTGTAAGAAAGGGCTTCTCCCACCCAGTTTGGGGCGAGCAGAGCTACACTCCACAGAAATAAAGCCATTCCAGGATTATCGGAAACCGAGCAGCAGCCTTGGGAGACCTGGGTCATCAAGTACTCCCCCAGCTGGAAGGTCTTTCTCTGGCTTCAGTTCCCGTCTGAAGGTCCTGAAGGGAAGGAGCCTGGGTGCCCCCACCCTGCTGAAGGGCATTCTCCTAGCCCCTCCTGTCTCGGCCTCCCTCCCATATATAAGGGGGAAAGGGGTGGATGGGGAGAGATTGTGGGCCTGAGGCCTCACTTCCCCTTCTCCCCTGTTCCCTGGTCCTCCATCCCTGGGGCTCTTTGTTAAAAAGAATAATAAAAATGCATAAATTTTTACTCCTGGTCTGTTTATATACACTGCAGATGTTTTCTCCTAGTCCATTATTTACCTTTTAAATTAGTTTTTATTTCTCCTTAATTTGAGATTTACCAAAAAGTTGTAAGACTAATAGGAAGAATTCCTGGGTACCTTTCACTCATCTTTAAATGTTATAGCATTTTACTATATTTACTCCTATCATTAAAAATTTTTTTTCTGATCCATTTAAAAGTTTACAGACATGATGCCCCTTTACTCCTAAACACTTTAGTATGTATTTCTTCAAAACAAGGAATTTTTACATTATCACACTACAATTATAAAAATCATGTAATTATTATTGATACAATAATCTGTTCTGTAGATCTTATTCAGATCTTACCAGTTATTCGAATAATATCCCTAAGAGAGAAGGAAAATCCAAGATCGCACACATTGCATTCAGCTCTGTCTCTTTTGTTGTCTTTAGTTTGGGATGGTTTCTGGTCTTTGTGTTTTGTGACATTGATGCAGATCAGTTATTTTGTGGAAGTCCCTCAATTTGTGCTCATGTCGTGTTTTCTCATGTTTAGGTTCAGGTTCTGCACTTTTGGGGGAAGAATATCCTAGAAGTGACGTGTTCGTCTTAGTCTATCCCACCAGGAGGCACATGTCATTGATTAGTTCCATTATTGATGATGTTAACTTTGACCATTTGCTTGAGGTAGTGTCTGCTACTTTCTCCATTGTAAGGTTTGTAGGAAGATACTGTAAAGTTTCCTGTGAGGTTTAGAGGTTTTAAGTCTGTAATTATGGAAATATCCTATTACTCTTTAAGCTTATACCCACTAGTTTTAGCTTCTGTTGATGATTCTTGCCTCCTGAATGAATTGTTATGATTTTGCCAAATGGTGACTTTCTAATTCCATCAGTCCTTTTACATTTGTGAGTTTGCTTTTTTATTGGAAGAGCTTTCTCTTTGTGTATATGTTTTTATTGTAGATTCATGAATTTTTAGTCTATTCAATAGATTATAATCCTTTACCATTATTATGGTGCTCAAATTGTACCAGATTTGTCTAGTTGATGTTTAACTTTGATTATGGTGGGGTTTTTTTTTTTTTGTGGTATTTGGAATATATGAAAATATGGCATTTTTAAATGTATTGCCCTCTTTAGTCTTATAGATTTTGTGTTGTACTTAGGGGAAGCCCTCTCTTACTCTAACTCTGACTCCCTGTTGTTGATCATCTAACTCCTATGGTTTTCTAACCTTTGCTGCTTGCCTTCTTAGCTCCACACTGGGGAGCGCCTGGGAATAGAGAAGCCCTTAGTAAATGCCCATAGCCAAAACAACCATTAAGGCATAACACTTATATAAAAAATTTAACCCTAGGAAATGAAAACCTGTAAGTGTATTCAAACTTTTCATTTTCAAGCAGTGTGCTAAGTATATTTAATCTTTTCCTAATGATTCAGGATGCTGGGAACATTACTATTAACTTTTTTTTTTTTTTTTTTTTTTTTGCGGGGGAGAGGCTTCGGGTGACCCCTCTCATACCTCCTGAATTAAACAGGATTATTTCTCTTTAGACTGAAAAACACTAGAGTCTAGACTACTTTAATTTTAAGATTTTTTTCCTGTTTTCTTTTTTTCTTAATTCTCTTTTCCTTCACTGTTGTTTGCCAGCCACTTAGCCGTACTTTCCTCCTGTTGTCAGTACTTACTGCTTCTCTTCTTCTCTCCCTTCTGATTTGCCATGAGATTGGGGAGCCAAGTACACACAATCATAATAAGCTAGAGATAAATAAGAACAAATAAACTCAAGTGTGAGGTCCTGAGAGTCTCTCTTAATGAGTGGATGGGCTGTATGTTTTCTGCACTCATTGTCCGGCTTTTCCTGACAGTGTTGGTGACAGCGAGGATATCAGTCATTCGGCCTTTAGAACTGCGATTTGAGATAGGTAGGACAAGAGGTATTGTCCTTATTTTATAGAGGAAGAAATGTGTGGTGGTGGCAACACAGTTAATAGGAGAGCTGTCCTTTTCCTCCAAATCCATTGAATAAGCATTTTTTTAAAATAATACTCCTTTGCCCCATCCATTACTAATACTTCCTAGAAAGGTATGTTGTGTACTGGCTTCAAACATGGTTCTTTTCATTGACTTTATTAAACTTTTAAAATGAAGCATATTTTCAAACGGGATAGCACATAATTTTCAAGTTCCCATGGGTTTACAGTGTGGGTCTCAGAGTAGAAATGGGAAGAAGGTTGAGACTGTTGGACTTAATGGTGATAAAATAAAATATAAATGAAATTAATTATTATTAGTCAGTTCTCTCTTAGTGCTCTCATATATAGTGCTCTCTGTCTGGAACTCTCTTTGCATGGTTGATTCCTTTCAGCCCTCAGATTAACTGTTTCATCCTCAGAGAGCCCTTTCCTGACCTGAAACTACTTCACTTTTCCTACTTTACCCCCCCCCCCCTTCTATATCATATCACCCTATTTATTTCCTTTATGGTGTTTATCACTTTCTGGAAATACCTTGTTTATTTGTTGTTTGATAATATCGAATAAAATGTAAGCTCTGTGATTTTATCCATTGTCCATCTTTAGGATTTACCCCATCTCAAAGACATATGCTTAGGACTTTTTGAACTTCTCTGAGCATTTCCCTTTGCTACACCCAGAGTCTAGGCTCTGTGAATTTAAGGACTTCTGTGAGGGCCTCGTGTCTTGTTTACCTTTATATCTACAGAATCTGGAATAGCAATACTGTAGAATATGGTAGAATATCAGCAAACATCTGTGAAACGAATGGACGACTTATACATACTGTTAACCTTGTGCTCGGCACTCGTAATGACAGCCTATGAGCTTTTTCACTTGCGAGGTATGGGTGAGGCTTATAGTCTAACATCTTTTAAAAGAGTAAGTATGTGGTATCGGTACAATCGGTACATTATTACTGATTAATAATACCATTTTATAGGGTATGGTACTGTGGCTACCAAATAAGTGAGAGATTCTGTTTAAAAAATTACTATGTGTTCAGTTTGATGCTGTAGAAAATATTTCAATTGTTTTTTTTTAAAAAAAAACATTGAATCTTAAAGAGTGATAATCAAACTTACCTGTGAACCATCTGACAGAGCAAGAAGACAGGACGGCCAATATTTTGTTTGCTTTTATTTTAGAGTCAGTATTTCCTTTAAGGTTCTGTACATGGCTCCGAAGCTGCATTGGCGCAAATAGAAGACGAGGCAGCTGGCTGCTGTGGCCCTGAGTTTGTTTTGTCTTGTTTGTCAAGTGAGGAATGAGTTGGGTGCTTGGCTAAAACCAGGGGAGAAGAATGATTTCATTGGAGATGAGAGGGATGGTTGCACCCACCTCTCATGCCCTGGTCTATGGCAAGAAGCTAGCTAGCCACTATGTACTTCTGTGCTTTGTTCCGAGTTATTTTTGGGATAATTCATGTGATTGGAAAAAAAGAATATAGAGGCTTGGAGATATTGAGGAAAACTTTATTCCTTCTCAGTGCCTCACAAGGTGTGTGTCGGAGTGGGGGGAATATGAATAACTAATTTAATTTTATCCTTTCTTCATTTTTGGAGTTTGTCCTGCCTCAAAGGTGTGTGATAAGGTCTTGTTGAATTCTTCTGAATGCCTTCCTTTCCCATGCCAGCCACTGGATTCTTTGAATTTAGGGACTTGCAGTATTTTGTACTTGGTTGCCTCCTTTTTCCTAAAATGATTTTAGAAAGCCCTTTATGTACGCTGAAAGCTCAGTTCCCGTGAAATAATAGCCCTTTCCTGCCAATCATTGAAAGGTAAAAGGCTTAAAAAAAAGTCAAGCAATATCACTTTGTTTGAACTTGAACATCTAATATCTTCGTGTTCTTGTTGGGCCTTCAAACCCCAATCACAATAAAAGGATGGGGAGCATAAGGGAGGAACAAAATTGTATTCTCAATTTATGCAGAAAATAGAAATATAATGGCTTTGAACATGCTGACAATTAAAAAGGCCAGGTTTTGTGTTTGTTATACAACCATTAACAATACAGAGATGCTTTCCTTATTGTATGTATTTGTGGAATAAGGAGCACACAGATTTTCTGATCCTGCCTAATATTTTATCCAGTTAGTCTTAATGTATATAGAGCCTCAAAGCTGACAGGCTAAGCAAATTAGTATGGTTTCCTGTCTGTACATAGTAACTGCTCAATTAAGTCTTGCTATTATTAATTATTCAAAGAGAGAGTTTGTTCTAGTTACTGATGTTTTTTGAACACAGAGATGACATTCTTATTAATTTTTGTGAGAAGAAAATTGAATTTCAGTACAGGATTTGTACATATTTTGCAATATAGGCTTTTATGTTTTGGATTTCTACTTACATAACTTTTAGGCCACCATTGATTTTAAGTAAGAGAAATTTGAATCTTCCATTTTCTTCAAGGGCTTGTATCTTCCTTTGTAGGCGTTTTGCATAGCAAGTACAGGTTGTATTGTGTCGAATGCTAAGTTTACTTCAAAGTCTGGTATTAGATGATTTGTATAGTATTAAGTGAAATGTTTTAATGTATTGTAGCAGCGAAGATATCTTCGATATAATTTTGACGAGTATTATACTGAATCAACTTTGTTTTTAAATATTAAGGAGTAGAAATATTTTAATCTTTATTTGCCAGGAATTCTGGGATCTTCCTGTTCCCCCTTTTATACAGCTGCTGGTGGAGATGGAAGCCTATCTCAGTGTTAATAAACGCCGTCACCCGTTCCCTTCCCCCAGCCTAACGCTGGAGTCTAGTTTGCCTGCAGCTGCAGTGGTAGGCATCTTTCAGGAAGTGACCTTGGCTTGTATTAATCAAATTCAGAACACACAAAAAAGCTTCTTGCTAACATGCTGACTTGATGTAAAATTTTATCGCATCCATTTTCTTTCCAAATGAGGCCATCTTGTAAAAAGAAGATACACAGAAGACTCTTCTGTTTTAATGTGTTATATACAAAAAAAGCTTCTGTAAGTCATATTTAAAAACAAACCCTAGATTTTAAGAGTATAGACTTTTTATGACAAACATGCATAAACTTAAATCATGAAGTTTGGGAGTTTTTACCAGAAAATTACTATTTTTAAATGCTAGATTAAAAGAGACCTATATCAGCATCAAGTTTCTATATTTACTCTATTAACAACTGACATTAAAGTGCTATGGTAACTATGCACTGTGAATTTATTTTGGGACCCTTTATCATTTATACATTAAATAAGACAATTTTGTATATTGGTAACCTTTGGGTATCCAGAAATACCTGTGGTGTCTTACTTTGGTGATTTGGATAAGAAAATGAATATGCCATGTGAAATAATTTTCTTAGGCAGTAGTCAAGCCTACAGCGGCTTCTAAATATAACCTTACATTTAAGTCAATAAGCCTGCTGAAATTCGACTACCTATTGTATTAATGAGAAATATTGCTAGCTGCAAGTTCACAGATATGCTTATTTAGGATTTAACCGATCATTTTGATGGAGCAGTTAATATAAATATTTTACTTTTATCATGTAATGCTTCAAAGAAATCTATCTAGTTTTTAAATGTAGGATAGTTAAGGTACGTTTAGCACAGATCTTCATTTTAATCTCTTTCAATGTTAAATAAAGAATGTTGAAAAGAGTATTTAATGGATTAGTTCACTGATGTTTTCTGCATTTGGAAGAAATTTACATAAAAATGAATTAGACAGCAGTTGGATCTATTACCAAAGGGTCGACTCTTAAGTTTTTTATATAAGGGATCATGCGTGGGTACTGGTGTTTAGAGAGGAGAAATAGAGGAAAAGAGAGCTTAAACCTTAGCAGCTGTACCTGCGTTTCGGTAGAGGTACAGTGTGAAAAGAACAGGCACGTTACATGTTTATAATGATTTGGAGAGGAGGTGGGGGAATCTATGCAAATAAAAAATTGGGGTATAGATAAAAACTAAATTTTTGTGTTGTTTTAAAAGCATTTACTGGATACACAACCATCCATTATCTTTCATCATATTATAAGTTGTTCTTAGGATTGCAACCTGTGGAGATAAATCTGTCTCTTTGACCTGCCTAAATTCACTCTTTGTCTTGATACTAGCAGTAATGACTTGTTTGTTAGATACTACAGGATAAAGAAACCGATTTCAAGGAGGAAGATGATGATTCATTATTTCTTCCCCCAAATACATGTTTAAAATACATGGTCTTAAGTAAGATTGTCACCTTGAACTTAAAATGTTCTTGCCTTCTGCCCACTCCCCCCCCCAAAAAAAAAAAAAAAAAAAGGAAAGCCTTCCAAGAAAAGGAATATATGCAGTCCCGGTAGCCAATGAGTTAATGTTCATTTGCAGCCTGAGGGGTCAGTTTGCAGTCTCCCTTTCCTGATTGGCTGCTAAAAGGTGAAATTGAAACCACTGTAAACTTTTGACCCTGTAGCAATTCTTGTGGAACGCTGTCCACTGGTGGAGCCCGGAGCCTCGCTCACCTCCCCACCCAGCTCTCCCAGCCCCTTTCCTGTATTTATTTTGTGTGATCGTGCAGCCCTGCATGCAGTTTTTCCAGGAGCAGGGGGGAGAGGGAAACCGAACAAGCAGCGGCAAGCGCCTTGCTTGCATGCCTGTTTTAGTAACCGTGTCATTCCTAACTACAACTCAGCCAAAGATGTGGGGCCTGTTAGTAAACTGGTCTGCCAACCGGATTTTTTAGTTTTCTCCTTAATCTCAAGGTAATTTCAAAAATGCAGAATGGTTCTATTTACTGCCATTGTTCACCAGTGGCTAGTATCGTCGTGTAAGCAAAATGTGTGGCGTAATTTCCTGGGTATGTTGAGTTAAAAATAGCTTTCATTTTCAGCAGCCTTTATATACACCCCGTTAATGTTTTCTGTGTCTCATGGAATTTTTATACGATTGGCTAACCTTTTACAAAAGTCTGTACTTCTTTGCCTTTATCTTATTATAAACTCAATTGGCATTTTAGTTGTGATAACTGTGGAAGATAATTGTAGAAATTATCTGTACATTTAAATTTCATTAATCTCTTTGCCGAAATAAATGGTTTTGGATTTGTCTTGCATTCACATTTAAATAGTGCTTTACAGTTATAAAAAAGGCAAGGGCAGTTCTTTTCTTTAATATTATTATTGGACTCTGTATCTTCAGCTTCTGGTACTTCCTCGTATCCCTGGTGTCTGGCACAGTGTAGCACATCGATGCCCAGCAGATCCTTACTGAACGGACATAGTTTTCATTTGAGAACTATAGTGGATATTTATACTTGCTTCTCTCCTAATTAGCAGCGGGAACCATATTTTTCTTACACTTCTGACTGCCCGTGCAATGCCTGGCATCTAATAGGGACACAGCAAACATTTAATTGAATTAAATGTCTTACACAAGGTCACTTCAAGAAGCTGGACTTCCAGAACCTAGGATTTTCTGAAACCAAGGCTTCTGTTTTTACTGCATCATTAAAATTTTCAGGTTGTCTCCATATAGGACTAAGCATTTATTATATTTTATTAAATGATGATGTAGAACAAATTATTATAGATCAGCTAGGCCCTGTATATCATAGGAGAGGTGGTAATACATGTCAGTCTTTTTAACCCTGCCCTTACTTTACTAGACATGCTTATGCTGTAACTTGAAATAATTCCTGCCCCCCTGTCCAAAAGATGATGATATTTTAAAAAGTTTGACATTAGTGTATTACCAGTGTCTTCTGGGTCACTAAATACATTTTTACTTGTACACATAATAGTGGATTAAGTAATAAAAAATCATAAAAAAATTTCACTGAGTTGTTTATACAGCTTTAAAGAAAACAGAAACCTTTCTACACAATTTAAAAATTTCAGATGATTTTTAACTTACATCTGTTTTTTCCCTTTCAGTATAGCTACAGATTGGTTTCAGTTGACTGATGCAAATAAAATTCATTGTTACAGTTTTGACAAAGGATGATATATTTGCCACTTGATAAATAATCTGAACTGCAAAAGAATGTTAAATTTACACCAATATTGGGTAACCTTTAAGCACTCTGACATTTAATTGGTGGACAGACTTATTCTGTAGTGCTTTGAAGATGAGTTGGCAACAGCTAAGCTAGCTTTTCCCAAAGACTGTGAATCCCCATCTCTGGGATTTAGGGAACAGAGGAGGGAGGTCCCTGGGAGCATTGCCTGCAGCAGCATGGAAAGAACAATGAGTTTAATATGATTAATAGTAGAGTCCTTGACACCTTCCATGTTCAACAGCAAGGAGAAAGACACGTTCATAATATGCATTGTCCTCTTTTTGTCCATTTGTGCTTCCAAGCATCAGCATTAGTTTGGATTTTCCTCTGTCAACTCCCCTCCCCCAGTTTGAGTCTTTGTTTTGGCCTGGAGGCACATCTTTTCAGAATAGCTTTTAACAAAGCTCAGTTTGAACCTCCATCCCCATTAGTTTTCTAGTGATGCAGGTTTTGATACTGTGGATCTTATGTCACCTTTTGTTAATTCTAGTAGAAAAATTAATGTCCCCGCCTTTTCGGTTACATAGTATTCTGGGAATGTGTCATTCATTTTTTACGTCTTCGATTTTATTTTTATATATGATTGGCTAATGTCCAAACTATGAAACAGGATAAGAGTAAGCTTATTTCTGAGAAAGGTAAAAAGTACTGTTCTAAGAAGTCTTCTAGGACTATTATTGCCTTTGCAGAATCTTGGTTCTAGACAAGTTAACTGCAGTTTTCCTAACAGTTCCATACTTTATAGGATCCTGGCATATAGTACTTCTTAGAACCCTCTCAGGTTCCTGGGAGGCAAGCCAGTCATGGAGCTGTGACTACTTGGGGACCTTTCTAGTCCAGCTGTGGACTTCGGAGGTGAGGTGGTGTTTCTTTGGATGCCTGGAGTTATAGGGTACAAAATGAGTGGGTCAGCAGTCCTTTAAATAGTTGTCACCAGTGGTACAGTGATACTTGAGTATCAGCGTAAGATCTGCTTGTCGACATTCCACACCAGGCAGCAGTACTTGTTTCCTGGGTTGGTTGTTACAGTACCAGGTCCATTCTGACTCAAATCCCTTTTCCTACCCACCCCTCTTGTTCTGTAGGTACTAAGCCTGCCTTACTACATTGTCCTTTCCCCCATATAACAACAAAAGAACCATTTCTGAAGTGAAACTTGATTTAAAACCAGGGCCAGAAAATTCTGGATTGTCTTTACAGAAGTTCAGCCTACCTTTCCCCCCTTCATTTTCTTTAATTAAATTGGGTATCATAAAAATTCAAGTCATAGAACATTGACTTCATTTAAAAACTAAAACTAATTATTTTCTCCAGTTTTTTTCATGTCAATGTGCTGGGAAATCCTTAAGTTATATTATGTGTCAAATATTTTGAGCATTTAATAGTGATACCAATAAGGAATTTAAGCATTTTCATTTAATCGTCACAGTAGCCTTCTTAGGAGGTGGTATTCCCATTTCAAGATGAGAATATATGGCTTGAAGAAGTCTTAAGTTGACTCGGGTAGGGTACCTAGCTGGTGAGTGAAAGAGTTGGGGGATCTGGATCTGGTGGACTCGCAAGCTTCTGCTCTTTGACCATTATGCTAACAACTAGTTACGCTGGTGTGCATTAGAAGATGTATTCTGTGAACCAGTTTACTTTTGGCATATCCCAGGTATAAGCTGGAGACTGTACTGCGATTACAGACAGACATGTTATAGATACATCAGCTCTTTTTATAACGAACTGCACAGCGCTGGTATGCTACCTGGATGTTCCTCTTTCCCCTTTGTGTACCACATGGGATGTCCTCCCCTCCCTTCCACTGTCCTCACCTTCAATTTCGGTTTCAGAAGTTAAGCAGACGCTTCATATCATGCAGCTAGATTGTGATTAGTTGTCCCCGATCTGCATACTAATTTGTCGTGACTGTGATATGTTTGTTACTTGGAACTTGTAAATATGTCATTTTTTTTCTTACGCCGCTTCCCAACAGGCCTGCCAGTTTCAGCACGAATGCTGTTAACTTAAGACATAGCTATGGTTGTTGTCTCGACACAGATAACACTAGAGTTAGTGGCAGTCAGACGGTTGCTTTCCTGTTACATTTGGAAATTCACAAGGTGAGGGTGAATGTTTTTACTGGCTCACTTTTTTGTTGCACCAGAGCCACCTTCACATTTTCTCTAGTGCAGAAGAAGTCTGCTGTTTATGTGCCGTGTGTTTTATTGAAGATTACTTTGAAGAACTTGAAGAACTACCCCTCGTTTCCCTATCTCCCAATTAAAAATATTTCTTGTTGCTGACTCAAACGTAGCCTTTCATAGAGAAGGAGAAAGTGTCCCAGCTCTTTTTCTTGCTTGCTTACCTTATCCATCCATCCATCCATCTGGTAGGTATTTAAGCATTAGCTTCTGCCACAATGTTAATATTGTTTTAATTGTTATTTGTTGAACACTCCTTTTTGACAGGTGGGGACCCCCCAAGTTCAGGTTACTCATTTGTTCGGTTTTCAGGACTTGGAGCTGGTCTCCTCAACCTCACTTGGTATTACGCTTTTTTACAAACTGCCAGAACATATTGTGTCTTCCAGGCCTCACTTTTTAAGCAGAAGTAGTAATATATAGCAAAATAAGGCATCAGCTCAAATTCCCAGGAAGAGGCCTCTTACTTTATAGCCTTTTTCGGGTTTGTTTTATGTGTCCAGGGAAGGGAAAGGTGGGTAAAGTTAATTTGTGTGTGATTAATAATAGTACTATTATTAAGAAAGGGCAATAAATTCAACCCCCCCCCTTTTTTTTGTCTTCAGGATCAAAATACTTGCTGAACAGTGGAGTCAGAGACCAATAAAAATAAACTACTTGAACGTCATTTGACTGGTTAGCCAGGTAATTCAGTTTCACTTTGACTCAATCCTTTGTAATTTCCTGACTTCACCCTCTGAAGAGATCTGCCCTCTTCTTTAATTTATAGGTTAATCTTAAACTTGTTTTATACTTTATGTCCTTCTCTTTAATGATAATATTAGTTGAACGAGTGAATGTGTGTGTGTGTGCGAGTGTGTGCGTGTAATTTTTTGGGGAGGAAGGGAACTGTAGGCTACAGTTCACTATAAGACACTACCCCCAGCCCACTTTTTCCTTATGTGTGACTATTTTAATGGCATTTTAGTCAAAATCTGAATCATCCCCACCTATTATCATTTCACATTGTGAAGACTAGTCCCCTCAGATTACTTGTGTTAGCAAATTAGCGTTTCATCTAACTCCTCTCCTGACTTTTAGGATTGCATTGGAATAGGAGAAATGATAGTTGAGAAAGCCGTGCTTTGCTTATTAGCTAGTTAAATTTCTTTTAGTAACACCACCCTTCTCTTCATTAACTAGACTTGAAATCTGAGTCTTTGAATCCCACCCCCCCTTGACACATTTAGTAAATAGGCCTTATCTGGTTTTCTGTTTTCATGTCTCTTACATTTATTCCACTTTTTAAAATTAGCTTCCTTGGTCCACATTTAATAATTTCTTGCTTGTATTTGCCCACATGTCCCTTTACTGCTTCTTATCTTCTGTTTCTACCTACTTGAAATGTATGTGGGCATAAGGATTGATATATAAGTCAATATAATGGAATAGACACTAGAAAAAGATCCTGATGTTGATTGCCGAAGCAAAGCTATGGAAAAAAGGAGAGCCATTTCAATAATTAGCCCTGGAATGAAATAACCGTATTTTAAATGTTGGTTCTCAATCCTTTCTTCACACCATACACAAAATTAAAATGGATCACAGACCTAAATAATGCTAAAACTATAAACTTTTTTAAACATAGGAAAATGTCAGGCAGCCACTACAGTTTTGCCTTTTCTTGACTTTCATATAAACGGTATTCCCCTTGTGCATGTAACTTTTGTAATTGTTCCATGATTCTTGAATACATTTTTCTTTTTCTTCTCTTTGCATTTCAGTTTTGGAAGTTTGTATTGCTGTATATCTTCAAGCTCACCTCCCCCCTCAACCCCCAACTCTCCAGCTGTGTCCAGTCAGCTAATAAGGCCATCAGAGGCATTATTCATTTCTGTTAATGTTTTTGGTTTCTGATATTCCCATTTGCTTCTTCTTTAGAGTTTCTGTGTACATCACCTACCTGTTCTTGCATATTGCCCACTTTTTCCATTAGAGCCCTTAGCATATTAATCATAGCTAAAATTGCACATTTGGTTTCATTCCTGTTTACTAGCAAACTTTTGAAGCTTCTTTGCATATATCATTAAAATCTGTTTTGATTTCTTAGTGCTTATGACTTCTCATTTAAGGATGTAGGTGGTCGCATAAAAACTTCACAAATGTTCGTAGCAACATTATTCATTATGCCAAAGAATGGAGACAGCCTAAATGTCTATCAGCTGATGAATGGATAAATAAAATATGGTATATCCATGCAATGAAGTATTATTCAGAAATTAAAAGAAATGAAGTACTGATATACGCTACCACATGGATGATCTAGAAAGGATTGTGCTAAATGAGAGAAGCCAGTCACAAAGACCTAGATGTTGTATGATTCCATTTGTATGAACTGTTCAGAATAGATTAATCCATAGAGACAGAAAGTAGATAGTGGTTGTCTAAGGCGAGGGGAGGGAAGGGAGTATGTGAGGTGGGGGAGGGGGATTGGGAGGATTAGGGGAGAGACAACTGAGGGATACTGGGTTTCTTTTTGGGATAATGAAAATGTTCTAAAATTCATTGTGATAACAGTTGTACAATTTTGAATATACTAAAAACCAGTGACTAGCATATTTTAAATGTATGGTAAGTGAATTGTATTCCCATAAAGGTGTTAAAGAATATAGCTGATTTATTGAGGAATAGTAAGAGTTCTCTGATGCCATAAAGGATGGAAAAATAGTTACCTTTTCTCATGGCATTGACCTCAGAATGCTTGTTATCTATCTCAAACATTGCTGGGTTTCAAAAGTAACATGTTAGTTGAACTTACTTCAATTTTTCTAAACTTCATCCAGTCTTATAGTAATTATAGGGTTAATGCTAATTCCAGCACTGTATTTTTTTCATGTGTCAAGAACGTTTATATCAAAAAGAATTCTTAAAAAAAAATTAAAGTCATACCCAGACCTATCTGCACTCTTCTGTTGTCCATTAAACGTTTGGGAGATTCTTAAGGATATCTTGCAGCAGAATGTTCAGAAATCAATTTTTGCCCTCAAGCTTATAATAGTAATTTTTAAAAAAAATTACCAAGAAAGCCATAATTTTGGTATTTAGAGCTAATGAAGTGCTTTGGTTACAAGTGGAAAAGTCAAAGTTATTTTTCTTGAGGTAATCAGACCACATTTACTTCCTCATCCCCTTTTAATTTTCTTTTTGGTTTTAAACTTTTAAGTGTGTCCTATGGAAAGAGGACTGATGATGACTAATGATATTTATTAAGTTTAAAATTGGAAGTAACTGGTCCTGTGATGATATGTAGGAGAATATTAATGCATTTGTAATTTTAAAAGTTTAAATATTTTGACTTTAATGTTGACTAAACAGCAGTTTAGTTTAAAAGATAAATTTTTTTTGAGCAGAGGTCACAAATATTCTATTAAAAGCAGAAATACCTATCGACGGTTGTATTTATTCTTAAAGTCAAAGACTGAAGGTTAAGTTACTTGGATTTAACGATGGGGCTTTCAAAATATGTAGAGAAAACTGTTACAACTTCAAGATGCCATCTTTGACATGAACAACAAACTATCTGAATTGCTATACTAAGCCAGTCACTCTTTTTCTGTCTTGGTGAAAAGGGAGGAGATAAGGTTTTAGTAATTGTTCATAGCCAGGGTTCATTAAAAGGACAGTTTTATTGGACTTGGAAACGCAGACATAAAAATGGTCAGATTGTGTAATAATATAGCTCTTGTAGTACTTAATTTTGTAACTTAATTAAAAATATAATTGGCCTAAATATCAGCTGAATGATGTAGAAAGTGAACTGTTGTACAAATAGTCCAGTTTATATCACTGTTATAAATGGCTGTCTCTCATGTGCCAAACTCTTAGAGTAATTGCTTTCTTATGATTCAGTCTTCGTTTCCAACAACTGTTTTAATAAGAACATGTTTTTGAATCTGTGTAATATTTAACATATAAAGCCTGCATTATTTTGAAGTTGATATTGAAAACCTCTAAACTTCTGACCTTGAATAGAATTTGCTATGTATAACCATTACGTGCAGCTGGTGGATTCAAAATTGCCTTTTCTAGGACTGTGCTTTGTGAAAAATAGTATGAATTGGGTTAGTGCATGGCAGCTGACATTTATCAAGGATAACAGGAGTCTTACTCATTTTCACATTTTAAAGTAACTTTGAAAGCTTTGCATGTGCACACGTGGTCAGCATATGTTTCCAAAATGTAAATATATTTTCCATCATGTATCAGTGAAACTAAGTATTACTCTTTAATGAGCTTCATATATTACACTCATATCATGCGAGTGTACAAGCACACTATGTGAGTATATTTTGTGAGTACCTGAAGAGCTACAGTTTAGGATCTTTAATTCATTCTGTAGAATTTTATCTTTCATGGTTTTTAAATGATTACAAGTAAAAATGCACCTAATGTATTCCAGGTAGCACTCTTATTACACAATGTGTGGTTTGGCATTTCTTTCGTTCCCCTACTTAAAATTTGCCCATAATATAGAAAACTCAGTTCCAGACATTTTTTTCTAAATCAACTACTAATGTATTGCTTTTCTGTTTGAAAAGATATTTTATAGAGCTAGTTATTGTACTGGAGGGTGACATAAAGAGAATTGGAATTGCATGGTTTTTAGTCTGGGTTCTTAGCCTTTTGAAATTTTTCTTTAAAATAAGATTGCAATAATTTAAAAAGAATTATAGAATAAAACTGTAAAGTTCATAATGTGTTGGCAAACTTGTTAATTAAAATAACATCTTTTTATTGTTGATATGGGTTTCAGATACTGCAACCCTTGGATATACTGATGTGCAGATCAAGAAAACAGTAGACGTGCTATGACTCCTGAAGATAAATTGGCTGTGCACAGCTGTAATCCTACCATCTTTTTATTTTTAGATATGATTCAGTAGTGTAAGACCTTGGGAATGGGGAATTGGTTAATTTTTTGTGTGTATGGGAGTTTAATTCGGCTTTTGGTAAGCCTGTTTTGCGGTGTGAGGATACCATGTAAATTGTGGCTGTTTCATTAATTACTTCTCTCCCAATTCCATTTGAAATATAAGAAGCCTGAGGTCCATTCCTTTCCATTTTCTTTTGGCAGTTGAAAGCGAAGTCATTTTATTAAGAATGATGAATAGTGAAAGCAATTTAAAATGTGAGCTAAATTGCCAGTCTTTATATTAAAAAAAATTGCAGATCAATTAATTATGAATTTTAACATGAATTTTCAAAGGGGAAATGGTCTTTAACCATTTGCAACCCAAGTGCCCTTTCTAACAAGAGGTACTGTTTCTGTAAATTCTTTTGACAGAGAAGAGCAGCATCAGAGAGGTTTCAAGAAAATATTTGAAGTGTTTACATAAGAATATTTTAAGACCACTACCAAAACTTTATTGTATATCTTAGTATTGGAGAATTTAGTACTTCCCAAAAGACATCTCTTTAGTTACCTCTTACGTTCAGACAATTCACGTAAGTGATTCCGCTAATATAGGAGTTAGAAAACACAAATAGTACATCGTTTCCTGAATTTATATGGATGGTAGACATAGTCACTTTATAATTACAGAAAAAAATCATAGTCATTTTTCAAGCCTACCATTTGCCCAGACACCTAGCTATTTTTTTGGGGTGGGGGGGTGGGGGGTGGGCACATGGTTTTTAATTCTTTAAGCAACTTTGTAAGGTGATGGTGTATCCCTTTTAGAGAATAGGAAATTGAGGTGCAGAGATTTAAATTTGTTAATATTATACCAGGGCTTAGATCGACTCTGCAGTCTGTGTTCTTTTCCCCTTTTTTACTTCATTGCGCTTCATTCTGGTTGGATTCATCAGTTTTATCCAGTTGTGTGTGTGTGTGTGTGTGTCCTAGGCATTAATCTTGTCTGTGGAGTTTGGTTTTAAGAAATGGGTTTAAATATCCCTTGCTAACCACATTTAATTCTTTTCACAACCATTTCTTGTTTTTTTTCATTTAGTTTTTCCATGGTTGTCAATTTTTACCTTATTAAAGATTATAAACATTTATTTTAAACTTACTTCAAGATTTTATTTTATCGGATGGTGAATTTATCTGCCAATGTTGATGAATTTTTGGGGCCATCTTTCTTAGTTCAGTTTTCAGATACACTCGTGAATTTTGATTTGCATCCTGAGTGAGAAATTTATTTTTCATTTCATTCTTTTGGTGCCCTCATGTATCCCCTTTTCCTTACTTGCTCCTGGCACCCCTTGTTCTATTTTTGTTGACGTCACCCATTTCTACCATACCTTCGGTCTAGCTTCAGGATTCTGTGCTGAAGTATTAATTGCAATATCAGAGATATGCATGACTCAGGTTTTGTATGTATTACTCTTCTACAACTGCAGGTGACAGTTTGAGGTAATCAGTAACTATTAATAATAGCTTTTTTTCACCTTCTTTTCATGCCTTTTTGTTTGGTTTTTACCTGTGGGCTTTGCTCTTGGTCTTGTTACCTTGTGCTGATTTGATTTCCTGACTGCCTTTGCTAGTTTCTGGTCCTGGAGCTTCCTGGGTTCATGGAGTCATCAATTCATTGCTGTATATTTACTCTGTTTTTTGGCCCAAAGACATATTTGTTATGTTTGAGCATGACTATGCCTTTCTAAATTGATAAAAAATAAATTTATTTGTCATTACTGCATTCCTAGTAAAGGGAGAGAGTATGTTCAGTTGAAAGCAATAATCCCCTATGTCATTTTATCAGAAAGTCCTTTGTTCCTTTGATCTTATAACACGGCTTATTTATACAGATAGTCCCCAACTTACAGTGGTTCGTCTGAAGATTGTTTGACTTCACAATGGGTCCAAAGCGATATGAGTTTAGTAGAACTGGATTTTGAATTTTGATCTTTTCCTGTGCTAGTGATACGTGGTACAACAATCTCATGATACTGGGCAGCAGCAGTGAGCCACAGCCCCCAGTCTGCTGCTCAATCAAGAGGGGGAAACAGCCGATACTGTACAGTGTATTCATTTTGTTAGATGATTGTGCCCAACTGTAGGCTAGTGTAAGTGTTCTGAGCATGTCTGAAGCAGGCTAGGCTAAGCTGTGATGTTTGGTTGGTGAAGTGTATTAAATACATTTTCAACTTAAGATATTTTCAACTTTTGATGAGGTTATTGGGGCGTAGATACTGAAATTTTTATTAAATGAATATAGAGAATCTTGGAGAAGCCATACCAGTTTCAAACCCTCAGTTCCAATCTTAATCTAATGCAGTGGTTCTCAAAGTATGATTTGTGGACCCTCGGGAGTCCCTGATAACCTCTTATGAGGTCCACACAGTTAACCTGTTTTTTTTTATTATGTTATTTGCCAAATTCATCCTGTTGATGTTTGTACTGATGGTGTAAAAGCAGTGATGCATGAAACTGCTGGCATCTTAGCATAAATCAAGGCAGTGGCACCACCAGACTGTACTAGTAGTCATTATGTTCTTCACTACCACACACCCATAGTTAAAAACCCACCCATTTCCCACTTAGGATTGTCCTTGATAAAGCAGCACAATTTGCTCATTTCATTAATCTTTTGAGTACTGTATTTTTAATATTCTGTTTAGTGAGAAATGGAAAACATGCACAAAGCACTTCTGCCTACCAAAGTATGATGAATGTCTTGGGGAAAAGCACTTGTGTGATTGGCTTGTGTACTGAACTGGCCACTTTTCCAGTGGAATACCATTTTTACTTGAAAGAATGACTGGACAACTGTGGTTATTAAAACCTGGATTTTGGCGACAAGTTCTTAAAATTGAGCAAGGCGAACCTATCACTTCAAGGGAAACATCTGCCAGTATTTGTTGACAGTGATAAAATTTGAGTTTCAAGTGAAAATTATAACCCTGGTGAATTTTAATCTGCCGTCACGAGTATGACAGCTTCTCAGTACTCAAAAGACTCTTAGGATGAAATGGGTGGTGATTTTAATGTGTTTTTGATATTGTATGATGAAATATATCAGTATTTGACCATCTGCTTAATCAGTATTATCCAGATGACAGTGTTTGATGTTATAAAATCATGCATGGGTAGGCGATTTGTTCAGCGTGCAAGGGAGGTCAGTATATTCAATGTAGCAGTGTGAATGTTCATTAGTGTGATTTCAGATTTCACTTTCAACTTACCTTTACGAAAGTACCACTTGTCAAGTTTTAGCATATCAAGGAAAATTGTAATTATTTATAAAAAACTATTGAAATAGCCCATTTTTAAGTACATATCTTTTTGAGGCTAGATTTCCTTCATATGTTTTAACCAAAATAACATATTGCAACAGATGGAATGGAGAAGTAGGTAAGAGAATCCTGCTGTCTGTTAGGTCAGACATAAGATTTGTAGAAGTGTAAAACAATGCCACCTTTCTCACCTAATTGTTTTGTGTTAGGAAAGGTTTTAGTTAACATATAGTGGGCTTATTATAAAATGAATTGCTATTTCAAGTGTTTCTGAATTTTAATTTATAATATGGTAAATATTGATAGCTGTAACCCAAATAACAGAAGCTTTTGGGGTTCCTAGTTTTGAGAGATAAAGGAACCCTGATATCAAAAGGGTTGAGAAGCAGTGAACTGGTGATTTTGATTGGAACTCTAGAACCCTTGGACTTAAACCTTTCACCTTGCTTGCTGTATGTATTTGTTGCCTTGTAGGCCCAGCCAGTTCCTGTTACAGCTGCCTCTCTTCTGTCCTGCTTAAACAGGAAGGGGCTGAGCTAACCAGAAAGTTTGGCCAATTTCAAGGACATGCAGTTGTCTTTAACCTAAATCTGTCTCTCTTCATAATAAGAACCAAATTGACCGCAGAAGCTAAGGATTTTGAACAATTGTGTAACATTGCATACTCTGATACTCAGTTGTTCCTGCTTTTGAATTATAGATCAGGCAGTAATTTTCATTGGAGACCTTTTATAGCACAAAATACATTTTGTGATTCTGTACTTACTGGTTTATTGATTCTGATACTGGGTATCAGCTCACTGAAGGCAGAAAACTGTTTTTGATCAACAGTTCATCGCAAGCACATGGCACAGGAGATTTGATCTCCTTTATGTGGACAGCACTCACTCAGTATGTTGAAGAGTGATTGCTCTTTTGTTAAAAACTTTTTTTCTAATTTTGTTGAGCAACAGTTGGCATACATTACTGTATAAGTTTAAGGCATACAGTGTCATGGTTTGGTTTACATGTATTATGAAATGATTACCACAATAGGTTTAGTTAACAACCATCATCACATATAAATATAATAAAAAGAAAAAAATTCTCTTTGTGATGAGAATTTTTAAGATTTACGCTCTGAACTTTCCTATATGTTATGTAGCACTATTAACTATGAAGTTCGTTTTGGTTTTGGCCGTTTTATTTGTATGGATGATTTTACAGGAGTTTATAATTAAAATTTTGCCTCAGATATTCTCTAGTAATAATGAGTTACCCCAGCTTCATTTACTAGACCCGCATAGGCAGGTTTTATGAAGTACAGAAGGAAGCTCTTTAAAGTCATGAATGATGAAACGGACCTTTGAACAGCAACAAAAAACCAAGCTATGATTTATTTTAAATTATTTGAGAGATGCTTTTTTAGTCTAGTTCCTCAGTATTTTATATTCTTGCTTGTTGAAAATTTCTTCCTTCGCAGCAGTCATGACCTAGAGGCACAGATTTTTAACTCTACATGGGATTGTAGCTATATTTTGAAGGGGAATTAGGGAGGCAATTGAAGTAATTGTTCAATTTAGACTGATACTTTTTAACATCATTACTAGTGTTACCCACCCTGCATCAGGTAAATGATGTTAAGAGTTCTTTCTTATTTTCTTTTTGGACTTAGATATATATGTTTTCATCAAAATTTTTTTTTTTTGTATTATTGCCATCCTGAAATTGGTAATGACTTTTGGAGATTTATTTGAAGACAGAAATTCTGTTACCAGACATGTAACTCCCAGAGATATGGAAACTTTTTTTTTTTAAAAAAGGATTCTTTTGGATTTTTATTTAGGCTAGGAGTAGAATTACAGTCTATGAAGAGTAGCAAACTGTGAAGTCAGAAAAAGGAAAAAAACAAAACAGTGGAAACAGCAAGGACTGACCCACACAGACTAACCTGCAGCGAAGATGACCCATTCAGGAAGTCTTATGAGTCAGACTTGCCATGTCGAGTTGCTGGAGTTAGAGACATCGGCTCTAACCTCTGCTTTTAGAGAAGGAAATCTAGCTAAAATGCGTTTTTCCTTTGATACATCTTACTCTTTCTCTTCCACCCTTTTTAATTAAGAAAAAATTTAATTCAAATTGCTTCATCACTTTTGATTTCCACCTTGTTAGTTTTTTAAATGTGGGTGTCACAGGTAAACCCACTGTGGCATCTTTCAGTTTTTGATATATGGTAGGGCTGATTTCAGTCCTAAAGGGGGAAGTGTCTGGGTGCAAGCACTCCAGTTTAGGAATCTCTGACTTGCCGTTGACCCACAGTTGCCATTCCTTGTGTTGTTCATTGCTTGCTCAGAACCACTCCTATAGTATAGCAGCTTTCCTGCTCTCTGCCATTTGGCTACCAGGTGGCTGATGTCCTCAGCTCTTAAGTTTTAACATTTCTTCTAATATCTTTCTTCTTTGAGGTAGGTAGAAAGACTGGATTAGGAGAACGGTTGCAACATATGCAAATGTGGCACATGTTGTGCCCATCTCTCCTTTACATCTGTATTGCTTATTAATTCCGTTAATATCAGGTTTTTTTTTTCCTGCTCTGCACATACCCCCTAAACTACAGTAATCCAGTGCTTTACCAGTTACCCCAGGGGGGCTAAAAACTTTGTTTTTCTCTTCTTTCTCTCCTGTTTGGCTGATTATATTTTCACTTTGTGCCAAGGGACAACCTTAGGTGTAAACAGACTTTTGATGTGTTTATCAAAGAAAACCCACAAATCCAGAAGTAAAAAGAGATCATAAAGAACCAGCACTGTGTGCTTTACCTAGTTCCTTTGAAGATGTTTGGAAGTCCTCTTCAGAATCTTCTAAAAAGTGCCTACTTAATTTTCAATTATATCTGTGTAACTTAAGGACACAGATATCTGTGAAAATAGTTTTATTCTGTTTTTGTAGCATTTTTTATCTACTAACTACAACTCACTACACTATTTCAGAGGGAAATTGTTTTGAATTCTAGTCAGCTATCTGTAAGTTGAGGTCAGCCTGAGTTATTCTGGCTTATTTATTTGTCTGAATCTTTTTAATTTGTTGCCATATGGGATATTTGTAGCTATTTGTTTTCCAAATGAAAGCAGAATTAGTGTTGCTGAGCATACATCTTTGTTCTTGGTTTTGTGTACCTCAGAGGGCTCACCATTATTCCCTGTGCCAAGCATATTCCCTGTGCTTGCTTTGTATTGCTTTCCATCCTCACAGTAAACATGAATATGTGAGGTGTAATTATTCCTAGTTTTCAGAGGTGGTGAGCTTTTTAACATGTGAGAATTTTACCTTTTAGTAAAATTGAGATTCAGCTCTCAAGTTTGATTTCAGTAAATCCCCGTTTTCTTTTTGCTGTATCGTAGTAAATCAGCTGAAGAATTCAAACCCTTGAGTTTCATTTTGATAGGCTTCTATTTTTTGGAATGGGAAATGCTCAAGTGAAAATGATGTGTCAGAAAGAAGCAAAAATGTTCTACAAAGTGTTTACCCCACCCCCATGTGAATCTTTTCTGTAATTTAGGAAGATTGTGGAGTTGGTCAGAAATATAGCTCATGGGGATGGGAAGGAGAGAATGGAAGTTGGAAAAAGGAACAAGGGGGAGGGGAGGTGGTGGTGGTAGTAAAAACTCGGACAAAGGAGTTTGTAATAAAATAGTCTCATGCAAGTTTTTATAATGGTTTAGAGCTTACGGCGTAGAAAGTGGAAACAAAAGTGAACAGACTGTAGTGTTATAAAATGTAATAAAGTCTGAAAAGTGATTAGGCTAAAGGAGGGAAAACTGTCTAAACAGGAGATTTGGGAATTGTTTCACCAGAGGTGGCAGTTGAACTTGATCTTGAAGGATGAGTTAGGAATATTCTAGATCAAAGAAGGGTTAAGGGGAGGTTTAAAATTAATTACTTAATGTTAAAAACAAAAAAGGAATTATTTTAGTCATCCTTTGTCAAAATCACTTTCAGTATAAGTCGTTTGGGTGGCTGCAGCTGGTGGTGGTGGTGAAGAGGAAAAAGTGTAACTGGTAGTATGTTGTTCAAAATGAAGCTGAAATCAGGTTTCTGAAGCTCAAGTTTGGGTCCGTTCCTACGTATGAGATAGACTCAGTGCATTAAATTGTAGGAGCCAGTGTAACCTCTAAAACAACTGAAGGATTACCCAGCTACTTAGTATGCTGTCAGGAGAGGGTAACATGATTTAAGTGGAATTGGCTCACTTAACTCCCTCTGCTTAGTGTACGTTTGTGAACTTCAGCTCTGTTGCTCACGTGGAGGTTGAGAATTCTCTTGACAACAAGCTTCCAGTTCCAACTCGCACCTGCCTTGACTAATTGGAATGCCCAGGTCTGGTACTAGAGCCTCTGGAGAGTTTGTGTTTGAGTTCAACTTCATCAGGTTTAAACTGGAGCATTAACGAGAAGGGCCTTTGTGGTCAGCCTGTTGATTGAGAATGAAAAGGCAAACATAGGAAGGGAGAAGAGAGAGTGAAACCTTGTGGACAAAAATGACAGTTAATTTACACTAGGATGCTTTTCATCTCAGCTTACATATTAAAACGTTTTACTTGCTCTCTGGTAGCCAGCCCCTTTCTAAATTTCGCTGGCATTATAAATGGTGGAGGAAAAGAATGACCAGTACCTGAGATGACACCGTTTTCTAGTATGTGTCTGTGACAAGATAGTTCACTGTAGACACTATATATGCCTTTTCTCTTTTTTGAAAAAACTGTAGACTGATCGGTTTCCTATCATCTGTGTTCCCACGGCACTTCACTACAGTGCATTCATTTTTAACAGTTATGAAATTATGCTGTTATAATTGTTTGTTTATTTTCTTTTGCTAGGCTGAGCATGCTAGCGGTGTGTAGTGTCATTCATCTCTACTGCTAGACCTGAAATGGTTCTGGGCATGCAAATGTTTGAGCTGAAATGGAATTAAATTGACATATGGATTGCATCAGGTGGTTTATACTTTATCCCACTAAACATAACAGGTCATCAGCAACAAAAACAGAAGGGTATTGCCAGTTAGTTTTTATTTGAAACGTTCCCCCTCTTTTCCTTCCTCCTGTCTTTTTTCAGCTCTTATCCTGTTTACCAGGGTAAAATTAAAACATATAGATAGGAGATATTCACTGGAAGAGTTATTGTATTGATGAGGAAGCTTTTATAGTGGTTCCTTGTTTATGGACTTGTCTCTTCCCTGGCCTCTGCCTGACCCCTAAAAATACACGGGTTATATTTCTTTTAGTTCTTTCCTCCATGATGCTGGTTCTCTTGGAGCTGCACCGTAAATTGAAATAAAACCTTTGATATTTTAGAAAATATAATCTTGTAGGATTAAGCCTTTAACTACTGGTGACTGTGTACCAAAGTGTCTTAAGAGTGTCAATTTAGAATTTGAGTTTCGGGTGATGGCTTTATGTCTGAATGTCTCATAAATTTTTTCCAAGAGCAATTTTTTTTTTCTAATTGGCTTGAACAGTCTTTGCTTTTACAAAGTGCTGCAAGCAGTTTTCAATAAATCAATTCAAATCCACAGTTGTTTGAAAACTTTCCTTGAGTTACTCTGATTCTCAGGAGACACCCAGAAACACTCCCTAATTAGCATATTAATCATACCTTGTATGAGTTGGGCAAACAAGCCTAACGAATGAACTAAATTACTGGTGGGATAGTCAAAGAGTAGTTAATCTTATAAAACACAAGAATAAAAATACTCAACAGGCAATTTTAGGGTATAGTTCGTGGTTTTCTGATCTCAAGTTTTTTTTCTTACTGTATGGGCCACTGAGTTCATCTCAAGTGGAAATAAGGGTCATGGTTAATATTAGACCACTTCAGAGGGCAATTTATCTGGTGACTTGTAGAATAATGATTAATTTTAGGGGCGCGAGGGCAATTATCAGCGTTTAGTACCTGTCGAGCTTGAACAGCTCTTTGCCCCTACCCCTAATACTGCATGCCCCTAACCCTGGAATGACAACTTCTGTATTCTTCTTGAGGAGCTGAGAAATTTTTTGGCTAACTGATGGGGGATGGTGCGATTCGTTAGTATAAATGGTTTGAGGAGGTAAAATGCCCAAGGAACATTTGATACATTATTTTCTTGGATATAAAGTTTGAAAATATTGTAATCCTAGCTCTGCCATCCAGTTATCTGTGTGTGATCTAATGGAAAGTTACGTAGGTATTTCCCTATTCGTATAATGGGAATAATAATACATGCCTTGGAGGGTCACTGTGAGAAATTACACGGAATATGTGATATGCCCAGCCCTGTACTGCAGCAGATGTCATTCTCTTCTCTCTCCCTTATTGATTTAGGAGAAGTATAATATTTTAGTTGGTCCCTATACCAGTTGAGTTTTACTGGGTAACCTATCTCCTCCCCATTTTTCATGGCATTTTTTTAGGTCCCTGCCAAATAACTTCTTGCTTGCTTAGTGACACTACCATTGTTGATTGATATCTTTTCCTTTTGGACAGGGAATGAGTACTTCCTGTATCCTTGTCCATCTGGCTAGTTCGTTGTACACAATCAAGATTTCCCCCATCCTTACTGCAAATGACATAAAGGAAAGCTAGTTAATGCTGCTAAGCCGTATACAGCATTCTCATGGCTTTTGAGCTGGCAAATGTAATTCTTTGCTGCCTTTTAGGCTGAATTAAAATTTAGGAATATTCGTTTTCTAGAAGTTGTATTCTGTTCATGTCTAATTGAAACATGTACCATAGCTTGATTGTTATGTGTAGAAAGACCTATCATATTTATATGATAAATTTTATTCAGTTGCTCTAAAATTCTTGCTCTTTTAAAATCTGGTTTATCATGGTTCTACTTCTTATTCTTCCATAATATAGAAATAGGCAACATTAGGTTTTGATAGCATTGGAAGTTATTCCAAATTGCTACTATTCTGTATTTGAAGTAATTGCATAGAATATCTTACCAATTATGTAGTTGGCCCTCCACCCTTCATGGGTTTTGTATCCAGTAGTATTTTTGATTTGTGGTTGGGAATCTGTGGATACGCACTGGCAGTGTGCATTGTTCTGTGCCATTTTATATAAGAGACTTGAGCATCCATGGATTTTGGTGTCTGATGGGGGTCCTGGAACCAATTCCCCATACTTACCGAGGGACAGCTGTAAGCTTAAAGTGTGCATTTGTCATAGTAATATATTTAGTATAGCGTAGAACTGCAGTAGAAACATTTCAGATAAGGAAAATAATTGTAAAAATGGCTCTGTATGGTTGAGTTTATATTGAAATGCTGAGTACATTTTGGGCCTTTCAGATTCTATGAAAAGTCCACTCTAGTCCTTCTGTACTGTAGTTTTAGCGGCATAAAAGGCTTCTGTGATTGGACTGTATTCTGAGTATGATTTAAAATCATAACATTGAGCCACTAGTAATCAGTTATTTTAAGTTTTTTTTTTTTCTTGCTCTCCTTTATTTTATGTTGAGGGGCAAAAAACCAACCCTCCATGTCTTTATGAAACATTTCAGCTTTTCAGCCTTATGTTTTGCTACCAAAATTATAGATAGAATGAATTTTGCTGGTATTTATTTCATACCTAGAGCATCTGTAAAGGCAGTGTTGTAATCTAGAACTCCTGGTTAATGATCATGTGATTTTGCTTTCTTTAAGCTACATATTTTAAGTTTGATGAGTAGTATCTTGTGTGAAATTTTGCTTTTCTATTTAATCTCCCTTCCCGATAGTATTGTGCCACCTAGTGGAAATTCATGTTCTTTGTTAACATGTCTCAGAGAATCTAAGACGGAATGCAAGATGCATTTTTTAGCATGTTAAGAAAAAATCGTTTGGAATGTTTGAGCTTCTTGGTTGACTTGGAATTCTTTAGAACAATGATTGCTTTCCTAATTAGAGTTCAGGATAAACTTCTTAGTGAAGGCTTAGTAAATGCCTTAAGATTATGAGCTATTCAGTGTTAAAATAGACCCTTTTTTCCAACAAGAAATACTGTACATTTTCTTTATCAATGAAACTTTAACCAAAGCATATTATGTTTCTGTCAGTTAATATTAAACTAATTGTTGCTTTATGGATCTTGTCAAATCCATTTTCCCCCCTTAGGTTTTAGTGTTGTGCTTTCTAAGCAGACTGTAATGGAGTTTACATGTTATATGGGTTTATTTTGAAATAACAAAAAAACCACATTGGATGATAAATATTAATGAAATGATCTAAAGGAAGAAATGTACTACCTTGAGCCTGAAATAATTTAGACTTTTATTATTTGAATACTTTTTATCAAATGACAAGATAAACTCTTATTTGTGCTTAACTCAGATAAAAATAAAATGTAAAATTTTACTAGTGGAAGAGTTTGTGGTCTTTTTTTCTTGTTATTAAGTGTGAAGAAGGTGTCCGATTCTTTGTGAGGTATTAATGTTCACATTTTTTGTGGGACTTGAGAAACAGTTCTCTCTTGGGGTTGGATGTTCTGTATAACTGGAGTGTGAACTCCGAGGTTGTCTTCAGAATACTCATTTATGATAAAGAATATTGAAAATTATCTAACCATTTAGGGAAAGTAATTCTGAATTACAAGATTCAGTCATCCAAGCATTTAACACCTTTAGAGTCATGGATATTTTATAATGTTTTTATCTTACTATTCTTTCTTAGTTGCTGATGTATATTCATGATGAGCGGATTAGGAGAAAACTCCTTGGATCCACTGCTCCCTGATTCACGAAAACGCAAATTGCCATGTGATACCCCAGGACCAGGGTAGGCAATTTCCTGATGCTTCATTAAGATCTCCATCCCCCTGCCTTTCTCTTTTGGTTTAAAGATAACATTTTGATGTTCTGTTATTTATATTCTCTGGTTAGATTTTTTTTTTTGGTTTTTGTCTTTGCTTAAGTACTATTATTTTGCTTTATAGTAAGTAGTGATACAGTGATGAGGTGGACATCCTTATGATGTAATAGGTAATAGAAGCTTTTTCACTGATTCAGATGGGAGTGAGAATATTATTCTAACAGTCTGTGATACTGTAAGAAGCATACCTCAGCAGAAGAGGTAGGAGTTAGGAATAGATAACCAAGATTGTTATAAATAAGAATCTTTAATCTTTAATTAAGAATAAGTTATAAGTTGATATTTTTGCATTTGTGAGGTTTCATTGGTCTTTTTCTGAATTTAGACATTTAAAAAGTAGAAAGAAAATATTGCATTTTATGCAGTGATACTCTGTAGCCTTTTTGGTATTTGCCAAGGCCAGTATTATTTGAATTTTAGTGTGATAGGTGCAAAATAAAAATAATCTACAATTCATAAAACTTCATCATTAATAACTAGCTACCACTTTTTATTATTATTTGTTAGTTTTATTGCTTCTATGAGGTAAAAACTTTATCCCTAGTTTTCAGATGATGAAACTGAGACTAACCCTGCTCAAGGCCACTGGGCTAACAAAAAGATGGACTTGGAAATGTTTGCATGAATTTCTGCTATATTTTACTACTTCTCCAACGCAATGTTTTGATAGTTTCTACTGGCTAAATTTAGTTTATTTATGTAGGAAGGTAATGGTGTGGCATAGGGACTGATTCTGCTTACAGCTCTTTTATGATAGATGTATTCATGGCTTTTTTTCCCCTTCTTCTTAGTCTTACCTGCAGTGGTGAAAAGTGGAGACGGGAGCAGGAGAGTAAATATATTGAAGAATTGGCTGAACTGATATCTGCTAATCTTAGTGATATTGACAATTTCAATGTCAAACCAGATAAATGTGCAATTTTAAAGGAAACAGTAAGACAGATACGTCAAATAAAAGAGCAAGGTAATACAAAGTAAGAAAAACACTCAAGTCTTTTAGAAGGAGCTTGTTAACTGTCTTCAGTTGCCTTTCTGTTACCTTGTTGATCAGGTAGGGACTGCTGCTAATCAGGCTAGCCTCTGTGGGAGTGGACAAATGAGTTGACCAGCTTTGCTCTGGAGGAAACGGTTAACAGAACTGGAAAAGGGCCAGTGTTGCTCACCCCGTCACGTGTTCTCTTTCAGGAAGCCTTGGGATAGTAGCATGTTTAGTAGTGAAAGAAAATTTAGGGTATCTTCTGCCCTCCTGGGTAACTTTAAAATTTGATTTTAGCATTTAAATGCTGTGGCATCATTTTCTTATTAGGAAATCTGTGTGTACATATGCGTATGTGTGTGCGTGTCTCTCTGTGTCTGTTCTGGGGACTCTTTGAAGGTGGATATAATCTGTCACTGATATGTGTGCTATTTGTAGTACTGCTTTCTGTCTTTTTAGGAAAAGCTATTTCCAATGATGATGATGTTCAGAAAGCTGATGTATCTTCTACAGGACAGGGAGTTATTGACAAAGACTCCTTAGGACCACTTTTACTTCAGGCAAGTATATGATTTCAGCTACCAGTAAGCTCTGTTGATTTTTTTAAAAAAAATTGTTGAAGCTTTGGTTAGGTAATGAGAACAAAAACACATCTTTCTTTTTATGAGACAGAACTTAATATTCTGAATATGGTGATAGTAAAGTGCTCTCAGATTTACCATAGATGTAAAACTCAGGAGATCCCGTGGGTGAGGGGGACCCTTATAAAAACTTAGTTGCAAACTGAGAAACAAAAACATATGAAGAAGCCAGAGAGGAAAGGTAATGCACACTTTCACAAAGGTTATATTTGGGCATATCTTAGCTCAGACTTTTGGTGCATTTTTGCATTGATCATATGGTATACTATGATTTTATATTCTCCAGCAATTTTTAAGGCTTAAAAATGGCATTGTTTTGTAAGTAGCTGCCTTAAATAGACATGATTAACCTGTAGCACTTACAGAATGTTTCTCTTACTTGAAGTCTGGGTCTGAAACATTTTATAAAGTTCATTTGTCCACTCTTTTTGTTTGAACTAATTTGCTCCATCTGCTTTGTAGTTGATAGTTCAGTTCCTCTGTAAATCCTCATTAAGAAGTAGTGTAATTCCTGTAGCTTGACTGGGTATCAAATGGAAAAATGGGAAGTGTGGAGGGTGATTTTCTTTTTACAGTTTTGAAGAGGTAATTCTTCAAAAATTAGATTAGACATTAATTCAGATTTCATGTTGACTATTTGTCTTTTTTTCAAATTATTTTTTATAAAATTCTGTGATGATGGTGCTAATGTTAATAGAAATGGTGGCTGATAGTTGTTTGCAGTTATCGTTAAATCAGCAGTAGTTTTTTCAGATTCTCTTAGTACTAAGGTCAGTGTCTTTGTCAGCTAAGGTTGCCGTAATAAAATACCACAAACTGCTTAAACAGCAGAAATTCATTTCTTAAAATTCTGGAAGCTGCAAGTCCAAGATCAAGTTGTTGGCAGGCTTAGTTTTATTCTGAGACTTCTTTCTTTGGCTTGTAGATGGCTGCCTTCTCACTGTGTCCTCACATGTCCTTTCTCTGTGCATCCCTGGTATCTCTCTCTTTTTATAAGGACACCAGTCATAATGAATTGACTTCATTAATTACCTCCTCGAAGCCCTACCTCCAATCACATTAAGGGTTAGGGCTTCAACTTATGAATTTTGGTGGGGATATGATATAGTTCAGTCCATGATGTCCCTTATCAACATATTCCACTTTAGGCATTGGATGGTTTCCTGTTTGTGGTGAATCGTGATGGAAACATTGTATTTGTGTCAGAAAATGTCACACAATACCTGCAATATAAGCAAGAGGACCTGGTTAACACAAGTGTCTACAATATCTTGCATGAAGAAGACAGAAAGGATTTTCTTAAAAACTTACCAAAATCTACAGGTAGGCTTTTAATGTGTATTTTCTAAATAAGTTGAAAAAAATTTTTTTCTTGACCATTTTTTAGATAATTGAGCATACTTTTTTAGGAAACAACTGATTAAATTTGTGTAGAAAAGTAAGTGGTTCATAGCAAAATTTTCAAATATGACCACCGCAGTGAATTTAGATTATGGTAAACATTTAATGTGGCCAAAATATACAGTGAGATTTCTACTTTAATTGAAATTATTCCAAAGTTCTATATATACCAGTCTCCCCTTATCCACAGGGAATATATTCCAAGACCCACAGTATAGATGCCTGAAACCGTGGATCACACCAGATACTAAATACTATGTTTTTTCCTATGCACACATATGTATACACACAGGCATACGTATATGCATACATATGTGCATACCTTTCTGACTTAAAGAAAGCACTTTATGGCTTCTCTTTGGTGTATCTGACTTGCCAACATCACTGCTCTTGCTCTTTGGGCCATTATTAAGTAAAATAAGGGTTGTTTGAATACAAGCACTACATACAGAGACGCTCGATCTCATACCGAAGACAGGTACGGAGTGACTAGCAGGCAGGTGGTGCATCCACACGGATATGCTGGACAAAGGGATGATTCATGTCCCAGAGTGGGATGGCACGCAATTTAAAATTTATGGGTTATTTCTGAAGTTTTCCATTTTATAGCTTTGGACCATGGTTGACCATGGGTAACTGAAACTGTGGAAAAGGGGGAACTCTACTGTATTGCCACCTTGAAATGTTAGCATAGATGTTACTATGGAAAACGTGTCTAATGAAAAAATAGAAAACGTGTGTAATGAAAAAATACAGCCTGAAGGCTTGATGATGGTCATGGCCTGAATCACCAGCTTTCAAAACTCCTTTCAATTTGTTTTCCAAAGTTAATGGAGTTGCTTGGACAAATGAGACCCAGAGACAAAAAAGCCATACATTTAATTGCCGTATGTTGATGAAAACGCCACATGATATTCTGGAAGACGTAAACACTAGTCCTGAACCGCGCCAGAGATATGAGACCATGCAGTGCTTTGCTCTGTCTCAGCCACGTGCGATGATGGAGGAGGGGGAAGGTAAGAGAGGCCACGTGTGTGACGTTTGTCAAGCTGATGGCAGTTAAACTTACAGTTCTATAACTCTTGTCATTACAGTTCTTACTACGTTTCATGTCTTTCCCTGCCTGTTGTACAGGCATATTTAAAGGTTATGTATGTTTCTCACTTGGTTAAGTTTGTATCCTAGATCTGCAGTCCTGTATGATCTGTGTTGCACGCCGCATTACTACAGGAGAAAGAGCATTTCCATCGAACCCCGAGAGCTTTATTACTAGACATGATCTTTCAGGTAAAAACTTTGTGTATTGTATATATACATGTTGTTCATATTGGAAACTTTTAGAAAAGTTAACCATTTTACAGCCTGCATTATCATTTAAGTGCCAATACCCACTGTAGTGAATGCTTTGTGTGGATTATTTCCTATTTTTCTTACACAACTGTGAGAGAGAGTCACTGAAATCCTTAGCATTTGAGTTGGTGTGTTTGACACCTAAAATCTAAATAAAGTAAAATAAATGTAGAAGTACCTGGCCTTCTATCCAAATATTATCTTAGACCAGAGGTTAATATTCTTTTCTCTAACTTCAAACTACTTTTCAAGAAGGAATAAAATTTCAAAGGTATCGGAGACTTTAATGAGAATTATTGGGAGTAATCTTGACAAGAGCTTTAACCTTGGATGCCGTTTTTTGACCACCGGAGTACAGAATTAAAGCCAGTGTGGTTGATAAAGCTAAAGCACAATGATGAAATGAAACACAGAGGGAATGTTATCTGTATTCACCTTGTGATCATTCAGAGTCACTCTTGTGATCATCTGACCCTAAATGGTGATGCCAAGGGTTGTCACATGTGCTACATCTTAGAGATTGAGAAAACAGGCCAGGTGACAGAGAGTTTGTGTTGCTTGTCCAAGATCATGGCTAATAAGAGAATTTGCAGCTAGGTCTGCTTGACGTCAGAGCGTGTACTGTTGGCTTTATGTCCACCATGTGGACCCTTGGTAACTAGTTTGGTAAACTGGAGTATGTTTAGATAAACACTTAACTGTAGCTACTATATATATGTGTGTATATGTGTAAATATACCCATATACGCATGTATGCATATGTATTATACATGATACTGTTTTACTGTAAAAAACAGCTATTTTTGTAGTCATCAACCATTTTATGCCAGGCTACTTTTCTGGTGGTCGCTTGAGATTAATTTTCACAGATGAAAAAAAAAACCAAAGTTATTTGTATTTTAAATTGTCAAACTATTTACACTGATGAATTTTATTTTATATTGGAAAATTTTCTGTTAACTTACCTTGAAATAATCAAACTTTGTAAGAAGAATATTTATGTGTTATATTATTTTTTTAGTGTGTTTTTTTCCCTGGATCTGTTATGATTTGGCAGTTTACATTTTTTCTTAAATAACAATATTTTATATTTTGTTACTAAAAATACTAAATAAAACATCTTTACCTAAGCGGTTCAGTGAGTAGAACTCTGAACATTATCTCATCAGTATTTTTCCTTATTACAAAAGCAATACACATTTATTATGAAGTTAGAAATTACCAGGCCAAAAAAAAAATCACATTGGGTAACATCTGCGAGCCGTTGAACTATAGAGTTGGTATAGTCCAGTTGCTGTCCGTTCCTCATAGGAGGTTTGTTGCACTCCACACAATACGTTTTTTTGGCCTCTGGGGAGATTTTTTATCTTCTGTCCCTGATGTGTTTTATTTAACACATTTTTTTTGAGCATCTATTTTGTGTTTGTCATGTGGCTTTCAGAGCTGGGTCCAGGGGAGGTGGTTGAGGACAAATCCTTCTTATTCTTGGCACAGCACACAAATGTTTACTCTCTCTGGAATGCATTTGTTTCTTCTCTTTAGTCATTTTTTCCCCATTAATAAGACTTATTTTTTACTGTTAAAGGCTTGAATTTTAAACAGATTCTTAGATTAATGGCTAGTATCTAAGAGCTTATTCTACACTAGTTTCTTTTTAGCTTTTCCAGAACTGTCTTTTACCATGAAGCTCTATGAGTTTTCCCGATACAAACTTGATTTTCTTCGTTTTTTACTTTTCTCACAGTCGTGTCATGGAAGGAATAAACAGATTGGCACATCTTTTCTATATTTTTCTCAGTCTGTCTGGAATCTAATTATTGATCACTTTTTAAAAATCACTTGTACCTCTTGTCATAATTTACATCACATCTGGATTTGCTGAGCATAGGTCATTAGGATCTGAGTGTGGCATTTTTTTTTTTTTTTGTATTAAACTCTTTGCAGAACAGACAAAAACAACCATTGGTCGTCTTGACATCAACGTAAGCTTCAATTGTAGTTTGACATTTTTTGACCATGGAGTATATTTTTGTCACAGAGAGCCATGTCATGGTGGTTGATCACACAATGTTTGCCCTTGGACATCGTCAATAATTACTTTGAATATTTTTAAGTGCAGTTTCAGCATTCTGCAGATCAGCAAGGCTCACTTCAGTAGCACGACTCTGGAGGCCATCAGAGGCGGTCTTGGTTCCTTGAGTCCTTGTGGTTAGTGTTGTCCCAGTATTTCTCATGTTGGACGTAGCTGGTGCTTTCATGTCATACCAGTCTCTTTGAAAATGGATCGACCACTTTCGTCTTGACTCCCTTTTAGCCATTTTTTGTAAGAAGTGTTTTTGCACCTTCCCTGGTGCTGCTCAGAAAGGAAGAGGCCAGCCAATTTTTAAGGACCATCTCCACAAAACTTTCTTTAATTTCATAGCATTTTTGAATTGTATATATTTTGTCTCTTTAGTATATTTGATATTAAGCAAAGTTGTTAGAAAATTCCAGATTTGAAGACATGAGCATTGGGTTAACCCTCCTAGTTTAGATTTTAAGTGTCCAAAAATGCAGTCTCCTCTCAGATGGAAGAATTGTAGCTGCTAGCTGTTAAAGCAGGTATTTTCTCTTGCTTCATAGTTGCAGGGACGGAATATCTTCAGATACGAACAAGTATATTGGTAGGTGGTATTTTTTTCCTTAAGTGAAAATGAACCTGAGGTTCTCTGAACACGTTACTTTCTGTACGTTCAGAAAATAAAAGGAGTTGTGTGATACAGTCTGATCGTCTATATAGCAAAACACTTAATGTAAGAGTTTGCAATGAGATGATGCTGCTCATGAAAAGCTCTGGATATAGCAGAAATTGGCATCAGAGAAGGTGGAGCAAAGATTTAGTATCTTTAGTTTACTTTTCAGTGCTAAGCCATGCCGTTTGCAACAGCCAATACTAGTCGGTTGGATTTAAATCCTTATTTTCTGTTTAATAGGAAAACTTGTCAATATAGATACAAATTCACTGAGATCTTCCATGAGACCTGGTTTTGAGGATATAATCCGAAGGTGTATCCAGAGATTCTTTAGTCTTAATGATGGGCAGTCATGGTCCCAGAAACGTCACTATCAAGAAGGTAAAGAATTTTGAGGTTAACCTTGATACTGTTTGTCGTTGTGTTTGGCATGCTATAAAGCAGTAAATGTATGCAAGAACCGTAGTTGTTTTGTATGTGTGGGTAGGAAAATGATTCTTTCGAGCATTCTTAGTTTCGATTGTTCATAATTTTGGTACAGGTGCATTCGAAGTACATTTTTCTCTCCTCTGTGTCAGCTTGCCAGTTGTAGTTAATAGTAATGGGACCTTTCCCCCCACAGCTTATATCCACGGCCACGCAGAAACTCCAGTGTATCGATTCTCTTTGGCTGATGGAACTATAGTGACTGCACAAACCAAAAGCAAACTCTTCCGAAACCCTGTAACAAACGATCGTCATGGCTTTGTCTCCACTCACTTTCTTCAGAGGTAATGCTAGATTGCTGTGTATTCTCATACAAACGCAGCATCCTCAAGGTGCGTTCTTATTGCGTAAACGGGAGGAAATGTAACGAGAAAAAGCAAGAAGGATGTTGGATTTGCCGAAGTGTGTTTAGATTCCTGGGCATGTTTCTTTAAGATTATATTTTTATGTGCAAATGTGTATTCATTCAATAATTACTTGCTGGGAGATGGGAAAGCTAGTGGCTGAAAGAGCATATAAAGTCTTGACTGTCTCTGTTACCTTTCATTTCTAATGATAAACTGCATTGCTTTTAGGGATTGAATTTAAAATTTGAAAGTAGACTTTAAGAATAAAGGAGTGTGGCTGTTGCTGATGGTAAAAGAACAACACGTGCCTATTTGTTGATTATTTTGAGTAGTTTGCAAGCACCTCCACCTTAACCCTTAGGTGGCCACTCCAGCCACGCCCGGCTGAGATTCCACTTAACATAGCTGTTGGCCCTCACAGTGCTATGGTGGTGTCACTTACTTAACTTTTGTAGCTTGTTATAAAAAGTATGTTATTAGGTCAGTAGTTGATAACATCTACGTTGGAATTGTCACCAGGTATTGGAGCGATGCCTAAGAAGTTCCGTTCCTGGGCACTTAACTTCATCCTTTTAAAAAAATCAGATTCAGGACTTTGGCGCATGCCTGTAAAGTTTTAGTCAAAGTTTGATGTTTCATTTTTTTTCAGGGAACAGAATGGGTATAGACCAAACCCAAATCCTGCTGGACAAGGCATCAGACCTCCAGGGGCCGGATGCAACAGTTCGGTAGGCGGCGTGAGTATGTCGCCAAACCAAGGCGTACAGATGCTGGGCAGCAGGACCTACGGCTTGGCTGACCCCAGCGCCGCAGGGCAGATGAGCGGACCTAGGTATGCGGCCTCCAGTAACATGGCTCCGGGGAACCCCGGGCCGGCCGTGCAGTCGCCGTCTTCCTACCAGAACAACAGCTATGGCCTCAGCATGAGCAGCCCGCCCCACGGGAGCCCTGGGCTGGGCTCCGGCCAGCAGAATATCATGATCTCGCCGCGAAATCGCGGGAGTCCCAAGATGGCCTCACATCAGTTTTCTCCTGTTCCAGGTATTCGTGTTGGCGTTTCCTTTTCTTCCTTTTTCTTTTTGGGTAATTCTTTTCTTTCCATACCACTCTAATTCTTGTGAAGTTCATTCATTTCGTAATGGAAACTCTGAAGAGTTAAGGGGAGTTTTATCAAAGCATCTGCTCGTCTAACTCTTTTCCTCATTTTTCTCCAAATCCAGGCGTGCACTCTCCCATGGGGTCTTCTGGCAATACTGGGGGCCACAGCTTTTCGAGCAGCTCTCTCAGTGCCCTTCAAGCTATCAGTGAGGGCGTGGGGACGTCTCTTTTATCTACTCTGTCTTCACCAGGCCCCAAATTGGATAATTCTCCCAATATGAATATAACCCAACCAAGTAAAGTGAACAGTCAGGATTCCAAGAGTCCCTTAGGCTTGTATTGTGACCAGAATCCGGTGGAGAGTTCCATGTGTCAGTCAAGTAGCCGGGATCACCTCAATGACAAAGAAAGTAAGGAGAGCAGTGCCGAGGGTTCGGAGAACCAGAGGGGTCCTCTGGAAAACAAAGGCCACAAAAAATTGCTGCAGTTACTTACCTGCTCTTCTGATGACCGGGGTCACTCCTCCTTGACCAACTCCCCCCTGGATTCAACTTGTAAAGATTCTTCCAATAGCGTCACCAGTCCCTCTGGGGTCTCGTCTTCAACGTCGGGAGGAGTGTCCTCCACGTCCAACATGCATGGGTCACTGCTGCAGGAGAAGCACCGGATTTTGCATAAGTTGCTGCAGAATGGGAATTCGCCTGCCGAAGTGGCCAAGATCACCGCAGAAGCAACCGGGAAGGACACCAGTAGTACGACCTCTTGTGTGGAAGGAAGTGTCAAGCAGGAGCAACTGAGTCCTAAGAAGAAGGAAAATAACGCACTGCTTAGATACCTGCTGGACAGGGATGATCCTAGCGACACTCTCTCTAAAGAACTGCAGCCCAAAGTGGAGGGAGTGGACAGTAAAATGAGTCAGTGCAACAGCTCCTCTCATCCTAGCTCGAGTCAGGAGAAAGAGGCTAAAATTAAGACGGAAGCAAATGAAGAGGTAATTCGTTTTCTGTGTATTTCAGCTTAGTCCTTGTGTTTCATCAGTGCATTTCTGAGTTAGAAAGACTGTGTTATGCAAGTTCATTTTTTCTGTTTTAGATTTATGTAATGGAAGTTAACTTTGAGCCGTCATTTCTCTAATTCTTCTGGGTATCAGTAAAATATATTATGACGCATTTTAGAAATATCAGATATATATATATGTGTGTGTGTACATGATTGATATATATATATATATTTTTTTTAAACTGTGATGATAACTTGTTAGCCAGTTTGAAATTTTTCATGGAGGTGTTTCTTGCTGGAATGAGCAGATTGGGAGTAACTGGAAAAAAATTTTTGTATTAAACAACAAAATTTCAATTTATACCTAAAATTATGTTTCATGTACACAGTCACATTCTGTGTGAGCATTTCCCAAACTCTGAGGGACACTGTCTTGGGAAATGTCAATTTGTGCCTGAGAAAATGAAAGTCTTGGAGAAATCCTGTTTTTAGGATGTCCCTTTAACTTAGTTTAAGCTAGTGTTCTCTAAATTTATTGACCCGAAGCCCCTTTTAAAGCATGCCCATGAATATCATGTTGAACATCAGCTTGTTGCTTTTATTATTAATCATGCTTGTTTTCAGAAGGTATGCGTAGATGCGGACATCTCTGTCAGCTAATGATCTCACTAGTGTCAGCTAGAAAATATCCCAAGGTTTGAGAAAGGAACATCTAGGATAAACTAAAAAAAAAAAAGTCCCTTTGAAAACACTTTCAAACCCAGGTGTTTATCTTAGTTTAAACTGTTCTTTCGAGGAAGAAGATTAGGGCAGGGCGCTCATAATAAGCCTGCCTTTAAGTTAGGTATTATTTCAGTTAACTGTTGTATTTTACTTGTTCCCATTTCATCTATTTTCTTCCAATGAGTGTGTTTATACTTAGGCGACTGGTCGTGTACAAAGATGAATTTTTAAAAATTTATTTTTAGGGATCCGGAGATTTGGATAATCTAGATGCCATCCTTGGTGATCTGACCAGTTCTGACTTTTATAATAATTCCATATCCACAAATGGTAGTAATCTGGGAACCAAGCAACAGATGTTTCAAGGAACAAATTCTCTGGGTAAGCAAGAACTAGGTTTTATTCTTGCACCTTTTAAACTTGTTTGAACACTTGTATGTACTCTTATGCTAAGACAAGGGTCCAACTAGCATACTCTGCCTTTCAGTTTCTTATACTAATTTATAATGTGTGTGTTTTGGATGTTTTCCTATTTTTTAAATTTCCCGTGTCTCACCGATATGCCCATAATCATGGCACTTATAGGAAAATGTTCGTCTTTGGTTGCTGTGGATGAGTGGTAAGTACTAGGGCATCTATTTTTCTTAGGCACAGCAGATTGGATTAAAAAGCAACCAAAACTAGCTTAAAAACTGTCTTGCGGCATTTATGGAATTTTGTCATTTAGTTGTGAGACTTTTCTTCTTTGATGTTTGTTGGTTCTTACCCAGCCTCTCTCCTACAGCCATGTGTTTCCTTGTTCTTCAGTTTAATAAGGACGTATTATATGTATAAATTGAAAAGGAATAACTCGCAGTTATCTGAAGTTATTCATTATTCATTTTCAGTGGCACTATTTCCTAAACAGAAAGGGGTAGTCAGGTCAATGAAGTAGATTGGAAAAAGAAAAAAGAAAAAAGAAGGAAATTTAAGTTTCATTTCTTGTTTGATTAGAAGGCAACTTATCTGGTTACATTTAATTGTAAAATTTTTAAGCAGAGAAGGTACTTAGTAGGTACATATGGAAGAACCTCTGGGAGTTTGAAACATTGGTAATGTTTTCAGTATAAGTGGAGCAGAATAGGAATGACCGTATCACGCTGCAGATCAGCACCCAGTACTTCAGCCAAACAAGACTCTTGTTTCTCCTTTGTTTGGAATGCGAGACTGTGTGTGCGTGTGTGTGCGTGTGTGTGCGTGTGTGCGCGCTTAGTGTTTGTGTTGTAAAGGAAGACAGTGTTTGTTTTAGTAGGAAAGACATTCTTGGGTGGGTGGCATTGGTATTTATGTCTTCTACTTGATTATTTATGTACTGAATCATCAGTGTATTTACATGTATTGTGCTTCTGTGTTTGCAACAGGTTTGAGGAGTCCACAGTCTGTGCAGTCCATCCGTCCCCCATATAACCGAGCAGTGTCTCTAGATAGCCCTGTTTCTGTTGGCTCAAGTCCCCCCGTGAAGAACATCAGTGCTTTCCCCATGTTACCAAAGCAACCCATGTTGGGTGGGAATCCGAGAATGGTGGATAGTCAGGAAAATTATGGCTCAAATATGGGTACGTTGTTTCTAATTAGTATTCATGATTAAAATGTTTCTTTTGGGAAAAGCAAATCTAACATACTTAAAGTCATTTAAATAACTGGGATTAAGTAATAGGCTTTTGAGTATAAGTAGCATGTGTTTCTTTCATGAGTATTTCCTTCATTTATTCTGTCTTGGTTGTTGAAACTCTTAAGGAGACTTTTGGAGTAAGACATTTTCTAACCTGTAATGAATACATAGCAGTGGTGGCCCATCAGAAACGTCGTGATAGTTGGCTAGCCTTACTCATAGGATGGCAAAGCACTTTTCTCTCACAGCTGGTGTTGTGTATAATGACTGTACCTATGTGAGACCAGAAGAATTTCATTATAATATGGAAAAGACCTAATCATTTCTACTTCTTGTAGGTGGACCAAACAGAAACGTGACTGTGAATCAGACTCCGTCCTCAGGCGACTGGGGTTTACCAAACGCAAAGGCCAGCAGAATGGAACCTATGAGTTCAAACTCCTTGGGGAGACCAGGAGTGGATTATAGTGCTTCTTTACCCAGACCTACAGTGGGCGGCTCGATGCCCACCTTGCCTCTTCGGTCCAATAGCATCCCAGGTGTGAGACCAATGTTACAGCAGCAACAGCAGCAACAGCAGCAGCAGCAGCAACAGCAGCAGCAGCAGCAGCAGCAGATGCTCCAAATGCGTAAGCATCCCTTTTTATAAAAAAAAAAATTTAGCTGTTTTAGGGTAGTTTATGCTATTGGCTTATTTGAACATTTATCTTTTTTTTTGTGCCCCCAGGGCCTGGTGAAATGCCCATGGGAATGGGGGTCAGTCCTTATGGCCAAGCAGCACCATCTAACCAACCAGGTTCCTGGCCAGATGGCATGTTGTCCATGGAACAAGGCCCTCACGGGACTCCGAATAGGTGGGGCTTTATTATGTGACTGTAGAAGATGTTAGCATCTGATTATCTCCAAAAGAATCAGAGCACAGGAACAAACCTGAAAGAGAATGAGGAAGACTCTGTTTAATTAGGGACGCGGTTGCCACCTGGATGTTTCTTGGATAATTGTGTGTAAAAATGAGGCCGAGGCAGCAAGCAGTGGCATTTGTGGAAGAGGAAGCAGACGGAGCCATGTTGTTCAGCTCTCAGGACTGTCGAGAGCCTCCGTAGGGTAGTTGTCTCTCATCATGCCATAACCCTCCTCCAGGAGCGGGTCAGTCAGCACCAGTTTGACAAAGTGTATGGTAGTCAGAGTTGGTAAGCCCACGTTTATGGAAAGTTAATTTTTAAGGATTGGATAATTCTCTAAAATCATTTGGAACATTTCAGGGATAATAGTGACAGCAAGTTATAGCACTCTCACTTTTGTAAAAAAAAAGATTGTGGATTATGTTTGTATTTAATTTTTATTTAGCTTTGTCAGTAGCTCATTTGCATGAAAGCGGTCACCTGTCACTGTCGATTCTTACTTGAATTCTGCAATAAAGAAAAATGAATTGACTTTTTGAGTAGACAGAGATGTAAATATGAGTATTAACTTGAGTGCTTCTCTACCCCATACAGAGCAGATAGTTTTGTCACAGGATCTTTTCTGAGGAGAAATTTCTATAATATGTTGGAGCCCTGTGGCGCCTTGCTGTGGGTGTATGGAGTTTGTATTATACTTGTTTTGTGTTGTAATCTATACTCGTATTAGAGCTCAGATATAACAAAAAGTTATTTTGGCATGTTCCCGGGCTCATTTCATTGATAGTTCAACATTTCTGTCCTTTTTCCTGTTTTTTTTCTTCATTTCCTGACTTAGAAGTGTCATGACTACTACCACTTCTGTTCTTGAACGGTCTTGAAAACTGCGCACTCCACCTGCCATCCCTAATCTCTGCTATCTTCCAAATGCCTTGGGGTCTAAGCAGTTACGTTTTGGTGGTGGGATGAGGAGGTGTAAGCTAGATAAGCTGGTCAAAGATGGTCTGGCGAGTTTAAAATTGTGGGCCTTAAATTTAAATTGATGCCATTTACTCATCTCTGCTGCTCAGTTCGTTTATTATTTATACTCGTATTTGAGTTATTATTGTATATTAAAAATATTGTGCACAGTTACTGTGATTTTTTGTTGTTTTGGAGAGGAAAATTGAAATTAATTGCAAGTTTCTTTTTAGGCCACTTCTTAGGAATTCCCTGGATGATCTCCTTGGGCCTCCTTCTAACCTAGAAGGACAGAACGATGAAAGAGCATTGCTGGACCAGCTGCACACACTCTTGAGCAACACAGATGCCACAGGCCTGGAAGAAATCGACAGAGCTCTGGGCATCCCTGAACTTGTAAATCAAGTAGGTAGCATTAGCGTGGACATAGAAGTGTGTGTGTGCACACCCCTGAAGCTGCGTACGAGAACGCCTGTATACCTTTCCTGTTACTTGTGTTATGTTGCTACATTCATGGATGCCAGCATTAAATTGAGAAAATGTACTTTATAACTGTGATAATACTCTCAGAAACCTATTATTTTATAAAGACGTCAAAATTTTAGGTAACCACAGAAATCCAGTTAAACTATTATTCAGTCTTTAACATGCTGCTTTTTGCTCATGTTAGTTAAGAGCCTTCATTTTTAGAATTACTCCTCTCTGCTACCTAGCCAACCAGTGTTTACTCTGAGGAGGCAAGCTTTTTAAAAAATGTTCAACTAAACCCGTTTGTAATGGTGAATCTGTGAACATCCCATCATCCCCGATTCCCAGGTACCTATGCAGCCTCATGAAGATGTTCATTCCCACATCTGTAGTTTTGGAAACATACATTTTCTAGTGGCTGTTTTCATTTAAAAGATAAGGGGTGTGGGCTTCTGGTTAGGTCTGTGCATTCAGTAATCAGGGGAGACCCTCAAGGAGGTCTCAGTCTTTGTTGGAGAGACAAATGTGTACAGAAAGAATTATACTTCAGTGTGGCAAACACTGTCACAGAACTTCTTAAAGGGTGGGTGGGAAACACAGGCAGTGGTGGTGTGCACCTCCAGGGGTACCAGTCACCTGTGACCCTGGCACTGGGGAGCGGAGTCCAGCCTGGCTGAGGGTGGATGTGTGGGTTGTGGGTTACACAGACACCAAGGAGCTTGAATAGCCCTGTAAATTTTTATTTAAGCTGGAAATGGCTTTCTTTGTTCAGATGATAACATAGTTACTGATAATTGTGTAAAAAGCTGACAGTCACAAAAATTTCATATTAAGAAAAAGTTAAAAATCTGTAATCCAGGCACAAAGAATTATCAGTCACTTTTCAGTATATGTTGTAAAGAAATGGGGGACTTTTAAACCAGTTTTGTAACCTATTTCACTTTTGGAAGTCATTATCAGTCATCCTTTTTCTGTTTAATATATGCATCTTTAATTTTAACGGCCAAGTAGAATCTGTTACTGAGCACTGTTTAACCAGTTCTCTACTGATGAAAATGTATTTCATTCTCTATATAAACAATTCTGTGAATTACATCGTGTTTACTTAGTCTGTTTCCTTAGATACAGTCCGAGAGAGAGGGTGATTGGGTTAGAGTGCATATTTCAGAGGTTTTTCTATGCATGTCGAAGTGGTTTTCCACGGCGGTGATGCGGTGATGATTTGGGGTCCTCGGCCTCACCAGCACTTCACCACTGCAGCCCATGGAGATGAGTGAGCACACGCAGGGTGCGTGCGTGCACAAGTCACGAAACATACCGAGCATGATTACTTTTAAAATCTTTGCCAATCTGATGGGCAGCAGAGATTCTTGTTTTAAAGTGTATTTCTTTGATTTGCAAGAGTGAACATATTTTATGTGTTTTGGCCGTTTCGATGTATTTTTAATAGTTTTCTGATGGGGTTTTATTTTGTCGATCTGCAGTCGTACTTTATGTGTAGTTACTGATTTATTTGTTGATTTCTTCATGTAACAAGTATTTGTCTTCTCTGTGCCAGTCTTTATTATTTGAGGTTGGGGAGAAATAGTGAACAAATTGGTTCCAGTTCCCAAAGCCCACATTCCCCGAGCAAGGCAGGCATCAGGCAGGCATCAGGCAGGCATCAGGCAGGCAGCCACACAGTCAGAAGCAGACGGAGGGTAGGCGAAGAGGCATAGGATCCTACAAGGCTGTATCACGAAGGGACCTTTTCTTAAGACGGGGTGTGGGATGTCAGAACTTTTCTGTAAAAAGTCATGTTTGAGATGCGTTTTGAAGGGTGACTGTTAACTTGTCTAATATAAACAGTTTTCCCAGTTAAAGTGTTTAAAAAAATTTTTTTTTCTTCAATTTAAAAATGTTTGTGTTTTCAAACCCAGGATGATGAGATAAAGAGTTACTGGGGGACATACTTGAATGGTCAGGAAAGCTTTTTTTTGGGGGGGATGACATACAAGCTGACATCTGAAGGATAAAAAGGAGCCAGCTATACCAGCAGTTTAGGGGAAGAACATTCCAGAAGAGGTACAGCTCACTCAAAGGCCCTTAGGCAGGAGAGCTTGGGTGTTCTAGAAAGTTACTAAAAGTCAGCGAGAGCAGAGAGATTGGTGTAAAATTAGAGATATAAATGGAAGCTGGCTTCCGCAAAGCCAACTTTAGGAGTCTGGAATTTTCCTGCTGTATTAGGAAGCCCTGGAAGACTTTAAGCAGGGTGGCGATGAGTCCTTCTTTTCTTTTTTTATTAATTATTTTTAGCAACGTAATCTTTGTAACAAAAATAAAATGATACAAAATATAGTTATTGAAGAACCAAGGTCAGTTGCTCCACTGGGAGGCAGTGAAACCCAACTTTATTTTAGTGCTATTTCTCAGTAATACGCTTATGCAGCTGCTGCTTTATCAACTTTAGTCTGCATCTGTGGATTTCCTGATACGATTGTTGACTGTGCATTCATAATCCCTTACCTGAGCACCTCGGGGTCAGATGTACTTTTGGATTCAGGAATTTGGGGGTTTTAGAAAGGTAAAGTGGTACATGTTTACCACACAGTACATGGTGATCCCTGGTAGAGTCTTGAGCAAAACTTAGTTTTGGGGAAAAGCTTGTGATCAAACACGTTACTCTTATAGCAGAATACATACGTAGTCACACCATGTATCATGTGTTGTTTCGTATAAATTCAGGTCAGGCTTTGTTGTTAAGTACATTTGGTGTTAATGAAAAGTTGTTAATTTTTTTTAAAGAGCTTTTTCTTTGATTTTTGGAATTTTAGATAAAATATTGTAGATTGGTATTTATTATTCCCCTGTGCTCCAGTGTACACCCACTCACACCCGTAGCCACGACACACACATGGGTACGTGCGCTCTTGGTACCCCCAATATAATTATGTCTTTCGTTGTTAAGTAGACAGTCAACATTTACATTGTTTTGGCTCATAACTGAGTGAGGTATAATTTGTGTAGGGTTTTGTTTTTGCTTGGTTTGTTTTGAAGTAATTGCCTTCTTTTTATTTGCTTTGTTTTCTACACATTGCTCATGCTCCCCGGATAGTCCAACAGAAGTGTAAAATTTCTCTTATTTTTTCTTCACATTTTCAGATACCTCCATTCCTTTTCTCTCTCCTGTAGTCCTCTGTCCCTCAGTCTTACTGACCTTGAGAGACAGGTCTAGATATTAATAATTGTCACTGTTATGTCAGATTTCCAGTTTCCTGACTCTCAGGTCATTTTTTTTCTTGATTTACTACTTTGTTTTTCTGAAACACACTTTCTATTAATTTTTCCATTCCTGCTGCATGAGATACAATGCTTTGGGTTCTTGTGTGTCGGAAAATATCTTTATTCTGCCCCCCTGCATGTCTGGCTGTGTATTAAATTCTAGATTGGAAATAATTTTATCTTAGAATATTTAAAGAATTATTCCATAGTTTTCTGGCACCCATTGTTGCCATTGAGTCATATTCTAGTCTGATTCCGTGTGTGTGTGTGTGTGTGTGTGTGTGTGTGTACGCGCGTGCGCACGCCTGTGTGTGCATGCACGCCTGTCTCATTTATTCTCTTTGCAATTATTCAGGAACCATTTCCCTCTGATGGGTCTTATTTTATTCATTCTGCTGTGTATTAGATGCACATTTGCTTTCTTTGGCTTGGGGCATTTTCTTGTACATTTCTATAATTTATCTCTTCTGTTTTTTCTGATCTTTCTGGGGGTATCTATTGACATGTTGGGTGTTACATTGATTCTGTTTTTTATCTTTTTTTAAGTTACTTTTTATTCATTTGAGTCACTTCAGTGTTGGAAGCTTTCAGCATCAAATATCCAGTGATCCTGGACTATCTTTTCATTTTTATGAACGACATATTAAAAAGCAGGATTAGTCTTCTTCACTGAAAATGTAAGGGGGCAGGTACTGGGTTTTTTATTTCAGGACTCTCTAAATTGCAACATGTAGAGTTGTTGGGCCCCTGTCCTCCACTCCCACTGTAGTTTTTTCTAGAAGAGATCCTCCATTTCTTTTTTGGAAATTTTTTTATTGTCCACTTGCATCTTGGAAGCTGGGCTGGAGAAGTGAGCTGATGAATCCCATCGTGTTAAGATATAAAATTATGATATATAAAATATTACTAGAAATTATATAAGAGTTTTTGTTTTTAGCCTCTGTCCTGTTCCTGCCCTCTGCTTGGTGTCCCTGAGCTCACGCACTTGGGAGAGTAGGTAAAATGCACAACCACTTGGCTGTGTGGAGTTGGGGACCTGGCAGAGTTTGAGGACAGGGAGGTAGTTGCCTCCCTGCTCTATATCAAGACACCTGACTACCTTCCCCCGCAGTGAGCACTCTGCCCCATCCCCAGCCATCACAGTGGAGTCCCTCCTTGGCTCCCTGGGAGACATTTGCTCAGTTCTCGTGTGCGTTTTCCTTTTCACTTGGGTCTCTCTGCTCTGGTGAGTTAATCCTCCCTTTACTTTCTGTCTTCCAGATAGCTATTGAAATATTGATCTTGTTGCCTTCCTTAGTCTCATTGTTTTGTGGATCAGTATGACCTTTTTCATTATTTGCTTTTATATTAGTAGAGTTAGCAAGAGAAAGGAGGTAAACATGCATTATCAATCTGCCATGTTTAATTTATAGTATTTAAAAAATTTTTATAAATTTTATAAATTACAGTATTTATAAATTTTATATAGTATTTTTATAAATTTTCATTAGAAGAAGATATCTCGGATTGCTGTTGGAGAATGGAATTGGTACAGTGGGACAAAGTAGGAGCACAGATGCCAGTTACTGCAAGAGGCCAGGCGGTGTCTTGGAAAGGTCATGGCAACGGAATGGCAAGAAGGGAAGGATGCATCTCATGCCATGGAGACAAGACTGATAGGGCTTGGTGGACCATGTGTGCACATGTGCATACACAACTCAGACAGGGAGAATGTGAGGAGTCAGGACTGCTGGCTTTTAGTTTTGGGTGAATGCTGTTGCCTTAAATTGTGATATAGGAAAGATCGGAGGAGAGTCGGGCTTTTCGGGATCACAAGTTCTGTTTTCTACACATTTAGCTTGAGATTCCTGAGACATCGAGGTAGAGATGTTAAGTGGGCATTTGCGTAAGTTCAGAGACGTTTAAGATGGAGACAAAAAATTTGGCAGTTGTCACAGATGGTTGAGAACATCAAAGTAGAACATGTAGTGAGAGAAAGGAAGAGGCCGAGGAGACCCTGATGAATTCTCAGCATCCTCCAAGGAGAGGCCAGAGACGTGTCCCAGTGCTACAGGGTGAAATGTGCTCTGCGGCACACTTGGTGAGGCTGTTGACTGCACACTTGGCATTCTGTGCCTGTGGATGGGAAGGTAAAGGTGAATGTAGTACCTGATAAGTTCTTGTCTTAGCAGGGCAGGCTGTGTCCTCCTTCTGAATATGATATTTATTTTTTTTCTATTACTTGCTGGTCATCATTTTGTATACATCCTAAGCATGTTGAGAAGTGATGCCTGGCATATAACAAGCACTTAATAAATACTTGGTGAATGAGTGTCCCCCTGTTTCCCTGCTCCCCATACAGATAGTAGTAGTGCATAATCACCTTTAGGTGAATACGTTTCAGGGGACGTGAGCTTTTGTTGATTTACCTCTCTCTACCAAAATCGTTTCTTATAAATTTCCAAAAAGATAAAAAATTCTTTTTCAAATTACATGAGAACTCATTGAGCATAGTGATTTTATGATTTATTTTATACTCGGCATGTGAGGTCCATGTTGCTGCAGAAATCTGGTCTGGAACAAATAGTATTTCTCCAGGTACTTAATGCATTGTAGATATCTGGCTCGGAAAAACATTTGAATGTCTTTCTGAGTGAGACCTTATGCTGTAGGCACTAGGACACAGTTGTGAAAAGATGGCGCATGGTCTGTGTTCTCATGGGGCTTTGGACAGTAAACCTGATGTTTTGGAGTTCTGCCACATCGTTGTTCACAAATATTAACTTTATTTTTCATCTTGAGAGCATTTGATGATTTCAGTTGCTTTCCCAGATGTACCTAACTGTTCCTTTGTGTGTTTGATGTTTAAGGGACAAGCCTTGGAGCCCAAACAGGATGTTTTCCAAGGACAAGAAGCAGCAGTAATGATGGATCAGAAGGCAGCATTATATGGGCAGACATACGCCGCACAAGGGCCTCCTATGCAAGGAGGCTTTAACCTTCAGGGACAATCACCATCTTTTAACTCTATGATGAACCAGATGAACCAGCAAGGCAGTTTTCCTCTCCAGGGAATGCATCCTCGGGCCAACATCATGAGACCCCGTACAAACACCCCCAAGCAACTTAGAATGCAGCTTCAGCAGAGGCTGCAGGGCCAGCAGGTACCCAGTCACGTGTTCTGCCTTGGCCGGAAGCACTTTATCTTTGGCCTCCTCCTCTTCCTTTTCAGACTAACTTCTTCAAAGCGCTTGCCTCGGCTCTCCATCCCTTGCCAACTAAAGAAATCCATCTTGTTTTCACTTCTGTGTAACATTTCATTTGCATGGATAGTTTTCTGTCAGGGGGTGGTGTGCTTGAATTGGATACTTTTCTATAAGAATGTTGCATTGTACAGGTTAAAAAGTAAAAATTTCCGAGAGGATTGCTCTGGGGGGAGAAAAGTGCTTCTTGATGACTTCATAGTCCTAGAGGCAGAGAATTTCTAATTTAAAAAAAGTCCTTAATAGTAATAACCAAATATTTAAGCCTTATTGATTTCAGCATTCTTTTTATGGAACTTCTCCTTTCTAGATGTTTTAGAAAACTTGAGCTCTTTTAATATGCCAAGATAAGACATTTTTTCATTGTTTCCTTAATCCCACCAACGTCTTTTAAAACCTAACTGTTTGCACCTTGGGTGTGCTTTTATTAAACGTGGCACAGCCCTTAAAATATGAGCAGATGAGTGAGTTTAGAATCCAGTGAGCCAGAGATGCTTCTAGTGTATGAATATTCCTAAAAATCAGTTCAGGTCCTCAAGAAAGCTGTGTTAATGTGTTCATGGTATCATTTTACTTTTTGCCATTTCCTCCCAATAAAATTTCCTTAGGAAAAGGTAACAGAAGAAGAAGTAGTTTAGTTTATTCAGTGTTATTCTGATCAGGTTAAAGCTATTTCTCCAATGGCCTAAATAATCCCAGAGAAAATCTGATTTTACATATCCTTTGAATTCCTGTTGAAGGTATTCTTTAAGCTGCAAAACTGTGCTTTTACTCCTGATGCCAAACAGTAAGGCTTCATGTGTAAAGCTTGCTAGTCAAGAACTTTTCAGCACGAACTTTTTCGAAGTGTGAAAGAGCACCGTTCAGCTTAGATTTGACTTAACCAGATTAATGGGTTTGGAGATAACCTTCATGACCTCACTGGGTGGTGCTGAGGGTTGGAAGGCTGTTTTGGGCTCATTAACCTGTTTTGTTTGCATTCTAACCAACCTGTCTCTCCCCAGTTTTTGAATCAGAGCCGGCAGGCTCTTGAAATGAAAATGGAAAACCCCACTGCTGGTGGAGCTGCAGTGATGAGGCCCATCATGCAGCCCCAGGTGAACTCCCAGGTGAGGATAGCAGGTTTCTCAGTGGTCATGTTTACTGTCCTGTGCCCAGTGCAGGGTCTGGCCTGTAGTTGACTCTCAGTAAATGTTTATTAAACAAATAAAGTAATTCTGAGTTCCTTGTGTAAGAAATCATCCCGTGGTCCCATCACATCTTTCCTCTTTCATTCTTCTTACTGGTGACTAGAAAGAACCAGAGGAGGGTTCTTTTATTAAACACCACTAATTCATGTTTTCAAAATTAAGTCCCTTTGTGATCAATTGCTGTACTAGGACAATAGCTATCACTTACTCTTAAGATAATAAATTTGTAAACTTCGCTCTCTTCCTGGACTATGAAACCACATGCTCACTGGGTAAAATTTGAAAATTAATATTATAATGAAGAAAATAAAACATAATCCTATTTTCAATAATAACCTCTCGGATGACGCGGTTCCCTTAGTGGGAGAGATTGAAGTTCTCTCTCCCTTTAGTCCGAGGTGGAGACTGTATTAAGATATTTTCTTAACGTGCACAGTGCAGATGATAATGTGGAAAGTCCTTTATTATGAACAAAACATTGTTCATAATTATTGAAAACAGCGATGCCCAATTTTCACGGGCTTAGGCCCACTTGGAAGTACTAATAGCCGTACTTTCTTGATAATCAGACATTCTGCATAAGCTAAGCTAGGATGCCTTCTGAAAAGTTAAAAGTTTGCTTTTTGGAGATGTTCTCCCAGCTTGTAGAGCATGAGTCAGCTTCCTTGTTCAGTACTTTAATCATGTCACCTCCTTAACCTCCAGACTTTCTGGGGTGGATTCTTTCTTTCTGAGAATAACGCCCTTTTTTTTTTTTTGGCTTCTCCTCTTGTTTCACTTTCCCCCCTCTGCAAAAAAGAAAACTTCCCTTCTTCATCTTATAGTTTGATTTCATAGTTTTTGAAAAGTTTGTCCTAAAATTCTACCCCTAAATGTTCTGTCACTTTGAGGAGTATTTTCTAACCATTTAAAGCTTGACAGCTGTCTGCTTTCGTCTCCTAGTCCCAAATAATTTCTAGGTCCCTGTTCCGAAATCTCTACCCCTCTGCTCCCCGCCAATAACCAGAAAGCCTTCACCATAATGAGAATTGTACGTTTTTTCTTTTTTTGTAATTACAAAGAAGGGCATTGGGTGTTTTTTTTTCTTTCTGATACCTAACGTATAATGGGTGCTATATGCATGACATTGGCTGGTTCTCATTCTGTGTGTGTAATTGCATTCCTTTTTGGGCATTAGCAGGGTTTTCTTAATGCCCAGATGGTTGCCCAGCGCAGCCGAGAGCTGCTAAGTCATCACTTCCGACAGCAGAGGATGGCGATGATGATGCAGCAGCAACAGCAACAGCAGCAGCAGCAGCAACAGCAGCAGCAACAACAACAAACCCAGGCCTTCAGCCCACCCCCTAATGTGACTGCTTCCCCCAGCATGGATGGGGTTTTGGCAGGGCCTGCGATGCCACAAGCTCCACCCCAGCAGTTTCCTTATCCACCAAATTATGGTAAGTTTAACAGTGCAGACGTCTGCCTCAAAGTAATGTTACTAAGGACCTAAGATTTACTAGATCTGCTGCATATTAAAAAACAAATACTGTTCACTCGTATTTCACAAGAAAAAAATGAAATTAACAAAAATGTCAACTTCAGTGCACAGATAATTGTAATTGAGGTAGATGGTCTATCATAGTTTTTTTTAGGTCTTGGTTTTTCAGCTTCCATGTCTTAATTTGGACAAAAGACTGCCAGTGGGGCCTCCACCCTCCAAGTCAGTGAGAGGAATGTATTGTGTGGGCTTTTGAGTTCCTTTTCTTGGTGACTGAGACATTTATTAAAATAATGCATATACCTCTTGAGGGTACAGGTATCTACCTTTTGGGGGGATTACATTATCGGATGCATCTCTGCCAGTGGGGGACGGCAATTCTGTCCTTTAAAGAGGTTTGGAGTGATGTGAGTTAGGGATATGGAGTCCCTTCTGTACAGAAATTGCATTGAAGTAGCTACTGTTCAAGTGATCCAGACAGTGCTTTTCTGTAGTAAGCCTATTACTCGAGTGGGCATCTTGGTGAGAAGCAAGAATAACTGCAGGCAGCATCCTGTAGCACTCTGTATCTTAGACTTCTCATCTTCCCCTGCTTTCAAAAAAGAAGATAAAATTACTACAGAAAGCTGATATTCTAAGGACGTAGCGTTTGGGCATTACAATTTCTCCTTTTCCTTTCTTTTTAAAGGGATGGGACAACAACCAGATCCAGCCTTTGTTCGAGTGTCTAGTCCTTCTAATGCCATGATGGCATCGAGAATGGGGCCCTCCCAGAATCCAATGATGCAGCACCCGCAGCCTGCACCTATGTATCAGTCCTCGGAAATGAAGGGCTGGCCCTCAGGGAACCTGGCCAGGAACAGGTGAAGAACAGGGACTTTAGAAGTCATTCACGTTCTAGTGCCAAAAGTTTTAGGAAATTAATCGCTGCATTTTTCACTCACGCCTGTTTGGATGGAGAGATGGAAAGGCCTGGGTTCATATTTGAAAACGTGTTATTTGGCTCCTCCGTTTTAGGAACCCTCCCTACAGTGCACATATCCGTGGGGGCATTGAGTATGGATGGCAGTGAACAATGGAAGGCAGGCCGCCAGGGAGTTTGTCCTCTCAGGTTCTCTGCTTAAGGAAAGTGACTTTTGGCAAAATCGTGGTAGTCTGTGTGTGCATGTCCTGTGTTCCGGAAGTGACCCGGGTGATTTCACATTTCCTCCACAGCTCCTTTTCCCAGCAGCAGTTTGCCCACCAGGGGAACCCTGCAGCGTACAGTATGGTGCACATGAATGGCAGCAGTGGTCCCATGGGACAGATGAACATGAACTCCATGCCCATGTCTGGCATGCCCATGGGCCCTGATCAGGTACGGGGGTCTGTTCCTTTTTCAAAAACGTTTATCTTGTTCGATGGAGAGAACCAAAGCCTCAACTGTAACCTACAGGTCCCAGGTAGATTTTTAACTTGGATGTCAAATTAAAAAACACAGTCATGGAAAAACTTTTGGTCTGAAGGCATTGGGCCATTAGGTACTTTTGGTAATTTGAGATGGAAGGAATCTGAATCAGTCAGCCAGAGTCATGTCGCAAGCCTTCAGTATAGACTTGTGGATTCTTTTCGCTTGTACAAAGCTTGTTTAACTCGTGTTTCTTCTGGTTGCTAACAGAAATACTGCTGACATCCCTACACCAGGACCGCCAAGGAAGTCACTGTTCAAATGACACTCCACTAGGATTTTCGGGAGTAAAGAATCGTAGGCACCCAGCTTTGAAGAAAGGACCAGCTTTGATCTCCATCAAGGGTATTCCAAGTGATGTCATTTGAGTAGGACTGGATTTTAAGCTGATATCTACCTTTTTTCCCCCTCCTCCTGTTTATCACGGTGTTCAAAACAAATATTTTTGGCATTCTGCCTCTTAGGGATGTGATTCTGGAGATAATGGAGTGTTACTGATCTCAAAACTCTCCTGTGTCCTGTCTTTCTGCCTGGCTGTTCCATCTTCCAAATAAATGTAGGTGGGCCAGAGCGCACTAGAGAGATTGTGAGATGAGAACGTCTGGTTTCTCTGGTTGCCGTGTTGGAGGAAGAGCACAGCCCCAGCCTTCCTTCGTCTCTGTTAACTACCAGGCGCTTCTGTGCCCTGGGCTTGGTGTTTCCGAGTTCTCATCCTTTAATGTTAATGACAGTGTGAAGTTGCTCCCACCTGTTCTTGATTGTCCCAGGCTTAACTAAGGTTTTCATTTGCTTCCAGCTTTGTCATACTTCACCTCCAGGAATTATCCTTGATGTCAAATGGCCTTGCAGAAGGGAATGTGAGTCGACAGTATTTAATTGCAGCAGTAGCAATTTTTCATATGCTAATGTGCAGCCGAGTGCACTTTATTTAAAAAGTAATGGATAAATGCAATATTCTAGAGGTCTTGAGGAATGGCGAACCGCATTCCTGGTTTTTGTCTAATCTGTTGGACAAGAACTGACCTTTTTGTTGTTGAAAGTACTGGTGTCACCCTTTGCCTATATGGTAGAGCAATAATGCTTTTTGAGAATAAATTGCAGAAACCCAAGGCCAGGTACTGCATTCTGAATCAGAATTTCGCAGTGTTTCTGTGAATAGATTTGCTTTTGTAAATACAACCTTTAAGATATTATATTATGTAAAATATGTACATACCTTTTTTTGTAGGTCACAGCAACTCATTTTTACAGAGTTTGTGAAGCTAAAATATTTAACATTGTTGATTTCAGTAAGCTCAGAGTGGTGAGGTTACCAACAGAAGAGACAGCCCCTGAATTTTGTGGCCTGGTGGAGGGGACAGCAGTCCAAGGCTTTTCCTTCCCTCCAGCCTTAGATGCCTCGCTCTTTTCAGTCTCTCAGTCTAAAAGCTTTTTAAAGAGATCATTTGCTTAGATGTAAGCATTTAATTTTTTCAAAATTCTTCTACCGGAACTAAGCACTTTGTTAATTTTGGGGGAAAGACTAGACACGGGGGAATAAACTTTTACAAAAAGGTATCAAGAATTTAAAAAGATCAAGCATTTTGATTTTAAAAAATCTTGGATTTTAAGCAGTTCATAAATTAATAGCAATTTTATGTTTTTTTTTTTTAATTGAATATGTCATCTTTTAATCCACTTGGGGATGGAGCTAAGGTTTAGGTTGCTGGGACCTGAATCCCACATGGAGCTCTCAGGAGTTGAGTCTTTGATGTGTGGTTCCTGGTGTCTGCTCAGCTGCCTTGTCATTCCCCTAATGGGGCATTTTCCTGAGAGTAGGGCTGGTGTTTTGATTATTTCTTAAGGACTCAGTCTCCGGAACAGTCACTTGTGCGTGATTCAGAGCTGCAGTCTGAGCACCTTTTCACTCCTCCCTCCGCCACCCTCTGCCCTGCTCTGCCGTTGCCATTCCCCGACACTTGTTCTTATCAGTTGGGATTAGGGGGGAAAAAGAATCAAGGTGAATTCCCTGTATCCGGTTTCTTAGGTTCAAACGGTTGAATGACATTGATTTTTTTGGAATATCTTTCAAATGTCTCTGCTAGCCTTGGGGTCACTTCCTAGCGATAACGGAGAGCCACTTAATCTTTCTCACACACATTTACTCTTTGTAGGTGTCTCTGAAGGTAAGATCACTTAATTTCTTTGACTTGCTTGTGAATAGGTGAAACCTGTATTTCTGGAACTGCCACTGGAGTGAATTTGAGTCCGACACTCCCCTCCAGCCCCCTGCCCAGTTGAAAATAAGTGATTGTAAATCCATTAACTTCCATCATAGTGGCCTGTGCGTTTCCGACATCACGTTCTCCTGTCTGGAGGCAGGCGTAGCTGAGTAAGAGTCTGTGTTTTCAGACACAGCTGTTTTAGGTGTATCTGAACCTTTCTTGTTTTGCGTCATGTGTGCGCGGGGAGAAACGGAATGGTGCTCTTACCTTTCTTTAAAAAAAAGTTGATTCTTTTCCTTAGTCTTGACTCCAGGCTGACTGGAAGGCAGCACCCCCTTTTTATATGAAAAAAATGAAGTTTATTATAAGTTTTTATATTTTTTACTTGTTCATTTTCTTGGTGCCAACTTAAGATTTTGATTTTTTTTTAGATGCAGTCTTTGAAAGAATTTGTTGTTTTTAACCTTTATTGCCCTTTTTTGGATAATTCTCTTTGTACTCCTGCTGCCTACCTCTCCTCAATCCCCTGCAGCCTCCACACTTTTTTAAACCTTGGTATCTGTTAGGTGAACATTATAAGTAATCTTTTCATCTGCTTTTAGAATGTGAGGTATTTCCAGTACACCCACTTTTTTGCTGAATCCAAAGATATATAAATATATATATTTTTAAAGATCAGAGTGATATAAAGGAGATACATGTTTCTTCCTTTAAAAAAAAACAATTCCTTGTTAATGTTCATATTATGATGCCACTTTTCTGAACTGTGCATCTTGACGGAAAGGTGTAAATATCAATCAGCAGGACTGCTTAGTAATCAGTATTTACTGTCTAGGGTGTTGGGGTACATAGGGGCGGGGTGCTCTAGAACACAAGTGGCTCGCTGTCCTAGAAGTTCTTTGATTCAGAGATAGATGCGGCTGGAAAGTAAGAGAATGGAGTGCCAGCTATTCCCATGCCTGTCCAGTTCCCCTTCTTATTTGCGGAAGCCATGAGTTTTAGTCACGGGGGAAGTTCGCGGGAGCCGGACCTCTGGGGAGGTGTGTTTTCCTCCTGCTGTGGAGGAGGAGTGAGAGCTGTTGTTTGGCTGCAGGGCAAGCTGTGTACTGAGGAGCAGGGCGTTCGTTCGTTCTTTTTCCACCAGACGGAATTTCGAAGATGGAGATGTCATTCTGAGAGCAATATTTAAATTCTCAGGAACTGACTTACAGTATTGGGAATGGATTTAATTTCAGTCAAGTTTACATTAAATGTTGCTTTTCAAAAATCGAAATCATTCTTTACACTGCAAAGAATCCAGACCACATGGGATAACTTATGAGATTGTTGTGTGATAAGCTATGACTGTTTTGCTGATCATTTTGGGTGTCGTTGTAAATAAAGGTTTCTATTTAAAATTGAAGTCTGAGAGCTTGCTTTATTTATTAAGGAAAACCTATTAAGGGTAAACGGTTAAGGAATCCTGTTGCAAATAGTGGCAACAACTTTTGTAAGGTTAAAAATCTTTTTCTTCCTAAATTATTGCCTGCAGCAGTAAACAGCAGAACTGGAGATTATACTGTGCAAACAGGTTCCCAAGAGAAGTTTGAAAAACACGGAACCGTCCTTAAAAAAGGTGAGTGCTCAGGGATCATCTCCACCGGCTGATGAGAAATGAGTTCACTATTGACAGCTGAAGTTCGTCCTGCTTCTCCCATTCTAGCAGCTGCCTTGGCTGGGTCAGACCACCCGGGACTGGGACACGCAGGGTTAGTTAAGGTGAACCGTTCTGCAGTTGATTAATACTTTTTAAGATGAGGTCGTAAAGCTGGTGTACTGTGAGACTTACCTGTGAGGTCCCTGAAATGTGATGAACTTTAGTCATTTATAACCATCTGTTGCCCTTTTAAAAAATCCTAAGTCCCAGGGATTTCCTTCCAGGAAGGTGCTGACTGGTAGTGTCTTGAATGATTTTTTTAAAAAACCAAACACACCGAAAAACACCCAATGTCAAAGGTTGCCTCGTGCCAGCTGTCGGTTGCTGGCTGGGGTTTTGACCGTCGTGTGACAATAGACTACAAAATTTATTTACAAATACGATTTCATTAAAACGTGGGACATACACCAACTTCAGTACTTTAAAAAACATTAGTTCCGGGACAGATAACAAAGGGATGGCTGGGGACGTGGTCTCTGGTCAGGAATGGAAACGCCCACGGCTGCAAGCGTCTGCCGACACCCCCGCCCTGGAAATCCCCACGCTGGCCACGCGTGTCGCATATTTACAGTGAAGGCGGTCTCCTCCGAGGCGCCCAGGGTTAGCGCGCTGGGTGGGCAGCACAGCGGTGCCCACCGCGCCGTCCCCAGCACCAGCCCGTCGCTTCTAGGTTCCTCCTTGACGAACAGAAGGACCCCAGTGACTGTGCACCCGCGGGTGAAATTTCTGCGAAATCTTAGTCCTCTTCTCCCTGTGAGCCTCCCAGCGAGGGTTAGTGGGGACTTCTCGATATGAAAATGCATTTTGTGCAGCCGGTGCGGTATCATCCAAAGCGAAAGCAGGGGCAAAACCGGACGTCCTGCGGTGTCACTGCTCCTGGCGGTCCTCCTCCGGGGTCTGCCGTGCTGGCCGAACGCGAGGCCGTGCGTGTCGGGCCCCCTGGCTACCAGCAGAGGTCCGCTCGAAATCATACATGGGTTTCGTTGTCTGTACAGTCACACGACGCCTGTGTCCTGGCGGTCCTCCTCGGGCCGTTAGCCTTCCCATCCTTCCCACAGTTGTCCCCTGCAGGACAAAGCAAACACAAACTCGTCTCAGTGTTCGCCAGGCCGCTTATGGGTCGCGTGGTCAGCCCTGCAGCCGAGTAAGCTTTGCCTCAAGGATGCGGCTGCTGAGAAGGACTCTTTCTAGGGCCCGGAGGAAGGGCTTGCCACCACCTAACTGTTTAGATTTTCACTTGCTGGCTTACGCACTCGGTGGCTGGCAAAGATGGCATTCAGAGAGTGGGGTAGAACGGGGGCCACAGAACGTGCCATGTAAAGACTGTGCACCAAGGACATGCTTAGCTGGCCCTTTACGAAACGGTCCCGTTAGAGCCGCAGAGGTGCAGATGCACGTGACATGACCGGGCCAGAGGCTGCCCGTGGCAGCTGGCTAAGAGTGTCCGTCTGTGTGGTAACTTAGCGTCACCACATTCAAACGCATTTTGAATTTTCAGATAGGCCTGATGAGTTAGAGGATCCAAATTAACACGTCCTTGCCGTTAGAATAGAGGTGACCTTTTTAGGTTGCCGCGGCCTCCTGCGGGCCCCCAGTGACACTGGACAGAACTTGCAGCATGGACGGAGAGTGCACACCATTTAATGAGTTTTGGCCCAGGTAGTCGTACTTGTGCAGCCACAGCCTTCAAGGTGTTCAGCAACTGTAACACCCGAATGCTGCTCAGCCCCCAAGTAATACGCTGTGTCTACCAGGCACAGGTTACTGTGCAGAGAACAGTCTACGTAAGACAAAGTATTAATCTAAAGCGTGAACTGTACTCAGCATGTTACTTCCGAGCAGAGACATGACTGCTTCCCCTCTCGTCCTGGGAACAAACGAGGGTAATGACCCAGAACTGGCAGGCAGGTAGGAGAGCCTCGGCAAGGCGAAGCCAGCCAGAACCAGCTCCCTGTGTGTAAACTGGTTCCTTGACTCACAGCGATTTGGACGAAGGTCTCTTCATTTCTGGCCACTTGCGACGCTGAAACTGCCTGTTTGCAAGTGTCAAAAGGAGAAGGAGCGTGAACCATCACCAAAAAAGAAAACATGACCCCCAAAGAATACTACAAAGGTCTCAGGTGACACCTGTCACGGGTGGGCAGACCGGGGAATGGACAGTCTCAGCGTAACAGGTGCAGCCTCTGTGAGGTCGCATTAGGGGGTGGCATCGATACGGGACCGCGCCCGGGCCTTATAAACAAAACCAAATACCTGTATTGCTCATAGCTTCCTCCGTCTTTAAGTCCTAAATGAGAAACGAACAAAACAAACATGATTTAGGACAAATAATGACGAACTTTATAACTAGCTCTTTTTTAAACACCTTTGGCATTTTGCCACAAACCCGTGACGTTGCCAGTGTTCCCTAGGCGGGGGGAGAGGACCGAATTCAGAGGGGAGCCTTGCCCTACGGTAACCTAATGGATTGTAGTGTCGCGTTAGCGCTTTTAGGCCTCGGATGCATCCGTTCAACACTGACCCGGGTCATGGTTGGGGAGGAAGATACGGGCGTAAATGCCTGTGACAGAAAGCCGAGGGCCCTGAGAGAGGCAGCGGGGTGGGGACACGCCGTCTCTCGCTCTCGGCAAGCTTCTTAGCGGGTAGGGCAGCGTGACCAGGTGCATGGGCTTTAGAGTCAGCTGACCCGGTCACTACTCATCCATAAAATGAGGATCAACAGATGTGCCTCGGAGGGTTGTCACGAGGATCATCAGTGGATGCATGTAGACACTCAGCACAGGGGCTGGCACGTGGCATAGGGGCCGTCGCCCACCGTGAAAGCAGCACTTGGTGGGTGTGAGGAAGGTGATAGATAATTCCGCCGCTGGAGAGAACTCACCCGCTCCTGGCGACTCAGGCCTCACTGTGCGGGGGCCTGGACGCGACCTCAACGCCTTCCCGTGGGGCCCTGGTCTCTAGAGGCCCCGCAGGAGGGCGCCTACTCACCCAGGTCCATGTTTCGCGTCCGGGGGTTACACTGCTTGTAGCCCTTGCAACTCCGCAGCTCCATGAGCTGCACGTGCAGCTGGTTGAGGACGTCCCTGTCCAGCGTGTTCACTGCGTTCATCAGCTGGTTGGAAGGAAGGTCGTCGTCAAGGTGAGCGCAGGGGACCCCGCCCTCTGCTGCCAACCAGGGGCGGACTTGGGCAGGCTGGGGTGGAAGGTGCTGTGGGATGGTTGGTCGGCCCTCCTGCTGCTGCCGAAGCTAGCGCTGGGAACCACGAGGACGACCTTTGCCTCTAACCTCACCAGCGCTCTCCTCGTGCGTGAAAAGTCAGAGGAAAAGCACCTCTGTGTACTCAACGTTGAAATCCTGGAGTCGCTGGTCGGGAAGTCAACCCGGCCTGGGAAGCAGCCCTTCCAAGCCCGGGTGTCACGCACAGCCCCGCAGCGCCTCTAGACGGGAAGCAGCCACTCGGTGAGGGGACGGGGCGGGTGGCCCAGGGCCTTGCCTAGTCTGGGAGCTGCTGGAGGGAGCACTGCGTGCTCCGCCACCCCCCTTTGTAGAACATGGGGACGACCTACCTAAGGGGAAAGACGGGCAGGCAGGCAGCCTTTAGGACACTTAGAGCAAAATAAAGGACCGCAGAGTTGCTGGCATTTAGAAATCAGAGTTCAGGGATCTGATTTCTGCCTTTTCTCGGGCCACGCGACGCGCCGCTGTGGTGCTCAGTGGCCATGTTTTAGATGCGGCGCGTGTGCCCCTCGACCAGAGACCGGCTCCTTTTGGTCTCACGTGTCCTGGGCCAGTTCGGTCACGTGTGTCCGGTGGCCGAGCACAGGGAAGCGCGCAGGAAGGGCTGCAGCCTGTCGGCCGTTGTCCCTGCAGGCACCTGAGTGCGCAGGGTGTGGCCTGCCCCCCGAAGCTCTGGTCTCCCCACGAGCTCCCACCCGCAGGGCCTGCTCGGACGCGGAGGGAAGAGGCTGCAGGGTCTACGCTGCGCCCGCGGGAAATGGAGGCGGAGAAGGGCTGACGGCACCTGGAGTCCCCGTGTTCCCGGAGGCTCCACCACTCACTCCTGCTGTCCTAGGGACTCAGTGGGACTTGAAAAATTTACTGCTTCCTCGGGCGGGGGCCTAACTGGCAGCCCCGGTGTGCCCCACGCCCCCCCCTCCCCAGCCTGGGTCGTCTGTACCTGGTAGGGGTCTGTGTTGAGGTCAAAGTACTCGAGGAAGCCGGTCGCGAATTCGCAGAAGAGGAAATTGTGGGTCTCGTTGATCGTCCTCATGCACCAGTACGTGTTGTTGTTGGCGCTGGTGCAGGCACAGAAGGGCCCCACTGCCGAGGGAAGAGAGGACGCGCCCTGAGTGCCCCCAGGAAGAAACCGGTTCTGATGTCCCCCCGCCCCACTGGGTCCCTGGTGGGGGCACTCCCTGACCTCAGACATTGGGAAACCTGTTCCCAGACCCGCAGGGTCTGTCTGGCCAGGAAGCGCTCAGGCTGGGGCTGGGGTGGGCCCCCGGGGGCCCTGGAGGAGCCCCCCGCCCCTGGTGGGCGGACTCACGTGTCCAGAGAGGGGCCGTCTGCCAGTGCTGGTTGTCGTGGGTGAAGCACGTGAGGCCCGGCATGCTGCACGTGTCGTTGTTCTGCAGCCGCTTCAGCAGCTTCCGAAGTTTCTTCTTGCGCTTCTGCTCCCGCAACAGCCACACCTTGTCCTTCTCCTGCAGCCCCTTCCTACGGCACACAGGGCCACACCCCTCACACCTCCCTCAGGCCCCCGCCCCCCACCTCGGAGCCTCCTGGGGACCCCGCACCTGCACCTCTGCTCTTTCTGCCCAGAGAGCGGTGGGCACAGCACCAGAGGGTCCCCGAAGCGAAGGACCTCTGCTCACACCCACTCCCCCGGCCTGTGTCCTCCCTGCCCGCTGGGTGGCAGTAAACCCCGCCAGCCACCGGGGCTGCCGGGGGCCCCCAGTGATGATCTGGGGGTCAGACCCTCTGCAGGGCCTGCCTTGGACTTCTCCAGGCAGGGGCTGGGACTTCTCTTTCTGGTTTGCTTTAGCTGAAGCGGGGACAGCCTTCCGACCTGGGTCTCTGCATCTCGCCCCTGGGCCGGAAGCTGCCCTTACCTGAAAGGATGCAGACTGGAGCCTTTGTGCTTGAGGCGGCCTTTGTGCTGGGCGTGGTAGCTGCAAAGAGACCCCCAACCCCAGGTTTCAGAAACCGCTTTCGGGGCAACTCCCGTGGGTGGGTGCAGACTGCGTCTCCTTGGGACCCCTCTGAGGCAGTGCCGGGGGGCGGGGGTGCTGTCCCCAGGGCGTGATTCAGAAGGTCAGTGCAGGTGTGAGCCCAGGCCAGGCCCCGCCCACCCCCTGCTTGGTCAGGGGCAGCCCCGGGGGGACCCAGGGTTTTCACCCCTCTCCGGGAAGGCAGCAAAGACTCCACGGTAGGGCTGTCATGTGTCACAGTAGCCGTACGTCACTAGAACAACCCAAACTCCCAGTGCAGTTCCCAGGTAAACGGCCACATTTCCAGTGTTCGATAGCCGCACGTGGTTGGTGGCTCCATACTGGACGGCACAGATGCCGCCCATTTCCACTGTCGCAGAAGTTCTTCTGGACAGGGGATCCCTGAGCTGGTGACAGGGACCTGGGGCCACACAGGCTAGTCCCGAAAGGGCCATCAGCAGAGGCCCTTTTCCCTCCTGGGAATCAGTTCCACTGATCAAGAGCCCGGCTGGCCCTGTCGGCACAAACCTCTGGGCGTCTGGCCGGCCAGCTGCGGGCTGGTAGCCCTGTGGCTGACAACAGGGAGCTGCTCCTGATTTATTTATTTATTTTTTACCTTGAGGGAGCAGAAAGGGGGATGAACTAGGAAGGGAGTCACGGAGGGGGTGCTGTATCCCCGGACGCGTCTGCACACCGCCAGGGGCCTTCCTGGGGTCCCTTTGCTAGCTCCCCACCTGATTTTGTGACAGTCACACTCCTCTGGCCGCTTTTTCTTCAGGTGGCCTCGGACCTCCCTCAGGTTCTTAATTTTGTTCTGCAGGGTTTCGATCTGAGGGCGAGAGGAGAGGAGGCCATGGGACTCTGGGGGGTCGGGCGAGCAGGGGTGGTCAGTGGTGCCCCTGGCCGGTGCCCATGTTTGGGGGTGCAGACGGGGTTCTTTGGTGTCACCTGAAGTAACCGGGCTCTAGCAAAGGGTCTGCGAGCCAGTCTGCTCCTGTCCTGCCTGGGAACCTGCTGTGTCCACTGAGGACGTAAATGTCCCCACTCCCCTGGGCTTGTTGAGAAGACTGTGCTGTGAACACCTCGTAAATCAGAAGGAGGTGCCATGTGACACGCCGGCCGGCCGCGGTCAGCTGCCTGATGCTGGGACTGTCGCTCCTGCCCCTGGGCTGGGGTTTGGGGTTCCCTAGGGGCCTCGTTTCCCTCCCCGCATGGCTGGTGGCCCCGCCAAGCTCCCTGCCCGGATTCCCGTCACCTCATGGTCGATGTGCAGCTTGTGGTCCTTCCAGGCCTGCAGGGACTTGTACAGGTCCAGGTCACACTGGACCGTGTCGTTCTCTAAGATGTAGCACCTGCTCGAGAGAGGGGATCACGTGTGGCCATGAAGGGGTGAGGGGGACCCCGGCCGAGGGCCAAGCCCGCTCCCTTGACCCCGACCTCTGCCCGGACTCTTACCGATGTGTGACTTTAATGGGGTTGGGGGCCGAGTAGTCCGGAAGGCCTCCAGTGCCACTGAAGTCCCCGCCGTCCTTGTCCTCTTGGTCCCCGGGGGCCCCTGGCCAGCGCCGCTTGGTCAGGTTGCGCAGCTGGGGTGCGTCGTCCAGACGTACGTGGTGTATCTCGCCGTTCACCTCGATGGCCACGGAGCGGATGGAGCGGTTACGGGTGTAGGCGGCTTTGTACTCTGTGGGCGTCAGAGGGGTGGCTGGTCAGGAGGGCCTGGAAGGCTGAGGACTCAGTGGTCAGGGACCTCCCAGCGAGCACACGGCCAGGACCGGACGGCGTCGCTAGCGAATCCTACCAAACGTCCAAAGAAGAATTGAGAACGATCAGACGTGTCCAAACAATAGGAGGGAACGCTCCCAGACTCATTTTACGAGGCCAGCGTTACCCTGACACCAAAACCAGGCAAGACCACCGCCAAAAAAAAGAGAAAAAAAGGAAAAAAAAGAAAGAAAATTATAGGCCAGCACCCCGATGAACAGAGTGTGAAAATCCTCAGCAAACGCGAGCAAACCAAACTCAACAAACACTGAAAGGATCATACGTCATGATCAAGAGGGACTTATTCGAGCGATGCGAAGATGGTTTAACATTTTCAAGCCAGTGTGACACACCCCACTAACGACACGCAGGATAAAACCTCGCACGATCTCAGCAGATGCAGGAAAAGCGTTTGACAAAACCCAGAACCCGCTTCAGACTGATAAGGGGTTAATATCGAGAATGTACAAAGGCTCACGCAACTCGACAGCAGCGAACAATCCGATTAAAAAATGGGCGGGGGATCCGACGTGACATTGTCCCCAAGACACACAGGTGCGCGACAGGTACATGAAAATGTCCTCAGCGTCGCTGATCAAAACCCCGACGCCAGCACCGCCCACCGGTCCGAATGGCCACTGTTCAAGAGACGGAGGTAAGTGCCGGTGAGGGTGGGGGAAAGCGGCCTGGTGCAGCCACTGCGGAGAGCAGGATCGAGGTTTCTGAGTGAATCAAAAACAGCCACGTAGGACCCGGCTGTTCCACTCCTGGGTGTTTGTCCAAAGAAAGCGAACACACAGATTCGAAAAGAGACATGCACCCCTGTGTGCCCTGCAGTGCGGGTGACAACAGCTAATAGGGGAACGACCTGTGTCCATCGTGGCTGAACTATGGATAAGGAAGGTGTGGTGTACGTAACACGTGGATTATGATCCAGCCACAAAGAGCAGGCCGTCGGGGCCACGTCATGGACCTCCAGGGCTTAAGAAGTCAGAGGAAGACAAGGACCACGTGACCTCACTGGTATGTGGGATCCTAAGGACCCAGAAAAGCAAACAGAGACCCCTGAGCGCACACAGAGAGGGAACAGGTGGGTGGTTGCCAGAGGTGGGGGGGAATGGGAGGAGTGGGTCAGAGGCACACACTTCCAAAAGCGATAAAAGTCCCGGGGACATGGCGCGTGGCGACTGCGCTCGGGAGTCCGTCTCGCCACAGAAAAGACGTGTCACTGCGGTGGCGGGCGGCCACTGGGCCTCGGCCATCCTTTCACAGTGCGCACGTGTCTCGAACCGTGGTGTTGCACGACTGAAAACTAGCGCTGTCTATCGATTCTACCAAACGTGATAAAAAATTTCAATGGGAGAAAACGTGCCAGGAAGCCCATGCTTCTGGATAAAAAGAGAGAGGCGTGGGGCGGTCACTCAGCTTCCCCAGCCGTGAGCTGGACTCTCTCCCCCCCATGGGCCGCGAGACGGGGCCGAGAGAGGCTTTTTCTAAGCTCGTTTCGGCCACTGCGAACCAAGGGTATCCAAGCAGCGATCAGGGCCCGGATGGCTCGCACCTTCTCTAGGACATTAAAGACGAATTTGACCCAGTTGCTGCCATTAAGAGAAATGGGAGTGGGTGGTCACGCAGGAGTGCAGATGTCCAGCTTCGGAAACTACACGCCGTGCCCGGCCGGGTCTACAGGCTGCAGGGCAGGAGCTGACGCGCTGCGCCCCCCGTCGGACTCGGCGGAGTGACCTCCAGGCAGCACAGTCCCCACCACCCCGTTTTAAACCTGCATTTCACTCAGGCCTGGCCCCAGCACGCATGGAGCCCTCCGCCTAGAATTCATCCTTTCGGGGTGGCGCAGGAGGCCGTCGAGGCCCAGGTTTCTGTGGGGCTCAGTGTGACCCCCAGGGGGCACCCAGGGCTAGAGGACTGGCTGGAAGGGACTCCCGCTCTCCAGTGGGCCAGGCCCCGGGCTGCGGGGTCCGGTCTTGCTGCCCCACCTCTTGGGGGCGGATACTGGCCTCTTGCAGTTCTCAGAGTCCCTGTATCAGAGAGGACGGGCCAAAGGACCCAGGGCCCGGGTCCAGGAGAGGCTCCGGCACAGCCTCGGGCCTTTTCTGGCCCTGGGCGGCTTTCTCCTTGGCTTTTTTTCCTGAGTCCCGTCTCCCTGGAGCCACAGGACTGGGCCCCTGCAACACTACCGAGCTGATCCCGCTGTGGGGACAAGTCACACCTGCCCAAGAGGCCACGCGACAGACCCACTGGGTTCTTTCTGCCGCTTCGTCTTGCTTGTTCGGGACCCAGCTGCCGTGCATCTTCCCCACTTTCCACAGACCCAGGGGTCCCCAGCTCTGTGGTTCTCTGCCTGATTCTGTGAATAAGCGACTCTCATCCCTTTGCCGAGGCCACGCCTGCCTTCTCGCTGCCGTGACAGGACTGAGTCGCCGAGACTGGGACAGCTGAGCCCGCGGAGCCTCTAACATTCACTCTCGGGCCCTGCGCAGAAGAGGCCGGCCGCCGCTGTAAGCCCCTCCCCGGACCGAAGCCACACCGCTCACTCCTCCTGTCGGCCTGGCTGTCTTTGTTTCCAGGGACCCAGAGGTGGCCTCCCTCCTGCACGCAGTGGGAAGGGGGCTGCGTGACCCATCGGCTGAGACGTCAGCCTCCGGGATCTGATGACGCGGGTGCGAATGCCGAGCCAAGGCACAGCCACCACAGGCCGGGAGCCGTGCTGTCAAGACGGCGCCCGCTTCACAGGGCTCTAGGGAGGGTGACACGAAACAGAACCGGTGAAGTTTCAGCCCCGGCGTGGGCACTGAGCAGCTGCTGTGTGGTTAGGGACTCCGCAGTTGTCACAGTCTCGCTCAAGGTCACGACCCGGGCCTGCCCACCTCCCGGGCTGGTAAGGCCCTGTGTGGTGCGGCCTGCTCTCTGGGCTGGGGCTCCCTGGGCCTCCCTCTTACCCCACGTAGGACGCTTGATCTGGCTGGTCACAGGGCCGGTCCCGTCCCCACACCTGACCATCTCTTCACTGTCGGCCAACCCCCATTCTAGCGCTGCCACTGCCTCCACCTGGTCACATCCCCATCCACGTCCGCCATCCATCTTTCCCCAAGCGAAGTGACCTTCCCGTTTTGCTAACCAGCTTGCACCTTGTCTCATCCGCGAGGTCAGAGCAGCATCTCTCCCGTTCAACTCTGCAACCTTAGCGTCTGGCACCTGGGACGACTCGAAGATTGAGAGAATCAACACCGGGCGCTGCACCCACGCCCAGTGTCCCCGTCTCCTGCTCCTGGGCCCGGGCTCTGCTCTGTTCTGGGTGGGCTGGCTCCCTTGGGCCACAGCCAGCATCCCGGTGGAGTGCAGCATGCCAAGGTCCGGGCTGCCCCAGGCCTGGGCTTTTCAACCTCAAAACCAGCGACATTATGGGGCTGGATAGGCCTTGGAGGTGGGAGACGGACCTGAGCATCATAGGATGTTCAGGGCATCCACAGTGTCTACTCCTCTAGGTGCCACTAGCCTCCCTGCGCCCACACAATCATGACGGCCATAAATGTCTCCTCATGGCCAAGCATCCTCTGTGGGGGTGAAACCACCCCTCCCTGGGAACCCCCGTGCCCTGGGCTGCCTGCTGGAAAGGAGGGACAGAAAGCATCTCGCTGGCAGCCACTTGCAGGGGTGAGCACGCTGGGCCAGGGGATGGGGCTCCAGTCCCCACATGGGCGGTGTGACCCCACCTTCCCCGTGTCACGAGGAGGGGCAATCTGCTGTGCTCCCAGGCACTTGTGGGGTGAACCCAAAACGGGGCTTTGATGCTGCTCCGTGCTCCGACGAAGCCAGGGGTGGAGCTGAGCCTCGGCTATTTAGGTGCCTTTTTCTCTCCTCCGAGCATGAACAGGAAAAGAAGGAGAAAAAAGGCTTCATCGAGGCTCAAGTTCTCTAGTATTTAAAGCTCATCCTGTGCCACGTGTTGAAGCCAGGAGACGTTAGCCGGGTGATCCAGTCTGGAAACCGATCACTTTATTTGCTGAGATCGATTAGCCGAGCAGTTACGGCTCAGCCTGTGCGGGGCCGTACCGGGGGCGTCAGCTGGGGACTGCCGCCTGCAGCAGGACAGACCCGTCCGCTCCGTAAGGGAGGTGTCCGTTCTCTGCCGCGGGGCCGCGGGCCAGAGGGACCATGGGGAGGCCCCAGGGCCGGCCACTGGACCCCCAGGCCCTCGTCATCAGGCTGCAAGGGACGATCACTCAGCCTTCAAAAGGAAGGGGGCTCTGTCATGCTACAACTCGGAGGAACCCTGAGGTCGCTGTGCTAAGTGAGTCAAGCCAGGCACCGCGGGCTAAACCCTGTGGTTCCACTAGGTGAGGCGCCTGAGCCGTGCAATTCATACAGCCGATCGGTGGGCACTGTCAAAGCTCGGGAGCGTTGTCACCTGAATGTCAGGCAGGGGTCATCCTTCCCCCTGGAAGCCGAGCTCGGAAGGGGGCTGTGACTAGCCCAGGGTGACAGCTGAGTCTCCCGGCCACGTCTAGAGGCCTTGGGCTCTCTACCCTCTCCTTGTTGGCTGACTGCCTGTCCTCCTTCAGCCCCGGCGGGGGTGGGGGTGACATGTGAAGGCTCGGACAGCTTCTGCCCTTGGGGTGGGGGCCTTTCCCCACTCCCGAGTCTGTCCTCGTGATTTGCAGGGATTACGCTCCACAAAATCCCCGTAAACATGGACTCGCAAACCGTTGCTTCTCAGGGAAGTACAGGGTGAGGTTCTCGTAGCCTCCGGTCACAGAACCCTGGTTCGTGTGTTTCTGTGGAAAGACACCTCCCTGAATACGTGTTGTTGGCCCATTAACACCGAAGTCAGGGCCAATGGCGCCATCGCTCACGCGAGCTCAGCTAACCCACCTGGGTCCCCCCGCTACGGCCTTCCCGCTGCGGGACGCCACCCGCACCTCGGCCCTGAGCGCCGGGTGGCTTTCAACAGGGAGGTCACTGGAAAAGGGACAAACGTGAGAAACGTGACGCTAAACAGACATGAAAAGGACGCCTGGTAGAGGATGAAGCCGAGACGAGACGGCAGAGCGTCTCCTCGTTCGGCCTCGGCTGGGGACACGCACGTCGGGCGGCTCAGACATTTCTGCCACTCGGCACCTGCCCTCACATGACCACGAGAGCACCTCAACGGCGATTTGGTGGGGGCTGGGGGGCTACAGATAAACCGCAGGGGGACGGTGAACTTGCAGATGCGGACACCCCGAATACCGAGGACCAAGGTCTCAGCCTGTCCCTGTGGCCCCCTCCCTTCTCGTCACTTCCAGCTCTCCCTGGGCCACTACCGCCTCATGCGAGTCACCGCGGCGCCTCGCAAGGGCTCAGGCCAGGCTCCTACTGGTTTTCCTGCTTCTGCCCCTGCCCCGTGCCACCGGCCCACTGACATGGCAGCTGGGGCCGGGGGGGCCTTTGAAAACACAAATCTGACCCCGGCTCCTCGGCTCAAACCCTCCTTGTCTCAGACTGCAGGCCCCATAACGCAGTGCGATGGGCCCCTGGCTGGTCCCCGCCCTCTACCTTATTGCCCTTCACAGCGCTTGGCACACTCAGACCCCCAGATCGTCTTCCCTCTTCGCTCCCGTCCCTTGTAGCCAGCGCAGTGGGTGGACCGCCGGGGGTTTCACTGTGGCGCCAGCTCCCCCGGCCGCCTGTGTGAATGAAGGGAGCTCCACAGCCTCCCGGGCGGCCGCACTCACTCTTCTTGAAGAACTTTTTCCGGCGTCCGGGCAGGCCGAGCTGGGGGTCGCCGCCGTCGCAGGTGCAGGCCTCGCTGCCTGGCCCGTAGTACTTGGGCACCAGGTTGGACAGGGCCCTGTCCCCGGGCTGTGCTGGGCCCTTGCACTTGTGCAGCTTCAGAGTCCCCGTGGCGTCCTCCACACACTGCCACTTCTGCAAGACACGGGGCGGGCCTCAGACGCTGAGGCTTGGCGGGCTGGCCCGTCCACTCCCCCCGCTGCTTCCGTCCACCCTGAGACTCCCCCTCCCTGCCCCGGTGGGGACACGGGCTCAAGGAGCTCCGTTCCAGAACTATTCGTTCAGTGACAGACAGACAGACACCCGTCTACTGCGGGAGAAGCACAGAAAAGGTAGTGAGGGGGACAGTGCACGGCTTTACGGCTGAGCGTGAGCCCTGGTCATGGGGACGCACCGAGGCTGGAGAGTGTGGCTCCCACGTGGGGTGCGGCACCCCTAGAAGCCACAGCAAGAGCTACGACATGGAGACAGCACTTAGAGGCCGGCCCAGCCAGCAGGGCCATAACTGCATCCCGCAGCGGGTGGGCATCCGGGACAGGGACCCTGGAGGCCCTATAGCTGTAGGTCCAGGGGCCAGAGACTGCCGTCTCCCCAGCTGCTCTAGGCCCCAAACCCCACCTCCAGCACTCTGCTGGGCCACGTCCTATGCGCCTCCTACTCGTCAGCCTTCCCTGTCCCCTGCCCTGCGCCCCCCGCCTCCTGCTCCTGGCCCTCCTCACAAGGCCCTGCCCTTCCCTTCTCGCCAGCCAGGCCTTCCAGGCTTCAGAAAAGCCTAGTTCAGACTCCCCCGAACGTCAGCCCATTTCTGCTTTCTCTAGATGCTATTTGGATTGTAATTTCTTTACTATTTCCCTTGAGATCAATCCACTTTTTTTAACCTAAATTTGTTTAAAAGGCAATTTCCTAGTCCCCCTGTCAATGTGAAGTCCGCCACGAGGAGGAACCCATGGAAGTGAACACGATAAAGACACAGTGCGGACAAACGCCGGCAGAGGATCCGGAGCCGAAGACCCTCGGGTACCCACGGACTTTCCCTCTGACGTCACCGGGATCAGAGGGCGCTCGGAAAGGAACTGCTCTCCGAGTGTCACCTGTACCACCCAGCATCATCCTGGGTGTCACATGGGAGCAAAGTACCACACTTCGGGGGCATGGGCCTCGCTGGCTCTGCTGACTTGCTGGGCTGCAGCTGGGAGGGGCAGCCGCTGGGAGGGAGGGCAGGGCGGGGGGCGCCTGTCCCTGGCCTGGGGAGGGGGGTCCAGCCACGCCTCCTCACCTGGCCCAGCTGCTCACAGGCGGTGCGGTACTCGGCACGCTGGCACAGGTCTTTCACGCGCTGGTACTTGGGCAGGAAATTCTCCTCCTGGGCATCCACCTTGTCATTGTCCCTCTTGTGGAGCAGTTTGCTGTGGGGCAGAGAGAGGGACACGGGGCTGGCCTCTCGGCTCGGCGGGGGCGGGTGGCCCGCCTGCGAGACAGACCCCACTCCACCCTGGTGTGGAACCTCCATGGAGGGTGCAGGTCCAGCCTGGCCACGTCTTCTGACTGTTCGGAAACTCAAGAAATGGGAATTAAAAAAAAAAAAAGAGCTGCACGAGTTGGTAATAAATGAAAAAACGTTTGAGACGTTGTATCGGCAGCAGAAGACACGCGGCCTCCAGGGGCAAACTCTGTCTGGACCTTAGGCACAGGTTCTGTAGCACCGCGTGTCGGGGGGAGGTGGACCCAGGTTCCCAGCCACGGTCGGAAGGTACGACAATGACAACACCCTCCCTGCGGCCCGACACTGAGGTCTCCAGTGCCACGTGTCAGGTGCGGCTGCCAGGAGCCTTCTGGGGTAGGGCGGCCGGGGTGGTGCCCGGGTGCCGGGCCGCTCAAATGCCCTGGGTGGCTCCTCGGGGTCTGGCACTCACCCCCTCTCCACCAGGAAGGAGTCCCGCCACACTCTCATCTTCTTTTTCAAGTGAAAACTAGGAAAAAAAAAAAAAAGCACACCTAAGGGACGGTGCCCAGAGCCAGCACAGACCCCGGGGACCCAGGAGGAGCCGGGGCAAGGGGGTGAGCTGAGCGTGGGAAAGGCCTGGATGGCCATCCGGGTCTGGAGGCACACGGGGCAGAGACGGCCCAGGTCAGGGTCGCACGTGGCCACGCGTGGAGTCCAACAATGCCCTGCCCCCCGGTGCTGAAGGAGGCCGCGTCCTTAGGCCGGCCCCGGACCGAGTGGCTGTCCCGACTTCGGGTGAATTACGTTGTGTTTCGGCGGGGATTTTCCTTCTTTGACCCGTTAGAGCTGGGTTCGTGTCATTTATGCATTTCACGCGCTGTCGCGCTGTCGTTTCCATTTCCCAGACAGGGGCTCAGGCTGGGAGAGGAGCGTCCATCCTGCCCCCCACTCCCAGGGACCCTGGCTCCCATCCCGACCCTCTCCCCCCCCCCCAAACCTGCCACTGCATACCCTGATGGCTTAGAGTCTCAGAGTCGGGGGGCGGGAGGAGGCTCAGCAGAGGCTGTCCCCCCCGGGCAGCGGGATGTGGACGGACAGCGCCCACCAGGGCTGGACCTGCCGTGCCCTGGGGCCGGGAACCTAGCGGGCAATTACCGCGATGGCCACCAGATGTCGCCCCCGCCACACCGTGGCCACGTTTCCCTGCTTCTCTGTCCCCAGCAGGCCCGGCCCTCCCTCCCGGGTCCCTGCTCCGCCTGCTCCCATCACGCTACCAGGCACTAAGGGCACAGGGCATGGTGATCGGGACCGCGGCCTGCAGTCTCGGGTCTGGACGCCGGAGTTGGGGCCAGATGTGCTCACCTTACCTCTCCGGGTTCGAGTTCCCAAATGGCCAAAGGGGAGCCTAACAAGGCCCAGCTCCCCGGGGTGTCGTGAAGATGAACAAGATAAAAATCCCCGCAGAGCACCCAGAGCCCAGCACACTGGACGCGCTTCCTCCGTGTTACCTCCTGCTGTTGCTGTTTTGAATTTTACACAAATTCCTCTCCCAGGGCAGGGACGTGGTCGGGATGGGAGACCCCAGACCCACACGGTTTGGCCACGTGTCCACGCCGGTGGGGGGCCCAGAGCCCCTTCCCCACACCGCCCGCTTGGCTCCCCTCCTCACCGATTCACCGGCCGCTCCGTGTCCAGCAACTTGAGGATGGACTTCCCGTCCATGTCCGAGGGGATGTCCAGACCTGCGATGTCCAGGATGGTGGGGGCCAGGTCAATGTTGAGGACGATGTGGGGGTTCCTGGGGGAGGCAGGGAGAGCGGACTTGGCTCTGGGTGGCGGTGCCCAGCCTCCTTCACTCGGGAGAGGGGAGGCCAGCAGGGACTGAGGCCCTGGAGGTGCGGGAGCCGAGACCGTGTCGCCACCTCAGCCCTCAGCACTCCCCTCTGTGGCCCAGTTCAGCTGGACTGCCCCTTCCCCATCCCTTACCTTGGTGCCCGGACACCCCCCACCGGCCTCTCTGCGGTCGTTTCTTCTGCCAGGAGTGCCCTCCCTGCTCCCCACTATCTGGACAAAGGGCCCCCACCTTGAAGAGCCACCCCAGACCCCGAACCTTCCCCTGCACCCATCCATCTCTGACCCTCTGAGGCAAAGGCTGGCCCCCTTGCTGACCCCGACAGGCCAGGCGCAGTCTGGCCTCAGGGCCTTTACTCCTGCTGTCCCCTCTGCCAGAAAGTTCCTCCTCCGATCACCAGCACCGCCTTCTCCCTGCCCCCGTAGCTCTTTGCTCAAGGAGCCTGCGACAGACTCTATGGGGTCCTCTGAGCCTCACCCTGCAATCCGTCCCCTCGAGGTGGGGACAAACCAACAGAACGTGGCAAAGGTGGCGGGACGTCACTGTGGTTACGTTCCACGACCCGCAACTCTGTCTCGCCAGCTGTGTCTCCCTCGTCTGTGACACTCCCCTGGCCGGGTTGGACGAAGCGAGCTGCCCCAAATCCGCCCCAACAGTCGGGGAGGCAGGCTGTGCGAGTGCAAGCCCGTGGGGGGTACGTGAGCCAGGACGGGCCAGTGAGAGTCACCCCAGACTCCTGTTCGAACCACCGTTTGGTTTCCTGGGCTGGATGGCTGAAAGTATGGGCTCTCTGCCACCGCGCGGGAGAAGCCTGCCTGAGCGTGGAGCTGGTTCCGAAGAAGCAGGGCTGGGACGGCACAGGGGAGCGTCCGATGCCGTCACGTGACTGCTGGAGCCAGCCACGCCTGAAGCCAGGCTGGCCTCGGACTCCCCAGTTACTTTACTTGCCGCCTTCCCTCTTATCTTATGTTGGGGGCGTTTCTGCTCCCACCGATATCCTGCGTCTTTGGCCCCAAAGTGAACATTAGCGCTCTCTCTTCTCTACCTGGTCCCGGGACCCAGATCGCAGACTCTGAGGCTGACCAGACCCACGCAGTAGTACGGAGTGGCCGACAGGAGCAGAGACTCCCGGCTTCAAATTCCAGCTCCTTCCCTCACGTGCCATGGGACCTCAGGCGGCGTAACCCCCCCGCCCCGGGCCTCAGTTTCCTTAGGTATCAAATGGGGATCGTAACAGCATCGCCCTCTCGGGGCTGTTGTGATGCTTCAGTGAATCATCAGGTGGATGTGAAGTGCTCAGGTGGGGGCCGAAGAACGAAGCAAGATAAACACAGCTATTATTATTCCAGCTGCGGGTGCAGGCGGGGCCTGAGCCAGAGACAGGGAGCGCTCCGACGAGGCGGGCAGAGGCAGAGGGACGAGGCGGGCAGAGGCAGAGGGACGAGGCTGGGCTTGAACGCGCCCGGCCTGCCTCCCGGAATTGTCACCGAGGGTCCGAGGCAGCGGGGACGTCTCCGTTCCCACACGGCAGCGCCAGTCCCATGCAGGGGGGACAGTGCAGCGAGCCACGTCGGTGCCCGTGTGTGTCTCGTTCAGGCTCTGGGCTCGTTCGCGAGTCAGACCGAATAGTCACCTGAGCGGCGACTTACCTGCGTTTCAGAAAGCTGTCTGACCTGGCCTCTGTAACGTCCCCGCTGACCTGAGGAAGCCGCCCCTATCACTACCGGCCTTTCTACCACTCCCCAGGCCAGGCACGGCATTTCTGCGCCAGAACGTGTCATCCCGAAGGACAACCCACGGGGAATGCTGGCGGAGGGCCCGTGTGGTCCTCAAGGAGGGATGGGAGGGACCCAGGTCCCCTTTCAGCTGGCGCAGTGGATCTTGCAATAACCCCCACCCCTCACCCCCCGCCGAGGCAGCGGGGCTCCTCCCCGACAACCACCAGACTCCAGGCGTGCCCAGGCCAGAGAACAAATCGAGGTGGCGTTCCCGCCTGCTGGCGGGGACACACGCAGCCCACTCCCTGAGTCCCTGGCACCCGGCCCGCCGCAATCTGTTTTCACAGGTGCGAATGGCTCCTGGCCGCTCCCTCCCCGACAGAGGGTAGAAAACGCGTCAGAATCCACTCTGGGTGACAGGCTCACTGTGTCACTTGGCACCGAGGTTGGCCTGCCCAGACCGCGCACTGCTCCGGGGGCTGGCTCTCCGCTGAACTGCCTGCTCCTTGCCCAGGTGCCAGCGAAGCGTGGAGGCCTCCCTGGGACTCCGGGGCCCTGGGCGGGGGACACACTTACAGCGAGCCGGCCTCCACGTTGGGGCCCCTCACGTAGAACGGGACCCTGATGTCGAACTCGTACGGCATGGACTTCCCCTTCACCAGGCCGAACTGGCCGATGTGGTAGCCGTGGTCGGCGGTGTACACGAGGTAGGTGTTGTCCAGCTCGCCCGTCTCCACCAGCATGTTGTAGAGCTGGGACCCGGGTGGCAGGTGAGCGCGGGAGGGCCCAGGGCTCCCAGCACCCGCCCCTCTCCCCCAGCCTGGCAGGTGCCTAGGTCTCAGGCCCGGACCCTCTCCTGCTCCAGGGCCTCGCTCAGCACCTCCTCTCAGCGGGGCCCCTGGGCTGTCCCATGCGGCCTTCCCACCTCCTGTCCCTTCCTGCCCCTTTTCTTCTCATCTTCTACCTCTTCTACTTATTTGTGCATTGTCTGTCTTCCTGCATTAGGACGAAAGCTCCATCCCAGGGGGACTTCTGTCACTCAGTTCCCTGCTGTATACTCCATGTGCCCTGGCCCTTAGCGGATGGCATGAATGAATGAATAAATGAATGAATGAATGAATGACGTTGGTCTTGGCAGGAGACACAAGGCAGATTAGTGGCTGCGTAAGATGAAGGGGAAGGGGGCTTGGAGGGGCGATGACCAAGGGCTGTGGGGTCTATTTTGGGGTACTAACAATGTCCTAAAATCGACTGTGGCCGTGACCGCACGACTCTGCCACTGAATTGTACACCTGAACGGGGTGAATCGTACGGCATGCGAATCACACCTCAATAAAGCTGTTAAAAAGTGGAAATAGCCACGCGTGGCTACCGCCTCGAAGGGAGCAGAGCCAGAAGGTGCGTCTCACGGAGGCGGGGATCTGTCTGGACTGCTCGGGACCCGGGCCTGGCACAGCGCCTTCCCTTCCGTTGTTTCCCTCCCTCCCCGGCTAAGGACCCTGGGGGAGGGCCCGAGGGGAGGAGGGCGGCCTACCGTCTCCATGGAGTCGTCCACCGACATGAGGGTCTGCAGGCGCTTGCGCTGGAGCATGTTGGTGAACTCCATGTGGATGGGCTTCATGGGGCCCGTGTAGCGCATGATCCAGTGCTTGTCGGGGTTGGGCGCGTAGTTGTAGCTGGGCGTGCTGGTGGGCGCACACGCACATGCACACACACACGCACACGCACACACACGCACGCACATGCACACACGCACATGCACACACACACACGCACACGCACACACACGCACACACACACGCACACACACGCACACGCACACACACGCACACACACGCACATGCACACACACACACGCACACACGCACACGCACACACACACACACACACGCACACACAGGTCAGGCCAGAGGGTGCTGGGCCGGCCCCCCGCCCACCCACACTGCAGGTGAGAGCACCCCCACCCTGAGCTGGGTCCGCAGCCCGGGGTGAAACGCCCCCGTTTGGGGCACACCGGACACCGGCGTGTCAGGGCCCCTGCCCAGCGTGTGGCCAGCGTCTGTCTGTATGTGGGTGGACACGAGGGGCAGCAGGGGGAGGCCCAGAGGGAGAGACCCCCGCCCACTCCAGCTGCCCGCACGCCCGTCACGAGGCCGGGGCCTCCGCCTGGCGCCAGGCTTTCCTGAATGCCGTCTGGAACTGCCCTCCTCTCTTTTGAATCCTTTCCCCGTTTGCTTTGGGGATCCTCGCTGGTGGCACTGGGGGATGCGGCGTTTTACCCCGAGATACCTGGCGGATTTCTGAGCTTACCCCCCGCCCCCAGTCTGCCACGAACTCTCTCGCTTTTGCTAGCATTTCGCATCGCTCTAGCGTATCCGAGTCTTTAGGAACAAAGGACATCATTCTACCTATAGCTTCCCGTTTCAGTCGCTTGATCGCGGGACAGGTCAAGCCCTGGAAAACGCAGCCTTCCCGCGCGTGATGGGACATGAACGTGGGCAGCGAGCGGCACTTTTTCGAAGTGGGAGGAGGGTGAAAGGGGAGAGGCTCTCGTTCGAGGCCTTCGGCAGGCGCAGTGCCCGAGTCTGCTTGCCCAGTGCTGTGTTTAGTTTTCGGTGACCTCGGGCAGACGGCAAGTGACAGATGTCACGGGTATGGCACGACTCAGAATTTCCTTTTGCAATAGATTTTGGTTAAAAAAGGGAAATCGATTTTAAAGAGTCAATAGAGGATAGTCGTGCATGCATGGCCAGCGTCGTGAGGTTGGCCTGTGACTGGGTACATTTGGGACACGCCACGTCCCGCGACTTAAGTTGTCACAGTTATTCATTCTGTTTGGTTTAACGAAGAAAGCAAATGGAACCGCTGAGAATCTGGGGTTCTGCCCGCAGTGCTCGAGCCCTTGGACTCCAGACTTCTGCTGTGGGGTCGGCTGTGATGACAGACAAATCTGATAACTTTGACCTCCGCCGAGCTCTAACTGTGTGCTGGGCACAGCCCGAACGAAGGCTTTGCCTGTTATCATCTCATTTAATATTCGTAACCATCTTAGGAGCTGGGGCTAATTTTATTCTTACGAGAGAAACGAGGAAACCGAGGCCCAGAAAGGGAACTAACTTGTCCAAAGCAGCGCTGGGGGTTTGAACTCCAGAAGCGGGTCTGGTTGGCCATATAGACACTTCCCTGATGGGAGACCCTCACGTCCCTAAGTGTTTGAGCAAAACTTGGGCCAAGACGTTCTTGCTAGAGGACGAAGCAGCCAGCACGCCTGGGTTAATTCAGTCCATGGCCTCGGGCGTTTTCAGATGATTCCAGGACCACGTGACTCTGTCCCAAACCGAGAGCCGGTCTGGGCTATTGAACAGGGGGATTCTGGGTGGGGGACACCGTGGACAGGAAGCTCCATTTAAAACCCACAAATCGTGGGCGCCCCTCGCACGAGGTCTGCTAGTTAAGGGCCAGGTACCCCCAGATCTTACCCGATCCCCAGGCAAAGCTGCAAATGGAGTTTGTCTTCACTGCCTGAAGACAAAAGGCTTTTCAAAGTGGACACTGAGGGAGCAGGGGCTGCAGGGCCTGGGGGAGGCCGAAACACTCTGTGTCAGCGGCTGAACCCCCTCCCTCTCGCAGGCCACACCAGAACCTTTAAGCCTCTGGAATATGGGAAAGTTCTCGGGGTAGAAGCGATGACACGGTAGGCCTGGGCAGCCTGACGGTTATGGAGACGGTCGCCGTGCAGAGCAGAGCAGGCGCGTCAGGATCCAGGTCACTACCAGTCCCCGTGGGCCTCCTGTCACTAAACCCGCCCTGGCCCCCGGCCCCTCTGCTCATGAGAACTGCGCTGTGTCCCTGTGGGCTGGCTCGGGGGTCTGACCCTCGTGGGGAGCCTCCTGGGAACCAGCCCCCACCACGCCCCCCACTGAGGAGCCGGCAGGGGTGGGAGTCTGGGGGGGCGGGCTGCACCGAGGCTGCTGGACGTGTGGGAAACGATTCCGCAGCCCAAGGGGCCGCATTCCAGAAGGCGATTTTGAGCCATCGCCCCTGAGTCTGCGGGGCTGGTGTCTGCCCTGAGCGCAGCGGGGGGCTGGGGGTCTGTCCGGAGTCAGCGGTCCCTCCTCGGACAGGTGGGAGGCTGCAGAGCCCAGGGTCCGCCCGCCCGGGGGCAGTGCCAGCTGACTGGTCCCCTGCGGGAGGCCAGGCTCCCTCACAGAGGGGAACCCCGACGCCTGCAACCCCAGCTCCTCAGGAATCCAAGGAATGTCTGGTGTGTTCCCAGCGGGGCCTGACTCTGTCCTCACGGCCCCCTCGCCCCAAGGCTGCCGACTCTGGCCTGGCTCCCACGGATCATAAAGGGGGAGGCCCGCGAACCCACCGTCAGAGGCCACACGCCAAGCACCGCTGAAGGGGCTGGTGTCTGTGTGCGGTTCTCTGGGCGTGTTTGCGTTTCTGTGCGTATGAGCCTGTGTCTGTGGATCTGTGTCTTTGTCTGCCTGTGTGTCTTTTGTGTGCACAGGCTGGGGGGTGCATTTGTGACCGTGTGTACGCACCTTTACGCGTGTGCCTGCGTCTTTGTGTGTCTGCATCTGTGCGTGTGTGTGTATCTGTCTGTATCTTTGTGTGTGCACATGTGTGCGTGGAGCCAGGAAAAAGGAGATACCAAGGCATCCAGGAGCATTTCTGAAAACCCACAAGGCCCGGCCCGGGAACAGGGCACAGGCTGGATGGGGTGAGAGTCTCTCGTAGCAGCCTCCCGATAGAAAGGTCTGGAATCCAACCCAACACGTTGGGCTCTGTCCCCTCCTCAGTCCCCCTTGACTGTCGTAACTAAACATCCCAGCTGCAGGACTGTCTGAGTTTTGGTTTTGTTTTGGAAATGATTATACCCCAGAGATAAGAGACCTTCCAAACACAGCCCTAATAAGGCGAGGGGTTCTCTGGTTGAGTCAGGCAGCCGCTGCTCACGTTCAATTTCTGTAATTTTCATTTCAAAGGGAAAACAAATGAGCAGGTAAAGTCATCTAATCTCATCGTGAAACACCAGGGCTGCCGGGGTGGGGGGGGAGGGGTGGGGGCTCCAGCATCTCTTTTAAAGGAGAAGCCACAGAAGCAAAGTGTCTCTTGCCCCCACCCCACAGCTTCGCCCTGAGATGGGACCGAACTGGCCACCAGCCCCTCCTGCAAAGGCCAGCCTTCCACGGGGCTGGGAAAGGTGGGCTGGGGAGGCTGGCATCCCGCTAGGGGGAGTGGGGGCGGGTGGCAGGCAAGTCAGATGTGCAGAGGCGGCCCCCGGAACGTACCCCCGCCCCACAGACCAGGGGGCCAGAAGGTTAACACACCCCTTGTCCCCTGAGCCGCTTTGAGGCACCGTCGGAAAGTGCATACGGCGAGAGGCCGGAGGGGGGCAAAGCATCCCGAATGGGATGAAAAGCAAACACCTGGAATAGTCGGTCTGAGTCCAAATTCCCTGTCCTTGTGGCCCCAAGGTCACAGCAGAGGTTGCTGAGTGTCTCTGCTTAGCGGGAAGTGGTCCGAGGCAGAGAAAAGAACTTTCCAGAAAGATTGACTAGCGGGCTGGAGGGAAGAGGACGGGAGGGGCGGGCAGAGGGACGGGGGGGGGGGGCAGCCGTGGGAGCTGGACGTGAGCCCTGGCTCTGCCCTTAGCAGCGGGGCGAACTCGGGGAGTTTCTTCACTTCTCTGCGCCTGTTTCCTCGTCTTTACCACCCGGTGGGACGGGCAGCCTCCCCGACAGCCCTCCGTGGCCCCCGGCTCCCTGGCAGTCACATACTGGTGCAGCCCGCCCCCACTGCAGGAGCACGTCTGTGTGACCAGGGAGCACGGCAGAGTGCTGGTGTCACATCCAGATCACGTCAGAAAAGACGAGAGCTTCCCCGTCGGCCTCCCTGCCACCTCTCCTGCCTCTCCCACTGTCTCTTTCTCTCCCTCCCTCCCCCAGCCTTTGTAGGAAGCCAGCCACCATGCTGTGAGGACACCCAAGCAGCCCTACGGACAGGAACAGCCACGTGGGTGAGCCCCAGACAAACCTCAGGTGGCTGCAACCCCAGCTGACACCTTGACTGTCATGTCTGGAGACCCTGAGCCAGAACCTCCCAAAAAAGCCACTCCCAGGCACCCGCACCAGGGACGCGGCGAGAGAGGACACTCTGTCGTCTGGTTTGCAGCTGCTAGCGTTCAGGCTGGCTCGCTAGCTAACATGTCCAGGGTCACTGTGCACGTCCAGGGGTCCGGGACCGTGTGAGGGGCTCAGCAGAGACCCCTCCTAAACGAACGCTTGGAAATGTGTGACCCAAGATGCGCAGGATTACAGCGCGAACCTATTCACTGGGATGCAGCGCGGTCCACAGGCCCCTGGGCGGGAGGACGGGGTCCCGAGTAAAGACGCTCGTGCCCTGTTTGGTCTGCTGGCCAGCCTGGCCGCATCTGTACCCCGGGTTCCCCAGAGGCCAGCTGTGTGTCCCTGGGTTCTTCAGCCCAGGGGAGTCCGGGGAAGGTGCAGCTCTGCCATCGTGCCCAAAGCCTGGCCCTCCCGTCCTCCTGTCAACTGTCGGCGCCGCAGGAAGGCGCCGAAACTTACATGTGCTGCGACGCGTTGGGGAAGAGGTGTGAGTACTGGGGGGCTGAGTCCTCGGGGCCGTGGGGCGCGGCGTGGCTGATGACCATCAGGACGGGCCTGTGCGGGTACATTTTCTTGGACGTGCGGAAGAAGTTCACGCTGTCGTTGGTGATGAGGTCCGTCAGGTAATCCTGAGGGTGGGGAGGGACAGGAGGACACGCGAGGAGCTGACCACTTGCCCCAAGCGCCCGCCGTGGGGCAGCCACCGTGCCGGGCACGGGGGACACAGCCGCCAGCAAAACAGGCCATTCGTGCCCTCGCAGAGACGACGGTCTAGGGGGCAGACAGGTCGTATGTCAGCAAGCAACACGCGTGAATGTCGACGGGGTGATGCACAGCAGAGAAAAGAAAGCAGAGGAAGGGGTCAGGGAGGACGGGCGAGAAACGGCTGCTGTCATTCATTCATTCATTCATTCATTCACGAGAGAGATTCAAATAACAACAGCTTATGCGCCTGGGCGCTTAGGGTGCGCCGGGCACTGTTCGTGTTTCTTGTATCAGCTTGTTTCATTCTTACTTCACCTTGGAAAGTGTGTGCGATGGTAATAAACCCCGTTTTTTGTTTTTTGTTTTTCCCCAGAAGAGGAAATTAGAACACGAGAGTCGTTGACTCGCTTGCCCAATGTCACACGGCTGGTAGGTAAATGCTGCGGTCAGGCCTGGGGAGCCTGTGCCGGGGGCAGGAGCAGAGAGACGTGTAAACCCAGAACCAAGGCAGTGACGAGGTGTGATGGATGAAAGAGATAAGACAAGAGGCGACAAAGAGTAAGGGGGCGTTGGGGTGGGGGGTGGACTTTAGCCGATGCAGTCCGGGAGGCCTCTCTGAGGAGGTGACAAGGAGACGGGCGTGGGGAGACACGCATCACTGGGGTTCATCTCAGCTGCTGGAACCCAGGGGGGAGCTTTACTGAGGCTCAGGCCCACTCCCGGAGTTTCTAGTTTAATTCCTCCGATTCAGCCCAGACATCGGACGATTTCAAAGCTCCCCGGGGATCTAAATGCGCAGCCAGGACTGAGCATCATGAATCTAGGGAAGAGCTCCAGGCAGAGGGAGAAGCAAACGCAAGAACTCCGAGGCAGGGGGGAGCCTGCCACGGGTTCGAGAAACAGAAAGAGGGTGAAGCGGCGGCAGCAGGTCCGATGCAGGGACCACCTGGGGGGCAGCAGCATCAAGGCACGGGTCGGGTCGCGAGACCCGCTTAGGGACTGGGCGGAGGAGAGAAGAAGGGCCGAGGGACAAGTCAGGGCGAGACGGAGCGCTTTCCAGGCTCGGCCAGGACGTGAGATGTGCCTGAACTCGACCCGCACCTGGCAGAGCCTCAGCTGCCGGTCGCTCTCGCAGGTAATGAGTCCTGAAATTTGCCCACCGCTTCCTGGGAAGCAGCTCTTAGCCGAAACGATCACTTTCCGAAAGAGGCGTTATTTTAGAGAAGAAAAAAATAAAGAAGTGGCGGCAGCTTCTGCCCTGAACGAAACCGTTCAGACACACACAGGGTCAGGCCCGGGGAGACCCTACCCTTTCTGTGGGGACGGGGGGGAGGCAGAGTGGAGGGAAGCCTGACCCCTGCTTCCCTGTGTTTCTAAGACCCACGGAAGACTCCAGGAGAACAGAGCTCGACGTGCTTGCTGGGAGCGCGACAGGGGGCACGGCGAGGAGAAAGTCACTTTGCTACTTTATGTGCTCGTCCTGGAATCCTTTCTGTGGTTAGTTTTTAGGAGTGAAAAGGGGTTTTGCAAGGGGGCTTTGTAGAACCTACTAAATAATAATAATAATAATAATAATAATAATAATAATAATAATGTCAATGGAAGAGGTCCTGGTGGAGTCGTGGAACGTGACCCGAAGGTGTTGGCGAAGCTCTTAAGATGACAAAGGTAACCAACTGTGGATCTGAAAAGGAAGGGGGGTCCAGACCCAACAGGAAACCACACTCGGTGCCTCCGGGGGTGAATCGGAACCGGTCCACCAGGTGGCCCTCGGGCCGGGACAGGGCTGCCGCTCTTTCCGCCAAACTCCGCTACGCTCCCAGGAGAGGACGCGGAGCAGTGAGAGAGAATAAAGCGGATCTAGTGGATCGACAAGAATTAATCTCACGACCTGATAGTGGGCGAGAAGAGCAAGGTGTGGGAGGGTGTACAGGATACGATGCCATTTACAGAGTCTGAGAACGCGCAAGACGGTGCCGTTACTGTTCAAGACGCCTGCGTACGGAGTAGAGGAACGGAGGCGGGTGTGGGGGTGACGGGCACCAGGCTCGGGGGACCATTCCCTCCTGGGCGGGCCCAGGCCGGACAGGAGCGGGCGGGAGGGGGACAGGGTGTTCCTAAGTCTCCGTGACGTTGCCTGTCTGGACGCGCAGGAGGGTGATGACACAGTGCCCTGCCTGAAGCCAGCTCTTGATGCGTCAGCTAGTACTGCGGCCGTCTCGGTGGCCTGAAAGATTTTCTGCACGTCTCAAAGCCACCTACCCACCCTCCTGGGTCCTCCTCAAAGCCGCTCCTACAGTAGGCCTTTTCTGACCCCTGCTGGCTGCGTGGGGGTGATGGTGAGGGTGAGGATGGTGGTGGTGGCGTCTGCAATGACATTTGACACTCATGCCTGCATCCCCGTCCCCTGTTCATCCATGTGGGTTGGAGGAGGTGACTCTACCCTGACTCCAGGGGTGGCCAACGAGGACACGGCATCCCTGTGGCCACAGTACCTGAGCCGAGTCCTAGTGTCTGTGTGAGGGATGAAGGGGCCCTGGGCCAGGGTCGCATGGTCTAGTGACAGCTGGGAGGGGACTTAGATGTGCGCATTGACTAGACGCGGGGGGGCCTGAGAGGGGGCAGTCAGGCCACCCAATCACTGGTTTCTGGCTTGGGTGAAGGGAACAGAGGTCGGGGGCCAGGAGAAAGAGATTTTGGGGGGAAGCAGAGGTGCTGAATTCAGTTCTGGACACGTTGAGTTGGGGGTGCCTGGGGCCAGCCCCAAGGAAGGAGTTAGATTCAGAGCTGTTGACAGAAAGGGTGCAGCAGGTGGGAGGACCACGCAGGCCGAAAGGTGAGTTCCAGAACGTGGAGACCCACTGATCGGCCATGAGAAAGTCACCCTTCGCCCTCCTTCCGTCCTGGGCCCGGCCCACCTGCTCCCAGATGAGGTGCCCAGGAGCTAGCCTGCCCCGGCCCACGCCTGCCACACCTGTAGGTGGGCCGTGATGGCGGGGTTCTGGGGACTTTGCTTCCACTCAGACCTTAGCAGCCACATTCGCGCAAGAGCCAGGGGTGGGGACACCCTGCTTGGCACCCGGAAGGGTTCGTCTCCGCCTCCCTGCTCCATCTTGGTCACTTGGCCGAGAAGAACCACAGTGTGGGTGAGGAGGTGGCTCTGGGCTAAAGTGTCCATTTTCCCGAAGTAGTCATTTAGCAATAGGACGTCTTGGGGGGAAGAGGTAGGGCGTGTGGGGCGCAGCAGGGCAGGCTCCTGGGGAAGGGGAGCTCAGCGAAGGCTGGCACGTGGGCCGCCCAGCCTCATTTCCCAGGCTGGCCTCCGCTGCTTCTGAGTTGCTGGAGTGATTATTTCTGCGCTCACTTAACCAATGCCTGGGGGGTGCCTGTCCCCAGGGTGCTGGGCTCCCTGTGAAGGGCTCAGGGTGTGGCCACGGGTCCCTGTCCCCATGGTGGAAAAGCATCATCGTGAGAGAGGTGAGGAGGAGGCAAGGGAACTGGCGGGGATGTCAGACGACGCCGGGCTCCAACCCCGCTTTGCCACCTGCTAGTCATGAGCGAACCACTTGCCCGTCTGCATCTAAGAAATGGGCCCAATAACAGTTCCTCCTTCAGAGGGGGATGGATGTGAGCCCAAGGCAAGACTTGCCGAGTGAATAGAGCACCTACGGGTGACCCCTGAGCAGCACGGGTTTGACCTCTGAAGGTCCACTTAAATGGGGATTTTTTTCAGTTAATACTATAAATGTATTTTCTCCTCCTCCTGGTTTTCTTAATAACATTTTCCCTTCTCCAGCTGGTAAGAGCACAGCATATATAATACATGTGATATGCAAAATACATGTTTACCGTTTATCAGTAAGGCTTCCAGGCCACAGCGGGCTATTAGACGTTTGGGGGGAGGCAAAAGTCATATGTGGATGTGTGGGCGGTCGGCAGCCCAACCCCCCATTGTTCAAGGGTCACCTGGAGTTCGCAAGGGGCCTGGCACGGAGACCGCCCACAGGGGACACTGGCTCTTACCGTTGTCAGACATTTGCCCGACTGACCTTCACAGTGACTCTGAGAAGTAGACATTAGGCCCACTTTACGGATGGGGAAACCGAGGTCACAAACTCGTGAGCCAAGCGCTCAGGGCTAGAGCTCAGGTGTTTGTTTGTTTTTTTTTAATTCTGGTCCATGTTTCCCCACCAATAAACAAAATCATGAATGAGAGGGATATGTGGTGGTTTCCACTAAGTGTCAACAAAGCCTTTCTGTAAAGGGCCCGGCGGTACCTGAGGCTTCACGGGCCAGATGTCTCATCACCGCCACTGTCGAGCCGCAGCTGTCGCAGCGGAAGGGAATGGCATGTATCTGTATTTCATACCATTTCCACGTGTCATGAAAGTCGCTTTTCTTTCAATTATTTTGTTTTTCAACGAAAAACCACTCTCAGCGTCAGGGTTGTACCATGATAGCTGGAAGGCCATCAGGATTTCCTTTTGTGGCGCTGGCCCGCCTTTGGGATTAGTGTCTCGGGACAGCGTCCTCAGAGGCCCTGTTGAGGGGAGCTTGGGAAGAGCCTCCCACCCTGGCAGAGGTGGCGTCCCTCTCAGAGAGTGGGGGGTAGAGCATGGGGAATGGGGGGCTCCTGGCTCCACCCTGGCTGGCCACTTGGAGCTCATACCTGCTCCCTTTGGTGCTCCAGGCCCCACTGCTACCTTGGGATTTGAACCCTGGACCTGAGCTGGCGCTGACTCCAAAGGGCACCCTCTGTTCCCGGGCCCAGGAATCCTCCCACTTCAGTCACAGGGGGAGGTGTGTGTATGTGTGTGTGCGGCAGGAAATGGGGCAACACAGCAGCCAGCCGGGGCGTGTGCATCCTCAGCCCCACGGGGACTCTGCGTACCCCTGGGCAACTTCGCTTATCGGGCTCCTGGCGTGGACACGGTGGGGAATTTTGACAAGGAGGGAGAGGATTTTCTGGGTGTTGGAGAATCTGCCTGCGCTGAAGCTGGCAGAAGAGGAATGGAGTGTTCGGCTCCAGGAAAGTATAATTTATATCTCCAATGAGTCCAGCAGGGCTGCTAAATCCTCCAATTAATTAATTTGCTTGGAAGGTGATGGAGGCCTCCTATGGGCAGGATGAGATGCGGGGTACGGGAGGAGATGGGGAAGGCACTGGCCAGGTGATTTCTGCCAACCAGGGCCAGGGAAAGGGACACATCAGTCTGAGATGAGATTCGGGAAGCGGACATATCTGGCATGGTTACCCTTCATGGACAGGATGGATCCCAAATGCACTGGTGTTTCCAGAAGGGGGTGGAATGTGGTGTGGCTAGTCAGCTCTCTGCCGGTGGACACTCTCCACTTCTATCTGGGGCTCTACTCCCAGCCCATGTTCCAGAGTCTGGCTCCAGGACCGGGGTCCTATTCCCACATCCCACTCCCTCCCCTGGCTCAGGAGTATGTGGGTGGGTGGGCATGTGATTTCCAGGCCATCAAAACACCACACCCCAGGGCCACACTGATGGGTTCAGGGACAGACAGGGGACGGAGCCAGAGCCCACGAGATGCGATGAGACTTGGTAGGAATCCTGGGAAGGAGACTGCACACCTGCTGCCAGGCGGGAGGCTGCGAGGATGGAAGGCCCACGTTGCTACAGTCTGTGAATGGGGTCGCAGAGACGAAAACAGAGCTCAGAGGAGAGAGAAACCAGGGCCTGAAAATCTCGTCTGAGCCCCTGGATCCTGCTGTGTCTGATGCCATTACTGCTGGATCCGCTAAGCAGGTGAATACGCTGCTTCTTCAGTGGAGCCATTTTGGATTAAGTTTCTGTTCACAAATGACTGGAAGAGGCCAGTCTGATTCAAGAAAGGATAAACCCTGTAGTTTAGGGCAATCCAGGATGGCTTCATGGAAGAGAAGGTGGGTAAGGCTTAGATCAGTTCGGGGGAGGAGAGCACCAGTCAAGACGTTGAGATGGTTGTAGGAACCGAGGAAGCTGGTCTGGTTGAAATGGCTCATAGGAGACGGGGCTGGTGTGCACATACACACACGTGTGTCTACACTGTGGTGTGGCGTGCTCACTTGAACCTACGTGCCAGCCCTTCGAAGCTCATCACGCACTCTGCATGCCAGACTGCGAGCTCCAGGAGACCCGCACCTGGCTCTGCTGTTGTTCCCCTTGGATTCCCAGCACCTGGCACAGAGCAGGCTCTCAGTACGTACTTGTCAAGGGGAGGAATGAATAAGGCGATCAAACTCAACCAGTCCACGCGCCTTCGGAGACTGTCGTGAAGGTGCGAAGTACCCAGGAATCACTCGGCACAGTGCTCGAGCCATGCAGGCACACGTTGCTAAGGATGCCAGGCTGTGCCCGTTCCCCAGATTTGGGAATGGAGGCTCCCAGGAGTAGGCCGCATAGCCAAGGGCACGTAACGTGCGTCGAGGTGGGGCTCCCCGCCCGAGTCCACTGACCCCGAGTGCGAAACGCGCTGCACGGTCCCTGGCGGGGCTGGGGGCAGAGGAACACGGTGACGGGCCGCGCAGGCCGCGGCACTTACCTTGGAGTAGTCAAAGCCATGCTTCTCCTTCACCCCGTTCCGGCAGAGTGTGTAGTTATAAAAGCGGGAGTTTTTGAGGAGGCCGACCCACTCCTTCCAGCCCGGCGGCACGTAGGAGCCGTTATATTCGTTCAGGTACTTCCCAAAGAAAGCTGGAGGACGAGAGGGATGAGGATCGCGTGAGAAAGCAGAGGGAGCAAGGGCCTTTCCTAGCTGTCATCACCCAGCCGTCCTGCGCCCAGGCCGGGAACAGGCCCGCTGCCAGCCATAAAGCCCACGGAGCCGAGACCCCCTCCTAGATGTTTCTGCATGGGTACAATAAAACACGTAGGGTTACAGAGAAGATCAGCTATTTGGAGATGCAATTATCAGCACATTAAAAGACTGTGCCATATGGTAATTGGTGTCTTAAAACAATTTTTTTTTAAGACATAAAAAGCAAGTCTTCGGTGCCCGGCTTAGCTCAGTCAGGAGAGCAGGAGCCTCTTAAAATCAAGACCTTGTAAAGAGTGGTAATCTCCGAGTAGCGACGGATGGAAATATTTCACTTTGCAATGTCTGCGGCAGCTCCAATGGCACATCAAAATGTCGGTGATTTCCACGGATGACAAACTTACAGGCCCTGCCCCTGCTGCGCTCTGCGGCCTCTATTCCTAACCGAAGCAAATGCGATGGTTCCGGTGCCGGTTACCGCAAGCGAGAGTGGACAGTTTTGCATTCAAATTTGTGAACTGATTCACATTTCTGTCTACTACACAGCGACCAGAATGGCTGACGTCAAGAAAATGGATAATAACAGCAAGTGCTGTCGGGGTCGGGGGGTTGGTGTGGAGCAACGGGAACGTGGTCATCCTGCCGGGGGCATGCACCCTGGGCTGGTCGCTGTGGGGGCCTGCTCGGCACTGTCGGCTTGGCCTGACCGTATTCCTACCTTCTGACTCAGGGACTCGAGGCCTGGGTGTTTATTTACTCGACAGAACTGCATTGACACGTCCACCCGCAGCCGCGTGCAGGACCTGCTCACGACAGCAGTGACCGTGGTCGCAAATAACGAGGAACAAATCAGACGTCCATCAACAACGGGAAGGAGAAGCCCACGGCGGCACGTTTACGGGATGGAGCACGACGGAGAAATGAGGAGGAAAGGTCTGGCGTCCCGTTCAAGAACGCGGCCGCTTCGCTACCATCTCACGTTAAGAGAAACAAACCGGAGAGGGAAGAAAGCTCGCCGTACAATCCCACTTACACGAGGTTCACAAATGGGCAAAACTAATCTCTGCTCTCGGAAAAGCAGGCAGTGGTCCTCCCCTGACACAGGGAGGAGAGTGGGTGGAAGGGGACACAGGGGTTCAGGTGCTGAGCAGGCCATGTAGCACCCTTCTCTGCACGCGCGCATGCACCACCATCAAAACGGACTCAAAAAAATTGTCCCACTTTCTCGGGGCAGAAAGATCCCAAAACCTTTCTGTAGGTCAGGAGGCGACAGACACGATCTTTGTGATACCAGTCTGTTCTTCTTCCTTCCCGATGAGCCACTACGATTTTTAGTAATTGTGACCTAAAAAGCCATTTTTAATAAATGAAAAAGTCTACGAGAGTTTTCCAGAGAGCGAGGCCCTCGGGCGGCCTTCTCTTTCAGATGAAGACTCTGGGGGCTCCGGACGCTCCACGGCTGAGAGGGTGAGCATTCAAGAGTCTGAGGTTGTGGAAGGGATCGATCTATGGAAATCTTGTCAGCAGACCTTGTGGCACCGTGCCTGACAGATAGTGGGTGTCCAACAGGTGTCAGCCTGGATGGAGAAGACACAGACGGGGAGGCGAACGTCCACAGAGGAAGGAGGAGCGGGTAGGGGCAGCAGAAGTAAGGTGGCCCTCCTACCTGGAACCTTCAGGAAAGCACAGGGCGTTGAGGCCTGGAGCAGGGGAGGCCGTGACGGAGCCGGAGCCCTCCACGGGGTTTTCCTGGAGACCTGGCAGGTGGCTGGCACTGCCCAGGAGTGGGCAGACCCACTCCCCGAGAACCCAAGCAGCCAGATCCCGAATCCCCACGGTGGAGGCAAAGGCAAGCGCTCCCATTAAACCCCGCCCTGCAGTGCGGGCTCCTAAGTGGGGAGCTGATGAAACGCCTCCAGGAATATTCGATCTCCACGAGGAGGTGAAAACAGGAAGGAAAGTGACCCCGGCAGCCTCAGGAAAAGGCCCAGGGTGGAGCCTCCCCTAGTGTGAGAGGGCAGAGCCAAAAAGCAAACAGAGAACCCTGGCATTCTGGGGAGGAGGGGGAGAGACCGGCTGCCCTGGCTCCGAGTCCCATCCCATACTTAGAGAGTGAAATGCGATGAGGCGGTGGATGCCCAGCGAAGCAGCCACTGCATGTGCCCGGCTGGGTGTCAGGGCACAAGGGTCTGAGACACCAGCCAGAGTGAGAGGCAGCACGGCAGCACGAGGTGAGCTGAAGGCCTGGGTTTCTTTCTCTAGGACACACAGTGATGAAGACAATAGAGGATGATGATGTGACCAAGTGGCCAGAGATGGACCGAAGGCACGACTGGGCTGAGCGGTCAAGGGAGGCCTCTTTGAGGCATGACGAGGGTGAGTCAGAGAAAATATATATTTTTAAAGAAGACTGCCCCAGGCAAAGGGAATAGCAAGTGCAAAGGTCCTGAGGCAGGAACAAGTTTGGGGGCATGGAAGGAACCCAAGGAGGCCAGTGTGGCGGGGAGGAGATGACATTACAGGGTAGAGGGGTCAGACCATGCAGGGTCTTGGAGGCTTCAATGAGGAAGCGACGAGAAGCACGACGGGGACGCGGAAGGAGGTGCTGCACGCCTCCTGAAATATCACACACCCGACTGCGCATTTTGCACGCCTTGTTCTGGAAGCAAGTCCACAGCGTTTGACGCGTGGTCAAGGACTCCAGGACCCCACGTAACAAAAGCCTGGGGACAGAGCCTCACTGACTTTCCCATGGGGGGAACTGAGGTCTCCCTCAGCTCTCCCCGGTCCCAGGCTTGTGATCCTACTGGATTGTTCCTGAAGGTCTGGGCCAAGGTCTTTCCGACAGGGATGCAGCCTGGAATGCGAATGAGCCTTAATTTCTGGTCTAGCTGGGGAGACAACTGCTTCTTGGGGGTGGGAAGTGGGGTGGCTTTGGAAGCCCACCCCTGCCCATTATCGTCCAATGCCAAGGGTGTCAACGTGTCCCGAGCCGTTTCCTCTGCGAGAATCTCCTCTTTCACATCTCTCTCCTCTCTCCAACCCCCAACCCTTTAAAACTCCAGAAAGAGTTCATTATTCGGGCCCCCCAAGGCCCTAGAAAACCGGGCCTTCGTCAAAGGCTTTTCGTGCCAAATTAGATTTCGCTCTCACTTGATTAGATTTCCCCCGAGGCAGTTTTTAAAATGGTCAATCAGGTCCCAGTTGAGGTGGAACAAGCAAATTAGCATGGGCCCTGGGGCTCGGGCCGGGAGATGGAGCCCATGTCGCGGCTGAAGCCCCTGCTCTCCCAGCTGGGACAGTTCAAAAGGAAGACCGGCTGCAGGCTGGTGTGGGGGTGGGACACGGTGGCAGGCAGATTAAGAGACATTGAAGGCCGGGCCAGGAAAGGCGCGGACGATGTGCTGGCGGATGGATGCCTCCGGGAGGCAGGGTTGGCATCGGCTGAAGGGACAAAGCCCTTACAGCCTCCGGTGTGGCAGGTGGAAACGTACGCCGGGCGCTAGCCACCTCATCCTGACTGTGTTCCTCTGGGTACCACCGCTTCCCCAGGCATGCAGGGCTGCACGCGTCATCGCGGCCTGCCCAATCAGCGCCCCGCCTCCCCCTGGCGACAGCGTGTGACCCACGAGGAGCCACTGAAGTCAGTCCTGGGATCTTTAAAGCGAGTCTGGCAAAGAGAGGTTGTTCGTCCACGGCGCTTGAAGCTGCTGAGAGTCATCTTGCCACCAACAGGGGAACGTTTATTTGGGCACGAAGCGACATGCAAGAAAACAGCAGAGGTGAGGGGCGGAGAGAGACAGAAAGAGACAGAGCGTGCGAGCGAACGAGAGAGGGAGGGAGAGAGAGAGGGAGAGAGAGAGGCAGGAAACTCTGAATTGGGCCAGTGAAGGGCTCCACAGTGGAAAGAAAAGACACGACAAGGAGGACGGCGACAAGAGCAGCGGCCAGTCCAGGCAACACCCCTCGCTTCGCGTGGTCTCGACGTGCACAAACGTCGAGTTTCCAGTTGGGTTAAGTGATACCAGCCTCTCGCCACGCGGTTCAGCAGAGTCCCCGGAACCACACACAGTACAAACGTCGCTACCACGAGCTCTTCGGCAGTTTGGGTACATAACAGACGTGGTCGCTTCTGGCAAAGTCAGCTGGTGTCTGTTGTTATTTTTTTTGAGTTAAAACCATCACGGATATTCACCGTTTTCACGTGCCACATGTTTGAGACACCAGAAAACAAAGCATCCTCCTTCAAGTCCTCATTTCACGTGTGAAGGGTTTTAAACCTTCGATTTCTATCACCTGCACGGAGGGTGGAGCCGTCAGGGAGCCCCGTGGAACCAAAGGCCCACAGAGTCCATTTCCGAGGCCAGGGCACGACCCCAGGCGGACACACCTGCCACGTGCTGCGCACCTCGCTAGACTTGGCCAGGAATACTCGGGGACGCACACGCGGGCACGAGGGGGTCAGGCGTCGCAGTGGCCTCAGATCCTGACCCTATTGGATCGGCCAAAGGATGCGACTCACATTTTCTGGGTGACACATTTTTTCTGAAATCTTTCTATCTGCATCTTGGTTTCTGAAGTAAACTGCCGTTGCGAGCACGACTCTGTCCAACAGAGCCGCTGCCGAGTCCCTGGGCGTCCCACCCGTGGCCTGACAAAGGCCCCACGACGCTGCCGAACCCTTGACGGTCGGAAGGATGTCCATTTCACCTGACCCGCCACGCTGCTCGTAGAGGTAAACATCTTTTCTGGACTATCTGCCCAGAAACGGAGGGAGCTGAATCCATCGAGCCCCCGATTTTATTTTGCTCCGGATGCGCACATGTTCCCACGGCATTTCCCAGAATGATGAGGCGCTGGTAAGACGCGCGCATCTGTCACCCAGTCCCCACGCAGACAGCAGCGCCTGCCGTGGGGCTGCCTCCCCTCCTCCCAGTGACGCATCCACGCGGCGCGTGACCAAAGGGGACGATCAAAGGCGAGAACTGGCCGCCAGGGATCCAAGGGCAGAAAAGAAACGAAAAGTCAGGATGCTGACCCGAAGCCCGAGTCGAAGGTTCTAGAAACAGCGCTGACCGCGGGGGCGCTGACGCTCCGTGGGACGCTCCACGTGAGCGGCCAGAAGAGCCTAGCTGCCGGCAGACCTAATCGGCGACATAAATGAGCAGACGCGGTTGTGACGACAAGGACGATGCGGTCTCCAAGGAGGTGACAGCCGGCCAAGCCGCTTCGCGTTCATACCTGGAGGTATTCGCGACCTTGAAAGCTGTGTGTCCCTGGGCAAGCCGTTTCCTCTCTCTCGACACCTCAGTTTCTCCATTTATAAAGTGGGGGATAACGACAGCATTTATGTCACGGGGTCGTTATAAAGACTCAGATGATTGTGCTGCTTAGACCTAGCCCCTAACCAGTGTCCTTGTCACCGACGGGTCCTCTTCCCAGCTCCCGTCTTGCTCTCTTACGTCTTGTTTCATGAGCTACTGCCGAGACAGATGTCAGAAGCCCCCGCCCCCCAGCTGTGAGGGGATTCTAAGCCCCTAAACCCTCTCCTAAGGCTTCTCCTGGCCCCGCAGGCCCGGGCAGGCGACTCTGCTGGAAAGCCCCGCGCCCGCTTCCCTTCCTGGCTGTGGCTCCTCCATTTGTCTGACTTAAGTGGTGCTGGGGAACCATTCGGAGTCTGATGGGAGAGCCAGGCCCTTCTGTTCTCCCTCCCGGCCCTGAATCTAACTGCAATGGCCTCGTAATGATCGCATTTGCGGTCTGTAAGAGCTGTGCTTGCTGCGACCGGGACTGGGATTAGCTGGCAGTAAGCCTGGCACGGAAGGGCAGGCAGAGGCATCCCTGTGGCGTCGGGGGAGACGGATGGATGTGGCAAGTGGAAATGAACAGGAATCCTAGTGTCGCCCCTCGGTGCTGGCTGGAGAGGCCTGGGTCGGCGTGCGGGACGGTGTCGTTCGGCATCTCCCAGCAGCCATTCATTCCCCTTTCTCGGGGTAACACGGGAGGGGACACGGGAGGGGACCCGGCCAAGGGTGCGTCTGCAGCCAGACGGTCTGGTTTTGAACCTGGTCTGCCACCTCCCAACTGCGGGGCCCCAGGCAAATGACCGCACCCCTCTGTGCCCCGTGGGCAACGATGACAGTAAGTCACTGCCTCCTGTCCTGCCGAGTGGAGGAACGGACGCGTGTCAGGGATGTGAAACGGTACCTGGCGCACCCGAGGTGCCTCGTGCGAGGCGGCCGAGGGGGCTGCCGGCACCCACTGCCATAAAGGAGCTCTCTCCCCCGTGGGCCATCGGGGGGGACTGTCGACAAGGCCGTTGTGAGGACATGGCATCTCTTCGCACACACTCAGCCCACACCGTCTCCACCCACATCCCGCATTACAGAGAATCGATAAATAACCAGAGTCGAAATACTCCAGCGCTGACTGGCTGACTCACGCTGCATTTCATTATTTCTATTCGCACATAAATATTTCATCAAGTACTTATTCATCTGATTTGGCCGTTTCCTTCGCATTTGGGAGGCGATACAGCAAGTTATCACACATGCACGAACACAGCCGCAGCCGCTGCACCCCCGGTTCCTCCCAAATGCAAAGGTCCTGACCGTCGGTCAAGGCGCCTTCCCCCACCCGCCCTCAGCGCAGGTGTGTGGCTGAGCTCGGCCGATCGGATTCTGCCCTGGGACCTGGACTGCTGAGCCAGGAGACTCAAAGGCGGACAAAAGGGTTCGAGTCCTGTAAGACCTCCTGCTGCCAGTTGTTCAAAAGGCACAGACAGATCCAGTGTTTGAAAACCCAAAGGAAAGAGGCAAGGCCGTCGGGGGTCAGGGCGGGCGAGAATCATAAAAAGAGAAACGGATCTTGATCATTTTCCTTTCCTTCCTCAATGGAAACAGCCTCCACCTCGATTTCCTGCCTCCCCGTTGCCTTCCCATAACCCAGCCTCCCCCATATGGCCAGAAGGACCCTTCGGAACCCCAAACCCTCTTGCCATTCCCCTGCAGTGACTCGCCTGCCCATCCGGCTACCGCTGCCCACGTCTCCCACCCCCTTCTCACTGCGACGTCCCAGATCAGACGTCCCCTCCTCGGAGAGCCTGTCTCTGACCCCGCTCTCTAAAGCCACCCAGCCCTCCACACTCACCAGGCTATTTATCTCCTCCATGGCCCTCAGTACTCCCTGAAATTACCCTGTAGGTTGTTTGTTTCCTTGCCTGTTGGCATCTCCCCACCCAGGATGTTGGGTCCAGGGGGTGGGTGGGGCGTTTTCTGGGTGCTGTAGCCCCAGCCTACTACCTCAGGTGACAGCTGCCGACAGGATGGCTGCTGGGTCCATGGACGTGGGTGAGACACCCAGGCCGGGCAGTGCAAGGCTGCCCCTCCTAGTGTCTGAAGCCTCCCCACCTCCCCTGGAGGGCAGGAGGGCTGGAGAAGAGGCAACTTGGGGGAGACAATGTCGCATGCTGGGAAAGGGGTACACGCCAGGCAGTGAAGGTGTCAACGCACAGCCTGTCTGCGTGCAGAGTACACTGAACGTGTCTCAGGCCAACCAGGACGGACTCGCCCCACAGGGGACCCCGGGCAAGGTCTAGAGACCTTTCTGGTCTTCATGACTGGGGGAGGGAGGGCAGTGCGACTACCGGCATCTAGTGGGTGGGGACCAGGGATGCTGCCAAACGTCCTACAGGACACAGCCCCCACAGCACAGGCTGATCCGGCTCCAAAGTGTCAGAAACCCCGTGCCAGGTGCACAGCCTCACAAGTTGTGTGGGTCCCCAGCGACGGCGAGGGGCTGCAGCGTGGCTCTGACGGGCGGGGCTTCCAGACCCACAGAGCCAGGGTTCGAGCCCCGCCTCCTTGGACGAGTGAGTGCTCCCCGCTAAGCCTCAGCGACCTCATCTATGAAATGGGAGCAGCGACCGGTGAGGCCACGTCTGGCGCCGAGTAAGAAGGCCTACAAAAGGCACTGAGTTTCCCAAATCGAGCCTGCTTCTCCGGGGGTGGGGGGTGGGATGAAAACATGGGCGTCTGGAGAAAAGGACACGGTTTGTTAGAAACCAGATGTGACGCCGACTCGGAGAATGACAAGGCCCCTCGAGACTCCAGTAATGAGCTCGGGAAGGATGTTTACGCTGCACAGAGGAACCAGCTGAGCATGACACACGTCCATTAGCAAAGATGGGCCGGGGCGCAGGGCCCAGCTAATGACAACGAACATTTGCCCAAGCCACCGGGAAAGGTCAGTGGAACACGGAGCAGGGCACGTCGGAAGGTCCGCCTCTCCCGAATAGACGGCCCCGTTTCACACGCAAGGGCTTTGGGAAACAAGAAGGGACCTTTGCCCACCCAGATCCCTCTAAATCCCAGTTGTCTGCGAGCCTCGCACGCGTTTCGCCATTTCTGTGTGTTGTTCAGGCAGCTGCGAGCTTGACGCTTTCCTTCAGATCAACTCATCTGGTGCCAAACGAGCATTTCGAACTGGATTTCTGATCGGTCGCCCTGCACCTGCTTCTCTCCCCACCTTCTAGTAAACACATGTTGTTCAGGCCACATCCCCTGGAGGGGTCTTTAGCCCCCCTCTCGCATCTCACGTCCCCTGGGGACGTATCAGAGTCGCTCTACCTTCAGAGCAGACTCGGGACTGGGTACCTCTCACGTCGCACGTGACCAGCTCCACCCAAGCCACCCCTTTTCCTGCTTGGTCCTTGGGGGAGCCTCCTCCTTGGCCCTCCTGCCTTGGACTTCCAACCTCCAGTCCGACCTCTACAGTAGCCAGAATTAAGTCACAAGCCCGATCAAGCCACCATTCTACTCAAAACCTGTCAATGGCTCCACGTGACATCCGAGCTAAAATCCAGAGTCCTTGCGGCGGCCTGCAAGGTCCCACGTGACCCGTTTCCTGCCCCTTCCCTGTCCCCGGCTTCCCACTTTGCCCTGACCCAACTGCAGTGGCCTCCTGCTGTCCTCCTAACCCCCGAAGCTCATTTCTGCCCCAGGGCCTTTGCCCTCGCTATTCCCGCGGAGGGAACCACTGTCCTCAGACACCGGCTCGGACCCTTTGCTTCCTCACCTTTCCCAGGTACCTGCCCAAACGTTAGCTTACTGGGTTATACGCCCAACCATCTAATTGACATGCCCTCTCCCACCCCCTCTCCAGGCTCTCCCTTTCCTCCTGACTCTGTTTCTCTACAGTCTTTCGCGCCACCTGACAACATGACTCGTCTCCTGGTTTTTATCACTTGTCTGTCCGACTAGAACGTCAGCTCCTAGAGGACCTACGTCCCTATACCAAGAACAGAGCTCGGCAAGCCGTAAGACAGACGTTTGTAGGACAAATGAGTAACTGGCTGAACCAACGAACACCCGGTGAGGGGAGGCCCGGGGGAGTCGAGTCTGGCTGAGGGGCTAGCAGATTCGAATTGCCCATCACCCAGGGCACAGGTAGATAGAACAGCAGGTAGAACTGTCAACCTGTTACCTTTCTACTCGATGCTGTCGCATCTGGTTAGTTGGATCTGGATCTATGTAATCCACACGGGACATGACTTCTGTGCGGGGACGCTTTGCCAAAACCGAAGACGGGCCCAAGGCCAGCATCAGCCAACTGCAGTGGCTCTCGAGCATTTGGTGTCCGCGTCCCGTTAGACTCTTAACGATTATCTAGGACCTCGAAGCGTTTCCTTTATGTTGGTTATACCTAGTGACAGTTATCCTCTTAGAGCTGAAAACTGAGAAATTTAAAACCTATTAATTCGTTTCAACATAGTAATAATGAACCTACCTCCTTGTTAGTGTTTTTAAAAATCATGAATCAATATATTTTCCCCAAACAAAATTAGTGAGAAGGGCCGTTCTGCTTCACATGTGTGCAGTCGAATGCTCCACCACTGAGCTACACTTCTGAGTTTTCTTTTTTTTTTTTTTTGCAAATCCCTTTAATGTCTGGTTTCACCGAAGACAGCTGGATTCTCATATGCGCTTCTGCATTCAATCTGCTGTGGGACGTTGTTTTAACCACGTTTCTCGAAAAATCCAGCCTCACATAGACATGCCCGTGGAAAGGGGAGGAGTATTATAAACCCTTTTCAGCCATGTCTATGTTACATGCCCCCAGAAAACACTGCACATCTGTAAGAAAATGAGGGTGAAAAGGCAAATAACGTCTTGATGGGGTCGTGAAATGGTGTCGGGTCCAGGCGCGCTGGGGCCACACTCTGAGAATCCCTGGGTGAGATGATGATATTCCCCAACAGCCTGGTGAGGCAGATGTTATTTTTGTCTCCATTGTACAGTTGGTGAAACTGAGGCACGGGGAGATGAAAGTCCCTTTTTGCCCAGGGTTCTATAGCTGGTGAGCGGCAGAGCTGAGACTCACACCCAGGGGGTCCATCTAGGGTCCATCCCGAGGTCCCTTCCCCATGTTCCCGCCTCCCAGGATTCGCCTGGCATGGGCTGCGGAGGAAAGGCCATCCCCGGAGCCTGAGCTCTCTGCCTTTGCAGGAGCGTCGCTGTGGGAACACAGGATGCAACCCCAGACACCATCCAGCCCAGTCTTGCCAGAAATGCAGAGTTTGAGAGATGATTTTCATCCTGGGAGGCAGCTGGGCATGAAGGTTGAGTGTAGGCTCTGCAGCTAACAGCCTGGGTTTAAATCCAACTATTTCTACCTACCAGCTCCGTTGTCCCAGCTGTAAAATGGGGATAATCGTATCCCCATGGTTGGGAGGGATTCAATGAGAAAACAGAGGGAAATTGCCCCTAAAATGTTGATTGCTGCTTTTATTATAATGATATTATTTATCATGACGTTATATATTCATTCATTCATTCATTCACCAATTCATTCATTCTCTAAGCATTAGGACACTGGTAATTTACGAGGCGCAGTTCTAGGTCCTGGGGATTCTGCTACACAAAACAGAATAAATTAGCCAGCGGGACCGCACCCCATGGAGCTTACATAATAGGTGCGAGAACAGCCCCAAACGGGCTAGTGGACTCTTGGAGGAGTCACGCCCTCTCACTGTGATGCAGCGAGAGACTGGGATGGTTCTAACCAGGTCGGGGAGGAGGGCTTGGCTGGTTTCAGGCTATTTCTGAAGGCGGAACCAATAGGGTTTGCTAAGGGATTAGATGTGGTTTTGGAAAGAACGGAGCCAAGGGTAATTTCAAGGTTTTCGGCCTGCGCGACAAGGACAGACCCGCCAGCATCTAGGAAAGGGGCACCATAGGAAGGGCAGGTTTTGGGGATGACAAAGAGCTCAAGGTCAGACACGTTAACACTGAAGTGCCAGTCAGACGTCAAGGTGAAGACAGGGTCGCAGCAGAGATAAGGTTCAGGGGAAAGGTCTGGGCTGAGGATAGAAATCTGGGAGTTGTCAGCACCTGGGCGGGCATTTAGTGCCATCGACGTGAATGAGATCACCCAAGGAAGGGGTTCTTACCCCGCAGTCCATGAACTGGGATGGAAAAACGACCTGTTATTTTCGCCACCCTCTACCGAGCATCGTCTTCAATAACGAAGGAAGGCAACACACCACAGTGACAGTCGTACCCGTGCCTTTGTTACGGACCAAAGTCACGGACATTTTCATATCACGTTACAGTTGACACAGATATCTCAAAAGATCATCTAAACCAGCGCTACTTCGAAGTCGGGGAAGTCAGACCTATCAGTTGCCAGCTAGATCACCAATACGTATCATGCTATTTAATGAGCATGCACGTCGGAGTTTGTCAAGTATTTTGATGAACATATTTCGATATAGTTGGCTTCCTTTGTAATTCTTCGCATTTTCTTCTACGTGTTTAATAGGAAAATATTCTGAAGCGGGTCCATCGCCTTCACCAGAGGCCAACGGGGTCCCATGGCACCAACAGGGATAAAATCCCCGGTTAGAGAATGAGCATAGCTGGAGAAGAGGGCCCAGGCCCTGGGGTCCAGAGGAAGGGATCAGGAGATGGGAGACCAGCCTAGGACTCTGGGAAGGAGGTATAGGTTTGGCAGGAGGAGAACCAAGTGAGAAGCCAGAGGTAGGAAGCGTTCCCAGGAGCACGGCAGGGTCAACTCAGGTTAATAATGCTGCTCAGGACGAGGGTGTTTGCTCCCCCAGCATGAGCAAGAGTCCTGGCCACAGTCCCCTAGGGACATCACAGCTTCCAAAGTGAGTCTCGTCCTCCAGCCCCAGCGCTTTGCGCACCAGATCTGGGACTCTGTTCAGCCCAATCACGTCCCAGTCACTAGTTGATGGGACAAGGGGACACACTTGTGGTGTGGTTCCATGCCTGTGACCTTTCTTCCGCCCTTGGAGTTCATTAGTGCCCTTTCTTCCTCTCCCCTGGAGAGAATGTACAGAATTTGCAACATAAACTCAAAGGAGATTCAGGTGATCCTGTAAATGAACGAAATGAACCAAGAATACGAGAAGGGGAAGTGTGTGGTGGATGGGGGTTCTGGACCTGCCTGGGAAACGCCACAAAATCCGTTACGTCGCCCCAGTGCCCATTTGCTCCTTCTCTCTGGAAACAGAGTTTCCGGCTGGGCACAAGGCTGCCAGAGGCAGGTTACGTCCTCAGCCTCCCTGGCAGCTGGATGTGGCCGTGATCATCAGCTTTTGGAGGAGCCGTGGCTGGGACACCCACACAGCAAGTGCATGTGCCTCCCCTTATCTTCTGCGTGCTGCTGGCTGGATGTGGATGTGGTCAGCCATTCTGGACGAGAACAGGCCCCCCGGCCGGTGGAACAGCCTCACAGAGGAGCCTGGGTGCCAGCACGGTGTGTGCCATGTCATCCCTGCGGCTGTTAGTGCTCAAACTGTCAAACGAGAGATCAACAAGTGTCTGTCATCTCTAAACCACTGCTCTTTGGGGGCCGAAGGGCCCTCGTCAGTACCTACCGTCTACTGAATGCTGGGGGTAGCTGTGACACAGACCCAGCTGGCTACTGCCATCTAGTAGGGGTCAGCAAAGCTTTTCGACAAAGGGTCAGGCTGTAGATAGTCTCAGCTTTGCAGCCATACAGTCTCCGTTGCAATCTGTCAGCTCTGCCCCAGACAACACATAAGGGAACGGGCGTAGCTGGGTTCAAATAAAACTTTATCTGAGAAAACAGAAGATGGATCCCTGCGGTGTAGAGTCTGCTGACCCCTACCACTCAGGAATGTGGCCAATATCAGCAAGATCAGCATCAGGATTTCTTTTTTTTTAAAGAAAAGGTTGGAAACTGATTTTTTGGGGGTGAAACTTCTACATTTCTTGTAACCCAAACAGAACGTACTTGGGGTTGAGGTGCAAACGCAGGTTGTTGGCTACCATTTTGCAAAACCACGTCTGTTGCCAAGGGGCAGAGAAGAGAAGCGGAGTGGGCTCAGGCCAAGTGTTCCACCCCACCCCTGCTGCCAGCAGAAGGGCCCTGAGTGATGAGACGGTCACCGTCTGCCATTTAGCTTTTGGGACCCCTGGCCTGGGCGGAGGAGAACAATCCACCAACTTTCTGGGGGTGGAGCTGGGGTCTCGGTAGGAACAGTGATAAACGAGAAGGAAGTGCTTTCGCAAACTCTAGAACACTATAAATATTAGATGCGAAATGCCACAGGATTGAAGTCTTCGTTTTTTTGGCAGACAAATTGGCTGAGGAAGCAAGGCCAGGAAGAAATGCATTAAATAAACCCAGAGCCCCAGAGCTCTTAGGGCTGGGGCAGTCCTGATGTTCTGTAACAAGATCCTTTTAACTTCGGGCTGCTCGCAAGGTTACACCATGAATCTCGTTCCTCTGGAAAGACAGCAGATGCAAATGGCTGCACGCAGTGATAAATCAATGCTGTAAGAGTTCTGGATGCCAGGCAGGGGAGCCTGCTGCACCGAGGCCTGTGGGAAAGCAAGTGAGGGAGGTGGGGACACGACTGTGCAGAAGGAGGCATGTCAGGCTGGAAGCAGAGAGGTGGGGGCCAGGGGAAGGCCTCCTCGCTCTTGCCCCTTGGCTGGGCAGGGGGGGAGCGGGATTTCGTTCTCTGCCGTAGACATCTGTTTCGTTTTTCTGCCCAGAAACCATGCTCCTGTCTTTTGGTAACTGTGCTTTCTTAGAGAACCACCTCTCCCTTTCCCTCAGCCGTACGTGTTCGTGTGAGGCTGTTTCCATCTTCCAGCTGCTAGGCTGGGCACATGATCTGGGCCCGACCCATCAGGGTGGCCCATCTCCCCTGGCTTGTGTGACTGGGGAATGGAGGAACACACAGCTCTAGCTGAATCCATGAAAGCCTCCCCTGAGACTTTTGCTGGGACCCTGCAAAAAGGCTCTCTCTTTCAGCCGGGATCACGTTGGTAAGATGGGACCTGTGGGGGCCATCCTAACGTCACCAAAGAGAACCTCTCTGAGAATAGAGCCAACCCAAACGAGAGAAAATCTAAGAAGCAGAAAGACAGGGTTCTGAGGACAATGTGTGAGCACGGGGGCTCCGCTACATTTGCCTGAACTCGTTTCAATCACAATTTTTAATGTTGGAAAAGTGATAGTAATGCAAACTCCGTTTTGTTCTCATCTTCGCTTACTTCCAAGACTAAGGCCTAAGAGTCATCCCTTCATTCAGATCTTTATTGGGTACCCAAGACCCACCAGGCACTGTTTGGGGGATCTGAGCATACAGAAGTGAACAAAAACAGGCAAGAAATAAGATCGAAACGCCTGAGATATAAGTCCTGTGAAGAAGATAAGGCAGAATTATCATGGTAGAGAGTGACTTGGGATGGGGAAGGCTGACCCAAAGAGGTCAGGGGAGCAGGAGGGATGTCAGAGATGGAAGGTGAGTGGCGACAAGGAACAAGTGCTCTAGGCAGAGGCAACTACAAGTGCAAAGGCCCTACAAGGGCAGGTATGACCTTGGAATGTCTGCGGAGCAGCAAAGAGGCCAGGCGGTCCGAACGTCTTTAGAAAGGAATGGAGAGGTAGGTTGGTGTGGACAGAGAGGCGCCAGCCAAAGGCCATACACGGCGTTGGCAGCCCTGGCAAGGAGCTATGGGTTCATTCTAAGAGCAGTAGGCAGCCAGTGGAGGGTTGCACGCAGACAGTGGCATCATTAGATTTCCATTTTTCAAAGCTTCTTCTGGCTGCTGCTGGGTGGAGAGGAGGAACGGCTAATTGCCTGGGGGACAAGCAGGGACAAGCAAATAACTAGAGGGGACACCGAGGGCTGCCGCTTGACGTGCCCTTCACAAGCTCCCGTGTTCTGCCTGCCTGCTTTTGACAAGGTCATTGCTATCTAGGAAGACTGGGCTGCGGTTGACCCTGAGGCCCCAGCTGAGCTACCTGTTGGTGTTGAAGGCGGGGAGGACGGGCTGCCCCGGCCTCTGATTAGATGTTGGCCTTAGCCACCATGCCCTGGGAGGGTCATGCAGCTCCAGCAAATGAAGACCCCGGCCCATCTCCTTCATGGAAACTCGATTAGTGGTGGTAGGGGACGTGGAGGGCTCCCCCAGCACTGCTGACAGGTTTTATCACCTGCTGAGTCGACTGTATCTGAAAATCGTTTTGCCCATTTAGGATGTGGGTTTGTCCAGAAGGATGGGACAGAGGAGGGTGCGGTGGGGAGAGAACCCACAACAGACCCTTGGAACAAGGCCTTGGGCGACTGTCAATCAATGGATATTTCATTATCGCCTCGGAGGAATCTGACGTTAAGCTCATCCTTCAAAGAGCTGTTCTCAACTCCATTAGACTGATGTCCCATTTCTATGACAAATATTTTGTAGTGCTCCCTTATTTTCCTGAAAGAAAATTTATCGGTGACAAATGCTACCTATGCACGTCATTTCCAAAAAAAATCAATACAGTGCTCTGACTGTAATCTGTAAGAGAAATAAAAGGAAAGCAATCTATAATAAAGAAAAATTTCAACGTGAACCCTCAAGCACATCCATCAAGGAGACACAATGGAGTCGTCAGATGCCTGCCCTAGACGCAGATTCCCCGGGAAGCGTGACAGCTACAAACGCAGACTGAGTGGGCCTGCGGCATCTGCAATTCAAATGCTTCAGGTGGCACTGCCATCGGTAGCGGGATTTTTGGCAATTAGGAGTGACTCTCGGAAAAGTTTTGCACTCAAGTGTAATATTCCTTCCGTTTACTTATCACTTAAATTCCTGGAAATTCGGGGTTTATTAAAACTGCAAAGAGTGGGTTTAGGGTCAAGGCTCAGACAACAACAAACACAAAACAATCCGCTCATATAATGTGATAGAAAACTTGGGGAACCAGGTGGAATGCAGGGCTGGTTAGGGGTCGTGAGGGTTCCCAGTGCAGAGCAGGGTATCAAAGGTCCCTGGTCCCTGCCCCCAGGAAGTCACCTTTAGCCGCCAAAAACGCCTTCACAGTTTTTAACCCCTAGAGGGCGGTGCGCTCCCTCGAGAACCACCAGGTTGGAAAAAAGTTTGCAAACCCGTGGCCTTTGGGCTGAGTCTATCCCGTAGGTGCGTTGCTTGGGGCCTGCCTGATGCTTTTCTTCATTTTTTAGAAAGTAGAACGAATAGTCCACATTTGAAAACTGGGTAATTGCACATAGAAATCTGTCTATTAGTGCACTTTTGACAAATCAGAAGATCTGGCAACTCGGCCTGTTCATTCATTATCCAACGGGTGCATCTGGCTGGGCTGGGGGAATCAGCCCCTGCCCCGGCTGGCACCCTCTGCGTTGGCTTCCCGGAGAGACAGGGCTCCTACAGGCACGGCAGAGAGCGGTTCCTCCTCGGCCTCCCAGGCACACACAAGGGAGCCCAGTTGCCCCTCCTTTGCTGAAATCTCTCGCCTCGACTCTGATCTCGCCCAGGACAGCAAGGATGGCATCTGAAAGGGCTCACAGTGTGTGCTGGGGCTGCCCTGCTGACCTGGCCCCCGGGTGGACTGGGGAGGCTTGGAGGGATGGGGCTGAAAAACTAAGTCCCCAGGGAATAAGATGGGTGGGGAGACGGTGCACCCACATCCTAGGCTTGTGTGGACATGTGGCACGAGGTCTTGGCACGGCAAATGCTCGGTAATGACATTTATTATTGATTATATTATTATATTCTCGAAGGCTTGTGTGCCACCCTTCCAAAGAGTTTGCTTGAATGACACGCTATTCCAAGGCTGTCCAACAGAACTTTCTGCAGTGATGGGAGTGTTCTCTGTCTGCACCATCCGGCCTGGCACCCGCGTGTGCCTACGGGCACCTGTACCGTGGCTAGTGCCACAGAGGAAGGGAATTTCATGTCTGATTTACTTCTGATTAAAGTTAAATAGCTCCTGGGGGCTACCATATGGGGCCAAACAGCTCTAGTCTAAGCCCTTCCAGAACGTTCCGGAGAGTCGCAGCTGGTGCCAGGGAGGGGACCGCAAAAGGTCACAGCCTGAGGACTCCCTCGGCACCTCTTGTGGCTGGACAGATAGGGTTTATGTGTTCACCCATCACAGATGTCCTGCCTCTCATTTTCGACTTCCAAGGTCATGTTAAGGGCGACCAAAGTTAGACACTGAGCAAAACCAGAGCCCGGGGATGATGGGCCGGGCAGCCACACTGCTCTGCGCTCAGGACCACAGCGGGTGGGGAAGGGTGGGCGGCTGGTTTTCCAAGAGTTTCTGCTCGCCTGCTGGGTTTGCTCCAAAGGCTCTGCAGCTTTGATGGAGGTCGCGGCCCTTCCTCGTGAGGACTAAATAAGGCGGTGTGTAAAACCCCAGCTGGTGTGGGCTGAATCGTGTCCCCAAAAATGTACGTTCAGGTTCTGGCCCTGGCAGTGGTGAATGCGGTTTTATTTGGAAATGGGGTCTTTGTAGTCGTTGTAATCAAGTTAAGATGAGGTCATCTTGGGCTAGGGTGGGCCCTCGTCCAGTTGACTGGTGTCTTTATAAGAGGAGCGAAATTTGGATGCAGACATGCAGAGGGGAGGGAGCCACGCGAGGATGGAGGCAGAGAGGGGAGAGATGCAGCCGTAAGTCAGAGAATACCCAGGGTCGCCGGTAAGCACCAGAAGCTAGAAGAGGCAAGGCAGGCCTTCTCTCCAAGAGCCGTCAGAACACGGCCCTGATGCCACCTGATTCTGGGCTCCAGGCCCCCGGTACTGTGAGAGTGCTGTGAGAGCCACCCGGTTTGCGGTCCTGTTAGCGCAGCCGCAGGAAATGAGCACACACCAGCCACCGGGCCGGGACGCACGGGCTGGGCACGGACAGAAGTCTTGCCCCATCGGCCTCACACGTTTTTGAAAAGCTGAGGAGTGTGACCACCTTCTTCCCCTTCCCCAGCGGCCCTCCCTCTCACAGCTGCAGGGAGCCTGTCCTCCCAAGTCTGTGGGCACTGGTCTCGTGGCCCTCGGGGTGTGGTTATCTCAAAGGCCTGGGCCACTCACACACACACGCTGCGTGCAACTCTGCTGCACGGATTGGGAAACCGAGGCCCAGAGGGGCCCAGATCCCAGCTAAGGTCACGAAGGAGTCAGAAGCAGAGCCTAATTCTCTGGACTCCGGGACCGGGTTTACTTGTTTTGGAATTGAAGGTCCTGTAGAAAGGGAGAGACTGTTAAATCAGCCTGAAGATGTATATGGGAGTGAGAAATACGTGCCTCTTAACGGTACCCTGGGCCAGCCCGGGCCCTGGGAGGGACCGCTCAACACCTACTGATGCCGACTTCCATGGTGGGGAAGGTGGGTTCCTGGGTGCTGGGGGAGGGACAGGGAAGGTCCCTTGCTGCTTGAGGCGGGTCCCCTTCATGGGGTGAATGAGGATGCTCTGTCACACCCACAGGCTGCAGAGGGGGCGAGGGGTGGAGAGGGGCAGCTGGATGGATGGAGGAAGGCAGCTGTGTGTGTGTGTGTGTGTGTGTGTGTGTGCACTTGAGGGGAGAGGAAGGGAGCAGGGAGCAAAACCAGGAGAAAGGCCAAGCCCAGAGAAGGCTGCCATTGTGCAGGCAGGACAGCTGCACCAGGGGCCCAGAGGAGGCGGCCCGGGGAGAATCTAAGGCCTTTCTTCTCTGTGTGTGGAAGGGCCGAGAAGCAAGCAGAGGAGCCGGGCTGCCGGGAGTGGGGGCAGGGAGAAGAGGAACAGAAGAGCAGAAAGGAGCACAGAAAAGGTGGGGGAGGCCAGGGGGCTGCCGGCTCTGGACGGAACAAAAGGTTCATCCGCTCAGGCTGCAAAGATTCGCTGAGCACCTACTACAGGCCGACCCTCCTCCGGGTACGCAGATGCTGGAGAGGACAGGCCAGAGTCCCCGTTTCCATGGAGCTGAAATGGTAGGAGCGAGACAGCTAATGAGATCAATGGCAGAGTACCGGTCTGGTCAGGGGTGGAAAGCGCCAGGGAGACGGACGAAGCAGGACCGAGGGCAGGGAGCATCGGGAGGGGCTGGGACAGAATTTAACCTGGGAGGTTGCACAACAAATACACATATGTGTGTTCAATGGTGACAAGGGCTTCGAAGGGAAATCAAGCAGGGTGAGGGGGTAAAGAGGGGAAGGGAACCCTCTTTTGGGAGGGATAGTCAGGGAAGGCTCCTCTGAGGAGGTGATATTTGAACAAAGATCTGAGGGAAGTGAGGGAGCAACCCGTGCAGATGTTACGGGGAAGATGTTTCCAGAAAAGGACAGAAGAAGTGCAAAGTGTCCTCGGTGGGAACGTGCCAGGTGCTATCAGTGTGACTGAGAAACAGGAAGGAGTGGAGTGACGAGGGGAGGACAGGAAGTGAGGCGGTCAAGGGGTGAGGGACAGGGGACCCTGACCTTGGGGGCCAGGGGAGGGCTGTGGGCAGAAGCGGGGCAGTCAGGGGGGAGGAAGCCGGAGGGGTCCAGGCGTGAGAGGATGGTGGTTTGGATAAGGGTGAAGGGAGCTCTGATGGGTGCAGATGGACCCGATGTGAAAGGAAGAAAAAAAATCAAGACGACACTAAGGTGTTGTTCTGATGACTGGCACGCTGGAGCCGTCCAGGGGAAGGTGGTGGGGGGCTCCTGGGGAGGGAGGGACAAGATCAGGAAGTCGTTTTGGACACGACAGGCTCCCGGGTTTGAAATGTGGGGAGACACCCCAGGGGCGGGGTAAAGAGGCAGCTGGATGCCGGTGCCTGGGGTGTGGCGTTCAGGGGTCCAGGGCACGAGGCTAACGGCGGATCAGAACGGCGGTGCAAAGAGGCCTGTGAGGACCTCTTCATAGAACAGCAGAGGACGGCGACCCGAGCACCTTCCTCCTGTCTCTGCAGTCCTGAAACCACTTCCGGGAGGAAACAGGTCACACACTCGTGCACACAGACTGACACACACACACGCACCTGCCTTTGCCCGCCAGCCGACATCTTTCGTCTGGGATGCCCAGATGCCCAGCACATGCCTTCCCGGCCTCCGCCAACGCCCGTGTGTCCTGCGACAGCAGTTGCCATGGTGCAGATTCCCCTTCCCTGTCTCCGAAGTGAGGGTGGCTGCCCCAGGTTGGGAGCCAAGCCGTGCAGGTCATCAGATGACCTCCCTCCACAGCTTCAGGTGAGGAGACGAGGGAAAATGACAGGTGCTTGGGGCCAAACCTGAAAACACCTCCAACCGGAAGCCCTGGCACCGCCCGGGCTTGTAACGAGGGGCGTGCCCCCTGTGCCCCAGTGCATCCAGAACACAAAGAGGGAGCGGGGGAGGGCGCACCCCCAATGCTCACATCCCTACAGAAGTCTGCGCCAGATGGCAGGGGCCGGGCGGGAGGGAGCCTCCGCACTGCCAGACTCAGATGGCCATGTGCAACGAGCGGGCATTACCCTAATGAGAGGAAAATGGGCCCGTCTGTCTAACTCACCAGAAAGGGCCAGAAAAGATGGTCTCCCCACCCCTCTCCCCAACAGCAGTGTGGTGGAAATCAGTGACTGCCACCTCGGTGAGTTTTTCCTCCTCATCCTTCCCAACAGCCCTCCGTTTCTATTTGGGGATCCAGGCGTTGGCAGGACAGTGACTGCACCTGCTGCTCCAGGAGCAGGTGATGTAGCCTAAGCTAACTGGCTCGTTCCATCCTCTCCCCACGGTGACTGGCTCAGGGATTCGGCATGTGACTCGAGCTCGTCCAGTCGTAAAGCATCTCACCACTCGGGCATGCTGGGGAAAGATACGCTGGCGATGAAGGAAGAGTCGTGCAGCACCTGGAAGTGTCAGCTGTCATCTTGAGACCCCTACGTTGAAATCGCGACACGGTTAAGCCACACGAGCTGCTTCTGCTTAAAGCTCACCTGCGTCTTTTCAGTTTGGGGAACAAAACATTCCATATCTTGTTGAAACCGCTTGGAGTTGGGGGTTTCTGTCATTTGGATCTGAAGACCATCTCCCGGCCATGGGTACCGTCACCAGGAAGCATCCCCTCCTGGCTCAGACAGAACTCACATGTCATCTCAGGGCTGAGGAGTGGGAGCCAGAGAAGAGCTGCTCAAGGGAAGGACGTGCCCATTTTCGGCTTGGCCAGAAGTCGCCAGGTTGCTGTCCAAAGTGGAGGTGCCAGTGTGCGTCCTCACCTCCAGTGGACACGGCTCCTGTCTTCCCACATCCTTTCCAACCTCCGGTGTGACAGAACCTCTAATGTTCGCTGTGGTAATGGGCGAGATGTGACAGTGCACTGCTGGCTTAATCCGCAGTTGCTGATTACCAGAGCGGCTGAGCACGTGCTGCCACGTTTTGATCCACGCGTACAACTCATTTCCACTGTCCGAGGTAACATCTTGTGACATTCATGGGAATGCTGGTCCGGGATGAGTTGCGTGATGATGTGCTACTTGTGCAAATCACCGTCCTCATCACTAAGATTTCTTAAGTGTTTACCACGTTTCCCTATTCCAACATATTCAACCCTCACAAACCCCTATGAGCTAAGTAACATTATTATCCTTAGCTGAGGTGACCAAGACATAGAAGTTAAACAACGTGTCCAAATTCACTCAACTAATAGGTGGTCGAGCCCTTACTCAAAACCAGCAGAGCCCTTGTTCTTAATTGTCTTGCAAAGAGCTGAGAGGCATCTAATTCCAAGAACATTATATACCTGACTTGTGGGTATATAAGTGAGTCCAGCCAGGGTAGCTGAAGTGTGCTAAAGGATGACGATGTACGTTCTGTAAAAACTGAGGATGCGATTTATCCTTTTAAGGGTATTTATATTTGAGATCTAAACCCCAGAGACTAGAGGAAGCCAACACATAGAAATATCCATGAACAAAGGGATATTTATCCTGCTTAAACTTAGCATCTCCCACTTCATCCTTTGTCAATCTCTGCTGCAAACATGGGGTAGCATAAAGCAAGATGACTGCACGATGAGATTGCAAATCTTGTAAAAGATGCAAGGTCTTGTGAAATTCGTTAAAGTGCTGCTGGAAGACAGCACGAAGCACATGTGACTCCACTGACAAAAACACAGTCTGGTCTGCAAGATACTTGAAGAAGAGAGCACCGGAAGCAATGATGAGGTAATAAGCACTTGACAGGGGAGGATTCTGATGTCAAAGGAATAACAGAGACCCTTGGGGAAACCGATCAAATCCTTAAATGGTTTTGCAAAAACAACCCCTTATGATTTTGCTGTGAAACTAAAGGTGAAGTAAAGGGTACCATTTGTGCTATCGTTTAAATTTGTTGGACGAATCACACCCTGCCCCAACTGACACTTCATCAATTGATTTGCTTAAATAATCAACTTATTAGTTACAATTATAATCTAACCTTCGTTAAATACGGTTAGATATAACATTAAATAAGGTTATTTTAAAAAATACCTAACTAAATATATTAAAAGCACGATTTATATGAACTGTTGGCCCACGACTGGTCTGCTACTTAAGGAACAGTTTTCCGGTTCTGGTCTTCCACAGTTCAGGTTGACTTCCTGTACTAAAAAGGGCATCACATACACGAACGGCTGAGAACTGTTACTGTGGTTGGGACTTGAATCTTCCATCAGCATGCATTTTCTTCTTCTCCCATAGTAAAAGAAGTTTTAGTTGGGCAAACTGCCACCCAAAATAAAGACTACATTCCCCAGGATCCTTTGTCGTCATGTGTGCTCATGTGACTTATTTCTCAACAATGGAAAATAAGGAGACGTAGAAATAGCTAAGTCTCTGATCGATTAGGAGCACCAAAATATATACAGCTAATATTAAGGGACCTAAACGGAGAAACAATAGCAATAAAACAATATTAGAGGACTTTAACACCTTCTTTCATCAATAGGTCATCCACACAGAAAATCAAAAAGGAAGCTTCAGCCTTAAACACCATGTAAGACTAACGGACTTAACAAATACATGCAGAACATTCCACCCCAAAGCAGCAGAATATACTTTCTTCTCAAGTGCATGTGTAGCATTCTCCAGGATATGCTAGGCCCTGAAACATCTTAGCAAATTTAAGAAAACTGAAATCATATCAAGCTTCTTTTCTGACCATGATGGTAGGAAATGAAATCAATTACAAGAAGAAAACTAGAAAATTCACAAATATGTGGAGACTAAACAACACAAACAACCAGTCAGTCAAAGAAATCAAAAGATAAATAAAAAAATACTCCGAGACAAACAAAAATGGAAACACAACATACCAAAACTTATGGGATGCAGTAAAAGCAGTCCTAAAAGGGAAATTCATAGCAATCAATACCTATATCAAGAAACAAGAAAAGTCTCAACCAAACTTTACATCTCAAGGAACTAGAAAAAGAACAAATGAAATGCAAAGTTAGTAGAAGGAAGGAAATAACAAAGACCAGGGCAGAAATAAATGAAAGAGACTAAAAAACAAAACAAAAGATGAATGAAACTAAGGGCTGGTTCTGGAAAAAGATGAACAATACAGACAAACTTTTAGTTAGAATCATCAGGAAAAAGAGGACTCAAAATGAAAGAGATGTTACAACTGATACCACCGAAACACAGAGGAATATATGGGACTACTATACATAATTATACACCTTTAAGTTTAACAATCTAGAAGAAATGTATAAGTTCCTAGAAAAATATAACCTACAGAGACTAAATCATAAAAAAAAAAAAATTGGAAATCAGAACAGACCAGTTACTAGCAAGGAGACTGAATCAATAATCAAAAACTTTTCAAAAAACAGAAATCCAGGACCAGATGGCTTCACTGGTGAATTCTACCAAACATTCAATAAAAAATTAATCTCAATCCTTCTAAAACCTTTCCACAAAATAAGAGGGAACACTTCCAAAAACATTTGATGAGGCTAGCATCATCCTGATACTAAAATCAGATGAGGATGCCACAATAAAATTATAGGCCAATATCTTGCATGAACATATAATATAAAAATCCTCCACAGAATACCAGCAAACCAAATTCAACAATACATTAAAAGGACCACACACCATGATCTAGTGGAATTTGTTCTAGAGATGTAAAGATGGTTCATTACCCACAAACCAATATGATATAGCACATTAACAAAATGAAGGATAAAAATCATACGATCATCTCTGTAGAAGCAGAAAAACCATTTGACAAAATTTAACACCTATTTATAATAAAAACACAATAAAGTGGGTATAGAGGGAATGCATGTCGACATAAGAAAGGCCATAGATAAGGCCATAGTTAATGTAATATTCAATAGTATAAGCTAAAAGCCTTTCCTTTAAGGTTAGGCACAAGACAAGGGTGCTCACTCTCGTCACTTTTATTCAGTGGAGTAATGATGAAAGTCCTAGCCAGAGTGATTAGGTAAGAAAAAGAAAGAAAAGGTATCCATATCAAAAAGGAATAAGTAAAACTGTCACTATCTGCAGATATGATATCATATATAGAAAATCCTAAAGACTCTTCCAAAAACCTGTTAGAGCCAATCGACAAATTCAATAAAGTTGTAGGATACAACTCAATGTGCAAAATTCCGCTGCATTTGTACAGACTAATAATGAACTATCAGGAGGAGAAATTAAGAAAATAATCCCATTTATAATCGCATAAAGAAAATACCTAAGAATAATTTTAACCAAGGAGGTGAAAGACCTGTATACTGAAAAGCAGACACTGATGAAAAATAAAAAAACTAAAAACAAATAAATATAAAGGTATTCTTTGCTCATGGATTGGACGAAGATTGTTAAAATGCCTGTTCTACCCAAAGCAATCTACAATCTACAGACTCAGTGCGATCTCTATCAAAATTCCAATGGCATTTTTTTATGGAAATTGAACAAACAATCCTCCAATTTGTGTGGAACCACAAAAGACCGTGGATAGCCACAGCGAAAGCAATGAAAACAAAAATAAATAGGTAGGACTTAAGCTAAAAAGCTTCTGTATTGCAACGGAAACCATCAACAAAAAATGAAAGGGCAACCTACCGAATGGGAGAAAGTTTTTGCAAATCATATATCTGAGAGAGGGTTAATAGCCAAAATGTAGAAAGAACACACACACCTCAACAGCAAAACAAGCAAAACCGACCAACCAGCCAACAAAATCCAGCGAGATTAAAAAGTGAGCAGAGGATCTGAATAGACAGTTTTCCAAAGACGTACAGATGGCCAACAGGTACGTGGAAAGGTGCTCAGCATCACTGATTTCAGGGAAATGCAAATCAAAACCACCAGGAGGTACCACTTCACACCTGTGAGAATGGCTGCTATCGAAAAGACGGGAAATAAGTGTGGGTGAGGACGTAGAGAAACGAGAGCCCTTGTTCACTGCTGGTGGGAATGTGGACTGGTTCGTCCACTATGAAAAACTGTACGGAGATTCCTCAAGAATTAAAAATAGAACTACCATAGGACCCAGCAATTTCACTTCTGGGTATTTATCTGAAGAAAGCAAAAAACACGAACTCAAAAAGCTATGTACACCCCGAGGCTCATTCCCACAGTTTTTACAAGATTCGCAAGGAACACGTGTCCATCGATGGACGACTGGAAGAAAACGAGATACACACACGCACGCACGCACGTGTACACACACACACAGAGGAATATTATTTAGCCATAAAAAAGGAAATCTTGCCATTTGCGACAACACGGATGGGACCAGAGGGCATAATGCTAAGTGAAACAAGTCAGACAGAAAAAGACAATTACCATGCGATTTCGCTTATATGTGGACTCTAAGAAAATCGAACTCAGTGATATAGAGAACAGACTGGTGTTTGCTAGAGGCGGGGTTGCGGGGTGCAAAATGGGGAAAGAGGGTCAGGAGGTACACATTTCCAGTTATAAAAGAAATAAGTCCTGGAGATGGAATGTATGGCCAGGTGACGACAGGTAATACTGTGTTGCGAAGAGAGCAGACCTTCAAATCGCTCATCATGGCACAGAAAAAGTTCTGTAACTATGCACGGCGATGAATGGAACTAGACTTATTATAATATCGTTTTGCAGTTTATACAAATATCAGTCGTTATGCTGTACATCTGCAGCTAAAATGTGCTACTATGTCAATGACAGCCCATTAAAAAAGAAAAAGAAAGTTGAGGCTCGGATCAGTTTGTGGCTTTGAGTGGGGCGAGTCCGCCAGGGTGGCATGGACTCTGCACCGAGAGAGTAGTGAACGGTTGCTACCCTGGGTCTCTCACGCAGCCAGACTTAAATCCACCTCGATCACTTGGCCTAGACATCCACGAGAAAGCAGGGTTTAACGTCTCTAAAATCAGCAAGGACAGCTATCCGAACGATGTCTGGGGGACTCGAAGTTATTATGTATTGCAACGTGAGTCATACAAATAAACTTAATGCGAGAGGGATTTTAAACTCATCATAGCTTTTTTTTGGTCATTTTCCTCAATGACCAGCATAATGAACATTACGTAGTGGCATCTTTACAACGGTTTCCCTTGAAGCAGCAACTTCCTGTAAAATTCAAATCTGAGCATCCTAGCTGCCAGGGCAAAGAGGGAAAGAATACAGGGTACGCAGCTCTCGTTATTTCATGGTAAGGAACACGTCAGTTCGTCAGAGCAAACGGGCACTTCAAGGTCTTGAGTTCTGAAAGGCGGGTTGGGATGGGGCTTCTTGCACAGAGGGGCAATCTGAATATAACGAATAAAATTCCCAGGGACAATTTTACAAAAAACTCAGCGTTCTGTGCATGGCAGCTTACATCTGACAGTACGACCCCGGTCTTCACTGAGGGTATGATAACGAAGCATAGTAGGATGGAAGCAGTTCCGTGGGGAAACAGCTTTTTGGCGATTTGAGTCAATTCAAGGATAAAGTCTGGGAAATCCGTCTGGAAGAATGCTTGTTCCTAAGAGACGGTCCCTTTCCTTGCAGCCGCTGTGTGATTCTGAAACGCTAGGCTTTGGCTCCCACCACGTGTCCCCAAGACATCGCAGGATCTGTGTTCCCTTCCAATTCGTCGGATGCGATTTCCAGATTCCCTCTGAATGCCCACAGCCTCTTTTCCATTCTGATCCTGCCACGAGCACCTCATCCTATGACCCTGGCTGTCACATGAGGGGGGTTCGTGAGAACACTCTTGGGGTCCTTGCCGCCCCTCTGGTGCCCAAAGTTAAAGGTTTCTGCACAGGCCTTTCAGCCAGAGGTCATGAGAAGGGTTTCTGAGCCACACTCAGCCCTCAGACATGTTTTGTTTGACCCACAGTTTACACTGAGTCTGGCCAACATTTTTCAAGTCTGCAGATTTCAGCAAAACACTCAGATTAGAAACAGCTGAACGCTGGCGACCCTGGACACAAACATCTATAATTGCAATACACCCTCACTAACGTCGACAACAGGTTCTGCCAAGGAAGTCACGTACGAGGAAACCAGCGTTACCGCAGGCTAATGGGGAGGAACAAGGATGAAGTTCCTATGGCAACCCATCAACCTTCCAATGCAATGTCGCTGAGTGAATGCCTGGACCCCGCAACCAGCTGCGTGGCGGCTCCTCGTCCACTCTGACCCACGCGGCTTTCTGCAGGGACCCAGGACCAACAGGGTTACGGATACAGGACCGAGGCCTTCCTGGGGCTCTCAGCACGACCCGCTTTCTGGGTCATCCTCCCAGAAGACACACCTCCCCAGCTTGCTCCCCACCCTGACGGGTTCTCGCAGCCCCACCGCGTATCTACGGGGACCCAGCTGAGGGAGGCGTCTGTCCTTCCCTCGTGCCACTCCCACCCAAACAAGCTCCTGACCACTGGGTCACAACTTCCTGGAGCTGCGACATCCCAGGTGTCACAGCTGATTTCACAGCTGCCCCCGCTCCTCAGCCAAGGTGAAGAGGCTTTATTCATTTTTAATGCGAGCAAACCCAATTAAATTGGGTTTGGGGGATTCTGCAGTGGTGGCAGAGGTAAGCGCCTCTGCCCCAGGCAGTGAGCCCCGGAGGTGACTCTTCAGAACCCACCAAAGTTCTTCTGGCAAGAGACAGGGAGCCCTGCTCACCCTCATCCAGCGTGTGACCTGGCGCTGAGGGAGGGAGCACGCGGGGTAATGCAGACCTCGGGGGTAGACAAACAGTCCGCCACCTCATCAGCTTCTGGGCCATTCTCTAGCGTGGCCACACAATCCCCACACACGCTCCTGGCCATTCTCCACACCAGTTTTATATCCCACCTCCCAGCCCAACATTCTTCTGGAACCTTCTCCCAAAACATCAGTCCCTGCCGGCTTTACCATAATTCACAGAGAAGGCAAACGCACGCACGGGCCCTGGCCTCTCTCTGTGGTATGCTTCATATTTTAAACAAACTCCCGTTTTTTAAAAACTCAAATTCCTTCGAAAAGGTCATTTTCTATCACTACGTTAGGCAGATCAACCTGTGTTCTTCTAGTGCCTCTCGACATAAACGCACAACTTTTAAATTAAAATGAAGTCACCGAGGGTGGCCCTGAGGACGGGGGCCACAATACTGGTCCGAGGTCAGGACACTCGGGCCACCTCTGGAGGCTGCCCCCCGCCCAGCACTTGGCCGCGGCCACCTGCTCCCCTCACCTGTCCGGTAGCCTGTGCTGTTGAGGTACGTGGCAAAGGTGCGGGCCTCGTGCTGCGCCTGCCAGGAGGGCGAGGAGCAGTTCTCGTTGTTGGTGTAGGTGTTGTGGTTGTGCACGTACTTCCCGGTGAGGATGGACGAGCGCGAGGGGCAGCACATGGGCGTGGTGACGAAGGCGTTGATGAAGTGCGCGCCGCCCTGCTCCATGATGCGCCGCGTCTTGTTCATCACCTGCATGGAACCTGCAACGGGAGCGGAGGTGAGACCCCGGCCAGCATCCTCAGGCCCCTGCTAGGGCGCGAAACAATTAGCGACCGGCACCCAGTGGCTCTCAAGAGGGCAGCTTCCCCATTCCCGGGGAGGGGTGCATCTGGACATCCCGGGGACGGGCGGGACTGCTGGCATTTGTGGGCAGCGGCCGTCACGGCCCTGTGAGATGGACCTGCACCATCGGGAGCCCCATTCCCACCGGGCGTTCATGGGGGGCTGGGGAAAACCTGTTTATAACTCATCTGAGCCTAGAATGGAACTGTTTTACAGATAAACAGAATGCTTATTTTTATTTTTTTGCAGCATAATCCTATATACAGTGGTATATATATTTAAAAGCAACCCCTGTGTAAATCGAGGGAAGAGGACACCGTTTTGTTTGGACCTTTCCCCAGAACTGTTTGCTCTGACTGTAACCCCGTCACGCCAGCCCCCTGGCCCACCTCCTCCCTGACCACCTCTCAGCCAAAATGCTCTACATCAGCCGCTAACCACGCTCCCCGCCTCTGTCCACACGGTCCTTCTAGCGCAGGACCCTCCTCCCCCCCAAACCTAACCCATCGGTTGAGCCGCGCCTCCCCGTTGCCCTCCGGGGTCCCTCTGGCTTCCGGTTCCCTTGCGCTCTCATTGCAGGTGCAGCCCGTGTTATTAGGACTTAATTATACACCGTCAGGTCTGGCAGCTTCACTCACGCCTGTTCTTGTTTCTCAGCAAGGGTAAGGGCTGTGGGAAGGGAGGGAAGCTAACGTGTGTGGAAACCCCACTGCGGGCAGGTGTGCACACTCACGCTGTGCCGAGGGCCCCACGAGGGCAAGGACAGCACCCTGCTCAGAGCAGCACCCCCGTGACACACAGCAGGTGCTCGACAAATGTGTGGCGAGTAGGCACGTCCCGCACACTGCGGCTGGGACCCAGACACTTAAGTAGCTTAACGGAAATATTCAGTGAAAATTCTTTTCTCTTCCTTTATGGCCGTCCTCAGTTCTTTCCATGTTCCCTGTGACTCCTAGGGTCTGTGATGGATTGGCCACCCCTCAGGTGTGTCCATGCCCGAAGCCCCAGGATCTGTAAATGTGACCTAATTTGGAGAAAGCGTCTTTGCAGATGGACTTAAGGGTCTTGAGGGGAGATGATTCTGGATTACGAGGGTGGGCCCTAAAACCAGTGACGAGTGTTCTTATAAGAGACAAGGAAGCAGCTCACAGACCCAGAGGGCAAGGCCAGGTGAAGACGAAGGCAGAGCCTGGAGGGATGCACCTCAGGCCACTGGAGCCCCAGGGAGCTGGAAGAGCAGGGAACGATTCCCCCCTACAGCCTTCGGGGGGACCACAGCCCTGCTGACACCGTGATTTCAAACTTCTGTGTCTGGAAGAGTGGGAGAGTCAATTTCTATGGTTTTAAGCCCCTCAGTTTGCGGCAATTTGTGAGGACAGACAGAAAACCCACATCGTGTCTACCAGGCACGTGAGGCTCTTGCTGGGGAGCCGTTGACCCCAACCACCGGGAACCCCTTAAAAACCTTAAAACGGCTAATCAGACCCCACGCAGCGCGCTGCCCCGAAAGGCTGAGAATGACAAGGAGCTTTATGTAGTTTTTTGGCCCATCTTTTTGCCAGAGGCGGACGGAAACAGAGCGACAGCTTCCCTGAGGCGAAACCAGGTCGTATCCCTTCACTGCTCAAAACCAGCGGAATCGCCTCCCATGCACTTAGAAGGAAACCTGAATTCCTTCCCGCGGCCTGAAAGGCTCTTCGAGACCTTCTCTCCCGGGAACCCACTGCCACGTTTCTCCGACCTCGCCTCTTTTCTCCCCCTTGCTCGGCCGGCTGCACTGGCCTCCTCGTCGTTTGTCAAATGTTCCAGGACTTTTGTCCCTGCTCCTGCTGCCCCCTGCGACTCTCTGAGACTTCACTATGGCCGGCTCGTCCCATTCTTCAGCTCTCGGCTTGGAGGTCACCTCCTCAGCAAGGCCTGGCCGTCCTCCCGCCCGAAGAAGCCCCCACCTGTGTGTTTCTTAGCGTTCATCTCCTTCTGAAATGGCCTATCTTCACTGGTTTGCTTGTTTCTGGTCTGCCTCTCCTTCTGGGTGATCCAGGGTGCTGGCTCCCCCCCTCCAGCCCCAGGAAGAGACAACCGGTGCTCCCTAAAAACGTACCGAGTGGCTGAGACACACAACAGAGGAGAGCCTGCCCTTGCAAGCCCCGCACCGACGTGGTTTTACAAGGGATGCCCTGGAACCAGGTGCGTTTCCGGAGCTTCTGGGCCAAGGCGGCCCCCGCTGGGGGGAGGAGGGACCTGGCTTTGTGTCTGGACAGGACTCGTCAGGCCCTGAAGCCGCGTGGACCTCTGTGTCAGTCACACGTCCTCCCGAGAAGTCCTCAAGGGTCCCAGCTGTAACCGGGGGGCAATTACAGGCTTCCCGCTAGGTGTGCGAAGGCTCTCTCTGGAGGGGATGGAAGAGGCTGGCTTTTCGAGGTCTCCTTCAGCCGGTGCTAACTTGCCAGGACCTGATGGAGTGTGGCACCGTTTGGGGTCCATGGGGCCTCGCCAACCTGTGGTTGCTCCTGGGGACCTGGCCCCTCGGGATCCCAAGCAGCCTTCTGCTGGCCAACCAGCTCCTTCCACCCTGATATTTTTTTACTACAAATTGAGATTCAAGGTCATGCCCTTGAGGCCCCAGGCGTGAACACTGGCCACATTCCTACCTCATGGCCTTTGCCTTAGTGATGCCCTCTGCCTGGGGTGCTCCCTCCCGGTCTCCCTCAGGTTCCTGACCAAATGTCAGACGCCTCAGACAGGCCTCCCTGGCCCCATATGGAACCTCCATCTCTCCTATCAGCCCTCCCCACTCCCTTCCCTGCTTTCCTTTCCCCCAAGGCAGTTACTGCCCTCAGACACCAAAGTCACTTCTAGTTCACTTGTCTACACGTTGCCTGTCGCTCCCATTGGAACAGCTCCACGGGAGCAGGGATTTAGGCCGACTTTGTTCACTGTCACATTCCCAAGTCTAGAACGGTGCCTGGCACATAGTGGGGTCTCAACAAATATCTGCTAGGAGAACCCCAAAGTAACCTTACTCCTTGGGTTTCCACATCACTCAGGAGCCCATGTCGGTTGGTTCTATAGACGTGTGTTTTGCGCAGTGGGTTTTTAAAAATTTGACTTTAAAAAGCACCGAAAAGACCACGTGCTCTCTCGTCGGCTGCACTCCCCAGCACTCGCTAGCCTTACACCAACTCTGAGCACCCACGTCGCCTGTCTGGAACCCGAAGGCCTTGGTTTTGCAAATCCTAATGTAACTTAATTGTCGAGACGGCTCTCACTTGTCCCTGGGGGGGAGGGCAGTGTTATTCACCAGCCATCATCATCATCAACGACTGTCATCACTGCAGGTTGGTTGTGTGGCCTGGGCTAGGCACATGACACGTATCGGTTTAATCGCCCCACCAGGGCGTTTAACACAAGGGAACCGAGTGCTGAGACTTAAAGGACAGATCAAGGCCACAGAATAGGTGGGACACGAGGCCTTGAACCCAGGCTTGTCCAACGTTCAGGAAACACTCAGTTTAGGCCACGTGGGAGGAGGTGAGGTTGTACCGAGGAAGGGCGGAGAGGTCCCCGTGCACTTGCTCAACTCTTGGCTTCGACGAGGCGGGGCCGTATGTGTAGCTGCTGCCCCGGTCATCTCAGAGGTGACTTTAGCTGGCACGCCAGCGATGACGGCAGCACAGGGTCACATGACCAGGGACACCAGTGGTGGGAAAGCGATCCCTGTTCACTCCTGATAAATTCCAAGAGAAAGTCCTGGGTCGGTGCTGCCGCGTCCCTAACACCTAGACATCTCTTACTTCAGCAGGGCGAGGCCTGGGCACCAGCCTGAAGCTCTCGGTGGGCGGCGGTATCAGCTCACCTCTGACCGGATGGGTTATTTTGCTGCCATTTAGGGCAAGCGATGCTACCTTCTCTCATGTAGAGTAGCGGGATCTAGTTCTTTTTGAAAAACGATTGCAGCTGTTTTGGAAAAAGGTAAAATAGTAGCACGGGTGGCAGAAAGTACGGTGAAAACTGTGGCAAGGTGAGGGGATGGCTGGCGTCTGGCACAGACTGGCGTGGTGCAACCCAGGACTGTCTACCCAGTGATGTTCCTTCGCTGTCTAAAGACACCTGGGGCACCACAGACCCACAACTGAGCCCCGGACGTCACCTGGGCGCTCATGGCTCCTGCCTAGCCGTCCTCCAGTTACAAAGGCAATAGTCTCAGTGGCCTCCTGGCCCCATCGTTCCGTTCCCACTGCAATCCACCAGCAAGGCCTGCTGCTCCTTCTTCAAAGTGCAGCCGCAATCAGAGCCTTGTCACCTCCTCCCTGGGCGGGCAGCCTCCTCTCTCCTCTGAATTACTGGACTCTGACCGCTTACTCCCTGTGGAGCAGCCAGAGTGCCTCCCGCACCGTCCACGGCTCCCACTGGCTCGAGGACGAAGTCCGGGTGGTCATCGCAGGCCCTGCGGCGTCCGGTCCCCATTCCCCGCCCACTCTGCAGCCACGGGCCTCGTCCCTGTCCCTGTCGCCCGGCCGCCCCTCCTACTGGGAATGCCTTTACCCCAGTACCCCCACGGCCTATGACCTCACCCCCTTCCTGTTTCTTCTCGTAAGTTCTCTCTGAGGTCTTCCCTGCCCATCACACCCACAATTTAACTCCTCCGCCCAGGTATTTCATATCCGATTCCCTGTTTTCCATTTCCTCTCTTCGCACCTAACGTGCTATGTGCCTTTACAGTTATCTCGCTTGCCGTGCCCCTGCAGTCCCAGGTGTCAGCACCACGAGGGCTGTGATTTCTGACGGTGCCTCACAGCCTTAAGACCTGAAATAGTAGGTGCCTGGCACATAGTAGGTGCTCAGTAAATGTTTCTTGAAGGACTGAAGCTAGGGCCGTCCGGGCAGAATCGACCCTTTGCCTGCTCTTCACAGACAATGAAGCGAAAGGAGGAAGGCTCCGGTGATGAGATGTCAGCCTCTTGGTCTCTAGGGACTGCAGAGAGGACAAAGCCGGCCTAGCCTGTCAGGCCCTTCTGGAAAGCAGGGAGACTGCCACCTGCTGAATAATTCACCTGCAGTCAGCAGCCCCAAATGCTGTGTTGGCAAAAAGCAAGCAGCCTGCAGAAGCATTTCTTACATTTAATGGACTCAAAACCGGGGTCTCCAAGTGCTTAAGTCTCCATCCTACTAATTCCAGAGGAGCTGAGCGATTGGCTGCTCTTGACCAGCGTTCCCCGCGCGCGCCTGCCCGGTACACTCACCCCTGCCCAAACAAGCCAGCTGAAGGACAGCCGTGTCACTCTGCTATGAAAGTGCAATTGAACGATGCCTTGAAATGACAGTGGCATCTGTGCGCAAGCAGCATGACACGTTAAGCCTCCCCTTGGGGACAGGAACCTGCTTTATGAAAACTGCCACAGCGACGAGGCACTGTAAAGTCACATCTGGAACGCAAAAACATATGATCTAATCTCCCTGCCCAGCACAGCCCTAATGCAGACGGATGGCTCTGAGGGGAGGGGAAGAACCTGGAAGACGCGGCCACGTGGACATAAACAGGCCCGTTTTCAATATTTTAAACCGAGCCAGGCCAGCCAACCAAAACTTACTGTGTCCAACACAAACCTGGGGACGCAGAGACAAAAACAGACCCGGTTTCTTTCCGTGATCAAACCTTCCTACCTTGCTGGGCCAGGGGTGAGGTCACCCTGACACCTCTCTGCGGCTCTCATGGGCCAGGGAGGCCCCACCACCCTGACGATGGTGCTTAAATGTTGGTGCCCGAACCACTCGCCAGGAACCTGGCTTTCACCCCATGACACACATCTGCCCACCCACGTCGTGACTGCTTTTTTTGGGGCCTCTTAATGCACCACTTATGCTATTATTTACTTGATTTGATATTCTGCTTTAAAGTGGTTTTAAAAAACTTGCATTTCAATCCAAGTAATTATGCGAAATTCTGGATTTGATGTGCTAATGATGTATTTTTTCCCCCCTGTATATTGAAATAAGTTTGTAAGGAGTAAAATCAGTGTCTGTTGACCCGTCTCATGAGCTGACCCCGTGCATCGCCTGTATCACTGCGTGAGGCATTCTGGGAGACGCTGCGATAATTTGCTCTTCTGAAGGTCCGGGTCAGAGCAACTGCTACCTGTGGGGACCTAGCAGGTGCTGGGGCCTTTCAAGATTCGAAACGTGACCTAGTTTTTGCCATTCCTGGGGCTTAGGTGGCTCATGTCCACGTTCTGCCCTAGAGGCCTGTGACAGCTGAGAGCAGATGCACCGTGTATCCTCCCCCCAGTCAAACTCCTATGGCCCCAGGGAGCACTGGTTTTGATAGGCAGCCCATGAGACGATGCCTTAGACGTTTGTAGGTAAATAGAGTCTGGGATGTTGGGCTCTCCTTGGGAAAGTCCTGGGAGGTGGGACACAAGGTTAAAAATAAAACCCAGAGTCTCGACTTAAATCTGTGTCTCTAACCGGTATCATCTCTCACCCGGACTACTGCAGAATTATAACTGAGAAAAATAAATGCAAAGCCTTTAGCTCAATGCTTGGCATACGGGAATCACGCAATTCGTGCTCGCTTTTAAACATTTTAATTATTGTAGCTCCCAATTATACAGCAGTGCAGAAGTCACAAGCCACGTGCCTCTGCAAGAACCTAGTCTGCATGTGTGTTTAACTGAGGTCTGCTCAAAAGCGTGTAAAAATGTGAATTAATTGCTAACTTTGTGCTTTTAATTGGGAGATTACATATCAATCCAGCTTTCAGGCTGTGCTTGAAAAATATGAAGACCTGGCTTTGATGACCCATAGGGAGAGAAGCCAGGGCCGGCTGCAGAAGGCCCCATCTGGCTGGTTTCCTTGGTCCCCATCATGCCCGCGTCCGTCTTTTGCAGCACCTGTCAGGCCCTGTCGGCGCTGAGTTTGCAACCCTTAGCTGATGCTATTCCAGCTGAAGGGACCAGCTAAGCAAACCTGCAAAGTAGTAAGTGCTTCCTGTGGCCCAGGGACCCACAAAGAGCAGGCTTTAAGTGGAGGAAGAGAGGCTGTGAGTCTGCTGGGTAAAGGCTGGAACGGAGCCCCGACCTGGAGGGCCCTGAGCTAGGGCCGCAGCTGGGAAAGCACCCATGTCCGCACTGTCTTCCAGCGAATGGAGTCCACCCACCAGGCTGGAATTCACATGGGCAGCCCTGATCTGGTCCCGGAGTGTCCCTGGAATGCCTGATAGGTCACTGGATCAGACTGTGAGCTGCCCCTCCATGGGGACACCCACTTAACCACCATCAGACCCCAAATGCCCCCAGAATAGCTCTGTCCCTATCACAGGGTGAGACAAAGGCCTGGAGGACAAACCAGAGGCCACATCTGGGCAAAGGGGACTCTGCTGTTTTCCAAACTTGGGCTGGAAAGTGCTCACTGTTGTCTCTTGGCAAAAAAACAAAACAAAACAACAAAAACAAAACTCAATCCAGAGTGACACTGGATCCCAGGACCTGTTTCTCAGACCAGGTTTCCTCGCGATGGTGGCACAGGCGAAGCCATGCCCATCCTTGGATATTGCAAAACAAAGTCAAACGTAATTCCTGTTTTTAGTTAGAAAAAGCCAAGGCTGGAAATTGGTTCCTGAACCCGAAATCAATTAAGCAGATGTCGACGAGGCAGTAGAGGAATTTCATTAATGAACACTGGATTGTCAGGGAGATCACGAAGTTCATTTCTCCTCCTCTGCCTTCTGCCGGCTCTGGCTGCAGAAGCTTCTGGTCGGGTCACGCTCCGTGGAGGGGAGTGGGCAGAGGGGCTCTGGGGAAGGGCTGGTCGCTCGTATCATCAATGGCACCAGCGACCACAGGTCATTTCCTCTCTGAGAAGCTCCACCCAGACATGTTCCTTTCACTTGCAATTCTCCAACGCCCTGCCCTTGGCAGCAGCTCTTCACTCAGCCACGAGGGATCTCCAGGGTGTTTTGCCCATTTTCCAGGCACCTAGCTCCTGGCCTGGTGGGTGCTGTTTGCAAAGCAGCTAGACGTCTGTGCTGAGCCCGAAAACTCATTCCTCCTCCCCCAGCCTCTTCATCTCTGTAAACGGCACCACCATCTGCCCAGCAACGCAGCCAAAAACCTAGGAGTCATCCTTGATCCTCCCTCCCTCCCCTCTTACTTGCAATCCATCAACAAGCCCTGCCGGCCCGACCTTCAGAAGGGAACCTGCTCCATCCACCCCTCTCCCTCTGCGCGCCCCCATCACCTCCCACCCGGTGTCCCTGATTCCGCTCTCGTCCCTGGGCCACCCCCTCTCCCCTGCAGCCACGGTGAGCCACTGAAGCGTGGATCATGGGCATCGGACCCGCTCAGAACATCTCCGTGACTTTCCGTTGGCCTTCCCCATCTCCTCTCTGCCCTCGCCCCCAGCGTTCTCCCGCTCACTCCCCGGGCCCTGCTGGCTGTCCTTCCTGCCACATGGCTCTTGCACTTGTCCTTCTGTCTGTGATGCTCCTCCCCTATGTGAATGCCTCCTTCTCACGGTGTGGGGCTTGTCACCCAACCACCTGCCCCTGCTGGCGGTGATGCCCTTCACTGCGTCCCCTGCTCTTCTTCTCTGGTGTGGCCGAGACCCTGGGTTACCCACCAATATCTGTTTCCCCTTCTTACTTTTAATCTTCAATGCGCTTAGCTAGGAAACTACATTTCCCAGACTTTCTTGTAGCTACACGTGGGAGTGGTCCTTCCTGGCCTTCCAGGGAGCTGACCTGGACATGCTGCATCCACAAGTGTCTACCCTCTGGCTTTAGGCTGGGTTTGGTCAGTGGGGGGGCCCTGAGGGGACATCACCAAAAGAGGAGACTGAGGTTGGGGTGTGGATCCCTCCATCTCCTTCCCGGTGGGGTCAACAGAGAGTGACAGCTTCCGATGGGTGGCCCTTTGTATCTCTAGCTTCCAGGAACCCTTCGCGATCTTCATCCCCATGGTCTTGGGGTGGGGACGACCCCACTGCTACTAACTAACCCTGGGTTAGTTCGTGGTTTCCCCACATTTGCTCATGCCTTATAGCAAAAGAAGTTAAAGCCTCCGCGAATAACCCAAATCTGAGTGGGAAGCCAAAGTCTATGTATAGCTGAAGCCACTGCTATTTTACATTTCCCTTTACGTGCAGCCACACTTCATCCAGATACACGGAGCTTCCAGAATTTAAGGGATCTCCCAAGTGCTGTCAAATTGGAAAAAAAAAATAAAATAAAATCTTGCAGGAATGTGCTTGGCAAGTCGAACACCAGGGTGGGTCGGAGGGAGCCTGCTCTTCCTGAGACGACCTGCGCCGCTTGTTTTCCTAACCCCAGGGAGCAGCGGCAGGGACGTCAGGCGCTGCTGTCTCAGAGGGGCTGAGGTGGAAGGTACCGCTGATTTGGTGTCCAGGACCTGGGCACACGGTCCGGCCGTGTGGCCCCTGCGGAGACCTAAGCCTGCAGTTTAGAACTGATTTCTGGATATCAGTCTGCAGCTCAGGGTGTGGTTTCCTCGTGTTCTCACAGATGGAGAGTGGAAAACAAGTGCTCGGCCAGAACCCCTCCCAGGCCTTTCCTCAACAGCCTGACTTCCCGCACAAGCAGCCCCTCCAAGCTGAGGATCCCAGACCCCTCTGGGGATCTGGTGAGGGTCTCAGACGCACAAACAGGCACACGATCTGCGTGCAATTCCTACCCTCCCCCACTCGGGGCCCACCCAGGCCTGGGCCTCGCCCCTGCACTTCTGACTCCGAAGGCTGGCTGCCCTGGACAAGCTCCTCTAGGTGGTTCGCAGGCATCTGCCACGGAGGAGTCCAGAACTGAGCCCCTCACCCTAGCATTCCCCCCTCTGTAAACAGAAAATCCCTCCTCGTAGCTGGTTAGGCCAAGATCTTGGCGTCGTTCTTGGTTTCTCTCTCCCACTCCACATCAGACCCATCAGCGTCTCCAGAAATGTGTGGCATCTGACTGTTTTTCCCACTTTGGTCCGAGCCTCCATCATCCCCTTCCCAGACTCCTCTCTGGGGTCCCTGCTCGCATGGCAGCCCTTCAGTCTCCATGTCACAGCCAGAGGGGTCACATTCACGCGTAAGTCAGATGACGCTCTTCCTCTGCTCGATGTCCTCTCCTGGTGTCCACGTCACTCAGAAAGCCAAAGTCCTCTTCCTGGTTCCAAGGCCCTCGTGACCCACCCCATTACCTCTCAGACCTCACCTCCTCCTGCCCCTTTGTTCACCCTGCTCTGCCACTCTGGCCTCTGGACTGCTCGGTGAGCCTGCCAGGACCGCGTCTGCCCCAGGGACTTTGCACTCACGGTTCCCTCTACCTGGAATGCTCTTCGCAGAGGAATCCCCTTGACTGGCTCCCTTACCTTCTTTGCCTTCTCGGTGAGGCTGCGCCCTACATACACTCCCAGCTCTCCCTTTCCCCACCCCTCTCCTTGCTGACTTCCCCTCCTTGCTTTATTCTCCGAATCACGGTCCTCTGTCTTATGCACTACATACCTCACACAGCTTTTTTTTTTTTTTATTAACTCAGAATAGAAAGCAAACTCCATAAGAACAGAGATTTTGCCTGTTCTGTTTGCTGCTGGGTCCCCTTTGGCACATTGCAGGTGCTCAATAAATACCTGGTGAATGAATGAATCCGGTCCACCCCCTGGGCACCCTGCTTCGGAGAGAGCCTGTGACGGTGCCCTGGCACCTCCTGGACTTGACTGCACACCAGCCATCTACCTTCTTAGCTCTTGCCTTGTCCTTTAGGGGATCACCCCCACCCCACTCTCTTAGTCTCCATGGTTCAGGGGCGGTTGGCCCCATCCCTGGCTCTAGGAATGTCCATGAGACCCAGGCCAGCCAGTCACAGTGCTCCATCCCCTTGAATGGTTCATGGTCGACCAGATGCCACAGAGAGTGCCAGGTCAGTCTGGGGGCTTTTATTGGCACTCGCAGGGGAGAGAAACTCCTTCTGTAAGGGTGGAGCATCACTGTAGTCAGGAGACGCCAGGGATGGGTTTGGAAGGCTGGGCTGAGAGCGAAACCTGCGTGGAGGAAAGCTGAGGCCATGGAGATGGAGTGACAGATGGCATCCAGTTGTGGGTCCAACCACAACTGAAGCGTGACATTTACTTGCACTTTTTATTTACGCGAGTCAAATAAACTCCTCCTTTCGGTTTGCTCAGAGCGGTCAGGGAACATTCCCAGGGCCAGGCGGCCCGTGGCAGAGTGAGGATCTGAACTCGGCTGTCTTGTCAAGAAAGCTCTTCCCTTTTCCAGCCTGCATCCTGCCGGCAAGGTCAAGGAGAAAGTCTCGGGAGGTGCCACCTGACCTTCAACACCTCTCTCCAAACTCCCACTGCCCTTTATGACAAAGACACGCCGGCCTCCCGGGAGGCAGCGTCTCGCTGAGATGTAAAGACCCCGCTGTTCTCGTCAGACCTGGTTTGGCAGTGACCTTTACCGAAGGCAACGGATACTAGTTTTTGCCTTTACAGTCCTAATTTAGAGCTTCCTTTAAAAATAATATTTCAGCTTCAAAAAGTGAGTCCAGTGAAAGAAAATTTCAACTAATGCAGCAGACAGCACTGGGAGGTTGCAAATATCCTGGCTCGTTTTGGTGTCTGGGAGCCTGTCCGAGGCTCACCAAGGGTTTGTCGAGATTGAATTAAGCCAGCAGACCTGGCAGAGCCTACTGACTGCAGGACACATGCAAACGAGACCTGGGCCTCCATGTGCTTCTCCCTCATCTGCTTGGTGAAGACGGCCAGGCAAGACCCCGCTGGTCGCCGAGGGCCATCCAGACCCAGGGATCTGCCCAATGGCCTTGAAAACGTATTCATAAGCGAGGCCACTTAATGACCCATATGCCCTGGGACCAGTTCCCTTGGGCGCTTGACATTTCTGAGTGACAACTCAGGGAGCTGTGTCAAATGCGCGTATGGAAAGGGAAAACACACATACAGTCCCCCTGCCCTTGCGATTAGGAAACAGGACCACAGGACCCCGCTCTGTGCTGTGTCCCACACCCATTCTCTCAACCAGGCCCTAATTAGGATGGACGGCCGTTCTCCACCCCGGGACTGGAAGAAAGCCTGAATGATCTTAGCTGAGAAGTCTCCAGCCCCAAGCACTGTCGCAACTGCCGCACGGATGAGCAGAAAATAGCAGATGATAAATTTTTTAGGACCACCCTCTGTGTGCCAGTTGTCGCAGACTGTGAGATAATGTGCTGGCCTTTTTGGGAATATGCATTATTGATCTGGGTCTGTCTCGTGGTTTATAAAAAGCTCACCCCCCTCACCCCCCCCTCCGCCCACTGCCACCCTCTCATCCCTCACATCTGAAAAGAGGGCAGCCTCCCCCAAAAGCCAGTTCTGCCGTCGCATGGGCCGGCTGGTGAGCAGAAGGCTGGTGGTGAGCTATGCAAGTCAGGGCTGTGGGTGGGGGGTGGCAGAAGCGAGCATGAGGGCTCTAAACCCACCACCTACCCTATCTGCTTCCTAGAATTTATCTTTCAGAAACGCTTGCTTGGGTGTGCAAATATGCACGTGTGAAGACATTTCCACCAACGTGAAAACTAACAAACACACTCACAGTCTAGAAAGGACTCAACAGCTATCCCAGGAGACCGGCTGAGTAGAGCAGAGCAGCGGTTAAGACCATGGGCTCTGAGTTCGAGCCGCGGTTAGCCGTGTTAGGCTGTGTGGCTCTGGACGAGTCACTTCATCTCTCTGTGCCGCAGTCTCTCCAGCTATAAAACGAAGAGGACGCGTCTCTGTGCTGTGAGTAAGCCAGGATTTTCTTGGCTCTTCTCTCCTGTCTTCGTCACACCCACAGCTCCTTCCCCTCTATTTGCATACCCGTTGGTTTGAGAGTCACAGATGCAAACTTACCATCACGTTGCTGCAGCAAAAATGTGCTGCTCCTGAGAATGGGAGCTCACTCACTCCCTCACCTTGGTCCAGGCTCCAAATCTGGGAGTCACCCCGGCTGTTCCCCTTTTCCTTAACTGCCCCCTCCAACCCATCCCTCATGGTCTCAGCCCTTCTGTTTTCCCCTGGTCCCAGCTTCCATCGTCACCTGCGCAGCTGCTGCGCTGGTCTCTTAACGGGTGTCCCTGTCCCTGCTCTTGCTCTCTGCAATCTAATTTCAGCATAACAGTCAGAAGGATGCTGCTGGAACCTAAGGCAGGTCACAGTCCTGCCTGCTCAGGCCCCCGACCCATGTCCACCTCACTAAGAAAACCGCTCAAAACCCACGCATGGCCACAAGGCCCCACACGACCTGACCCCAGTCAGCTCCTGGTCCCGTCTCTGTTTACACCCCAGCTCTGTCCACCCCCCCTCACAGGCATTCTTTCGGTCCCAACCCACCGAGCTCATTTCTAACTCAGTCTCTTTGCCTTTTCTGATCCACCTAGAATGGTCCTGCCCCAGTCCTCCAGTTCCCAGCACAGTGCCCCGCAGAGACGGGAGGCTTAATGAAAATCTGCTGCATGCATGAATGAAGGCCCGGGGTGTCCAGAATTCCCAGACATGACTACGACCAAAATAGCTCAAGGGGCCCCACAAGGCAAGACCAAAGCGCCCTCAGGTCCAGGTGCTGCCTGCGAGTGCTCTTTGCAGAATTCTGCCAGGAATGAAACTCCTGCCCCTATGACCGAGGTCTGCAGCCTCCCCGTGGTTATCAAACACGGCTTGTGCTAAACGGTGCCAGGGAGACAGGTATCAAGGGTACAAAAGCTCTGGGCTCTGATGGCTTTGGCTGCAAATTCTTTTTGCACTGATACGGTCCCTGAGAAAAATCTATACCTGTGATCATTACTACAAATCATTAGAAGGAATGACTTAGATTTATATCAATCCCCTTTTCTGTTAAAGACTGATTCATGTTTTTCGTAATGGATCCAAAAGGGGTGCAGATTTGCAGTTTTCCACAATTTACACTGGGTTGCAAAGGCTTATCCGGTGACCCTTTAAATGTATTGCTACCGATGATACTCCACTGTCCTTTGACAGTGGGCAGAGGCTAAAGGCCAACCGGTCCCCCGGTCAACTACCGGCACCCCTTACAACCAGGAGAGCCTCCAAAGTCTGGCTCCACCCCCTCTCCCCAGTCTCGTTTCCTACACACTTTCCCAGGCTCCGGCCACATCCATCGCTTTGGTCTTGCCTCAGGGCCTTTGCACATGCTGCTCTCCCTGCTTGGAAGGAAGGCTTTCCCCCACATCTTCACAATACGTGAGGGTACTGACGATGAGAAGAGAAATCTAAGTCACAGGAGAAGAAAAATGCACCAGGCCCCTGTGCCAGCCAGAAGGGTGGCCATAAGCCACGAATGACTACTGGGCATCTGACAGGCGGCTAGTCCCAACTGGCAAGTGCTCTAGGTGTAAATGTGACAGATTCTGTAAACAACATCAAACATGCAAACACCTAATGAATCGTTTTATATTGGTTACATTTTGAGAGAATAATTTGGATACACTGGGTGAGATAACGGATATTATTAAAATTACTCTCACCGGTTTCTCTTTACTTTTTTAAAAATGTAGCAACCACAAAATTTTAAATTCTGTGTGTCATTTGCGTTTGTGGCTGGCGGTATAATTCCATAGGGCAGAGCGGGTGTTGGGTTTAAGGTGGAGAAATGGACCCCTTAAAATCAGTACATTCAAGGGGAAGAAGACGCAAGGTGAGGAGAAAGGAGGTTTACACTGAGACTGAGCCCCAAAGGGGAGCTGGAAATGTGAGTGGAGTCTGAGCCAGGAGAGCAGAAGGTTCAAGGGAGACTGACTCTGGAGGCCTCACTCTTGGAGGCCACATCTATGGGGTCTTGCTTCGTGCAAATGAAGACACTCACCGCTTAGGGTCGGGGGAGGGGCCCATGGTCTTGCTCAGAGAGCACGAAGAGTCAGGATGCTTTACACACAGTGAACCACGGATGTGGCCCAGGGGTGGCTTGTGTGGGTGATAAAAGGAAGGCAAGGAGGCCGCAGTCCCTTGGACACAGCATCCAGGAGGCCTTGTCGTGCCTGCCATCGGTGTAAATGAACCAAACCTTGGCAAGAGCCCATCTCACCTGCTCTACTTGGGGCACACAGTGATGTGAGGGGAGGAAGCTCAGGACCACAGGCACCTCCTGAGGCACCATCTTTGTGAACCGGGTCACGATACTGCCCACAGGGATGGCTTCCTGCTCCTGGATGTCCCAAGGAACGCGGAGATTGGTGGAGCAGGGGTCCGCACGTGGATGTGTGTACAAGCTCACACGCACGCACAGTGTCCGCCCAAACATCACCCCCTCTGGCAGCCCCTCCCTGATTTCCAGTCCAGAGTAGCTCTGCCCCCTCCAGCACAGGGCCCTCCTCACTTTCATCACAGCGTCTCTCCCTTCCTGAAATTACGTTGCATGTGAATTTACAATCCTGCCCATCATCTGTCTCCCTCACCCCACGAAACTAGGCACCGTGCCTTTCTTTCTCCTTCCAGAAGTTCCAGGCCCTAGAATATTGCCTGGCACATAGCAGGTATTCAACAGAAGCTGGATGAGAACAGGAATCGGTCTTAACGTGTCTTCTTCTGAAGACTTTGGAGAAATCTTCCAAGGGCTTTCTGCACAAGAAAAAGGCTGGAGACCCCTAACCTTGACCTGGCTGCAAAGCCACAGGTGTGGGGCAACCCCCGTGACCTGGTTAAATCCATCGGAGGTAAATTCTACAGGTTGACGCAAGCATCTAGCATCAGGGGCCTTAGCCCCAGTAGATGGGCCTGGTGAGCCTGGGTCGATGCCACCTGCTCGCCGGGGTGCTTACCGAGCTCGACGTCCTGGTCGTCCGTCAGCACCAGGATGATGTTGGGGCGGATGTTCTTGCGGTCCCTCTGAAACCTGCCTTTTAGGCGGGGGTGCGACAGGAACACGGAACTGCCACCCAGCAGAGGGAGAGCAGTTGCGGAGAGCAGGCAAAGCAGGAGGCCAGGGCGTGCCATTGTATGTTTTTGCTGATGCGCTGCTTCTTGCTGGAGGCAGGGGTCTGAGGTTGTGTCTCGTGGGTCTGCTTCTTCGCCCTCTTCCCTCTCTGATCACAGATCTAGAGGAGGAGGAGAAGAATCCGGTCAGTCTCTCTGCACGGGCTGCCTGTCTGCTTGGACTCGCACGACGTTTACTGTGACGGCCCCTGGCACGGACACTGAAAGTCGCCCTCATCAGGGGCAGTTACAGCAGAGCGCCCATCTAACTCGGCCAAAGGAAAGTATCTGCAATCCATTCAGATAACAGGCTGGGAGGAGAGCCTTCTGTGACCGCTTCTGCAGAGAGCACTCTCCCCCGGACCAGTGAGCCTGTGGACGTGTTGGTGGCAGATCAAGCCCCACATCACATAATCAGCCCGTCACTGAACCGTCCAACCACTTCAACAGACAAATGACCCCAGAGAAAGGACAGAAGCCACTCTGAGGGACGTGTCTGATGATCTCTTCTCTACTGGCACCGAGGGGGGTGCAGAGGGGAGGCAGATGCAGTCCGCCTCCCAGACAGCATGCGACCCAGAGAGGGGTCTGGACGACAGGCCAGGATGGCATCTGCTTTGGGGCTACGTGACTCTTCACAGAGTTCAGGCCCGGCTCCATCGCCCACCGGCTTTGCTTCCTTCCCCATCCATAAGCCAGGGGGGAACCTCACTTTTCCTATGAATAAAATGGGAGAGATGGCTGATAGCAGGACTCAGACCCCTGGGGGACGTGTGTGCAGCCTCGCTGACAACAGAACCCAGAGCTGGGCAAGTTATTCACACAGGTTTTAAGTTGCAGAACAAACAAGACGACATGAGAGACACTTGAGGGCTAAAAAGCTGAGAACTGTCACATTCCACCACGACCTCAGTCATCCCTCAGCCCCACCACAATCCCGGATCAGGTCCAGGTAGGGCCACAGCCGGGGTGGGGGAGGGGAGTCGGGAGGGCGACTCTGGGCTCGGGCAGGTCCCTCTTTGCCTCCTGCGGTCACTTTCCTACTTCCTGAGGAAATGAGCCTTCGAGTCCCGTCCAGACGTAGGCTTTTGGTCTCATTTCTTTAAGACGAGAGAAGGGAAGAGAGTGCGCGCGAACAGACGTGCAGAGAGGAAACCACACTCATTAGAATCAGGCGGAGTCACCTTCCCTGTGACCTTGAAGGAAGAAGGGGAAGCCCAACCCCAAAGCGAGGGCTCGGGGAGCTCATCAAAGGCCCCAGCCTCCGCAGAGGGGGATGCGCTCCGTGCTTTGTCTCCCGGTGACTGCGACAGCCACCTACGGGGTCTCCCTGTTCTCCCCAGGGAATTTCCTAAACTTCAAATCAGATCATATCACTCAACGAGGCGCTAAGCGTACCAAGCTGAAGGGTGCTCACTCCAGGTTGTCGAGTGCGAGGCGCTCATCTCACTTAGCCCCAGTTCCGTCACTCGCCTGCTCAGACCCTCCCCTGGTTTCTCCCGGCTCAGGGACTAAAATGCAAACTCACTACAAGTGCCACCAGGCCACATGAGCCAGCCTCTGCCTGCTTCGCCTAATTCCTCTCGATTGCCCTCCAACCCCAGCGGCTTCTTTCTGCTGCTTGGACAGACAAGTCCAGTTGTTCCTGCCCCAGGGCCTTTGCACTTGCTCTTCCTTACACACCTAGAAGACTCTTTCCCTAGATTTTTAATGATGGGCTTATTGTCCTCTGTCAAGTCTTGGCACAAATGTCCCTTCCTCTGAGAGGCCGCACTGACTGCCTGTCTCGGGTGGTGCCCCTACCCGAAGCACTCTCTGTATTTAATAACCTGTTTTACTTCCCTCGTCATCCCGACTGCAACCTGCAATCATCTCATTTGTTGCCCAGTTCTCCCCGCTGGAGGGTCAGCTTCATCAGGGCAGAGGCTGGGTTTGTGTTCCTCACAGCTTCGCCCTCAGCACCTAGAACCATGCCTGGCACACAGTAGGTGCCAAATGCATATTCAGATAAATAAAGGAGTGGACGTTTCGTGAAAGTTTCTGAGCTCTGCAGAGTGAGGGACGCTAGGCTTGGCGGGGCCACACCATAACCTGGGTCTGGAGGCCCAGAGACCTCTGTCAGCGACGCCCTCCCCATCACTCTGCCTGGGTCCCCAAGGAGGAGTGGGCCACTCTGAGTTTTCTGGGCATACTGTGCTGAAAAGACGCCAGGCAAGGTCCAGGGGCGAATGGCTCTGTGTCTCCCCACCGTGCACTCTCCACCCTGCTGCTGGTCCAGGAAGCAGCACTCTGCAGACTGGTTTCCAGCTTCGAGCTGGTCTCACCAGTAGACGCCCCACTGTGAGGCTGCAGGGCAGGGAGCGGCACACCCACTCTCCTCCACTCCCTCTCTAGCACGCAGTGGCTCCCAGGCCATTGTCTTCCTTTTCTGGCCACAGCACCAGCGGGAGCCCCTCCCGGCTCTCGCTTTCCTTCAGTTCTGGGGTACCTCTCCCCGCTCCTTCAAGCTTGGGGTAGCCATGGCTCCTCTCCCTTGCTAGTTCCTGGTGGCTGCATCATTTCTCGTTTCTTCCCTCTCCCCTGCCCTGATTCTGAAAACAGATCTTCAGTGGCCTCTCCCTCAGGGAGGCTGGGAGCAGGAGCAGGCCCCACGCTGGGCTTCAGACAGGACATCTGAGCAGACAGAGCCACATTATCAGGGGAGCTGACTGGGAACCCTGAGTTTCACTGGGCCGGGGAGCAAGCACTGACTTCATCCCCATCCCTTCATCTGCTCAAACACAACCTCTCGGCAGCCAGAGTCCCGCATCTGCTGTGTGTTGGGCACCTGCTCTGAGCCACATCATGTGATCGTTAAGACACAGACTCTGGAATTACGAGCTGGGTGACCCCGAGCAAGTAACTTAACAGCTCTGTGCCTCAGTTTCCTCACCTATCGAATGGGTGTAAGGGATTCACGAGTTAAAACCTTCCCTGTAGGACCACGAATAAAGTCGAAGAAAACGGGCACAGCGTCACTTAGTCTAACAGCGTCTAGTGCACGGTGAAGGCTCTACACTCAGCCCCCCGGACGCGCCTGTTCTGGAACTTGCACTCTCTTTTTCAGGGAGATTAGCAGGTGTTAAAGGAGTCCACGCACTTCAGCACTCTCTCTGCTGGAGGTAATGGGAGGCTGCAGAGGGCTCAAAAGGCAACCTGCTCTGGCCAGCTAATGGGTCCGTGAATTACCCCAGATCATGGGTCCATGTACCCCCTTGAGAAATACACCAGGATGCTCTGCCCTTTGCACTTTAACTGACACGCCAACTGGCCCACTAAAATGCACATTCGTGTTCCTTCCATAGACGTCGAGGGAAACTAACATGGAGAGCATTTCCAAGGAACACCTGACAACCACAACTCCCTGACACTAGAAATGACAGTGGCAAACGCTTACCGAGCTTGCCATGCTCCAGGCCCTGCTCTGAGCATCTCACACGCAAGTCGTTTAATCCGCATATCCGCCCATCGATATTATACCCACTTTACGGATGAGGTAGCCGAGGCCCAGAGAGCTAAAAACACTTCCCCATGATCACACGGCTCAATAGAGTCGGGGTTCAGATCGAGTCTGGCCCCAGTCAGCCTGCTCAGCCAGGACCTCCTAGAAGCAGATTTCCAGGCAAGCTCCTAAGAGCCTCCCAGCCTCAGTTTCTTTGTTTGACAAAGGACACAGCGGGCAGCCAGGTGCCCTGCGAGTGCCTTTTTGGCCCTGGCCTGTGATGTGGCGGGCAAGGGGAGCTGAGGTTTGCAGCCTGAATTGGGAGCCCTGGGCCAGATGGTGGGCGAACCTGGGGCACATGGTCAGCCAGACTCTGTTCCTGGCACCCACACTGGTCTCCTTAGCACTCCCCACCCCACCCTGGGGGGCTACACCCGCCAGCCAGGATGCTGCCCCTCCGGGTGGAAGTCAAAGCTCTGTAACCAGACACTGGAGAATAACAGGAGCTAATTATTTCATCAGATCAAGCCATCACTGGGTCGATTTTTGATGAATTCCCCCGGCTCCGACTTCCCCTGGCCTTGGGCCAGCCTCTCTCCGGATGCCGAAGAAATCAATTAAAAATGACACAAGGGGTTGTGTCATTTTTTTTCCCTTCTTGGTAAAAGATTCAAAGTGGCTGAACTGAGGAGGATCTGGTGAATCCATCTGGCCGTGGGTGACCTATGTTCTGTCCGTCCCACGTCTCATCCCACCAGTGCATTGCAAGGAGCCATCCTGCTCCTTCTCTTTGTCCCGTGTCTTCTCACAGACCTTCTTCCCAGACCAGGAGGACAACTCTGGAAACGTCTAAAGTCCTAAGTGGTCAAACATCGCAGATCTGCAAAGAGGAGCAGGTCTCTGGGTGACCTATGACTCCCGGCCCTACATTTGGAGAAACACCTGGGGCCTTGCCCAGGCCTGTCCAGAAAGACCCAGAAGGCTGTTTTCCTCTGAGGATTCCCAAATCCAACGTGAATAGCTGAGAGGATTTTGGGAATGATCAAGCAGCTGAAGAGGGGCAGAGGTAGAAGCAGCCAGAAGCAGAACGAGGCACTGACCAGATGGAAGGTGGGAGAAAGGAAGCTGTGAGGCAGAGGTGCCTTGTGTGCTGGGGCCAGAGCCTCTGCAACAGAGTGGGGGACCCTCCAAAGGGCTTACAAGACTCTATACATTTGGCTCTAATCCCTCTCTAACCTCATTCCCTTACGCTTCCCCCCTTGTCCACTTGGCCCTAGCCACGTAGCCTCCACACTGTCCCTCCAACATGCCACCCCATGGCCTTTGCACTTGCTGTTCCCACTGCCTGAAGCCTTCATCCAGATACCTTCCTGACCCCTTTTCTCCTCTCCTTGAGGTTAAAATTGAAACCTCTCACCTCCCCAGTAGCACTTACCACTCTGACTAGATATTTTCTTTCTTTCTTTGTGGGTTCCCCAGACTGGACCGTCAGCTCCCTGCGGGCGTGGATTTTTATCAGCTTTGTTCACATCTGTGTTCCCAACACCTAAAACAGTGCTTGAGACATAGCAGACACTCAAACTAGTTACTGACTTAGCAAATCATTTTTTTCCCTCCTGGTGACAGTCCTCCGGTTGTGGCGGGGACACTGCTGCTCCTGATTATGTGCGGTTCGAATGTAGGGTGAACATGCGACCCAACAGGCACGTCCCATCTCTGTAGCTCCAGTGACTGGCCCAGAGATAGATGCGTGACCCAGGCCTGGCCAACGCGAGGGAAGGGAGAAGTTGTAGGGTGGGTGGCTGGGTGCTGAGAAGGCATGAGTCCATCCTGGCCACCAATCAGAGCCTGAAAGAGGATGCTGGTGATGCTGGGCCAAACCGACTTGCACTCTGTAGTCAAACACTCAAACAAGTGTCCCTTGTCATTTAAGCCGGCCTGGGGCTGTCACTTGCAACAGGAGGCACCCAGATCAACGTAATGAACAGCCAAAAATAGGGATGAAGAATAACTAAAATTTACAGTGTGCTTTTCTGGGGCCTCCCAGGTCTAAACACTTTCCCTGTGTTAACTCATGTCGCCCTTGTAACATCATCATGAGTTAGGATGTCCCATCCGCAGACGAGGAAGCTGAGGCAAACAGAGAGGTTCAAGAACTTGCCCGAGGTCACACCACTTGCTAAATATTGTCCCCTTGACCCACATCAACGGGTTCTGTGCTCTCTGGCTCCTGGTATGGGTTGGCTCAGGAACACCAGCCGGGAGGGAGGAGAGAGGGGCCCGGGTACTGCCCAGGGACCCTTCCTGCCCTGTTACTGAGAAGTGACCACGTGCCCCTATGGCTTCACTGAGGGCCACAGCTCCTGCGGGCGGCCCTCTCCAGGTCTCAGCACGCGCTCCCCGCCTTCCCCAGCCCCAGGGATCTGTGTTGCTCATTTTCTGACAATCTACTCTGCCTTGGTTGGAGGGCACCATCTATTCCCTACAGGGCTGACACAGCAGGCAGACAGCACGGCTGAGATTTGCACCCAGACGTTCTGATGCCAGAGCCCTCTTTTGACTCCTAAGGTCACATGAAAAATGATGAATGATACAAGAGGCTGAGGTTAAGCGTGTTGCAAACAGGAAAAAGAAGGGAGAAGCTGCAGGCTTGGAGGCATTCAGGGAGGCCTGCCTGGAGGAGTCATTATAAAGTTTGATAAGCCTAACCGGAACAAAGTTCTAAAGAGCCCACAGGATTTGGGAAGACCCTGAAGAAGGGAGTGTAGGACAGGGTGTTTTGGGCAGGGGAAACAGCTTAAGAGAATAGCAGACAAGGAAGGAGGGGTGGAAATGGGTGGTCCCGAGCTTTACAAGCCCAGAAGTCGTCTAGACAGGGAATGACACACACACACACATCTGTTAAACCTTACGCTTCCCTGGAGTCTCCCTTCTTCTTGGCCAGAGGATTTTTCTAGCCATGTCTCTTCCTCTCTGGGGCTGTCCAAGAAAGGACAGGCGCTCCTGTCACCTACAGGCCACAGACTCTCCCTGTCTCCCCTACCCTGGCCCAGGGCATCTCTGTGCCTGTTCTTGGAGTTCCAGTTGGAGGCAGAGAACCAAGACAGCTCCCAGGAGCAGGACAGGGGACAAGAAAAGTGTCCTTCAGAGGTAGGAGAGAAAGGTCAGGTTTCAAGACAAAAACTCAGGATCGGGAAAGGAAGTTAAGGCATAAAGAGAGGGGCCGAGGAACCCTGTAGCCCGCATTACTATTCACGCAATGAGAAATTCTCGAAGGCCCACTGTGTGCCGGGCACAGCTCTTGGCACTGTAGATCAAGCCGTGGGGGGAAAAAAGTCCCTGCCCTCGGGGAGCTGAGATTCTAAGGAGTCCACGTGTCCAAAGCTGGGGGTCGTATCGGTGAACCAAAGGTAAACTCTGAGGCTGGGGCCACGGATTACAGCTAGAGCTCGAAGAGAGCTGAGAAACAACATACTCAATGTCTTGGGAAGCTGAGCATCCAAGGTTTTGCGTGTCACGTGAGTGGGTGTCTGGGAGGCCACATAACGCACGTGCTCACACATCTGAGCATCTGCTACGTGCCAGGCACTGTTCACGACGTGCGAAGAAAACCAGACACAAATCTCCGTTCTCACGAAGCCGACAGAGAGAGAGGAGAAAGGCAAGCACATCGACAGGAAAACGCCAGGGAGAAAATGCAGTAGGGACCCGGCTGGAGCAGGGGTCCAGATGGCACCCGGAGCCAGGCTGCTTGAGCTCAGATCTCGGCCCCCCTACTTACTAGCCGTTAGGCAAGTAACTTCAACTCCCGTGGCCTCAGTGTTTTAACCTGTACAGGGGCACAACAGCACTGGTAAGAGCTGTGAGGATGAAACGGCTTCATACCTGTTAAAACGCTACATCAGAGCTGTCTATAGTCGTCCCCCAGTACATGCTGCCTAGTGTTATTCGTCGGGTCTGAGCCACCCAGCATCCTCTCACCCACTTTCTATAACGGTGCCCAGTTTCCATCTGGGGATCCTCTTCTTCCTGATCCTTGGTCACTAAGGTTTAAATTAGGCCCCAGCTCCAGGGCCCCAAGTCTAGACCATGAGCCGATCAGGTCCAATCTCCCTGCCTCAGGGACTGGCCAGAGTACTCCAGGCATGATGGCCTGACTCATGAGGAAGAGGCACCTACTCTAAACGGCTACCTCACTCCACGTCTTCCCAGCATGAGGACAAGGGAAGACTTTGAGGCCATCTTGCCTCATGTGGAGTTGGAATGAGGCCAACACACAGGAGAGAACAGCTGCAGAATGGATCGTACTGGGTCTGGACAACATTTGAGACCTGGATCCAGCTAAGCCTGAAGGAGGGAGATTTATCTCGGGTCCTTTATTCATTCCTTTGCGTCAGTAGGTTCTTCTACGACCTTCAACTTCTTTGAGCTGTTTCTTCATTTTAGATCAACTTTCTCAAAACTTTGACTCTTTAGGGATATGAATCATATTCTCCTTTTTCTGTAGGTCACCCCGAGTTGCTTTCCCTGTCACTTACAACCCAATGAGCCTCAAAGGTAGAACAAGCAGGAGGCAGTGTTGCCTCAGGTGGGATCCCAGCCACCAGCTGTCTCTCCGTATAGACACCTGACAACACAGCCCGCCAGCCCTCAGCCTGGGCCCAGCTCTGGGCCTTATTAAAAGCAAACTTCCTTTGTCCTTATTTGTCAACTGATTAAAGAAAGGTGGCGAGGAAAAGTGGAAGGACTGTGAGCGTGGGAGTCATGACTCAGGCCTCAGTTTCCTCACCTGCCAAGAAAAACAGACGGTTCCCTGGACATGGCCTTGAAGTCTGGGATGGAGGGAGTCTGACGGGGGGACAGGGAGCCTCCTCGCCTGCAGCAGGGCTCCCTGTTACCCCCGGCCTTGATTCCAGCTTTGTTCTCCTCAGAGCACGCTTCGTGGCTCACAATTCCTTTGTGCACTGTGTGTGTGTGTGTGTGTGTGTGTGTGTGTGTGTGTGTGTGTGTGTGTGTGCATGTGTAGGGGGGGTCATTTTTCCCACTGGACGCTCCACATGGGTAGAGACTGTTTCTAACCCCAGAGCCCCAGCCCCTGGCACAGCCTGGGTCCTACAGTTAGACAACAAATATTTACTGAGCACCTGCCACGCACAGGCCCTGTTCTATGTCCTGGGGATCCAGAAATGACCACCTTTCGTGGGCCAGACAGCCAAGTAAATCACAGGCACATGAGGTGGTGAGTCCCCAGGAGATGACACAGAAGAGGGAGGTGGGAAGCGCCAGTGAAGGGAAGGCTGCAATTTCAAACGGGGGTGGGAAGGGGTCCGTAAAGGCCTCTCTGGGAGAGGATACTGGGGCAGAGTCCTGAAGGAGGTAAAGGGATGTGCCTTGCGGATATTTAAAGAAGAGGGTTCCAGGCACAGGGAAAAGCGAGTGCCAATGTCCGGAGGTAGAAATGCGTCTGGGTGTTTGAGGACCATAGAGCGGGCAAGTGTGGCTGACGAGGAGCTGGCTAATGTTTAGAGTTAGAGGGGAACCGGGGTTCCAGCCCGAGTGCTGAGACTGGATGCATTTTTAACGGGATCCTTCTGCCTGTGTGTGGAGAACAGGCTGTACCATGGGGTGCGAGGGTGGACGCACTGAGATGACCGCCGTGGGCAGTGCTCAGGAGGGCGGTGAAGGGGTGAGGAGAGATTCCTGGATGTTGCTGAATGAGTGAATGAGTGAATGGAAGGAAGATGACACACGCCCAGTGCTCCAGTTACTATTTCTGTACAACGTTTACCTCTTTTTTTTATGCTCAGGGACTCACGATTGGGAATCCAAACAGGACATAGCAGGAACGAGCCGGTCTCTGTAATGTCTGAGGCCACAGCTGAAAAGACTCTAGAACCGGGGACTTAAATGCCCTGGTGGCTGCTGCTGGAAGTCGACTGGGACCTTAGGGGGGCCTCTCCATATGGCCTGGGCTTCCTCACATCCGTGGTGGCCTCGGGGCGGTGTCCGATTTCTTACTCAGCGGCTCAGGGCTCCAAAAGCAAGTGCCCCAGAGGTCGGGGCAGTGCTGCCTCTCCTTTCCCATTGAGCCTCGGAGGTCCATCGCTTCTGACACATTCTATTGGTTTCTAGCAATTCACAATCCTGGCTAGACCCAAGGATGGGACAGGGACCCCACCCCTCAATGGGGAGCCGTCCAGGTCACACTGGAGGTGAGGACGTGGGGTGTCTGTGGCCGTCCTGGAAAACGCGGTGGGCCTCGCCAAGTCACGGAGCCTGGCACAGCAGGGGCGAGAGGCTGAGGCCTCTCCCCTGCATGCGTCACCCCTTCTGGGAAGTGAAACTCCACTGGCATCACTTTTGGTCTGTCAAGCTTCGGAGTTTGTGCCCGTGCCCATTTCAAAGATCCCTGAGCCTTGGGAAGCCTGGGGAGGCCTGAAGGCGGCCCCAACCCCACTTCTCCTCATCTGATCCCACAGGGTTGGATCATTGGGGCTGGTGCCCAGGGTTCTTTAGGGAGCCGAAGAGGCAAAGGGAAGAGCCCTGGACGCGACAGTGACAGGGGCAGCAACTGCTACCCTTCCCTTCCGAGAATGAGTTTCCCCACTATCTCTGCACTGAAAATGCTTCTTTATACTCGAACAAAACACAACTTCCCCTTTCTTGTTGTTAAGTAGAAATGAAGCCACCTAACAAAACCAAACAGAAGTGAATATCTGATTTGGGGGAACCAGCACTCACTTCCCCAGCCCTTCCCGGCTGGTGCGAGAAATGACGCCTTCGGGCTCCACCCTTCAGCTCTGCAAGCTCAGGGCCACTGTGGGCATGGACGCTGTCCAAGAGGCGAGGCTGCTGTCCCCAGTCTCATCAGGCGGTCTCTGGCGTGTCTGTGGTAGGAGACTTAAAGTAGGGGGTGCCAGGCTGGGGCTCCAGGGCCAGGTTTGGGACAATAACCAGGCACAGCTGGGCGGGAGAGGTGCAAACAGCTCCCAACCTGGCAGGACTCGGCCAGAGACAATGCAGCTTCTCCGCCTGGTGCAGAATCGACAGCTGGAACTTTACAGGCAGCTCCCAGGTGTGAAGCAAATGGTCCGCTCTGAAAGGTGTGACATCACTGACCCGTGCCCCGGGAACCCCAGCTGTATGTCAGGGTCTCAGAGGTTCTGCTTGGCCCCTGTACTCTCGTTCGTACTTTCAGTTCACTTCCTTTCTTACTGCAGTAAACTTACTTACAGAGGAAGGTCTCTTCCTCCATGGGGGATGCGTAACTCTTCCCTTAAACCAGGGTCTCTCATCTTGGGCACCACTGACGATCGGGGCCGGGTCATTCTTTGCTGTGCGGGTCACCACCCTGTGCACGGTAGGACATTTAGCAGCATCCCTGGCCTCTGCCCATTAGATGCGAGTAGCACCCACACCAACTGTGGCAATCAAGAATGTCTCCAGACATGGCCAACTGTCCCCCCGGTGGGCAAAACCGTCCCCACGTGAGAACCACTGCCACACATGGAGAGCAACCCCCAGAAACAAACGCGCAGTGACTGTGTGGTTCTTTCTCGTTTGCCGAGGGCACTGAGCTTTTTCTCACAGGGGGCAGGCCCCCTTGAAGTCAGAGGGCTCTAAAGAGAACAGAAAAGGAGATGACCTGCCCGATGAGATTCGACGTCATTTACAGCCTGTACATGGACCCCCCAGAACGAGGACCACTGGTTTCCACCGAGAACCGCCCTTTGATCCACACAATGGACTGGGTTGCTAGAACCCGGTGGGCTGGCCCAAGGCCTGGGTTCACAAGTCATCTGGATGTTGTTTGGTCACCTTTGGAGAGAGACACCTGTCTGCACTGCTTTTCTCTAAAGTGGACACTCAAACAGGCCCAGGCGGGAGAATTAAGTGGGTGATGTGGCCTGGATTTAGGGGAACAGGGAGGGGCGGGGTCTAGACCATGCTGGAGACGCTGCTTCCAAAGTAAAAACATTCGACACATTTTAAACACTGAACAGGCCAAACAAAGCCCCTCTGGAGAACGGCTGGGGGCCCATTTGCAACCCCTCAAAGCTATCTGATCTTTTCTGATCATATTCTGTGCCAGGTGCTGTGTGGGACACTGATTAATAGCAGTGGACATGAGGCAGGCCAGGTCTCTGCCCTCGAGGGGCTGACAGTCTGGTGGGGGAGACAGGTAATTAATGAATTAAGATGAATTTCAGATTTTCTTAAGAGCTTTGGAGGAAGTCATCAGGTGACAGGATAGATATTAAATCAGGGGAGGCATCTAGGAGGAGGAGATGTTTCAGCCAAGACCAGAGGTGGATGAGAAGCCAGTCATGGGTGAAACGCTTTCTAAGCAAAGGAAACAGCAAAGTGCAAAGGCCCTGTGGTCGAGAATGAGCTTGGTCCATCTGAAGAACAGAAACCAGTATGGCAAAAGCAGGGAGCGGGAGCGGCAGGCTGGCCCAGGTGAGGCTGGACATCCCCTTTCCCAGCCCACGCCTGCCAGGTTGGCCACACCTACTGCCCTTTCTGGGTGTTTAAGGGAAATGGGAATCAGATACAGAAATTCCCACGTCTGTTCTCTGTTCTTTTGTCTTAGCTGAGAACAAAAGCTTCCCTGGCAGCAAGTTACAAAGTTATTTCTGCAAAAGGCCTTTGGCCAAAAGCAATAAAGCTGGACCTGCAGAGTCATTATTCACGCCTAACTGTGGGCTGGTTCTCAGTGTAGACTGCATCCGCCAGGACTGATAATTCCAGTCACACCTCTCCTCCCCACTTTAAACCCACACTTTCTCCATCCTGTTTGCCCCCACAGAACAAGTATTTATGTTTCCAGAGATTGCAGCTTCCTTTGGGAACATACAAGGCGATTTTGAGTAGCCGGTATGAATAATCCAATTATTTCTTCCTTTCCACCCAATCCGCCGCCGTGCGCACCATCCTCACCCATCATGCCCCTGCTATTAGCAGATAGCTCCTCATTAGCTCACCTTGGAAATGGTCTGACGCTTACAATGATTTGAGAAGCTCGTACTCATGGGCGGGGGAGGGAGTCTGAAGCTACTTTTACCAAATAACCCGCTAAATTTAGAGATGCGAGTGGAGAGAGTTTGGAATGACAGGTCGGTTTCCAACCCTGGCATGCTGTGCGATCTAATTAGCAGCTGGAAATAGACCGTCAAGTGGGAGGGGGGCCGTGGGTCAGAGGCGCTCTCTGAGCTCAGATCAGTGTCTCCAATGGGCGGTGTCCTTGCTGCGGGAGGACTCACGGGGTGTCGCCAGGCGTACTGGGTCCAGGTGTACGCGGCTGGAGGAGTGGGAGTGCGAGGGGCAGCCAGTGTCCACGGTGGGGCGGGATCTGGGGAGGTGGGAGCTCGCTGACACTGCTAATTCTTCTCCCTTGCATGTGTCAGCTCAAATCACCTCCATTTTTGGGGTGAGCATGCTGAGGCATGGCAGGGATTCTAGGAGCTGGCTTTGCCCCATCAAGGGAAGAGGGCTCCCAGAGGAAGAGCTGCTCCACAGATTTGGCCATTCCATTTCTACTGGACATTAAAAAATTCGTTCATTCATTCATTTATGCATCCATCCTCCATTCGCTTATTTAAAAATGTTCACTTGTTCAGAGGTTTCTAAGTCTTTGTCTTTCTAGCATCTGGTCCCCTTCTTTTGACAATAGCACCCTACTGTCAAGGATTCTCTCTTCCCTGACAAGATGCCCTACCAGCTCCTGCCATGTGACCAAGGGGTGATCATGTGACCAAAGCTGGCCAAGCAGACTCTCTCACTGGACCCTGAACTTTCAAATGGAGTGTTAAGGACAGAAGGAAAAATCGGGGGTGCATTTGTCCTACTGAAACCTCTCCTCCCCCAGGAGGCTGCCAGCACCTCCTGCTCTGAGGCCCCCAGAACTTCCTGAGCTGAAGCCTTAAGAAGGCCCGGCAGCTTTCGTTTCTGCAGCATTAGAAGCCAGGCTACCCTGAGACCCCCACACTGTGAGGAAGCCCAAGCAGCCCTGGGGCGAGGCCACGTGGAGGAGAACAGAGCCATTCAGCTGGCGGCCCCAAGTGAGCTCCCGTCTTGTGACCAGCACTGTCGGCCAGCCAGTTTTGGACCTTCTGGCTGATGACACATGAAGCAGAACCCCCTGGCAACCGCAGAATCGTCAGAAATGGATTGTGGTTGCTTTTAGGCCCTGGAGTGTGTGTGGGGGGTGATGCGTTGCACGTCAGAAACACAGCCAAAGAACCCCGAATGACACTGATTAGAGCCCATTTCCCCAACTGGGGGTGCTCCTGGTATCTGGCGGGGGTGCTGGATAACCTGCAACTCTCCCCACAGTGAGGAATCGCCCCATTTCCAGCTCGGCCTTCTATGTAGGCGGAAAAGCTTGAACAGCTGCCTGACCTTGGAAATCAACTCCATGTCACCTATGGACACTGAGGATGATCTGCAGGCTTCTGCTCTACCCCGAATTTTCTGGGAATGCGACCGCTGAGTAAACGGACTGCAACTCGTTTCATTTGGGAACTTTGCTAAACTGTTCACGATTTTGGAAAATCCCATCACTTGATGCCAACTGGAGCCTGTACTGGAGCTGCTACCACCACACATCCACATCCCACTGCATGTGGAACGGTCAGATTTAGGCGACGCTACACTCGTGGGAGCATGTGACTGCTCCAGTGTGTCTTCTGCTGAGGCTGTGCCTAAGTGTTTATAGGCTGCAGGCCATAGGCTTAATTATAAACCATTTTCCTTTAAATGACAGTCAGGGTGTTTGACCAGCCAAAAAGGTAAGTGTAGATAGGTTTTGTTATCTACGAATTTATTTCACGGAAACCTGACGAAGGTATTTACTGTAAGACGAGTGTCTAATCTGCTAAGTTTGGGAACCCCTGAGCTAACTCAAACAGGAAAAACCATTTCCCTTTGCCAGTGTTTGGTTTAGAGTACAAAATCCAGTCCCGAGCCAACCAGACAGAAAGTCTGCTGGGGTGGGAGTGTTCCTGGAAGGACTCTGCTCTCTGATTACAAGAGAAAGGGCACGGAGTCCTGCTCGTTATGCCCACTCTGCCCTGGGATGTGATGTCTGGAGCTGTGGCAGCCATCCTAGACCAGGACCAAAGTAACCAGGTCAAAGAGATGCTGAGGACAAAAACTGAAAACAGGAAGATCCTGGGTCCTCAGGGACAGTGTGTACTGACAAACTGGCCCCTGGACTCTCCTGCTGTGTGAGAACTAAGCGCTTTGACTGCGTAAGCTGCTCTCGGCCAAGAATCCTGTGACTTACAGTGACTACATCTTGATTCACTCAAACGATGAGCACCCCAAGCCACCAAGAATCCTAGGAGGCTTTCCTGTTCCCTGAAGTGTCCAGACGAGCGGCCTGCATTCAGAAGTCTGGGGACAGTGTCTCCAGAGCAGGCCAGAAACACAGCTTTTAGATGATCTGATTTCCATCAGAGCGTGAGCATCCCCTAACCTTTTTAAAATTTCTTTTCCAAAAGCTCTCCTTTCCTGGCCACTGAGGTGGATCAAGTCACCCACTGGGGCCCCGACGGGAAGCCAATAAGAAAGACTGTTGGCAATATTCTTAACACATCTGGTCAAACACATCGTGGGTACAGGCTCCTGGTCCCCGGGGATGGCCCTGCCCATTGACTCACACACACAAGACTTGCTTGTGCCGACTCCTGAGTTTGGGATGGAACTGATCTAAGTTTCGAGCGGGGCCCAGGTGTGTAAAGCAGTGCGCCATGACGGAGTTCGATGTCAGAGGCCAGGACACCTGGCGATGTGTGTTTCGGAATCATATTAAGAAACCGTGGAGAACTCAAAACAGTGGTGGTCTCTGGTTAGAGAGAATGCCACGAAGTCTGGTCTGAAGACTCTGCCAACAGCTGTTCTACCAAGAGGCATCGTGCTGCCCGCAAGGCCCAAGATCCGGCATGACCTTAAGCATTTCCCAGAGGCATCTGTTGCAGAGTGATGCATATTTAATTCAGTCTACTGATCACTGAGCAACGAGGAGATGGACAAGGGGAGGCTCAGCCTGAGCCTTCAGGAATTTCTCAGAAGAGTCATGAAGAGGTGCACACGTGGGATGTGCTAAAAATATTCATCGAAAAGACGTATGACAGGTTGGGGTTTTGGAGGGAGGAAGGAGGAAACCACACCAGAGGACAGAATACATTCTCCCCAGAGGATCGTATCCAGTCCCAAAATAACACGGATGAGCCGATGACTCCCAGATTTAGGTGGCCAGGCCCATCCAGCCCCAGACTTGTGTGTCTGGCGCCCACTGGACTATCACACACCCAGGTTGAGTGTCGTCACAAACTCATCCTTTCCACAACTAAATTCAGGACCCTCCCCTTATGCCCCCAACCTTCTCTCCCAGCCTTCCCTATTTAGGACTCATCATACGCCAGGGAGTCAGATATGATTCCCTGGCACTAAGGACATTTTCTGGGGGTGCCTGTCCCTCACTATTAGGGCGTTGAGCAGCGTCCCTGGCCTCTACCCACTAGATGCCAGTAGCACTTCCTTCCTCAGTTGTGACAACCAAAAACGCCTCCAGACATTGCTAAATGTCCCCTGGGAGGCAAAGTCCCCGTGGTGGAGAACCATGCTCTTTCCCTCATTCTGAATATTCAATCCACCAGGAAGCTCCGCTGGCTCTGCGGCCGGTCCACCCCTGTCGCCCCATCTCCATCAGTGCCCCCAGCATCCAGGTCAGTATCAGCGCCTCATCCTCGTGGTCCAGGTTCCACTTGCAAAGCACCCTCTCAGGGTTGCCACTGAGACCTTCTTAAAGCACAAATCATGTCATCCCTGACTTAAAACCCTCCAATGATTTTCCTTTTCATTTGAAATACAATCTCAGCTTCTCACGGCTGACATTTCTCACCACGGACCTCATTTACCATCCTCCCTGCTCATCTGCTACCCTTCACCCACTGGACTTCCGTTTGTTTTGAATGGGTGTCTGGGATGGGCCACTCCTCTCCACCTCCGGGCCTTCGCCCTGGCTGTCCCCTCTACCTGGAATGCCCCTCCCCCACTCCTTCCCAAGGCCAGCTCATTCTCAACGCTTAGGTCACAGCTCAATGGTCACATCTTTAGGCCTCCCCTGACCACCCGCCAAAAATTTGGCCCCCTCCCCTCCCCCATCACGCAGTCCTTTCCCAACATAGCAATATTTTGTTTCCACCACAGAACTTGTCACTCTCCCAAAGAGCCTTCTTCGTGGCCTTGTTCACTTGTGTATTATCTGCCTCCCCCTTTGGAATGTAAGTGCCATGAAAGCAGGGTTTTCTCTTGTTCACCCCGATGCCTAACATGGCGCCTGGCCCACAGTAGCTGCTCAGGAAACACGTGCGCACTGACAAAGAACAGCAATGCCGTCTTATTGTGTACAGCAGTTTCTCCGACACCTTTGCATCCTTGATCTTATTTAGGGCTGGTTCCCATGCCTACTGGTGGCCAAGGCATCAGGCAGGAAGACACACACCCCCCAGGGCCCTCTTTCCCAGACCTCCCGCTGACGGGAAATGTTCAGGGGCACTGTAGTCCACGCCCCAGCACCCAGGGCCTTCCCTGGAAGCTCGGTTCAATAGGGTCTGGACTTTGCATTTTTTAAAACAGATATCTTGAGATGGTTCTTATGGTGGAAGGTTGTGCAAATACTGCCCCTGGGCTACCAGAAAGCACAGAATCAAGGCCAGGCTGCATGTTTCTGACAATAGGGCAGAAAAGTCAGGCATCCAATGCCCGCTGACCCCAATGAAGAGAAAGAAGAGGCTGCCCACCAAGCAGCTGTTTCCATGGTCCTCATCTCGACCCAAAAGGTGACAGTTCCAGCTGAGCATCATCTTTCACACGGGTGCCCTGCCCCCCGACTGTCATAGGCATTGGCTATTCACCTCCCTGGCAACCAGGCTACCTTTCACTGGGATCCCTGCTGCGTTCTCCAGGGCTATGGGGTCCAGGTGGTCTGCCCCCAGCTCCAGAGTAGGGTCTGGAAGCCTGGCCCAAGCCCACTGTTGGGGCCCATTCTGTTGGCCAGTGATTGGTTTGGAGCATGTGAAATAAAACAGTCCGATCAGATGGACGCTGGGGGCTTGGGTGGGCAGTACCAGAGGCTCGCTCTTTCCTGTCGGCCTTAAACCAGAGGACAGGTCTGCATCAGCCCGCTTGATGCCTCAATCACGATAACAACCGATGTGTACGGAGGGCTCGCCTGTGTCAGCTGCGGTGCTAAGCACTTGACATTGATAAGCTCATTTCATTTTTTACCACGAACCAGGAGATCGGTGCTACGATCATCATTTGCCAGATGAGAACACGGGGGCACCGAAAGGTTAAGTAATGCTCCCCAGATCACACTGCCGGGCAGCCAGCCAGGCCGTCTGGTTCTCCTAACTGCGGAGCCCGCGCCTGCCCACCTCTCGGAGCTGGAGAGAGAAACCAGCCCCGTGGAAGGAAGAGCAGATGTGGAGAAAAACAGACTTTCATGAAAAAATTCGGAGCCCTGACTCGAGCCGTGCCTGAAGCTAGAGTCACCTTTGCAGTTTTTAGTTATGTAAGCCAAGACGTCCCCTTCTTTTCTCCTTATGCTAGTTCGGATTTTTTCCTTTCTGTTGCTTACAAGAATTCTGATTACCCTACAGCCTACTTCTAGGAAAATACCCCTGATATTCCATTTGCAACTTGCACAAAGCAGCTGCTCAGTAAACAGCAGCAGGTGTGGGTGAAGCCTGCTCTCCCTTCCCAGGAACTACTGGGTCTGGAACCTACTGCCCAACTGCGGCCAGCCCAACGCCTCTTCCCCTTTCGCTTCCAAGTGAGGCCTAGTTCCCTAGCAACCACCCCAATTAGGCAATCATGCCATTTATCAGGATGCCAATTAATTATAATGATCTTCCAATTACATAGCGCCTTGAATCTGGATCAGGGGCTTCGCAGATTTCCCACCAGGGCCAGCATGAGGAGGCTCATGGAAGGCAGGCCTGGGGGAGGCCTCTCTCACCTGCAGGTCAGCATGGAGAGGCTCCAGCTTCCATGTCTATACTGGGTGCACAGGGCCCAGGCCTGAAATAAAGTGCTCTGGTCTCCAGGGTCACCTCACCCCTTCAGGGACAGGCCAATGCGACTCCATCATCAACCACAAGAGGGCTGCTCGTCTGGGAGAATTTTAACCCTCTTGCCTTGTGCTTTCAGTGGCAGCAAACCTTCATCTCAGACTTCACGGGTTTTTTTTCTGGCAGCCACATGTGACATTTCCCTTTGCATCTTGACTGGGGGACTGGGTGTATGTACTCGCGGGCAGAGGCAAGTGCACATCTGCTTCCTCCCCACCCATCCCCAAATGGTGGAGGTTTCTGGAGAGAAGTGGGATTCCTGAAGAACTGCTGCCTTCCAGAATTTTGTCTGAATGCATTTTCTTCTGCTGTCCATGTGTTTCTTCTACACTTGGGAAAAAAACCCAAGGTCGCAAAGGGAGGAGAAGGCACCGGGTCAGAGTGAACTCTGGAGCCCCGGGGCCTCGCGAATTCCCGCTCCAACACTGATCAGCTGTGGACCAGCCACCATCCTCTCTGTGCTTCTTCCCTCATCTTTGACAACAAAGGAGCCACCTCACAGGCTTTTGTATGGACTGAATGAGTCCTGTAGAAGGGCTTAGAACAGTGCTTGGTCCAAAATACACTGCATCAGTGTGATCTATCACCTTGAGTCTAGACTAAGCCCTTCAACCACAAGCTGCTCAGAAATGCTGGTATTCTTCGGCGGGACAGACTCTTGGTCTCTCTCTAAGGGGACTAAGTCTAAGAATGGACTTGACAGAGTGGGGCATATTACCTGTCCGCCTAACTCAGGAGACCACAAGCTGCTGCCTGAGGCAAGTCCAAACAGATAAAGCGAATATGTCCAGGAAAAGGAAGAGGGAAATGTCATCCTCCAAACACAAGGCGCACCTCAAGTGTCACGGTGTGCAATCGCACATCAGCCAGGTCCTCAGGAGGGCAGCTGAACAGAGCTGTTGGGTGCGGGACACACACGGACATGTATGTGTGCATGCACACACACACACGGTCTCACATGCAGCCACGCTGTCTTCCTCCAAGCCCAGCTTTTTTATAATCAACTCATCATTCGACTCTTAAGTTTGAAAACCTACCATGTTATTAGGGTTTTAGAAAAAGCCATAAATTCAAACAAAAAAACCCAATAAACATACACCAAGCCGAAAGCCCAAACCCACACTGACCCTCAGCTGAGCAGTGAGACCAACATCCCGTGTTTATGTACATAAACTTGGCCCACGGAAGGGAGATCCTTTATGTGCAAATGTCAACGTGCCACCAGCCAAGACCGCTACCACGGCCCTGTCAGCTGCTTATTACAACACTAAATTACACGCCGGGACAGGCTGTTCCGATGAGCTTTTCCTCCTCCACGATGGGGACGAGCAACGCTGGGAGCACCTCTCCTACAAGGTGCGTGGTCTTCAGCCTGCCCTCCCCACCCCCTTTCTATCCGGAACGAGTGGCTTCAATGTCATGACACCCTCCTGCGATTCTGTGATGGGAAGCGAGACTCTCCAGTGAGGAACCCCCTTCGCTGTGAACTGCGAGGGGAGGTGAGAGTAACTTTCTGCTCCAGGGAGGCCCTGGGAGTCCTCCAGGGGAGTCCATCCTACCTGCTTCCACGGCCCCCCTAGAACCTGCCTGCTCAGGAGCAGCCTCCCCTCTCTGCCCCAGGGAGGGGGACCGCGCAGTGGGAGAGGCAGGGGACAGATGGAGAGGCGAGAGGGTGGGTGTCCGGACACGCGCAGATGTGCAAGTACCCAGATCCGAACGTAAGCCGAATGTAATTACTTGGTTAATTAAATATTGACTTTAAACTCAAAAAAGTGATTAAAACAAGCTGCAGGAAAGACTGTCCAGAGGGGAGGGGGCCAGAGAATGAATCTGAACTTTCAGGAAGGGGAAGAGGAGAAGGGGGACGGTCAACAGGAAGGGCTGCGCTGTCCCACTGTGTGCAGGCGCCTACTGTGCGCAGGGCTTCAGTCTCTGGGCGGGTAGGGAACTTCAGACAGAGATTAGTGGGTGTCCCCTAGTTTTCTCCTCCCTGAGAGGCCACCTCTTTCCCAGGCTGCCCTCCAGGGGGACCGGGAGCTCCTGGAGCTCTGGGACCGGGCGCTGTGCACCTGGTTTTCCCGGAGCAGGAGCGCGGCGCCCGGCCCCACGGGGGCCCCACCGGGGCCCCACCGGTGCCGGCAGAATGAATGAATGAATGAACGAATGAACGAACGAATGAACGAACGAACTCCTACACAGACCGCTTCCTTTCCCAGGCGCCCTCCCGGCGCAACCGCTGCCCAACTTCCGAGGTCCCCGGGGACCAGGGAGGGGCGCGTCCCTCCGCCAGGTTTTGGGAACCGGTTCCGACCCAGCCTGGGACGAAGTTCGCCTTTTAAAAAAAAAAAAAAAAGAAAATCCTCTCTCTGCCCGTCTCGGGACGTGCGCAGTCCGGGTCCCCCCCAAGCGGTCACCCACCCACCGCCCCGCGTCCCGCCCCGGCCAGCCCCGCGGGCCCGCCGGGTCCCCACTCGGGGGTCCAGGAGGCCAGCCCCTGCGGCCGGCGCGTCCGCGGGTCCGGGGCGCGCTGGGGAGCACCCGCCGCGAGGTCACACGGGTCACCCCCGCCCCGGGCAGGGTCCAGCCCCCCCCCCCCCGGGCTGCGGCCGGAGCCGGGCGGCTGGGACCGGCCGGCGCTCCCCGCCCGGGGCGCTGCTCGCGGCCTCAGGGCGCACCCCCCGCCCCGGGGACCCCGCTCACCCGCGCGCGCCGCCCGCGCTGCGAACCCCGGCGCCGGGCGCTGCCGCCCGCGGGCTGCGGGGCCTCCTCTGCCGCCCGCGCCGGAGCCGGAGCCGGAGCCGGAGCCGCCGCCGCGGCCGCTGCATCCCCGGCGAGCGGGGCCGCTCCCGCTCCGCCCCGCCCCCCGCTCCTCCTCCTCCTCCTCCCGCTCCTCCCGCTCCGCCCCGCCCCCCGCGCCCCGCCCTCGCCCCAGTCCGGCTCCGCGCCCCGCCCGGGCCGGCCCCGTGGCCCCGGCCGCTCGCCCCCCTGTCCGCCTGTCCATCGGTCCATCTGTCCATCTGTCCGTCCGCCGGCGGGGGCCGCGAGCGCGCGCCGGGGCGGGGAGCCCTGCGCACCCCCCTGTGCACCCCCCGCGCGTCCCCCTGCGCCCCCCCTGCATCCCCTTGCACCCCCCCGCACGCCCACCCCCCGCACCCCCGGCCGGAGGGGCGCGCGGCCCCGCCCGGGGTCGGGGGTTTGGGGTCCGGGGCGCTCCCGGCCCCCGGAGCCACCTGCCCGCGCCCGGCGCGCACCCCAAGGGGACGCGGGCGCCCCGGCTCCCCGGCGGCGGGGGGGGCTCGCCCCGGAGCGGGGGGCGCGGGTGTGTGAGTGAGTGTGAGTGTGAGTGAGTGTGAGTGGAGTGTGCAACGCACCCACGGGCGCGGGCGGCACCCCTCCGGCCTCGCCGCCCCCGGGGAGCCGCGAGGACCCCCGGCGGGTCCCCGGGGCCGCGGGCGGGGGCACCCCGCGCCCCTCTCCTCCGCCGCCTCTCGCTCCCTCTCGGTCGGGGCTGGGAGGGCCGAGGGGGCCGGTCCGCGGGGCTCCCCCCGGGAGGACGCGGTCGCCGACGTTTCCCTTTTATCCGCGTCCCCGGGGCTCGCGCGGGCCGGGGCCGGGGCCGGGGCCGGGGCCTGCGCTTCAGTGAGACCCGCCGTGGTCGCCCCCAGAAACGGTCGGGCGCTGGGAAAGGGGGAGAAACGGGCTCCTTCGGAAAGGAGGGAAAGGCGAACTCCAGGGGGTGCTGTCCACCGCCGTTCCCACTGTGCCCGCGGCCACCACGGGGGAGGCCGCAGCCGGACCGGGCTGGACAAAGGGCCCGCCAGAACCGACGGGTCCTGCCCGCTAAGGAGAAAGTGACCTGGCGGGACCGGCTTCCTGGCAGGCGCAGGCCGTCCCTCGTCTCAATCTAGTGATCTTCCAGGGGAAGTGGGCGGATCAGAGGGATGGGGACAGAGTCCCTGAGAGCTGTGTGACTGGCTCAAGGTCACAGAAGCGTACTTGGTGGACTTAGGACTCGAACCCAGGAAAATCGGCCCCAGAGTTATGTGCTTAACCCAAGGCCACTGTTACTTCTTCAGTCCAGCATCTCCATGCCCTGGTGGTGTCCTTTTTCATGCTAGTTAGGGTTGTCATGTTCAGTCAGTAAAAATGGACACTGGCCCAAGAGGATGTTCTTACGCTGAAAAATTCTTCTTCTAAAAAATTCTTCTTCGTTGTTGATGTGGAATGCAAATTGGGTGTCCTGACTCAGTGGAGGGCGGGCTGGGGTGGGGAGTTTGGCTCTAGACTCTCCCCACTGTAATCTCCCTTACCGTCCCCTCCCTCCGCCCCATCAGTGTAGTCTAAACAGATCAGAAGAATCTGGCACTTTTCCAAGTGAAGATTTTGGTGCTCACCTTTGGCACCACTGAGCGTGCTGCCCACCTGCCTTGTGTTAGCCTTGGAACCAAGTGTCAGGCTTACTTCACCGTCACAGACCAAAACAATCATGGGGACCCCTCCCTTCTGCCGCATCTCTGTGGAAGGCAGGGCATGTTGCTGCACGGCCTCTAGTGCAGTGCTGCCCGGTAGCCCTATAAGACGGTCCGTGTATGTAATTTAACATTTTCTGGTAGTTGGCAGTCAACAGTAAAAAGAAACAGGTGAAATTAATTTTAATAATATGGTTTATTTCAACTTGTGCATCCAAACATTACATCAACATGTAATCAAGAAAAGAAATTATTACTGAAATATTTTATTCTTTTTTTCTGACTCTTTGGAAGCTGGAGTGTATTTTATACTTACAACATTTCCCAATTCTGACCAGCCACACGGGGCTATGGGTTCCCATCCTGGATAACGCAGCTCTGGCAGGTTCCATGGTCCGCCGCTGGGTGTTTCCACCAGGTTATTGCATGTAATCAAGCCTCTTAACAGTGTTTCACGAAAACTGATAAAGGTAAAGGGATTGATCATGGGCACAAAGTCAGCCAGTGGGAATTTAGCCCACATGCAGCTGTGCCTGCCTTTGGGACGCGTATCCCCTGCAGCAACAGTTTTCCAATTGGGTCCTCAGAGCCCCACGGGGGTGCCTTAGGGGCCTGGGGTACAGGAGGGAGGTGAGATCTGCCTTTTGTTTGCTTTTTATATTGGGTTCTGGAGAATATTTCAGAGGTGGGGGAATTTCCACCATAAAAAAGCTCAAAAACACTGCCTGCCTTCGGGCCTCAAGTTCATGAACATGATTCTCTCCTCCCTAAATGGTCTGCCTACAATTTCCTCCATTCTTCTCTGCTCATCAGGGAACCATAGTAATGGAGGGACTGTGCTAGGGGCTAAGTAGGTGTCATTATCTTTGTGGATATTCTTTCCACTGTTGCTGTACAAAGACCAAGCATCATGATGTCTGTAAACACCGTGATGTCTGTGTTTTGCCTCTTGTCCTTTGATAGGGGGTTGGTGACAGATCTTGTGCCTCTTTGTGTATACCCGTGTGTGCACACACACCTGTGTATGAGTATGCAAACACGTTCACTGTGAAATGCGTTTCAGGTCAGGCCTTACTAGCTCAGTCACTCACTAGGTGGGAAGGGCTGCAAAGCGCCCTCTGACCACGTTTCTTTCCCATAATTCACAGCAAACTCCATGGGCCTCCGGGTTGAGGCCTTGGCCTAAAATTTTCCAGGCAGGTGGGGACTCCTGGCCCCATTGCGGAGTGCAGCGTCTGCCTGGGATACTTGAGGAGCCTCAGGGGCTCAGATGTCTCCAGCCTGTGAAGCCACTCAGCCACGACTAGGTTGGGCCTAGGTGGGCACTCAGCAGAATTCTCAGGATCCTCCCACCCTCCTGATTCTCCAGCCCCTGTCCATCTCCAACCACCCCAGCCTTTCTCTTCTCGTGTCCCTTGTCGCCCTAATGCATCTCTCACCAGGATAGTCCTGCCTGGATACTGGGTCTTTTGGGCTCCTCCTGCCACTCCTGACTCATCACCTCCTTGTTGGTTTAACCTGGAGAGGACCTTTCTCTTCACACCTACGCACCTCATTTGCTCTTCTTTCAAGTCCACTGGCGGGCCTCTGTGCAGAGTGCCCGTCTGGCCTGTCTACCTTGCAAAGCCAGACTGCTGTTCCATTTCCTTGATTCCGATGTGACAATTAAACAAACAAACAAACAAGCCATCCCTGCTGTGTGTTTCTTTATCTCCATCAGGAGACTGAAACTCAACCTGATTGTCCGAGCACGTCTGGCTGCATTTGGGTTGGAGTAGATGGGACTTTATGAGGGTTGTGAGAGTCAAGCTTTTTAACAGGTCTCGAACAAATTGACACGTGAGGGAGAAATGTTAAAGTAGAAACATGGCTGCACACAGGCCTGGAAACGTGAGCCACAGAACTGGGGCACAGGTGGCTTTAATAACTCACACGAGTTTGGCTGTAACTTGCTTCTTTGTACAAACGCAGAAGAGGCTGCAGTCACCCCCAGGGGGCTGGGATCAAACTTCTCAGTTCCTGAATGGGGACAGTTTTGCATGGGTTTTAAAATACAAATCCCAAAATCATCCATAACATTAGACGTTTGTGGTTCATTCTGCTGAGTTTTCACTTAGACCCAGCTGTCTTGTTCGTAGAAATGCAAGTGCATTAGGGAAAAACTGTTTATACTTCTTGAGATATTGTGATAATGAAAAACAGCACCATGAACCCCTATTAAGTCAAAAGAACATTAATTGTGTTTCACGCTGCCTCCCTGGGCCGGCAAGCTGACACAGACGTGTTTTCCTTCAGCAAAACAGGGCCTGTCTTTGCAGCACGGTCCCCAGCTCCCCCCCTAATTACACGTAATTGTAGAGTCTAATTTATTTTAACGCCCGACGCCTAAAAGTGCGCATTCATGAATCAAGGGTTAGATTGTGAGGTAGGAGAATTATGAATGCGTATAATTGCCGTCTCCCAGGGGCTGCTTATGAGTGATCGCGAACATCCAGGATGTTTATTCTGAATTCTTACAAATAGAAGGCTGCCTCCAGTTAGGAACCCACATAGCAGTGACAATTTGTCTAGTTGCTTAACCATGCATCGATAGTGATCTTTTGGATAAGCGGACAGGAGAGAGAAAACACGCGGATTTTGCCGTGTGGTGGAACAGACACAGGCACGTGTGACTGGGTATTCCAATGAGCGAGGGGACCCCGGCGGCACGGCTGCACATCTCTGTGGAGAAAGGGGAGCATCTTTGGTGGATGATGGTTTTCTCAAAGGGAAAAGCAGGGTCCATCTGACCACACGTGCAGTTGGATCTAGTCTGTGACAGCACACCTGTTTCATTCACAATTGCCTTCCAGAGAAATCGCTTTTGAGCTTTGATTAGAATTAATCGACGATGGTTAATGTTGGTGGGGATTTAGTAAAATTGCAGTGATGGCTCAGTGCTCCCGCTGGGTAGAAGTCCTCACCAGCCTGGACTCTGCTCCCACTGGCGAGTGTCTCCTTAGCCGATCTCCCCTGGTCTCAGTTTCCTCATCTTACAAATGGGGATAGTAATTAGGACACTGCGGCTTGTCATGTGGATTAAGTGAGATTAATGAAGGGGAAACGCATGCATGGTGCCTGGCCGGAAGGTGCACAATGAGTGTTCATTGAATCAGAAATGAACATGTGATATCACAGGCCTCTAGAGACTCCTCCATCTGCAAAAACCGACGGTGAAAATCCACGGCAGTTGCTGTGATGAGGCCAAAGCAAACCAGATCATGCTACTCCTGAGCCTAAAATCCCCTTCTCTTAGAGGAAAATCCACAATCCTGAGCAGGACCATGAGATCTACATGGTCCCGACTCTTCAACATCTTTCTCTGCTTCTACTTTTGTCATGAAAATTTCAAAAGAAAAATTAAAAAACTAGTACAGGGGATATGTTATACCTCCCACCTAGAGTCAACAGTTATTCATATTTTCCCACGTGTGCTTTATACGTTGCTGAATCATTTGGAAAGAAGTTGCAGACATCAAGGTGTACCACCCCTCAGGACTTGAGTGGGCATCTCTTGAGAAGAGCCTGTTCTCCCCGATGACCTCTGCATCGTTATCATACCCAATGAACGCTAATTCCATAATCACTCCCCAGCTTGCTCACAGTAACGAAGCCAAGCGTGTCTTTCTCTTTGTTCTTCAAGCCCTTTTCTGCTTCAGGGCCTTTGCACTTGCTATACCCTCTCACTGCAGTACCCTTTCCCTAGATTTTGCTCGTCGTCTTTCAGATTTCAGCTCAGATGTCACCTCCTGAGAGCTCTCCACTGTCCGTTTCACCTACAGATGTTCCCTGAGCTCCCTTACCTTCCATCGTCCCTCCCATTTTATATGTCTTCCTATAACATGCCACTATATGACATTATTTTTATTCTGTGTCTGTGAACATGGTCTCTTTCCCCCTCCCCACCTCCACCCCACACTAGCAACAGGAGAGCAGGGGCTGTGTCTGGTTCGTGCACTGTTTTAGCCCCGTGCCCAGAACAGTGTCTAGTACAGCTGGTATTCAGCATGTACTTGTTAAACAAATCAATGTTTCCAAGTGTGACGTCTTTAAACAGAAGAGGTGGCAAAATGGAGTATTTGGAGACAAATCCGCAACACTCAACCCCAGTACTACTACTTACCAGCTGTGTGTCGCCATGGGCTCTTAAACTCCTCTGCAAATGGGGACAATGACAACCACCTCTACGTCCTAGGGGTGTGGTGAGCTATTAATGAGTTTATATACAAAGTGCTAAGGACAGTGCCTGGCACATAACCAGCCGTTTTCCTTGTGCGCTTACAATTACTGTTAAGTCAGTTGGCTAGAGGCCCGTGATTTTAAGCACCATTGGCCACTCACAGGCTCGCACAGAAACGGTCTCCAAGCACAACGCCCCACAGAAAACTTCTTGGAAGGACCGATGCGACCGCGCAGTTGGCCACATGCTGTCCTGTGAAAGGCCAGCCAGGTCAACATTTGGCCTGGAAAGGGCTCTGGTTGTTTACAGCGGGCATCTGGGCTGATGCATCAGGGCCCAAGGTTAAATATTTTGATGCTCACCCCTGAGACCAGGCCTTGGAGGCTCACACAGGAGCTGAGGGGGGAAGGTGGAGAGGAGGGGACAAGAGGAGACCCCTCTCCCTGCTGGAGGGTGAACCCAGCAGCCTGGGCTCTGACTCAGCAGGTCCCCTCCCACATGCCGTCTGGTAGGTCGACTGTTATGAATTTTACATTACTGGCCTGTAGGGGCACGTAGAGAAGTACATATTTTTCAGCTAAAGCTGTAATAAAAAATGAGTTAGGAAATCAAAGAAAGTGTTGGGAATTTGGATAATAAAAATTGCACCTAACTGGGGATAAAACAGGTAGTCTGTCCAGGAGAGCGTACGTTGAAAATAGATATTTGCTTTTGGGGGGGAGGAGAGAGGGGTGTTTCCAGCATCTGTTTGTGCAGTTTTTATAATAGCAACTCTTCTTGGGGGAATGGTCCCTACCCTATTTTTAATGCTTGAGCCTCTGGTGGAATGGCTTTGACCTCTTGTACCAAATTTGGGGCATGTGACTCAGACCTGGCCAATCCAGAGCATTCCATGCGCTGACCAGTGATTGGTTCAATTATGGGTACGTGATCCATTATGAGACAATGGGAATCAGGCCCAGGATTTTCATTTGCTCTATTGAATGGTAGCTTTTCCCCCCTCTGTCTTTGAACTGGGTGATAATAGAGAAGCTATTGGAGGCCACATGTGGCCATGGAAGTGAAGCAGAGCCATGGAGTAGGTAAATTGTATGGTGATTCTAAGATGGCCCTGTGGTTCTCTATAGGCCCTGGAGAATTTCCTCCCCCTCAGGGAGGATTTTACTCCCATGATTAGGTTCAAAGGAAAAGATTTTGAAGATGTGATTAAGACCCCAAATTAGCTGAATCAAAAAGGAGAATTTCCTAGAGGGGCCTGACCCAATCAGGTGAAAGTCCCGAAAGGTGACTGGCTCGTTGTGGGCCAGGAATCAGATGCTACAGGTGTCCTTGAAAGGGCCAACTGCCGTCTTGTGGAGAACGCCACTTGGCAGGAAGTGGCCTCTGCCTGACAGCAAAAAAGCGAGGGCGTTCTCCTACAACCACAAAGAACGGAATTCTTCCACATTCAGGAAGCGTGGAAGAGGGCCCTGGGACAAGGTCACAGCCTCAGCCGCCCTCAGCTAAAGGCACTGCAGTCAGGCCTTGATTTCAGTCTGCTGTGGCCCTGAGCAGAGAGAAGCCCACATCCAGACTTCTGACCCATGGAGACTGTGAGATAATAAGGTTGTATTGGCTTATGCTGCCACGTTTGTGGCACCTTGTTATATACGAATAAAAAAATACATGTGTGAACACTTAGGTCAAGATGTACCTGAAGCCAGATAGATAACGCTGGCATTTTCCATTACAGGAGCCAATAAACCCTCCCCGTCCCTCTTTTTTTACTCTTAAGCCTGTTTTTTACTCTTAAGCCTGTTTTTTAGAAATCCCAGGATTGCAACCCACCAGCCTGGCTTATTTCACACCCCCCTCCCTGAACCAGTCACTAAGCCTGGGGACATGAAACATAGCGCTGTGACTAGCCCTGTCTGGGTCAAAGTCTGGGAGCTGTGTGCTTGTGTGGTTTGCTATCATTCCACGTGTCTTACACCCCGACCCTGAGGATACAGACTTCTGTCTATACCCTCTGCATCTTTCTGGGTCCTGTCTTAACAGCTGTGGTGGGTGGGAGAGGTTTAGGGCAGGAGGTGGCTTGGCAATCTCCACCACTTGGCACCCAGGCTTACCCTCATCCTGTGACTGTTCCTGGTGACTCATCGGTTTATCCAGTCATCCGTGACACTGGTGTCCACAAGGGCTGGGCCGCCTACCGAGACTGTAGCTAAGGCTTCAGTGATGAGCCCGGTTTATCCTGGTCTGTCGCCTTCACCTTGGAGAGAGTGACTTAGTAAATACCCACCGTTAGTGATACCTACTGTGTCTGGGAACTTGGTTGTACAGGTAGACACACCTTGTCTAGTTAAAGCAAGAAAGGGATTTGTTAAACGACGTCAAGCGTTCCCATACCCGTGGGAGGCTCGGAAGCTACGCGACAGGGACCGACGGCAACCACACGATGGTGGCTGCTTTGGCAACACACCACGGCCACCCTGTCTGTCCTGATCAAGTTGGGTCCGGACACTTACGGGTCAACAACTGCTGAGCTCCTGGAAGAACTAAAAGCCTCCTCACAGTGTGTTTTAGGAGCTCACATAGCTCATGTGCACCCGCCACTGTGGAAGTTCCATTGCGAACCCCTTTTCATACGGGCCTTTCTTGGCCACGTGACTGCACCCCTGCTGCACAGAAGCACCAGAGGTGAGTTTCTGGAATTGGCCTGGGTGGCTGGGAAAAAAGAACACCTGCCCCACCTGTAGCGTGCTGGGGGGTGGGCCGGACACTTGATGCTTCTCATTTAATCCCATCCTTACAGTTAGGGGACCAAAGGGATCAGAGAGGGGAAGCAATTTGTCCTAGGTTGCATGGAGCTCAGATTCCAGAACCTTCACCAGTCTTCCAAGGCAGGACCAGATAGAAAATGGCGTAGAGCTCCCCAGACCCCAACCATCTGGATGTCCTAAGGCTGGCCTGGAGCCCCAACCACAAATTAACCCATTCGGTGTGGCAAATGAAGCCACAGGACGGGCTCTGGGCCCCTGCCCATTTCACCTTCTGACCAAAGCAGGAAACCACATACGTTTTGTCTATTTGTAAACAGCCAGATCATGTCAGATTCTTCGGTGGGTCTACAGCCAGAGCACGTGGGCTCTGGGTCTGGATTCCCATTGTAATGACCTTGGGTCGGCCTCGTTCTCTGAGCCTCTGTTTCCTCACCTGTAAAGTGGGCAGCAAAGTCTCCTCCCACTTCGCTCCCTCCAGGACTGTCCATCAGATCAAATGTGAGTGTGAGAACAGAATGAAAGGATGAACTCCATGCGGGGCAGTCTCTTTGCCATTATTCTCCACCAGCCACCTGAGGATGAAGGAACCTGTGGGCCTGTTTGTAGCTATATCCACTTAGTTCACGAGGAATCGGAGCTCTTGATGTTGCCTGTTTAAAGTTTAGACAATAAGTGGACAGAGGGCTTGTTTCTTTCCCTTGAACAGGGACCACATCGCTGCGGGCCATTGACAGACACTATTTGGTACCAGGAACCAAAGGCTATCTGCCTCAGCCTGGATGTAAGTAGCAGCAAAAACTCTCAAACGAATATACTTAGGTTATCCACAGAGGAGTTCTGGTCCTGCAGTGCACTTCAGAGCAGGAATCTGGGCTTTCCCTGGACGGGGGTGGGAGCCTCTGAAGGGGAAGCCATGTGAGCCGCCCTGGGGGGAGCTGAGCCCCACGGGGAGGGGCTGGCCCTGGGCCTTGAAGCTGTGCTTTGATCAGGGTTATCAGAGCATGTGGCAGCCTTGCACACTTTTGGTGAGATGCTCATCTACTCATCCATTTGACAAATCTGTGTGAAGCTGCTACTAAGTCTTAGATGCCAGGGCCCGCCAGTGGCTCTTATGAGCCCTGCTCCTGGGGGCTCAGCATCTAGGAGGTGAAAAAGGTACAGACAGAGCTCGCCAGAGAGTTTGTGGCAGAACATTGTGGTTATTAACTTCTTATTTTTCACTCTTTGCCGACGGAAACTTGGTTTCGTTTGGGTGGAATTGACCGCACTCAAGGGGTGGCTCAGGACTGTTTGAAGCCAGGGGTTCTGAACGTTTGGTCCCTGGACCAGCAGCATCAACATCACCCGGGAACTTGTTAGAAGTGCAAATTCTTGGGCCCACTGCAGACATGCTGAATCAGAAGTTTTGGGGTGGGGCCAGCAATCTCTGTCTTAATAAGCCCCTCCCCCCCTTTTCATGTAACTGACCATATGCATGGACACAGGGCCAGTTCTTGCTTATGAGGTGTAAGGAGATATTAGCTGGGGTCTTTGAGGAAATAGTTTTCTTCTTGTTAAAAAGATAAGAGCCTTAGAAGGTGGAAGTCCTGCCTCAGGTCCCCTTCCTGCTGCTCCAAAAGTGGCCCTGAGTGCACACATGCCTGGTGTGGCAGAGAGGCATCGTGTGGCCGGGAGGGGGTGATGTCACTGACCTTCTGAGGCTGGCAGAGCAGAAAAGCGTCTGAACTGCCTAAGCCCTGGGGGACCTTGTACTAAGAAAACAGTAAATGCCCTCACGGCATTGTCGCTTGTAGCCAAGGCACCCCCAGCAGATCTGGGTTCACAGGGTTGATGGTGATCTAATGGCTGACACTAAAATATTCCTGCCTTATTATGGTGTACAGGTCCTTTGCTTCCTCTGCACATTTCCACATCTGCAATTTAAAACCTCGTAACCACCTCACACCCCTTAGGATGGTTACTATAAATGTGGATGAGGATGTGGAGAAATTGGAACCCTTGAGGCCCACTGGTAGGAATGGAAGATGATGCGGCCGTCATGGAAAACCATGTGGCAGTTCCTCAAACACATTAAAGACAGAACTATCGTATGATCTAGAAACTCTCCTTCTGGGTATAAGGCCAGAAAAATGGAAAACAGGGTCTCAAAGAGGTATTTGTACACTCATATTCATAGCAGCACCAGTCACAATCCAAGTGTCTACTGATGGATGGCAAAGATGGTGAATTTTATGTCACGTACGCTTTATCACACTCGAAAACCAACAGCAATGAGAAACACACACACGCACCCCCCTCTAAAATTCCACACCCCTTCTCCCACTGACTTCACTTGTGCCTTATTTCTCTCGCTCTTGCCTTGCCTGAGTTCTGGTCCCACGTACCCAACAGGCCTCTTGACGTTTTTACCTGGATGTTTCGAAGGCAGCTCAAATGCCTTGTGCCTGGATTCAATGTCATTGACTCTTTTCTGCTCTGCCAGCCTCAGCCGGTCAGTGACATTGAACTTAGAACCTCCCTCCCCAAACCTGATCTTCCTGCCATATTTGTCTTTGGGGTGACTGGCACTTCCATCTTCTCCCTCAACCTCTTTCTCCAGCTGAATCCATTGCAAATTCCTGGTGATCACCCTTCTTGAACAGCTGCCAGCATGGCTAGCCCATCCAGTCTCCTCCAACGTCACCTCCAATGACCACAGAGGGGCCCGACCAGGCACCCCGTGCGTGCCCTGGCACCAGCCAAACCCATCTTCAGGGCCGAGCCAGAATGAATTTTTCCAACTGCACGTCTGATTAACTCCACTCTGATTTCACTCTCGGTGATCAATGCCATATGAAAATATGTCACGGAAAAAATCCCGCTCCTCCCAAAGCAAATTGCCACGCAGGCTTCTCCTGAGTTGATTTCACATCTCGTTACAAGAGCCACGCTGTCTTCTGGTTCTGCTTGGACTGCATTTCTCAGGTGAGGAGTCTGACATCGGGGTTGGGGGAGGGGTTAGGGGTAGGACGAATGTCACTGATGATCAGTGCTTTAGATTGGGTCGTGCCAGGTATAGACTCTGAGACGAGAATTTGAGAGCAAGTCGTTTGCTTGGGAGGTGGTTCCAGAAAGGACTGACTGGGAGCAGGAGGTGATAAAGGGAAGAAAGATAACAACTATCAAGCCTGCTGGCACAGAGGAGAACTGGCGTTCGACCCCATGGGAGGGTCTGGGAGATGGAGTTAGTCACACACGGATGAGTTATCCCAGGAGTGAGGGAGCGCCAACTCCTACGAGTCTTTCTTTGGGGGTTCTTGAGGGGGGTGTAAGTTCTCTGGCACTTTCTGCCTGCATGTGTGGGCAAAGTGGTCTGCTGAGGTTGTGGACAGAAGCCTTTAGGCAAAGAGAAGCAGATACTGGCAGTCGGAAGTCAGCCCACTGGGTTCCAGGGCTATGAGCAGGGCATGGAGATGACAAGGGATGATCACTAAGTGACTCAGACCCTCATGACACAACATGAAGACCCACGGTTAGAGAGTTAGGACCTTCGAGTTCTCCTTTTCCTCAAGGGGAAAAGGATCGGTTTGTGCTAATAAGTCTTCACCGCTTTCTAACACTTGATCATCTCCCCTTTGAGCCAGGAGAGAACCAGCCTTGGGTTCCGAGGCCTCAGGGCAATCGTACCTAGCTGCCGCCTATAACACCGATTTGGTTTCTAATTTATTTTTTCTGATGAAGACAAGTACATAAAGTTTGCCGTTAAGGTACATTTACATAATTAAGGCATCTGGTTTAAAAGAATGTTCAGTACATCACAGGCTGTGCTGCACCAGACGGGTGACAGGTGGTGGCTGGAGCCTGGGGGCCCTGGCCCGAGGGATGAAGTCTCCTCTGCGGTGGGCGTCTGAGGCTTCTACCTTCTGGTCTCCAGCCACCTCTTTGGGTCTGATTCTCATTTCTCACCAACCCCTCTGCCCACCAGCTCCTCCTTCTTGTTCTCATCAAGTGCTTTCTTGTCTCTGTTGTCTCATCTGTTTCCACCACCTTCCTCCATCCTTCTTTCAATATCCCACCCCGCCAGCTCAGCACTGACCTCCCCTTCTCAGGCCACACTGAGTGGGGGCTCATCCCTCTTGTCTCCCATTCAGAGCAAGGCCAGAGACCAGAGACCAGCTTGCACTGGTCGCCGTGGGCACTGGGCACCTGTCGTGGGTTTGACAGCGCTGCCTGGGGTCTCGGGGTTGGGTTGGGGGAACCACCAGAAGCTAAGGCCTGCGCAGAAGTCTGGCCTCATCCAGCCACTTTTGTCCTGGGAGCAGGGGAGTGAGTCCAGCAGGTCGCCCTGGGAGGAGCCCAGTCAAGGCCGGGCAGGCATGGGCTGCTCCAGAGCTGAGTGTGTGGGCAGGCGGGGGACCAGGAAGGGGGACAGGGCCAGAGTTTGGAGAGTTGGCTGAGATTCAGACTCTCACTAGGAGAGCCGAGGTCTGCATGCACCTCCGGGGCCGTGCGTGTGAATGAGCGAGAGTGAGAGTGAGTGTGTAACATGCGAGCGTGTGTGTGTGTGAACGAGAGTCTGAGGAGACTGGTGGTGGGGAGATAGGAGCACAGAGTGAAGAGGTGACCTCAGAGCAGAGAAGGGCCCGGAGACATGGGCCTGTGCGGTGTGACGTGCACTTGGAATGACTCCTGGGTGCCGGAGCCCACATTCACCGAGTTCACGCAGGCAGCAGGCACCTGTCCGAGCACTTTTCATGCCGTTTATGTGTTTTTACTTACCAGGCGCCTTGTGTTTGGTCTGTGGAGGCACTGCTCTAGTTGTTTTACAAAATAAAAACAACTAAACAACACTTTACGCCATTTAGTCATTAAATCGTTCAGTCCTCTCCAGAGCTTTGCGGTCGGTGCCGTTGTCTTCACCTGTAGGGGCGACTCACCCAGGGTCTCAGAGGGAGCGGTGGGGGGGAGAGGCTGGAGGATGGACCACACCTGCCTCCACAGTCGGGCTCCTCCCCATGGTGATGCCTGGGTTTCGTCATGTTTATAAAAAGCCATGGATCAATTATGGTTGCTACCCACTTTACAGGTGGGAAAACTGAGGATTAGTAGTTTCTCAGCTCCAAAGTCACCGAGCCGTGACCCAGCCTGGGCCACTGGCCCAGGTCCACGCTGTAACCACCTGGCTACGGGCCTCACTGTACGGAGCCCTTTGAAGAAAGGTGAGTCACTTACTTATGTCGTGCCTCAGTTTCCTTATCTGCCAAGTTGGGCTCTCCTAATCCTGCCCCACTGACTCACAAGGCATGGTGAGAGAAGGCACCAGGGCCAGAGCTCCCAGAAAATCCCATTAGGAAGGCGCTTTGGCCTGGGGGGAAGCTGGTCTGGGCTGGCTCTGCCCACAGCACCTGCACACCTGTGGCCGGCCAGTCACGTCCCCTTATCTGACTGCATATTCCTCACCCGTTGTGTGGGTGGGTGGCCTGAGATCAGATTCATGCATCTCTCTGTGTGTCCCTGATGGTCCCGCTCTGTCCTGGTGGACAGCTGAGCTGCCCGTGTGACTGTCCAGGAATTGGACTGCTGGAGACGCAGACCGGCCAATCCCAGACTCACTCTAGGAAAACGCATTCAGGTGGCCGAGCTTGGCTCTGGCCCCGTCATGATCTCCGTGGCCACATCGTGGCAGAGGGACCTTCTGCCAAGGAGACACAAACACCAGGGGAACGCGGGCTCTCGAGACTCCGTCTGCAAGGAAGCCAGACAAGGACTCCAGCCCCTGGGTGCAAACCGGCTTCAGTCAGTCTCCCCCGGCTTCTCCGAAGCATCACAGAAGAGCATGTCATTCACCTGTTCAATTCGCTCATTCGATCAGTCTCTACAAAGCAACTCCTATTGCCAGGCCCTGGTCTAGGCACCAAGGATACAGCTGTGGATGAAACAGACCCAGGCCCGGTTATGACGGAGGTGACATTCCCGTGGAGTGGGGGAAAGAAGCAGTAAACATGAAACACGATTGTGCCCCCAGCACAGTCACACAGACATGCATACACCCGTGTGCACACACACATGTAAGTGTGAGTCGGTACACACATATGCAAACATATATGTGTTGTTCTTGGTACTAATCGATGCGATAAAGGTCAAGCAATCAAACAGGGTGTTAGAACAGAGAGTTCTGGGAGGCCTACTTTCAATTGGGGGGCATGGAGGTCCTCCTGAGGTGGGCCTTTTGAGCCGAGGCCTAAATGAATTAAAGGAATCTTCCATGTGTGTATCTAGGGGAAAGACGTTTCGGACAGAGGGACCAGCATGTGCAAAGGCCTGTGGTGGGAGCGTGCCCGGAGCGGTCTAGGAAGAACCAGAACCAATGTGACTACCACAGGGGTGAGCAAGGGGCGAGTAGCCAGAGCTGAGATAATGCAGGGCCTTCTGGGCTATGACAGAGAAAGCTGGGTCACATCCTTAGCCAGGTGGGATGTGATTCATGAGTTTTGCATAGAAGACTTTCTGGATTTTGACTTGATATTTGAAAGGGTTGCTGTGGCCGCCTGGGGAGGATGAGCTGAGTGCATGGTCAACGCAGGGAGAGCCGATGCAGGGAGCCCAGTGTGGAGGCCACTCCTGCAGTCCCGTGAGGGGGGATGGATGATGCTTGGACCATTCGTGCAGGAGGTGGAGAGGTGATCGGGTTTTGGGCATAGTTTCAAGGTAAAGCCAACAGGATGGGTTGCTGGATTGAATGTGGAGGAAAAAGAGGGAAAGAAGCATCAAGGCTGATTCCAAGATTTGGCCTAATCACCTGGAAGGTTGGACTTGACATTTACCACGGGAATGGCCAGCCTGGGTGGAAGACGGGAGCATCGGAAGCCCGCAGCGGTGCGCCACGCGACCCTGATGTGGGGTGTCCTCATCCGTGGTCCCTGGGGCCTCTGCCCATCAGCAGGAGAGCCCTGGACCACGAACCTCTGCTTTAACCAAGAGCTGTCGCTTCCTTCCTGAAATCCCATTTCTGAAGTTTCCAGGGCAGTTTTGACTTTCCCTTTCAAAGACGCAGCTTGCATTTTATTTTAGGGGCTGAGGTTCATCCCCCTAAGGATGGGCAGTTAAAGAACAAATGGATGACAATCCATCAGCACCCAGAGTGCCCCAGGCCCACAGAGGAGATTTAGTGTGGCTGCCACCTGTCCGCACCGGTTCGTGGGAAAGCGCTACATCTGCTAACGGGAGTTTGAATGCTAAAGAGGGATATCAATTGCGAGAAAGAAATTACTACCGAGGCTTCAAATACCATCAACTGGGAAAAAGACGGATGGGGCTTTTATGGTCGTGTCGTTTGTCCCACTAAAATAAAGCGTCTTAAAACCTGCCTTTGCTGGCATGGAAGGATCGCAGGGCCGTGAAACGGCACTTCACATCGCCGGGATGAGTTTCTCAAAAACAAGAAAGCGACTGCAATAAAAAATGCACATTTATCTGCGCAACGAAACATACAAAGCACCTACTCAGTGCAAGGCCCTGGGCTAAGGAGGAGAGAGATGAGTCAGGTATGGTTCTTAGCAGGCCCACGGCTGGCGGGGACATGAACGGGACACAAAGGAGCCAACAGGCCGCAGGGGGTTGATGTGTGAGAAAGGTCCTGAGGTTCAGAGAAGGGAGGAATCTCTGGGGGCTATAGGGTGAGGAGGATTTTCTTTCTTTTTCTTTTTTTGGAAGGGTTGCTGCTTTTACCGGCCTGTGACCAAAACCCCTAATGAAGCTGGCTTACGCCCGGGGGAATTTGGTGTCACCCATGGCAGAGCCCACCAGTCAGCTGGACTTCAGGGTGGGTCGATTGATTCGGTGGCTACATCATCACCAGACTCTCTGCCTTGCCATTCGCTGTTGTGGTTTCATCCTCAAGTCGGTTCCCCTCTCGGTGATAATTTAGCTGCCATCAGCAGCTGGGACCGTATGTCTCCTGGTCCAAGTTATCCCGGCATTGAGAGAGAAGCCTCTCCTTCACGTGCGGGATATCCATTCTTCTCTCCAGTGCGGCTGGCCATCTGAGGCTGTGTGCCCACCCCGGACCACTCACGGTCTCCTGGGGATTGCTCTACGCTGGTAACTGCCCACCAGTCGGCATGCCCCTGGGTATCCTCCGAGCCAGGGGGCTGCTACCTGGGCCATGGGTGGAACCAGAGCCGAGATGGGCTTTTGTTTGGAAAGACGAATGTGGGAAAAGACATTGGCCAGGCAGCCACCTGAGGAGTCGTCAGAGTATGGGTGGTCCCTTAGACTAGCAGAGGTAACAGCCACATTTATTCACATTACTAATAGTGATAATAATGGCAGTGGGCAGTGGTTCTGGGCACTTTTTACCCTCTGTTTGTTGCACTTAGGGCCCTGAATGCAGAGTGGATTCCCCCTCTCCAAAGCGCCTTCACCTACTCGCTCACAGGTAGGTAAGTGTACAGCTTGGGGCCATCAGCTCCCCCGGAAAGCAGGTGAAATGCCCGTTTCCTGAGTCCCAGACCTGTTTACTGCGCACGTACTTGACATTGAAATCGCATCGCTTAAACAAGTGTAGTCAGTAGGTGACTAGGATTAAAGGGAGAGAGTTGCTACTTTTATGAAAATAAAGGGGAACTGTTTAGAGAGATTGGACGAGGGCAAAAAGCTGAAAGAGAGATTGGAAGTCACGGCCCAGGAGAATCGTCAGTTGCCACACGAGGCCACTGAACATGTGAAGTGTGGCTGGGGTGGCCGAGAACTCGCGCTCTCGGTTGTGTCCGATTTTAATGTATTAGATTGTTAAAGACGGATATGGGATTCGCGGCTCGAAAGCCTGAAATGTATCTGGGTTTAGAGAAATCCATTTTTCCAACTGTAAATGTCCTGCTGAAGTCTAAATGCAGACCAAGCGTTCTGATGAGCGCAGAGATGTACCGTGAGCGTAAATGCGCACCAGATTTTGAATATTTAGGTGGAAAAAATGAAATACCCTAATTTTTATATTTATCATATGTTGAAATGACAATATTTCGGAAATGTTTAGTTACATAAAATATATCATTTAAGTTGATGTCATTCGTTTCTTTTTAGTTATTTTTTTTTCTAATGTGGCTACTAAAAACTTTAAATTACATATGTGGTTCACATTATTTTTCTGCTGGACAGCACTGTCTAGAAGTATTCTGCATTCAGATTGCCTTGCAACTGTCTTTAAGTTTTTCATTTCATGTCAAAAAAATCTAAAACTGAACATTGTATGATTATACGAAGGAAAGGAGACCATGGGAGAGTCCAATAGCAGACTCACATTAAAAAAAAAATTATTGGCTCTGTCAGGAAAACTCTAACGGACGCTTACAGGTTCTCTGTTAATTGGTGTAAGGATGAGACTATACATTTTTTATTCTTCAATTTAGCCAGTTTAGTTTTATTAACGGACCCGCTGCTGGTATCAGTTGTTCTGGGTTTTATAGCAGCTCCTGGACGTCATTAGGGCAGGTGTGATGATTCCCACTTTTGAGATGGAGAAAACTGAGGCTTAGGGAAGGAGAATAGTGTGCTGAGGGTCCCACAGGTGGGGAGCAGAGGAACGAGGAGGCTGGGGTCCCTGTCTACCCGACATCATCCCAGCCTTGAACTCTTCACGCCCCCCACACTGCCCTGGTCCTGGACACAGTGCCCTGGGTACAGGTGGGCATAATGGATACGCCCGTCGTAGCTCAGTGCACAAGAGGATCCCCGCTTTCCCTTGATTTCACCAGTCCCTCTACCCCGAAGGCTTTCAGCAGGCGAGGACTGAGTTTCTGGGGCTCCTGAGTCATTGTCCGGAAGCAGAAATAATCAGCGAACTGAGTGCGCGTTTCCCTCAATGGCCTTGATTCAGTCCCACGTTAAGGGGCTGCATGTTTGCATCTCCCCAAATCCGCGTGTTGAAGCCCTAATCCCAACGTGAGGGTATTTAGGGGGGAGGGCCTGTGGGAGGTGATTAGGTCATGAAGGCGGAGCCCTCATGCAGGGACTTGTGCTTTGTCCCCATGAGAAGAGACGTCGCTTCTGCTCTCAGTCTCTGCCACGTGAGGACACAGCGAGAAGGTGGCTGGCTGGCTGCACGCCAGGAAGCAGTTCTCACCAGCAACTGAGTGGCCAGCACCTCGATCTTGGGCTTCTCAGCCTGCGGAACTGTGAGATGAATGTGTGTCGTCCAATCCACCCCGTCTACGGTAGTGGGGTCCAGCAGCCCGGGCTGATCAAATGCAGCGATTCTTCCCTCTTCCCCTGCCTGACACCGCGAGCAGAATTCAAAACCTCTCAGACGTGCTCAGCTCTGCAAACAGGTGCGTCTTGCAGCACCTAAAGAGTCCAGCCCAGGACGTCGACATTCAATCTCACAACCAACCTGCGGGCCTCCTGGTGTGAATCCCCTGCAGGAATCTTCTTCCAAATGTCCCTCATCTCTCAGGTAAGGAGGTCGCTGACTCGCGTGGATGTTTCCAGCACTCTCTTTAGAATGAGTGGGTTCCAACACCTCTAGCGTTGGGGCTTGGGCCAAAATTCCAAGTCCCCCAGAAAAGTTTTGTTCAACGTCTTGTTGCATTGGGTCCATTATCTCAGAAAAAGAGGACTTTTTCCCAGAAAGAGGCACCTGAAACAATATTGAGGTCTGGGGCTGTCGCCGAGGCCCCTCTTGCACTGGCGAGGACATGGTCACTGGTCAGAGGTCAGAGGCGTGGGTCTGGACTCTGGCTCTGTGGCCCTGTAGTCGTGGGCCCCAGTGAGTGTCGACCCTGACCAGTCTGACTCTGCTCTTCTGTGACGTGTGGCTTGTGATAGGGCCGTGACGTGTGACCCTGACGAGGCTGTGGGACAGCATCCAGGTGAGGCTTAAGTGAGGCGATGCACCGGAGCATGCAGAACCCCAGCCCAGCACACGGTAAGCCCCTCATGAGTCTCAGGCCAGTGTCGGTGCGCTGTCTGCGAGTCACCCATCAAGGTCGCGGATGAATCAGGTCAAGAGGCCGCCCTGGAACCAGGGCTTTGGGTTCAGGAAGCGAGATTTCAGTAGCTTTGAGCTGGAGCCTGTAATTGGCAGCTTTGCCTCCAGCAGCTCTTGAGAGACGGCCAGACAAGGTCCATTATCCTTAAACCGTGAGCAGAGGGGGCTGTGGGGAGGAACGGTGGCCTCAGCCCCCGAGATGCACCCGTCTGCCAGCCGCCGTCAGGTGGCCAGACGGAGATGGACCTTCCAAGGCTCTGGGCTCGGGGCCTGTTGCTTTTTCCCCTGCTACTTTTTAATGAAAAAAACAGAAGAAATAAATCCCTAAGCCTCCAGTGCTACAGATTCCCCGATGCTCTGCTGCGAGCTAATCTTTGGGATAATGCATAACCTTTTGTGAGTGTTTTTCTCCTCTGGGTTTCCTCTTTCCTCTTGAGACCAGGGAGAAACCTGTGCTCTTGCTCGATGCCAGTCAATGTGTCCCTCGCTCATTCTTAACGCTCTCCTTCCTCCCCCTCCTTTACGTCTTTCTTCTTCAGGGGTGATGGATTTTTAATTCCCCAGAGGCTGAAAAGCAGGTTGTAAATATGATATTATATTATTATGAATGTCCAACCTCAGTCCTGGGCCACTGTGGTGCCTCTCCTCTGCGACGACCAATCCCAGCCACTCTGAACAATTACAGGAGACAGCACAGGATCAATCCGGTTAGATGAGGCTCTTCCGTGGGTGAGCACAGAAGAAAACTCGAGAGAGAAAGATGTATCGCCAAGGGCCTGGGAGCCTCCGTCTGCTGGTGCCTCAATCTCATTTTCCAGTTCATTCAATAAACATTTATCAAGGCATTTCTGGGCACCGGACTCCTCTGAGGCCCCGGGTGTGCAGGAAGGGCAAGGCTCCTCTACACGCGGAGCTCACGTCTGCAAGGCAGAGACAGGAAATGGACAATGAAACCAATAAGCGATGTAATTTCAGATCATGTTAAGTGGTCTAACGTAACGTGGTGATGGGATTGTGGGGACTGAGGCCTGGCTCTAATGATGGATGGCTCTCTGCAAATAGATACCCGAGTTGAGACCTGAATGAAGAGAAGGGGACATACCAAGCGAAGACTGGAAGAAGATGAACGAACGGAGAAGCAAAATAGTATTCAGCCTTAAAAGGAAGAAAATTCTGACACGTGCTACAACATATGAACCTTGAGGACATTATGCTCAGTGAAATAAGCCAGTCACCAAAGAGCACTTATGTGAGGTACCCAGAGGAGTCAAACTCACAGGGACAGAATGGTGGTTGCCAGGGCTGGGGAGCAGGAGGATGGGGAGTTGTTATTCAATGAATATAGGGTTTTGGTTTCATAAGATGAAAGGAATTCCAGTGATGGATGGTGGCAAAGGATGGGAACGTACCCATGCCACTGAAATGTACACACAGAAATGGTTAAGATGGTCAATTAAAGTTATGTTTATTTTACTGCAATAAAAAAAAATGATTGGAAGAAGATTCTGGGCTTAGGGAACAGCAAGTGCAAAGGCCCTGTGGTAGGGATGAGCTGGTGCATTGGAGAAAGAGGAACGGGTCCAGCGCTTCCGGAGCAAAGTGAGTCAGTTGGGGGTGTAGAAAGAGATGTGACTGGAAAGACAGACAGGCCGGAGCAGGCCAGACCTTTTAAGTTTGGATTTTATCTTACAGATGTGAAATCTCAGGTTCAGAAACGAGAGTCCCCATAACTTACCCAAAGTGCAATAGTAAGTGGCTGTTGCAGGCAGACCTCGTGGGCCTCTAATGGCTTAGCCGTTCCCTGCCCTTCCTTAGCAATAGAGCTAGGGGTCATCAGCTGCGCCTATAGGCACCCAGAATGGTGACTGTATTTCCCCGCTTTCTTGCAACTCGGCATGGCCACGTGACTTAGTCCGAAACAGTGGGAGGTGAGGGGAAGCAACATCGACAATTTTAGGGACGTGTCTGTAAAGAGAGGGGCCTTCCCTTCTTAGTTCTTTCTGCCCTCCTGCTGTCTGACATGTCGATGTGATGACTGGAGTTTGAGCAACCATCTTGGACCCATGAGGGTGGAATGACGCCTGTGGGGGTGGCGGGCGGCTGACTTTGGACTGGGGAGTTAGGAGGCGTTCGGGGGCGGTGCCACTTGATCTGCTTGTCTGATGAAAAGGAGGCAGCCAAGGGGGGTGCATAAGGTGGGATGAGCTTGGGGGAGGTAGGACACTAGTAAGGCCAGAAGAGAGGTGGGGGTGGGCAGAGACTGCGTCTGAGAGGAGGCAGGGCCCGATCCGTCAGTCCCCACGAGAGGGGCCCTGGAGGGTTTGACGCAGAGGGCTGGCGATCTGATTCAGGGGTTGAAAGGGTCCCTCTCACTGTGCCCTGGTTGGGGAGGGGTTGCTCCTGAGCAGAAGGGGAGGCAGGAAGGCCAGGACGAGGCTGGAGAAGCATCTGGATTTGGCTGATGCTGTGAAGGCGAAATAAGAAGGCACGTGCTCTTCAAACTGTGCTTTTCGTAGACGACGCTGTCCGGGATTCTAAAATCTGGCTTCTGGAGGGAAAGATGGACACGCTTTACCCAGGCGGTGTCCTCTTTTCCGGACTCCATCCTTTACCCCGTGACCTTGGACTCTGCTCCAGACATGAGCCACCGCTCCTGCTAAGAACGGGCCACATCTGAGTTCCCCAGAACCTGTGGGGTGGGGCTGGAGAACCGGCAGGAGGGTTCCGGGCCTCCGGGTCCAGGTGAGAATGAGCAGGATCTCTAAGACCTGAGGTGGGCTGTGCTCAAATCCACGTTACACGCGGGGATCCACCTGCAGCGGGAGAATCAGGGGCTCTGGGCCACAGCTCCCGGATGGAGATGTCTCCTTGCGCATGAAACCAGAGACGACAGCAAAGATGGCCCTTCCCAGGGGGCCAGCGAGTGAGTAGCTGACCACGAGCCGGACGTTCTGTGTCGTGGAGACGGATCCGCCTCCAGCTGGGCGGGAACGGCCTTCTGAGGCTTGTCCCTGAGCCCTCACCAGGGACAAAAGACATCCTGCCAGATGGGACGGCATCAGGTCCCAGTTCGTCACCTGCCTCTCCCTCCCAGGTCTCAAACACCCCTCCCCAGCTGTTCTTGGAGGCTGAGCTTGAGGGGTAGGTAAGTGGAGACTTTGACTCTATCTGTTGAGTCCATCGTCCACTCTCAGCAGGGACCCCTTGGCCAGATCAGGGAAAATGGTGCAATGACAGGCAGTGGCAGCCTCTCCTGTCCCTTGTGACATTGCCTGGATTGGCTTGCCGAGGTGTCACCACCCGCCCTGAGGATCCCTCTGATGCCCGGGCCAGGGACCCGTCTCTGCCCACCTGCTGGACTGAACTCACCGACTCCCCCGCCCCCCAACCTATCAACACCGTCCCTGGAACAGAGGAGCTGCGATGATTTCAATGATTTACTTATTTCGAGCCCCTGGGTCCTGACAGAGAAGTCAATAGGCTCCGTGTTAGAATGATTTCCCGTCATTGTTCAGGCTCTCTACAGAACAATGGAAATTTCTTCACAGGAATCGAGCCACTCGGAGCTGAGGCCTGAGGTAGAGGCCTGAGGTCTCTCGGCCACCTGCCCACACCCACGAGCTCTTCGGGGCACAGGCGGGGCGCACTTAATGCAACCCCAGGTGCTGCTCACTGATGGATCCCCTTCACCCCATTGGATCCAGTCGCAGCCGCAGGGACACGGCAGCCGTGAAAACGGAGGTGGTTCTGACTTTTGAGGGGCTCCCAGTCTAGTGAGGGGTTTGGGGTGTGCTCAGACAGACCTAACTGCAGCCTGGCCACAGTTTAATGCGTGGATGACGAGAAGGTGTTAGGAGCAGAGAGGGGGAAGGCGAGCTGGGGAATGGGCGCCAGAGAGAGAGTATATAATGTTTAAATATTTTTTTGCAAATCATGACTTAGTTATGTTTCTTTGGGTTAAAAAAGTAAAGACTTTTATAGGCTGTTCTCTGATTATAATAAAATGACATTAAAGCAAATAATAAAAAGATACCCATGCTAGAAATGGTTCGTGTCTTGATCTTATGTCTGCTTATCCAGGTGACACATTTGTCAAAACTCATTGAACTGGACACTTAACATGGGCGTATTTTATCGGAAAGAGTTCTCTCCCAGGTAGCTTGTAGATCAAAGCAGAAACCAAAACAAAACAAAAAAATGGCATTTCTAAAAAACAGTGAAAAAGAGGACAATTCATACGCAAACCTGGGGACACGGCTAAGCTGGACTCAGGAGAAAAGGTACTGTCTGAACTGCCTGCTTTATTCCGGAGGAAAGAACAATGGTAAAGGCACTTAATTGTTAAAAAAATAAGGGGGGAAAGAGTAACAGAGTGAAGCAAGATAAACTGGGAGAGAGGATTGATGAAGATAAGAGCTCAAATCAAATACGCACTTGGTTGGTGTCCAGAGATGAGTTTTTAAAGGAGCTGGTGATGTAGAAATGCGTGTGGATTTTTTTTTTCTTCATTTCAGGGGCTGGAAGGTTTTTTGCAGAGTGATGGGGGGCGGGGGGCTGGGTTGAGAGGCTCTGCCTGCAGGGTGGAAGGCAGCCTGAGGCAGGGCGAGCTGGAAGCTGGACTGATCAGGCGTGTCTGCCCGGCCCCTTCCTCATCCTTCTCCTGGGCTCTAAGTATTTATTTTCTTCTTTTCTAAATTATTACCGAAGGCCTGGATGCTGGCTCTGCCCTGCTTCTGGGTTACTCAGGCCAGAAATGAAATTTTGAGAGAGTGGATTCATCTGCCCGAAGTTTCATCATGACCGAAGGCATCTGAGATCCGGCAGGGTCTGGGATGAACTTTTATGCCGTCTGGGAAAGGCAGGTGGTCAGGATGGGCTTGTCTGGATTCTCCGTGATGGAGAAGGGGTTTCCCTGAGTGAGGACAGGGAGGGCTACTCAGGGAACTCGGGGACCGCCCTCGATGTGACATGACACGGCAGGAAGACGGGAGATGAGCCAAGAGCAGGCTCTTGGAGGAGCAAGGGCAGAACAAATCCCCCTGGGACAGGGCCAAGGGTGGCTCTCGAGAGACTGACTCAAACACCCTTGGGGGGCTGGTGGCTCAGCCTTTAAAAATGTTTTTGTTTCCTCCAATCAAAATCTCACGGGGGGTAAAATGTGCGGGCGTATAACCTACGCAAGGAAAGTGCCCCGATCACAAACCCCATGTTGGTGCGTCATCAGCAGGTGATGCATCCTCACCACACCTGTACCCAGCCCACAGAGTCAACAGAAGCCAGCCGGACACACTCTGGAGGGCGCCTGGCCACCTCCAGTGCCAGGAGACTGGACCCCAAAGAGCCCTCGGTCTCTCTCAGCTATTTCTCTTGAGTCTTCTGTTTGCAGGTTTTTACTACTGAACTTCTGGAAATGGGACGTACATGTGCTTTTTGGGTTTCAATTTTATCTTGATTCCATCCCGCGGGGAGACGGATACTTCAAATCGCAGGAAGCGATGCTGAAATCTGGAAAAGATGGGCATGTTCTTTTAGCCGCCAGAAGAAACGCCACCCAGAGAGCTGGCCAGCTGAGCGGGACGCTTGGACAACAGAGGGGATGAAGAGCTCATAGGTCCCGGGATGGGAGCTGGGGCCCGAGAGCCTCCTCCAGGATGCCCTGAGCAGGCCGGGACCTGTGGAGGGGCCGGCAAGGGCTCCAGGGTCAGGTCTGAGCTGGTTTTCACGTTTATCTGTGTCAGAGAAACTCCCCCTGTGACAACTCCCATCAGGACAAGTAAGCTCCACGTCCCACGTCCCTGGCGTCTTCTTCCCTGCCTTCCTCTTGCTCGCTCTGTACATTTTCCTCCCTAAGAAACTATGTGACTGTTTCTGAAGGCAACCGCTTTCCTGTCCTCCCCTCTGAACAGCCGAGCAAAGAATTAATTTAGATTTTTGCAATGTTGGGACCTCTCATGAAATTACTCCCGCGATCGCTCGGAAGCCCTGGGAACTTAATTCAGCGACCTCCTGTTCCTTCTTTCCTTGAAAAATGCTTCGCGTGTCTCCTATCACGGAGGATCTTAAGTCTGCCGGGAGTTTTAGGTATTCTTGTCATTGGGCCACACGCCAAGACCTCGTCCCCACCCCGTCGGCATCCTCAGCCCCGCTGGAGGCTCCCCCTCCTCCTGCACCCCCTCCTTTCGTGCCCCTTCTGTCTGCACTTCCTTGGTCGGGGGACATCCCCCAGTTGTTCCTTTCCCAGCAAAGCCCAACTGTCCTCACCCACGGTCTTTTTTACAATTGAAATGGAAATGAAATTGAATTGAAATGTGACCATGATGCCCTTAACAAAAGCCATTGCCCAGTGGTTTACATTTTGGGGCATGGAGCAAGCCGGCTGCGAGAAATGGCGGGTGCTCCCCTGGCCTGTGCCGGTTGAATGCTAGACCCAAAGCAACTTCATTCACCAAAACAAACGTGTAAGAAAGGGGCCTTCCCTAATGTGGGCCCCTGATTATGCGTGATGCAGGTTAGAATTACACACATCCCCTTAGCAGTCTGGGAAATTCAGAGGAAGAAAAGGGTCTAGGTCTGTTCACACCAAACCGAAAAAAAACCTACACACAGAAACCCACACGACGGATCATATTGCATCTCGAACCTCTGCGGACTGTCAGATAAGCGTCTGTTTGGTTTCCCTGAGTCTTTGGCCCCCGTGTAGCCACATCAGTGGGAAACTTGATCAGCAACAGCACCGGGCCTGGGGAAGGTGACCTCGGGACCGAGCTCCGAATAAGCCCCACCTCGGTCAGGCCCGGGGCACAGGCTGTGGGAGAAGATGGCATCTGACTTGAAAGGCTCGGCAGGGAGGAGGGGTGGACATTTCTAGATCGTGGCAGGAAGGTGTGGCTGCAGGCTCCCTGTGTGTAGCAAGGCCTAGCTTCTGAGACGTAGGCGTGTTCACTAAGGTAGGCCATGGACCAGTTACCTCGTGCTGGGTAACAATTCCCTCCCCTCCGACCTCGCTGTTTCTAGCAACACACATTCATCGTCTTACAATTTTGGGGGAGGATCAGAATTCGGGGGGAAGCTTAGCTCATGTGTCTGGCTCAGGATCGGTCGTGAGGTTGCAGTGAAGCTGTCCACCGGGGCTGTGGTCTTTGAAATCTTGTAAGAGATGATTTCTAAGCTCACGTACATGGCTGTTGAGAGAGCCTTCAGTTCCATTCTATGGCTTCTGAGAGGCAGAGATAGATGGATGGATGGATGGACGGATGGATGGATGGATGGATGGATGGATGGACGGACGGACGGACGGACGGACGGACGGATGGATGGATGGATGGATAGATAAGCTCCAGCCATTTGCAACCTAATATCGGAAGGTATGTGCCATCACGTCTGCCATGTGCCATGGTCATACACACCGAACGTGGTATCACATGGGAAGGGACAGCGAAGAGCTCGGAGCGGGATCATTGGAGGCCACCTGCCACAGTCCGGTGTCTTTCTTTTATCCAGAAAGTATTAATGAGCCCCGGCCGGGAAGCGAGCCTTGCTGTGGTCTCTGGGAATTCAACAGGAAACGAAGCAGACAAGGCCCCTGCCTCAGGGAGTTTGCATTTTAGCGAAGAGACAGACAAGATACAAATAAACGTGTCACATATTTAATAGATTCTACGATGCACCTTTCTCCCCGCATCGTGCACGTCTCCGGAACGGGCACGTACCGCGTAAGTTGGTGCTACATCATGGTGTGCTTGACAATGTTTTTATTTTCTTCTCTTCAGGAAGGAACACAAAGGCCTCGTTAAAAAGACGAATGGAAGAAAGTTTAATAAAGAGGCCATTCAATGACCATTAACAGGGCGGCTGCGTTATGGGAGCCAAGGGAGGGTGGTGTCATTGACAAGGACTAGCTGGCCCCGCTGCTCCCAGGCCTGACAGGGCAGCATATCGCAACCTGGCTGAACTTTAACCAGGGGAGAGGGGCCGACAGGAGCTGTGGGTTTTGAGATTTGCAGCTGCCTCCAGCACGGGGGAGGCGGGAGAAACGCATCTGCCAACTCTCTCATTCTGCCCTCGCTCGTCTGCTCCCTGGGGAGCCGAGGGCAAGGGGAGCTGGGGAAGGGAGTTTCCAGAGGTTGGCCTCCCGGGACACAGAGCGGGTGGAGAAGGGCCCAGAACAGGTATGGAGGTGCAAGTGGCAAGTAGCCAACAGGAGGGTATCCCAGAAAGGTGGTTGGGAAGGGCCACTCTTCACAGTCAGAGCGGGTCATGGGGAGAGGGGCCTGGCGAGGGCAGGACCTGCGTTGGAGGGGGGAGGGTCACAAAGGGGCTGGTGCCCCTGGGCTGAGTGAGAGGTGATAAGCAAGGCCGAGGTACAGTCGGAAAGTTAGAAAGATCCTAGCCCAGGTGCAGAGCCCTGTGGGCGACAGTGAGGACTTGGGTTTGTCTCAGGTGTGGCTGGAGCCACTGGGGGTTTTGAGGGACGTGATCCAGGGAAGGTAACAGGATCCTTGAGGTGGCCGTGTGCGAAGTGGCCTGTAGGGGGTGAGATGGAGCCTGGGGACCCGTGAGGAGGTGCCACAGTCATCCAGGGAGAGCTGACGGTGCCTGGTCCAGCGGGGAGGGGGGGCGGTGGTCGTACCCAGGATATATTCTGAAATATATACTGATCAATGGAAAACAGCGTGAGAGGGAGACAGGAGTCACGAACAAATCCAAGGTCACGCTATGTCGTCCCCATGGAGACGGGCTCAAAACGTTCGAATGTGTCAACGATGATCAATTTGCAATTAAGAGTCTGCGGCAGATGCTTGAAGCCCTCGACGTCCTTTAGGATGTTCTAATGGGGAAATCAAAGCTCAGGGTGTGACCCCACTCACCGACGTTCACCCTTCCGCCTATACGGAGCGTGTTTTAATATCCGGTATGAACCATTAAAGTCACCCACGGCTATTCACGTGCTGGGAAGTGACCAAAGCCTGTCTGTGCCGGCGGGGCAATGGGATGTCAACACAGGGAGGTGGAGCGTGGACCGCAGCAGCCGATCGAGGGACGAGTCTGTGTCCCACCCCCCAGCAGCTGGGCACAGCGACGGCACCCAGAGCACTACTGTGGTCGGTCAGTCCCGTGGGGGAGCCGGCCCATACCGGGCAGAGCTGCTCAGGTGCGCCCGTTCAGGTGAGCAGGTGCCATGCGGCCCAGGGAAGGGGGGTGGGGGGCCTCGTGAGAGGACACAGGTGAGCTGGGCTGGGCGGGGAGGTGGGAGGGTGGGGGGGGGGTGGATCCCAGGAGGAGAAAGAGATGGTGCAGAGGTGCGGCCACCAGGGCCAGGGGCACTTGGCCCGGACGACGACCCAGGGAGACGGGGAATCCAGAGCCATTTCCATCCTCAGGGCCCTTTGGTGACAAGCGGCAGACGCCTCACCCAGCGCGGACGGAGGTTTGGGGCGCAGCTCGGGGGGCGTCCCGGGCCTGGGGAGGCTGCGACCAGGCGTGGAAAGGACACTCCCAGGGCCGGGCCGGGAGGTGCGGCTGCAGGAACCGTGGGGCGGCCTGGCCCACACGCTGCTCTGCATCCACGACCCAACCCCCTTCGTCTTCGGACACGAAGGAGACGGAGCCAGAGTCACCGCGGCCTCTTCCCACGGCCCACGGGGAGCCGGAGTCCAGCAGGACGTTCGCCGGGCCCGAGCCACGTGGCCAGCGGGAACAGCTGGGAGGTCCCAGAGCAGGATGGCTGTGAGGAGGCGGGACTTTCCCCCACCGCCCGCCTCAGCCTTCTGGGTCGTGGAGGGTGGACGACTTCATCGCCTGTGGCACTCGGCAGCGAACCCGGGCGTCCCAGCGAAAGCGAGCGCCTTGCCCGCGCTGCTGTTCCGCTCGCTGTTGTCCGTCACGTCGAATCTTCCATTCGCGGGGCTGGGCCTGGCGCCAGGGAGGAGTGGCTGCTCCGATGCCATTTTCCCTGGCAGGGCCGGTGGGGAGGGCGCCATGGGCTGCAGGAACAGGGCTGGGAGGGGGGTCTCCCCTCGGGGCGTGCTGGAGCCACCGCAGCTTCAGCAAAGGCCAGACGATGACCCACGGAGGGAGATGATGGGAGACATCCCCGGGGCCTCAAGGCCTGACCTGTTGCCCAGAAAACCTCCCATGGGAGGGAGGGGACGAAGGTCCCAAAAGAAAAGAAAAGAAAAGGAAAGGAAAGGAAAGGAAAGGAACCAGTTCTCCGCCAAGGGAGAGTGGAGGATTTTAACTCAAGATGAAATGCGTCCTTGTTTGTGGACGACGAATCCTCCCCGACACGGAGGGCTTTGTCGCCCGCGCGTGTGCTTCAGGAGCGCCGGGGGTCCCCGCCGTAATCGAGGGGACACGTGCCCGCTCCGTCTGCGAGGCGGGCTGTCTGTGGGGACGTGCTGGGGAAGCCCACGTGGCTTGGACGGGTTCCTGGGTCCAAGGAGGGAAACAGCAACAGAGCGTGGAGGAAAACACCCCCAAACAGAGGCTTGGCTCCCGCAGGGGTGATGCCATCTGGGACTCGTGAGCGGGACGGGTCCTCCTGCGTGGAGGGGCCGGGAGCCCTGCTCTGGTCAGGGGAGCCGTGCACAGGGGAACGGAGGTCGGGCCCGGGGACTGTGTGAAGGGACCTTAACTCACATGCCCATGGGGGCCCGGCAGGAGGTGCAGGTGAGGGCCACCTGTCGGTTATATTTTGTTTGTGTAGGAAACACACGGGTAAGTGAATTCCACACCAAAAAAAAAAAACAAAAAAACAAAAAAAAATCCAAAAAAACCCAAAAAGTGTACTCACGTTTTTCTTGAAGCATATGGGTCTGTTAATTCAATTTAATTATTTTGTTTTTGCTTCTAGCAGAGGTGGTATATTCCTTTTCCATCGCTGCATCCCAAATCGCCACTAATTTAATGACGTAAAGCGACACCTGTGTCCTCTCTCCGTTTTGTAAATGGGAAGTTTAGCATGACGTGGCCTGGTTTTCCACGCGACAAGGTCTTGCCTGCTAAAACCTACGTGTAATGGGGGCTGTGGTTCTCCTCTGGAACCCGGGGTCCTCTTTCAATTCATTGGTGCTAGGCAGAACTCATTTCCTTCTCGTGATTTCCGTACGGCCTTTTCCACTTTCGAGCCAGCTGTGGGGGGGGTGCGGTGCCAAGGCCTCCTCAGGCTTTAAGTCTCTGTGTCTCTTCCACTTTTAAGGGCTCACGCCATCATGTGGGGCCCGCCCGGAGGAAACAGGACCGTCTCCTTTGGCCTCGGGAGACACCAGCCTCGGGCCCTCTGGAAGGCACAAAGGCCTCGCCTGTGGCTGGCGCACGGCTGGCCCTCCTGAGCTACGCGCAGACTGAGAGAATGAAGCCGTAGAGAGCCCCCCGGGGGCCGCCGAGCTGGGCGCGTAGAACCCTAGAGAACCCCGGGTCCAGACCGAGGGATCTGCTTCGGCCCCTGCGGCCCCGCCTCCCCGCCGCCTTCTCGGCTGGTTCTGAAGCTGCCGCCGCCTTTGGTGGCCCCGTGGCTCTCTCAGCGGCAGCGGGGCTGCGGGGCACCCCAGACGAGCTGGTAAAGCTCCTTGTCTGGCGGGTGCTTGGATGACGCTCCTGGGGAGATGCCTGCGATGCTGTCGCAGCCCCGCGTCCTGATGGCAGCCGTGACGGTGATGGGGCCGGGTCCCGGGCCATCTCGCTTGATGGGACGACCGCGAGCCCACAGATGACTCCTGAGCGCACCTGGCTAACGACAGAGTTTCTCTGGACCTGGCCCACTTGGTTTGACCGGGAGAAGAAAACAACAACAAATAAACGTACTTTTCTTTTTTCCGTCAGGTGGAGGAGTCGCAATCATCCGGACACCGTTTGGAGATTGTCCAAATGCCGAGACTCCAGGGACGCAGACTCCCGGGCTTCGTCTTTATTCTCGAAGGCCAAGGCTCCGTCTCCGCATCCCGGGCGCCAGCACAGGGCCCGGCACGAGGCAGCGCTCACGGCGAGGCGTGTCCGTGGACAGCCCAGGCGAGGTCAGACAGGAGCTGGGCCGGCCGCCTGGAGGACGTCCTGTGCTGTGGACGAGCATGGCTCCGACCCTGTGGTTTCAGGGCAAACCTTGCTGCCGGGGTTGCGGCAGAGGGGGCTCTGCCCAGCCCATCGCGGGGTTGACACTTGTCATGTCCGCTCACCCGTCGTCGGGCGTCAGGTTTGGGCCCTGCGTGCAATGGTGTTCGCTCGATTTCTCTGCTGTAAAAGACCCTCTTTCCCTTTGCAATTGCCGAGGAACATCTGGGGCGACGCTTGGGGCTTTGTGAATACCCGAAGATTTCCCCAAACCTTCTCTTTAATGGTTTTGGTGTTCGCCCGTGTTTTTGCACCCGAGTAGACTATTACTCAGGTGATGGTTGCAAATGCTGATTTTCTGCCTCTGTCAAACCTCGTATATTTACTAGCTGGCCTTCTCCCACGAAGAAAAGTCCCTTCTCTTAATCATTATTTTCGGGATCATTATGGACTCACGGATGCTTTTTTTTATTCCACATATTCGCATCTGTTACCACAACTGTTTTATGCGCAAATACTTCCAAATTTGGCCAGTGGGAACCCCTTTTGTCCAGCCTCTGTTCCCTTGATTTGTCCCCGTCATCTTTTGAGTGCTTCTAAGCTTTCTGGTGCAAGACGAAATCTTAAAAAGAAAAATATCAAAATCACGAAAGACATAAAGGGAGGGTACATTGTTCTAGGAGACGAGTTATGACAACTAGAGGCAGAGTATGACGATTTGTATGGAGCCCCGAATTAAGAAAGAAAGGTCTAAATTTGGACTGTAAATTAAATTATATTTTGTCTCAACCTTAAATATGACGAGGATAAAAATCGTTTGGGCATTTTGTATGAGGTTATTTTTCCAATGACAGACACACCAAAGTGTTTAGACATAAAGTGTCCTGTTGCTTGCACCATACGCTCAAACGGTTTAGGCAAAAGAAGGAAAAAACACCCGACACACATTATAAATAGTGCACAGAGGGGCCGAAGCAAGCATGGCACAGGGGCATCGGCTGGTGACTGAGATGAAGGGAGTGCGGTGTGTGGGTGTTTACGGTCCTACTCTTTAAACTTTTCTGCAGATTTGACATCTTTCAAAATCATAAGTTGGGGAAAATAAAAGTAAAATATATCAGCCGGAGAACTGGACTCGTGGTCAGGGACAAGCCTTTGGCCCTTTGCTTTCCCGATAAAAATAGCTTTGGTCACTGCTGCCTTTGTGCGACACGAGGCAATCGTTTCCCATTTGCTTTTACCCATGAAAAGATAAATCTAGACAGATGTGAAGAGTCATTGTCTCTCCGTTGTTCAGGAGGAGAATAATAAGGCAGAGAGGGAGGAGGGAAAGAAGGGGGAGAAAGGAAATGAAGAACGGGAGGTGGGAATTTCTTGATCAACAGCCTCGGCCAGGCCCTGAGTTGGGTGCTTTCTCGTCCAGCGCTCATCGTTTCTAACAAGAACCGTTAAAAGACAAGAAAGTTGCAGCTTAAAGGAGTCGAAACCTGTCCGTTGGCCACAAAAGAAAAACTGGTTATCTCGGATAGTGGTGTCCGGTGAAGAAATACGACGAGTCACGAGGAGAGGCGGCCCGAAGCTACCCATCGCTGGGATTTTGAAACTCCTGACCGCGGTGTGTCTGTTCTTCGAAGCTTCGCAGCAGGACGGCTTGTGTCTTTGGGGCTGAAGCATCAGCAGAGACACCTGGACTTCTCGCCTGGGCTGCGTCTCGGCCCCGCGGGTGACGCCTCCCTCTGCTCCGTACCCGGTTCACGGGCTGCGGCCCTGGCAGCACCTTCTCTGTTGGTAGCTCCAACCCCTTTGCTTCGCAGCAGGGAAGGAGGCCCCTGGGGATGTGGCCCGTGGGGGTGAGCCTGGAGCAGGCGGTGGGTCCGACCTGGGCGCAGCCTCTGGGCGCCCGGCCAGTGCTCCACAAGGTTCAAAGCTCCAAGGGCAGACCCTGAGGGGCTTCCTCCGCGGTTTGAAAAGCTCCTAGGAATCTCAGGATGCACGCAGGGGTCCGCCTGCCCTGTACTGCAGTGCAGGGCCGGCGTGTGGAAACTGGGATCTCTATTCAGGGTGAGAGGGGGGGGCACATTCCACCTTCCCCCGCCCTCCTCATGCCACCGGCAGCTGGGGAAGGAAAGGACACTTTCGATAACTGAAACGGCGCTCCGTGAGGACGCTTTCTGATTGCACTCCAGGAGAGAGATGAGCAAATTAGCCAATTAAGGCGGCTCCGCTAACCACACTCCGCACGCAGGCAGCTCGCTATTTACTCCCCACGTGGACAAAGACACTGAAAAGGGAACCACATCAGCATCTCAGGGAGAAAATATGTCTTTGACAAATGGATTAAAGGGAACGGTCTCTCGATGATTTAAGCATCGGAAACGATTCCCGCTCCAGGGTCGAAAGTCAACAGCCCCATCCCACACCCAAGAGTCCGTCATCTCTCGGGGAAACACTTATCCAGGCCCATGATGTGTCGGGTGTGGCAAGAAAATATCAGGGGGAGATGGAACAAGGAGGCTGGTAATCCGCTCGTCAAACGGGCGTGGTGGACCTGAGCCCCCGTCCACGTGTCCTGGGTCTGGCGTCCCTGAGACCCAGGGAGCAACAGGCCGGGAAGCGGGTGCCACGTGTGTGCAAAGCGGATGGGACAGGCTGCGGGGCTTTGCCGGCAGGTGAAGCCTCAGAGGACGGTGGGTCTGACTGTTTCAGCCTCCTTTCTGAGGTCACGTTGTCCCGAGTGGCTCCTGTCTTCCCCTCCCCCTCCCCATTGGCAGCCCTGGACCGGGCAGGAGTGACCGACCACTCGGCCATAGTGGGGACCAGAGGAGGTGAGGCCTCTGGGTTGGGGTGAGCCGTCCAGGGACCTTGAGGAGTGGGGGGCTGGGCACGAGGGAGTGAGGGGTGCCTGGGGGAGAGGGTGCGGCCAGCCCCCCTGCCGGCTCAGGTGTGGCTCCCTGGGACTGAGGCCGCGTTGCCAGGAACGGCTTGAAGGAGCACGTGACTAGAGGACCTCACCTCCGCCCGTTTCTCTGCCACAGTGAAGTACGTGACGCACACAGCCGGGACGTGCTGCCTGACTCGCAGTGACCACGACTCTGTCGCCTTCCTTTGGCGCGGGCCTGGCCCGCAAAGGCGGGGCCTGTCTGGTACAGGCAGCAGCGCCCCCTCCGTGGCCGGCAGGTGCACTGGGTCAGATCAGGTGTCTGAGGTCCTCGAACCGCTCAGCGTGGGATGGCTCCGGAGACGAGTCGCGTCAGCACCCGGGACGGCTCCCGGCACACAGTGGGGCCACAACGCACGTCCGTGTCCGGAGTGAACGGACGGCTCCGAGCGAGCCGGGGGGCTGCGAGTGGACGGCGCCGAGGAGCAGAAGTGGTCTCGGCACAGTGGTTTCGGGGTCACGACCCCCTCCCAGGGATGTGGGTGAGAGGAGAAAGCTGGGGTCTGGACCTGGCAGCCGCTGGGAAGGACCCACAGACTTTATTACCCTAACGTCCGGGTCACACGTGAGATGCGACCGCAGTGGCATGCTGGTAAGCTGGTGCTCTAGGGGGTAAAACGACCCTGGTTTGTAGCGATTGCCGACGTCCGTGATGTAAATTCTACCTGTGTCCAAGCTACCAGTCGGCACAGGTTATGAACATTTCTCAGTCGGCTCTCAGAGGTGTGTGTCCTCTGCACACCCCTGGGTGGGAGTGGCCAGGTGGGTCTCTAGTCGGACGTCCCAGCAGGGGTGCGGTGGGGCACCACGGGGCTGTGTGCGAGCTTGTACGTCTCGCCACACGACAGGGAACACTGATTAATCTCGGCATCTCCTTCCTCACCACAGCCTGTTACCTGAGATGAGGCCCCGGGTTGAAGGGCAGACCTCTGTTCCAGGGCCTTGGTCGTGCCTTGGGAGGAAGTCAGAGCAGGAGCTCGGGAAACAGTCAGCGAGGAGCTCTAGCACGGGCAGCAGACGTCGGCGAGGCAGTCAGCAGTGCTGTCTCCTTCTGGGGACTGAGCCTGACGCGGGGCTTCCAGGAGAAGCCTCCGGATTCGTCCGGAGTCCCAGGGACCATGAAGGGACTGGTGAAGGGGACGGAATGGAAGTGCCTGCTTTGGGAGCGTTGGCTGGGCCAGGGAAGGCAGCTTCTTCCCGGGCAACAGGTTTACGTGGGGAACCCGGTGCCGAGCAACCTCAGTGCCCGTGGCTCACATCCCCGCAAAGTGTTAAAATGGTTAAAATTTCTTGAGGGAGGAAACTGAAGTCTCTGCTTCACCTGTGCTCACTGTGGGATGAATGAACCATTTCCTTAAGTAACGCGAGTAGTATCTGGAGTAATAAAATTAGAGAATTAACTAAAAGTAGGTGAAGCAGTGAAATTCAGCCACAAGGATGTGAATGAATAAGTGCGGGACGGGCGTGCGGCTGTATTTCAAGGAGACCCGCGTCTGCACCTGTCGCTTTCCCCTGCACGGCACAGGCAAGACTTTGTCTCCAGCATGAAGAGTCTTTTAATTAAATTGTAGTCGTCAGAAAAGGCGAGATGCATTTGCGTTTCCTCCGGCTCCCCTTGTTAAAAACTCTGCAATGTTTTCTCTGAAAAACACTCCTTTTCTGCTCAACGGAGCTGGATTATTGCTTTTCCCTCTCCCACCGTGGGGAGGGAATGCTACAAGTTCTTTGTCAGGTGATCAGTCCTCCCCCTTAGCGGATCCCTGCAGTCATCGCCTGGAAATCGCAGCCTCTGAAAAGTGCTAAAATGCCCCCGTTCGCATGTTGACTGTCACATGTCCGTTTCCCTCCCCCTCCGAGTCATAAAGTCCGTCGATTGCTCGTGTTAACGACCTCGGGCTCCAAATGCTGTCACGTCCTGTCGCTTCGGGGTTCCGATGCTGACACCGGGTCTCTCAGCCGCTCGGAAGCCCGGTAACGCTGCCCAGTTAGTCATGCGCTGCCCCCTTCTCCCAGCGCAACACTCTAATTGCTCTAATTTACGTCCCTCGACAGTGCTCCCGCGAGGCACGTCATCCGTGTCTCTGGGTAGGGCAGGGAGTTCTCCAGTTCCCGGTCCCTCGTGGGTGAACAGCACAGTTTCGAGGTCACGGACGTCCTCTGCGACCCACTTCGACTGCCCCAACAGGAGCACAAGGCCTTGGTGCCGCTGGCGAGGAGCAGGGAAGGTATGAGCTTGTCAGCACGGCCGCGGCCCTGATCCGTACTGGTGTGAGACCAGAAGCCATGGACGAGGTGTCGGGAGGACATGGCGGGGCGCCCTCCTCCCCTCCCACCGTTTGACACTGACTCGTTCATGTATGAAATTGAGTCTTCGTGACGGGGGAGACTAAAGAGCCCGTGTGGTCCAATTAATGTCATGGACCCAGAGAGTGGAAACAGGTTATTAACTGTCCCCGTGTTCCCCCTCCTTCCCACAGGCAGAGAAACAAACAGAACCTTCGGTGCCGACGTGAATTCACGCCCACGCGTTCGTGAGAACCAGCCTAGACTGAGAAAGGGGATCTGGGTCGACATCCCAGTAATTGGGGTTAAAAAGACATCATTAGACGCACCGCGGTCGTCCCGGCCCAGCCGGTGGAGTCCGCTGTAGTTCAGCCGTCCTTTCTCCTCGTGGACGAAGCTCAAGGTCCATGCCAACGCTCAGTGGAAATGCCGCATCCCCTGAGCCAAAGGCAGCTTCGGGGTCCAGGCCTGGCCCCACCTGTGAGCTGGGCAGCCCGTCCTCCTCTCGGGGAGCCCCCGGGATCAGTTTCTGAATCCACGAAGTGCAAAGAGCACCGAGCCGCCCCGATCCTCGGAGGCACCTTTCCCTCCGACCTGGCCGTGTCACATAATCCATAGCGTCCTATCATGTTGTCCTAATTTAATTGTCAGTGTTTTCAGTGGCACATGCGACGAGGATCCATCCTCCGATCAATTTTGCGTTAGACGTGTGAAGCGCAGGGTCATCTGCCGCTGGCCGGCTACAGTGAAGGTCAGATGCGACCTCGTGGGGTTGAAAGGCCTTTGCCGACTGTGAAACGCCACCTGGTTGCTCATCCCAGCACTGGCTGGTGAGCGCCCCTGGCAGCTGTGCCTCCTCTCCAGGCCTCGAGTTCCTCATCCTTCGACCAAGGAAGGTGGACTGGACCTGCCAAGAGAGCCAAGGCCAGGGAGCACCGCTGGGCCACGTCGAGCAAACTCCTCCCAGATGGAATGGAGACGACACCCCCACACGAGACGTCTCCGAGGCGCCTTCCAGACCTGACTTTCTGGGGGGAGGTGGGGGTTTCTCTGAGGGCCTGAGGAGGGTGACGCTGCACACCTCCAGGGCACCGTTCACTACAGCCCTGGGGGGAACCGGGCCCCCTGGGGTACGCAGTGAACAAGCCACACGACCTCAACTGCCGGCCTCGGGGCCGCTCTTCAGGGCAGGGGGTGCAAGTCCCTGAAAACGTGCTGCTTGGCACCAAGCTGATGGGCCTGAAGGAAAGGGGCCAGGGCAGAGAAGAGGGAAATCGGACAAATGACGCTGTGTCCCAGGCAATGCTGGCAGCGAGACGTGTGTGTGTTGGCTGTGTCAGATGCAGAAGTAATTAGCTCCTGATCTAAGTGTGCGACGGGCAGTTTAGGGACAGTCCGCTGTGAGGTGGAGGGTCCGTCCGGGCACTGGAGGTGGGCGTTTCCGTGAGACCCCCGGTCCTGACACCTCCCGGGTACCGGCCACAGCGCCAGAGCCACAGTGGGGCCCAAAGTGTGAAGATGACTCGACTGAAGGCATTTCTATCCCGTTAGCCTCCGCTTCCCCGAACCTGTAGTTACCCGAACAGGGGAATGGATTAGCCCCCCCCTTTTCAGGGGACTCGAGAAATTACTTTTTAATAAATAACGTCTTTGGAAAGGGCTCCAGGGAGAAAGCTGATCTCTGGCTCTTACAGCAAAAGGCTGTTTCCCTCCGAGATCAGGACTGATTTGTCACCCTCGTCATGAACCATTAATTCTACTTCTGCGGGATGAACTCCAGAGGACGGTCTCCCGCACAAGCCTCTCAAATTCTAGGTGGCTCGGAGCACGAGTTTTCATGAGCGGTGTGTCTGGATAACCCTCAACAACGCGAGAAGTTCCAAAAATAGTCGGATTCCCTTCCCCACGTCTGCCCTCTCCGGCGCATTGTAAACCACGTGGAAACGTGATGAGGATGACTTCAGAGCTTACGGCCCCACGTTCCTACGGAAACAGCACTCACGAGCCGGGCTTTTCTGAATCAGACTGACCTTTCCTTTCCTGGGTCTTCCTTTTAATCGGGACTCTTTTTGTTTGTTTGTTTCATTTCTAATGTATTGAGATATGATTTATGTCCATTGAAATTTGCCCTTTTTTCATGAGTGTTTAATTCAATGATTCTTAGTATTCTCCAAGTTGTGCGACCATCACTACTAATTCCAGAACATTTTCATCTCTTCCAAAAGAAACGCCATACTCATTAGCAACCATTTCCCCCAACCACCCTAGGTGATCACTAATCTGTTTCCTGTTTCTATGGATTTGCCTGTTTTGGACATTTAACATTTAGTATAAGTGGAATTGTGCACCAGGTGGCCTTTTGTGTCTGGCTTCTTTCACGTAACCTAATTTTCGAGGTGAGACATGTCGTAGTAGGTCCCGATACTTCATTCCTTCTTATGACTGAAGGGTATTCCCTTTCATGGATAACACTTTTGGTTTTAAGTGTAAAATAATTCAAATGATCTTAAACAATTAAACAAACAAACGGATGGATGCAAGGGCTCGTGTCACCGAAGAGCCCAGGGATGAGCTGGGCAGAATGCTGGGTTGTCGCCTAATGACCTGTACCCGTGTGTAACGTCCTGCCTTCGGGTGCAGGGAGAACTCATCAGGATGAGGAAAGATTACTCTTGTGATAGTGTGATGTTACAGGAAAGAAGGGATTATGCAGATCTAATTAAGGGTATTAATTGGTTTTGAGTTAATAAGAAGGGAGAGAAGCCAGGCGAGCCTGATCTAATCACGCTGGGCCTTTCATCTGGGTCGAAGGGTCAGAGATGGAGGAAGCTATAAACCTCAGGCTTGAGAGGATTCGAAACACTGTTGGTGGCTCGAAGATGAAGGGACCCACATGGCAAAGAGTGTGGGAGGCCCCTGGGAGCTGTCGATGGTCCCTGGAGGGCATCCAGCAAGAGCATGGGCACCTTAGTCTTACAGCCACATGGGACCGAACGATGCCAACGACGTGAACAGGCTCGGAAGCATATTCCCCCGCTCCCCCCCCGCCGGAGCCTCCATGGCTCCATGGACTATTTCCCCTTATATTTAGATTCTGTTTGATTTCTTTTACTAAATCCTGCAGTTTTCCTCACATAAATTTCATGCATGGTTCATAACACGTGCACCTCAGTCTTTCCTTATTTTGTGTGCTAATACAGTGGAATCCAACTGTTAACTTTTAAACTCCACTTGTTCGTTGCTGACATAGAGGAAAGCAATCGATCTCACACATTAACCTCGTACCCTGAAAGCTTGCGATCATCACTTACTAGTTCTGGGAGGTTTTAGTGTTTGTTTCAGATTACCTCTATAGGTGATCATGTTATTTGCAAAGACAGTTTTATTTCTACTTTCTAGTCTGCTTAATTTATTTCATTTTTCTTCTTATTACATTGGCTAGGAACTGGGCCGAGCCTGTTCTGTTTCAAGAACTGTGATGAGAGTTCTGGATAGGAACCAGGCGGCAGAGAGGAGAAGGTGGGCGGGACACGGGAGCCATGTGGGGAATTGTCGTCCCAGGGCAAGGAAATGGAAAGGTGTTAAAGGGTTGTAGGGAGGGGAGTGACATTTGGGGATATTACATAATCGGGGAATCTCAGTGAAGTGAGAGGGGAGAGGGGAGGGGAATCAGAGCAGTGAGGAGGGGCCGGGCCAGGCAGGCCCCCGGCCGCTGCAGGGGCTTGGCTTTTGCTCTGTCGGGCGGCAGTGGCAGAGGGCTTTGGCCAGAGGGCTGACGGGACCTTACCTGTTCATTCTGCCACCGCTGGCTCAGTCGAGCTCACTTCCTCAACAGGAGTTGGCCTCGACCGTCCCGGCGTCCTGTGGCGGAGGCCTGGGCTCCCGGGGTGGCTGCTGACACATCCGCTCCTGGCTCCCGCGTGGCTGGGTGGCCCAGGGACTGCTCTGCCCGGGCCTCTCATTTGTGGCCTTTCTCATGTCCCCCTCTCCCTAGTCGGGCCCTTTACGAGCCTCATTACACCTGGCATAGAGAATGAGGCTCAGCGAATGGCTCATAAAGCATCTTTTTAAAGGTTAATGGTCACTGGCAAGGGAAGAAAGGGCCACTGAGCGTGGAAGCTCTCTTTGATGATGTGGATTTTTCAATTAAGTGAAATGAGAGTCACGCCTCCTTCCAGGTACCTGGTCTGCTTGCCAAGCAGCCAGGGAGGCCTCGGGGTGTCTTGGAGGCCGGGACCGTCAGCCCCATGCGAGCTGCAAGTGCTGCTACATAAGCCGTTTCCAGGGGAGGGGGAGGGGGGCAGGTGGTCCCCAGCTTTGTCTGCTGCCCGCCTGGCCTGAGTGAGCTCTGTGTGTGGAGAGGCGGTTCTGGAAGTTTCCATGCTCTGGCCAGTGAGCTCCGGGAGGGCAGGGATAAAGTCTGTTCAGAGTGCCCGGCACCTGCTCCAGCCACGGCAGGTGTGCAGGTGGGAGGTGTTGGGTTGATCTCAGATCACAGAGCCCTGCTCAGTGGCCTGGGGCAAGGAGCGAAATCAGCCTGAGTGCTCTCCTGGTCACATCTCACCACACTCAGAGTTTGTAGGTCAGACTGTCGTAAACGGTATGGGACATTAGTCAGGATGAGTGTCAGCAGCTGCTATGACATCAATCTCCAAACCTCAGAGGGTTTCTCCCTCTGACTGGGTGGGGTAGTTCCTCTAGCAGGATCTCCTCCAAGTGGTGGCTCAGGCACTTAGGCTCCTTTAATCTTACGATGTCACCACCTTCAACTTGTGTGTTCAAAGTAGTTGTGCAAAGGGATAGGAGACAAAAACTTCATGAAGAGATTTCAATGGCCTGCTTGGCATTGTCTTGCATCCCTTGAACCTTTGTTCTCCTGGTCAGAACTCAGACACGTTCCCAAATTCTCTGCAAGGAGACTGGGAAATGTCATTGTCCTATGTGCCAAAGAAGAGGAAATGGGAGTGGTGAGCAGGTCTGGTCTTGATCACGCCTGTTGGGATTGGGCGCTGTTAGGCATCTGGCATGTGGGGTTTATGTGCCCAATGTGCGCTGTGTTTACTGAGCAGACCTGTTTCCAGGTGCTGGGGACACAGCTGTGAACAAGACAGTCAAGGTGCTGGCCTCATGGAACCTCCATTCTCATGGGAGAGAGACAATAAGCTAACAAACAAAACACATAATTACTATGCCACTTAGTGTTTAGTGACAAATGTAAGGACAAGGAAGGGAGACACAGGGCTGGAGAGCGATGGAATGTGCTATTTTACATAAGTGGTCAGGGTGGCTGCTCTGACCCGGTGACATCGAGCACTGACAGGAAGTGAGGGGAGTCAGCAGGGAGAAGAGGTTTCTAGGCAGAGGGAACAGAGGTGCCGAGGCACAGAGGCCAGTGTGTGCTGGGCCATCTGAGGACAGTGGGGAAGCTGGTGAGGCCAAGTGTGGGAGGAGGGAGTGGCCAGAGAGGTCAGAGCAGAGAGAAGTCAGGTGATGCAGAAGGTCAGCCTCATGGGGAGGGTTTTAGGTTCATTCTGGGCTCAGGGGGAGGTCTGAGAGGACTGGGAGCAGGCAGCACCATGACTGGGTCCTGGGTGAGAAGAGCTGCTCTGGCCACGGGGAGGAGAAAGGGGAGGCTGGAGAAGGCAGCTGCTGTGAAGTTATGAACAATCAGGGCTCAGCCAGGAGGTGGAGGCCGTGCTTGGGGTGGGGAGCTGGGGAGCAGGCTAGGAAATGGTCTTGCCCCCTTCTGCCGTGTACTTTGTGTTAAAAAATATCTCATTGGGCGTAGAAGGCATTGATTATGAAGGATTTTCCACTCCCCCAAACATATATTAACTGAGGCTTTGCAAAAAGTAACGAAGGAAGGAAGGAAGGAAGGAAGGAAGGAAGGAAGGAGGAAATAATTGGTCTGATTCTCAGCAGATGTGGAAGGAAATTAGGGCCACTTGATCAAGGAGAATATTCAAGGGAACTGACCTTTTCCTGAGGACATGGCGAGTCATTACCTCTCTGGGCCTCAGTTTCCCTGTGGATAAACTGAAGGGGTGGGTCTAAATAATCTTAAAGGACTCTTAGGAGATCAGCGCCTGTGACTATGCTGAGTGTCCAGTAAAGTCCTAAAAGGGAAGTGGGAAAAATCCTGCTACTTCACACGGGGTGGGGCAGGGGGTGGGAGGAACACCCGCCTCGGACTCTGCCCCTGGAGCAGGTGGGCCTCTGGAATCCGTCATCAGCTCTTTCTTCCCTGACCATGGCCTACTGGCTGGACGTGATTTGGCTCCTGCCTGCCTCTCCACCCCCACCTTTGCACCAAGTAGGTTGCATAGCCTCAGGAGGTCCAAGCACGCAGGGAGATTCTTTTCTGTGTCATTTTCATCATCTCAGGCTCCTCCCATCTTGCTGCTCTGTCATCCTTAGGGTGAAGCTTCTTCCGCAAGGTCCATCACGTCCCCAGGCCAGTCAGCAGGGCAGGGAGAAGGGGACAGAAAGGGGACAAATCTTACCTGTCCTTCAAAGGCAGGACCCAGCAGGTGAGCACACACATCTCTTCCCCATTGGCCACAGCCCAGTCACATGACCACCCCAGCTGCAAGGGGTTCTGGGAAATGTAGTCTTCATTCTGCCAGGATCAAAGTTCATCACTGTGATGGGAGAGTGAATGTCGGGAGACAGTAGACGACTCTGTCCGCTCTTGCTCACATTGCTCCAGCCTAGGGCGACCGACGGTTTGCTTAGGATGGAGAAGTTTCTGGGGACGCAGGATTTGGAGTGCTAAAACTGGGAAAGTTCTGGGCAAACGGGGAGGGATGAGTTTGTCTACTGTGTCAGCCACACTGGCCTCTTTTCTTTTCCCCTAAATGTACTGAGCATTCCTGCCTCAGGGGCTTTGCCTTTGCTGTTACCTCGGCCTGGAGTGTACTTTTTGCTACTTTTTTCCATCCGGAAAGTATTACTGGGTGCCCACATCGTGTGTGATCTGCTGTGCTAAACACTAAATGCCAGGAGCAGACTGAAAATTCCAACCCTGCTCTCCACAGAGATGAGATTAAGTTTTTCCACTCCTCCCTGTCCTCTTCAGTTTCAAAATCTCTGCGAATTAGTAATTTTTATTCTCTGCAGCTCCGAAAAGCACATTTGCCTAAAGCTCTGGCCGGGCTCTCCCAGTTTCTGACATCTTTGATATTAATAATAACCTGAAAGAAGACCATGTATTAAATTCCAAGATTATGATCTAGGAAACGAGGATTTTGAAGAGATGCATAAACCTAATAAAGGCAAAGGGTGAATTAAAAGGAAGCGTGGGGCGGAGAAGCTTTTCATTAGATGAGGCCACACCTCTTGGGTGCATTCACGGGTATAATCTTTCTGGAGGGTAATTTGGCAGTATGTTGCAGCTGCTACTAAAAGTCCATAACTTTAGGCCTCAAGTTTCATTTACAGGCATTTTCCCCAAGGAAATAATAGGAAAAATATGCAAAGATGAATCTCTAAGACTTTTTAAACGAGGAAAGAAGTATTAAGTCCTTAACGCCATTTGGTGGGGCAGCAGAGACCACTATTCTCTTCCCTGACACCCGTATGTTCTTCAGGTGAGGAAACTGAGGCACAGAGAGCTTTAAGCTACTTGTATGAGGTCACACAACAGGAAGTGGCAGAGCTGGGTTTGAACCAGGGAAGTGACTCCAGAGCTCATGTGGTTTCCCCATTGGCTCTGCCACCTCCTAAACCTCAAAAGGGCATGGGAATTAGGGCCTCCTGGCCCCCACAAGTGAGACTGGAAAGAGAATCTGCCTTTGTAGGTGAAATCAGGTGAAATCTGGTTGTAAGTCTACCAGAAACCAAAAGCCCATGTCACAGGCACGGCCAGAAAGACTGTCGGTCAGTGGCACGAGAATGACAGTGACAAGGATAGCACCTGCTAAGAGATGAGCAAGATGAGAGAACACCATAAATGATGACAGGAGGACAGGTCCTTCCCAACCCCCGAAATGTGATCTCGCAGAGAAGTGGCCCACGAAGAGGGAACTGTTCTTCGACGTGAATAGCATATGGTTGGAGGCTGAACTGCTAGGCACACAGGAGCGATCGCTGGTCCCCTGGGAGCAGTGGGGGGCTCTTGGTCAGATGATCAGAGTTGGCAGGTGCTTAGCTCCTCTCTGGGGGATGGCCTTCTGCGCTGTCCGCTCTGAAGGCAGTCACAACAGCAGGAAGCCAAAGAGCTGGGTGTCAGGTAGACTTGGATGTGAGTCCCACTTCCTGCCAGGCCAACGACTCGGAGCCTCAGGTTCTAAGTTTATAGAGTGGGGCGACTATCAAAAATCCCTATTGACTGTCCTCTAGTGCCAGGCTCTTGTGATGTGCCTTTAATTTCTGGGGACAGAGACGTTATTATCCTCATTTACACCGAGAAAATAGAGGCACAAGAGAGATTAAGACACTTCCCTGGGGTCACGCAGATGTAATCTGTGGAGTTAGAACTCCAACCAGTGAGGGTCACATGGGGCCCTTGGCACTGTGCCAGTCACGTGGTGGGGGCCCTGGAATGTCAGGTGCTATTTATGACCATCCCTCCCTGCTGCTGCCACCCCTGGCACCACGACCTGAACCACTGTGTCCGCCTTGAGGGCTGTCGTGAGCATGGAGTGAGGTGACGCATGTGGGACCTGGCATGGTGACAGTGAGGACAGCTCTGGCTGACGGTACTCAGCCCCATTCTGCCCGTTTCTCTGTCTGCCAGCTCCTGAGAGCCTGGACCCCGTGTGGGTCAGAGGATGGGTCTGGGATCTGGGGAAGGGGCAGCCAGGCCCAGCTCATGGTCTCCTGCTCCATCTGGGGCCTGACCCCACACTCTTCCCCAGGCCCTACTCCCTGGTGAGCCCGGGAGGTTTTAGGGCTGAGCAGCTACAGGCCAGGGTTCTGCCATCTGGTCTGTGCACCAACCCCAACACCCTGCCTCGCAGGCTGCTGGGCACACACTGAAGGTCGTGACCTGTCAGGGTCAACTGGGCACAGCCCTTTTCCTCTTCTCCGCGAGGGGAGGAGAAGGTGCATCCCAGGGTGAAGCCGGCCCCCTCACTGTAGGATCAATGGCACCTGGTCACAAACATCCACAGCCGCTGTTCCCTCGTGCAGAGTGGATCAGATCGCAAATCGTGACGCAGAGGTGGATCTTGAAGTCAGGGCAGAGGGGCGATCCCAGCACTTTACGACCAGAATTGAATAGGTTAGAAAACACGGGGTGCGAGGTGTGCGTTGAAAGCGAGTACTGTTTGGGGAAAACCCTTCCTCATTTTTATATAAAGAGACGTGTGTGTAGGAGGGTCATGGTGTGACACGCGTTTTGTTGCACTGAAAAGTGTTAGAAAACCTTTGTCTCAAGGCCTTTGTGTGACAGGACTGGGAAGTGACCCTGGGGGACTGGGCCCTGCTGGTTTGGGAGGAGGCGTGGAGGCCTGGAGAGGGAGAGAGAGGTGGTCGGACGGGGCCATGGCGAGGTGGCACATGGCTGGGAAAGCGACGAGTCCCTGAGCCCCTATCTCTACTTTGCTCCCTGGTTAAGCTGCTCCGGCCCCTCGTTGTCACTACCCTGTACCCCATGTCCCTGCTTTCCCCTCCTCGTAACTGGGGTGCTGGGGAAGAAATGCCCCAGGGGACCCCAAGCCAGGTCTGGCGGAGGTGGGGTGACGCCCTGCTCTCTTGGCGCTCGGATGGGATCACCCTGCCATGCCTGTCTGCACCTCGGGCTCCCCGGTGGGCCTGGGCTCTGGTCCCCACGCTGGTAACTTGCTGGAGGTGGCACGGCCACCTGCCCAGAGCCCAGGCCCATCTCCTGACCACACCTGGGGGCCGGCTCCATAGCTGCAGACGAGCCCTTGGCGCTTTCCCAGAGAAGCAGGCGGGATGCTTGTCAGAGCCATCCCTGTCCTGGTCGCCCTGCCTCGCCCCCGCCCCCCAAATAAAGCACTTGAACTTGAAACCTTGCTGCAGGGTCTGCTTCGGGGAAACGCAAACTAAGACGTGGCGTGGGGGCTTGCTTCTGGTCCGTGTTTACACGCCGTGTGGGTGGTGTGCATGGGTCAGCATGTGGCTCCGGATGTGCGTATCCCGGAGTTGGTGCAGATTCGCAAGACAAAATACGGGAGCGAACCTGTGTCAGGGTTTTATATGGCAAAGGGGCAAGGATGCTGTCCTCCTACGGATAACCCGCCGTGAGGGGGAGGGGAGCTGCAGGACACAGAGCGATGAGGCCAGAGAAAATGCGAGAGAGACGGGGGAAGCCACGAGGCGAATGGAGCGGGGAGAGGAAAGAGAGAGGAGGAGGGGGTGGTAAAGGTGACAGAGGGAGGCAGGGCCCGTGGCGTCCATGGGGGGAGCGGCTGCCCTGGGTGCTGAGTCCGCAGCTGCCCTGAGACCGTCCACTCGTGACCCCAGAGCTGAAACGCTCCCTTAGGGCAGGTGGCGTGTCCAGCAGAGCTTTGGGGCCATTCAGCTGTCACTCCCTGCCTGTAGGGCCCGGACACATGGGCGTGCAAACGTACACTCAGACACCCCCATGCACACACGCGCACTCCCCCACACCCGCACGCCCCCGTGCGCTCAGACACGGCGTGTCGGGCGTCATCAGGACGCCAGGCCAGGCCCCTCGGCCTACCTGTCATCGCGGAGGCGGCTGGAGAGGGTGTGGGGTGAGGAACCGTGTCGTGTCGCGGGCAGTGGAGACAGTGGGGGACGCTCCATTCCCAGGAGGAGCTGGTGTGGCCGGACCCTCCTGGGCTGGAGTCTGGGGCTGCGTTACCTGGTGCCCTGGCTGCTCAGTGGGGTGACCTCAGGAGCTGGGCTGGGTCTCCATTCCCTCATCTCTGCGGCGAGAAGAATGACCCCGTCCCGCACCTCCCAGGATTGTTGGGGACCCCCCTGAAGCGACGCAGCACACAGAGCTGCTCCACGCCTGCACACCAGCCCCAAATCGAACGCCGCGTGTCCAGTTCATGGCACACTTTCGCATCTTTTCCTTGTCCAGGATGCAAATGCAGCTTCCTCTGCAGCCGACCCTGGTACATTCCTATTTACAATATTCAGGTTTCACAATTTTCCTCTAATAGCCTTTTTCTGTTCGCCAATTCCATTCGAGATGCCGAATTAGATACACTGTGTGTTTTACACTTTCTTGGACATGAATCAAAGTCATAAAAAATACATTGCATATCCCAGGATAATAAACATGTTTAAATAATCTGAAACAAAATATTAAGAACACAATACTTATTCCTACCAACGGGAACGCACTCTCGTGTTTCCCTTTCGTTATAGTCTCTTCCATCCCATCCCATCCCATCCCATCCCATCCCATCCCTTCCCATCCCTTCCCATTCCATCCCTTCCCATCCCATCCCATCCCTTCTCATCCCATCCCTTCCCATCCCATCCCTTCCCATCCCTTCCCATCCCATCCCATCCCATCCCATCCCATCCCATCCCATCCTATCCCTTCCCATCCCTTCCCATCCCTTCCCATCCCCACATAAAAATATTCTTCCAGAAGTGATAAACTTAACGACCCACAAACGGGTCAGGACCTGCAGTTTGAAAGCTCATTTTGCACAAAGATGTCCTATCCCACTGCTATTCCTCGGTGGGGGCTCATTCTGTTTATTTATCCCCCGGGCTCACTGTGACCTCCCTGCGCGGCAGGAAGGTGTCTGTGTTCTTCCTCCGACCTCCGTTCCGGGCGCCGGGCCTGCCATCCGTGCCCTGGAAGTGACTCTCGCCTGACCCTTGTCCTTTCTCTGTGCTTACGCGTGTCTGCAGCGCTGAAGGCCTAGCAGGCAGCAACCCCTTCCTTTGGCGACATGGCTGGTCAGTCGTGGAACACTTGCAGGCACCGGGCTCAGAACTAACCGATTTAGCACGCCTGTCATGCGCCTTGCCCTGGCGATGGTGCCAGGGGCTTGGGTGGGTCCCCCACTGGGGTTCCAGGCATTTCAAGTTAGATTTGCACGCAGACCCAGTGATTGGAAATGCTCTGGGGTTTTCAATTGTCACAGGATTGGGGGTAAAGGTCAACGTCCTTCAGGGCCTGGGACAGTCCCTTGCAACGAATTGCCCCGTACGGAATGCCAACAGGGACCCTTCTTGAGACACTCTGGCCGAGGCCAATCTGAGGTTAGAAATAGAGAGGATGACAAGAGTGTTTCTTACTGTGTAAGCTTCTTCTTCTTTCTTTTCTTTTCTTTTTTTTAAATACCAGTCAGCGATGTTTACAGCCAGGGCGGCTGGCCCCGGGACAACTGGTGGGCATGTTTCAAAGAACCGCCTGGCCCCGGACAGCCAGGTTAAGCTGCAGGAGTTTAACAGATTTGTTCCAACAGCTCCAAGCTCCCCAGGCACTTGGAGGCAGGAATGCGCTGGAGGTTTTAATTACCATGGAGAGTGGGAGCCACGCTCCTTTTGGGTAAATCTGCTGTGGTCACACCCTAGCATGCCTTTCCAATCACTGCCCGACCACAAGGAATGCACATGCACCCCCCTCCCTCACCCCGCTCCGCTTTGGGTCCCAAGCGGGAGAACCTTCTCTTTCTTCCGCCTGAGGTTATCGCAGGCACGTGAAAGTGCGTCCACCAGGCCCCCGAGGAGACTGAAGAGTCACAGAGAGCCTTGGATCCGAGGGAACTGCTGCTGCTCGCCGCCCTAAGAGACACATTCTTTCTCTTTGTTCAGGAATTAAGGCGTCGAACCTTACTCTTTAACAACAGGTAAATGAGACTCATCTCTCTGTGGAAACAGAAGCCAGAGGGAAACACACGTTTTACGGTTCCAGCATCTGGGGCGATGCTGCCGCAGCTCCTTTCGTTTGCTCGTGTAACACGTTGTACTTCGCACATATTTTCTCATGCACAAGTTTATTGATCATTCTTCTCCCAATCAAATTAAAGAAAAAAAATAAGCCTGCAAATCTCCCGTGTGCATGCTTTCTGTTCAGTGCAAGGGACTCACAGTCGCGTCCTTTCCTTGTCTCGTATTTCATTCTTTTCTTTCTCAGTAGTGTGTGTTTAGCACGACGAACCAGCTCTCCTTCTACCCCTCCCCTTCGTAAGCATGTGGCTGTGGGTGACCATTGCTTTTGTCCACCCAGTATTCGTTTCTCCTCCTGCTAGCACTGCCCTAATCTTATTTCTGGCAAAGGATCGCACCCCTCTTCAGTCCAGGTGGGAGAACTGACTCTTAGCCTCCAGCTCTCGATTTGGCCTGGACGACCACCGGTCCATTCTCCGTCTCTATCCTTATCCCGACTTCCTTACGGCAAAGAGGTTCCTGGATGGCCAGGGAGACTCGAGGCCAGACTTGCTTTGATTTACTGAGAAGAACACCTCTCCTCATAGGACTTGGTTTGTGAGGATGTGAGCAGGGCCACAGAGCAGAGACATCCGTTCTGCTTGTGTGTGAAGTCAATGTGGGGAGAAACAGCCCCGAATCAGAGAGAAATGGAGCCTTGTAGACGTGATTCGAGCTCCTGGATCCAGCCATGCCTGAAACCGTTGCTCTACGGCAGGTTTTTGTTTTGTTTTGTTTTTTGTTTTTTGATCACAAAACTATTGACAGTTCTGAGATTAGATAATCGTTGTGGGGGGCTGTCCTGTGCATTGTAGGATGTTTAATAACCCACTAGTAGCACGCTCCCCACCCCCTCATTCCTCCCATCCCCCAGGACAGCACAAAATATCTCCAGATTTTGCCAAAAGTCCTTGGTGGGACGAAATTACCACCATTAAGAAACACTGCCTTAGCCTGCTCTCAAGTTTTGTGGGTCCATAAATGTCCTTTTTTGCTTATTCTTGTTTGAGTTGGGTTTCTGTTCTTGTTTGAGTTGGGGCTGTCTGCCCCGAAGAGAGCTGTATTTTTAAGATCCAGGGTGACACCTAATAAAAGGGGCTGGATGGCTGCCACGACTGATGTGACACCCTGCTGCCAAGAAACCAGTTCTGGACTGAGCGAAGTGGTTTTATAGTCTGCAGCTGTATTCTGCCGGGGTGAGAGGGCGCCTCCTACTTCACCTGGTTGGTGATGAGAAACTGTCTCATGGCAGCCTCCCAGGGAGAGAGGGAGGTGGGTGGGAGATGGCCTGAGGCAGCTCCTCACAGCCTCCCATCCTCTGTGTTCCAGGAGGGTCATAGGAGGTTCTGCCAAGGCTCAGATGAGCTGTGGCTCCAGCCCGGGCTACGTAGGAGGGTTGTGCCCGAGCATGCAGGACCCCCAGGGTGTCGGTTATTATGCAATGAAGGGTAATGTTTTTTGGGTGATTAAAAGAACATTTTGCCGCTATACGAACCAGTTCCAAACATGTATAGACTTCAATCGTCTGCAAAAAACGGAGGTGGGTCACTGGTCCAAGCAGCTATTTCCAGGCATTCTCAAATATCCAAAGGGGGCACTTTTAGAGGCCAAATATCCAAGATTTTTGGTTATAAATTTGTGTAGATACAGCAGACGCTTAAGAATGCCGAGATTTACAAAGTTGACTTCTCCACCAGTCTCAGAGCAGGGCCGGGGAGGGCTGCCTGGAGTCACAGCTGAATCTGAAATTCTTGCTGGGAAATCCACCCCCTTTCTCCCCAGGCCCCATGGGGAGCCCCAGCATGTGCATAGCAATGAGACTTGGTTCTTAGCATTTCCAAGTTTTCCCTGAGAGACCAGGTTTCACCCAAAGAACTTTCTGGCACTCAGTTGTTCTAGCTTGGAATATTGCTGGAGAAGTGATGCTGGCCCCATCTCAGGTCAAGAGAATCCAAAGAAAGAGATGGACAGAGAGGGCAAGACAGGCAGGAAGCGGGGAGCCAACAACACCGGGTCAGCATCTCGTCTGTGATTTAATTCCCAGGGTTTCAGAAGGCTCGGGAAAGCCAGGAGTCTGGGGCCTGCTTGAGACCCTTAAATATTCCTTTTCACTGGTTGAGACCCAAATTCACCATCTTTGATGAGAGAGATTGAGGACCCCAAACATCCTGTCCTCAGCTGGGGCCCCATTGCTCACCCCTTCCTTGGGCTTGAAACGCATTCAGGGCTGGGACTAAGATGAAGCAGGCGGACACTCGCCTTGGGCGCAAAGATTGTGGAGGACTCCAAAATCTCAGTAATCGAGACAAACACGATTTTAACGCAATACTTTAAAAGTCTACGTCAATGCAAAAAAATCTGCAGTGGACAAAATATCAAATTTTCACGTAGAGATGGGATCTGCTGTTTTACCAGGGATTAACGTTTGAGAGGCATGTGTCTACCTTCCTGATCACCTGACCAATTCTGTTTTTAAAAGGACCATGACGAGAACCACGGCTTATTAAAATCAACCCCCCTAAACCCTAACAAGCCGATTTATACCAGAAACAAGCCCGTGATTATTTTTCGGAAACAACGGATACTGTATCTGAGTCATTCATTGATGGAAATGCCCAGTTGAATTCCTTGATCACGGGAACAATCAGAACAATCAACCCCTAATCCCAAATGCAAATACTTTGGAGAGTGTATACATCTGGCCACCGAAATTCTTGCCATCAACTCAGGATCCTCTGTCCCGAAGGACCCTCTGCTTTGTCTTGTAACACAGACTAGAAGAGAAGAGAATTTCCCAGGTCTGAAGGAATCCAGGGAGGAAAACTCACTTTATGATCATAAGGGAGATGAAAAGCATATTTTAACAGCGCATTTCTTGCTCATCACAGAAGCATCCAAAGTACCTACATCATTTAGAAAGCTGCAGCAGAGGGAATAATGAATGCAGAATATGTGAACGATTCGTTTTACTTAAAAAAAAAAAAATGCAACCAAGCCAGAGAAAACTTCCCCAAAGATCTGAAGACAAAATAAAACCTCTGCTGTTTGCAAAGTCCAGGTAGTAACGACACGATGAAGCAAAAACAAGCCTGAGATGCAACCTTAAAGGAACTGAGCATCTACGTCTTCTCTCAAAGGTGGAGAAAAGGCCACCCAAGGGTGTCTGAAGGTTAAGGAAACTGTTGTGAAGATGAGGACGACGTGCTCGGAGCTGTTCGCAGCTCCGGCCCTGGAGTGTGAAATCAGCAGCTGAAGGCAGATTTCACAGGCGCTGTGGGGGGAGCGTGGCGGCGCCGTCGCGGGGTGGGGACGGGGCCTCGCCGCCAAGGCCTGCCCACTTGCAAGCTGCTGTCGTTGCTCGTGCAGAGCACAGATAATCCTGGGCGTCTGCAGCCTTGATACTGAACGCAGCCTCTCTCCTGCCATGGGAGGGAGTCCAGCCCGAGAGCACGTGGAGTGCCTGGGGAGGGGTCGGACAGACCCATGTCCTCACCAAAGCCCTGTTTTCCCTTTTAAGAAAAAACCCATCTATAAGGATCATGTTCAGTGGAGAGGTTGGAAAAATGTTTAGAAAACGGGGGCATGGTTAAAACTGTTAACACTGAAGGTATCTTCAAGGGCACTGAGGAGTTCTCCGAGTCTGGGTTTCGGGTCCAACACGATGGAAGGTGATATCTACCTTCCCTGTCACACCTTGATTCTGGAGGGCTGGCTCAGAGCACCCAGGACCACGGTGAATCGGGAGAAGTGATTACATTCCCCGTCCTCCCCCTGTCTGTCTTGGTCTCATTGGTGTAGTTTCTCCACCCGACAACCGATTAAAAGTGTAATTTTTGCTTTTCCTACCGTGACCTTGTTGTAGCTTTGTGGGCAGAACCGAGCTTGGCCCCAGGTCAAGGGGTCCTGTTCACTCAGCGAACAGCCAGAGGAAACGGTCTTCTCCGGAGAAAATCTCTGGCTGCTGTAGGTAGCATCTTTGGAAGCACGTTGGACTGGTTTATTGATGAACGTTGGGGAGCATTACATTTCGAAACACGACCCGATATCAGCCATTAACAAATCAATTTCCTTTCAAACGGAATGATCTTGAACGCTCTTGTGGGAAAATTTGGGGTAAAATAAGAATCAGCTCACAGCTCTTCAGCACGCACTGTAAATAAACTACGGATCAGGGTGTTTTTTGGTACCAGGAGCAGAGACTCATACTCGAACGGACTTCAACAGTTATTCAGTAGGTGAGTCCCCTTCAGCCACAAGGTGCGCCAGTGATCTGAAGGTGTCTTCAAGGGCATGATCCTTTCCTTCTCTGCCCTGCTCTTCTGGGTGGACGGAGGCCCTGGGCTGAGACCCTCCTGGTGTCAGACGTGCCTTATATTCAGAAGATGAAATCAAGGCAAAGAAACCTTTAGAAGTTTCTTGGAAGGGCGAGCAGGAAGTTTCCTAGAAAGTTCCAGCAAACCCGGTCTTGAATCTCCTGGGCCTCCTGTGCGCTCTTGATGAAACCCACTGTGGGGTGGGTCCAGCTTCTCTGAGTCCCATGGGATGTGGGACTCCTAAGAATCCAAGGCCTGTGTGTGTGTGCGTGTGTGTGTGCGTGTGCGTGTGTGTGTGTGCGAGGATGGGTGATGGATGCTGATGGGCAGTCAGCAATATCCACCCCTGTCTAGGAAAAACTCACCGTTCCCTCTCTCCTACGCCTGCTGAAGAAAAGCTCTGTTCTTCCTACCGAACGCTAGATCCTCCTCCCTACGTGAAGGCAGCAGGCTAAAGCTGACAAAACCAGGACACGGAGCACAAGGGACTCCCATACACTGACGGCGAGAGTGTGAAATGATCCCAGGGCTTTGAAAAACTCTTTGGCAGCTAAAAAAAAAAAAAGAAAGAAAACGTACCTCTGTCCTCTGACCCAGGAATTCCACCCCGAGGTAGGGACACAAGAGAAACGAAAACACATTCACACAGAAATGCTCGTAGCAGCCTTATTCATCACAGCCCCAACCTAGAAACAACCCAAGAGTCCGTCAGTAGGAAAACAAATCAACAAACGGTAGGTTATCCAAACAATGGAATACTATTGAGCAATGAAAAGGGATAAGGGTTTTGTCACTTAGGTGTCCCGCTTTCAGAAGGACCCAAGTTCAGAAGTGGTTGACCTGGGTGTGGACTGAAGGTCAGGAGGGCAGGGACCACGGACAGGGTTTTGATATATTCAGCCTTTTTGTACTTTAGGTTATTTGACAAATCCTGTATTATTTAATTTAATAAAATTTTAAGGGTCCCTTTCCCCTCTCTGACCACTGACTCTTAGTCAAAGTTTAGTTAAGTAACCAGAAAACCCCCTCACTCCCGTTCAGCTTGGACATTCCGAGTCCAGCTTGGAGGAGATGAAGATCAAATACGTAGACTTGCACAATTCAGCCCAAAGCCAAGGAAATGAGCTACCTCGGTGCCCAGGACTTGGTGGCTCTGGCCCAAGGGTGGCTCAGCAGAGACGGCTGGTTCCGAAGGAGGGAAAGCGAAGCCCCCTGACAGATGCCACCATCAGCCTCGACAGAGCCCCAGGCAGAAGCCTGAAAATGAATTAAAAAAAAAAAAAGAAAAGAAAAATGAGGAGAGCAGGGTGCTTTTTTACATAAATTAAAAATTCTCTCGGAAACTAATTTCTTATGCTGATTGGCGCTGCCTTCTTTGGAGGGCTTCCAAGTGCAAATGAAAACAACCTCTGCTGAACCAGCCCGCTCCGCTTCTGGAAACCTCCGGGCGGTGAAATTCAGAATTTACAAAATAAGAGGCAAAAAAAAAAAAAAAAATGCAGGAGTGTGCCACTCACGTTTCAGAAGGATTTATCGTCTTCCCAAGAGGCGGACCCTGGAGTGGGGTTCGCTCCACAGGAATTTGATTTGGACCCTTCCTTCCGTAAACGCTCTGAGGCCTGGTAGTTAACCTGCCTGTGGCCTGCCCCCTCCCCGTCCACTGTGCCCACTGCACGGAGGGCGGGGCCTTCGGGCCGTCACCGTCTCGTCCCCGCTCCCCAGTGCAGGACCTGCCACACGTCAGAAGCCCAGGAGATGATTCCTGTGTGGAAGGATGCATGAAAGGTCTCCGCCCTACGCTCGATTTGGTTTTGTGTTGTTTTAAAGTGCTGCAGCGCGAATAGGTTAGGTAAGCATTCCAGTACAACCTGGGTCATCTTTTGTTGGTTTTCTGTTCGTTTATTCTTTTCTTTTTGTTTTGTTTTGGGGTGAGAACATCTCAGAAGCAACGGGAACCCACCGTGAAACCAGCTTCAGGTAGGTTAGCTGCTGTGGTCACCATGCTTGAGACAGGACTTCTGAGAAGAGGGCGCAGATTGGCCAGGGCTGACGGTGTTTTGGGGGATGGGGCGCCTGGACTGGCAGGTTCGCCAGCTCAACCCAGTGGAGAATGCTTTGCTGTCTCAAAGAGAACGGGGACATTCTTATTGGAGAAAGAAAAAAAAACCCGATGGCACTGTTCCATAGAAACAGCGATTCTCAACTCTACCAACTAACTCAACACCCACCTTTATGACAAATATTGTATGATGCCGCCTGCCGTCCACTCCTGAAACGAAACTCATGAATGACATGCCCTACCTATACACATGATTACAACAAAACCAAACCAAAACCAGAATGTTGTCCTAGCTACCATATCATGGAGAAGTAAAAGGAAACTACCTGGGAGACTCTCACGTATAACAAAAATAACAAAGCAATGGAATTAGACAAAATTAAAGTAGAATAAACTAGTGCTTGGGGGCAGCTACCCTAAAGGCTTTACGAATGGGTGAGGTGTTTGCTCCTGCTGTTGACGAACAAGACGGGGTTTGCACAGCAAGACAGTCAGAAGCCACCCTGTATGAGAAATATGGGAAATGAAAGAACCACGTGAGGGGCACACACCAGAGTAAAACCTGTTCGATGTGCATTCACAGATGCGACGAGTACTTTGTGTTTCTACGGAGTCGGGTTTGCATCCCGGTTCTTTACAAACAGAGCTTTAACCTGCAGGGATGCGGGGAGGGACACCATGGGACTCCCTAGCACGTGGCAGGAGCTGTAACACCCCCAGGCCTCGGTTCACCTAATGTCCGTAGCCCCTGTAAGAGAGAATGGGGGAAGATTTGGGGGTTTAGGGGTGTTGTAACCAGCTCACCTGTGCAGCTGATCTTCGCTTTTCATTGTCTTTGTCTAGGCTCTTTTACAGTTCCCTAGAGATAACAGTTAGCTAACAGCAAAACCGATAGAAATGCAAACATTTCCTTAGAAACGCACATTCCCTCCCGTGGGGGTTTCATCAACTCCCTTCACCTGTTACAGATGAAGCCAGTTTGGCATTTCTTAATCCCATTCATTCAGCACTCTCAATAGCCCATTAACTGTCCGCACTTTGGAGTTCTTTTTGAATTGGTTTTGAACCTTTGCGGTTTCCTCATTCATGACTGAGTTAAGTGAAACCGTTGACACGTCCATGTCATGTTTGCACGACGGTCATGCTTTCACCTTTAAAAAAACTAGCCTTTGACAATCCCAACTTTTGTGTAACCCCAAATGAAATCCTCAGATTTTCCAACGCCCCGTACTTACGACACAATATGCATCGTGAGTCACTGCATTCACACATGAGAGGGAGAGGGAGAGGGGAGGAGAGAGAGAGAGAGAGAGAGGGGGGGGGGGAGGGAGGCGACAAACCCAAAGAGATCCATTCACTCTCTTATCTCTGCCCCGTGGCCCTGTGGTGCGACAGTTGACCCGACGCCCTATCGCTTCTGCTTTACAAATGTTCTGCTTTGGGCTTTCAGGGGTTGAAACCTCAAGGCGAGCTCTCTGAGACCACACTTTATTCATAGCCATTTTTATTTAACCAAAACTCTCAGCTTTGGGGTCTGCGTATGAGGAAAGCCACATCTCCAGAGACGACCCGCCAGCCACCACGCCGATGTTGCTATGAAAGGGAATCACATCCTGAGTAATTCCAGTCTTCTTGGCCGCGGTGGCTTCTTTGGTGTCGTGGGGGTATTTCTAAGCATCAAAAGGGAAAAGAAGGCGAAAATCCAAAAAGACCACCCCCAAGTCTGAAATCCTGTTAAACCTTAAACAAAACCAACGCCCCCGGGGCTTGATGGAATAAGCTCATGAAGGGAAAAGACCACGGTCTTAGCGGTGAGATGCTGTGGGCTCCTTTGTACGCCTGATTCCTTCCATCTGGATGCAGGCGACAGGGAGGGTGAGTTTTCCAGGTATTCTGGTTGGGCTACTGGGAATGGAAGGGACCATTTATTTTTTCTAATAATAATTTTTTATTTTTCAGTTGCAGTTGGCGTGCAATACTCTTAGTTTCAGGGGTACCGCATAGTGATTCGACATCAATATAACTCACAACGTGATCGCCCCGATAACCGAGTGCTCCTCTGACACCACACGTAGCTATGATAATGTTATGGCCTAAATGCCTTGGGCTACACTTCCTCTCTCCATCCCTATTTTGTAACCACCAATTAGTACTTCTTAATCCCTTCCCCCTTTTCACCTGCCCCCCGACCCCCCTTCCCTTCTGGTAACCCTCAAAATGTTCTGTTTTTGTTGGTGCATTTTGTTCTTTAGGGTCTTCAGATTTCACATCTACGTGCAATCACATGGCATTTGTCTACCTCTCTCCACTCAGCACAATGCCCTCTAGGTCCCTTATAAAATATCTTTTTCCATCCCCTTATTTCAGTCTCTGTGTGTCTTTTAATCCGAAGGGAGTCTTTTGCAGGCAGCGTCCGTAAGGGTCTTATTTTCTGATCCACTCAGCCACCCTATCTTTTGATTGGAGCTTTTAATTCTTTTTCACTTGAAGTACCCGTTCACAGAAATGCAGTTATTGCCATTCTTTATTTAGACTTTGGCTACATATTTTTTTCTCTTTAAAAAAGAAAAAAAAAACCGTTCTTTGATTTTTGTGTTCCGTACTCATTTTCATAGCACCGATCCTTTTAAGAGGAAGGGGCAGGAATCATCACCAAAAGCATAGAGCAGACATAGCAAGGGGTTTGTTTGGACGTGGCAGTGCCCTGATGTTTAAAATGAGCATCCTGAAATATTCAGGTCATGCCCATGGCTCAGGGAGCTTTGCACCCTACTCAGTAGAGAACACATTTCCAATGCAGGGAAGAAGGTCTGCCTAAAGCACTTCCCTGAAGGGTTTACAGTAACTAAAATAGTAATAATAGCTGTCAAATACTCAAATGCTAAAAAAATAACCCAAAACATAGTTTGTGTGCACAACAGCGTGTAACTCATGCACCAGTCCTCACACGTGTGCGCGGATGCCTCTCTCTGGCCCCCGCACACCTCTCAGGCTTCACCTGCTTCCCCTCCCCGCCTCCTTCCCTCCATTCGGCCACAGGACTCCCCTCCGCCTCCCATTCACTCAGGTCTCTTCTCTCACGTCTCCTCCAGGGTGAGGCTGACCCTGCCCGCCCGTCTGAACAAAACCTCCACCCCTCTCCACCTTCTGTCTCCATCTTCCTTTTCACCACAGAATGTTTCCCTTCTTAGCATCGTATGGCGTTGCTATTTTTATTTCTTCCCGTCAAAAGGTCGCGTCTGAGAGAGCAGGAACTTTGTTTTGTTCACTCTCGCAGCTCCAGTGTCTAGGACAGACCTTGGCCCATAGTAGGTCCTCAGCCAGCGTTTGTTAAATAAACACGGGTCCACCATTCTTTAAAGCACCAGCCTGGACTCACCTCCTTCCTGAGCCTTTTGGGGGCCCCATCGATCTTAGAGGGACTATCTTAGTCCCTCTTTCCTCGCTGGGTCACTGAATTCTGACTCTGACTCATGGTATTGGAGCCTCTGAGTGTGAGGTTTTACACTCAGCCAGCGGGCTTGGTCAGGAAGACAACAGAATCCCTGCCTTATGGAGATGCTGTTCTTGAGGAAAATGGGGCTTAAACACGTTGCTTGTCTCTGTCTTGTGCTCAGATGTCCTTCTACCTCAGCTTATGGTGACTGTGATCTTTTGTTCAAAAACATTTTTTTTTTTTTTTGGTGAGAGACTGAGCCAGACACTTAGGGAATCTAAATAATGAATAGATGATCAGGATTAATTTTAAAGGACTCACAGTGTGCCGCGTAGGGAAACGGCAGAGGCAGACACGAGAATAAAAACAGAAGGTAAGTGGGATACGTGCTCTAGTGACGGTGAAGGGATCAGCTTTCACACCAAGGGTGGAAGAGGAACGACGAGGGAGGAAAGGCATCGCCGAAGAAGTGCCAGACAGAGGGATGAGCGGGAGTTCACCGGGAGAAATGGGACTGAGAGGGAAAGCCATCTGGGCAGAGGGGTTGGACTTTATCAAGGAATAGAGGCCTCAGAGCTGCTACCGATGAAAGACTATGACCCTGAGAGTGACCAGACTTTCTAAATGATGACTCCACTTCTCATGTTCCTCTCCATCCAGTCCAATCCAGTCCAGTTCAGTCCAGTCCAATCCAATCCAATCCAATCCAATCCAACTCAACCCAACTCAACCCAATTCAACCCAGTCTATTTCAGTCTAGTCCAGCCCTGTCCAGTCCAACCCAACTCAACCCAACCCAATCCAATCCTGAGGTGTTGCACAGGGAACTTGGGGTCCAGAAACATATCTCAACCACGCAGCACCCAGGAACCCATGCAGGTACCAGCTGGGGCCCGTTTGGCCTTCAGGTTTCAGGTTATCGTGACATAATCTCTCCATCGGCTGCTCCGTGCCCTCTGCCCTGTGGGAGGACAGGAGGGCTCGCCCACCGCCTCACCCAATACCCACCACCCAGTACTCTTCCTGTCTCCTCATTGCAGCCAGAGGAGTCGATGCACCAAGCCCACACAGCACCCTGCCAGCTGAATGCTCCTAGGGCTTCACCTCGCCCTAAAAATAGAGACGACAGCTCCGAATGTGCTGTGTCAGTGGAGCTGGGTCTGGCTGTGAGTCGCAGAGACTCGGGATCACAGTGGCCTAAATAAAGTAGAAGGAACAGAGAAAAGGCCCCTGTGGCTGGACCCGGCGAGTCTGGGCAGAGTTCCAGGAGGCCGGCCAGGGCCGCATCCCGTGGGGCCGGCAGGGTGGATGTGGGGAGGCCTGAGGATTTGGAGCAGGAGAGGAACACGATTTTATTGACTTTAAAAAGGGCCTGCTTGTCCTCCCTTACCGACTGCATTGGTTTGAATGATTATATGGCTACTATCTGCCCGCCTTAACCTCGTCCCCACATGAACTGCCCTTGATGGCAGGGACCACGCCTTTTTTTTTCTTTTCTCAGCAGTGTATGTCCAGTTTCTAGGCATCTGGCAAATAATCCACAAATACTTGCTAAGGAAAGAAGGAAGGAAGGGATAGAAATTCAGTTTAGACGTGAGGGCAGCCCTTTCTCTGCCTGCTTCCCCTCTCACTGGTGTGAATCTGGGGTTCTGCATCTGCTGGGCTGTGTCTGTGCCTGATTAGCATCCGAAACTCTCAGGCACATCCACGCTGAGCCTGAGGTTGACTGCGTGCTGAGTCGGAAGTAATGATGGCAGCCAGTTGACGATTCAACCGTCTCCTCGTTGCTTTAAAGAAAAGAGGCCGAAAAGGCAGAGGCCTTCGGGGAAGTGGGTATAGCCTGTCTGTCACCGCTGAGGAGAGCCTAACTAGAGAATGATCCATTATAACCTTCTGGCCCAGGAAGAGCCAGTGGCTTAAAGGGGAGAATAGCTCTTCCGTGGTCACCTGCCTACCGTTTCGTGAGCGTTTGTGCCTCGTGGAGCCACACGGGAACTTTTCACCTATCAACAGCCGCCTCTCACAGTCGCTCCGTTTCCTCGGTTACGCAGTCTCCTGTGCAGGGAGGGCTTGGGGGCAAGAGACTCCAGTTGCATTCATCATCTGCACCCGTGGACGTCAGTTTTGAATTGGATTCCTGTCACTTTAAGAAACAGGTGCAGCTTGAAATCAATCCTGGGGATAGCCCATCCGTGGGAGGAGATAGATCTCAGAGCTTCCGTGCTGGGAGCTATGGCGTCTGTGCTCACCTGCGCCCGAGGCATCTTTATGCACATAGGTATGTGGGATGAAATTTGGAGCAAGTTCTTAGCTAGGTCGTCTCTCAGTCCGATCACCTAGCCCTTCTGGAAATCTTCCACCTACCCACTATGTTCTCGTAAATTCCTTTTCTGCTTAAATTTACTGGTATGAGTTCTGTTGTTTTCAGCTAGCCACAGAACAGGGCAGGGAAAGAAAACCAAGCAAGGAAGGAGAGCGACTTGACCCTGACCTCACGGACAGGCCTGGGGCATAAATTGTATCCCAGAGTTGATCCCAGCTTGAGGCAAGGGGCCTGGTATTGTACCTCCACGTCACACTGTGGTGGGCTATGGCCTGCCCTAGGACAGGCGTGGGGTTATAACCTCCCGGGGAAAGGAAGCTCCCACTTGGCGGAGGGCAGTACTCTGGGGAGGGGGCACCTGTGAGCCTTGATCAGCCACCGCTTAAAGCAGCTGGTGCCCGAGGTCAGCGAAGGGCATCCAGGCAGGGCCCCACAGCATCACCACCCCTCCCGATGGCCCACTAATGGGTGGGAGGTCAAGGCGCCCTCCTCTTCCGTTCAGGGAAAAGTCAGAGACAGACTCGGTCCGTCCTGTGCTGGGGACTGCACGGTTAGCAGGGCCGCTGCAGCGTCTGCCAGGGGGCATGACCAAAAGGGCAGGAATCACACGGGAACTAATGCAGACGTCCATTCCAACCAGCAGCCTTCCACCTAAGCGCCAGCCTCGCCCCTTTCTGGCTGTGGGATCTCGGGTGAGTTTTTCCCTCTCTCTAGGTTCATTTCGGGTCTGAGAATGGGGTCTTGACATCTGCAATAGGGACTAATGCTGGGGACCCACGCAGCGCCCACTCCTACTTGTTCTTCACGCTCTCGTTCTGAAGGCCCCGCCGGATGTTTGTGTAGATGAAACGCTGCTTGACATGACCCCGCGGCCCTGGAGCCAAATCCCATTTTACAGAGACACAGAATTATTATTTCGCTGTTTTAAAATGCACCGAGATTTCTTAGGCATGAAACCACGGCGTAAGCTAAGAGAAGGCTGCATTTTGTTTCTTTCAGGACTTCACGGAGGGTCGTGCACCAGGTTGGAGACTGGTGGCAGCTGAGTTGCCCCAAAGCGGGCAGTGTCACCAGTCTGCATTTGTAGCTTCATTCACTGGGATTCAATGTCTAAGTTCACGCCCCTGATGACTTTATTATCTCTTCTAGATGAGCCATACCAGAGCATTCATGTGTTGAGATGCGTTTCATCATAAATCCCTTTCCTCTCCTCTTTATGTTGTAGTTGGGATGTTATGTTGGTTAGAAACTGTGCATGTGGGTAAAGTGGAAATGATAAAATGTTTGTTTTAAAAACAAGGCATTGGCTCTGAAAAAGTCGAGAACCACAACTGTGAACAGAGTCGGCGACGCCTGCTTTCTCCCCGAAGAACCCACAGCCAGTCGCGCAGAGAAACAGATTTGAGCTGTTTGTTAGTTAGAGCTGGATTTGACAATGACGGAGCATTTTTTTTTTTTTGTCCTTTCCCATCTACCCCTCCTTTACGCAGACAAACACCCCCTCTTAGACGTCTGCTGGGGACCAAGATAATTTTTATCCCACATCCGTGGGCCGGGGAAACTCTTCCAGAAGCGTCCGCAGCAACACTAGTGCGGCTGGCGGGCTGGCTCCCTTTGCCTGGGGGCAGACCTGGGTTTCTGCCAGATTTAGGTCCTTGCCTGGTGAGCAAGTAATTTGTTTCCTCCACAGGAGGCCCAGCAACAAGCACGAAACAAACAAACACATTTTTCAAAAATGCAGAAAAGCTTAGTCATGCAAATCAGAGTGGAGGGGAGACGGGAGAAACAAGGTCCCCATTCATTTTCTGGAACTTCCGCGGGGCCCTGACCCAAACCCTCTGCCCGGAGCAGCCGACAGCCTGGCTCATTAATGCACATTAATATAGGTTTGTCCCGATCGGAGTAAACACCACCTGTTCCCAGGACACCAAGAGGCAGAAAATTAACCCGAGGTTAACTGTGTCATTAGCGGTGGCGCAATATGGGCCCTTCTAGGTGTGATTTAGCCCCTTCAGCGGGGGGCTCCGACGCAGCCACCGGTTCTCACCGTGGGGGGCCGAGACTGAGCCGCCCGCTGAGGTCTCTTGGATACGGGGATGGAGCTGTCATCATGATCCATGGCGCCTCTGACATCACCGGGCGTTTCTGTGATGCAAAGTGGCATGTTGTCTCAACACACACAGGGGGAGCCGTGGTTCCTTGTCGGTCGTTATGGCCACGTCCACACCACAGGGACGCTTCGCCTCTGAGTCGACGTTTCCTCTTCCGTGACGTGAGGCCGATAGAAAACTCACCCCTCATGCCTGTCGCCATCACTCCTTCATGTGCTTGCCGACCGCTCCTGACATTCACGTAGAGCATGCATCACTTTAGGTGTTTTTTTCAATTATAAAGCGAACAGGCAGATAAATGCCTATACAAGGCCACGCAGCAAAGCATGGTGATACGAGAAAAGTGAAATTCTTCCTCCCCTCAGGCTGTTTATTCCCTTGCACTCCTGCTATTCTGGAGCTTTCGGGTGGTCATAACCCGTATTCCAGATGACACGCACATCCTGTTTCTAGGTTTGTCGTCTCCTGAGTGGGCATTAACTCTCCTGCCATGAAAAACGACAAGTTTAGTTCCTCATGGCAGCTCACTTTTCTTCCCCCATCCCGAGGTGCATTTTTTAATTTCGAATCCTCCTGCCAGTCACTTTGCAGCTTAATAAACCGAACCCCCTCTTTCCCCTCCCGTTCAGGTGGACGTGGGTACCGCATGCCCTCAGCACTTGATGGGGAAGCTGGAGGGGCCACACTGTTCCCCATCTTCCCTCAGAACCCTCCTCCGTGCTCCCTTTGCCCCCCACCAAACCCGTCTGTTACCTGGTCCTTTTAGGTCATCAAGATTTATAAAGCGTGAGCCACGGTCTACAGCAGCCTGGTGGCTGCCGGGCTTGGACCCGGGGGGTCCCATGAAGGGGAAACCAGAACGTGCGTGGATAGCCCTGGGATCATCTGGGCGCCAGTCCTGTTTGTCTCCCTCCCTGGACTATGAACCTTGTGAGGTCAGGGGTCATGTCCATCCGGGTTACTCCCCCATCCCAGGGGCCGGCACAAGCCTGGCACTGGGTACCTGCTCAGGAAAGAAGGAGTGAGAGGAGGCGGAGGTGGTTCGGAGACGACCATGGGGGCCGTGTAGAGTGTTCACATCTGAGCATCCTCACCTACGATGCGGATTTAGTGTCAGTGGAGCCTGGAGCGCAGACCGCGGCCCTCGGGAGGCTCTGGCGAATGCTGACACCCCTGCTCCTCAGTGTCCTCCGACTGTGAAAGGACCCAGGGCCTCCCGATTGGCCGTGACATCGACACGCTGGCCTCCCAAGGGCTGTTAGGACCTGACCGTCTTCCTCCCGACGAAGCGGGGAGAATGACACGTGAGCTGTTTGCAGAAGTGGCTTCGGGGTGGAAGCACCCTGCATGGCATCGCTCCCCTGCATGCTCTGTGATCAGGAGGCTGACGGCAGTTGTGTGGGGGGAGGTCGGGGAAGCAGGAGAGGAACAGGGAGGAGGGACATTTACCTCTCAGGAGTGGGTCAACGAGAACAGCTGGTCTGATCCGAATCAGCCCTGAGACTTTGGCTGGAGCAAAGAGGCTTCTCTTGACCGTCCGTGCTGGGAGGGTGGAACGGCAGTCTGGACCAGGGGGACACTTTTGCCACCTTCTGAGGAACATGTGACCTAGAGCAGCGCCAGCCCAGGAGGAAGCAGACCTGAAGGATGGGAGACCATCCTGGGGATGCCATTTAGCCCCCGGATCCAGCCGTGCCTGCGGCCCGGTGGTGCCTGGCCCCTGAGCTCCAGACAGAGGGAAACTGAAATGCTCCCGGCCCGCCTGGCCTGGGGGAGGTCTGGGGAGTCCCGTCGGCAGGAGTGGGAGCATCTGCAGCTGCGGGCTCCGGCCGTGGGAAGGGCCCTCCACAGGCCAGGTTGCCGTGAACCTGAGCCGAACGGCAGGTGGGCGATCTGCGGGGTTCTGCACGCTTCCTCGGGGCCATCGGAGTCTGAAACAATCAACTGAGCGCAACGGAGCGGTTACTACGGACCTTTTCAGCCAGAAGAACATGACGAACCCCCATGTGCCCGTTGCCCAGATGCGATCCCTCTCAGGACCTGCCCCGGCCCCTGCAGCCCCCTCCCCGCTTTCCCTCAGCGTGTTTTAAAGCACGTCCGGCCCCCGCGTGGGTGCGGCCCCGCGGAGCTGCAACGTGCTCCCCGCCTCGCATGTCAGGTTGCCCCCCTCGTCCACGATGTCTTCTTCTCACTGCGCATCCAGAATCGGGATGCGAACGAGGGCCACCCGGCTTCGGTCGTCAACGCTGAGTCTCCTGGTCCAGCCTGATCCGCTCCCTTCATCGCCCTTCTCAGGGCATTGCTTGTGGCCCTGCGGGGTGCCCCGTGTCCTAGATGTGTCTGTTTGCTGTCTCCCCGTGTCACGTTTCCATCCTCTCCCCGTGGCAGGAGAACCAACTGTCCCTGAGCGACCTTGGGAAGGGGTCGTGGTTTCAGATAGACCCTGGGGTTGGAACTCGGTGGGGCCAGCTGAGAGCGATGGCCCTAGAAGTGCCTCTGGGTGTTTTAGGAACACTTCCCGGGGATGGTGTGGAACTAGCAAAGCCAGTGTTTGCCCCCGAGCACCACTGCCTCCTTCCACACCAGCTCGGATCTGGGCGGGGGGAAGCCCCTTTAATTAGCTGCCCTGCCTTCCCAGGTGAGAGGTAAATTAGAACTCAATCTGGATACCAGGCCGTGACACACCCCTGGAAGAGCTGCTAACAGTTGTGACAGGACGAAGCACTGGCCAGAGGGCCGTGTGACACACGTATGGGCACTTGGCCAACCCGACGGCATTTATTCTGGCCTGAGTTACCTGCTGGATCGGGGGCGTGAGTCGGGGGCTCCTTATAGGTATAGAAAGACCCTGATGCTGGGTGCTGGGCTCTGCTGTGGCACCACCTTATTCCATCCTTGATCGGGATTCCTTCATTCCACCGACGAGGACACCAAGCCTCAGGGAAGATCGATTACTCAAGGTCGTGCATCTTGAGTTCAGCCTGGACCCCCGGCTTGGCCTCTCGCTTCACCATCGTTTCCAACCAGTAGCCAATCAATGCCTATTCAGAAATGCAGATCAGCCACGATGCACCAACTCCGATCCGTTCCCACCTTTCTTCACGTGAACCCCGGGTCTTGCCTTGGCGATGGAGGCTCGTCCCTCCCCTTTCTGCCTCCCTGCAACCCACTCTCCACCATCCCGACCTGTCAAGAGGCATCTGGACCCTTGACTGTTTATCGTCTTCTTTCTTGCTAAATTCCAGGGGCCCTTGGAGAAATGCTTTATTTTTTCCTATTTTTTCCCTCCATCTCAGGACCTCCTTCCCTCCGCCCACACCAGGGCGTGTCCTCAGAACTCATTAAATCACAGGGAAACTGGTAAGGGCTCCGCTCCACGCCCCCAGACACATTGTTTCCCGTTCCTCCCTGCTTTTCAGGTCTGATAAAGGGCGCCTTTTCTTCCTGCTTCACCCCCTGAGTCCCTTCTCTGAAGCTGGATCCACCTGCTGCTTTGTCTCAGTGACCTCACCTCGCTTTCATGATGTTTTTATCTCAGAGCCACCTGGGAGCAAGGGGAACTGGTTATAAAAAGGAAACACCTCTCTTAATTACTCTCCGACTCCAGAGTGACTCACCCACGGGCAGGGGGCCGAGGCGGTGGGGTGCTTCTGAACGCAGGGGCCATAAATCACGGTGGGCTCCGGGCGGCCTTCTGCAGGCCACGTCCTCGTCACTGCTGCCCTCGGTGGCAGTTAGTAGATGGCTGTAGCGGCAGCTCTGAGTGATGTTGTCTCTTGTGAGATGAGAATCTACCTGCAGCTGCCTCTGGAGGGAATGTTCCAGAAAGGGGTGGCCCCGTGCTCTCACTCTGCAGGGTCGGGGCAGAGGTCACGAGAGATGCTGTAGCATTTCCACTGGGCAGTCCTCAGGGCTCCTCAGACTCCACGGATGCAGCGACCCCACAGAATCTTCTGTCTCCTCCAGGTGGGCAGAGGAAAGGGACCGCTAACAAGACCCCATCACCTCCCTGGAGACTAGCAGGCTCTTTACATTTCCACCTCATTCCTGTTCAGGTCAATCCGAAAAGGAAAGAAATCAAACCCGAGCCCTCCCCCATGCCGAGTCTAATCCCCCTCAGCTCTCACTCTCTGCAGCCCTGGGAAAGGGAGCAGCCCCCCGTCCCCACGTTTATAAGCAGGGTTCAGAGCAGCGGGCGCCCACGGGGAGGGGCAGGCATAGGGTGCGGCGTCCACAGGGACCTGGCTCTGGACCTGTGCCAGGCCCAGCTCTGCACGTCCTCGTCCTTGCTGACCAGGGACAGGAAGGGTGAGGGGACACTCAGGTCAGGGCCCCTTGCTCTCTGGACAGGCCGTGGGACAGGCCAAGGGGGGCCCGGTGCATGAGGAAGTCCCCGGCACCAGGTTCGCCTGCGGCCTGGTCGCCCATGGAGACAAAGCTGTATCAGCTCTGGGCGATCGGTGTGGGGAGAGTTCTGACTCCTGACGTGAAAGGTGGTGGGACCTGCAGCCGCCCGGGTTCTCCGAGCAGAGGCGGCTTTCTCGTCAGGTGGTCTCCTACTGGGGACGTTTGCCGTTTTGGTGTGGGCGTGCAGACACGAACTTTGCGCTGGTAGCTGAAGCCTCGTTGTCTTGCCACGGGTGGCCTCGCGTACTGTGCCAACCTAGAAACGTGAGCAGCCAGCGGTAGACGTGACAGACCCGGCCGTGCCACCCCGTCGTCTCCTGGGACCTGGGCATGTCACTTCTTCCCGGCCTGGCTTTGCTTTTAGGGCCTTTGCTCTCGCTCCACAGTTTAGGTTTCAGGACCCAGGCTGGTTCTGAGACGGCGTGCATCACCCACAGAGTCGGCAGGGGAGGCCTCGGCTCAATCCTCTACCGCTCACTGTTGTGCGACCCCGTGCCAACAGGCAGATGGCTGCGGCTGCAGAGAACAAAGCACTCGGTGTCAACAGGCTTCAACAACGGGGGACAAGGCTCAAGCCTCAAACAATCCCAGAGATGAAAAGGCTGCGGGAGTGATGTGATCAGGGTCAGTTTCCCTGACGTTCTCTTGGTCGCCCCCTCTCTGGAGAGTCCTTGATGACGTCAGGGTGCCCTCCTTCGTGCAGCAGGGGGATGCCGAAGAGGTTCCGAGAGCCCCGTTCCCATTCACCTTGTCCATAGAGAACCGCAAGAGAGGCAGGGCGCCCAGGCGAGCCTCCTCCTTTCATCTAGGCTGGGGGATTCGGGGTCACACAAGGAAGGGGGTGGCAAATAGTTGCCTAGATAATCCCGCGACAGGTTCCCACGGCTCAGAGAAAATCGCTGAATCTTCTTCTTTGGCAAAACAGAAATAATGATAATGGTTATTATCGTAAACTCCTTCCAACCTTGCAATGTTGTCCTAAAAAATCCAGTGAGATCGTGGGGGGAGCAAACGCTTTGGAATCCGCAAGGCCCTGTGTAGCTATCAGCAGGAGGAGGGACGCTGCGGATAGGGCTGTTGTTGTTATCGACGCACCAGCGTCTGCTTGTTTACTGCGAAACGGGTTCTTTCGGGATGCTGAGTGCTTCGGGTCAGATATCTCAATCAAAAGGCCTGAAAGTTCTCTTTCCTTATTGTAAAACCATTATGGCATGAAACTGATTTTTAATTAAAATTAATTTTCATTACACGAGCTACACACAAACATATTCTCCCTGTAAGGAAATCAAAACGTTACAGACAAGCCCAAGTCCTATTCATCTCCCCTGGCCTCCACCTGCCCCCGCCAAACCGCTGTCACCAGCTGCTGGGAGGGAGACCTTGACAGGGGCTTTTTCTATGCTGTCGCCTATGATTACTCAGATGGAATATGTAAATCTTCATCCCTTCAACAAACGCAGGCTGAGGACCCACCCTGTGCCAAGCTCGGCCCCCATGGAGCAGGCATTCAATTGAATGGAGCAGAAAATGGGGAAATAAAATACAGAGGGTAAAGACATGGGGGATGGATGGTCAGGGAAGGCCTCTGGGAGGAGGTGGCATTCGAGGAGAGGAAGAGGGCTGTGAGGCCACAGTCGTCATCGCAGTCTTAGCAACCGTCACGTCAACACGTTCCTTTGAAAAACGCGATTGAAAAGATGCCACGTTCGGAGCATCTGCCCGGGAGAATAACCCCGCCCAGCACTGCATCTGCCCTTGGCCCCTCGGGGAGACCAGACCTGTGAGGGTCTGCACTGCCCCGGGAACACCCCCATGTCCACGAGATAGCGAATAACAAACACCAGGATGAGGCGAGAGAGAGGTTGCAGAAGAAAAGAAAGCGCTTTCTCGTCTTAGCTCTTTTCCGGGCGTTTCGTTTCTGCGTCTGAGCACTTTTCATTCTGCACGGGGCCCCCCCCAAATGGTGAAGCTGGACCTGCCTGGGGAGCTGGAGCGTCTCCCTCCCTCCGCCCTCCACTGTTTTCCAGAGTCCTGCCCCCTCTTCCCGCAGCCCTCAGCCCAGGCAACACCCGAGCATCGCCTCGAGGTTTCCTTTCCGTCCACACCCACTTATCCACCTGCCGGCTCTTCCCAGAAGGGCACCCCCTCACGTTCGCCCCTGTGCCCACCTGGCTCTGCCATTGTCACCTCCGCCTGGCCTCCTGGATCCGGCCCTCGCCTCACACCCCAGATAATCCTGTTAACATATCAACCAGATTCCACCGGCCACCTTCCTGGCCTTATGGCCCCTCATGGGCCCCTTTGTCAGCTGGGCTCCAGCCACCTGGTCACCTGCTCTGCTCGTGGCTGAGTCCTCAGCGTCCAGAGTCCTCGCCAGGTGTGTCCTTGCTGCGTGTGTGGGTAAGTCACGGAATGGAGGCGTGAATGAGAACGTACATTCTCAACGGGGCGATGCTCCACAAAACACTCAGGAGCAGAAGCTGGTTCTAGGGGGCGATGAGACGCTACCCTCTTTATGGGGGGACACAGATGACGAACAGCACATCGACCACCGCATGGGATTTCCGTGGTCTTAAGATTTCATGAGGGGAGATGAAGGAACAAAAATGTCTTAAATGGCTCCTCAGGGGGTGATAATGAAATAAAGGTTGAGAAACACTGAATTAGGGGAAAACCAGTTGAAAATACAGCCTTTTCCTCCCCCGGACTGCCAAGGCATGGCTGGGAATGCGAAAGGCAAATCAAGATCTGTAAAAGTACGTACAGCAGGCCTCTTCCCGGGGAAATAATGGAAGAAATGCCTCATTGCTTTGGGGAAACATTTCTTTTTTCCCGCCCAGGGACAGACTCACAGAAGATGATGTTTATATTTTCCCGGATCCTCTAATTTTCTCATTTATCATTTGTCAGACCCCGGGGCCCTTCCAGGGCTGGGAGTGTGTGCGCACATCTAACGATCCCTTTTACCAAACACACCTCCCGGTCTCCGCGGGAGGTTCGTCAGCGCAGCCCGGGCTGCTAATTCCATCCATTGCCGTCCCACTGTGCCGGCGCAGGGGGTCTCGGGGCGCCTCCTGTCACCCTGAGCTCTGCGGCTCCTGGCTAATGTGCATCCCCAGAGCTCCTTTCAGATGAGGGGGCCAGGGGGCCGCCCCCAGCCCGGGGTTAGCGGGAGGACCAGCCGAGCAGATCTGAGGCCACCTCCAGTCCCCCAGGGCTTCGGGAGTGAGCGTGGGGTTTCTAGAACTCTCCCCACAAGGAGGTCCTGGGGCCTGACCGAGACTGGCTGGACTCACCTGATGGGGACTTTAAGGAGAGGCTTTAACCAGCCCCAGGGAAAGGCAGGGATGCCAGCGTCCCTGCCCCTGAGAGAGGTCTGGGGCCCAGGGAGGGCTCCCCATGGCCCCCGGAACCCGCCCTCCTTCCCTCCCACCAGCAGCTCACCCACACCACATCTTAGGTGATTTCAGCTCCCCCAGGGCCGTGACCCCCAGGTCCCAGCTGACCCCGCGGGAACATTCAGGGCCTGCTGGGTCCCAGGGTTCCGGTGACAAAGGGACCTGGGGAACAGCAAAGCCTCCCTGAACCTTTCTCATAAGTTGGCGTCGCCACCACACTCTGGATTTCATCACGAACCGAGTCTTGGGGGGGAAAATCGAGTCGTTGGGTGGTCAGGGTCCCGAGAGCCTGAGGGAGGTGGAACCATCTCCACGTTGGGGCCACATGACAAGCCGAGCCGGGGGCTCCGTTTTCACGGTGGAACTCACCACTGTCCACAGTCGTGAAGGGACGGGGGACACACCGCCATCCGAGGGTGCACGGGGAAGGCGCTCCCCAGCTGCAGGACGACAGGGACGCGGTTGCAGTCTGGGCGCCGAGTGCTCGGCCAGCCGTGGGGGCTTCTCGTGCTGGGCCAGGAGGATGCCGTCGGGGGGACTGGCGCCCGCTGCCCCGCTGTGGGCCCCACCTCACCTGCCGCCGTCCCCCTGTCCCCCCTCCGCGGGCAGGTCCCTAGACCACGTGTCATGAGCGCGGCCCTGTCCCGTGACCAGGTCGCGCTCTCCCCTGCGGAGCACTGTCCCTTCCTCCCTGGGAGGCCCCGGGCAGGGGCCCCGTCTCCTTCCTGTCTCCGTGGTGCCAGGAGCACAACCAGAGCTCGATAAATAATCGATCCCCGCGAGGACCCCGACAGGAGCCCATTCAGCCCAGCGTGTTGACTCCTGGAGGCGTTCTCTTAAGTGCATTTTATTTGTTTTCCACTTTCCTTCAACTTAAATGGAGGAAAATGGAAGCCAGGAGGGAGCTGCCGGCTTGCTGGGAGCCGGAAAGGGAACGATGAATGCAGGGCCGCCCTGTGGAGCCGGAGCGCCGGGCACCTGCGGGGACTCAAAGTCCCTTCTCAGAAAACGAAAGGCTCCCCCCCTCCCCGTGTCCCATCACGAGGCGATGCCCCCTTCCAGCCTCCTTCTTGGAAATGGGTGGTTCCCCCCCTTTTCACGTTGTTTTGCTTCTGCCCAGCAGCACTCAGAGGTTCTGCGACCTACGAATCGGTAGAGAAGGTGGGCGACGTGTGCAGAATCGTTCCCATCGACTCAAGGAAGACGGACCATGAGGCGGGAGGGAGAGGGCTCCGCCTCTGGGTCATCCTCTCACAGGTGGGCACAGGGTCCCTGCCGGGCGCTGCTCCGGGTGCCGGGGTGGGATGGGGAACCGAGTAAGTCCCTGTTCTCACGCGGGTACTTTCTAGTCTGAGGACAAGAGTCACTGTCGAACCGCCCATCACACGACCTGTAGGGAGGTGGTGATTGCTCTGAAGGACGACAGACCTGGTTGGGGTGGTCGCATGGGTGGTCAGCGAGGGCCTCTCGGAGTCGGTGAGTGAGTCCTGGGAAGGGCACAGCGAGCAGGGGGAACGGCACGTGCAAAGGCCCCGAGGCGGGAGAGCCCTCGGTGACCCTCGGTGCTGTCATCCCCTCCTGGAGGGCGTCCCTCTCCCGTCTGCTCTCCTGACTTTCGTCTCCTTGTGGACCCAGGTCATAAGCTCCAGCCGTTCCTGCCTCCCTCCTGGTCTCAGCGCTGTTAGGTGTTTGGGGTCGGATCATTCTCTGCTGTCAGGGGCTGTCCTGGGTGCTGCAGGTGCCGGGCAGCAGCCCTGGCCTCTACCCTGCAGATGCCAGTCGCGTCCTCCCAGCCGTGACAGCCTCAAGTGTCTACGGACATTGCCCGAGTCCCCGTCTGTCGGGGGTGGGGAGGACGGTCCCTGGCTGGGTCTCTGCCTTTTCTGAGCCTGCGTCCCTGAGATGTCCCGCCATCGTGTTTAGCCCCACTTCAGCATTCATTTGACCCTTTATGTTTGCCGATCGCCTCACAGTCTGTGACTGGCCAGAGGGCAACCGCTGTGACCCCCACTCTGCATGTGGGGTCCCCCCCTCGCTGTGCAGTGGTGGCTCAGGGGGAGAGGACACCGCAGCCACACGTTTGATGTGTCGGCTTCGAAGCCGCTGCCAGACCGGGAGGCTCACAGCTCGGGGCCTCGTCCGCATGCAACGCCGAATCCCTGACCGAACGGTCCTCACCTGCCAGGGCACCCTTGCTGGCTACTCGGTATATGACAGAATTATCACCGGATCCAGTGAAAACCCAGCCTCCTGGGACCCTGCAAGAGCGACCGCCACCCCGTCCCACCCTTCTGTGCTCCAGGCACCGTTTCAGCAGCTCTTCCCGTCGCTGTCTCGTTTGTAGTGAATCAGGCACGAGCGCCCCGTTGTCAGAGATGGGGCCTGCGGCGCAGGGTCCCAGCGTCCTGTGCACGGAATGACGAGGGGCAGAGCCGGCTTCGTCCTGGGGGTCGGAACCAGAAGCAGGTTCTCACGCGATGCCCCGTCCCGCCGTGTCCTGGAGCAGCCCTCCCCGCCGCGCCCACCTGCAGGAGATGACGGCGTCTCCCACCTCCTCCTGAGTCTAACGCGGACGCGTCTAGGTGGCACAAGGCCCTCATGAAGTTGTTGCTGACTTAGCGGCCACCCTGCTCTCCTTAGCCATCCCCACAGGGATCCGATCTGCGTTTGGCTCCCCACGGTGTCTCGGAGTCCAGCAGAATTCCCGGTGCACGGACGGAACTCATTATCTGCCTCGTTGGGTGGAATCGCAGTCCGTTTTTGGTACCCTTCAGCACACCTAACTGTGTTTCGAATGATCAAGTGGTTGGTCAATCCCAGAGTTTTCAGCTGAGGGTGCTGACAAGTGAATGTCGTAAAGAGACCGTCACGGTGCTTTATCCCTGTACGTCGATTATTCCAATTAAATGTGTTTCTAAGCACTGGCGCGCACGACGGTTTAGTTCTTCAGTTTTAAGCTCAGGTCTTTTCAGTTTTGATGCAGATTGGCGTGGAAATCTGTGAAATTTATAATATGGAGACTGCAAAACCATTGTGCCAGGGTCAATTTAACAAATTCTTCTGGAACTTTGTATTCACTAGAAACGATGGTAAGTCTGGGGATGGCATGCTGCAGACTCAATTTAAGGAAATTCGTTTCAGGGAGATAAGCAAAGAGCAGCAAGCCGAGAAGCCAGCTTGGCTAGGGTCCCCCTGAGACAAAGCTCACCTTGATAGATGGTGCTGAGCTCGGCAAATGCCGAGTCCCCATCCCGAAGGGGCCGCCCGTTTTCTGACGATTGACAGCTCTGTCTGTCGGCGGCAAATGTGTCGTGGGAGAAGGAGCCAAATTGCGTTTAGCCCTCAGAGGGTAGCACAGTTGTCCTCTTGACTTTCATCCAACCTTGATTCTGAGCAACCCTTTGGGATTCGTCCTCGGTGAGATCCTTGGGTATTTAACCAGGTTCCCCTGAGGGCTGTGACCCATGTGGACAGGAAATATAGCTGGGAGGCGGGAAGAAGGGAAATAGTTTTGCCTTGGGACGTTCTTCAAAAAGGGTATCTTTGCAACAACCGTCTTTGGAAGCGTTACGTCAGCACGAACGGTCAAAAGGTTGCGAGAAAGCACTCCCAATAAGCAGTTGCAGCTGGAGTGGCGAGGCGGAGAGTGTCCGTGAAGGAGACAAAGGTTGGTAGCTCTGCGCCGTCTCCCTCCCAAGTGGCACAGACCCCATCCTGGTCCGCGCCGAGGTTTGCTGACCCAGGCTGAGCAGTAGCTCCTGGCTCCGAGACTTGCAAGGTGTTGAAGGCTGGAGGAATCGCCCCTCTCCAGAAGGAGAAGGTTCGGGGCTGCAAGGGCTGCATGCATGGGCACTTTTGGTGATAGGTGCTTCGTCTCTGGTGCTAAGGTTTCTTTGCGAGGGGTCGCCTCTCCTGCCGGCAGTGCAAACACGTCGCCTTTCGGGCAGGGAGTGAGAGGGCTAAAAGAACTGTCTGCAAATCCCTTCACATGAGAAATGAAACCACAAAAGGGATTTTTGAAAGTGGGACCGAGTGTCATGCCACATCACAGAGAAGCCCCCTTCTGGACAGTCTAACTGTGAGGTACCTGCGCCATTTAGTCGACACGGATACATGTGTGACACCGTCTCATCCCGTACCAGGTGTCGGCCTCGCCCTAAACCCAGCCTCAAATTCATGGGCAGCCGGCTCTGCAAGGGTGAGCCGAGCTGGTGTTTCAAAAAAGCTCTTTTCGTTGCAAGTGATTGAAACCCGGCTCTTAACGTCAGTAGGGAATTTGCCGGTTCATGTCCCTTAACGGTCTGAGTATCTGACTTCGGACATGGATGGATGCAGGCGCTGGCGTCATGTCGTTAGAATCGAGTCTCATGGTTCTACTCTCCTCTGTGTTGGGCTCATCAACACGAAACGGTGTGTTCCTTTTTCAAACACTCGCGGTGGCGGTGTTTTTCTCCCGAAGATGGCTAAACAATGCCCCTATCTTCCGCGGCCATCTGTAACGTGACCTTGACGTTTCCCCCACAAAGCGGGGGCTCTACATCTTCTCCTTGGATCTCGGGCAGACTGGAAATCAATAGCCCGGTGAGAACGACTTTGGAGACCAGGTCGGAAAAGCGAAGGTCGCTCTTCTTTGCTTTCGGGACACTTGCTCTTGGAGCCCTGAAGCGGTAGGAAGTCCTGCTGTCTGTCCTATGGCCGTCATGCTGTTAGGAAGCCCAGCTACATGGAGAGGCCACACGCAGGTGCCGAGGGCGACAGCCTCAGCTGAGGTCCCAGCCGACTGCTAGTAGCAAGCACCAGACTGAATGAAGATGATCCTGATGATCCCGGCCCCCAGCTATTGAGACATCCCCAGCTGAGGCATCGGGCATTGTGGTGGGGCTAGGGTGGGGTGGGGTGGGGTGGGGGAGAGATGGATGGTCCTGCTCTGCTCAGTCTGAATTCCTGACCCACAGAATTCATGGGATAATTCATAAAATAATCAAATATTTTAAGCTCTTACAACCTGGAGTAGTTTGTTATGCATCCGTGGTGAGTGGGACACCGGGGTTACCTTTTACCAGCCTCACAGCCCTACCAGAAGGAGGGTCTTCTTCCCAATTGTTCTGAGGCCATGTGGCCACTGGACCAGGCTGGGTCACGTTCTATCCCGAGCCAGTCATTACAGTTGGGAAATCCGGTGTCCCGACGGGCCTGACCTGGGTCACGTGTCTTCTGGGAGTGGGTCAGCCCTGGGAAGTGCCACGAGGTTTGGGAATAGGGAGAGAGGCTTCCCCAAGGAAATACTGAAATTATATGGGGACGCTGAGTGGGCAGAAACAACAGCTGCTCCTTCAGGAATTCACTATGATAAATAAGCTTAATTTTTTAGAATAAACAGAAGTGACCTCCCCATGTGGCTCTGCAGATTGCGGCGGCGGCTCTGGGCACTCCCCACTCTGCATCTTCGCCACGGTTCGCCTTCACGGATCCCAGGGCTGGGATCTCATGTTCTCGTCCACTGTTCTCTGTGATGATTCAGGGGATGGATGTCAACCTGCCCATTTGGCCATGGGGAGACTGAGCTATAGAGAGAGAAGAAGCAAAGAGGTGGTCCCAAGCAGAGCAGCGGGGGTGGGGGAGGGCGGGAGGTGGTGGTGAGCTTCACGTGCTGACCCAGGAGCAGGCCATCAGCCATGAGGATGGCTGCAACCACCGACGGCCTCTGTGACTACACGGCCATTGGGCCAGTCCTTGTCCCCATCTGACAGGTCCCGGAAGAGCCCAGGCCCAGGTTTCAGCACGTCGCTGGAGCAGTCAGCGCCACATCAGTACCCCGAAAGCGGCCGACGTGATCACCCCTCGGAGTGAGGGCTCCGAGTCCCACGGATCCGCCGGAGGACAAATCAGGGCTCACCGCCTTTAAGAGTTAAGTGCCCAATAGTTCTCCGAAACAGGCGTTGGGCTCGGCTGACTTTGGGGCTCTCCCCGATTCTCTCCACTGACAGACCGACTGTCAGCTCTGGAACGATCCAATCTGCACTGAGAAGATGGAGAGAGGGCCACGAGCATCCTTCTCTCTGATGGGGCGGCCGCGGCATGACCCCCTTCAGGAAGACAGCAGCTTCCCTGCTGGAGCGTTGACCTGGAAGCAACATCCACAGGTTGTGACATTTGCCCCGACTCGTTGAATCACTTCTAATTTCGACGGGAGTCGTTGTGGCATTGGGCTGTGATCGCAGTCCGCTCAGCGGTCTGCCCCTGAGTGCCCCTCCTGCATTTCTCCCACAACCAGTGCCCCAACCTGCGGGCCAGGAGCTGAGACAAGAGCGTCCCTTCTGTGCCCACCTGGGCTTCGGGACCCTCACGGGAGAGGACACCAGCAGGGCATCCGGAGGGATGCTTTGGGGACTCTACGAAAGCAGGTGGTATCTAAGAGGGAGGTGATTTTGGGGGATTTGGGGGTTTGTGAAAAAAGAAGTGGGAAGAGGAAAATGATGTCGGAGGAGTTAGTGGGCACCAGCAGGGACTAACCATGTGCTATTCTAATAGTCTCACTTGTTTAAATTATTTTTTTTTTTAGCTTATATCCTCTTGCTGCTAGACACATACAACAGGAGGGAAGAGAACTTAGATTTTGACACGTCGTCTAACTAACTGCCTTGTGTTTTTTTGGTGGGAGACGAAGTAAGGGTATTTCACATACTAGTTAGTATAAGAAGGCAACGGAACCTTTTTCACTCTTGGAGACGATAAGTCGTTCGGAACTCTGTGGGGACAACGCGTTTTACAGACGCTCCATCTGACCAGGTGCCGACCGAATGCTTCCGTTCAAGTTCAGACGTCTCTCCTCCTTGACCTTGATATAAAACGCTGTCCCATTTCACTCACGGGCTGCACGCATGCATGTAAGCAACGTCAGCGTGCAGAGAGCAGAGCCTCAGCTACAGGCGAGGCAGCTATTGTGCTCGTTTCCCGGGGCTGCCGAAACAAGGAACCACGGACTGGGTGGCTTCAACAACAGAGACTTATTGTCCCAAAGTTCTGGAAGCTGGAAGTCCAAGATCAGGGTGTCAGCAGGGCTCTTTGTAAAGGCTTCTCTCTCTTGGTGTGTGGGTGGCCGCCTTCTCTCTGCGTCTTCGCAGGGTCTTTCCTCTGTGCGTATCTTAATCTTTTCTATGGACGCCGTATAAATTAAGTTATTTGATTAGGGCCTATTTTAATGACCTCATTTAACCTTAATTACCTCTTTGAAAACTCCGCCTCCAAATAGAGTCATATCCTGAGGTGCTAGAGGTTGGCATGTCAGCAGATGAACTTGGGTAGGGACACAATCCAACCCATAACAGTTATTTTTTTATGAAAGCGAGGCTTTTCTTTCTCTTTCAGCCCTCCTGCTTTACACCAAGATCTGTCGTCTCCTGATTCTCAAGTTCATCAATCAAGCTGTCAGCAAGAATTTACTGATTTCTTGCTCTTAGGTTCAAGGGATAATGGACGATGTGAAGACCTTCAGACAGACACTGAATTCATAGCGCATTTGACCTACCTGGAGAGATGAATATTTAATTAAAAAATCCTTCTACTCCCTTTTCTTATTGCCTCCAACTCCTTTTTCTTATTCTTGGGGAGCATCGGAGATTCTGTTGGTCAACGGCATTTATCATTTCTAGCTCTTCAGGAATATACTGACTGTTGCTCGTATCCTCATTCCAGACTTCCCATTCTTCCCACATGTAATTGAAAAATTGGCCGTTCCTGTTCTAGTGACTCAGCACTAAAGAAGTCATCAATCTCAGGTTTAAAATGAACTGCAAACGTAGCAGAGACAATTCAGCCTAGCGGGAAGGTAGGCAGCAAGCTCATTTTTACACGCTTAAGAGCATTTTGGAATCAAAAAATCACACTCAGGAAGCTGGAAACTGGAGGAAAATTCTGCCAATTTGCTGTAAAAAAAAAAAAAACCCCAAAAAACAAAACAAAAAAATTCCCCCCTCTTCTTTGCTTATCTTGAAACTGTTTCAGAATATTTTATCAAATGATCTATTTCCAGCAATGTTATTTCGGGGATCCATTTGATACCAGGCGACATGCATCTCTTTAGTATTTCACTAACTTTGAAAATACAGCCCCCAGATTACATTTCTAATGAAAAAAAGGGAGAAAGTCTGCCGGGGGAGCCTGATTAACATATTCATTTCTATACCCATCTCATTCTTGCCTTGGACGATGGCTGAAACGCTTGCATGAGTTTTTTTTTTTAATGGAAAAAGAAAAGGAAAATGGGGCCCAGTGGCTCCCAGGTGAGCGGACGCTTTGTTTGTGTCTTCTTCCAGGTCGTCCACGTAGAAGCGGGTCACTGGATACTGGCCAGGCTCATGGAGATGGCTTGCGAACTTGGCTGATTTGCCTTAGCATGGCCCAGGGAGTCCTGCTGTCCCTCCTGCAGATGGCAAGAGCAAGCCCCCACCCAAGGAGCGCATCTCGAAACCCTTCTGTGAAGGCCGATGTCTACTCTTACGCTGTGATGGGCTCCTTCGGAGTCTGTTCCCAGGGACAGCAGATAAAGAAGGGCTCCTTAGGCAGTGACTTCTTTCCTCAAAACTCTACAGTTGACCCAACTCAGAAATCCCTACGGATTCCCTTCGGGCTGAAGCAATGCTTCTCCCAGAGACCGCCGTGACAACCACCCCTAAACCACCATCAAGGAGCCCTGGCTCATGGACATGACCTTCGTGTGGGATTGGCGGGACTCACCTGGTTCAGGTGTTTCTTGCTGCCTATGGTTAAATTAGGCTTTTAAGTGATTACCTAGGAATACTTCAGTGAGGTTAAAGTTGTAATCAGGTGCATTAGGGAATTAAAATAGGAAAGGAATATTTTGTATTAGTAAACCACCTGCAGCTAATACCTTCTATTCAACTGATGTTTCCCAGTGTGTGGGGAACCACCAGCACCATCACCATCACCATCACCATCACCATCACCATCACCATCATGACCACCACCACCACCATCACCACCGCCATCGCCATCGCCATCGCCACCACCACCACCATCACCATCACCATCACCACCATCACCTCCACCATCATCACCATCGCCATCGCCATCGCCATCACCACCACCACCACCACCACCACCACCACCACCACCATCACCACCACCATCACCACCACCACCACCACCATCACCACCACCACCACCACCACCACCATCACCACCACCACCACCACCACCACCACCACCACCACCACCACCACCATCACCACCACCATCACCACCACCATCACCATCACCATCATGACCACCACCACCATCATCACCATTCCCCCCATCAACAGCATCACTATCACCTCTGTCACTGGCACCACCATCACCTTCGTCATCATTGTTTTAGCTAAAATCAGAATCAGCAACTATTACTGTTGGTTGGGAATATAGAAAAATGCTTTTGTAAAGCAAACTTTGAATGAAAAAAAAAACATGCTGGTAACAAATCAACTAGCAGATTTCTTGGAAATAATTTCTAAATCAGTGAAGATTTAGAGTGTGCTAACTGCTCTTTACTATGAAAATGCTACAGGCTAGTTCTAGGACAGGGCAGGAACGCAAGGCCTGGAATTGGCCCCAGTCAACAGCGAGCACTTTGAAAGGGATCGGTGCTGTGTTCCACATATCCTACATTTTATATGTTCAAAGTGGATGAAGTAAAAAATGAGTCATCTGCAGAGACAACAAATATAAGTTCCTAGAGGATTTTTTAAAAAATGAGGCCACCAGATATGGTGCGGCTTGAGTCAGTCCAGAGCCTGCCGTGCTGTTGCAGGGTGCATCAAGAAGCCAAAACAAAGGAGGGGGCCGTCTTTCACCTCTGTTAACACTCACGCATCCATCGTTATTCTTTCTCATCATAAAACAGAGAATTTAAAGGTCATTATACAGCTCTGCTGTGTATTGTGGTGTCCAGAGAAAGCAGAGAGCCATTGCACGGAAGAGAAATAAAACTGGACAACCCAACGACTGCAGAGCATGTGGTCATGCAGGACTATGTCCTTGCATGTGTTTTCTTCGTTTCCAGAGACCGTCACAAATTCCAGTTGAAACGGGCTCAATTTGGAATTAATTTCTATCTAAATCCAGTCACATTTTATAAGCCTGGAGGGTCCCCAGCCTTTCTGAGGTCGGATCTTTGAACATTGTCTTTGCTTGGGTTCCCCGAGAGCACAGCTGGAGATGATGGCACTTCTCTGTCATTTATCTCCGTGGCATCTAATGCCTTCGAACAATATTTCTTCCCCTAAATAGAGTAAAAACGCCACAAGGAATGTTTTTCAGTTTGCCCAGTGCTTTATCTTTGGCTCCTGGAAGAGTGCCTGGCCTACAACAGGCACTCCATAAAAATGTGTTGAATGAAAAAAACATGAAGTGAGATGGAGAACATTGGGGTGGGGGTATATCTTTGACAGGGTTATCAGGGAAGGCATATTGGAGGAGGTGACAATTGGGTCTAGAAGGCTGAGGGGGGCTAGTCAGTAAGAGGTGTGGAAGACGGGGTATTTCAGCTGGAAGGACTAGCCTGTGCAAAGGCCCCGAGATGGAACAAGACTAGTCACATTCAAAAACTTACACATGACCAACGTTGCTAGAATTCTAGGAATGAGGGGTTGGGGTGTGGAAGGGGGAGTGACGTGAAATGAGACTGGAAAGATGGCAAAGCTTTGGGCCTATCCAAGTTCTCCTAAAAGGTGCACTCACCTTCATCATTGAAGTATTCAAATCACATTTCTTGATTATCTTCATACCATTTATCAAATTATACTGTCAGGTCATATATCTGTTTTTCCTACTATCCTGTGAGATCTTTGGGGACAGGAGACCACGCCCAATTTACCTGCCCCCCTCCAACACCGAGCATGTACCCAGCACTCAGCGTGCTCGTTGAATGGAGCTGTGAGTTCACTTAGACTTCCCCCCAGAGGAGCTCTCCAGCCATATGTGGATTTGGGGCTGTGGCAGAGAGCAAGGAGAAGAGGTGTCTGACAAGGATGGTAACGTGTTTGGGGAGCCGACGTGGAATCAGCTTAGCATCTGTTCCCCTTTCTTCAAGCATCAGCCCCTCTGCTTTCCTTCAGGGACCCATGTCTCACCTGTTCGCAGGTAACTCAGGCGGCAGCTCTTCTCAGAGGCCTAGCTAGCCCTCTACCATCAATATAATTCCATGTCACACAGTCTACAAGTCAAGAATCTCAGCCTGCAAAGAATTCCCAATTCCTTTTTTCTTTGGCCCAGTACTGTGATCTTTATAGAGCTTACATATATGTTTCACTGGAAAAATACTGTGACATCTTTCAAATGTTGTTGCAAGGGCCCTTTCACAAGCCTCTCTGCAGACGCGAATCCACGACTAGAAGGTTCCCCCTCTCCTCCTCCGCTCAGCCACTGTCCCTCCTTTCGAGGAAAGGTGTGGGGTAGACTCAGGTACAGAAGAAAGCTTGACGTTTGCCGTGTTAGAGAAGAGGCCTTCCTTCCTTTGTGGTAGTAGGCTCTATATCAGGTTCTCTTCGTCTCGCCTCAGCAGCCGGAGGCTTTGCACAGCGTGAGCTGTCCACGTCCCATCCTCCTGGCCCCTGAGATTGGCTCAAGGACAAAGGGCCCAGTCAGAGTCGAAGAGACTCGGTTCTTCCATCGAAACTGCAGGGAACAAAAGTCATGTTGCTATTGGGTTGCAGAGGTGTGAACCTGGACCTTGCAGGAGCTGGGCTAGGAGGGGAGGCTGCCTGAGAGGGGGCCGCAGGGGGGAAGGCTGCGCCAGGGATGGGGAGAGGTGGCTGCCTGCGTCTGTGCACTGGGATTTGGCTAGACATAGGTCTGGACTTTCTAAAGATGAGCTGGTAAATCTCGGTTTCTTTGCTCCATTTGATTTTGTTTCTGTCACGTGTAGTCTAGAGTCCTGATGAGTACTGCAACCTAGGGAAGATGTGAGATGCACCGAGATGCTGGTCTAGAGTTTGAGGACTTGGGCTAAAAGACCTCATAGAGAGGATCCTCTTTGATAAAATCCAAACGTTGCCTTTTTCTTGGGGCTGATTTAGAAGATTCTCGTCCTAACGTCGTCGTTTCCTCAGGACCTGGTGTCTTAGGTGAACTTCTGTGAATATGGTGACTTTGAGGCAGGCGCAAACCTGAAATTCCTTGCTTCTTTATCATTTATCTTTCACCGAAGGACAAAGAAGAGAACTATAGCGTGCATCCTTGTTAATAGTTGCCAGAAAAAGATCCATAATTGAAATTAAGATTTTAAATTTTTTGCAAACTTCAAATGAATGTTACTTGGTGGGGTTTTCTTTTCGGTGTTCCCACTTTTCCTTCTCGTTATGAGCTGAACACGTCAGTTCTGGTGTAACTTTTATTCCTTCTCAAACCCTGGCTTTCATTCCTGGGTGGCCTCATTATCTGCTAAAGACATTCGAATACGGTATGCTCAAGGTTACCGGTGACGTTTTAAGTTTTTTTAAAAAAATTGTTTTGGTTTCGGCACGATTCAGAATGCATAAACACCTTCTGTTGTGCATTCTCCTATTATCAAATGCATGTAGTTCTTTCAGAGAAGAGTGATTTTTCTCTCTGTCTCAGAGCTATGTTCATGCTCTTCCTCGTTTGCCTCCTAGTTCGCTGTCACGACACAAAAATTTGTTTAGGAGCAAAGAATAATTCTTATCTGCTTCCCGAATGCCTCCCCACATCACTTTCCATCAGCTGATATGTCTGCTATGAGTGTAGGAAATCTACCTTTACCCAGAAGCTTCCCAACGAGTCTTGGCCGTACCTATCACAATGCGCACGTCTTAGGGGGAAAAACAAGACCTTCCAACATTCCTGTCTTTCCGACCAGTCGTTTTCTTAAGCTGAAGCCCCAAGACTGGTCTCGTTTGGAGAGAAACATAAGGCAGAGTCTCGGCAAAGTCATTTTTTTTCACTGAAGCTGGGACTTAGCTCCGAGTGGAAATAATGAGGCTCACTGCTCTGTGGGATGGTCTGCGTGTAGCAGCGAAGGGAGCTCCGTGGCATCAGGACGAAATGCACTGTTTTGTGTTTGTTTTAATTGTCTGTTGCCAGGGAAAACGTACAGTGATCCCACCGTGAGGGGGGAGGCCTGAGAGTCTCCGGCTGTCGGCGACATGCACTTTGAGGCCCTGCCTGCCGCCTGTGGCTGTGATGGAAGGAGCCACCTCTACGCGCAGTGTCCGTGCTCTGCTGCCGACTGTGGGGTGTGCAGGGCGGTCGGTGGCTGACTGGGGGCCAGTGGGCGAGGAGCCAGCGGGGTCTCACCTGGGAGACACGGTGGGGTCTCGCCTTGCCAGCTTGCTGCTCTGGCTCCATCTGAAGTGGACTTGACTCACCACACCAGTCCTCCCCTCCTCGCGAACTCTCTAAGTCCACGTTGGAGCCTCTGAAGGCCAAGGCCAACCGGGAATGAATCATCTATTTGCTCAGGATATGAAACAACCGACTCCTTCAGGCTGTCACTTTGGGGAAAAAGGAGATGGCCGATGGGGAGGTGTGTATGGGGTTCCCATCCCTGCTCCCAGGATGTGTCCAACCAGGGACAATCTCCATGTCCCTGTCCCTGTGCTTTCCTTTCTCTAGCTGGGAGCGGGCCTGGAGCAGCTCTTCCTTCGCAGAGGTCCTGGGAGGGCTGCGTTGACCGAGGCCTTTCAAACTGTCACAGCGCAGGGCGGCTAAGTCTGAGGTGTCCCCGTCTGCCCTAATTAGCGTAGCCAGACGGGGGAGATTCTGGTTCCGCTCTGAGATAGTTCCCAAAGTCCCGCAAGGGGATGTGGAGGCAAAGCTCAGTTCTTAGTGGAATGTTCCTTTGCCCAACCCCCAACACCAAACAGCTCTAATGTCTCCAAAATTTAAACAAGCAAACGTGGCTGGAGACGAGGAGGCAGCAGGAAGCCGGTGTCAGTTCGTGCCCTGTCCCCGGACCATCTGACAGGCCCGAGAACCTTTCATTCCTCATCTGGAGGCTGAGAGCCCTCTTTCTCCGGCTCGCTTTTCTCTATCTGACCCCTTCCTTTCCTCCCCTCGTTCTTCCTTTCTCCAAATTGCCTTAAAAACAGAAATCACAAAACGCCTCGATGTATAAAATGAGGGCTCCGAGGCTTCTGAGAAGCGGAGCAGCTGGACTAATGGAAAATGTGCCCGTGATTAAGTCCAGCGTCTGAAATCTTGAAATTTTTCTGCGGTTAAACTGATTTCCCAGTTCCCAGCAGGGGCTGATGGAGGAGGCTGGGGCTGAGGACACAGCCTCGCTCCAATGCAAACGGCCCCGTCCTGAGTGTCCTGTCAGAACCCAGTGTCCTATGACCTCTCCTGTGGTTTGGGGTCATGGAGCGGGCTGAGGAGCTCTTCAAAGGATGGCTGGCTCCTCAGTTTCCTCCATGAAGCTCCGGCTGGGCTCTGGCCACGCGGCCGCCAGATGCTGGGCCTCCTGCTGCCTCCACATCTGGATGGGCTCAGTCCTCCGGCCGAGGCCTGGTGTGTGGTGACCGTCTGGGGTCCCTGTGAGCTCAGAGCCCTCCCGTCCCAGACGGCCCCGAGGGAGGTGCCCCAGTTGCTCAGTAGGCAGAGCTGTGCAGGCTTTCAGGTCTGGCAAGTTTTCAACAAAGCTACAACAGACCCAGTGTTCTCTTTCCCAGTAAGTGGTGCCACCAAAGGCTCAGACATTTAGGCCAGTGACCTACCACGTGTCACCCTCGGGTCCTCCCTCTTCTTGCAGCTGACCGACATCGAATGCACTAAATTCAGAATCCACCTCCAGCCTGTCTGCCCCTCCACACCCCTGCCCTCGTCAGAGGTGGCACCTTCCTCCTTGCTTGGGTCCCGGTGGGGCCTCCTGCTGCCTCTCTTCTCCCCACCCTGAAATCTACTCTCTACGTGCACCCAGGGGGAGAGTCGGCTCTGTAAAATGCAAATGAGACCCCTGATTAAATGTTTCCGTGGCTTCCCACAACACCTGGGAGAAAGTGGATCCCACCTCCTCATCACATCCCATAAGGCCCGCACGATTCCCAGAAAGGTGTCTGATCACCATCTCCCTCGCTCCCTCCATTCCAGTTGCACTGGCTGCCCGTTCTTCCTCCGGTACCCCAAGTCTTCTAGCCTCAGGGCCTTTGCACCTACTGCCCTGCCTTCCTGGGATGCTCTTGCCCCAGCTCTCCCCAAGACCGGCTTCCTCATGCCCTCCATTCTCTTCGCAGGTGTCACCTACACAGAGAACAGCCCTGGCCACCTATCTAGAGAAGCCCTCTGCACCTGCGCATCACGTCCCCACGTCTGACACAGAACAGTCACCATTCAAAATTAATTTACTCATATGATACCCTTCTCTTGTCATTTTCACCCACAGGAATGGCAACCCCACGAAAGAAGAAGCCTATCTGTTTGCTGTTGGATTTCTGCTCTAAGGCATTGAAGGAGCGATAAGAATAACAGAACAATGAAATCTTAAGAATTCTAAAATACATATTTAAATCATAGAATGTTCCGGTCTGATGGAGCCCCTGGAAATCACCTAGTTACACCCATCCATTCTGCCCATGGTAAACTGAGACTGAGGAGGAAAGTGATTTTTCTCCACATCTAAGGCCGGGGGGTCCTGCTCTGTTAGGAGAGGGACCCACTGAGTGTGTGTGTCAGGTAACGGGGGGCTGTGGGAGCTTCTTCTGTCCTTGACGCATGGCCTAGGACAGCAGTGACAAAAAAGGCACCAACATGTCAAAGGATCAGTGCCTACAAGCCCCGCGGTTCAGAGGAGGCAGAGCTGGTGGTGGCCGGGTGGACAGTGACATGGAAAAGCTTCCTGAAGCCACAGGAGGTCTGACTGGCTTGAGGAGCAGGAGAACCCCAGATCTGATGATCGGCTCATGGAAGGCCTTAGGCTAGAAAGGGTGAGGCTAATCCCTCTGGAATTTAACTCACAGGGACAGAGGCCTCTGAAAGTGTAGACCAGATCCTGTGCTCCCTGCCTAGCGCCTTCGGCTGGTCCTGTGTCAGTCGCCTACAGCTGGCTTACAACGATGGTAATTTGTTTCTCGCAGTTCAGGCAGCCAGAGTCTGAGATCCAGGCGTGGCGGGGCCGGTTCCTTCTGGAGGGTCTGAGAGAACCTCTTCCAGGCCCCCCTTCTGGCTCCTGGTGGTTCCTGGGAGTCCTCGACTTGCCTTGCCTCGTAGACGCTTCCCTTCCATTCCGCCTCTGTCGTCGCATCGTGTTCCAGACCCCGTATGTCCTCACCCAGGCTTTGTGCAAGTCCATGTATACAGGGCCCAGACACACCTTATTCTAATCTCAACGAATGAGACCTGCGAAGACCCTCTTCCCGAATAAAGTTACGTTCTGAGTTTCCGGGGGACGTGAAACGTTGGGGGTGCTATTCAACACAATGAAGTTTCTGATTGCTCCCAGGTGAAAATCCAGCCCCCCCGCCCCCCATAACTGAGAGGAGGGCAGCCTGGTGGTCAGGAGTGAGGATGGTGGGGCTGGGCTGCCCAGGGGAGCACCCTGCTCGGTTACCACCCCATGTACCTGTGGCAAGTGGGTCATAGCGCTTAGTTTTTTTTTGCTCCCAGTTTTTGATCCCCTTCTGTGCCACATGATGCCACAGGGCCTCCCAATAATGTGGGATGGCCATGAGACCTGCTTGGCCAGTGGGCGCTTGTGAGATCAATGTAGGTAAAGGCCCTAAATGCACTCACGGTGTTAGGGTTGGTCTTGGCTTCTGGAAGGTCCCACCCCAATGAGGTTGGTGCGAGCTTCACAGGGCTGATTTGAACCTGATCTCCACCCTGGGGCCAATCCAGTAGCCCAGTGACCCTCAGCAGAGTCACCCGGTGAAGCCCAGCTAGGATCGGATGAACCCAGACGGCCGACAGCGCTGTCAGCTGAGAAGGATTGATTGTTGTAAGTCCCCGAGCTTTGGGCGTTATTATGAGATAGAACATTTATTGCAGCGGTGGCCGAGTAATGAAGAATCGTGACACTGGGTACTTAGTTGAAATTAACCAGTTTCCTCATCTGTAAAATGAGGCTAATAACACCGCCCACCTTCTCATTTGTTGTGAGGATTACATGAGATAACAGATGTAAAGAGCCACATGGTAAAGATCAATGAGCATCACACCATTATTACCATAGGCTCAACACAACCCCATCATCTTAAAGTGACCCCTCGGTCACTGTGGCTGAAGGCCTGATTTCAGAGAACCCTGAACCTTTGCATTTTCCACATCGTCTTCTCATGGGTAGGTTTTTCTTGTTCTTTTGAGCTCAGCTCGGATGGTCCCTGCACAGATGGGCTTCTCCCAGGCCTCTGTCTGCAGCTGATGCTGTCACCGGGCTGTTTGCTTGTTTAGTGTCTGTGCACATGCCAGAGGTCGGGTCAGTCTGGCCTAAAACGTAGGTGCTCAATTAATACCGGTTAACCCATCTTAAAAAGCATGTCGAACCTTGCCTTCCCCCGTGCATTCATGCACCTTGCTTGCTTGCATGAAGCTTTCTTCCAGGCGGCGGAGAAGAAGAGCGAGCAAGGTCTCTGTTCCAAGGAGCTCACACGTTAGCTGTGCTGAGAGACACCGAGCATGGAAACTAATGAGGACGGAATAGGCCAGTGGTGATGTTCATCAGAAGGAAGGTACAGCAGGATAATGAGGGAATGACAGGAGCGGCCTGTGAGGAGCGGCCAGGGTCAGAGTGGACACAGGGAGGTGGGAGATGGGAACCAGGGGGGGCTGAGGTAAGAGAGGTACGGGACGGGATTCATGTCTGATCTTGTGGGCCACCGAGAGGACACTGGCTTTCACTGTGCGTTTCCAGATCATTGGGTGGGTCTGTCTGGGCAGAGGGGTGCCGTGCTCTGGGTTTATTTTAGATGGACTCTCAGACTGTGTGGGGACAAAGTGTGGGGCTGAGGGCAGAAGCAGCTGCACCTGAGAGAAGACCACGAGGGAGTGGGGGCAGGGAGGTACGGTGCAGGGTCACCAATGCAGCTTTGGGATTCATCTGGGAAGGTCGGGCTGAGCAAATCGAGGCTGACTCCAAGGGTTAGGCCTGAGCAGCTGGAGGAAGGAGGTGCTACGGAGTCGGAGTCGGGCGTGGGAGGCCTCAGCAGGACGGGCGGGGAAGGGAGAGGTTGAGACGCAGAGCGACAGGGGAGCGGCTGAGACACGGAGCGTGGAGAGCAACACGGAAAGGACTGGGGGGCCTCAGCCCACCTCCCGCACCCCCCTTCCCTCGGCTCAAGATCTCCCTTCATACGAGCTGCAAGGGCGACCTCCTGTGCTGCCCCAAGCAGGTGAAGCCAGCCAGACTCTGAGGAACAAAGGTCAATGTCACAGCAGTCTGCTCCGAGGCTGGCTCCAAGCCAAGACCCTTAATATTCAATGAGAAATCTGCATTGATGAAACTTTCATTAAAGAAACATTATCCCTTTCACCCCCCTGTTATTCTGTGGCTCTGAGTGTCAGGCTCGTTTGGGTTTGATTACCCCGACGATCTGAAGGTTGGAGCATTATTAAAAATTTAGATGAGCGATGCTATGTCTGGGCCGCCCTCCCCCCGCTCAGCCGGAGCACGAGGGGCTCTGCTAATGATCACAACGAATTCAGGGCAGGCCTGGCCATTAGGGAAGTGTCCACAGTTTGAGGGAGCGTCCACCCCTCGGCCTTCGACGGAAATGAGCTGCTTGGCTTGCGGGGCATGCGATTTGATTGATAAAAGGCACCCGAAGGAAATTCCAGGCCTGGGCCCAGGCGTAGGGCTAACGAGCTGCACGCATGCCGGAGCGGGTCCCCTCCCCTTGCTGTGGCCCAAACGTGCCCCCATCTGTAGAGTAAAGAGGCTGGACAAGGGCAGAGGCTTAGAAATGGTGCCCGTGGGCCGGAGTCAACTTATTTGTTTAATGAACATTTTCCCGGACTCATGATCTCGGTTCTGGGTGTTTCATGGATATTAACTTGTCGAATCCACCCAGCCCCTCCACGAGGCAGATACTCGTATCATTCCCCCTTTACAGATGAGGAAACTCTGACCGAGAGGGGAGGAATGACTTCCTCCGGGTGGCCTGCCAGGCAGGATTCGAACTCATCTGGTCTGGCTCCCGAGCCCGTGCTTTAAATGCTAAACTTCCGCCCCAAACTGCCGTCGTTATTGCTATGATTTTTGGAAGCACGGTGTTTAACAAGTAATGAATGCTGGAATTTAAAAAGTGTGCGTTTTTGTGCAAAACAGAGCTTGTACGTTGAAATGTTTGAGCTCTGCAAATGCTCAGTCCACGTGTCCACCTTGTCACAAGCCGCGAGGCCCAGTGTCCCTTGGGATGGAACGTCTGTCTCCTGGACCACCTCGGGCACCAGCCTCGGACTCTCCCCGTCACCACTGGTGTCCTGTGTCTTTGATGACGGAATTTGCCCTTTTTATGATTCGTGGACTGCTTCGCTCCCTGCCTGCCTGGTCCTGGTAGGCGTTTGGGTCTGTCACCTCTAAACTCGATGTTCTCTTAGTCTTTGTCCATTGCTGGAATCCTGAAATTTTTGGTTTCATGAAGAACTAGAACTAAAGCAATATACTCTTTATCCAGTAAAGAGATGAGGAAAATCTCTCCAGCCCCAGCTTTCTAGGTATTTATGTCTCGTTTCCTATGATATTATGTTGTCGATATGTTAACAACAAAGGTGAACAACCGAACAAATACGAACGAAATAAGGAGCGCTTTATCAGAGAAACGAAATTTGTAAAAACAATTAGGTGGATTATCTAAAACAGAAGAATAAAATCAGTAAAATTAAAAACACAGGAGATGGGTATATCAAATATTTAGACACAGAAGAAAGTCGGTGTGCTGAAAATCTCCACACTAAGGCCTGGAATAAAAACATGGAGAATGTGAAAAGGAGCATTAGAAAACAGGGAATAGGGTGGAAAGTTCTAGAATATGTGTCATTGAGATTCTAAAAATGGAGGAAAGAGACTATACAGCAGAAGCACTACATGAGGAGATATTAGTTGGGGATTTTCGAAGCTGATGCAATACGTCACGTCGCAGAGTTTATAGTGATGATGACTTGGGTCCATCGCTGCAGCGCCGTACAGAGCGATTTCACGGCCCCGAGAATTCTCTGAGCTCTCTCCATCCTCCCTCCATGCCCCCGAACCCCAGCAACCACCGATCTGATCTACAGTCCCGGCAACCACCGATCTGATCTACAGTCTCTGCAGTTTTATCTCGTCTAGAACGTCCTATAGTTGGAACCTTAGAGTATGTAGCCTTTCCAGATTGGCTTCTCTCACTCAGCAATATGCTTTTAAGGCTCGTCTCTGTCTTCGAGTGGCGGGTAACATTCCCCCGTCTGCGGTTTTCTGTCCATTCCCCTCCTGAGGGACATCTTGTTGCTTCCAGGTTTGGGCAGTTCTGAATAAACGTGCTACAGACGTTCGTGGGCAGGATTTTGTGTGGCCTTCGGTTTTCCACGTTTTTGGATAAAGGCAATGAGGACAATCATGGGGTCACACGGCAGGAGTTCTGTTTAGTTTTGTGAGACCGCCGAACTGTCTTCCGAAGTCTTTTTTCTGCCTTTTTTGGAACTTTATAAAATGGATTTCTAATTACACTTTCTGGGGCCCCAGAGTCTCAGAACAATTAATTTTAAAAGATCCAGCACTGGGAACAGGATCGTGAACTCACAAAACCCCAGGAAGAAGAGAAAACCCTAGAAGCCTCCAGGGAGAGGAAGTGAATCTCAAGTTCAGGACCAGGATTCAGAACGCAGCCCGGAGGCTGGAATGGAGCCGTCCCTTCGAACTCCCTGGGAAATCTGTGTCAAGTGCGAGCCACAGCCACTTTGTAGATCAAGGGCAAGGACGGAATTAAGAAATTCAGACCCGCCAGACCGCAGAGACGCATCTCCTCTGGGCCTTTGCTCAGGAAGCTATGGGGGGAGGAGGAGGACGTGCCCTTCCAGGGAGGGGTGGGTCAAGAAAGTAGATGTGGAGGCAGAGTCTCCGGATGGACCTGGGCACCAGGCCCGTCAGCTCCACTGCTCTGAAAGCAGATCTTGAGCGCAGGCCCTCCCTAGAGGGTGTCGTCAAGGAAACCATGAAGCCATTCCTTTCCGTGATGCTGCGATCACACTAAGAGGTGGGTTACGGCAGGGCCGGGATTTCAGGATGGGTTCGTGATAGCTATGTGGAAGCGAGGAAGCCGGAGAAGATAGAGATAATCACTCATGTCAGAGAAAGAAAACAAAATGAAAACTTGTAGGAGAGGCAGATTTCACATCACATGGCTGGCTTGCCTGTGGCTGCTTTTTACCTGGTTATGGACGTGGACACCGCCTGCTTCCCATGGGGCGTGACGGCTTGGTCTGACTCTGCCAGGATGATGGGGGCCGGCGAAGGTGTGAGCAGGGGCTGGCTAAGCACTAAATCCTCATGTTCTTGTTTCATAGCAAGAGGCAGTAGGTAACGGCCTAGAAAAATAAACAAGTCGCAACATAAACATATTACTTAGAAATATAGAGGTAGATTCTCATAGAAATGCTAAAATTGCTAAAAATAGTTATTTCTGGAGAGCGGAAATCACTGCTGAGGGGTGGGGCAGGGCCTGCAGTTTTTTTATTTTCAGCCCTAAAATCCTAAAATCCACTAGGACTTTGATAAAAATTATAATGAAATGAAAAAGAATAGGTGTTTTGGGGTAGATTTTACATGTAAGTAGAAGTATGTCCTTTTCCTGATTGCCGTTCTCACTCGATGACGTGTTTTTGAGATTCGTGTTGATGCACATGGTTTTGAACTCTCCCTTTGTTCTCTCTAGCATTCTTTTGCCATATCACTGCCACAAATGTTTATTCATTTTCTTGGTAATTGACATTTGGGTTTTTCCCAAATTCTGCCTCTTACAGACAAACCTCCGCGAGCTCCTTAGATTCCGAAAACTGTCTTTGCTAGATCAGAGGGACGACGACGGTCTGAGTTTTAATGAATAACGCCGCGTCGCCAAGCGCTTGTCAAAAACAGCCATAACAACAAGAAAACAAGTTTTCCTTTTTTCTTTTTTTTAAAAAAAAATCTATCTGCTTCGAGCTAGATTTTTTTTCCTCGGAGAATTTTATGGTTGATCACATCCACCGTATGTCTACTCATTCTCTCTACACCCTCTATTTATTTCTTCCGCAAACCCTGTCTGAGGGCTCTGTTTTCCAGGCCTTGCTTGTCACACCAGTCACACGGTGACAGGGGGCACAGGCCCTGCCCTTGAGAACCCACAGCTGGGAAAGAGACTTGTGAAGAGATGATTAAGGTATAGGACAAGGAAGGTCATGGCGGGGGAATGAACAGCTGTGGGGTCACAGGTGTGGGGACCGTCTGGCTCTCCTCTCAGGACATCGCTGTCTCACAGCTCCCTCCTTAGAGCGTCTCGTCCAAAGCCTCTGAGGCAAGGTCTTCTCTCGTGTCTCTCTCTCTGCACCTCCCCCACCCCAGTCTGGCAGCACATCTTTCGGAACGGACCCAGAATCGGTCTGCTTCTCGACGCTTCCACCTCTGCGTGGCCCTGAGCACCGGGCCTCTTGTGGGTTCTTGCAGGTGCCCCCTCAGGGGTCTCCTGGTCCTGTCTGGTTGCCTACAGATTTGTCTCCTCCCCACAGGGCCCCCAGAGGGGCCTGCCGACGGGCGAGTCGTACCCTGTCACTCCTCCACTCAAGCCAGCCCATGGCTTTTCCTCTAAGGGAGAGGAAAAGCCAGTGGCATTATAAGAAGTTACGGACTGACGGTTTGTGTCCCCCCAAATTCGTATGTTGAACCCCTACCCTTGAACATGGTGGGGCCTTTGGGAAGTGATTGGGACTAGAGGAGGTGATGAGATTGGAGCCCTCCTGGTGGGATTCGTACCCTTACAGCGTCTCCAGAGAGCTTGCTTCTCCTCTCTGCTCTCCATCACGTGAGGCTACGAGAAGACGGAGTCTGCAGCCCGGAACAGGGTTCTCGCCAGAACGTGACGGAGCTGATGCCCCGACCTTGCACTTCCAGCCTCCAGAACTGTGAGAAATAAATGTCTTGTTTGTGAGCCACCCAGTGTGCTGCGCTTTGTCACAGCAGCCCAGGCTGCCTAACGCACGAGGGTCCACACGGCCCTGCAGCGTCTCTCTCTTCCTCCCCCGTTTTCTGTCTGTCCTGGAGTATGCTGCCAGGTCGGTGCCAGGGAGCGCCGAGGGACACTGTTCGCCCTTGAACACAGAATCACCGAGGCTCAGAGCAGCACATTCTTCTCGGTGACCCAGTGCGTGAAGAAGCGCTCACGATTGTGGTCGTGGCAAACCCCATTATCCCAGGACAGTGAGCATGCTGGGACTACTGACGGCCTGCGTAGTGTTTCGCACTGAATTATTACACCGTTTAGAGTGGCAGGAAGCGGGTCACCCCATCGTATCACGCAAGCGTGCAGAGGACACAGAGTGATGGAGCCTCACCGTCCTCGGTCAGCGGACAAGTGACAGGAGTCAGTCCGGGCTGGATGGAGCTGACATGAGGCCGAGGGGGTCTCAGCAACAATGCCATGTCCAGCTTGGAGTTGGGAGACCTGCTGGGATGCGCGGGCAGGGAGCAGAGGCAGGGCCCCATCTGTGTAGGACCAGGCCAGGCCAGAGGACGAGGGGGCCTCCCGACAGGCCGGCTGTAGCCACACTCGGTCATGGAGATGGGGGACAGAGAGACAGAAAGCCAAGCAGAACTTCTCAGCCTCAGTGGCGCAGGTCCAAGTGCCCCAAATGCTTTCGCCTCTCAGTTTTCTTTTCTTTTCTTTTTTAGGGAATGCTTTGTGTTAAGCAGAGCCCACTTAGAACAACACAGACGTTTCAGGTTTTACTTTTCGGAGGGGTGTCAATTCTCATTTCACAAGTAAACAAAACTATATTGTCCTTAAAATTGTGATGGTTTGGGAGTGTGTAGGATAAAAATATTCTCTACTCCCACAGTCCCGCTCCCTTTCTCATAATAAACACTATTATTGCTTCAATGTTAGTTCTTCTAGACTATGTTTTATCCACATACCTCTATAAATAAGAGCAGGAAAATGCACGTCTATGTAAGATGTGCATACATATAACTATTGTTATTATTTTTCCACACAATCGATGTTTTGGATATAATTCTCCATAAGTACACATTGGCCTAACTTATTCATTTAAATAACGTTATAGTTTGGCGTATGTGTAGTGTGTAGCACGAGTACAAGGGGGTCATCTTAAATTTAACCATCATGCTGTAAGGGTAAGGATGTTTTCCATTTATTCGTGTCTCCATCCCTTCATCTGAGCTGTCATAAATACTGCTGTAGAGAATATCTTTAACTTTTCATAGTATCCTTTGCCATGCAGAAGTTTTAAAGTTTAATGAAATCCATTGCAAGAGAAACCCGACCCTAACGAATTGAAGCAACAGTAAAACGTATCGATTCCTGCACCTGAAAAGCTCCGGGGTCAGGGCCTAGGGATTGATGGATTCAGGAGCTGAAACGGTGTCCTCAGGATTCTGTTTATTTCAGCTCCATTCACGACAGCATCGCTCTTGGGCTCTCCGGGATGGAGAAATGGCTTCTGGCAGCTCCCAAACCACCCATATTTTGAGTCCACTTAAAATGATTTGACCAGAATAATACACACCGCCATCTAGGAAGTAACTTAAGGCTACTACTGTCCCCTCCACACCCACCCCACTTCACACCATAATAAGGCTACAGGGCTGACAGCGGTTCGGTAACTCAGGACGTAAGGTTCTCGGGAGATTTCTTTGGGATTCTGCTAGTCTTTCTGGCTCCGTCCCCAAAGGCTGCTGCATCTTCTAAGCGTGTCGTGTTCACAAGCAGCACCCAGGGGGGTAGGAAAGAAAACCTCTTGTCATGTGCGTCTCTCTCTTACCGGATCCTCCCCTCTTTCCCATCTGTCCCCATCCCCAGCCTCACCTCCCCCAGATGCTCCCTCAGATGCCACTGCTTAGGGCTGGGTCGCAGGACCCCACTTCACTGCAAAGGAGGCTGGAAGAGCAGGTGATGGACTCGCAGCCTCTAGGCTGGGGGCTTGAACGAGGGGTGGGGACCTGTTGGGCAGACACTCAGCGGCACCTTCCCCAGGGAGCGTCTCTCCCAGTCACTCCTGCTCCAGACGCAGGGTCCATTCTGCTTGTCACGTGCTCAACCTGAAGGACTTTCAGGGGGTTTAGTCTGGGGGATTTGCCATCTGATTGGCCAGGCCGGGTCACATGCTCCACCCTTAGACCCAGACATGGAGCTATACGTCCCGAACCCCACAAACGAAGAGTGGGAGAGTGACTGTTTGTGTAGGGGGGCATGGTGCCAGGAAAGGGGGATGCGTGCTGGGAACTCCAAACGGGAGGTTTCCACGTGAACTCCAAACCGGAGGTTTCCACGTGAACGTGCCATAATCCCCGCTCAGAGTGATGTCGGTTTCTGAGAGTGAACTTCTGGGGAATTAGCGGGGCTTTTGCTAACTTTCTCTCCATTCGCTCATCCTCTTGGAGTGAATGGTGAAAACTACTCATTAACGAGCTCTTCCCTTTCCGTCCGCATTTCTCTTGTTCCCACTCCCTTCTCCTGTACCAACTGACCTTTTGGAAATGGTTGCCTTTTAGGTGAGAATTCAGGGAGCCCTAGCCCAGGCCAGTGTCCCTGCGGGCCCTGCTGAGTGCCCATTAAAACCAGAGATATCTTTAAATACCTCACCTGCAGCCTGTGCCTCCGTAGGGCCTGTGTAGAGGTAGATGTCATTGTGAAGGTTAACGACACCTCCCCACCTCCTATTGGACTTTCTAATTCTGCCGTCCTACATGGAAGACGTCCAATCTCGCCTCACTCTCCCTGTGTACCTATTAGAGGCTTATGAAGAATCAGAGCTGCTCAGAGGCTTGGAACTGGTATGTTTCCGCGTGGGCTCAGCTACAGAAGCAATCTGAATGTTCGCAGCTTTAAGACGACTTGGCAGCCCGTCTATAAAATCTCCTGTGCTCTGAAAGGGGCCAGAACACGCCTGCGTACATTAGTGGTCCATTGATTGTTTGTGGGGCGAGGTAGCCTTTGTGACCAAAATGAGAGAAGAGCCGAGAGCCGATCAGTCATCAAACAGCCTGTAGGAATCAGCCTGGTGCTCGGCCTGCTGCCCTCAGGGCTCCTGGGGAGAAAAATGAAAAGGGAAGGGGTTTGGCCATAAATGCAGAGAATGTGACGACGAGCCGGACGCAGGTTGGTGAGACTGAGGACCATGGATTGTGCTGGTGGTCTGGGACTTTGCCTAACTCCCTGTTGGGTCGAATGTAGGGGAGCAAAATGCAAAGTGCCGTCGGGGCTCTGAGACCAGGAGGCACCCCGCAAGGTGACTGTCCCGCCAGTCCTGGCCCCTGCAGATCTGAACGCCACAGAGGGGCACCTGTAAGGTCGGGGCCACGCGGGGGGAGGCCTCTCTGAGTTCATCTGTCCTCAGCACTGGGGTCTCGTCTCTGCGCGCTCCCTCAGCCAGGTCCGAGAGCTCTCACCCCAGGCCAAACACTGACTGGGCCGGTGTCCAGTTCAAAGAAACGTCCCTGCGAGAACGGACGGCGTGACCCAGGGCCTTGCTAGCCCGGGAGCGATGACGAGTCAGGGGTGCTGTGTCTCTAACCTCGGGCGTTTCTAGTTTCGAGTGAAATTTTCTTCAGGATCAGAGAGCAGGAATTCTCATTTCTCAGGAAGGTTATTTCACTCTTAAAAAAGAAGCCAATTCTGTACCGTACGTCCTTGACTTAAATCCTACATTTGAGAAAAACCCACCTACACCAGTGAGACATGAAGAAGATGTTCACGAAGCGTTGCTGGTTTGATGGGAATCTCCGGGCGACGCACCAGCTTCCTCTCACCGCTGGAGCGAGCGCCCCAGGCTCAGTGCCCGGTACACACGTCTGTTCTCTACGGCCGCGGAGGTCAGAGGCCTAAAGTGGTGGACAGGGCCACTCCAGGGGACAGCCCACTTCCTCGCCTTTTCTGGCTTCCAGAAGCCGCCTGCACTCCCCGGCTCGTGGCCCATGCCCATCTCCACACCCGGCAGCGCAGCACCCGGCAGCGTGGCACCCGGCAGCGTGGCACCCAGCAGTGTGGCACCCGGCAGCGTGGCACCCAGCAGCGTGGCACCCAGCAGCGTGGCACCCGGCAGTGCGGCACCCAGCAGCGTGGCACCCGGCAGCGTGGCACCCGGCAGCATGGCCCCCGCAGCGTGGCATCTGCCAGTCCCTGCCTCTGCCTTCGTGGTCACATCACCTCTCCAGACTCTGACCCTCCTTCCTCCCCCTGACGAGGACCCTTAAGAGAACCCCCCCCAGATAATCCAGGTTGACCTTCCTATCTCAGGACCCTTAACTCAGTCACATCTGCCAAGCCCCCCGCCCCTGTAAGATAGTCACAGCCCTGGGGACAGGGATGTGGTCAGCTTTGGGGGCTGCTATTCAAGTGACCACAGGAGATCCTGCATCCGTCAGGGCAGATGAGATGCTGCCGCGACGACAAACACCACCCCAAAACCCAGGGCAGCTGGGGAGGGGTCAGCTAGGAGCCTAGCCAAGGCCACACGGCTGGAGAGAGGGCAGCTGGGCCTCCACCGGAGTCCTGGGCCCGACTCCGCAGCCGTGACTTTCGGCAAACACGAGGCCGCCCCGCTCCCCCCGGGTCGCTTCATCACTCTAAAAACTAAGCAAGCGACGAGCCGGGCCGAGCTAGGCGGGCGCCCTCCGCTCCGTTTATTTTCCAGCATCTGCTGCACACGCCGTGGGACGTCCACGTTCATTTTCCTCGTCGCTGTCGCCCTCGCCTTCCAATTATGCAAAATGTTCCGGCACAGCGGCTCCTCGTTACGCAGCCGCATCCTGGGCTGACATTTGGGGCTGTGTGTTTTGGCCTTGACCGACAAAGGCAGCGAGTGCTCACGTTGGCCTCGTTTTCCCCAAAGTGCGAATGACCCCATGACCAGACGGGCGTCCAGGGGACTCAGGAGCTCCAGTGTCTGCTGAGCAGGCAAAGAAACACTTATTAAAAATGGAATAAGTCAGGGCTGCTGAAAGCGTGTTTACTTGGTTTCTTCAAAATGCATAGAGATTGGGAGGTACTGAAAACAAACAGATTTCATGGAACTCTGTGGTTTTGGCTTTTTCTTTTTATGGACACTTTGAAGTTCATGGGGCCCATTTCACTTGGCATTGGGGCATCCATGACTGCTCTGTTTGGCCTGGTTTTCCAGCTAATCCCTGAGTCATTTATTCATTCCTTTACTCATCACCTAGTTACCGAGCATCTGTGATGTTCTGGGCTCGATATATAGAGCAGAGGGTCAATAAAGGTCCGGACACTGTGGAGCTCACCTTCTGGCCAGCGACAGTCAATAAAAAGATGAAATGTGTCTAGAATGAATCAGGAGGTGGTTGACATTAATAAGGTGATGCAGGGAGCAGGGGCTTGGGGTTTCTCAGAGGATGTTGACGTGGCGCAGAGACCTGAATGGGAAAGAGGGGGAGACGATCTATGATCTGGGGAGAGAGCGTATTATAGGAAGAAGGGTCAGGAAGTGCAAAGGCCCTGAGGCAGGGACTCGTCTAGCATTTCTGAGCAGCAGAGTGACGCATCATCACAGCAGAGTGAAGGATGGAGACAGGTGTATGGAAAGGCCAGAGAAGCGGGGAGAATGGACCACACGGGGCCTCACAGGCCATTGCGAGGATCTGAACCTTATCTGAGTGAGGCGGGAGGACTTTGGAGCATTTCGAAGAGAGGAGAGTGTGTTAGTTTCTATCACGGTGTACCAAAGGACCACGAACTGAGTGACTTAGCACAAAGGCACGGTCTCACCGTTTCTGTGGGCTGGGAGTCAAGCACGGTTCTGCGGGGTCCTCTGATCGCGGTCACACAAGGCTGACATCAGGATGTGGGCTGGCTGGGTCCTCGTCTAGAGGCTGCACTAGGAAAAGGTCTATGTCTAAACTCCCCCTGATGGTTGACAGAATTAAGGGTATGGTGGCCGGATGACTGAGGGCCCTGCTGTCTTAGGAGCTGTTGGCCGACCTCCACCCCCCATAACGCCTTAAAAAGCTCTCCTGATTAGGTCATGCCCACCAGATAACCTCCCTTTTGATGAACTCACGGTCGCCTGATTAGCCATCTGGCCGGGTTGCGGGGTGGATATCCCACTACATTTCCAGTTTCTGTTTGTACTCGAGGGGAGGGATTATCCACCAGGGAGCAGGAATCTCGAGGTCATTTTAGAATTCTGCCTGGGACGGAGCAAATGGTTGGGCTTGTAGTAGAAGGATCAGTCTGACCATTCTGGTTAGAATAGACTTGGGGAAGAGGCAAGGCAGGAGGCAAGTGCAGACAGACCCTGGGAGGTCAGTGAGGAGACGGTCTTACTAGTGGCTTTGATCCAGGTAGCAGCCACGGGGGTGACAGCAGAGGCTGAAGCCTGGTTGACATGGCAGTAAATAAATTGGATGCTTTTCTAAAGTGGATGGAATGAGAAAGATAAACCTTGACACAGGTCTCCAGTCTGGCTCGAAGCTGGTTGGTCTGAGCAGCTTGGATTTTGAGCTGTGACAGCTTATTAGGTTTATCAAGAAGCGGACTGACTTCCACAGAATTCTTCTGTGTTTATGGAATTAAAGGAAGACTCATTCCCCTGCCTTGTGGGGTTTTTTTTTTTTTTAATAAAAATGACAATATATAATCTATGCAGATGCAATTTATTGTCCCTTTAGGATCTCAAATTGCCATTTTCATCTTTTAAGAAAACAATACAGAAAAGAAGATGAGCTCCCCTTCCACTCTATCAGTATTTTTTTCCCCCAGCTATTGGTTCCTGAAAGAAAATTGTAGCACAAGAGAGTCAGTGACAGTAATTCATGGCAGTTACAAATGGGCCAGGCATTGGCTTGCTTTACTGGCTTTGACTTGAATTAGATGTAAGACAGATGAGTCGAATCAGGCTGTTATTCAGCAGAAAGAATCGTCGTGTCACGTGGAGCAATAAAGGTGCAAATATTGAGCAGAAACATATGTTCTTCAGATATTAGCTGTTAGGTGCGCGTCTTTCTCTTGTTGATGCTATCGGTATGAAATCCAATATTGTCCCGGGGAAGGGAAACAAGGCCACTTAACTGTTGGATGACAAGCTGTCTCACACTTCATCAAATCCACTTGTTAACTTGACACATGGCTTGTGCCGCGCGGAAAGACAAGAGGAATTATATCTCTGCTTTTCCTCCTGGCGTGTCACGGCAGAGAGGCCAACGTGATGTGCTGACCACAGGGTGCATGGCCATTCAGTAGAAGCTGGACATCAGCGTAGTGTTCTGTGTTTTTCCATGGATGTCGGTGCCCAGGGCTGACCTCCCATGGCCATGAGATATTCCTGGGCCAAGAAATGGCACCTTTGCTACCCGGTGTCTTTCTCCTCTTTGCAATAGAAAGTTTCTGTTTTAGCTTTGGAATGAGTTGTTGAGAATGCACCCCGGTGACCTACTTCACATCAAGGACAGGGCTTCTCAAGAACGGGTATTGCCAGCATCCAGTCTCCCTCGAAGCCTTCAGTGGAAGGGGAGGAGGAGACCAAACCTTCCCTTTGTTCCATCCCGCCATCTCTTTTTTGAGGCGTTTCCACCTCCAAGGCTTCTGAGCGGAAATTCTAGTGGTAAAAGGACAGAACTAGCTCACAAGCAAACCACAGAGGCCTGCCATTTTTGTTTAAAGTGCTGGAAGTTTCCAGTAAATGCTGGAGGGAAGGAGGAAGTCAAGGCGGTTGCTGTGCTCATCACTTTGTCATTGTTCAGTTTTACTGAACAAAGGCAAACTCTGAACATGCGATCGCAATTCAAAGAGGCCGCTGAGCGGGGGGGCTTCACCTGTGGTTCCCCCTCAGCATCTTGTGGGGCAACTGTGGCTTCGGTGTTTGTGTCTCTTACTAGACAGTGAGCACCTTGAGGAAGGGACCTGTGCCTCATTCATTCTGGAACCCTCTATGCACCGAGGACACTCAGTTCTTAGGGTGGGCCTGTGTCCCGGTCTGCGTGGGGAAGCCCCAGGGTGGGTCCACTGGCCTCCAACCTCACCGCCCAGCCTCAGAGCTGCCTTCAGCTAATTTAAGCAGAAGAAATTCATTGCAAGGATCCAGTGCCTTTGTTAAGGGATAATTTCTTGCCTCATGTGATGAAAAGAATCAGTCATGAGTAGGAGACGCCGTAAAGTCCAGTTCGTCCAGAATGGTCCTTGATTATGCCTCTTGCTCTGGCGTCATTGTGACAAGTGTCCCTCGCAGTCTCACAGGTGTCCTGGGTTGGACAGTAAGTTATAGGGTCCTCTTCAGACAGCCCTCTTAGACATGAGTCAGGCATCGCTAAATTCAGGCCTCCAATTCAGCGGCCATCAGGACCTATAGGTGTTAGCTTAACTCTCCAGGGACCAGAGGGGGGTAAATGGCCCCAGGGGCCTTTTACTGAGATTTTCAAACAATGTAGGTCTCACAAAAGCTGGAGATGAACTCTGATTGGATCAATTTAGGTCACACGACCACCTGGTCCTGAATTCCTGTTGCCAGGGCAACGCCTGTGCTGTGCGTGGAACCTGGATTACAGGTCTCACCTCCTGAGTCTGGGGTGCCTCTCCCTGCGCCCCGTATGGGCTGGCTCTCAACTGGAGGTTAGAGTTTTCTAAATGGAAATCACGTTGTTGCCGTAAACTCCCCCCACCAGGATGTGTACCCCTTTGCAATGGGAACTTTTTTTTCCGTTTTGTTCAATGCGATCGTTTGAGCATGTAGCACAGGACCTGCTCATAGCAGAAGCTCCTTGACGATCCGCCAAATGAATCTACACTGAGAAGACACATAGCAAGTTTTCTGGAACCATCTCCTATGTAAAAAATATACATTTCATTGTTGCAAATGCGCTGTGTCCCAGTCTCACTGAGCACAGTGGTCTTCGCCAAGGTCATCGCCCTTTGGTGCAGGAAAAACGTATTTGGAATCACTGACCTAGGCGGGTCTCTCATACGAACCCTCCCAACGTCTCAAGGGCAGACCTGGGGCGGGAATCTTTACAAGAATTTCGACCTTCCTTACAACATGACGTTCCTTCTCCCAGTGAAATTGGGGTCCCGGGCAAGAGAGAACCCAGAGGAAATGGATCTCGCATTGGCCTCCACAGGGCCAAGTCCGTTCCCACATGGATCCTCCCTGCGTGTGTGAAACGCACACTGTAAGTCTCTCAATCGTGCTAGTGTTGATGAGCTTGGATCTATTGCAAACCCATCTACCTACCAGTCTTTCTTGGAACATTCCATGAGAGTCTACATCCATCAGTCGAGATCCCTTGGTCGCAAACAACCAAAGCTGGCTTGGGTCAGCCTTATCAAAACAGGATTCTATGCAACGGTATGTGATGACGCTGGGAGCAAAAGAAAGGGCTGGGGGACCAGGTTCCAAAAGGACGAGTCTGAGGTCAGCTCTGGGGTCCAGGGAGGTGGAACTTCTGGGCAATCTGTCCAGAGCTTGTGTTTTGGAGCGATGACGCAATCCTTCTCGTTCCTCTAGTCACTCATCTCCAGATAAAACTTCTCAGATGACAAGTCTGAGTTTGTGTCTCATGTGTGCCCTCTGGCCTGGGCACCTTGGTTGTCCGTTCCATCCATATGACAGCAAAGTGGACATGCACGCCTCAAGGGAAAAATGAGGTCCTGGGGCAGAAGAGTGGCGAATTTAACTAGTTAATGATGGAACCCCTAGGATGACCAACCCTATTCAGCCAATTCCCACATTACCCATCTCAGGATCCTCACAGTCTGGTACTTAGTAGGTCTTCAAGAAATGTTGAACTTGCCCAACTTTCTTCTACCTCTGCTCCCCACCCCTGAGGCACAATTGCTTCCTCCCTCCCCTCCATCCCACAGCACTTTGTTGTTACTGATATCAGCCCGATTCACATACTTTGTTAGAGTTGATTTCAGGTTTTTGTTTCTTTGAGTTTTGCTAATTGACTTGTTGTTCCCTCAGTGTCCATCTGAGTTCACGACACAGAATGGCACCCGATAAACATTGAATGGATGAAGGATGGGCTACACGTGTCCAAACCAACCTATTTATCTTTGAGGTATGGGAGAAAGCTTTATATGTTAATCAGAAATATTTAAAACTTGGAAATACGGTATAAAGACGACCGTGAGACCTTCAATATCAGGTGGAGGAGAGTGTACAAAGCCCACGTGAAGACCATCTGACTCGCTCAGGAAGTGGAACTTCGACTTTCTGTGGCTATTGGTTCGGGCCCAGATATTTTATGACTCTGCACAGTTAGAGGTTCACATACTGAAAACTTGTAAAGTATGATATTTTTCTTTTCTGATGATATGAAAGATAATCCAAAAGTTATAGTTTTATTTCCCAGAGAAATATTGAGGTGGTTGTATCTAACTTAGCGATTGTATTGTGACGTTCCTCCTTTTTCATTGACTACGTAGAATCTTTGTTCTCATATTTTATTTGAATTGGGTTGGCCATCCTAGGGGTTCCATCATTAGCTAGTTAAAGAGGTTCGAAAAATGCTAGTTATAAACCATCTAGTTTACAGGAATTGTGTTTTTGACATTTTGAGAATTAAACTTTGGTGCACACACACACACACACACACACACACACACACACACACACCCTGGGAAACCAGAGTATTTCTCTTCTAAAACGGAATGGTGTTCATTACATCAAGATAGCAAGTTTCTGCCAAAAACACCTTTTTCCTTGAATAACATCTGGAATTTATATTGTGACTTTTCTCCACCAAGCCTTAGCTCCCTTCTCCCGATTTCTCCACCAGGGACTTGGGGATTTTAACACTGCATTTTTCATGTCCCTTTGCCAATTTAAAAAGTGAGTAACTGTGGTCAAGAGCAGAGCTAGCTAGCTATGCTGGGAGAATAACTGGGTAGTGGCCATTTGTCGTGATTTGTGGCCTTCCAGAACCTTCTGGAAATCCTCCTACATTCAGGAGAACTTCTCCCCATCTGTGTCTGTGCATCCTCAAAGGAGGACCTCTAACCCCACCTTCCCAGTATCCCTCAAAGCTCAGAAGAGAGAGGTGGGAAAGGCGGCAGCATGCAGGGTGCATTCTGGGGAGGGTATGAAAGAGATGTGGGGCTTTTAGGGGCTACTGGGGAGACAGAGGCCTGTCACCTTGCACCTCGTGCTCAGTGTCAGTGGTGTGCGCTGCAGGGTCTGTACTCAGTGCCAGCAGCCAGAAGCCTGCCTTTTTCCTGGTTAGAACCTCCAAGTCTGATTCTCGGGCCGTGTGGACATTCTGGAAGCCCCTAAATAAATTCCTTTCTGTCCTATATAAGTAAAGGGGTTCAGAACTTGCTACTTCAAAATATGCCACTTTGTCATCTTGATTATTTTGAGCTGAAGTCACTCGAGAAACTGCAGAGGCAGGAAGGAATCTCTGACCTTAAATTCTACCTAAAAGCGGGTCATAAAATTTCTCATGAGAAAGATGGCCTCCCTGTACCAGGAAGAGAAGAATGTTCTTGCCACGAGACCAGGAGTCGACACCTAAACGGATCTGCACAAACGAACCTGCTAAAATAAACCGTAGCGTCCATGAGTTTCCCCACACATTTCCTAGTCACTGTCCCACGATTTATTGGTCCTAACCCAAACCACTTTTTCTTGTCACATCTTGATAATTTGTCATTTTTCCTTTAAAAGGGTATGCAAGCTTTTGGGCCTAAGGTTTCCTTTGAGCCTTAATTTCCTTTTGGAGACTCCCGTGTGCACATAAAATATTAAATAAAATATTAAATAAAATGTGTGTGATTTTCTCTTGTTAATCGGTTTTGTGTCAGCTAATTCTCAGGCCCAGCCACAGAATCTAAGAGGGGGGAAGAGGGAAGTCCTACCTCCCTGCAGCTAGAGCGGATTCTGTTGTTTGCAGTTCAGACCCATGCATGATCCAAACTGTGAATGATTAGGGAATGGGGAGCTCAGAGATGCTTGGATCAGAGATTGCTGAGTAGAGGGACAGGAAGCTCACTCTCCTGAGTTTGTTCTAGAACATCCAGAGTTTTTCATAGGACTGAGCAAAGCTTTGTGGTGTCAGCAGATTCCTTTACTGACAACGTCTGCAAACTTTTGCCCTGTCATATAAGCGATGCCCCAACTCTAATTATGCTGTAAGTTGCATCCAGCTCTTTGATTTCCTGATTCTGTGATGCTTCTTAAGAAATGCACACAATTGAAGGTTATCTGAAGTCTGACTTGTCTCAATCTTAAAAAAAAATAACATTGAAATCTCCATGGATTAGCATACCCACCAACTGGCATGCCAGCAGGAGCAGAAAATTAAAAATATATATATTCAAAAATCTGATGATCAGGAAATTACTCCCGGGATGAGCTTTCTTGTTATTGACTTCAAAGAAGGATTTGTTAGCATGGGGAAATGAAAATGATACATCATGATTTGACGTTTTCCATGCAAATGGGAAAGTGGCAGAAATATCTGTCATTTCAGTTCAAGAAAGGGCCCACCTGGAAAGAGGAGAAACAGACACACTGTCGCATCAGGAGGTGGTTTGTTATGGGAGGTTGGAAAATAGGAATCAAGTTTCTTGAGGCTCCCTAACTCCTCCCCAGATAAGGTGGAGGTTTATTTTTTCTGTGTGTTAATACGTCTGGAAGCAGGTAGTCCTGGGCCAGAATGGTGGCTCCGGGATCATGTCAGAGACCCAGGCTTTCTACTCTGCTATCTTCCGAGCAGGCCCTGTCCTCATGCTCTCGTGATGGCTGCCATTGCTCCAGCCAGCATGACAGACAATGGCCAAAGGCACCTGTCTGAGGAGTCAGCGACTTTTAAAGATTTTTCCGGGAAGTGCTACCCAGTAGCCATGTTCAGTAACCATCGGCTAGGTCTGTGTCACGTAAACATTGGATGGAAGAGAGCATGACTTTTTTTTTTAAGTTGGAAATACACCCTCTCCAGTGTCATCAGGGTTCAGTTAATAAGGAAAAAGAATAGACAATCAGGAGATTCTGACATAAACCTAATGGTGTGTTTTTGCATAGAGTTTTCTTGAAGAACCGACTTTTCCCTTTTCTCCTTGCCAATGCCCCCTCGTCTTCCTCGTCTAAAAAAATTAGCTTTCAACTTTCATTTTTAAAAAAGCTGTGGAACCTATTCCTGTCCTCCTGCTTTTCTTCTTCCTTCCATCCTTCCAACGTTTATGCAAAATAAGAGACCCCATGATCTCTTCTCTAAGAGACAGACACAGCAGCACAATCATAAAGTTTCAAATTCGTCAGACCTCCACGGTGAAAGACTGGACTTATAAATCAAGCACCTCCACTTGAAAAAATTGCATTTGAACCTGACTACTTTTTATATGTATTTCATATATAAATAAATATTTTCAGTCACCTGAATTGAAAAAACTAAACACCTGAAGAAGGAACTATGCTAATTGGCTGGAATGTCATCAAAATCAACACTAAACGTGAAATTTTATTCTTGATTCTCTTCCCTCCGGCTCCCCGCAATGATCAGCTCACTCAAACATTGAATATTTATATTTTCCTTAAAGATTCAACAAAACAAGACTATCCCGTTATTTTCCGAAGAGCTTCCCATCCAGAAGATTGATTTGAGTTCAAAAGTCCAATTGTAACCTAATAAGTTTTTAAAAAATAATTTTATCTTTTTAGAATGACCATAGTTAAACAGACCTTTCATGGGTGCGCAGGTCTGCGGATGGGACGCATTTATAGATCCGCGTGTCTGCCACCATAATCAGGATACAGAACAGTTTCGTTGCCCTCAGCGTTTCCTTGAGTGGCCCCACTGCGGCCTACTTCTCCCTTCCAAATGACCCCAAACTCTGTAGTTTCCCTTTTAAGAACATCGTATAAATGACATCATGCAGGACATAACTTTCCAAGCCTGGCTTTTCTTGCCGAGCATAACGTCTGGGGGATTCATCCAGGTCATCGCCTGGTGTGTGGCAGTAGTTTGTTCCTTTTTTATTGCTGAATAGTATTCCATAGTGTGGATACACCGCAGTTTTGTCTTGTTTCTTTAATCCGTCCTCCAGCGGATGGTTGTTTGGGTCGTTTCCACTTCATGGCGATGAGGAATAATGCTTCCGCGAACATCCATTTACACATCTTTGTGCGGACGTGTGTTTTCATTTTTCTTGGCTTGCAACTGCAGAGTAAGGGGTGGTCTCCCGGAAAAAGCGTGGGGAATATTTTGTCGCTAAAAATAGTGCGAGTGCGTATGTGTGGTGGGGGCCAAAATTAACACTTGTCGACTTCACTGAGCCAAGTTTTTTTTTTTTTTTAAAATAAAATAAACTCAGTTTCGGTGTTTTATACTTACAATTGACCGACCTTCTCACATTTCTTTATAGCGCATTCTTTACGAGAACAAAAGCAGGTGATGTTCTTTTTTATTTCTGTAGTTGTGTTTAAGACACGTTGACCCGCCTTGTGTGACAAACATATTTTCCCTGTTTTCTCCTCCCACTACTGAATAGGTTTAAGATGAAATACGCTCCCAAAGTAGATGACAGCAATTACGTAGCTCAAACGATCCCCCAATGACACCAAGCACCCAAGCCCCACCGGTTCATTCTATTTCTAAATTTAGATGTCCTTTGACAACGCCATTAATGTGTCCACCCCCAATGTCAGCACTTTTAAATGCTTCTTTCCCTTTCCTCGGATTTGATATTGGAGCGGCAGTGCCTGATGTGCTGAAGTCAGCAACTTTCTCACCTGTCACACTTCTGATTTTTTTTTTTCCCCTGGAGGAACTTCAGAACCAATATTCGGAGTATAAATGTAGAGGAAGATATGGGCTCTTCACGTGTCCATTTATAGGATATCGCGGTGGAAGATGTTGACTATATTAATCGGGGTGGACAAAGTTACGTTGCAATAACAAGCAGGACCTAACGCTCCACGATTAACAAAATGAAGCTTTTCTCACTCACGCTTTATGTCTGATGTGGGTCATTTGGGGGAGGAGCTCTGTTCACCACAGTCGTTCAGTGGTCTCGTCTGAGGGAGGTTACACCATCCTGTGACACTGGGGCAGGGGAAGGTCCCTTGGAGATCACGTTGCATCTCTTAAGTGTTTCCGTTTGGACTTAGCACCTGCACTTTCTCTCGGATCTCATTGGCTAAGAGTGGTCACATGTCCACGCACAACTGTAAGGGATGGGAAAGTCGGGTCCTCCTGTGAACCTGGGAGACGTGGGGAGCTGGGGACGTTGGTGAGTTCTAGCAATGTCTACTGAGAGGACCATGGGGTGTGGGGAAGAAAAAAATTGATTTAACAAACAACTTCGTTCGCGTGATGGTCTCCTCTTCGACACTTTGGATCTCAGCAAATTATTAGGTTTCTGCGAGGATGGATGAAAGAGACGTGTGACTTGGGGTTGGGCATTTTTGGCGTGCAGCGTCTCCATCATCTTATTTTTGTCTGCATGAAGGCATTAGCATACACTGTCTGGGCCCTGCGCCAGGATGAGTCATTTTGTCTTGTTTCTGCATCTCCATGGTGCACTGGTCTGGGCCAGAACCAGCCGTCCCAGTCAGGAACGGCTCCAGGAATCCGAATGCCCCAGCCGGGTGCCTGGTCCCCCCTCCAGCTCACTCGGCGGAGCTCACCCTCAACAAGGGCCGCCCGTTAGGGTGAGGCGCAGAGACAATGCCACTTGGAATCAGAATAAATAGCACTTGGTATCACGCCCAGATCAACTCTCAGGCATCTCAGGCAGGAGAAGGGCTTGTGACATTTCAATCTCCACTGCAACCCTCGGGGGTGCCTTTGTGATTACTGGGTGGGATGAGCACAAGGCTCTGCTGGACGAAGCCCACCCCCGCCGCGGGCTAGGCGGAGATTAGAGAGGGCGAAAAAGCAAAGTGAAAATGCCAGATTTCTCTGGGGGATTAGGAGGCACTCAGCTCGAGACAAGTTTTATTTTTCCAAAGGAAGAAAAAAAAGGTGCAACGCAAATTCTCCCACTCAACCTACCATAGAAGCAGGAATAAGAAGGGGGAAAAAATCAAACAAAAAGAAAGTATCTGGCCAACGAGCCAGAATTACTGAGCCTGAAACCTTTTCGCTTTCTCTGACTTTGAGGTCGGCACAGCACACGCAGGGGTCTCCGGTGTGAATCAAGGCTGAATTTAAGAGACAGAGGCCCCCCCAAATGTGGGAAACAGGAGGAAACGCGGGCTATGGACCAGCCGCGGTTGATTCCGTCAGCTGTCAAAAGTTTGGCCAGAATATTTGCTGAGTAAAATAATCACGTTGACAGATTCTTCTCACATGGAAAGGTCAGTTTTGAATCCACAAGACGGCAGCCTAAACTCCAGGAGGCATTCTCTACGACTTCTGGGTGTAAACATTTTCTTCGAAGACAATCTCTCACAAAAACCCCATTTGTAAATAGGCCGGAAACGGAGCTGCTCTGGGGGTGCGCCCTGATGCCAGGCCTGCCCCAACCAGCATCTCTGAATCCTGCGGACCCAGTTCATCCATCGTAAGCATCCTTGGGTTGTCACGGTGACCGATGGCCGAGGTTGGGTGTTACTGTGAGGCGTGCAGTGGATGTCATAACTCTCACGGCGAAGAATTGTCCCACCTAACTGACCGTCGGCTGCCATGAAGAAACATGAGACCAAAAGGCTTTAGCTGCCCTTCAGAGGCAGGAGATAAAAGTCGCCTGCCTACCCAGCAGCCACCCTGAGCCTGTTTCCTGTCGGAGGCGGCATGGCCACCCTCCTACAAATATGCCAGAGTGTATACCAGAGCACGAATGTGCCAGAAACGTCTTGCCCATCCTCCCCTGCAGCCATCCCGCCTGGGAGATGGGAACGGCAGGAAGCCCAAAAGGAAGGGACCTCTGATGGTGGTGGCACTCCAGGCCCGGGACAGGCTAGTGGGCGGATGGCAGCCTCGCCACCCACACCAGACTCAGCGAGGAGGACTCAGGATTCTGCTGCTCCTGCCAGAGATGGAGACAGGACAGGGGCGCCGGGTCCCCAGCTGCATCTCTCTCTGTGCCCATCAAAGTCCCTACATCCTCCTGCACAGACCTCGAGGCCTATGCAGTCCCAGCAGGACCGGACCTGAGGATTGATCTCCCGGTTCTGCAAGGCTGGACGATGTCCAGGTGCCCGCGGGGAGATGGCCGTGCCTGCAGCTCCTCCTGAATCCTGAATGATGATCGATACACAAATTACGATGCGACAGAGTGCCGCAGGGAGGGGGACCTCCTCCCTCTCCAGCTCCACAGTCTACGACTGATCCTGAGGTGGAGCAGGGACGAGCCGGCTGCTAAGTGGAAGGAGCAAGGGCTCATATTTCTGAGGTTCTCTAGGGAAGAGGCGCAGACTCACGAAGGCAGGAACCATTTCGGGGCAAAGCAGCTTGATTCTTTTCTTTAGAAAAAGAAGCTTTTTATACACGCAGAAAAGCGTTAGTAACAAGCCCCTGGGAACTCACCACTTACCGTAAGAACTCTGACTTTCAAAGTGCCTTTGACCTTCCTGGGCACCCCTCTCCCATATATTACCCGGCCTCTCCCCCAAAGGTAACCATTCTCCCAACTTCCTTTCCTTACCCTGCTCCTGCCAGTTCACTTTTCATGAATTTGTTTATATTCCCAAAAACGTATATGTGACTTGGCGTATTTTAACTCTTTATTGCATTTGCCTTTCTGTAACTTGCTTAGTTTTTATTAAACATGACGTCTTCGAGTTTGATTCTTGTCGCTATCTACTTTTCTAGCTTATTTAAACCTTTGAAGCCATGCCATAGTCTCCAGCCCATGGATGTTCACGTTGGCCCCATGAGTTTCACTGTCACAGACAAAGCTGCAACGAACATTCTGGGGTATGGGTCCCTGGGCATCTGGCCAAGCCCGTCTCTCCGGTATTTGCCTGGGAGAGGAAAGGGTTTGCTTTGCCTGATTAAGTTGGGGCAAATCCAAGAAAGAAGTAGAAGGGGGTGGGGATCTGGAGCGCAGGAAGGCGACCGGGTTCGACCTCTGAGATGCCTGGCAGGCCAGCTATTGGTGTTGCTCCTTCTTTGATAAAGCGCTTGGATTTCTCTTTGGGAGAATTATTCTTCCCCGTTAGGTGAGACTATTTGATTGAGATGGCTTCCTGTCCCCACCTGGCCTAGGTGCGCACGTGATCCTAGCTGGGCCAGTTACTCTCTGTCCAGGGAATACGGTTCTGGGGAGGAATAAATTCCTGGGAATGACCAGAACCCACTGTGGTGCCTTAAAATTTTCCCTTTATTTTTCTCTTTGTGGCATCTCGGAGATGACTCAACTCTTGCCCTTCCTGAGGCTGGTTCTTCAGCCATACCTTCCTTTTCGAAGCTACCCCATATCCTTCCAGGAACTCTTTATTTTTTATTTTTTTAAATTTTTCTTGCTTCAGTGTCTGTGGGATGCAACCAAAAGGCCCCACCTGATTCAGTCACCCAGGATGGCAGGTGGGTGGGTTTTCAGTGAACCCAAGACAGGCAGACATGCTTCTTGTTCTCTCTCCCAACATGTTCACAGCCCCTGCCTTAGACCATCCAGCCTTGGAGAGGGCTCAGGGCGTGGCTCTTCTGTGAGGCAGCAAATCCCAAAGTAGGAAAACTCATCCTCAGCCGATCACATTTATCTAACACCACTGTTGAGCTGAGTGAGCACTGGGTTAACACAAAAGACATATTATTCACCCCGGAAGGGGCCCTGGTAAAAGCCTGGATCGAATTCTCACGAGGGACCACAGATCATCATTTTACACAGGAGGAAAGTCCACCGAGGTCACCGTCTCACTCCCTCCCTCTGCAGAGGCCTGTAGAAGACTTGGTTTCCACGAAAGACCGTTTGGCACTTGGCGTGCTGCAGGAACAGGGAAGAATCAATAGTTCCTTCTTTTAAGGCAGAAGAGATGCTTCACAAGCGCCTGGCTTGACCTCGCCGACATATCAACTCACTAGCAGTGACTGGTGAGCTCACGTGTCCCGTCAATCAAGAGACCCCCGTAAACAAGGTCAGTGATTTCAAATCTGTTTTCCAAACATGAACACATGAGTCTGAGAGACACAGATGACATTCCGCGAGAGGTCAATCCGGGTTACATGCGTTTTGATCACTTCTAAGTAATAATATGAGAGAAATAGGAACTTTTTTCACATCAGGGCTGGAGTCCTTAAGGCCTTAAGGCCTTCCATCTCTTTCACTTTACTTTGAAAATAAAACATTCTCATCCCTCACCCCCAAGCCCGCTTTTCATTTAGAACATCTTCCCCACCTTGAATCCACATGATCTGGGAGTCAGGGGTGGGCCCAAGACCAGAGCTGAGTCAGTCACGATTCGGTGCTCCCAGCGACAGTAAGGTAGCAGGGGTGAGCACACGACCTAAGCTGACCCAGTCGGAAAGAGTCTCAGGACTTTCTGGCGGCTTCTGGCTCTTTTCTGCTGAGCTGAACCTGCAGGATGAGGCTGGGGGTGCTACAGCCGCCCTTGTCACCAGGAGCCCGAGAAGGAAGGCAGCACAGCCCAACACAGTGCCCAGGCACAAGAGGAATGGAGTCGCGTCGCATCGAGTTCAGTCTCGACACGTCCGAAACCAGCACCCTGCTTAGATGTTTCGTTTTAGGAGCTTATTTCATCAAGAAATTCCTTTCTTGATGAAATCAGTTCCGTTTGCATCCTCTGTCACTTGCTACTGAAGGGAGGAATACTCACTGTCACCCTGGGGTGGCAGGTGAGCCAAAGCATCGAGGCCTCCGTTTCCCCACTCGTCACTAAGAGGGAGCTGATCTCAGGAGCTTCGCCAGCCTCTCCCAGCGCCGTCCCAGGTCCCTGGCTCTGGGTGATTCTTCACCGTCTTTTCTGAGGGAGTGGACTTTGGGAGCGACCGCCTGCTTTTAAATCTCAGTGTCACCACCATCAGCGGTGACTTCGGGCAATTTACTCAAGCCCCCTGCGTCTCAGTTGTCAGACTGGCAAAATGGGAAAAGAGATACTACGACCTTCGTACAACTGATGTGAGCACGAACATATTAATATCTGTAGGGTGATGAGTATAGTGCCTGGCACATAGCAAACGCCTCAGCGGTGGAAGCTCCCATGACACTATGCTGCTGTTCACATTGACAACTTTGGCCTGGGCTCTGTGTCCATCCATGCTCCCTCCCGCCATTCCCTAGTGCCTTGCTGCCTTGGTCGGTGCTCTGCCTCAGGACCTTTTCATTCCTTTCCCCAGGCCGACCTTGCCTGCTCGGTGTCCCAACTTTGAGAGGATTCTCTTTCCAAAGTCACTGGTACCTAGTCTGAGAAGTCATCCTAGGGAAATCGTCCTATTTATTCATAGGTTTCACCTTCACACAGGAGGACAGTGCACCTTAGTTTCTGTGCATCCCACTTCAGTTTTTAAATCTCGTTAGCGAATTTGATTTTTGTAATGTGCTTACTTTTTGTTTGACTAACGAGAATCAATTGCACTACAGTTTGGTAATCAAAACCCCAATTTCCCTGGAAACCATCCTCCCAGTTCTCACCCAAATGACTTGACCTGCCCTCTGCTTCAGGTGGACTGAGACCATCAGGGCTTACCTTTTCCTGGCAACTCTGATTGCTCTAGGGACACACTTGGGACCAATAGGATGCAGCCAGACTGTGGCGATGGCTTTTGGGATTGTGGCAGACCTTTTCCTACGGGTTTTAGTGTGTCCTGCAGCCGTGACAGGAGATGCTCTTTAAGAACGGACCTGAGAGGGAAAAGCTAGGAGACACTAGTCGGGGGACCTGATGACATCATTTGAGCCTCTGGATCCAGCTACGCCTGAAACCAGCCACGGTTACTCCCTGCATTGCTTAGCTGTCAGATGTTATAAATCCCTTTCATGCAAAGCTGTTCAGCTCAGGTTTTCTATTTCATACAACCAAGGGTCCTGACTGGTAACATCTTTCATCATGTGGTGTTTGCATTTAAAAGGGGGCATTCAGCATCTCGGCCTAGAAAGAGTAGTGGCAAGAGGACTGCAGACACATGGCAGTCCAAGAAGGAAGGCAAGGCCGGGAGAGGGTCTCTGGCATCATGTCGGATGCTGGTTACGACTCAGTCTCTCGGTCCAGCTGATTCTGCGATGAGTCAAGTTATCAGTTTCGTCCCTGCCTTTATCCAGAAGGTATCCTTCTGTCCCTTTAAGACAGCACGCAAGTAGCTTAGGATAGTTTTAATTAGTCCAACAAGGGAGAAATTGAGAAGAAATTAAAGGCTGAACCATTGGAATGTGGTGAGGCAGGGCTTAAGGATTTCCCAGGTGGGGCTGACCCCATTCACGACTTTGATGCTGGATTATGTGCTCTGGTTTCTGTCAGCTTTTAAGAATGCTGGATCCCGGCTCTGCCAAGACCTCAGACAGATGGGGAAACGTTTACAGGCACAGAGGGAAAAATATCTTTCCAGTCACAACGTGAGAATTTCGGTTGCTTTACCACCATTGATCCGGAATGCCATTGTCTAAAATAAAGGTTTAAAAAATGTGGAAATGAGCTGCTTGGTTGACTGAAAGGAGCGAAGGTCTCCTACCCCAGCCTTCGAGGCAGCCCATTCGTCAAGTGAACTGGCACAGGCCGGGTGGTGTCCAAGCCTGGATGAGCCTTCGTGGAACAGCGGGTCGTGTCCTTTGGACTCACTCATCAGTTTCCCCAAGTTTCCTGGGCTAACGAATCACTTTCTCTGGTCTCCTTCAGCTGCACACGATGTTTCTGTTGGAGAGCCCTTCACGGTTACGTTCTCAGTTGATAAATGTCGATGGACTTCAGGCCTGCTTATTGAAGCGAGGCTCTGGCCCCGGGTCGGGGCAGGAAATGGGACGTTTGAGAAACGTCACAGGGGTCACAGAGGCCGGAGCAAAGAAGTGATCACAGAAGCAAGGCTTGAAGGTCTGTGGAAAGTTGCAAAAATCAGCTGGTGGTGTATTAATCAAGGCTCTCCAGAGAAATAAATCAATAGGAGGGGTGTGTGTGTGTGTGTGTGTGTGTGTGTGTGTGTGTGTGTGTCGTGTAAAATCGGAAGGAATGGGCTCGCATGATTATGGAGGCTAAGAAGTCTCACGATCTGCTATCTGCAAGCTGGAGACTCAAGAAACCGGTGTGTCATTCCACTCTGAGTTCAGGCCTGAGAACAGGAGGAGCCAATGGTGTAAATACCAGTCGAGGATCAAGGAAGACGGATGTCCCAGCTCAACCAGTCAGGCCCAAAGAGCGGATTTTTCCTTCCTCAGTCCAGAGTTCAAATGCTAATCTCATCCAGGAACACGCTCACAGACACACCCATTCATAACCTTTGATCACTTCTGCCGCTCTGTGACCCAGGAAAGCTGGCACAGAAAATGAAGCATCGCAGTGGTACATTTCTGGGTCCTTTCTGAAGGCGAATCAGAGGAAAGAAGGCAAATTTGTCAGTGTGAGGTATTTATTGCCAAAAGGCAGAGGTGAACATTTGATTCGACCGAGGGCTGCCCATTTTGGAGATGAAACAGAAAGGGTTATGAAAAGGAGCTGATGATGGAATAATACAGCATTTCGCAGATTTCACGTGTGAGGTGTGAGCTGTCTGCAAATGACTCGGTGCTGCTCAGGCTGGGTGATGAGGCCCTGCTGCAGCAACAAACGAGACCGCAATCTCAGTGGCTTAAAATCTCCATCTCAGGGTCACTGGAACAGTGGCACGTGGGGACCCAGGCTCACAGGGGCGGGTGTTGGCACGTCCTCCTACAGCACCGTAGCAGGAGAAAGATGACGTGACTCAATGGAGGAGACGGGCTTTTGAAAGTTTTACCCAGTAGGGTCATCACCACTTCCCTGTGCGTGTCCTGGGCAAAGTCAGTCTCATGGTTTCCAAGAGGAAGCGTCTGGAAGGAGACCAGAAATGTTTGGGGAACAGGACTCGCCGCTGTCAAACCCGGCGACACGCAGCGACGTGTAGCTGTATGAGGTGTGGGTCCCACTGCCCGGCTGCGGAGCTGGTGGGTGGGCCCAGGCTTCTCAGCTGCTGCCCGAGGCCTGCTCGCTCACTCTTCGGGACCTGGATGCCAGAAAGACCTGGGCATCTCTCCCACCCACTGCGTATAATTCTCAGGAACTGATAACAATGCAGATTCTGCGTGACCAATTAGCCCTGAAGGAAAAGCCAGAAGCAAAGAGCGAGAGGAGAAGTTTAAAGGAGCTGGGTTCTCATTTCGCAAACATGCTCTTCTGGAAAAAAAAGGAGTCAAGTGCCATGAAGAGAAGTGACAAAATCGTGTAGATGAGAGAGTAATGTAAATGTTGATATTTCGTAATAAAACTGTCGTGTCATCCTTTTAAGGGCATCCAATTAAAGCTACATCTCCTGGCTGTTTAATATCCACTCTCCTTTCAAAAAGACATTTTTTCTTAACCATTAAAAATATGTATTATTCCCTTTTCTCCTCCATAAATCCCTTCCATTTCCCCTGATAACTTTATTTTATTTTAATGTATTCTAGCCTATCAATTATTTCACGTACAAATGAACTATGTTTAAAATTTCCTCTGGATTGAGTCATCACTGGAATTATTTGTAATACCCACGTGGTCGAAACAAAATAAATACAGAATACATTTGGAGCAATAATTATTAAACATCAAAGCAACATTTTATTGGAAATGCGTATCTTTAAGAAGTGGATGGAGCAGCTCAAAGAATCTTAATTAAAGGACGCTTGCCAGAGGCCTCAATACTACAAGCCTCCCCGTTGTCGAATGTGTAGGAATTTTACTTACCTTGATGCAAGGCATTATGGGGAGATTCTGGATGGGTGATGATCACACGTTTTCTTCCAAAAATGGGAAAAGGGCAATTGTGAAAGGGGGGATAGGAAAGGAGGGCAGTAAGAGTATTCTCAGACGCATCAATAAAGGAACATCATCACACGGAGGGGTTTGAGGGGGCCCCGTACTCTTGGAAAGTGTGTGTCCCCAGGAGTAAGGCGGCCGCAATTTGAATGTCCTTCCTCTGCCATCTGACTTGCTGGTCTGGTTGACCCCCCTCGCTCCCCTGCACCCACCCCCACCACGGAACAACTTATATTGTGTGTTTCCCACACCAGGCCTCATCTGTCCCCTCACGCCAATGCCAGAAGGTGCTTGGAGCAGGCTCTGGCCTCGCCATCAATCCGCCACGTTGTGGAGGAGGAGGCTTCTTTTTGTTTGCTTACGGACAGCCCCACACTGCTCCTTCCCCACATCTCCCTTCAGTTCCCTCTCCTTTCCCTCTGAGGCCGCCACCTCCTCACCATTTCCACCCTCTTTTCTCCCCTCTTCTCTTTCTCTCCTTTTCTCTCTGTCTCTGTCTCTGTCTCTCTCTCATGTTCTCTTCTGTCCCCCACTCTTCTTTCTCCTTGAAATCATTATCACAGAACTAAGGCTCGGATGTTATTTGCATCTAACCCCTGAAAAGGGGGCAAAAGTGACATTTCTGATATCAGGGACAACAAATTCTTAGGATTGTGTTGAAATTTCCCTGCAGGCATTAGACATTTGCATTTAGGAACCAGATACACTGGGGTGGAAGAGAGGAATTCCATCCCCAAACCACTAAAATGAAAAGCCGACTGCAGATTAGGTCTGAAATGGGCATCCCTTTTCAATGTCCGTAGAGATGTCACAGTGACAAATGAATTCGTCCCCGAGGGGAACACAACCTGCTTTGCTTTCGTGGACGCAGGGGAGACTAAGACAGGCCACGTGTCCATGCAGCTCCGAGTCACCCGGGGTTCCCTCCGCCTGTTTAATAATAGCCTGGCGCTCCTCAGCCGCCCTCCTTAATTAAGACACGATAAGGGTTGGCCCTCAAGAAATCCTTCAACACCGGAGCCCTTGAGTTTATAAATTAACATTTAATTTTTTTTGTTTTAAAATTAAATGCGTTTAATTATCATATTAGTATTTATTAGTTTTTAAATTCGTGGCAGCTCGAAGGAATGGCTTGGAAAGGGAGGCCTTACTCAGTGCCTTCCTGACGTCACCCATCAGTGTTTTTCTTTTTCTTTTTCACACAAACTTGACTGTTGCTCCAGAAGAGCCCTGAGGATGAGGACGGGGTCCCTGTGTGGACTCAGCCACCCCGAGGGCTTCCATCTTGAGGTGTCAATCACGCTGCACCAGCTTCCACCATCACAGGGGCTCCCACACCTGCCATGGGATGCTCCCAGGAGGTGACACGCGACCCCTCCTCTACACCCACTAATTGTCTACAGCGTGTCCCACAGCCTCGCCCAGCTGCACGGGGACAGGAAATGGCATTCCCTTCTTTCCTAAAGGAGCAGAGAACCCTCATGAACCCTCAAAGTTTTTATCATTTTGCTTCCAAAAACATTGCCTCCTCTAAGACCCTCCTGTCAACAAAATTCTGGAGCCGCGAATGCCTTTCCAAATCCGGAGTCTACATGCTTTCCAAAAGAAACGAGCAATTATTTTCTTTCCTTTTTCTTTTACCTTGGGAGGGCCCATGCCCTCTTTTCCGGAACGATGCCTGGCGCACGGCGAGCATCACAAAAATGTGTCGAGTGAATTCACGAGTGCATGACTGGCTGAATGCGTGAGTGAGTGAACGAGGGCCGCACCGTGCCTCTCCCATCGTGTCAGCACTGCTCCTGGACTACGACAGCTTTCTGCAGGGCGCAGCCCCGGGCAGGTGGGAGACCCAAGTTGCAGCCTGTCCCTGCTGACGGCTCTGTGAGCTGGAACGAGACGCTCAGCCCCGCGGACACTGGGCATGAAGGGACACGCGTGCTGGGCAAACACGGCCTGCAGCTGCTAGGCCACTGCTGAGAGGGAGCCCAGACAGGGCCAGTGCCCGTCCGGAGGGTGGGGACAGGGCATGACAGAGCAGAACAGAGGGAAACATCACAAAACTACGTGGAACCTGAGAAAAGACTCAACTTCCTTGGGCAAGTGGAAAGCAGGAAGGGTCCAGCTTGGTATTTCCTGAGGAAAATCTGGATTTTACAAATAAATGAAGTACCACACGAGAGGCCAGGAGAAGATGACCTGGCCTTGCTAATAAGGCCCGTCTCACCCACACAGGCTCACGTGGGTGCCAACAGCACAGCCCGGCACAGGACTCCACAGTTTGCAGAGCATCTTTAAATACAGAAACGACCCTGATGTGGACATCGTTTTGCACAGACGTTTCAAGAGCCGCCGATACCCACTTGAACACGCAGAGAAGACTATTCTTCACTGACAACGAGAGAACTGAGGCAGGCCGTTAGGTGCTCTGCTCCAGGTTACATAAGTCGTGTCAGGCCAGCGTTTATATTTTGAACCCAGGCGTAGGCTCCAGAAAATAAACTAAAATTCCTCTGATTGAGATTCCCCTGTGGCTTGAATTCCGGGATTCACACAGACCGACGGGCCTGCGGTTTCTCAGACAGGATGACCTCCGCTTAGAGGTCATGGAGGGGGAAACCCCTGAATTTTGTTTTCGTCCTGTCTTATCCTATAGTATAAAGATGGGTTTTTTTTTACTGTATTTCTATTCTTTCGTTTACTTATTCTCTCACAATCTCCCCGTTTTACAGACGAGGCACAGAGGAAACTGAGACCCAGAGAGGTGAACTCACCGGTGACACACCTGGGTCCCCTTTGGGATGGAGGCTGCTTCACGCCAGAGCCCACACTCTCAGCACCATTCTCTGCCCCAGGTCAACTGTCAGGACCTTCTTACAGATGTCCTTGACCCTCCCAGGCAGAGTTCAGGTCTCTCTCAGGGCAGGGGTGCTTTTTGGGGTGGGCGGGTGGCTCTCAGGCTATCTCATTCCCCTCTGAGGGCACTGGTTCAGTGGTCTTTGCATTGATCTCCCCAATGGGCTGTCAGTCCCTGGCTTTATATTCTGGCACCTGCAGAGGCCTTCACCCAGGTCTCGGCGTGAATGAGTGACTGAACGGGTGGCCTGCTTGATGTTAGGCGTTTCTGTGAGTGTCTCAGGCACTTTCAGAGGCCTAGGCTTGTGTCCATTTATTTGTGCTGCTGAGAGAGACAGAGGGGGACCTGTAGACAGAGACAGAGGGAGAGAGACACAGGAAGAGATGGGGAGAGCACCAGAGTGAGAGGAGAGGCACAAATAAACCCCAAAGGAGGGAGAAAAGGGGGGAAAGGAGGTAGGAGGAGGAGCATCCAGCACAGGGGCACCCCCAGAAAGGCTCCCCTGCACCCCTGGCTTCTCTCCCCGCACCCACTCTGCCCCAGCCACACCCACACCCCTGCACACGCAAAGCCCAGCCCTGCCTCAGGGCCTCCATGCCCATCCAGGCTACCCAGCCACCTCCTCTGGGCCAGTCATCATGCGGTCGATTCTGATGACAAAAACAACTAATTGAAACCGTGACATTTGCTTACTCGGGATGCATTCAGGTGGTAGTTATCAAATCAGAACTGCGTTACCCCTTAAATGACCTTAAAACAAAATCAATGGTTTATTTAACTGCAGCAGAGAAAAAAGAGAGTAGGAAAAGCACCCCAGAAGGTCTGTGCTGGTTTTCCCGGGAAGGGACACGTGCATGGGCTGAGGGCACACAGGCATGTGGTGACGTGTAGGAGCGGACTGACCCTCTGTATACGGGTGTTTACTTCTTTCTCTTTCTTATAAGTGGCTCAACAGGTGTCAAAGTCTGAACTTCTTCCTCCCCAAGCAGCGAGAATAAAAGCTCTGCGGGCCCAACAGTCGGGCTCTCTGGATACGCCCAGTATTTCTTTGGCTGAGCATTTGAGGTGGTTAACACCGGTGCTTCCATTTGGACTCCAGGAGTGAAGTTTGAGCCCATTCGGATACCTCCACCTCTAACTTTTATTTGTTTGAAAAAATATTTTCTTTAAATTGGAAATTTCTCAGGTTTTCCGCCCCAAGCCCTGGCTCTTCCGTCTGTAGTGGGATTGTCCCCCATCCCCGTGGGATGGCACGCACGCCATTCATCATTCCCAGCGGCCTAGACTCCAAGAAGCCTGATCTGATCCTTCCAGAGAGTCTGCGAGCTCCCAGCGCCTTCTACTAAATTTCTTTTCAGTTTAATAGCGAGAGCGGATTCCGTTGCTAGCAACTGAGGACGCTGACAGATGTGCGGGTTAGGATCTTCCACTTTACAAGCTCATCCTTGCCATGTTTGTCCATCACCCCGGTGTCTGATGTGCAGGGGCCATTCCTGTGTCCTTCCCCACGACAGCTGACGGCCGACCAGGCAGAAAAATGTTCTTATTTAATTATTTTAAAACAGCTTTGTCGAGGGGTGATTGACGTACACAAACCCTGCACGTATTTAAAGCCCACAGTCGGATGAATTTGAATGGATGCTCACACCCATGAACCTATCACCGTGGTCAAGGCAACCGACTTAGTCATCGCCCCTAAAAGTTTCCGTGTGGCCCCCCGCTTTTTGTGGGAAGAACACTCGACATGAGCTCAGCCCTCTTGACAAAGTTGTAAGTGCCTAATGCAGTACCATTGATTACAGGCAGAAACTTAATTTTTGCTTCAACATGTGAGACTTGGATGGCAAATCGATGGAAAGCCCATCTGTGAACCTGCATTGACCCAGACTCAGCGTAATAATAAGTCAGAGGACAAGGAGGCCTTCCCTGGGAGACAGTGTGGATGTTAGTAAATGCTAAGGATTTCCCTGCAGGATGGAGGACGCGTGGTCGCAGACAGGGAGTAACTGCTCCCTGGTCCTTAAGGCCCATGTAAAAGTGGGACCAGGTGGTGGGGGGTAGGCTGGAGAACTGGGTCAAGTCCAGGAGGACAGGAAGGGTGAGAGGCTATGGCGGACTCTGGTGACTCGTCCCCCATCTCTGTGTGAAACTCCATGGACTTGGGGCTCCATGTGGGGGTTCCGAGGAAAGCGGGCACTCTGAGGACTGGAACGTGGGGAGAAGAGAACAGAGAGAACGTGGTTCTCGATCGAGGCCTGCAAAGGGGAGTCGGCATTTCTTCCCAGTGAGGGGGGGACTCAGACACCGGGGTGAGATTCTGAGAGAAAATGGGTACAAGTGCATGGAGGGTACTTAGCACGTCGTGGGGTCGCCACTGTCCTTTGCTGAGCGAAACGAGGAAGGGATGACGGCATGAAGAACACCCAGGGGAACAACAGAGGAGCAGTGTGGGATGGGGCTGAGAACGGGAGCTGGGATGCTGGAATCTGATGCTGGATGTAGACTGGAAAGATTGTTATTATGTTGTCGTTGTTAGGGTCGAGAGCAGCTGAGTGTCCACAAGTTGCTCTGGGAGCAAACGAGAGCAGTCCAGGGCCTAAACTTCCCCAGCAACTTGCCTGCACGGGGTCCGAGGCCGTTCGACTCTCCTCCCAGTCCTAGACTCCCCTCCCTCCTCCTGGGACACCTACTGTGACCGCCTCGGTCCCCCGCAATCTTTCCCTGTGACAGCGCGTTATTACCTTGTCACTGCTTGCCCATCCTATGCTGGGAAAACAGAAACGGAATCAGGTAAAATCCATCCCGGGTAGGACAGCTGTCCTGCGGCTGTCCTGTGACATCCGGGATGGGTTTTACCTGATTCCGTTTCTGTTTTCCCAGCATAGGATGGGCAAACAGGGCCTTTCGAAACCTCTGAGCCCTGCTTAACTCTGCAGACCCACCTGCGAGCATCTCCTCTCCAGCTTTAAAAACCGTGTCCGTACTCGCACTTAAAATTTTGCAGTTACCGTTGGCACACAACATTACATCAGTGTCGAGTGTACAACACAGCGATTAGACAGCGACACGACTTACAAAGCGATCGCCCTGGTAGATCCAGCACCCATTTGGTTGTCTTTCTCTGTCTGACTTACTTCACTCGGCACAATACCCTCTAGATCCCTTCGTGTCATTACAGATAGCAAGATTTCCTTCTTTTTTTATGGCTGCGTACTCTCACATTTTGAAGTTATTACCTCAATTTTGTTCCTAGGTTTAAATATACATTTGGACATAATTATATAAATGATATATTACGTTAACATATAAGTATATATGACATGTTATTTAAATATATTTATGAATTTTATATATAAATAAACATAATAAATCCATTAAATATGTATAAATGAATATAATTTTTGACATGAAACTCGATATTTTAAAGGAAAACTGCACTGCAACTTTCCAAATACATTTAATTAAAGCTTAATGCCCTTGTGGTTTGATACCCACCATTAAGGATTTAAAAAAATACATGTATACACTTTGCTTTAATTGTTAGGCATTCTACATTGGTGTTTTTCCCTCTATGAACTTGTCCTCCCTGGAAGAAATTGGGTCTTAATGTATCCCATTTTTATTGTTGGAAATCTTTACTAATTACTTTATCATATATCACCGACTGCAATAAAATATGTTCATAAATTGAAATTGAAATTAAAAAATATTTTTATTGAGTACAAGTCTTTAAATTTTATTTTATTTATTTTTAAAAATAAATTTAAAATAAGTTATTTTTAATTCAGTTATTATGGTTGTTAGTGCAATACTGTTGATCAAAACCACAGAAATATGTCGTAGCTCATGGTAAGAAATCATTAATCCTAAAAAGGTAAAATACTTTTAAGATATACCGCTCTTGATATGATAGGTAGGACTGTTTTTCAATTAATGTATTCATGAATGAATACTGTTATTTTAAAGTTTCAATATCAATTCTATTCACACCATTTTATTTTTGTTGATGTCAGCCCTGACAACCTGTTCACATCAACCAGCAGATGAAAATGAAAGGGCTTCTGCTATGTGCTGCTCGTCTGTGCGGGGTCCTTTCAAGCTCTATGCCAAAAATTACACAGGCGTTTTTGGTAATCTTTGCGCTGACACTGCTGCTAGGTTCTTCTTCAGTTTCAGCGACCGGGGAGAACTGAAAACAATCTGGCTCATCAAAGGCTGTGGTTCCCAGTTATATAACAGATGAGACGTCAAGGTGAATATTTCAAAATGTGCCTTTGCTGGGTGCCCCGAAGCACTTTTCACAGTGGGGGACGGCACCTTTGCAGAAGGGGGATGCCTTTTCGGAGGGGATGGCCTCCACTCTCTGCCCTTCTCTACCCTCCATTGGCCTGAGAGGCTGGCCACCTGGACCAACCAACAGGGTCCCTTCCCCTGTGGCTTCCAGGTGGTTTTGACCAATGGGGAGCCCTGGCAGTGACTAGAAGCAAGAGGAGGGGAATAAGATTGGACCTTTATTCCTAGGCCTCAATTGCATGGTGACCCATGGTGGCTGCATCTTCCCCAGAAGGCCACAGCCCCTCCCCATTTTGCATAGTCTCCCCTTCTCCAGGTTCTAGAAACGTCTCCCAGTCCTCACCCTACTCAGGGCCCCACCAGCCCAAAGGGGCTGGACTACTCTTTGTAGCTTTCATTATTCCACCCAGAACCTTTATAAATATTTCCTCTATTTAACTCGCTTCGGGTACCTAATTCTGTCGTTTTGTGTTAGTACCCTGACTGATCAACCTGGTGTTTTATACAGTGGAAGGAGAACATCTGTGCAGGAGGAAGTGGCAAAGAGGACGTGTGTCGGTGGATGGTCTGGGAACGGATTCTCTTAGAACTGTCTGTGCTTGTGAACCCTTGAAAAACCTTCCTGTCCCCTGAGGGTCTGGGTACTCCGAGTTGATGATGGCTCATCTACCACCTGACCATCCCTCTGAGTCTTCTCCACTGTCTAATGGTAAGGACATGGTTGGGAACGAAACAGGCATTAAAGAAAGCAGGCAGGTGCTTTGTCATGAATGCCGCATGACGTAGGTGCATCCTATCCAACCAGGACGTATGCCCAGCGCATTTCAGCCTTTCCTGCTGCCCAGCCACAGCTACCACTGGCCTCAAGAAAAGCATGTGTCCTCCCGTGAGCTGATGTATGAGGTGGGCATCGGTTTCGTGATTGCCTGATGGAGTCCGGCATCAATCACCCTGGATGGGGAGCCTGCCTGGGTTATCTTCGTGGCACTGATTTAAAAATTCCAGGCAGCCAACCCAGCGAGAATTCTTTACTGTAGCGGAGGACGACTGATCTACAATAAAGTATAAATAGACAGGGATCCCAGGCAAAAACAGCCGCTACAGTTTAAATTAACATTGGGCTTAAAATCCGTTTGCTAGGGGAGAGCGTTGATCTCAAACCTCCCGTCCCAGAATAGTCTAAAATTGTCATTATTCTTGGTGCCACTGAGACTTGGGTTGCTGGCAGATGGCTGTGGGATGTGTTTGCATTGGCTGCCACTGTGATTTTTCTTTCCTTTCATGAGGGTGTTTCAGATTCTAGTTTTTATTTTCCCATATGTCTGTATGTCTGTATGTATGCATGCATGTATGTATGTACATGTTTAGGGCCATGGCTTGTGTAATAGTTTGGATTACTGTTCAGAAAATATCCGCTCCCTCCCCTTCTCACTGTGAGTGGAGAGCACATCATACCCCTTCCGCGTGGGTTAGGCCCCGTGACTTGCTTGGACCTGTTGATGTCAGTGGAAGTGATAAGAGTGAAGATGTTAAATAGACTCCTGCAGTTTGTCCTGCTCTCGCCCTCGGGGTCTGGCCACTGTTGCTGCCCCTTTAGCTGGGGCCAGGAAGGGTGCACAGGTTGCAGACCTGACCCCCAGCCTGTACCAAGCCCAAGGAGCCCAGAGGAGATCAGCCAGGCTGTGGTGGCCCCAGGGACCTGTGCGGGTGGGAATCAGTGCTTCATGGAAACCACCAAGGTGGGTTGGGTGACTGAGTTCGCAAATTCTGCTCTGCTGAACCCCAGAGAAGTAGTTTTCTAAATAGTTTTCCACTCAAAGTCAGCTTTCATTTCAGGCGTTTATTTCTTAGGGCACTTGTTTATTCTGCAAGTGCTTTTTGATCATCCTAGGCATCAAGCAGTGATCTAGAGAGACTCGTAGATCTGTATGTCTGGGTTGTCTCTTGATCTTCATGAGAGGAACGAGGTTGTGCAGGTGCACGTTCTTAAAGGGCTTTGAAAGGCAGGGTATAAATCAGCCTGTTTCTCAGCCCCTGTCTCCTGCTCCTCTGCATGACATTCACTGAGGCCTGGCTGGGGTGGGGTGAGTAGAAAGGAATGACCCCTCTGCTTCCCTCCCCTGCATGAAACCTGAAGCTGTGGGGAGACGAGGTGGAGAGAGGTGACATTCACCACCTCCCCTGAGGGGCACAGGTGTTCTCACCACTTGCCTGGGTTAATTAGCTCAACCACTTGTCTTGGTGTCGATTTTGTTTTCAGATAAAGAAACCGAGAGGCTCAGAGAGGGCAATAACTCACCCACTTACTGGCACAGAGCAGGAGTAGTAAATATTAATTATTGTTTTGCCAAGGCCCCATGATTAGAGAAGTACAAAGACCTGACCTTAAAGGTTGAACTCTTGAACATCTGTGCAGAAGAGTTGTCATAGCAAGCCTGAGGGCCGTCCTCTGAAAGCCCTGCTTACGGAATTGGCCCTGGGCTGGTGCCTGAGAACTTGGATTTGGGGAGGTTCCCAAACCCTGACTGGTGAGAAACTCACTGTGCCTCAAATGTTTACACAAAACAATAAGGTTTATGCTGAACACCTGCTTTCCTTCTGGGAGTTTAGGGTTTTGGTATGTGCCAGGCAGAGGCTGCCACGTGACCAGCCTCCACAACAATCCCGGGCACCGAGTCTCGAATGAGCCTCCCTGGTGGGCAGCATTTCACACGTGTTGTCACAACTGTGGCTAGAGGAGCTAAGGGAGCCTTGTGTGGTTCCGGCGGGAGGGAACTTTCTTGGTTTCCTCCAGTTCCACCCATGTGCCTTTTCCTTCTGCTGATTTGCTGTGTATCCTTTCACTGTAAGAAAATCGTCTGGGTGATTCATGCGTGAGGACGACTATGCCAAGTCCTCCCAGGGAATCGGCAAATCTGAGGTGGTCTCGGGGACCCCAAGGCCACATCCTTTCCCTTTCCTTGACTCCACTTACAATACCATCCTTGACTTTTAGGGTCATCTGACTGATATGTCGGGTCAGGTCAGATCTTACCTTGACCAAGAGTTTTGAAGGGTTTTCACCTTCTTGGGATTCTAAAGCATCATCACAATCACCCACTAAGTGCCGTGGCTTAAGTGATCATCAGCTCCCTTCCTAAGAACTGAAGTTTGGGGTTTGTGACATGTATCAATTTATGACAGCCCTTAGCTTAGAAGCCAGCATAAAATGATATAAAATCGAATGTTTTGACATCGGTTTGCATTGTCTTTAATGCTCTGTGTTCAGTGAAAAAAGACTTTCGAAGATAGAATCTTAATAGATACTAAATTATTACCTAGCTTCAAAATATTTTGACAGCTCTTCAGAGACACAGCTATAGCAAAATGTGTCTCCCAGTTCTAGTGCCTGCAGCTGGAATTGCCCTAGGACTGGGAATCCTATTTTTAAATGTGATTATAATTTTATTCCTGATAGCCTGATTATTTTAACTCATCAACCCAGTCATTGAAAATTGATCGAGTGCTTACTAAGTGCCGTTAATTGTGAATATTGTGGAAATTTGAAATGAAGAAGACATTCTCTGCTTCGGAAAGGTTCAGTTTTCATGTTTGGTAACTTTTGTAGATATTTTTCATGCCCGCTCCGTATCTAATCAGCCATGCCCCTTCCATGCAATACCCTCAAGGGATGCTCGCCCCTCTCCCAGATAACCCAGGTCTCAAGGAAACTGAACTATGCCCAACAGAATGTCCCCAGCTAATTAGCACAACCCCATTCTCTTTGCCCCATGATTGGCTCAGCCGAACCAGACATAAACCCGTCAGCATGTAACATTTTTCCTAGGCCCTGGGTGGCCCATCAGTGCGGAGCTCATATTTTCCTTGCGGGCCTCCTACTGGCTGTGGCAGAGACGGTGATTTGAATCCTGGAACAGCTGAGTCACTTTGGGAAGCCAGGCTGAAGAGAAGAGGAGAAGGGCAACCCAAGGAATACAAGAAAAAATGGAGAGGATCTTAATCAAGGCACCCCTTGACGTCCGAGCCTCTGGACTTACTCACTGCTTACGTGAACCAACAAATCATTTTAAATTATGAAGTAAGAATGGGTTAGTGCTTCTGAGGTGCGTATTCAAAATTAATCCAAATAATTGAGCTCCACAGCATCTGTCTCTCCATCTATTCTTTCTCCTGTTATCTATACCTTGGTTTTCTTTTGGGAAAACCATCCTTCTTATATTCTCAGATACACATCTTGGGTGGGATTGACACCTTATTCATAGACCTAGGGGGAGATCACATGAGCGTACACAGGCAGCACTCTCCACCGTGTTGGCTCTGATGATTGATTTAGAAATAGCCTCAAAACCCATTTAAATAGCAAAAGGATAAAAACAACTTAAGATTTATGCAGCTAATACTATGAGACCCCCTTTTTTCCCTTAGTTTGTGTGCTGTCAAGATCTGCGTCCTGGATACCCAGGAGCAATTCTCCTGCCACCAGGTGAGAACCCAGAACTGGCAGAAGATGAAGTCCACGGAGGTGAACAAAAGAAAATGAGTCACTGAAGATCCTGGATTAAATGTGCCAGAACGCATGATACCTCTGAACTTTTCAGTTATGGGCACCAAATCAAACCACGACAAAACAATGTATTGATTAAACTAGTTTGAACTGGATTTTCTGACATTTGCCGCACACTCATGCTAAGTACTATTCGGAGAGTCTCCTCTATGTCCCATCCGGGGGGCGGCCTCAAGGGTGATAAATCCAGGCACTTACGCTAGAGAAGCTCACACCCCAGTGGGACAGGGGGCCAACGTGCATGTGGACTACATTAATGAATCCTTATTTTAAAAGAAACGATGTTAGGTCACTCTGGTCCCAGGTGGGATGGGGTAAATAAACACTACCCTGCCTCTCCCACTGAACGAAGCTCCAGATCATGGAAAGATTACACGGAGCTGTGAACTGAGGCCTCCGAAAAGGAAAATGTTGAATTTGGATCAGGGAGGAAGACCAGAGTTCGAAGCCCCACCAAACCAGTGGTGAGTTTGTTGTCACGTTTTGCCTGCTGGTGTCACATGACCTGACCCCCAAACCCAGAAGTGGGTATTTGGGCGAAGAAGAGAGAGCCCTGGGAGAAGCCCAGAGGAGCCAGCCCTCGAGTCTTGTTCAGGAAACCAGTTCTGGTAAAGGGAACTTCTGGCACTCGGAGAGAGTGTGCATGTCCCCATTTTTTCTTTCATTTCTCCATTCTCTTATGCCCAAAGTCTTAAGCAACCTGTGGTACTGGTGCACAGGATTTGAACAAGACTCTGAGTCTTATAATATACCATATGAAATGTCCAGGATAACATCTAAAATTCCTTGATATAGAAAGAACAAGGAAAATCTCAACATTCATGAGAAAAAGGCAAATGCATGGACACTAACCATGAAATAACACAAATATTAAAATTTTTGGACAGAGACTCCAAAGCAGCTATGGTATAAAAAAAATCCTTCACTAAACAAGTATGAACACGCATGAAACACATGAAAAAATAAAATCTAAGCAAAGAAGAGAAAAAAAATCTTTGTGACTTGCAGTTAGGGAAAAATTTCTAGACATGATACCAAAAGCACAATCCATAAATAAAAAAAATTAATAAAATGGACTTTGTCAAAGTTAGCATTTTTTATTCAAGATTGTTACTGGGGAAAAGAACGTTTGCAAATCATGTACCTGAAAGTGTGTTTGCACATCACACATCTAGAATATGTAAAAAGTTCTCAAAACTCGACAGTAAGAAAACAAACGACCCAATTAAAGAAGTAGTAAAGACTTGAACAGACACTTCGTGAAAGAGGATAGACAGATGGGAAATGTTTACATGATAAAGTTTTCTGTGTCAATAGCCATTAGGGAAAAACAAATGAAAGCCGCCGTGGTAGACCACCGCGCCTGTGTGGGGATGTCGATAAAAACCTGACGATGCAAGCACTGGAGAGAGGCTGGAGCAACCGGAACTCACAGGTTGCTTTGAGGAACACAAGACGAGGCAGCCATCCTGTTTTTCAGTTTCCTATAAAATTAGACACACACTTACCAGATGACCCGGCAACCCCGTTCCTGGGTATTTTCCCTAGAGGAAAGAAAACTCACGTTCACACAAAACCCCGTCCTCTCTCCATAATTGCTAAAACATGGAAACGACTCAAACGACCTTCGGCGGGTGAATGGCCGAACAGTCTGCAGTTCATCCACTCGACGGGTCCTGCTCAGCAATAAAAGGAATGGACTTTGATACACGCAGTGACTTCTTTGAATCTGGAAGGCATTATGTTGAATGAAAAAAAAAAAAAGACCAGTTTCAGAGATTACACACTATGCATTTCCATTTGCATGACTTCTGGAAAAGGAAAAAAAAACCCATAGTGATAGAGAACAGTGCAGGGGCTGCCTGGGGGTAACAGGAGGTGGGGTGGGCGTGACTATAAGGAATAGCAGGGGTTATATATATATGTTCATATATACATCTATATAAATATAGATGTATACTATATAAATATAGATGTATATATTTATTTTTTGTATTTATATATATTTATATTTATATATATATTTTTTTTTCTGGGGGTTAGGTGATAGAACTGTTCAGAATCCTCATGCATGGTGGCGGGGTTACCCCACACATACACACACACTAAAATTCATAAAAATGTATATCACAAAAGGCCAACATTATTTTATATTACTATTTTTAAAAGATACTTGAAGTCACACACACAAAACTGACATCTCTAAATGCGTTCGTTGGATTTCTCTTTAAAAAGGGGGTTCTCTCATGGACCCCGCTCTCATCTGGGAATGGCCTGACTTTCCAGAATCAAGTCCCAGCAGGAGGATGATGCCGGAGCCCTTCCTTCAATGGCATCCAACACTGTGCCTGCCCAGAGAACACAGGACCAACAAGGTCCTGGCCTACGTGCCCCGTTTATGTTTCTCTTCCTCCTCCCAGCTCTGACGGGCATATGGAAATTAGGTGAAAAATGTAAACTTTGAGCATGAATGGGAAGTTTATTTCCAGAGATGTTTGCAACTTTTTTTTTTTCTTTTGGGATGAAACCCTCATTCATATCCAAATAAATTATTTGGGGGTGTTGATAAGAGGATAAATCTTAGAGGGTTTCACAAAGGTGTGCATTCAGGAGACTTGCCCCTTGCTGGGCCGCGTCTCTTCCAGGGAGCAGGAGCGGTGGTGGTGGGTCGTGTGGCAATCTGGATTTCCTGTACTTTCTTTTCCTTTTCGTATGTTCACAAAGCACTCCAGATCTCAGGCAACCGTAAGTTCAAGGTGGGAAGGAAGATAGGCTCTTCCGAGACAATCTCCTTTCAAACACACACAAGGATGCAACTTATTCCTGGAGCGCTGCCAAAAGCGACAGCCACAGACGAAAACTTTATTTGCATTTTCTAAGCCAGCAACTGGAAAATACCAGTAGACGTCTTTGGCCTATGTTTAGCTTTGTGTTTTGGTAGCCAGGGACTCTGTTTCAAAGGCTGATGAATGAGGATGGACATGTTACATGGTAGCCAAGGGAGGGTCTAAGGAACCGTAGTTTTAAGGTTTTCTATAAGAACTATGATTTTTAATTTTTTACCTTTCCCCCAAGTTTTGACAGCAGGTACATGTGTTCATTAGTAGGCGTTGGCTGCAAGCGGTAGGGGTCCAAATGAAGTGGAATTAGAAGACACGGGGAAATGAGTCAGGGTGATTGCTTAGCTGAAAAATCTTGGGGAGCATTGCAGGCATGGCTGGATCTCGAGGGTTTATAGGTTCTAGTTGCAAACAGGAAAAATCAGTTTAACTCTTTGAAGTGTAAAGGACTTATCGAAGGCTAACATGTGGCTCACAGAATCTCCAGGGGAGCAAAGAATCCAACTCGGTGGCTCCGAAACCAGGAGCGACGTCTAAATTGCACCAAAGCAAACGCTGCTGTCCGCACTCCCGGGGACACTGCCGCCGAGCCCAGGCACTAGCACGAGAGCGTCCCCCACTGATGCCATCGGGAAGCTGTGTGTCCCTGTGGCCTCTCACCAGCAAGGATCTGTGTGGAGCTTTCTCCGGGTTGCCAGGTTGCAGGTCGCACGGTGCATCTCGCTTGCTGAGCACCGTCACCCTAGCTGCAAGGGAACCTGGGAAACGTGCTTCTGACTTCTTATGCGGGGAGACACGAGCCTGGAAGATGGGAAATCCTCTAAGCATGGGAGGAAATAAAAAGATGCTCGGGACAAACAATAACAAAAGCAACAATAACAACATCGACCACAGTAGCTAACACGTTTGGGTAACTTATGATGAGCCTGGCAGTCTTCTAAGGATTCTACATGTGTCAATTAGTTTAATTCTCAAAATATTCCTTCGGAGACAGGTATTCTTCAGATGAAGACTCTGAGGTAAAGAAACCTTGAGAAACTTGCGCAGGCCTAGGGCGACTGTCCATCCCGGCTTGCCTGGGACAGCCCCAAAATAATGATTATGAGGATTTACTCTCACAATTGACCTGATTGGGTCAATGAATTCTGGAATTATTCTATCAAGGTCACACAGTGGGAAGAGGAGAAGCTCAGATGGCAAATAGCCAGGCGTGGGGTCAGCTGACGTCACCAGACTCTGTCTCCCTGTCTCCGTTTCTCAGCTCTGCCTTCTTCTGTTTGGGTTTCTCCCCCACCCCCAGTGGTCGGGGCCGAGATCCTCTCACTTCCAAGGCCCGTGGAAAGACACATCCTCTTCCTCTCTCTGCCTCCTCACCAAATTTTAAAAAAAGAAATCATGGAATTGGATTTTGACCCATTGGCCCAGTGTGGTTTGAGAACTCCCTTCTGGAAACTGGGCCGATGCCCCAGGAAACTAAAGGGCTAAGAGTAGGGGGCGTTGCCCAACGAAAACAGGGGTGCCGTGATCCAAAGCGGTAGAAGGGGTGCCGTGCAAGCACAGAGAGCAGATGTCCCACTTCACATAGGAACCACTTACTGCGACGGTCGTCTGTGCAAACCTGGATGCGAAACCCGAGTCTCCATGGGCTCTCGAAAACACCACATTTACTGTTAATCGGGGGGACCGATCGTATCAGGAAGCGATCAGATGTTGCCACTGGAACCCATCCAGTTGGAGACTCAGGGATGCGGGAACAGAAGGCGCTCCCTAAAAGGCTAATAATTAGCAACTTATTCTGGAAAGGGCCAGATAGTGAATATTCTAGGCTTTGCAGGCCAAATGTGATTTCCGTTGCATGTTCGTGTGTGTGTGTGTGTGTGTGTGTGTGTGTGTGTGTGTGTGTAAACGTCATTAGCTCAGGGGCTGGGACAAAAACAGGCCGCATGGGCTGGATTTGGCCTGGCGTACTTGTTTGCCAAAACCTGATCCCTCAGAGAAGGCAAGATGCAGATATGTGCATAGGGGGCATGGATGGCCTTAGGGAACCCACACTGGACCATGTACAGACCACGTCAAGGAGTGGGCATTGGGCAGGGTCCTGGAGGTGACCCTTGAGAGAGGACGCAAGGGTGGCTGGAGAGATCCTGCGTTATTTCAGCCAGGTGCAATCTAGTTTTCTTCTTCCTGCTGGCAATCGTGGAGGACGCCCTGCCGCCCACTCAGGCCTCAGCCCACCAGGGTCTCATCCCCAGTCACAGTAAAGGGCCAGTAAGAAGCACGTGGCACCAGAGGTCCGCGGGCCTTGCTGCTGCCAGAGCTTTGGGTGCCGATCAGACCTTCTCTGCTAGCTGCTCACACGAACGTAGAATAAAACTCCAGCTCACTCCATGACCTGATCAGGCTTCTCCCACCTCTCCCACCTCTTGCTACCAGTCTCTTTACCCCGAATCTCCAGCCGCCCCCACCTCCTGTTCTTCCACTCACACACCCAGCTTGGTCCCTCCACTGCGCCTCTGCACTCGCTGGTCCCTCTACCTGAAACGTCCTTCTGTCTAGTATTCGCAGGCCTCGCCTCACGTAGTAGGTCTCTCTTAAAAACTGACCTCGTTGAGAGGACTTTCCCAGCCATCCTAAAAGAGCCCACTCTATCCCTCTTTATCTCTTGGCCTTGCGCTCTTTTCCTTTATTTTATTTGTCGCTACTTGACAAACTTTCCTATATTTATTTGTTAATCCTCCTATTGTCAGTTACTCACCTGGACCGTGAGCTCCCGGAGGGCAGGGATTTGTGCCTATTTTGTCTCAGGTATCCTTAGCACCTAGAAAAAACCCTGGAACAAAGGGAGGCTCCCTAAATGCCTGCCGAATGACTAAAGTAATGCTGGCACAAAGATGCTCGCTCTTTCCCAGAAGCCTTGAGGCTGAGAAGAGATGAAATGTGCTATAGCCGCAAAGGGAAAATCTGTCTGAGAGCAGAGCCAGGAGATGGAGAAACCAGATCCCGCTTTGAACAATCTGATCAGCCTGCACCTGAAGCCGGCCCACTGCTGCTGTTTCCAATTACAAAAGCCAATATGTTCTCTTTAGACGTAAACCATTTTAGATCAGAGGTTTTGCTGCTTGAAAGAAAGGAGCCTTGAGAGTCTCGTTTGGCTTGTCAGAGAGGAGAGGACAGAGGGAAAACGGAGGAGAGAGAAGAGAGTGTGTGGAGTGGTTGAATGGTACCTGGGGAGATGCAGCCGTCCTGGCCTCTGATACAATAAAGTTCTCTGGGAGCCTGAGGGAAAATCCTTTTTCAAATGCAGCAAAGTGGGAGTCAAAAAAAAAAAAAAAGAAGGGAAGTGGACATTTTAGGGTCGTGGAGCAGGGCCTATGTGGAACACGCATTCTCACCGCAACGCAAGAAGAACGTAGGCCATAGAGGGAACACGGATGCCGGGGTCAAGTGGGCTGGGAGCAGCTTCAATCTGCTTGAGCCTCTTCTCCATGGTGTGACCTCAGGCAAGTGCCTGAACCTCCAGATCCCATGCAAAGAATGGAATGATGAACACAAACCTGAACAGTGCTGCAGTGAGGATTAAGTAGGGGCCTACATGCTAAAGCCCCGAGGGCCGTGGCAGGTAATCGATACGTGGCAGCTGCGATCGTTACGGTGGGGTCTGGATTGCCCCGCTGCAAACTGGCGCTGAAAATTGGACGATTGCTTAAAGCTCTGCTACCACCAGAACCGAGGTTCAGAAACAGCATTGCTCCCCAGACAAAGCTTACGAGGATGTGGCTTTACCCGGATTCTGTGGCCTAGTCAGCTCCAACGAGCAGCAAAAATGATCATAAAAAATTTAGATTTTTACAGAATGCATTAGCCTGTCCAGCTTCATGCAAACGCCCAGTGACGCTCACAGCACCAGCCTCCCTGTCCCTGGCAGATCACAAAATGCTTTTGTGTTCGATCTCACAGAACACGCCAAGCAAAGCGTTTACTTGGGGGTAGGTTACCCCGGGAGGAAGCTACTGTCTTTCCTCTTTCTTTTCCACTCTCCCGGGTGAGCCAAGGAGAGAGTCTCATTTGGGCTCTAAGAATGCCTTATCATCTCTCCAGAGCTTTCTAACCTCCCAAGCTAATAGGGGCCATGTTGGGACCGAAACCCAAGTCGCTGACTGCATAGCTGGTGCATCTTTGAACACATTTGCACGCATTTGTCTATCGGATTAGTTAGGCTCAAAAACAGTGTCTTCATTGATTAGATAAATTAAGATGCAGTAATGGTAGCAAAGGCTGGGCCCCTCGGGAAACTGGAGGCCCGGGCAGTAAGGCTGTTGGAAAACCACAGCAATCTGGGGGGTGGCTGCCAAGAGAAGAGTGATGGGGACACGCAGAAGCCACAGCCATTTCCCCTCCCATTTTCGCAGATGGGATTACAGAAAGGTGTCCAGACCTTTACGGATGCTTCCAATAGAAAGGCGTCCTCTGGGGCCTCATGCCTGCCCTGCCTGCCATCTGAGCACCTCCAAGTGCCCTGCACCTGGCAGAGTCCCGGCTCTGATCACCATTCATCACGAGCTGGTGATGGATCTATACCTGGGGCCTGAGTGCCCAGAACTCACAGAGCTCATCTGTATGGACTGCTTGGCACCGGGACACACAGGCCTGAGCAGGCTGTGGGTGGAAGAAGAGCCGGGGTTGACAGCTAGGCATGTTTTCCCAGTCTCGCTTTCCTCCATGCAGGGGGAGCAGACGGCCTGGAATGCATCGCTCCAGGAAACTGGGGGCGCCGACGGCCTCTGAGGCCTGTCCCCTCACCGGACCATGGAAATGAGCCTCGAGGAGAAGCCTGGAGAAGAAGGGGAGCATTTACCAGGGGCCTGTTCGACTCTTACTAAGGACACAAAACCGCTTGTTTAGACGCGGCTGAGAGACCTTCCCATTCTATTAGGAGAAGCTTCCAGAAGCTGTGTTGTAGCCAGCTGTTCATGACTCAAGGTCAAGGCTCGATTGCTCACATTTCTTCTTCCTGCCACCTTCCGAGGTATCACTTCCATAGGAGACTGTGCATTATCCATGGCTCTCAGTCTCCACGAAGTCCACACTGGTCCGAACCGCCACCATCTTTAACCTGGACCACTCAGCATCCCTCACACTTGTCTGTCCCGTTTACCCTCTCCAATCTACACCCCATGTAATGGCGAGAGGGAATTTCAAAAGATCCATCAGACCGCGTCACTTGCCTGCTAACGTCCTCCGGGGAGTTATTGCATCTAGAATACAATCCCGCCTCTTTCCCTGGCTTCACTCTCGGTGTCCCTGGCCCCCCGAACACACTTGCAACACTCCATCCTGCTGGACCAGGATGCTCTCTGCTCCTTGAACACACTGAGCTCATTCCCGTCTCAGGACCTTGGCACACGGAAAGGTCCTTCCCTAGACCTTTAAAGGGCTGCCTTCGTCATTTTCCTTTCTAAGTACCCTTCCTGCATTATTGTCCTCACTGGACACCAGAACCTCACACATGTCTCCCAACATCGACGCTTCTCTCCAGCTCCCACCTTATCATGTTCTTGTCCAGGGGCTGTGCCTGCTCTGGCCTGATGGTGGAGACAACCCAGGACCATGAGGAGCCTGAATAAACCTGCCTGGTCCCCCCACTGGTAACCATGGAGCCATATTCTGAACTCTTATCTCTTTCCTTCCCCTTCTCCACTCCCGTTTTACTGCCCACCCTTGCAGTGGGCTGCAAATGTGGCCAGAGCTTATGCAGACGGGCCTCACCTCCAAGCCCGAGGCCGGCTTACCGGGAGGCGTAATACAACATCGCTGCATGAATACAGGGAGTGTGGCTCATCCTTTACCTTAAAGGAGGGCTGGAGGACAGAATAACTCCTCTTTATGCCTATTTCTCTGATGGAAGTGGCCTTCCGGAAGCTCTACCTCCAGCAGACATGGTTGTTCCATGATCGACAGTCACTGAGTGCCCGGAGTGGGCCAGCCCTTACGCCAGGACCTTGGAATTAAAAGCCGAGCAGACCTCAGCCCCCTCAAAGATCCCTGCCACGCCCCTGTGCGGCTACTATTTCCTTGAAAAGCAATATCTGAGCAGAAGAACAATCGAGAAACACCGGCTACGGAGCACATTTCTTTTGTAAGGAAAACCGTTCAAACCCAACCCTCCCGTTTCCCTCTTACCCCCATATCCATCCCTGAAAGTCAGCCACTCTACAGTTGGTATTCTTCCCTCAGTATTGCTTTTGCATAAATAGGATTGGAATGTTCTCAAAAGTCAGTGATTTCATTGGTTCCCTTCATGTGCCCCTGATGGTTTAAACTCCTCATTTTTATTTCCTGCTGGTTCTACCTCCCAAATATGTCCCCCACCCCATTTCTTTGCATTTTGGCCACCGTCGCCCGCCTTCAGGTCCCTGTCATCTCGTGCTGTTGTTTCCCACCGGTCTCTCTGGTTTCCAGTCTCGTCTTTCTAAAACCCCAACTTGAGGCTCCTGATGGAGAAGTCTCACGCAATGCAAACTGGGCCGAGGAAGGGGCATCTGCAAATATTTGGGGCCGCCTCCGCCTTTCTAAACGCCTGTGCTGTGTTCGGAGAATTTCCCATAGTGTGGTTCCCACATCCTCAGATGGCATCCTGCCAGCCTCCCTTGCCGCTAGAGACGGGCATGTGACTTCGGCTGCCCCAATCTGATCCTCTCATTTAAGACTTTGCTGTAGAAGGGAAATGCAGGGTCGAACGGAATTGAGGTTTTTGGTAAACAAGGCCGTGAAGGGAGCTGGTCTGCTGGGAGACCGGGGTGCACTTTCCAGGGTCCAGTGCCCTGTACTCTGCAGCTCCTGGTGCGGTGTGCTTTCCGATCTTGGCTTTCTCGTTCTTTGGAAGATTCTGCGTGCTGCCTGCTGTGCTTCGATGACTTTCAGGGTCGCTTAAACCATCAGAGTGGGGTCTGTTGCTTTCGGTTAAGAAGCCTGATCGATACAGACCATATCACTCTCCTGCCTAGTTCTCATTGCTTTCCCCGCCCACCTGGGCCTGCTCACAGCCTCGTGCCCCAGGGCCCTGATCAGACAGACGCTTTATACTCCGAGTCTATATCAAGTACGGAGTCCTCGCTCCTCACTCATGGAATTTTTATCTCACTACAGGCCGTGCTCTGTCCATTTCACAGACGAAAAAGCTGAGTCTGCCTGCATCTCACGGCTTCCTTTCCCTTCGGGCGGCCCCTCCCCAGGGGGCAGGATTTATTGCTTCCTGCTCAGGGCCCCCAGCACTGCCCTCAGCCCTCATCGTCCTCATTTAGAACCCGTCTCACGCCTCTTCTGAGCACTGCAGGCGGTGGAGTGGGTCGTTAAGAAGCCGGGTTCTGGAACCCGACAGCCTGGGTTCACACCCTGGCTCTAGCCACCTATTAGCTGGGTGGCCTTGGGCAAGTGACTTAACCTCTCTGAGCAGCCTCGGTTTCCTGGAGAAATGACGATGCGAAATATTGAATAGATGCGGAGACTGAATGTGTTAAGAGTGAAAACAGTGTCCGGCCTGTGGGGCGAGCCCAGCCGTGATTCCCCTGTTAGCTGTTTGCTGTCTCTGTCTTGCTTTCTGAACTGGGAGCACCTTAAGCACACGAACCAGGCTCATTGATCTTCGTGGTCTTGGCACCTCGCACAGTGCCTGGACCTGGTAGATGCCACCTTGGTGCCCCGTGCTTGCAGTCTGGTCTCATGTCAGTTGTTTTATTCATACCTCCTGCCTGAAGAGCACTGTTCCAGCCTGAGAAAAAAAGAGTTTTTCCATCCACGCTGGACACTTCGGGGGTTGTTGGCCCAGGAAGCCCGAGAAGACCCATGGCTTGGGCAAACTGTCAGCTGTGGGGACAGGCAGCCCTCAGCAGGGGCTTCGGGGACCCCCCGCCCTTGGCATGGGGGCATTTAGAATCTCATTTAGAGGCACTGCGAGGGACGCTTCACCCTGAGGGCCACAGCATATGCTGTCTCTCGGGCGGTGCCAGATGGTGGGGATTTGGCAGGGTGCCTTCTATGTCTGTGAGCCTGCTGACCCATTCAGTGGCTCCAAAATGCAAAAGAGAACATATAATGGTGCTTTGAAATGCTTGGAGCTGGGAAGCTGCGAGGAGCTTGGCAGAGAAGGAGCATGCCGCCGTTGCCGGGCCTTGGCTGGATTCAGCCACCAGCAAAGAGGGCAGGATTCCAACCCGCTTAATGACTGCCCTGGTCAGCTTTCTGCCTCATTCAATCTGGCCACTGTGGAAAGGCTCTGGAAGAGAATGGTGGTCAAGAGTTCAAGTCCTGGCGCCCCACTGCCTGGGCTCGAACCCCAGCTTCTTTGCTTACGAGTGGTGTAAACCTTCGGCCGATGATTAAATTCTCCGTGCTTTGATTTCTTTATCTGTAAAACGAGGTTACTCTTGCTATCACAGCAGAAAAACATTTGGGTCGACAGCGCTTTTGGCTTGTGTATGAATATGATGACAGCTAAGTCTTCTACAGCAAACACGGCGTGTCAGCGACTCTTCTTACCTGTGTTACCTCGTTTAATCCTTAAAACCACCCGGTGATGCAGGTGCTTTTGTTAGATTTACTTTTAAAATAAGCAAAATCATGAGAGTTCAAATGATTCTCTCAAGATCATAAAGCTAGGCACTGGCAGAAGCAGGATTCAGACTTAGGCAGTCTGGCCCCCAGTCCATGCCTTACTGCCCGAAATGTGACACAGATTTAACCAAAGTGACGATCTTCCCTGAAGCTAGGGCTTATGATCTGCTCGGGGAGACGAGAGAAAACCACGTATGCAGTCATCGCAAGCAACCCCACGCTCGCTCAGCTTAGCTCACTGATGAGGGGCAAGCAATCTTTTTTCCCATCAAATACAAGGCGCCAGTTAGGATGATTTCGGCTGCAAGTAACAAATCAACTCCACACGAGTGTCTTCAACAACGACGACTTCAATACTTATCATTATCTGCAGAGTTCAGGTAGCTACAGTTTGGTTAATCCAGTGGCTCAAGGACATCATTAAGGAAACTGGGTCTTGTCCACTCTCTGCATCAGCTGTGTCCACAGGCCAAACCCCTCTTGACCGGGGAGGGGTTGTCCATTCGCGGGTCATATTTTTTAGGCATCTGAAAACATTGTCCGGAATCTTCTGGAAGACTTTCCATCAAGTCTCATTGGCCAGGACTGAGCCACATGCTTCTTCCTCAGCCAGGCGCTGGCACGGGGGTGAGACTGTCACGACTGGCCATCTGGAGTTGGCTGGTGGGTGGTGAAGAAGCAACAGCCCCGGCCACCGCACGGGCTTCGTTCTTCTCTACTTTCCTTCACTTGTTTCTGCTCTTCCTCCCGCAGGAATGCCCGTCTCATTCCTCAGTATCATTATGGCGAACGATTTGTATCATTTCCATTGCAAATAATAGGAAACCCAGTGAAGGGTGGCATAAAGGAAGATGGGTGTGCTTTCCTCACGTCACAAGAGGCCACAGCATCTGTCATAGAGGACACTCCACGAGTGAGTGATATCTTAGCAGAAGTCTATGAAATTGAGAAATGAATGAATTTGGGAGACACCGAAAGAAAAGGTTTTCATTCGTGTTTCACACTCAACAAACCTTTTCTCGGTGCTTTTTGCACTCATTGTCTTGTCCACCCATCCCCCAACATCGTGTGAACCGCCATCTATTTTCTTCCATGACTTCTGATGTTTTCTACATTTGATTTACCCGTACCTCTGGCATTTATTAGGATGGACGTAATGAGATATGGATCGGATTATATATTTTGATCTAGATCATTAGGCACTTTCGAAATGGTCTGAATGTCATTTATTGAAAAATCTATCTTCCTCCAAATAATGAAAATGCAAGCTTTATCACATTGTGAAGTCATATCTGTGCAAGTTTTTCCCCAAACTTTCTATTGAGAGTTGTTCCCAGTCGGCCCTATGCTTCGGTTCTTATAGGCCTATGTGTGAGGAGACCTGGTAAAGCTAACTCCACAATTTCTTTTTCATTCCAAGAAATATTTTTTATGATTTAATTTTCCAAATTCTTTTTAGGCCATTTTTCTCATGATAACTTTGTAGAACGTCACAATTTATAGCTTGACAGGAAAGAAATAGCTATGTAGTAAATATTAATTTTCTATCCTGGAAGATGCTATGCATCTTACTATTTTGTTTCTTTTCCTAGTTGTTATAATAATATCTACATGTTCTATGTTATTACTTTTGAAAACGGGATTTGTTTCTGTTTGGGTTTAACCAATCCTTAATGCATAGGACACATTAATTTCTATATGTGGATTGTGTTTTAATAATATTTTTTTTACTCCTGAATCAACACCAAATTTGATAGAGCAAGTTTCTCCTAAATTTCCTTTTTTTTTTTTCTCAACCAACTTCTAGGTGTTTCTTGCCTGGGTTTCTCTTTATGGAAATGTTATAACTGACTTGCTTAGCTCCTTAAATAAATGCTGATTTTGCAGTTCATTGCACTTCTGGACACAATTATGAGCTCTAAAGTTTCCAGTTGACCCTCTTGGGTTTTGCAAGTATGTGATGTGCTAATACTCTGTTCATATCCCTGGACCTATCGTGGCCTGTGTCAGGTCATTAATCATGTGCTGCCTTTTGACACTTTCCCTGTCACCGTCCTGCATGTCATGTGCGCCTCTCCTCCTGTTCAGCAAGTTACACATGTGTGTCTTGGCTCCACGTCTTTATTGTAAGGTCTGTGTTTCCAGCCCAGAGCTGCCCGCACTGCAGACACCCAGTCGATACCTGTTGGCTTAATCGGATTGCAGAGCGGGAATCCAGGTAAAACATGCACGAGCTGAATTCCTCCTCTCAGAGTTCTGAGTCCAGATGTGTCCCAGGTGATTTTTCAAATAGGGATTTGGCCTAGAAATCTGTCCTTATGAAGAGCAAGCTTCCTATTGGACTCCTGGTGCCCTGGGCATTGTCTTAGGGACTTGACACATGTTAAATGATGTAAGTCTCAGAACCAGCCCATAAAGTGGGTGCCATTGCTGCACCTGCTTTTCATACGGAGCTTTGAAACACAGAGTTTTAAGTCGCTCGTCCAGTGTAGCACTGTTAGAAAGATGACAGAGCAAGGATCAAACTAAGGTGGTGCGTCTCTAGAATCCATGCTCCTAACCTCTGGGAGGGCCATTCGGTAGGTCTCCCTGTTGGTCTTGTCGGCACAGTGCCCTTGGGCAATCTGCCGACTGTGACTGTTTGGGTGCTGGGCAGTTTTCAGTCCAACCCAACAAATCCTTCGTATCTATTCTAGTCTCCATTTCGTTCTGCTCTCTCTCTGCATGTAGCCTGCATGACCTGGAGACAAAGGTTTGCCCCGTTGTCAGGGCCCCATCTCTGAGCCACCAGCTGAAGACATTGTCTCACTGGGGCGGATATTTACCCCAGTCCCAGAGGGCCTGGTCACCCTGTCATGTCATGTAAAAATGGCGGTGCCCTTGTTGGTGGGGAAGAAGATGCCTGGCAGGAGGGCTCTGGGAGCATCTGTAGCCCCTCCATTTCTCGCTCCTGGATAAACAGGTTGCAAACCATCTCGCAGCAATGCACTCACAGAAGGGGCTTCCCATGCTGGACACTCTGGTTCTTCTGAGAGTCTCAACTGGACTGATTTTTTTAATGGTTCTGATTTCTTGTCGTAGAAAACTAGAGCTAATCAAGGGCCTGCTTGTTGACACCTCTGGTTTCACAGCTTGGAGAGCCTGGGACACCTGGCATCCTGTTTCAGGTACAGGAGGGTTTGTCGAGTCCAGGGATAGCTCATGCCATTACTGCAAACCAGGAGAGAGAGGACAGGTGGGCTTTTGACCAGGTTACAGCAGTGGAGGGGGAGAACTGTGATTGAATTCCAGGTACTTTAAAAGGAAGGACCAGCAGGACTCACTGCCACTTGATATTATGCATAAGAGAAGGAAGAAAAGCAGAACAACCCCGTCGCCACTCCCTGCCACGAGTGTGTATTCTGGTGCACATGGTGGCCAGCCAGAGGCATTTGTACGGACAGGATGAAGTTTTCATGAAAGAACTAAGGAGACAGTGGGTGGGCGAGGCCCGTCAAGGAGGGAAGAAATGATGCATGAAGGGATGTCCTTTACCCTGGAAGGGTATCGTGCCTGTCACTGAAGCTCTTGCTGTTAAGTGACCACCAGGTGTGGACAGGTAACGGAACCAGCATAGTCCAGAAGCACTTCATGACCTGAGGGAACCTGAAGAGGGGAGAGATTGTCGGCCTAACTCAACAAATCTGTATTACCACGAGAACTGTGAGATCAAGGTCCCGCTTGCCACCACCCACAACACACACACATACACGTCTATCTGTCTCACTTCTGAAATTCAAATTAAACAAGGTGTCTCTTTTGTTGGCGCTTATTGTCCATTGGTTGAACTGAATATCTTGTCTCCTTAAAAATGTCAAGTTCATAAAATAATGGATTAAGACACCTGAGTAATTTAAGGGAAATGATTGTCAATGACCAATGTTTTATATTTATTTCCGTACATGGCACACCTAGAAGGCAGTGTGCAGGGATGTGTCCTGTGAAAATCTGCTTTTAGGTGATAATTAGAATCCTATTTTTCCATCACCTTCTATTAGGATTTCTGACATGTGTAACTGGTCTTCTGCTCTCCCGCTAGCTATAGGGTTTCCCAGGATTGCCCTTCTATATGCAATGTCATCTTTACGCCAACATTTTTATAGAGCAGGGGAGCTGTTAGAGTTTAGGTCTCTCGGAAGGCATCTTGGTGTCCTGCTCACAGCCAGGCATCCATTTAGAGCTGGGTTTTTGCAGGAAGGCCGCCTGAAGCTTTAGACGGGTCCCCCCACCTCCAGTTCTGGGCAGTCTGCAGCCAGCTGCATTAGGAGTGAGTTATGATGTCAGTATTCCAGAATTCTTAATAAAGTCTCCTGAGCAAAAAACGCAGTTACTCCACCTCCCCTAAGTCACATTTTGAGTTGATTAATGAGCAGAGGCACAGAAAAATCTATGGCTTGGGTGGAAGGAGGAAGAGTGAAATCATTTCTGCTTTAAGAAATCATCATGCCCTAATTATTTTATTTGTTAAGAAAAGGTGATTTCATTTTCTATTTATTCCCTGCTCGAAATTCTAGATTCAAAGAAAAAAAAAAAAAACGATTTGGATCTATACCCCGTCTCTCTACCTTCATTCCTGCTTATTCGCCCCAAGGTAGAAGACCCAGCCATGCCCTTGAGGGGGTAGCTAGCTGTCTTAGCTCTTGGGGACCTGTTTTAAATCTCATCTAGTTTACATAAAATAAATCTGCAACCCCCTGATGAAAGTCATTGCCTCCTGGCTGCAAAGAGGCAGTTCTAAGAGAAAACCGTGGTTGGCCAAGCCCAGCCTGACCCCTCCATGGTCCTTCCCAGCATGGGCACAGAGCTTCCCACCAGCCGGGGCATCTTGGATGCCTAATCCTTGGGGGAAAGTCACTTGGCACAATTCACTGCTTGATATTGGTGCCTTTTGTGGAGTTGCTTCGGCTAATTAAAAGTCATGCTGTGCATGATTTTAATTAGGATTCACATCAGGCCAGGCAAGGCTTTCAAAGGGAGAGGAAACCACACACTGAGCTTTCAGACGGTGGGAGAAAGCCGGGAGGGAGGACTGCTATTTATAACCCTTCCTGCCACGTGCCCACTGTGGAGGCCGGCAGACTCCTCTCCCCTTCCCAAAGAGCACAGGAGCAGGAACTCGGGAGTCCAATTTGGTCTGCTTGCTTCGAGCTTTCATAAGCCGAAGTTTCTGGAATTTTCTAGGATTTTCCTTCATTGCAGTAGAGGGCTGCACACTCCATTTTATTAAAGATGAGAAAGAGTCAGCGTTTTGAACTCCAGCTCACCATTGACCCTTGAAGTTCAGCCCCTAGATTCACGTTGGACCCCAGGCTGGTTCTGAGCAGGAAGCAGAACCACTGCTGCCTGGCAGAGCTGGTGCTGTTTCAACCCGGTTTGACCACCCAGGGTCAAATGAGTCGTCCCATGTCAAGTGCTGAAGTGCCTGACACGCAGTGGTAGTAGCTAGTACAAATATGGCCATTTTACATGTGTCCTCGTGATTCTGGTTTCTGCGAGATCAGAGATTGGGTTCAATTCATCTGTGTACTCTGAGGGCCTAGAAAATTGCCGGCCCATCATTGCGGCTGTATCAAATGTTTGTTGATTTCCTTATGAGGAGATGAAATACTCAGCATAGCCCACTCTAAATGGAAGATGCTTGTATCAGTGGGAATGACCTTGGCTGCAGTGGAATGACCTGACTATCTCCGTCTTAAGCTTTGAAGATAATTTCGTCTCATGAACAAGATGTATGGAGCCTAAAGATCCCCGGGCTGGGGTGGCAGCAGCATGACATCACCATGAATGCAGTCTTTCCACACCTGTGCTCTCATCCTCATACCTGCATCCTCATGATCACATTATGGCTGCCAAGTTCTTGCTCTTTCATCCCTAGAAGGCAGAAAGAGTCAGGGGCAAAAGGTTTATCACGAGGCTATGCCCGTTTTTGTTTGTTTGTTTGTTGTTTGTTTTACCAGGGCAGCTCCTAACATACTTCTTCTTACATCTCATTGTCCAGAAGATTCACACGCCCACTCCTGAACCAATAGCTGGCAGAGGGGAAAAGGATATAACCACGATGGTTATAGCTCAGATTACTCCTCTGGAATCAAAGATGGGTTAGCTTCCCTGAGATGCTGAAATTACTATCACTAGCTCCTATCTCAACACACAATCAGGGATCCATTTGCAGGGAAGGAGGGTGAGGCGATGGCTGTTGGGTAGACAACCAAGAATGGCTGCTGTTACTATTCCTGTTGGAATCGTTACTAGAACACTTTGATAACTCTATGGAAACTTGGCCCTTATCATCAGCTCTGCAGCAGTGAAGTGGATTTTCACTACCCAAGAAGTTACAGAAAACCTGGGGTATAGTTTTCGCCTACCAGGGAAGTAGGTTCCACGTCGCCATTCTCTCTTTCCATTCGACATTGTGAGCTGCAAGGGCCTCATGAGCGTAAGGTGCACGCTGATGTGCATGCAGCTGGATCTGTGTCCTTCCCCTAGTAACATCTGATATGTCTCCTTGGTCACCAGCTTAGGGAGGCTTTTTACAAACATGCTATTTAGATTTAAGTACTAACATAATCTGCTAAAAGTATTGGAAGTAGTCACCCTAGAGTGCAAGAAAATTGGGGCAAATGGAGTAAGAAAATGCTTTTTCTGGAACAAATCTTATAGAGTTATTTGATTATTGAATCTGTGTGCACACACAGTTGATAAAATAAATAGCAAAAAATAAAATTGGGGTCACCCGTAAATGGGGTCTGCATCCCAGCCTTGACCTCACCTCCCATGGCCCTGGGCAGCAACTCTGACCCAGGTCCCTCCCTCACCTGACTCTGGCCTTTTCCTTTCTCCAGTTTGGCTACTGCTTCTCAGCAGGAGTATGAAGCAAGAGAGAAGATTTCACCTAATCACCTGGGTCATTTTCTCAAAAATTGGTTTCTTTTTAACCGTTTTTCATGAGGAACAAAAAAGAACATGAGAGGCAGCCAAATTGTTGTCCCTGCTGGCTCTTGCTCTGGAGGGGAGTCTGGTCTGAAAGGGCAAATGCCTTTGGAGCAGGCTTCAATTTTCAATCCATCTGGAGAGATGGCGGCCTCACTGCCGCTTTATGAAATGAAATGGCCACTCCGAGAGAGGCAAATAAATCGGAGTGAAATGCTTTTGACACAAGCTGGAGAGCAGCTGTTAACTCGGACGAGAGGCCCAGAATCGACTTCTATTAACTCCTGTGGTTCCAGTTCTTTGAAAGTGTCTTGAAGCTCAAAACCAGAAGCCAACCCCGAGGACTGGCTTTTGAGCCCAGCTTGGGACCTACCTTGCTGTGTGGACAAAGAAAAGTCACTCAGCCTCTCTGGGCTTCATTTCTGCATCTGGCCAGCAAGGCAGAGTGATTTCTACTCTGAATGCTCAAAGGGGCCATCGGAAAAGCAAATAAAATCATAGTAGTTACCTCAAATTGTTATTTTATGGACTATTTCAGTCATTGTCCTGGGCTATTGCAAACCTCGAGTAGCAGCCCTGTAAATGAGGCCAAACTGCTGTCATCACACCCTTGTCATCGGGGCTGTGTATGCATAAGTAAGGATGTGTATGGGAATGAAAACCGCCCAGTTTGGGATGGTAGCTAATTCTTCAGGGAAGGTGGACCAGGCGTGGGGGTAGGGGGTACACAAAGGGCTTCAACCGCCTCCTGATGTCGGGGAGGTAGGCCCGTAGATATTCATTATAGGACTTTCCATAACTTTTCTTTGTCTGCACCAGAGTTTCTCAACTTGAATGACGTTGACAGGTGGGGCTGGATAATTCCGTGTTGTAGGGGGCTGTCCTGTGAATTTTAGGATGTTTAGCAGCATCTCTGGCCTCTACCCACTTGATGCCAGGAGCACCTTCTCCCTCCAAGATGTAAAACCCAAAAGCATGTCTCCAAACATCACCAAATGTCCCTTAAAAGCAAAACCGTCCCCAGCTGAGACACTAGCCTAGAAAACAAAAGGCTTATGTCTCAGGAATGTTAGATGACTTCCTCAAGGTCACACTGTGGATAAATGAAAGAGATCGGCATTCAAGTCTCCTCGATCCCATTTGGGGCTCTTTCAAATCTATCCAAGTGTCCCTCAGATGCAGATTTTTTTTGTTGTTAGGATTACAGTGGGGTTGCAGCAGATACAGATACAACTGGACGCACGTGACAGAAAATAAAACAGGAAAATTATCTTTAGTTTTATATAAAATATAATAGTAACTGTAGTGCAAGTAAATAGACGTCGACTATTTGAGTGCCTGTAAACAATGCAGCCGGCCATGCGCCTGCATGGGTCCCCCTCGGTGAGCAGCAGAGACGGCGCATGGATCTACTTTTCCATCACTATGTCTCAGTTGCCAAGGCCATGCTAAATGGGCTCATTCACCCACAATGAGTACTATTCTGGGGGTTGAATATACTCAGCAGTTCCTATACTTGATGTTCACTTTGTTTACTAATTTTAGAATTTGAGCCAAACCTAGCGTCTCCCAAAGAGGAGGGAGGGGCCTTCATCCCATAGCTCCACAGCAGAGCTGGGTGGAGACTCTTGGCTGTAACCCAGGGGTGCATCGTGCTTAAGAGGAAAGGGAAATCCTGGAGAGATGAATAAACCCTAAACGAGCACCTCACCACTTACAAATGTAACTCAAATCCAGAGGCTGATGGGCGATGCCCTGGACGCAAAGGGGCGCAGTGTAACCGGAAAGGTTTTGTGATGAGGGCAGGTCGTCAGGCCTTGAGGATGCTCTGAGGCAGAGTCCTGTGCTGGCTGGGCAGCTGGTCTGTGACAAGCCTGATGCCGCCTCCAGTCTAACACTTTCCATTAATACCTAAGATACAAAACGATACTTATAGTCCTGATTGTGGCTCTACCTTTCACGGGGCCTCAGGCTACTTTTTAAAACTGATGTTTGCTGAATGCATCCCAGGCATAGGCCAAAGAAACCACAGCTAGTAGTCTCACCACACTGCATCTAACTGACCGACAAGTTCAAGGGCACTTACGGAAGGAGAGGGAAGAGCAGAGAAGGACTAGGCAGGTGGGGATCCAGCCAGCCTTCGGTCTCGTAGGGGTGGGGGTGCTCCTGACACTAGATGCCACGATGTCTGAACTGACCAGGAAAACTCAGAAAATCTACAGAGAGTAGATGCCACCTATTGCTGTTAGGATTATTTAATTTTCACCGTTCAATTGACTTTTGCATCCGATGGGACTCCATTGCAAAAGAGAGAAATTGATTTGTCCTTGACTGGGAAAATTCATGAGGCTGAACATTCTTGGATAAAATCACCTAAAAACATTAAACCACAAGTCCTCATGTAAACAATTACGCTGCACCCAGAAAACATGCTGTAGAGAGAAGGTGCCACGTTGGGGAGAGGTCAGTCCAGGAAGACTTCCTAGAGGAGGGGGTTCTCAGCTTGTCTCAAGGAGACTCAGGAGGGGGGAGTGGAGGAGAGTTGGGCCCAGGACTTCCAGGAAGAAGCAAAGATTGTAGGAAACCCAGGAAATTGTAATTGGCAAATCTCGCACTAATGCCTTGGTCAAGAGGTGGACCTTTCCTGGCAAGGGGGCCATCAGCACCTGACAAGGCCCTCGGGTGTCCACGGGCAGGAGGTAAATCAGACATCACAAGTGCATGTAGTTGAGGACATATAATGATCATGTCAGGGCCAGGGATCTGCCTGAGCATCACAAATGTTTATGAATATTAATAACCGTTTGTTCCCAAAGGACCACAAATCAGTTAATTAAGGGCCTGTCAACCTGTTTATATTATCTATAAATGAAAACCCATCAGCAGCCAAACATGAAATTAAGCGGGCTGTGTGTGGGCCGCTACCACTTCTGGATAAGTGACACAGCCGCCTCCCGCCCGAGCCCCACCTCGGCACGGAGGCGGGTATTTCTCTCCCCATCCTCGTTTTAATCAAGTCTCTGGTTACAGGAGGCCCATGATAGATGGTGCCTCCCCTGCGTGGGGGGAGGGGAGATTTAAGACTGTCAGTAAATTAGCTGCAATCCAGACTCTTGGAGGAGAATTACCTATAAATCAGGGCTCCATAGACAGGTAATCAGGCCCCCGGTCCAGACACTGATCACCATGGGTCCAGATCCATCCGTCTTCTTCCTGGAACGATGGGACTGGGGTGGGGGACCCGAGTCACAGCCCCCACCTGGTTCATGTGCTATCTGGACGTCTCAGCATTAGGGGTCTTCGGCGCACTCTATGAAACAGCCTCAAGAAGTCAGAGGTGGAGAGAGAGAGAGACAGACAGACAGACAGACAAAGGCAGAGGCTGGATGAAGCACGGAGAGGGCAGAGAGGGAGCCCTTCTTTGAACAACCAGCACGTGTCGGGTATTGTGTTCGGAGCCGGGATAGACACACCAGAGAACAAAACAGAGAAAAGGTGGGCAGTGCAGACAGGAGTAGAGGTGATCCAGCCCAGAACTGAGAAACCCCGAATTCTACTCATGACATGGGTGATTCCTTCCCCAAACCGTCTTGATCCCAAAAAACTCGCTGCGGGGCAAGTTCTTGTAACATTTTTTCCTTTGGGAGAAAGTGAATGTGGTTTCCTGATCACATTTATGCTAAAACAACGCTGAGTTCCATACAGGAGCATTAAAATGGGCAGAATTACTGGAAGTTAGAACAAATTATCAAAATCCACAAAATACACTCCCTCCGGTAGAAGTCGGGAGGACTGGGGTCCTCTGCATGGATCCCGGAGGGGAGGTGGCCTCCCTGGTTCCTATCCTGGCTCTGCCATTTACGAGCCGCGTGACCTTGGGCGTGTGTGCCTCAGTTTCCTCATCTGTAACATGAGGCTAAAAGGAGGTTTGGCCATTTGGGAGGGTTAGAGGCCTTCGTACACGTGAAGTACAACCTGTCGGCTGTCTGGAAATCGCTTGCCTGAGGGGAAGTAGGTAAGGAGCCCATCACGAGCGAGCTGTGCAACCTTGGGAGGTTAGCAACCTCTCTGTTCTTCTGCCCTCTCCAGGGACTCCCCCTTTCCGCTGGCACTGGCCCTGCATATCGGGCAGCTGGTCCTGCCCTCACACAGGTTCTAGATATAATTCTGCTGGTGAACGAAGCGGAGTCAGGAAGCCCCTTTCACTCATTCCTGAACACACGAGCAACACTTTTTCCCTCGAGCCTAGCTACTCTGTGTCTGTCTGTCAGGGTAGGGAAGGCCCCAGCCCTGGACTCTGGGTCCCAGTAGGATTTGCCTTACAAAGGCCTCCTCTGTCCCTGATGGATGTCCATAAATACGTTTTCCCAACAGAAAAGTACTCCAGAGTCAACCTGCTTAAGCACCAGGCACTGAGTTGAGTCAGGGGTCGGGGGAGACGGCCCCAGCGCGGGATCTGCCACCCTGTCCTTACTCGTCTTCTGTTGCTGCTGTAGCAAATGACCACAAACCCGGGTGGCTTAAAACAACAGAAATGTTCTCTTTCGCAGTTCTGGAGTCCAGAAGTCTGAACTCAAGGCGTCGATAGGGCCACATTCCCTCCAAAGACTCTAGGGGAGAACCCTTTCTTGCCTCTTCAGGCATTCTCTGGCTTGTGGCGGCATCACCCCACTCTCCGCCTCCATCCTCCTATCTCTTCTCTCCTTCTCATGCGGATGCCTGTCCTTGGACCTAGGGTCCACCCGGTTCATCCAGGATGATCTCGTCTTGAGATCTTTCACTTCCTTACATCTGCAAAGATGGTTTCCCCAATAAGATCACATCCACAGGTGCTGCAGCTTTGGACCTGGTCCTACCTTCTCAGAGGCCACAACTCAATCTACTGCACCAAAGACGGCGAGGGGAATGGCACGAAGGCCAAGTGAACACAGAAGCAATGCAGCTCACACGGGCACGGTGCTCCCTGTGTGTCAGGAGGGCTTCTCACTGCCTTCCATGCACATTCACCCATTCGGTCTTCATGGTGACAGGTGCCGTTACTATACCCATTCTGCAGATGAGGAAACCCAGACATGCAAACCGCAGCCACGTGCCTCCAGTCACCCAGCTAGTGCTGATGGAGCCAACAGTGGAGGCTGGCGGCCTGTCTGTCTGCAGAGTCTGACTTGCTCACTGCGGGCTGCTGGTTCTCCAACCCGGGTGGTGCCGGGCCAGGCAGGTGACACAAAGAATGAAGAGGCCTCCAGGGAGGGGAGAGGTGGTAGGGGAGGGGTGAGGGGGTGGGGATCTAGATTCTGGGCACCAGCCAAAGGCAGGCCTTTCACCTCTCCCTATTTTTCAAGAAAAAGGTCTTGATTTTTATGTGAAAACTCCCAATTATTAGATTATTTATATTTTTTTAGAAACCTACCTGTAAATCAGCCACCTGCCTGCCACCTCGGGGTCCAGGAAAGGGCTATTAATCCCAACTTTGGGAGTCAAGAGTGCAGAGACCAGCGCCAGTCCCGACTTCCAGGACTTATAGAGCAGAGCCCGCAAGGCCTGGCCCCTCTCCACGACGGCAGACACTGAAGTCTCGCTCTCATCTGTCTCTAAAGGAGCCATCCGCGGGAGGTGACAGCGACTGTAACTCTGTTTTTATTATTACGGAGCACTGGTCATTTCTGGCTGAGTGGCGCTGAGTGATGGGTGGCGATTTAGGAACCTCATGGAGGGATTAGGTAGGTGAAGGTAAAAGCCTCTTCCTGCGAGGCCCAGACGGGCCGCAAACGAGTTTCTGTGGAGGATGCTGATAAAAAGCAAATTATTCCATTCTGTTCAAAATCAATTCTGACTTCATACTGCAGAGTCTCCCAAGAAATAAGGTATTAGCACTTATCGTACGGTGCTGAACTCTTCAAGGAATGGTAATCCTTAAACAGACAGAAGAGAAGTCATTTTTTAAGCGTGAAAATCCAGTCTCGTGTGCTGCTCTTCCTTCTTCCTAACGAGCCACGCGCTATCTTGACGCACGTGGTGTGAGAAAGGAATTCAAATCACGTTTCAGCGGCCTCTCGGGATCCTAGAAGCACCCAGAGCACGTCCTGCTCCTCCTCCAGAACCGTCTCCTCATCCTCTTCGCTGCCTGAAATGCCGCCAGAAGAGAGTCGCAGCTCAGATTTCCGGATGGAGGAGGAAAGTCCACACGAAACCTGAGGTTCGAGCCTCCCAGGTGAGGACGTGAGACTGTATTTTCCACCAGCAAGTGGTGATGAGAGAACTCTAGAACTGGTGGCACCGTGTATGGCGGTCCCGGCATTTAAGAGATTGGGGGAGCAGGACAATCTCTGGGGTGTGGCCTGGCAGAGTAGGAAGATCGCCGGGGACCTGATTTTGAATCCTACTGGTTACTCATTTGCCCAGCAAGTATTTCGGGAACATTTACAACGCGCCAAGCCTCCACGCTAGCACTAGTTTGTGAGTTCGTGACTTTAGACAAAACACCTGAGCTGGGTGAGTTAGGTCAGAAGCAGTAAATATGAGGACATTTGGGTCACTCTCCCCTCCTTCCCCATGACAGTCATCCCTAACTGATTGCAGTATTTCACCTTGCTGCACCTGGGGTGGGTTCCTAATCCAGTCACGCGGCTCTGAGTGGTTTGCATCAGTCAGAAAACAGGCGAGGTTGTGCTGCAGAACACACCAGCCAAAGCTGCTTTTTCACCTGGGCTGCAGCTCTGCCTTGAGTCACCTTCTCTCCAGGATCCTAGTCTCTCCCAGGAGATTTTTCAACCTCGTGATACTGAAGTTTCGGGTGGAATTGCTCTCTTGTGTGGGGGCCTGTCCCGTGCATTGTAAGACGTTCAGCAGCACCGCGGGCCTCTACCTGTACTACGAGTCGAGTTGTATCTCCTCACGTTCCTGAGTTGTGGTCCAAACTCCCAGTGCCTCAGAACGCGACCTGATCGGGAATGAGTTTGCTGTCGATGCAATCAGTTAAGATAAAGACATCCTGGAGAAGGAGGGGCCCCTAATGTAAAATGACTGGTGTCCTTTAAAAAAGGACAAATTGGGAGGCAGAAATGAACATAAGGACTATAAAGGATTGCCAGCAAACCACCAGAAGCTAGGGGAGAGGCCTGGGACACGTTCTTCTTCACAGTCCTCAGAAGAAACCAGCCCCAAGGATGCCTTGATCTTGGACTTCTAGCCTCCAGAACTGGTAAGAATATAAATATCTATGGCTTAAACCACCCAGATTGTGGCACTTGGTTACAGCACCCCTAGAAAACGAATACAACCCACTAGATGCTGGCAGGACCCTCCCCCCAAGTCGTGGCAACTGAGTCGTAGACATCTTCAAATGTCCTCTGGGGGTGGGGGGACATCGTCCTCGGTTGAGAGCTCCTGCTCTATCAGGAGCACTTCCAGAGACAAGTGAGCATGCAGATGACGGTACAGGTGTCCCCACTCCAGACTCACAGGGGTCCCATTAGCCAGAACACATTCAACAGCATGGGAGGCCCTCAGGGTCTGCTCAGCACCCAGCCCCTCAGGGTCTGCTCTGCCTCCCAAGCTGTTCTTCTTCCAGGGAGAACAGACATTGCCCCCCCCCCCCAACTTCTCGTCCTCCCTGTGGGCATGGGACACCCTGCCTGGGTTTCTGGGGGTGGGGTGGGGATCAGGGGGTGCTTTCCCGGAGAAGGCTCCAGGCCCAGGCTCTGTAGCTTCAGAGCAGACACCCGCCCTGGGAAGTGAGAGCGAACAGATGTGCTTCTGCGGTCTCCATGGAGACCCGCCAGCCTGGCAACCTTGATGAGCGGCAGCGCCTGGCCCTGGAAGCTTTTGTCTTCGCAGAGTCATTCCTTGAGTGCAAACGCTGAAAGCATATCTTCCAGTTATCCAGAGGGATGGGGGCTTCCCTCCTGGCCGCTGGGGCCTGGCTGACCAGGATACCCCAAAGCAGGGGCATCTGTGTGGGGGCCCTGGGTGAGCTCTCTGAGGACCACAGGCACAGGCTTTGGTTAAATAATCTTCAGCTCCACCCCCTCCCTGGCTTTTCACGTGCTGCTATTAAAACACACGGATGCCAACTCCAGCTGTAGGAGAAAGGCCCCACCAGTCTGCCCTGAAAGGAAGAGAGTCAAGAACAACCCTAGCCTCTCTTGAATGCATCACGACCAGCGTGTTTAAGAGGTAGAGAGTGATAACCAGAAGATTGCCATCGTCCATTCAGCAGAAACCAGAGCCCCTGTTGGGCGCCATCGGTGAACACCGCAGAGGTAGTCCCCTGTCTCACGGAGCTGACACACTGACGAATGAATGATTCCAGCCAAGGAACTCAGACCAAGCCATAGGCGAGAGAGGGATGAGGGCGTACGTTGCGCAGGGCATGCCGGGACAGCTTCTCTGAGCAGGTGACATGCGAGCAGGGACCTGAATGAGAAGAAGAGGCCAAATGAGGACCGCAGGGGAAAGCGATCCAGGAGGGAGGAGCAGCCAGTGCGAAGGCTCAGAGTCAACCTTATTTAGAGTCTCAAGCATCTGCCAGGGAGAGTTGTGCTCATCCGCTCAGGATGCTCCTTGGCTTCACGAGGATGGAGGTGCGGCCTCTCATCTCATAAGACTTCATACGATCTCCTTCCCCTTCTGAAAAGCAGGGTGGCGGGAGGTGCAGGAAACTCCGCAGGGACCCCCCTCACAAGTTAACTCACCCACTGGCTTGATAATCAGAACCTGTCGCACCTTAAAACCACAGACCAGGAGCCTCCTTTGAGGTCATCTCGGTCCACGTTTCCCAAATGTCATCATGTGCACCCCCCAGCGCTGTCTGCTTGCCTGCGTCTCACCTGCATCTCACCTGCATCTCACCTGCATCTCACCTGCATCTCACCTGCACATGGTGAAGGTCCTCAAACCAGCTCTACGTCGGCCCACTTGCAGAAGGTAGCAAGGATCACGACACTATTGCTAGCGCTTTGTATTTCTGAGACAGTTACTAAAATTAAGAAACGTGCGTCTGGGTACCACCTGAAATCCATCTACAATGACACTTGGTGAAACGCTGCTCTAGTTCGGCCCCCGTGTCTACACACAACCAAGGCCCTGGGGTTTATACAGAACCACACGATGGATGAGCTCGACACATGTCCATCTTCCCTTCTGTCCTCTGGGCTGGTCATTCCAGCCGACGTTCAGAAAGGAGGCCTCTTAGTTCTGAGATACTCAAGTCTCAGTGCCCTTCAGTTTCTGTCCCCATGTCCTGCCTCTCTCTCTATGTCTCCTTCCCTCCTTCCTTTCCTTCTTTCTCCCTTCCCCCACCCTCTCCCCTCTCCATAACTGTGAAATCAGATTTTTTGAATCTCATCTCCACCTAACTCACTTATTCCAAGCCACTGTCTCCAGGTGAAAAAAAGAAACAAACAAAAAACACCAATTTCATCCTCTTTCCCATCGAGACGAAGAAAGACCTTTATGCCTCACAAACATTTTGAAACAGCCCAGCCCATCAAACAGGAGCCAAATCAGCTCCGTCAGAATCCTTCCAGGGGGACTGAAGCAGCTTTCGTTGACTCCACAGTATTTCCTAGGAGCTCGGGCATGTGCACGATCCTGTTCAAGTCACGGGAGAGAAAGCGATGAACAAAACAGAAGTCTTACCCCGCTGGAGCTTTGTGTCTGGGGACGGGGGCGGGGGACAGGTAATTCACAAATAAAGATAGAATTTAAAGGACAATTAAATGAATGAATGAATGAATGAATGAATGAATTGCCAGTGTTGCCAACCTTCCAGGCAAATTCCTTTTCAAGACCTGACTGAAGCCTGTTCTCCCCCGGCAGTACCCACCCCCCACCCCCCCAATGGCTGGCTGCTCCTCCTCAGTTCCCCGGACGCCTGGCGGGCGGCCCTGCTGAGAAGTGCCTGGAGCCCAGGGGACGGCCGATGGACGAAAACCGATGAGCAAGCACGTGTTTGTGCTCGGGAGATGTGGGGCTGCGCCGTGTGCACGCGCACTGGATCACACGTGGGCAGGCTTGCGTGCTCGCTAACGATGAGGCGACGTGCGTCGGTGTGTTTGTGTGCAGGGAGCCGACCCTGTGGCTCGGGGGGATGCTGCGCAGCGAGGGCGCGGATGCAGCATCCGAGTGGGAGGTCTGGGGTTTCATGAGGGCCTGAGTATGTGTGTGGGTGTCTGCGTGTGTGAGAGCGTGTGTGTGCCTGTGTGTTGGGCGGGAAGGAGGCGCACACACACGCCTAACAGTCCCAGCCTGATCGGCTGCTTCGGGCCACAGAGCGCACTGACTTGCTGCGGATGCAGAAACGCAGAGCAGGGATGAGTTTCCGCCCAGGACTCAGGAGGAGAAGGGAGGGGACGGAAGGGTGGTAGAGATTCCCTCGACATCTGCCCCATAGCTTGTATCTGGTTCTGGGTCTCTGGTGCCAACACAAAGGGCCCCGATGTGCCATCACCTGTCTCTGCCGGGGACATGGCTGGGGCAGCCCAGGCCTGGTGTTTGCCATATTCCCTCTCCATCCTCTTATCCGTGAAGGGCCCTTGTAGGCCACGGAGCATTTGCCTTTGAAGAGGTCACACCAGTCTGGGCTGAGCTTCTCCCGAAGGAGGCAGCCTGCGGGGCAGAGCTGCAGGCTAGTGTCCAACACCTGGCCGGGCCACCCTGGCTCCGTGTCATCGGACAAACCGCTCACTTCTCACTGCCTCATCCGCATCACGGGCGAGATGCATAGAACCACCTGGCTCGGAGAGCTTCGAGGAAGATGGAAGGTGCTGGTTCCCGTAAACCAGAGCCCCCACCGCAGTTAGTCCTCGGTGGCATTGGTCGTTACTGTCATCCTGCCACCTGGCAAAGCCTCCACACTCAGATTCAGGCCACGTGCTCAGACACCCGCCCTCTGGTCCCCGCTGGCTTGCTGACAGGCCACTCCTGGGGCGGCCCTGGTTCTGCCCTTTTTTCTTCTCAGTCCCTGACAAGGGCCAGGCCTCTGTTTCCCACCCCTGCCCCCACCAGCAGCAAAGCCCTACAGGCTTTCTCTGGTTGTCCCCCATCACTGTGCCCCAGGAGGCCTGGTCACCCCTGAAGCATCCCCTTATCCCTGTCCCCTCCATTCACTTCCAAACAGACCCTCATTCCTCCCAGAGAGAAAACAGGAGGGAGGGAGGCAGAAATCAAGACTGGGCTTGGATCTGCTAAGTCTCACTCCAGGACCCTCCCAGTCCCCACAGAGGGTCCTGGCTTGTCCCATTCCAGGAGCCCACCCATTCGCCCCGTCTGAGTCGGAAAAGTCCTCCAGCTGATGCCTCTGCTCCTTCCTCTGTCCCCAGGGAAGGACAGGCTGTGAGGATTTATTCCTGATTAAATAATATATGCTAATCTATGCACCGCAGGAGGCCTGGGGCTCCCGGCTGCACTCAGAGCTGCCCTTTCCTGGGGAGTGGCCAGTGGGCACACGGGTCAGAGTCAGGCCCCATGCTTGGGGGACTTGGCCCCCCTCTCCCGATCCACCCAGGTCACAGCAAAGGTCAAAGAGCATCTCTGACTCCCACGCTCCCAGAGAACCCGGGATGGGGCTCAACAAGTGGTTCCAGATGCCGAGGGCCCCATGCAGCGAGGCTGCTGGAAACCAGATGCCTCCAGGAAGCCAGGGGCCCTGCCCCCAGCACCACCCGCCAGGCCCCTGCAAATGTCTACGGAGGAATGCAACCAGGTCAGGTGGGACCGAGCCAAGGACCCGGCCCTCCACCCCTCGCTGACAAAATCTTCAGCCGCTTGAGATGCTAGGCAGAAGCTGCCTGTCTTTTCAAGCTTTGTGTTCTCATGTCAAAACCGAGATCTCTGACATCCTTTGCAAAGACCGAGCACCTGGCAACATCAGGTCAGCATCCCTGGGTACCGACCACAAACACGGGTGGCAGCCCCCTTGTGTGTGGGGGTGCCCCAGGGCCCCCAGTGTCTGCGGTGGCCCCCCTGCCTGGGATGACTTGCCTGGCCTTGGTAGCAGCTCAGTGTGCAGCGTGGTTTCCACAGTGAAGGGGAAAATGTTTAAGTACAAAGTCTGTGTCTGGTACTGAAGCCACTCGTGGTATGTCCCCCACTTACCTCCTGCTTTGGGTCAGACCCCCCTCCGCAGGTTCTGCCCTCCACGTGTTCCCATTTTACCAGCCCGTGCCTGGACTGCTTTCCCTGCATCTTCCATCTCTCCTAAAGTTCAGCAGTGAATCCTTTAAGGGCAAACTTCCAGGTCGCTTCCTCCATGAAGCCCTTCCCAATCCAGCAAACCCAAATGCCGATTCAGTTTAAGACCCGTGGCAACCAGATCAGCAAGTCCCAAGGCCCTTCTAGTGGAGGCCATTTTGTTCCTCTGGGAAATGAAGAAAATGGGCTCTGAAGGACCCAGGACTTTCCATCCCCAGGCTTGATTGGGCCCCCCGAACCCTCCAACCCTCCCCAATCACCCCTCCCCCTGTCAAGTCCAGGCTTCATCCTCAAGAAAACCCACAAGCCAGAGCTAAGCAATAGGACGGGAGCCCCTGTCAGCTGTTGGCAAGCGGGATCCTTAGCCACCAGAACAGCCGAGGCCAGCTAGAGGTCCACGAAGGCTGCCATTGGCTATGGCAGTGACTGCTTCGGCCACGGGTACGGCCGCAGTAAACCACACGTAGTGGTTGTGTGACACCCACAGGAGGTTAGGAAGCAAAGCCCTGCTCAGCGGCTGCAGAGCTGCCCGGGGAAGCTCACCAGCTGCTTTCCCAGGTGGTGACACCCCATCCCACCGCGTAGGTGAGGTTGGTCTGGGGGGGGGGATGAATTTACCTCCCACAGCCTCAGGACCCTCCCTCCAAAGGCACTTCCAGAAGACGGTGGCAGGAGCTGACCAGGCTCATCACTGGGCCTTCCACCCACAGACCCTTAGAGGGTCATTGGTCCAGTGACTCTTCCAGCTTTGTCACCTCCTAGTTGCCTCTCTGTGCCTCGTTTCCCCATAAAGTCAAATAGGAATCACCACAGAGCCCCTGAGCCGAGTAAATTATTTAGAGCATGTAAAGGTACTTAGAGCAGAGCCGGGCCCTTAGGAAATTCTCAACAAATGTGGGTCATTATTATTATTTTCCCAACTAATCATCTGGTCTCTCGCCAGCCTTTACCCTTCTCCTTGGTCCTCATCACCACCTGGCGTTCTCTGTATATTTATGTCTCTATTTTGCTTATTATCGGTTTCTCTGAGTGTAATTTAAACGGCCTGCAGGCAGGGATAATGCTCACGGCTGTTTCTGCAGAGCCTAGAACGGTGCCTGACACGCAGTGGCTGCTCCATAAACATCTGTTGGACGAATTTTAGCATTCGTCCCGTTGCATTGTGATTACTTACATTGTCGTGCGATTAATAGACTAATTTGAGGCTCGTCTCTTTTTCTTCCTTATGGTAGCTCCTGTGGACTCCTCAGCAAAAAAATTTTTTTAAAAAGGTGAATTTCTGTCCAATGGGAAGCAAGTCAAGTTTTGGGGGGCTCTGAGTTTCTTTCTGGGTTTCAATGTGGAAACCTTGTGCCCATCAAGTAATTATGGTAACTGGGTACTGCCCTGGGATGGGGGGGAATGGAGGCCAGTGCGAGGTTGCAGGGAGCGAACAGCAGTTCCTACAGGTAGATTCCTGGAGATGGGGAGAAAAGGGTGGGGTTTGAAATGTCACAAGTGGCAAAGAAAGGGGCCCAGGATTCCTGCGAGGCAGGACCTTTGGGGCTGGCTCTGTTTAAGGTTCGCGGGAAGCTAGAATGAGAGCCGGGAGGGGTTTTCTGCCCTCCAGCATGGCAGTTGGAGTCCAGCCTCAACAGAGGCCGTGGAGGGCAGGAGAAATGGTTTCATAACAGCAACTATTACTGCTCTCGTGATGGTCCTAGCTGACGTGTATGGAGTAGGCCAAGCAAGGTTCTCAGCGCTTCCCATATGTTAAGAGGTTTAACCATCACAATAACCCTCTGAGTAGTGACGATTATTATTTCCCTTTTACAGATGGGGCATCTGGTGGCGTATGGGGATTTGATCGGTCAGTATATGTATTGGGTACCCTGCAAGGTTAGCTCATTTTATTGGTTTGCCTCAGGCCTAAGCCTATACCAGCAAGAGTCTGGGCAGAAACAGGTGAAGGCAAACCAGAAAGAACATTCCCACCAACCAGAAACAGAAACGCTGCCCCAAAGCAGCCCCCACCATGCGGTTGCCCCCAAGGCCAGGGTGCCAAGTTCTTTCCTAATGGGACAGTCGTTCAGATCACATACCAGCCTCCGGGACCAAAACCCGGTCTCAACCTCAGACCAGACAGAATGTGGACAAACAACTGGGCAAACGAGATGAAGCCCCAAAGTACGGCCAGTCCAAACAAACAGCACCGTCCCCTGGGGAGGCAGGTCCTGGCTCACCATCGGATGCTGGTGTTTTCTCATTCTGGAGCTGGATGGAGACAGGCCGAGAGCCAGCGGGATGTCTCGAGAGGGGTTTCTCTGGGGACCTGCAGGAATGCCGTGTTCTCTAAGGTTCCCAGCAAGTTCTCGGTGCCTTGGCTTTTTGTTTGCAAAACAGAAAACACAGGATTCAGGAGCTCAAGCTGCAGAGCTGGCTCTGGGGGTAGGGACCCCTGGGAAGATAGGATGATCAGGCTCCCTTTACCCCCATTCTCTCGGGGTTGCTTGGCACAGACCAGAACGTCCTCCTCCTCGGAAGCCATGCTGCCGTAGGATGACATGGGCGGGACAGAGACACCTGCAGTGATTGACCAAGTGGTACAGAGCCACTTGATTTTGTCTGAAGTTGAGCATGAGGTTATATGGAGAAGCGTTAGTGGGAAATTAGGGATCGAGGGAGAAGAGGGTGTTGTTCACACTTTTAAAAATTATGCAAAACAGCACACATCCAGAAAAGTACATAAATGCATGTTTATTATGATTAACAGACGACTATCGGGTGAACATTCAGACGTCCCTCGCACCACCACCCCAAGACGTAGACGCTCCCAGAAACTTTCCCTGTCTCCTGGACCAATCGCAGCCTCCTCGGCTCTTAAAAGCCACCTCCACTCTGACTCCAGGTAAAGGTGTCCTTGCTCTGCTCTCACACTGCTGGAGGCTGCTTGCACGAACAAACACTACGTACAGGTCAGTGCTGATTGCTTTGGGACGTAATGTGAGTAGGGTCGCTCGCAACCCATTCTTTTGCATCTGGCTTCTTCTGCTCAGTGGTGTGGTGCAAGTCGTGTCATCCTCCCTTGACGGAATGCCTCTGGGCGAGTCCGTCACGTCACGTTTGTGTATTCCACTGCTGGTGGACACCTGGGTTGTCCGTGACACTGGGGCTGTTTCCAGTGCCGCTGCCGTGGACATCCTTGGACATGCCTCTCAGCGCACATGTGAAATGCACTTCTGCTGGGGATACAGTACGTGCAACTGCTGGCCGTCCTGTCTTTGCATCTTCAGTTCTTTTCGGCCAAAGCACTCTCCAAATGGCTGGTGCCAGCCACGTGCTGGAGGTCTGGTCGCTCCCCACCCGGCACCGTGGGAGCATCATGTTCTCACTCAGGCGCAGGCCCTTGGCTGCGGTCAGCCCTTTATCACAGGAGGCCGGTACCCAGGATGAGCATCCTGAGGTAGGAGCGGGCTGCATTCACACCTGGGCATGTCTCGGTTCTGCCCGTGACGTCAGCACACAAGCCGCACCACTTACAGGTCTGGACTCAGTGGCTAAGAGAAGGAGCCCCGGAATTCATCTCCTGGCTGCCCGTGTTGCCGACCGTTTTATTGCATGTGAATTTAATTAGCCTCCTGTGCCTCGGTTTCCTCCTCACATGTTAAGTGTAGGTGATAATGCTGACCTCTCTGAGTTGCCGTGAAGATGAGTGAGTTAATGCATGCAAAGCTGTTGCTGTGGGAGCACAGGGGGTGCTCAGTGGCCGTTAGCCAGAACTGAGGCTGTCCGAGTTCCCACCCTTGCCTCTGGACATCCCAGGACACCATGAGGATTATGTTCTCAGGGAGGTGTGTGAGACAGGAATGGTGCGGGGTCAAAGCTGCCCGTGGAGCTCAGTATACCCAGGTGCACCATTTCTCCATGAGTCTAGTGCCGTGCTGGGGTGAGGTCTCGATTTTTGGGGTTGAGTCTGAGGTGAAGGAGTCAACTGCCTTTAAGGGCTGGTCATATTGTAGGGAAAGTTGCGTATCTTGAAAGAGCAGAATTGCATTCAGCTCAGTAAGACTTCGGACATTGAGCACAGTGGGGGATGGGACAGACTGGGATCAGCAGAATCTGGGGCTCCACGCTCATTCTGGGCCCAGTGTCTGGGGATGGCAGGGCAACAGAGAGGCTGGCGTGGTCTGCACCTGTTCCGCTTCCTCTAGCTGGGCATGAAATCGCCTGAGGAGGACATGCAGCTGAGAGGAATTCACTCAAGACCGGGGTGGGGATGTCTCAGAAACAGCATTTAGATAACCCTGTGTCCCATCCAGATGTGGTCCCTTCCACATTCATTTTCGACCTTGTGATTTTATCAAGGAGAGAGTTTCAGGTTGGTCCTAGGGAGTCTTTACCCACTGACAAATGCTAATTTCTTTTTTGAAAAAAGAGAAAGCCAGCTCTGCTCAGAGCCTCCAGGGCCTGTGTCTGCCAGAATGGCTTAACGGTACTTACTTTTGTGTTTAGGATTCTCTGCTATCTTCTGGCCGGCACTGGAGACCCCGTGGGGCTGCGGGTTGGCTGTAGACGCTCTCAGTAGAGGAAGAATCTAAGGGAGAGAGTCCATATATTTGACTAAAGTATAGGGCAGAAACTAGATGTGGTTAAAATACCCTGAACACACCTAAATTATAAATGATAAAAACACACATTCGTAAATTACAGTAGGCACTTTTTTGCATACACATGCAGTTGCTTGCATTCGAAGGCTCTGCTGAAGAAAATATAGAAAATATTCCTGTATATTTAAAAATGAGAGTCAAAGAGGTGAGCTAGATGTTCAGGATCTGAATCACAGAAGAACAATTGGTGCATGCTCCCCACCTCCTGTTCTTTCAGGCCACGAGGCTATTGATTATTTCCAACAATAGTAACAACAACAATAGTATTAACACACTTTCTATGTACCGTGAGGTTTTCCAAGTATTTTAAACGTATCAGGTTCTTTTATTTTTACACTAACTCTGTAGGGTAGGTTCTCTTTGTTATTCCTATCTCTCTGATGGAGAAAATAAGGCAAAGAAAGGTCTGGAGATTTGAACCCAGATGGTCTGGCTTCAGAGTCTGATTTCAGCTACTATGTTAATGGTGCAAAGAGCCATACACATTATTTACATTTTAAATGTTTTATTTTGTTCTTTTTTCTCTGTATTTCTTTCTTTCCATCTCTCTGTGTGTCTTTGTGTTTGTTGAGCACATACAGATGGAGTCTTGTAGGTTAAGGCACCTATAGTGGGGTCCCCAGTGTTGATCCCAAAGCCGTCCTGTGTCCCTGTCCCAGCCCTGCCTCTAATGAGGATGAACCATCCAGCCCCACCAGCTGTTTCTTCTTTTGTCACACAAAAATTGGGGTGCAGGGAACTGGAGAGGGGCCCGAGGTCTCTTCACTTCTCAGAGTCTATAAATGGCACCATAATGATTCCCTTGGATTCATCCTCAGGCACACACAGCCCAGCAAGACTACCCCGGTCCCATGCTCTGCACAGCCCTGCCTCTCCAGATGCATCTCTTCTCCTCTCCTTCTCCCTTTACATCCCTCCTTTCTGGAATCTTCTCTCGTGTCCTGGCCATGAGACAAAGAGCTCTGTGTCTGGGTATCTGGGAAGAGCCATCTACAGGCCTCGTCTCAAACCCCACAGGCCCTCTAGACAGGGAGGGGGTGGCAACGACAACCTCTGAGGCAGCAGAGAGGGGCATGCTGGGAGAAATGTCACACCCATCCCTGTTAACTCTCTCCTCTCGGGCCATATGCCCCTGAAACAAGATTCATAAATATTTTGTACCCAGAAGCCATCTGCAGAATCTAATAATGAGGAGCTTGGTACAATTTGTGACATAAGGTGTTTATTGAATGAGTGTTAATTACACTTGGAGCAAAATAAACTTAGCTCTTCAAAGAGGGGTGTGGGGTGTGGGTGGGAATAAAGTGCTTAGGTGGCAGTTTCCAGAGAGATGGCAGCAAGATGCTGGCCGTGGGGGCAGGCTGGGTGCAGTCTGGAGTGAGTGAAGATGCCAGGAACCCCAGGGCTCCCAGGAAATGGAGGCTGGATGAGAGACCCATGGAGGGAGAGGTGGGGGCTGAGAAGCTTGGAGGGGACTGGGGACTAAGGGAAACTGGGCAGGCTGAGCGATGCAAAGAAAGAGGGGCTTCTGTATGAAAGGCCCAGACCGCTCTTTACCCGTATTCCTTCAGTAGGTACTACCTGAGCTGGGCCTGGGTGTGCGAGATGTCCCAGGCCCTGGCCCTAGTGAGACTTGTATTCTAGTTGGGGAGGGATGATGGGTAGTGAACAGGAAAACAATAAATAAATAAGAAATTCACATTGTCAAGGTGATCGGCATGGGTGTTAAGCAGAGAGTTCTGTGCCAGTGGAGGGATCGCTGTGCTCAGGTGGTCAGGGAGGGCCTCTCTAGGAGGTGAACGGCAGGAGGGCAAGGAGGGACGATGATACCGCTAATGACGATGCATGGAGTTACCTGTTGTTGCCTTGAGAGCTTTACTTAGCTTCAACTCATTTATTCTCAGGGCACAGACCCGCATGTCCTTGTTAAATCAGGTTCTCCCTCCCCATCGAATAAAAGAACTACATTTCCCAGCCTCCCTTGCAGTTAGGTGCAGCCATGTGACCTAGATTCCACCAATCGCACGTGGCTGGCCCAGAGAGCCCTCCAAGGCAGCATCCTGTTTTTCTGGGGGGAGCCAAAAGGTAGAAACCCGGATCCCTGAATCACTGCATGGAAGGCGGCCAACCTATCCCCCTGTGAGCTGGAAAAAACTTCTGCATGTTAACCTCTGATATTTAGCAGGTAGTCATCTGTGCCAGTCTGTCTAGAATGTGCTGATTCTAGCACAGAAAGTCCTGCATCCGGGGAACCCCTCAGTCCTAGGCAAACCGAAACCTGGCCTCCGTAGATTTAGGGATCATTTGACACAGCAGCTAGTTCCCCCCACTACCCTGATGCAGTTATCACAGCAACCTTATAAGGCAGGTACTGGTATTATCCTCGCTGCTTAAATGGGGAAACTGAGACTGGGGAAAGAGTTAACTCATTTCTCAGAAGTGATTTCCCAAAGGTCGCATAGCTGGTAGAGGAGGCAGGAATGGAAATGAGAGTCTGTCTCCTGAGTCCATGCTTCTAGCCATGAATTCATATTGTCCTTTCAGGGAGAGGTGAGAAAAGAGGGATCTGGTAGAAATGCATCCCAAGAGCAGCCTGCAAGCTCCCGCTTATATGTAGGACTCATCCATCACATGTCTCTATTCATTATTCCCTGAGTGTCTGAGGCAGAGAGAAGCATGTCTCTCTCTGGAGACTGCCAAGCATCTTGTCTCTATGATATCATCAAGCTGTATCTTAACATTTTCCCGACCGGATGGTAGATTCCAGAGAGACGGAGTCCCTGATGTTTTCATATTTTTGTTCCCCAGAGTCTAGCCCTACCCTTAGCTGATAGTAGATACTTAAGAAATATTTATTTTTGAGGCCCCCACATTTATTGAGAGCTGAAGTAGAGAGCAAAGGAGAGAGTGTCAGAAATACACAAACTGGAAATATTGACTCCTTATTTGCTGTATACTGACACTACAGAGAGGACAGCCTAGCTGGAAAAAAACACAAACAAACAAACAAACAAACCGAAACAGCCTCTTCTAAGCAGTGACACTGAAAGGCTCCTGGGAAAATTGTTTCAGAGTAGCGGGGTTCAGTAACGCATACTGAGGGGCCTCTCATCGAGGCCCAGCCTCTAGGAAAGCCCAGTATTTCAATGGTCCCCTGCTTGCTCTGTGCCTGGTACAGGTGCATTTGTCTGAGATCCCTGGCTCTGTGTCACAGAGGGGCTTCTTCCCCCCCACTACCTGGTCACTGAGCTTTGGGCCATGTTTGGCCAATGGAAAACATTGCCAGGGGACTTGGGGCTGGGTGAAAGGAGAAGCCAGGGCATTTTTCACTCTCTCTTCTGCCAGAGGCCAGATCTATGCCTTCCCCATGGCTCTGGCTCCCTCCTGGTCTCTTAGGCCAACCAACCCTGGTCTGGCCCGCTCTCCACCAGGCCCCAGCCTGGCACACCGACTAGCTGCTACATGATGATGAATTACTAGTTTCTTCTCCAGGAAGATGAGTGTGAAGGTTAACTGTTCATCCCTTGCTGGCAGCTTCATTGTGGTCAGGAGAAAACAGTTCACCCATTTAGGAGCAAACATTTTGAAGCTGAACTTACCAGAGATTGAGCCAAACAGGTTTCCATCCCATAAAAGCAAGCATGGGTCAGTAGCATCCCACAGGCCTGCCATTCACTGGCTAATGGAGAAGCTTCTGCTGATGACATTGGCATTCCTGGTTATTGGAAGAAATCCTACTCAGAGGAATTTCCAGGACAGAGTTTCCAGTATTGGGGTTCATATGCATGTCGTATATGAGTTACAATGATCTGTATATTGGTGGGGGTACAAGTAAATATGTGAAATATGGTTATCTCTTATGCCTATGCAAGATTAGCATCTAAACTAGAATTATTCCAGGGCTGTTCAGGGACTCTGTGTCCCCACTGGCCATAACTAGATTCCCAAAAGAGAGAGAGCGCTGAGAACCAAGGCCAGCAGGACCTCTGTGTGACTGACCCCAGTGCCAAAAGGTTGGTCCTACGCTGGCCTTGCTGCTGCCAGCACAGTCCTTCCCCACTTGAAGTTTTCGGCAACAATAGGATTAAAGATTGATCGTGTGACCTTCTAAGACTGAAGATTCATTTCCAAGTCCTAACCTAAGTGCCCTCAGAGGGAAGGGGGAGGGGACGGTGTAATACTCAGCGCAAGTCTGACGCTAACAACCCGGAGCTCATCAGACTCCACAAGTTCAGGACCCTGTCCCCAACACGCTGCCCTTACTTCACACACTCACCGCATGCTTGGGGGTCCCCAGGCCACCCACACTTCCAACCACTGGCTACAAACTCAGAATTTCTCACGACCCACTCAGGTTCCATGATTCACCAGAACGACTCACGGAACTCACTCTTCTTAGTATTAAGTCTTAATATAAAGGCTACAGATCAGGACAGATGCCGTGGGCGAGGTAGGTGAGGGTCTCAAACGCAGAGCTCCCTGTCCTCTCCTCGTTGGATCAGGACACATCACCTTCCTGGGACATTGATGTGTTCCACCAGCCAAGAGGGTCCTCCCTGGGAACACCGGACCAACTCTTCATTATGGTGGAAAGGGTGGTGGATGGAAGCGTATTCCCAGCCGCACACCAACCATCCTGTTGTCCAGTACCACCCAGGGGGTCTCCTTCCAGGTTACGGATGGAAACTCATGAGCAGGAAAGACTATGTGAACGTTTGTTGGACAGAAGTTGTTTTCTCTGCCTTTTATTCATTTCTCCCTCTTTTGAGGGCAGAATTTGTATTTTTCTCTGGAAAAGGCCTGTTTCTCACTCTCAGCCTACCAGGGCCCCTGGGCTGGCTCCAGGTGTGGGCAGGTGGTTTACGCCTGGTCAGTCAGAGCATCTGATGCATTAGTTTCCTGGATGACCTCCGAATTGGTCCATCGAAATGCAATTCTTACACTATCATTGAGAATGTTAAATAAAGAGACATTCTTTGTGCGCTAAGAAATTCTTGGCGGCACCACATGGCAAAAATTTGGCCGCACCTGTAGCCACTTGATGCAAAAAGTCAGAGAGGCCAAGTCCCAAGGAAATCCTTTTAAGCCCATAGATCCAACCAGGCCTGAAGTCCATCTGCTCCCTCTGGACATTCCAATCACGTGTCCAAAAGATTCAGTTATTTTTTTCCTTTTCTGTAAAGTCCAGCAATTTTACTTGAACTTGGTGTTGGTCACGATGGGTCCCCATTCTCAGAATGCAGCAGGCCCTTTCAATAGCTTCAAGTTCTTTTTACTTTATTCTTAGGAAAAACTTTTCTCGAATTGCAGTTTTCAGTATTTGCTTTGCTCCCTTGCTACGGTTTTCCCCCCAGGGACTCCTTTTATCTGCGTGTCGGTTCTTTTCTCCTCATCTGCAATCATTTTTCCTTTCTCTCCTAATTTTTGCCTCATCTGATCTTTTCTCTCACCCACTCTCTTCTCTGCCTCCTAAAACCTTTGAAGCAACTGTTGGATCAGCAATTCCCCCCACCCGCACCCCAACATCTTTAAATGAATCCCCAACAGTCCTGTCACTGACCAGGCGTAACTGAAACCTGGTTTTCCACAAGGACATGGTGTCCCTCCAAGTGGAAGCTCTTTTTGTTTTTGGTTTTTTTCTCACAGTTCGGGTCAAGGGTAGGGTCAGTGTCCTCTTTGTTTCCCATGCCGTAACGTACCATGTTTCTTCTTCTGGTTTCAAAAGCCTGCCTTGCTTGAATCTCTTGCCAGGTGTCTACACCACCCAGGAACACCATCCACCTGGAAACATCCCCTCACCTACCTTTGTTCAACGAAGACTCGAACTCTGTGCTCACGAGCCCTCTTTCTCGCTCTGATCTCACCCCTTTAACATCCACTCGGGTTCAACTCCTGACTCCACCGTTTATCAGCTGTATTAGCTTGGGGGAAGTGCTTAGTTTGCTTGTGCTTCAGTTCCCTTATCTTCAAAACAGCATCTCAGTGGTTCTATCTCGTATAGTCGCTGTAGTGACTACATGAGATGAAGCGTAGTCAATGCTAAGAATGGGGCGTGACACATCCCTGCTCACTAAACGCTGGCTGGTGTTCGACGATTATCATTGCTCTCATCTGGCGTGCTGGGGAAGCACAAATAGCCTTTCAGCTGAAAGGATAACACTTTTTAAAAACTTCCTGAGTAGGTTTTGGTGTCCCAGAAAGTATGAGTCCTTTAGAAGAAATAGTAATGATGATGAAACCTAGCCCCAGGTACAAGTACACTTTTAATTCTCAGTAGTGACCAAGCAGGGCCACCATCGGCCCATGATAAAAAAGTCATAATTCACAGTAACAGGGGAGGGAAGCAGAAGTATTTCTGGCATCAAGCATCAATGGAAGAGATTCTTGTTTCACTCCCATGCCGTCCCAATGTCACTTGAAGGGCATATTTCCATGGCAACCTCCTGCCCCACACCTTCATCCCAACACCATCCCAACCTCCATGTCTTTGCCTTCTCTCTTCCCTCCTCGTCAGTGTGCACTATCTCTGGATTTTGCATCATCACACAAACCACCTTCTGAAAACTCTTGCTCACCTCCTAAGAGTCGGGGGAGGAGCCTCTTCATTAACCTAAAGATGGTTCATAGAGCTCCATGCAAGAGCCTGTATAAAGCAAACTTTATTTCCTCCAAATAACATAAATCATTACGTCTTGCATGAACATTTTGCTTACTTTACTTTCTACAGATTAATGTAAATCACTAGATTGGGGGTGTACGTTTGGGATAGGGGGTCTCAAGCGCTACCCAGAAGACCTCTGCCTCAGATTGTGATTTCAACCCCTGTTTTTTACTTTCATAACTGGGTCTTCCAGCCTCAAAAGTCCATTCTTTGTAAACCCACACAGCAGAAGTTAATACTACTCGCTCACCTCCTTACCGAATCTCGAACTTACCAGCTGGAATGAAAAATTAGGCCAACGAGGAAGACGACGTCCTTGTCTAGGAAAACAACCTCCATAATGTGCAGGCCCATCAGAAAACAGACTGAAATTATATGCTCACGCACAGTGGAAATTTTCCCCTGCATGTTTTATGTAAACAAGATCATTTGTTCCCTCAATGAATCCACAGTGCTTCAAAGGCCCTGTTTTATTAAAAGAAAGAAGCAGAAAAAATTGGATTGGCTGGCAGCCAGCACTACACCTACAGAGCTGTCAAGCTGCTAAAGCAACATTCAGGAGCTCAGATGTTTATGTTGCGATGGGCTCTTAAGCCAAAAGTAAAATATTGTGTTTGGAGGCAACAGCCCCGTGTGTGAGCAATGGAATCCCATCTTCAGAGACAAAATGACCAGTGTTTTGCGAAAGAGCAGAGCTGAGCTGGGGGTGGGCCTGAGGCCTTGGGCGGCCCTGAGCACTCACGCTCTGTATATCTTAAGGAGCAACACACAGAGGCTTTCACATTAGGCGAATTTTGAAGTAGCAGAGAAGAGAAAGAGCCCGATGTCAAGACATTAATATGTGAGACAGTCTCGGGTCGACTTCCTTGGGTTCTGGGGGAAAATAATCGTCTACCCACCGAGGACTGAGTCCTCTCCCAGTGTGATGTTTCGTGTTTACTGTTTATAAGAACATGTAGTAATCAGATGGCATCTTCAAGAGAAGGTTCACGAGAGAGTCTCATATGAATGAGTCAGGATGCTTTAGCTGCCAGGGACAGAAACGCTAACTCAAGCTCGGTTCAGAAAACGGGAGATTTTAGTGAGCCCCGAGTTTGAAGCAGGGTGAGGATTTTGGCCTTAGGGAGGGCTAGATCCAGGAACCCAGAGGATGTCACCATGGGGCTCCCTGTCTCCATCTTCCTTTCACCTGGGTCGGCTGCATTCTCGGCAGATGTTGTTCACCCACTGCTCTAGCTCAGCACTGTAACTTCTCAGCAAAAGCAAGGGAAAGAGAACACTTCTACGGTTATTCCAGCTGACAGCTAAGAATTGCAGAATTGCCTTTACAGCTCTGATTGGGTCCCAAGACCAGGTCTTAGTCAACCGCTGTGGTCAATGGGATATAAATTTCTGATTAGCTGGATCCAGGCCACACCCTCGGCCACACTACTTGGACAGAGAATGGGGGAGGGGGGCTCACTAAGGGATATAAGATCAATGACAAGAGGAAAGGGAAGATTTGGGGTAGGAAAAATCTGACAGACGTGTCATAGTCGAGAGAGAGAGAGAGAGGGAGAGAAGGAGGAGGAGGAGGAGGAGGAGAAGGAAAAGAAGGAGAAGGAGAAGGAGAAGGAGAAGGAGAAGGAGAAGGAGAAGAAGAAGAAGAAGAAGAAGAAGAAGAAGAAGAAGAAGAAGAAGAAGAAGAAGAAGAAGAAGAAAAGAAAAGAAAGAGATGAGAAGGAAAAGGAAAGGAAAGGAAAGGAAAGGAAAGGAAAGGAAAGGAAAAAAAGGAAATAAAAGGAAAAGAAAAAAAAAGAAAAGAAATGGGTGGGTTTGGTTTGAGAATGATCCCCATTGAGATGATTACCCTAGAATCTTAAAGTTGAAAACACTATCCTAGACCAATAGCCGTCAAATAGTTTTTGAAAGCAGCAGATCCCTTTCATCACATAAAATCTGGAGTCTATGGAGCGTCCGTGATGAAAACAGGTCAACTCTGAGCTATTTGACTAAAGGAGGAAAGGGGAAGGAGTGGGGGAGGGACCCCACGTCCTGATCTCTTAGTTCTCCCAACGTCAGCATCACGCCCTTGGGGACCGAGGGCCGACATCCAAAACCTGTTGAGGGTCCAGAGATGACTTCAGGGGGTTAAGCAGACATTGCACGAGAATAACATTGACTCATACCAAGAAAAGACTCTTCTCGGTCCAATTCTCTTTCGCTTTTGTTGATTTTGTCAAAGAAAAAGTCAAAGTTAAATACTAATATATTTTAATCACTTTTGTGGTTCCTGCCCACCCCCATTTAAAACAGAAGAGGCCGGTACCCTAGGCTCGGACACTCTGTGGGTCACAGTTATTAACATAAATATTTTGATTTAATGGCCTTATTTGTGCTATTTTCTTCAATTTCGGGACGTGGTACTGTTTTTCCATTTTATGGTGGTGACATTTGTGTGTGTGCGTTTGTGTTTCCCTCCTTTGAGTTTTAAAAAAAACGTTCATCTTTAAAAACCGATACTCTGTACTCATTCTCATTCCCTTGTACCCCCGGCTCCTGACACCTATAACGTTCTTTTAAATCCATATGTAGAAGTAAAACACTTAAATGTATTCAAATACCAATGCTGAATAAATCATAATACAAATGGGATGCAGGGAACAGGATGAAACTGCGAGACGTGTTGCAAAGCGTCGCGGGAGCCTCCCCTGAAATGACAAACCCAGTCGACAACATCCCCGACAACCCGCTTTAATGTTGGCAAGGACAGGGCTCCCTCCCCCGCCAGGCAGGCCGAGTTGGCTGTCAGTAAGGTCCCCCTTTCGCCCAGCCTCTACCCTTCGGCCTGAGCGCTGGCGCTGCGCAGAGGGAGGTCGTTTTCCTTCCCCGCCACAGCACGGCAGACATTCCAAACTGGCTTTTGGGGCCCGGTGAAGCGGTCGCCCTTCTTGGCTGAGTGACTACTGCAGTGTTTGCTCCCAGATCGAGGACCAGTGTCACAGGGGAAGACGTGAATCGAATGGTTTTTACCTTTTCTGCCTTGCACCCACCTTGCTGCCTTCTGGTCACACCTGTCTGGATTTTTGGGGAGAACCAAGCCTCTTCTACTGTCATTCATGCTGACTGGGGAGGCTGACCCCTGCTCCCGGAGTTGTGGGAGAGGCCATCGTACCCAGGGCTGGCCCGTCAGAGCATCCTTGCCCAGCTCTCAGTGAGCGGCTCAGGGTCGAGCAGGTGATGGTTCCTGGGAGTAAAAACAGAGCCTTGCCCTTCGCCCAGCCTCGCCTCCTTCCCAGCCATAGGCACCCCCCTAGGCAACTCATCATCCTCCTTTTTCAATCCTGTCTCCAAAGACAAGGGCTCCCTCCGTTCATGATTTCCAGCAGGCTTGACTGACGTGCCAGACGTCAGCTCTGGCTGCTTGATAATGCTAACTCATTTAGTCTCCAGAACAGCCTTATGGGGGACAATCCCAGGACTACCTTTACTTTCCGGTGAGGAAACTGGGGCTGACGCTGGGAGTAACACGAGCAGAGATCTGAACCCAGAAAGCCTGGCTCTGGACCACTCCTCACACCCTCGTAAGATGGTGACGAGAGCTGCCCCGGGGCCCCTGGCAGAATAACACAAACCTCCACCATGATTTGCACGGTCCAGGGTTTCCTCCCTCTCAAAGGCGACACCTGCCTGTTTAACTGGTCGCTTGCAAGGGTTTTCTAATCAAATGCCTTTGATCTTGGACCTTTCTTGGGAAGCGTCTGGAAGACTTGGAGACCATCTCTCTCCTGCATCTCAGCTTTCCTCACTCCTGTCTCCTCATTGGCTGGCCCACAGGGTTGGTGTCAAGCACCCGAGGTGGAGTCTAGCCGCCCTGGGGTGAAAACAGAGGAGAAATGTTAAAGAATCTTAGCTTTGTGACTTGACAATTCCAGCCAAAGAGCCAACCAGTGGCCAGAAGAGAGCCGAGTCCTGCTCCGAGATAGCATCAAGCGTCTCTGCCTGCACAGGCGGAGGGACGCGGCGGCTCTAATTACATCTCTTAATCTGGGATCTCACTCTATTTAATGACTAATGTGCCAAAGCCACGCTACGGTGCGAGGCGTGACCCTGGCGTGAGAATAGTTCGTGTGCATCTCTCCCACCCGGCATCGCCCTCTCCGGCATCTGGGACCCTAGGAGGAAACGCTCCTAAAGCAAACAGCTGCCTCCTCACTTGCCCTCCCTGCCCCCAGCCCACCTGGCTCCCCACCTCCACCCTTCCACACCTCAAAGAGAAAAGTGATTTTTTTCCTAATTTCTCCAGCGCAGAGTTAGCTAAGCAAAGAAGACCTCAAAATGGACCTTGAGGAAGGCTGGATAGAAGGTTAGGGTGGGTGTGGCAGCCCAGGGAGGGTCGCTTCAGGACGACTCTGAGTGTTTATGCTGATTTCCTTTTAGGATCTTGAAAGAGACAAAATTCGGGGTCTCGCAACCACTGCTGGTTGTCCACCCCATATACGGTCTCCTCTTCTTCCTTAGAGAATTCAAAGTTTAGCTGGGCACGTGGCTCCCTAGAAGGAAAGTAACTTTGCACTCAGCGAGGTGATATGACGAAGCGAAGGTCCATGTCATAGCAAGTGTCCTGTGTGAGGCTTCGGGGTAGAGATCAGGCTCGTGGGAAGGTGTGCCCTATCTGCCCTGACTCCACTCCTCCTTCCGGCTGCCCGAAACACCTACGCTACGGCTGGTGCTCAGCAGCCGTTTTGGCCCATGAGGAAGCCATGAGGGTGGAAGCCATCCATGGCATAGCAGAAATAGGAAGATCTGTGGTCTCTGACGACTTCGTAGAGCCTCCACATCAGCCACTGAGATGGTTTATCCTCAACACGTCCTTTAGGTGAAGGCACAGTTGTAGTTAAGTCCCTGTTACGTTGGATTTTCTGTCACACGTGACTGAATCTATCCTTATTGATGCAAGGGACAAATGACCTAGGCTGGTCAGGGTGAGGAGAAATTCTGAGGATCAAACCGTCCCTTCTTAATTTGTAATTTAAAACTTTCATGGTCATGAACCAGCTCTGACACCGAATGTCACGCACCCCCTGTCCCAGGACACCCCCCCCAGACTTTCCTCCCAGTTCCAGGCCTCTCACCCCTTCTTCTTCTTGCCACGCTCCCTCCCATCTCCTAGCCTTGCCCTTCAGGAAGCCCTGCCGGGGCCAGTCTCAGTACATCCTCCCCACAGATTTCACCTCCTATCCTAATCCTTACGTTTGACTATCACCTCCATGGTCTTTCCCAAATACTGCGGGAGATGTCGCTGTGGGATGTCCACTTAGCACCGAATCCTGTTGCGACAGGCGCTGGTTGGAGAAGGTTCCATGAACTGCTCTGGGGGACCCTCTCCTAAGTGGTCCCGGCTGGCTCCCTCCACCAAGTGCAGGAGGGCCAAGTGCAGCTCAGAACTCAAGTTCACCTTCAATGACCCGGGCCGGGGACTCCCTTGGAGAGTGAACGTTACGCAGAACACACACTTTGCACATTCTGTTCCATGGTCCAAGTGCTCGCCCCTGCACGAGCCAGACCACAGTCGTCAGCACCACCTCCAGTGCTCCCCGCGTGGTCGGCCGTGCCAGCCTCAGCTCTTGCTGTCCCTGCCCCGTTGTTTGTTTCACTCCAGCCAGACTGGCCTCTTTGGTGCCCTCTGAGCATCCTCCATGTATGTGCCTCTGCAGTGGCTGTTCCCTCCGCCTGGAGTGTTCTTCCCCGGGTCCCAGGCGAACATCACCTCCTCAGCGAGGCCTTCACTGACAGCACAAATCGAATGGCTGCCCTGTCTCCCTCGCCGAAATCAGTGACTACCGTAGTGTATTTCTTTCGCGGTACATGGCGCCATCTGAAGCTGTTACCCATCTTCCCTTCTGGAACGTCAGCCCCAAAGAGCGCTTTGTACGTGAATACATATTGATGGAGTGAGTGAGTGAGTGTGAGAGCAAACAAAGAAAGTCTCACGCTGCGAGCGACTCCAAGCAAAGCGTCTCCCCTTGCTGGTCCTCGCTTTCTCCACCTGCAAAGCGGGGCTCATTCCACAAAGCTCTCCTCGCAGGAAGGATGAGGTTGTTTTTCTCTGAAGCTTGTACAGAAACCAGCTCTGGCTACACTGTGGATTGTCATGCAGAGCTTCGTGAAGCCAACTAAACCACACGTTCACACCGGCCCTGCCAGGAGACTCCCCAGCACGCTCCCACACGTCTGGCCCACGGTCACACGGCAGAAGCCTCTGCAGGGCAGGCTCCTGGGCTTGTCCTGGGTTAGGCTGAAGGCCCGGACGCCATTTACTCAGAGGTGTTGATTGAGCCACAATGATGCTCTGATAGACACCGATAGAGACACTGAGGTTGCAGACCTCGTCCTGACCTCAGGGAACTTGGTCTGTTCTGGAGAAGCATTTACGAGCCGTGGGCAAAGCTGTGGGGGCATCTGACCCAGGCAGGGGGGTTCTGGATGACATCCCCAAGGAGATGGCATTTGGCTGAGTCCTAAAGAGTGAGGAGGATTTAGTCGGGGAGAGACAAGGGGAAGGACACTCAGGCAGAGGGAACAGCATGCTCCAGAATCGGGAGAGAGAAGGGCCAGTGTGAGGAAGTGAAAGCTGGAGAGGGCTTACACAGGGGAGGGATGAGACCCCGTTTCTGACTGCAAAATAAAAGGAAAAAGACAACACTCTATCCGCTGCCGGGAGCATGGACCGCAGCGGGCAGAGGGGCAGCAGAGAGGGCCCAAGCAGGCCCGTGATGGTCCAGGTGAGGGATGGTGGAGCCTGGGCTGGATGTCAGTAGAATTTTTTTAAAAATAACAGCTTTACTGAGATATAATTTGCTCACTATAACCTTCCCCCTTTTGAGGTGTGCAGTTTAGTTGTTTTGAGTGTGCTCATAGAATTGTGCAATTATCACCGCTAATTCCAGAACATTCTCATCACCCCAAGACAAACCCTGTGTCCCTTAGCATCTCCCCACACCTCCACCCCCGCTCCCAGCCTTAGGCAACCACTAATCGACTTTCCGTCTCGGTGGGTTTGCCTTTTCTGGACATTTCACGTAAATGGCATCATATAATACGTGATCTCCCGTGACGGGCTTCTTTCACTTAGTATGTTTTCAGGGCTCATCCGTGCTGTAGCTTGCATCAGCATTTCATTCTTCTTTACGGCAGAATAATATTCCCGTTCATCAGCTGATGCACATCTGGGTCACGGCCACTTTGGGCTATCATGGATAATGCTGCTGTGGACATTTGTGTGCAGGGTTTGGGGTGGATGATTCTCTCGGGGATGATTCTCCTGGAAGTGGAATGGCTGGGTCCCGTGGTGACTACGTTTAACTTTTTGAGAAACTGCCAGACAGTTTCCCAAAGTGGATGTACCACTTCACACGCCCACTAGCCATGCGGGAAGCTTCCAATTTCTCCACGTCCTCACCAACACGTACTATCGTCTGCCCTTTGACCACAGCCATCCTACTAGGTGCAATGGTATCTCACTGCGGTTTGCATTTGTATTTCCCGAGTGGCCTCTGATAGCGAGCATCTTTTCTTGTGCTCATTGGCCATTCACATAGCTTCTTTGCGGAAATGTCTATTCTTCTGCTCCCTCCAGTAGCTGCGAAGGCTGGTGATTTTCACAACTAGTATAGTGGTGAAGTTGTTGGTTTTCAAGCTACCACAGAGCGAGGGAGAGGCAGAGAGGGTAGGACAAGTTAAAATTGCACAGAGCTCACTGGTCTTGCTGAGATTCAGCCATTTGTCTTGAATAAACACTCTTCCTATCTCTGTAAGCCTTTAGTTACTATCCAGAGTTCTGAAAAGTTGATTTTGACAGGTTTTTTATTTTATTTTATTTTATTTTATTAATTTATTTTATTTTATTATTTTATTTTTTGGTCAGTGTTGTCATTGCTTTCATGGAGAGGTGGATTTTGGGAAGTATGATCACTACCATTCCAAAATTGCTTCTAATTCAAGTATCAATAACATTTAAAGGGCTTACTATGTGTCAGACAGTTATTTAAGTATTCCACATATGTAAAGCCCCCATAATCCATGGAGGAAGGGGTTATTACATCCATTTTAGAAGTGAGGGAACGAAGTGACAAAGGGTTAAGGGACTTGTTAAATCTCACACGGGTGGGAACGGGGACAGGAGGGGACACCAGGCCTCCTGCTGTTGAGCCTCCACTGTCGGCCTCTTCCCTCCTCCTCTCTCCTCCATCTGCCTCCTGAGTCAGGAGGGGCCCAGGAACCAAGGCTGGCACTTCCCCCAGGGGGAGGTTTGCAGCTGGGAAGAACAGAACAGGACGCTCCCCTCCAAGGACGCATCCCTCACTTGGCTCAGCTGGGCCGTAAACACTAGGACGGCTGCCCTGACCTTCCCACGGGACATGTGAATCAAACGGAGGGTGAGGGCAAGGGAGGCAGGGTGCGCAGGCCGACAGATGGGCCTGTGAGTGGGCGACAGAGTTCCCTCCATGCTAGGGACGCCAGCTCCTTTCCCTCTCCACCCTCGCTCTCATCAGCTGCCAGCAAACCGCCCACTCCTGCATCTGCTGTCGCCCAGCAGCGCCGAGGGCCGGAGCTGTTGAGAGATCCCGGGAGTGTCTTGGTCTGAGCCAGAAAGGGTGAAGCTGAGGCGTCTAATTAAACTTGAATTTCTAAAGAGATTTTACTGGGTCGCGGATCTACATGTGGGCACCTCGCCAACTTCATCTCTCAGCGCCGTCTCACTGGCTCCCACTGGCTGCCTGGCTGTTCCTAGGACACTGGACGGACGGACGGACGGACGGATGGACGGATTGGCAGGTGGATGGGTAGACTGACGGTCCCACAGTATGCTGTTACTGGTCACAGGGGTGAGTTTAGCAGGCTCTTCCCTGTGAGCGGAGCCGAGAGGCATTGTGTGGACATTTAGCACCAGAGCCAGGGAAGGAGGGTCAGGTGACCACAGCACTGTCAGCTGAGATTCCCTCCAGAGCAGTGGCAGGTGAGCCCAGGGAAAACCCTGCCACAGAAACATGTACCTTGGAGAGGCTTCAGAAAAAGGGACATGGACACCCCCAGATTCCATGGGATTAGTCACTGCAGCATCAGGCTCGCTCTGACCTCCGGGGTCCTCCATTTGCCCAAATGGGGATCACGGCAGGGGCCCTCTCCTAAGCAGACACCGGAGCGCGACCTAGTGTGAGGATGGGGGTGTGGTCTCCGGGGCCAGGCTGTGGGAGGTTCCAGTCCCTGTTCTGTCCCCTAACAGCTGCGTGGCCTCGTGCAGCAGCTTCTTCACCTCTCTGAGCCTCAGTGCTGACCGCCTGGGGCTGCAGGGAGGATTTCACGATTGACTGATGGAAAGTTCCTAGCCCAGGGCTTGGCATGCGGTCAGCTCTCAGTAACCATTAGCTCTCGTTATCAGTGCTTATGGCAAGGACAGGCATCTAGCAGGCACTCAATAAACTCATTCCGGAATGAATTAATGTAATGGATTTTCACAGGCCTGCGAGCCAAGTCTGACCATTATTCCCATTTTCTAGATAGGAAGTTGGGGCCTAGAGAGACGAAGGAGCTTGTCTTTCTACTGGGACGCAGGATCCCAGCACCCCGCAGTCTGCCCAGCTCACTCAGGGTGACAACCTTCTTTTCCATGTCCCGTTCACACTGGGTCAGAAACCAGCATTTCCATAGTCGGGGCCTAGGGGCATCACACAGCAGCTTCTCCCCAATTCCTCTAAAAACACTCTTCCTTTAAAAACTCCCCAGGCCTCACTGGGGGGAGAAGGTAGGCCTTATGCAGATGGCCCCAGGCTGGAAGGATTCTCAGAATAGCAGGCCACCCCGCCTGCCCCAGACCCCTCCGGCTCCTCACCATCTGGTCCCAGCCAGGAAGCAGCACCCTCCCCAGCTGTGAGTCTTCGCCTGGCCTGGAGAGAGTTATGGCTCCCAAGCCTCCGCTATACGGCCTCCTGGACGTGGTTTTGCTGAGGCCTCTGGGCCCCATCCCTCCCTCCCTCTGCCTCATAGCTCCCAGAAGGCCATTTAGCTAATGTCCATTTTAATGGCCTCCCAGCTTTAATGACTAATTCTCTGATTTCTCATAAAATTGCCTGGAAGTCATCCCCAAGGACAGTGCCGAGCGAAGGGACAGAGGTCATGGGAAAGTACTTCAGAACCAAAACCCACATCTGCTGTCCCCCTCCCCAGCCACCCTTCAGCTGCCCCTCAACCTGCTGCCACAGCCTCTGACCCTCCCTGGTGTCAGGACCCACCTGGGGCCTTCGCCCCTGCTGGTTCCTCTGCTCAGTGGCCCCACGGCTGGCTCTTTCTTTCTCCCCCTTCAGGGCTGGGCTGGAATGTCACCTCTCTCAGTCTATTCGTGCTGCTGTAACAAAGCACCTTCGACCGGTGGCTTGTAAAGATCAGAAATCCGTTTCTCACAGTTGTGGAGGCTGAGAAGTCCCACATCAAGGCACTAGCTCATTTTCTGGTTCACAGATGCCCATCTTTCCCCCCGTGCCTTTGTGTCCTTGTGAAGGGGTGAGGGATCTCTTTGGGGTCTCTTTAATAGGGACACTAACCCCATTCATGTGGGTCTAAGCCCCTCACAACCTGAGCCCCTCCCAAAGGGGATTAGCAAGTGTCGCCTCCTAATACCATCGCATCGGGGGACTAGGTTTCAACATATGAAGTTTGGGGGACAGAAATGTTCGGTCCATAGCACCACGTCTCTGGGAGGCCCTCCTGAGGCACCCTGCTGAACACGGCCCTCGTGGCCACACAATCACCTCGGCCCATCTCCAGAGACCCTCCTGCGTGACATTTTCTTGTCGGTTTGATTTGTTGTTCAGTCTGAACGCCAGACCCGGGCGGGCAGGTCTCGTTAGTCTTGCTCACTGTCGTACCAAACACCTGTACCCGAACCGCCTACCCGGCACAGGGCCCATGCCTGGTGACCATTAATGGGTGAGGGAACTGACTCATTCACTGAGAATTAATTCACGAAGAATAGGCTCACCCAAGACAATAGCATTTTAACAAGGGAATAATAATAACAATGCCCACTCGGTGCCAGGCCCTCTCTACACATCTCGTTTAATGTTCCAATAAGGTGGTAGTGTGATGAGCCGTCATGTCCATTTTGTACCCGACTCCTGCATTCGTGCTGTGAACTCCCATGGGAAGAGCCATGCAGTTCCTTCGTCCTTGGGGCGAGAGTCACCCCATAAGTTTGCTCTCATAAGCTCTGGCTGGAGCATGAGGGGCCTCGGAGGAGGGCAGGGGCCCAGGCCCAACACACTCCACCTCTCTTAGCACTGGCTCCCAGTCTGCCTTCCAACTGGAACAAGACTGGGGCCTACCCTGAGGAAGGCTCCATGGCTTAGAGTTAATAATCTTTCAAAGCAATGCTTCCTGTGGTCCTGGTGTCGTGTTCGGCACTTTGGATAGGCTCCCTCATTCCACCGCAAAAAGCCCGCAGAGCAGGTACCGTTATCCCTGTCTGTCTCGACGAGGAAACTGAGGCACAGAGCAGCTGACTGCCTTGTCCAAGTTGCACAGCCAGATAGTCTGGCTTCTGACCCCTGCTGCAGACGGTCCCTTCTGTGAGACCGACTCTCACTGGAGGAGAAGGAGGTAGAGACAGTGACAGGTTACGATGTGTCCGTTAAGACGTATTTGGTGGCCAGTGGCAGGAGGCCGTCCTTAACAGCTTCCAGCTGATAGGAAGAGCCAGGTGTTGTCTTGCTGCAGGTATGGCTGGATCCAGAACCCCAATGGACTGGGTGTCTTTCACGGTTCAGTTCTGAACACTTTGGTGTTGGCTGCAGTCCCAGGCTCCGTGGGGTGGCAAAATGGGGGCCAATAGCTCCAGACCCAATATCTTTTTTCTAATCCTTCCAGGGAAAAGCTAAGAATTTCTCCTTTTCGCACCTGATTGGATGGCTCTGAGGTATGAACCCGCCGATGAACCAATCGCGATGGCTAAAGGAACGATGCAGCTAGTTCTCTGACTGGCCAGTCCTAGGTATGATGTCAGCCTTTGGGGAGGGGGGATCTGCTGAACCTAAGGCAGATGGAGAAGGGTGTGCAGTAATGATTTTATCCAGGATCTCATCTAATCCTCCCAACCAACATCGTCGATTAAATTGGGATCTCACCAATGGCAGGAGAAGAAACTAAAGCTCAGAGAAGGTAAATCACCTGCTCAAAGTCACACGGCAGATAGCAAGCAGAGCCGGCATTCCTTAGGTGGGCCTCATGCCCCAACGCTGAGCACCCTGCAACCCTGCTGGCCTCCCAGGGCCTTCCTTAGGCCACCTGCCCCGTTCTGGGAACAGCGGGGTTGCCAAACCCACCCCAGATAGCACAGAAGCCTGCAAAAGTCCACCTTCCTCCTTATTTCGATAATTGTACCGAGGACATAAATTCAGCAACATGTGCTTGGTCAGCTGCCCCGTTTTTCTCCTAGGAAGCAAATTTATGGGGCACACATGCACATGGGTGATTATTTCCTGATAGCTTATAGTAACAAGGCTGCTTTATTTCCCCCCAATAAATCCCATTTATAGGGACTGGCCGATCAAACAGTGAATTTCCTGGTATCAGGAGGTCGTGAATTATTCACCGTGATTTAGGAAACTTGGGGAGATTCAGGTTTTGCATAATGCAAATAGGACTGGAAACATATGTGGTCAGACCCGCTGCGGACACAATTAGTGCCACGAACACCAGGAGAAATTTATTTTCCTGGGACAGAGAGGTCTGCCTGGTATGCAAAGGAGCAGCGTTATTTGCGATACAGGAGCAGGGGACGTGGGTAGCCAAGCACCCAGTGACTTTGATTTGCAGCTTTAAAGAATTCAAGGATGAATAAAACATTGAACTAATCGCCAAAGAACTGTCGCCGGCCTGCGCTAGATCTAAGCACCTGAGAAAGCGTGCAATAACCCAGCCTGGGCCTGTGCTATCCCTGTTCCTGGCCCCAGAAGTTGAGTTTGGTTTTCAATACTTGGTTCTGCCTAGAATTTTCTCCCATCAAGACGCTGTCTTGCTCAGTCCCATGGGCCTCCCTCACGGTCTCCTCCTCCAGAAAGCCCTCTCTGGTTGCCCCGCCCTGCAGGGCATGAAAGCTCCTTTGTCTGCACTCTGATTGCGATTGCCCCGTGCCTTGAGTAAATATTCACTGAGCACCTGCTGCATGCCAGCCACTCACTGTTCTCGGCGCTGGGGAAACAGGGGTGACCAAAATAGCGATTCCTGACGATAAGCAAACCCCAGAAATTAATGCATTAGAAAATGGCACGTTCTATGGAGAAAACAAAGCCAAGTGGGGAAGGAAGGCTAGGAAATGCCAGGAGGTCGAGTTTATTGCGGATTTCTGTAGGGTGGTCAGAGGTGGTGGCATTTATACTGAGACCTGAAGGAGGAGGTGAGGGTGGGAGCCGTGAGAAGTACCTACGGGATAATTTCCCAGGCAGAGGGAAGAGCAAGAGCGAAGGCCCTGAGGCAGGAGGACTCCTGGGTGTGTGTCTGAGACACTGCAGCGGCTGGTGTGGCGACAGTGACTTGGGGGGAAAGGGGTGAACAATGAGCCCAGACAGGGAGCAGGGCCAAGGTCACAGAAAGCCCAGTCGTTCACTTCCCAGTTCATTCATTCTCTCAAAAACTCACGTGACCAGCTCTGCTCATCTGATGGGGCTCACGTTCTGGTGGGAAAATGGAGAATAAGCAAATAAACATGTAAATGAGGCAGTTTCAGAGAGTGATAAGGAGATTTAACGGTGACAAGGGAGAGGAGGTGGGCCAGGGAAGGCCAATCACCCTCATCTCCGGGCTGATGGCCCTGGGGGAATTCTCTCTGGTGACTCTTGCTTCTCCCGAAGCCCATTTAGCAGATGAGGAAACTGAGGCCCCTGCAGGGCGGGGGTCCTGGCTCCCGCTTTTTGGTCTCTGTCCACAGAACAGCGATCTGGGGGAGCAGAATGAATTCCCTTCCCCTCGTCCAGCCAGCGTGGGGCCATGGGAGCTTCTGAGATGAGCCGCACCCTGTGGCGTCTCCTGCCCGGGAGGCTGTGCCCAGACCCGGGCCCTGTGCTGGCCGCACCTGAGGAGCAGCCGGATTCTGGGAGGGGAGGATCCTCAGCCGGGGGGGGGGGGGACCCCCAGACACACTGCGGACACGGGGGGTGCGTGGCTCGAGGGCTCTCTGGGGCCCCGAGGCCGGGCCTTCTCTCCCGGCCCCAGTGGGCGGTGGGGACACGGTTCCTAGCTCAGGGCGGCGGGCAGGGGCCTGGCCGGGGGTGGAGGGCGGAGCGGGCGGTGTCTGGCTCTGCCACCCCAGCTCTGACCCCAGCCCCCAGGAGGCTCTCTGGGCAGCTGCTCCCCCGTCTGTGGGAGCCTCCTGGGGGCTCCCGCCCTCACTGCCCACACTCCACTGTCCTCACAGCCATAAGGATCCCTGCTCAGGACCTCCCATGGCCCCCACGGCACCCCGGGGGGCCCGGCCCTGAGGGGACACACTGGTGACAGCGTCCTCTGAGCCAGGCCATGCCAGGCACCATCACAACAATCCTCTACCTTCAAGTGAGGACTCTTGTCCTCCCATTATGACTGGGGAGTCCCCACAGTGTTTGTCGCATGAAGGGGTGAATGCAGCGGGAACGGACAGTGCGGCGACCACCCCCTCACACACACACACTCACACACTCACACACACACTCACACTCACACACTCACACTCACACACTCACACTCACACACACTCACACACTCACACTCACACACACTCACACACACTCACACACTCACACACACTCACACACTCACACACGACACAGTCCCCTGGGAGGGGCTTTGGACGGAGCCCCCCACGGGGCCGGCGCCCACCCCAGCCCCCGCCGACACCCGTTAGAGCGAGGTGCTCGTGTGGACTCCCCCTCCTCTTCGCACAGGGGACTGTCAGCCCTTTGTGTGGGTTTCTGCCTCGTCCTTCTCGTTTCTCTTCTCCAGCAGTGTCTGGGGAGGGCAGATGGCGCCCGAGTTTCTTAGAGACTGGGGACATCGACCCCAACATCTTCCGAGGGAGGGCAACTGCCACCTGGATAGCATCACCTGGTTTCCTCGGGGAGTCCACCCCCAGCTCCTCTGTCCCCTGAGGCCCCATCTGCCTGCCCCTCCAGGCCCAGCCCAGTGCCGCCTCGTCCCTGAAGTCTGCTCTTCAGTCCCTGGGTCACAAGATGGGTCTCCCCTGAGCCCCGGGGCAGCCCTGCCTGCCCGCTCACTGGGGTATTCCCATGGCAATGTCCTTCCTCATCCCCAGACCCTGCCCTTGGACATCACCTCTCCTGGGCGGTCCCCAATGTCCACATCCGCCGGGGACCCTAGGTTCTCCTTGGGGCTGTTTCCTAACCAAGGGCTCAGCCTGGAACACGTCGCAGACAGGGCCCCGTTTTGTCACAATACACCAGGAGGTAAAGCTACAGCTCGAAACCTCTGTAAATATTTTAAAATAATGAAATTACTCTCCGAGTCTTATAAAACATTCATTGTACCAAAGGCCCCTGTACGGTAAAACTGTACACAGCCACATGACAAAGAAAACTGTCTAGAACCATAAATATGACAAAATTAATGTATTGGCTGGAACAGACATTAAACCTTTTATTCACACAGATAAATGCTTCTTTTTCTAGAGTTTTGCAGGCTCTTTTGAAATAATTTATTGGGCCCAAGACTGTGACAAAAGCCGATCTGAAGCCCGGGCTTCAGGGTAAATCCGGGCGCACCTGGATCCAGCCCAGGCTTGATCTTGAGGGCCGTGCGACCTTAGGAGAAACGTCAGACCCTCGCTCTTCAGGTTCCTCATCTGTAAAATGGAAATAATAACAGGGCCCTCCCTCCTGGGTTGTCCCCGAGGATTCAACGAAATCACACCTGGGAACAGGTGAGAGCTCATCACAGCAGAAGGCTTCTCCTAACCTGACCACACAGGGCCCCCTCCAGGGACTGCCCCGGACACCCCAGGCACTGCTGGACTCCCAGGGGAGATGGATGGATGGATGGATGGATGGATGGATGGATGGCAAGAGAGAGAGAGAGAGAGAGAGAGAGAGAGAGAGAGAGAGAGAGAGAGAGAAATCATGGCTTTCTGGGAATGCATAGTTTAATCAGCGGAAATAAAGACAAGGATGGAGGCCTGGGAGGGAGGGAGAAGAAAGGAAGACAATCTTCAGAGCATCGCAGGTCTGCTCCGTGCTGGGCTAAATGTGCTCACGCACGGTCTCCTTGGGAGTTCTCGGCCATCTGTGAGGGGCAGGTGCTGCTGTTCGCGTTTCACAGAGGTGCAAACCGAGGCCCAGGGAGGTTAAAGACCTCTAGCTCGGAAGTGGTGGAGGCATGACGTGAACCCGGGTCCATCCGGATTCAAAACCCCTCACAGGTCCGGAATGAACTGATGAATTCCAGAGGGAATGAACGAGTGAATGCACGACCGAGCACGCAGATACCCCGCTGTACGGTCCCTGCAAGTGGGAATCCCGAGAGGGCTTTTCAGAACCCAAGGAGCGTCTAGGCTTCTCTCCACTTCCCTTTGCCTGCCTTTTAATTCCCAAGAATTACTCAGGATCAAGGTCAAGGCACACCCTCTTGGAACCATCCAATATACGATGCGTGTAGATGGGCGGATACACACATCTCCACTGCTGTTGGCCTCCCCCTCAAATCGAATGTCAGCTCAAGAGGGCAGGGATTTTCCCCCCCAGGCCCTGCTTGGAATCCTTTTCATATCAATTAAAACAAAAAGCAAATATCAAAATCAAAAGACTCCTCAGCACATTCTGGATGCCAGGCGTGGTGACGACCTGTGCTCTGCCCGTCGGCCGGGCCAAGATCAGGGGCCCAGAGTACACTCTTTGCTTTGCCTGGTTTCTGTGAGCGTTGGCTCTTGGCACGACTCGCACGTACATACCCTATGAGAACCTCGTTTGAGTAAACGAGTCCCCGGTTAGGGACCGGAATTTCCTGAAGATGACAGATCTCTTCTTCATCTCACATAGTCCCCACAGTGCCAGGACGGTGCTGGGAAAGCATCCTCAGCACCTAGAACCCAGCACCTGGTATAAAGCACTTTCTCCCTAAATGTCTACGTTTGAGTCCTTGTGAGAGGGATAAATGGTAGCCGAGGAGAGTGACTTTAGCTTGGGCGGGAGGAGTCACTCTCAAACTGAAACGTGAAGAATGAGAAAGAACCACGGGTCGAAGATGGGGGGGGGAACAGCAAGTGCAAAGGGCCTGGGGCAGGGATGGAGTTGGTGACCTGGAGGAACAGCAGGGAGGCGAGCGTGGCTGCAGTGGAACGAGCTAGAGCAGAGAAGGCGGACGGGTCAGCAGGGGCCTGACCACGCAGAGCCTGGAGCAGGATGGAGAGTTTGGGGTGTCTCCTAAGAGCAGTGAGGAGCCACTGAAGGTTTCCGAGCAGAGGACGATGGGATTTGATTAACATTTTTAATAGTTCGTTCTGACTGCAGGGCCCGGGCCCGGGCATGGACTGGGGGAGGCCGGAGTGGATGCCGGACGCCAGGGAGGAGGCTGCTGTGATTCCCCGCGAGGGCCGTGATGGATGATGGGGCTCAGCGAGGGAGGCCCGTGCGGGGTTCCGACGCCCTTTGGAGCAGGCTCGGCATTCCAGCGTGGTGATGTGGAGGCGCAGTAAGGGTTGGGAACAAAGCCCCTGCTCACAGTGAGGTGTGGCTGTGTCTGGAAATTCTCTTGTTTCCTGGATACGTGCAGCAGGAATCTCCCGGGCAGGAGAGATGACTGGATCCGTGCTCTGTTCAGAACGCCACCATGATCCAGCCCTAAAGGCCCTCACCCCCACATCACCCCAGATGCTGGGGGGGGGTCTCTGCCCCAGGCTTTCCCCTGGGCTTCCTTCCCCGAGGACGGCCTCTGCTGGAGTCAGCACACAGCTTGTAAAGCTCATGTTTGCTTTGCTAATTGATATAAATGACTTGCCTTTCACAGCCCAGCATCCGTGCTCAACACATCCACGTTAATTGGGTTGGAGGAGGAGAATTAAGTGCTTCAATTTGCCATTTTTCAGCATGAAAAATGGGAAAGGAGAAAAATCGCCTGGCTGAAAGAGAGGAGCGGTGAGAACTGGAACCCCTGGGGCGGGCGGGGGGCAGAGGCTGCCTGGACAAGGCTCTGGACTCCTGCGGGGGGCACGGGAGGTGAGAGAGGCCTGCATCTCCGGCATTCTTCATGTGCAATGAGGGTTTAAAGACAACGAGGTGCTTTTCAAAGGGGGTTCTCATCCAACGTTGGCGGCTGCCCCTTGGGGGACCCCTGCCTGACCCCTGGGTCAGATGAAAACCTAAAGTTGCAGGAATGGGAAACCCAACTCTGAGAGCTGTGAGCTAACAGGGGATGTGCAGGCTTGTACACCGAGGCCGAGGCGGGAGGGCTGGATCCGGGGACTGCAGTCAGTGTCTCCCCGCCTGGCAGTGCTGCTCTGTCCCTGGGGCCAGGGGCCACCTGCATGGCAGCAACCTTGAGGAAAGACCTCCCCTTCCTGGTCGTACCTGTGGATTCTCAGGCTTCACCTGATTGGACCAAGTGGGTCACATGTTCACCCCTGACCCAAACACTGGGGACAAGGCAGTGGGGCTTATGGCCAGGGCTACCTGCTGAAGTGCCTCGACGTCAGTTAGAAGCAGCCCCCGGGCCACGACACACGCTTGCTAGGGAGGGATTTCAGCCCCTTGTGTAGGCACGACCTGCTGTGTGCCCCAGTGGTCCTGGGTGTGCAGGTTGCCAGGCCTGGAGCTGGTGTGGAGTCCACCCCACCCATAGCCAGTGAACCAAGAGTAGAGGACAAAGGTCCCCCCGCAGATGACCAGGACGGTGTGCCCAGAGGGAGAATTCATTCTCTTAACGTATTTTTATAAAATGCCCACTGTGTGCCAGGCACTGCGCTAAGTGAAGAAAATTGCAAAATTCCTCCTGAAGCTTATAGCCCAGCAAGAGAGACGGACGACAAATGAATTAATCGACTAATCATATAATGGCAGCTGACAGGGCTATGGAGAGATAAAGCAGGACAGGAGGACTGGATGGGCAATGTCACTTACTCAGAAAACGAGATGACATTTGAGTAAAAATGGAAATCATGTGGCTGTCTCGAGGAAGAGAATTCCCCGAAATGAAAACAAACAAACACACGAACATGCAAAGGCCCTGGGGCCTCCAGCAAATAGCGAATTTGGTTTTGCCTCTGACCTCGAAAAGCCACTGGAAGGTTCTGGGTAGAGAAGGGATCTGGGTTCTAACGGGATCACTCAGGTTTGCTGCCTGTCGTCGGGGGTGCTGAAGCCGGGAGGCCCGAGTAGGCGGCTGCAATGGCCCAGGGGAAAGAAGATGGCGCTTGGACTCGGATGGTGCCTCTGCCAAGGTCACGAGCTCTGACGGCCAGAGCAGGGTTTTCAGCCCAGGGCTGCACATGCAGGACACAAAACGGTCACAGAAGGCTCGGGGTCACGGGTGGAGGCCTCTCTCTGGAACCGCGCCCCTGCGTCCAGAGGGAAAGCTCTAATGTGCACCCAGAAAAGCAACCTGGGAAATAGGAGCAAGCCCGGGAAGCCTTCTCTCCACCCCTGCATTCCCCCAGGGGCTGCCGACACCCAGCACTGTTCCTCCCCCCTGCATGGAAAACACAAACGCGCAGCAGCTAATGCGGACCCATTCGTCAGCCTGCTCTCCTCCTCCGGGAGGGCCGCAGTGACACAGCGGGGGAGGGGAGGAGAGCCCGAGGAGTGTGGGGAGGAGGGATGAGGGAGGGGGGCTGGGGGAGGCTGACAGCGGGGCCCTGGCCTCTCTCAGAGCTCTGCGGGGGCCCCATGCACACCTGAGTGCAAACCCAGCCCTCATCCCCGAATGTGCTCGCGTGCCCGCCCGAGCACACGCCCGCAGGGACACGTGTGCGCACGAACCCACACGCATGCACGTGGGGGTGCGGGGGCAGAGCGCAGACCTTGCGTGATCACCGTGTGTGTGCGCAGGGATTACAGGAGGCGCGAACGTTGAGACGCCCTATCTGTCGGCCGCATCCCCTTCCCTGTGGCATTTACTTTTCCAGACCCGCACGCCTCCGAGGCTGGGGAATGCCACCAGTTAGATGCTCGCCAAGGCCGGCCTGACCCCGGCCTTCCTGGGGAGCGATGTTTCACCCTCCTGCAGGCTTTGATGCTTGGGTCTACTCCCCGCTCCCACACCCCGCAAGTGAGGCCTGGAGTCTCCGTCCACCCCCTCCCTGCCTCTGCCTCCTCCTCAACCACCTTCTCAGCCCAGAACGAGGAACCCAACAGCTCCAACGAGGTCAGCCCGAGGCCGACGGACTGGAGTCTTCCCGTCTCACATTAATGTTAATGATGATGATGAGGATGATAAAATAGCCGCCGTTTATCCAACAGTCACCACACGGCGGGCGCGTTCCAACTACCTCAATGCACAGGGTCTCACTCGAGTCCCCACCCAAAGCTGCGGTCAGTGGCGATTGCGATTGTCACTGCCCCCTGTTTACAGATGAGGAAACCGAGGCACCGGTTGGTCAGCGAGTGACCCGGCTTGTGGGGATGGGGGCAGATTTGGACTCAGGCACGCTGGCTCCCGGGTGAAATGATCTTTGAATTCTTGTGCGAGGATACGTGCTCAGGAACAGCCGAGAAAACCAAGGGGAAGAGGGACAGGGATCCCTGTGGGCGGGGTCCTTGTCCCTCCAGGGTCCAGAACTGCTATGAGCAAGTCCCTTGGTCCTGACGGAGGAATAACCGAACCGGACTGGGCAGGACAGAACGGCGGCCCCAGAATAAAGCCCCAGGAGAGATGGGGCACTGTTATCCTTGCCGGGCGCGGGGCTAGGCCCTGGGGTGTGCGGGGGACGGACGGGACAGAATTCTCTCCCTGGAGGGGTGCTGGGTGCTGAGAACGTACTCCAGGCAGAGCAGCAAGGTCTTCGTCCTGCACTCGTTCCCCGGTGCTAGGGCTTGCAGGAGGCTGCTCTCCTTCTCTGTATCTGTTACTCCCTTTTCATTGAAAGATGAAAATGCCAGTCAGTAGCAACGGCCTCATACCGCCACCCTAGAGAAGATTAAATAATATGTCGATCGTGCCGGGTCCGTACCAGGGAGAAAGACTCAAGGACAGCATCGCCGTTATCACGGGGGCTGCCGCTGCTGTTATCGTGAACGAGCGAGGAGGATCTGACTACTCAGGGAACAACTGGAGGCTTCGCGTCTGTCCCTGTGCCCTTTATGAACGGTGAGGGGTGGAGGCCACATCTCTCAGCGCCGTAGAGATTTTCCCAGCCTGCTTTGCAGGCACCAACTCCTTTCGCAGACAGGAGAATGGAAGTCAGGAGGCCGAGGGGTGTCTGGGGGCAGAGGCAGGGATGGAGGAGGAGAGGGATGGCTCCGGTGCAGGGCACCGGCACCTGGGGGAGACAGGAAAGGAAATAAAAATACAAAAGCCTCAGGGCACTGCCTCCCGCAGGGCCTCCAGCCCGGCTCATTCTCGGCACGTTGGCTCCCTGGGGGAACCCGAAATCGCACACGTCTCCCTGGTGTTTGCTTGAGAAGCAGTGAGTCTTGTCTTGGGGACAGGGCCAGTCCTTTACGCAGCTTAAATCACCATCGCTCACCTGGCGGGACCCAGGGCAGGAATAATTCACTGGGTCAGGAACCAGCAGGTCGCCCACGGCACTTCCTACGAGTCACAGCCTTCCCAGAAAGATGAAACGCACGACAGGACACGCAGCTTGCGGCTCCGTATCCCCCGCCGGCCACCCGTTCTGCATCTTGAGGCCGACTCGGGCCTCCCTGAAAAGTCTCGTCTCGTCCTGGCCCCACTGTGTCCCGCTGCCAGACCCTTCGCCCAGGCTCGATCCTCGCACCCATCAACCTGGCTCCCCGGGACCCTGCCACGACAGGCTGTTTTGTCATGCCCTATGTGAGAAGCGGCTGATAGATAGAAAAGTACAAAGAACAAGAACAGATGCACACACGTCGACACACCCAGAGGGGACAATTATTAACGTGTGATCCCCTTTGTGCCTTTAGTTCTTTCTTTAAAGAAGGCAGTCGGAATTAAAGATACAATTAAAGTTTATCTCCTATAGATCCCCATCCCCTTACTTTATAGACCCTCATTGTCAATGTATAGTGCGCCTTTCTAATCAAGTTATTTTAAAAAATATTTTCAGTCGACTTTACTTCTTAGAGTGGTTTTAAACTCACAGCAAAATTGAGGGGAAAGAAAGAGATTTTCTATAGACACCCCGCCGCGTCCCCACAGCCTCTCGCATTGTCGACTCCCCCCACCAGAGAGGGACATGTGTTACCACAGATGGACCTACGTGGACACATCGTTGTCACCCAAAGTCCATAGTCCACACCAAGGTTCGCTCTTGGCGTCGCGCGTTCTACGGGTTCGGACAGTGTACGATGGCGCACAGCCTCCACTACAGGGTCACACAGAGCAGTTGTGCTACTTTAAAAATCCTTCGTGCTCTGCCTATTTATCCCGCCCGCCCCCTGACACCGGTGATTTTAATTAAAGGCTGCCAATCATGTCTTCCACGGGGCAACTTGACCTTCGCCTCGTGGTGAAGGCCCTTCCCGCCCAGCATCTTGGACACTTGCCATCTCCTGTGACGGAGACACCAGCAGGCGAAGCAGGTTCAGGGCAGGAAGCATCGGGGCTCAGTTTGGGACACGCTATGTCTCAGATGCCTGTAGGCTTCCAAGTGGGGTGCCCAGGTGCCGCTGGAGACCCACATCTGGAGGTCTGGAGAGAGGATAGATAGTTGTGCGGGTGCAGAAGCAACACCTCCTTAACGCCCTGTGTCCCAGGCAGTCACGCGGTGGGGGAGGCAAGGACTTGTTCCTGTTTAATCCTCACTCTTTCCAGAAGCCTCCCCGAGGCCCAGCGAGGGCTCCCCTCCCCTCGCCAGCCCGCTGTCTGTCGTGCTAGCCGCACAGCTTGTTTGTGAGATGTGCTAATAAACCCGCCGTGGCATCACGTTAGCAGCTCTCTGGCTGAGACTCTCCCCCTCCCCGTGGGGGCGGTGGGCACCCACACGTAGCCCCCATGATCAGGCTGTTAGCACCGCTAATTACATTCTTCTAACAAGATGGGAGCAGCTTCCTAAGGCTTCCCCCGACTCGAAATTGTTGACGTGGATTCTTGAAGGGTCACTCTGACAGGCTGGTCTAGATGCCCCAGGAAACTTTTAGGACCAGCCAGGTTCCCCATTCCCCTCATTCAACAGAAGGGGAGGCTGGGGTCCAGAGAGGGGCTGACTGTTCCCGTTTTGCAGATGAGAAGTGAAGTGATGATGCACCCAAGTCAGCTCGGGACTGGGGACTAGGGTCCAGGCCTCCCGTCCTCCACACCATCCCGGGACCCAGCTCCTCTCTTCCCTTTCTCCCCAACATGGAGGGTCAAACGGGGACAGGACGCTGTGTGACCACTGGTGCTCAGACGAGGAGGGGCTTGCTTCTCCCCTCTGTGGATAGAATCCTGCCCACCCTCCCTCTCTGACTGAGTCCTCCTACAGGAAGCCCACCAGCTTCCAGGGCTTTCCAAGGATGCCATGGTCTGCACCTCTCAGGCTAACTCCTACCTTCCTACTGTCCAGTCTCCTTGGCCAACTCTCTCCATGTGATTCAGTGGGGCTGGTCACACTCTCCCCGTGCCTGGGGTCGACAGGCATTCAGACCTGGCCATTCTGGGGGTTCCACCTCCAGCCACGGTGACGGATCAGACTCAGGCACATGCCCACGCCAGTCCAGTGCAAACGGACTAGGGATGTCAGCTGGGGTGAGAGGGAAGGAGAGGCACTTTCTGCTCAGGGGTCCTCGGGCTCCGTGACCGTGATGCACGCCCGTGGGAGGCCTGCGTGGGAAGCCAGCCCGGACGAGAGCACAACTGGCCATGACGTGTTGGGTTAAAAGTGACAGAGAAATCCCCTCAAGCTAGCTTAACAGAAAAAAAAAAGAGGAGAGAGAATTCATATTCGTTCAATAAATCTCAGCTCAATCCTGGCACGCGGAGAATCCCGTCAGAGGTCTCCCCTCGACTCTCAGCTCGCCTTGCCTGGGTCGGCTTCCCTTTCAAGCCATCCCAGCCCCCCCAGCCAAATGGGGGCTCCTTCCTCAGCACCGATGCCACAGCCCTGCGACGGATTCCGTCTGGACCAACCCGGGCCGCACGCACAGCCCTAAACCAGGCACTGTGGCCAGGGGAACGGGGCGCTCTGACTGGTCAGGTCTTGCTCATGTGATAACCAGGGCCCCCAGTGGCTTTGCTCTACCTCGTGCCCATAATTCACTGAGAACCAGTAGGTTGCTTAGCAACCAGCTCTTGTTTTATTTTTTTTTTCCTCCACCCGAGACTGGGGAAGCCACACCGAGGTCCTGAATGTTGAATTACAGGGATCCCGGGTACTCGGATTCCAGACGGCAGAGGCTTCTTGGAAGGGAGGACGGCAAGACGGCCTGACAGGAGCACTTACCCACTGAGGGGCCTTGAACAAATGGCTCCATGTCTGCCTCAGAGGGTTGTATGATGATCCAATAGGGTAATTTGCGATGGGGACGTGAAAGAACGACTCCCCCATAGTCGGGCTCAGGAAAGGGAGCCAACTATTAACGGTATGAGGAGAAGATGCCCTGGACAACGTCTGGTCAGACGCCCTTTCCCCTGCCCTCCCGCCCTCTTTTCCATCCCCCCTCCCTTCTCTATCTCCCAGTCAAAGGAGGGGGCAGATTTCTACCGTGGACATCTCCTCCGCACTGAAAGCTCCTGAATGCCTTCCTCATGGCCTTCAAGGCCAAGTCCAGGCCCCTCACGCTGGTCTACGAGGTGCTGCAGGATGCAGCCCCTGCCCACTTCCCTTCAGCCACATGAGGCCTTTTTCATTTCCAAATACACCAAGCCTGTCCAGCCGCTGGGCCCTGGGCCCTTTCTGTTCCCTCTGCCTGGAATGGTCTCCCCCAGGCATCACTGTAAGTGACATCCTAAGGTCATAGAGATCTCCTCTCAGAGGTCGCCTTCCCTGAGCATCTGATCTAGCATAAACCCCCTCCCCTGATTCCCTTTTTGTCCCCGTCAGCCTGTTACACGTTTCTTTGTGTCACTTCTCATTATCCGAAACGGTCTTGGTCTCGTATTGTGTTTTTCTTGCCTGTAAGGGGTGTCTCGGGGTTGAGGGGCATCATCCAAGGTAAAACCGGACGAAAAAAAAGCCAAGGCCTGGACTGGGGTCCTTCGTCCTAGATGACTAAGGGATGCTTTAGAAAGGAAAGCTGTGCTGGACCCTAACGAGCCAGCTGTGGGGTCCTCAGACACCAGAACCAATCGCTGCTCGCTGGAGGCTGTGCGAGGTCGTCATGGAGGCTGCATCCTCTCTCCTGCACCTTTGGGGAGAAAAGGACAAAAGCCGGCTGCCCCCCAGACCTATCAGACCCTTCTCCCAGAAGGCAGGGCAGCCGCCACCTGGTGAATAATTCACCCGCAGCCAGCGGCCCTGAGAGCTGCGTTGGCAAAAACCAAACCGCCTGCAGAACCGTCTCTTATTTTTAATCTGCTCGAAACCAAGGTCTCAAAAGCACTTACTTTTTCCCATCCTACTAATTTCGGAGGCAATTAGCTGTCGGGTGTTCTCGCCCGCCGGCTCCTTCTCTGCGTGTGTGCTGATTCGGTGCACTCGCTCCTGCCCAAATACTCCAGCTGTGAAGAGCTTTGTTAATCTGCTCTTAAACTATAATTTTTAACAAGCCTCTTAAATGATAGAGGCATCTGTGCATAAGTAGCACGTGGTAAGCCTCCCCTTGGGGCATTAACCTGATTTATTATAAATGCCGTTACTACCACGCTTTGTACATTAACATCTTTAACACCAAAATATGTGATCCGATACCCCACAGCTCGGCGCTGATGCAGACGGACAGCTCAGATGGGAGTTGAGAAGCTGGAAGACATCAGCCTGGAGGGCGAAAGGAGCCAGTTTGAAGCAGTTTACGTGAAGCCATGCCCGCCAACCCAAACTTGTTGTTTCCAGCATCGGCCTGGGGACATGTATGTGGAGAAAAACAGACCCCATTTATTTCCATGACCAAACTTTCCCTCCAGCAGGGCCAGGGCTGAGGTCACCCTGACACCTCTGTGTGGCTCTAGTGGGCTGGATGGAGAAGGACCCTTCCAACTACAATGATGCGACTTAAAGTCCAGGGCCCAAGCCACCCAGCCTGCCAGAAACCTGGATTTTCCCAAGCATCACCCATTCGCACACCCCACGGTTATTCTGGGCCATCTCGGTGCACCTCCTGGGCTACTATTTAATAGTTTTCATTAAATAAACTCATTCTTTAAAATTTAACCTCAAACCAAGCTGTGTCATTTACGAAATTAGAGCTCAATGTGCTAGTTATACACGTTTTCCTTTAAAACATTAAAGGACAAATAATGGGATAAATAATGCTGGCACACCTTGTTCGCCTGGTGTTCCCAACAGTGCACTTGAGGGGCGCTGAATCGAGTACAGAGACCAACGTTCAGGGCTAACAGCGTCGACTGGGACTTAGAGGGTGTCTGGTACTTTGAAGGTTCGAAGGCCAAGGCTCAGTTTTCCAGATTCGGTCCGGGAGACCAGCATCAGCGTGCAGCAGATGCACACAGCACCCCCTTCAGACCAAGTTCCTGCAGTGCCTCCCGTGCTGCGAAGGCGCAGGAGCGAAGATCTGCCTGGAAACAAAACGCCTCCCCGAGCATTCAGTCTGGAAACGCCCCTGGTGGCCCCCACGGGCCCCTCCTAAATGCGGCCTTGTTCTCCTGTGCCAAACAGTCAGCGCAAGCCCAGGCCTCTGATTGCTTCCTGGCTGCAAATGCTCTTTGAAAACTGCCTGAAAAACAGCTCTATGCACGATCATTAATACATATTGTTATATGAGGAGCATCTTGGTTTCATGCTAATCATCTATTCTTGGCAGCTGGAGGACTGATTTGTGTTTCTAATAATGACTTTTAAAAGGCCACAGATTTGCAATTGCATTATCACCCCAATTTAAGAATTGATTGCGAGGTCGTACCTAGAAAATCTTCGTCTCTTCTGCCAGCAACAAATTCGAAACTCTGTTGTCCTTTGGCAGTGGACAGAGGCTACTGGCTCACCCCTCGCTTGATGGATGGATGGCTGGCACACAAGGAGAGTTTCTTTGAGCCGTTGAAGCTGTAGCAGAGCAAACACCCAGAAGCGCCTCCAGGGTTTGCCTCTCTCCAGCCTCATGTCCGGCTCACTTCCCCAGGGCCACTGCGCTCCAGCCACATTTGCCTTCCTGGTTCTGCCCCAGGGCCTTTGCCCATGCAAAGAAGGTCCCTGCGAAACCTCCCTTTCAGGCAGTGATGTGACAGGAACTCGGAACTTCTTCCCAACAGGGAGAAAAACCTTTATAGTGAGCGGGTAAAGCCGGAGCCGGAAGGGGCTGTGTTTTGCTGATCTCTTGTTTCTTTCAGGATATCGTTTTGTACCCTCCACTCCTTGCCTCTATATTCACGAGTCTAAAGGGAAAGAATCAGGTAGATGTTTACCTGAAGGCAGGCCTAAAACCAGCACTCAGACCATCATTTGTATAATGTCTTCTGGCGTGAACAGTGAGAGTTTCCCTGGGCAGTGGGAGCTATAGCAGAGCAGAAACCGAACTGACGAAGTCAAAGGAGAAATATTTGCGATTTGCGAGGTCAGTTGACTGGCCAAAAAGCCTTTGGGACCACTCCAGCAGACAGAATTTCTCCCCGGGGCCCAGCCGGGTGTGTTGGTAGCGGCCCCAGACCCGAAATAGAGACTCAGTCTGTCTCTGAACCATCCAACCACGTCAACAGACAAATCGCCCCCAGAGAAAGGAAGGGAAGTCCAGTCTGGGGATGTAGACTCTTGCTCTCATTCATTTCAGACAAGAGTTAGAGGTGCTGGGAGGAATCTAAGTGCCTTGGAGTCGGGCCGCAGCATTGTCCTGTCTGTCACCAGGGGCGTGTTTGCCTCTGCCGTCCATGAGAACCCAGCCCCCACCGCAAAGTCACAGCTCAGGGAGCTCACCGGGTTCTGCAGAAGGGGATGTGCCGCCTGCCCCATCTCTCCTGGGGACTGCGACAGCTGCCTCAGTGGTCTTCCCACTGCCCGCCACCTCAGCCCCTGTCTCCATCCTCCATTCCTCCCAAGGCAGTCAGCAGGATCTTTCTAAAAGGTGAATTCCATCATATCACTCAGCAGGGTTTGGAATGGGGCGAGACCAGCAAGATACTTAGAGAACAAAATTGAGGGGGCTCGTTCCAGGGCAAGGCATTCGCCTAGCCTTAGTCCTAGTTCTGTCACTCACCTGCTCAGACCCTCCCCCTGGTTTCTCAGGGCTCAGGGAATAAAATGCAAACTCCCTACCAGAGCCACTAGGGCCCATGTGACCCAGTCCCTGCCCACCTCTCCTCTTCCCTCTCAATTGCTTTCCAGCCCCAAGGGCTTCTTTCTGTTGCTTGGACGAGCCAAGCTTGTTCCTGCCCCGGGGTCTTTGTACTTGCTCTTCCTTAAAGCTGGAAGAGTCTTTCTCCCCATTTTGTAGGATGGGCTCATTCTCCTCTGCCAAGTCTTAGTACAAATGTCACCTCCTTGGATAGTACTGCACTGATCCCTATCTACGTTGGCGACCCCATCCAAGGCACTGTCTGTCTTGTATAACCTGCTTTATTTCCCTTACAATCCCTATTACAGCCTGCAAGTATTTATTGCTTTGATCTCCCCACTGCACGGTCAGCTCCACAAAAGCAAGAAACGAGCCTATGTCATTCACGTCTCCATCCCCAGCACCTACGACAATGCCTGGCACATGGCAGGTGCCAAATACGTATTCAGATAAAGGAGCGGAGGTTTTGTTCTGGAGAGTGAGGGGCACTGGGCTTGGCGGGACCACATCATAACCTGGGTCTGGATGCTCGAAGGTCTCTGTCAGCGACGCTCACCCCAGTCACCCTCTTTGGGTGACCAGGGAGAGGCTGGCCCCTCTGAGTTCCCGGAGCCAGAGCTCCCTTTGGAAAACCGCAGCAAAGGCTCAGGGGAGGCTGCTCTGATCCTTCCACCCACGTGTCTTCTCTCCACCCTCAGCACTGTTGCTTGTGCTTAGGGGAGTCCCGCTTCCACCCCTGGGTCTCCAGGCTCCACTGCCCTGTGTTTGACACATAGGAGGAGGCAGCAGCAGATAAAACAGGAGGAGAGAGGGTCGGCAGATCCCCCTCTCTTGCTGGGTCATGATACAGCAACGACTGTGTTCCCTGCCTGTGGCCTCGGCTCTTCCTGGACAGCCTTCCCCTGAAGCCACAGCTGTCCGTGGGCTCCCATGACCCCCCTGCTTCTATGCTCTTGGCCTGGTAAGGACCCCTCTGTCTTTCAGTCCCCAGGCTACCAGCCCTGTGACCTTGGGAAAGTTACTGCACCCCCCACCATGCCTCACGGTGCTGATCTATAGATTGGGTACAATGATGGTGCCTTCCTCCTTGGGTTACTGTAAAGATTAAATGAGTGAATACACTGGAAGTGCTGTAGAAGATGCCTGGCATATAAGGAGCACCCAGTAAGGGTTGGCTAGTGTGATCCCTGCGATTTTATCCCTGCCATTTCTGGTGGTAAGCTCTCTCCTTATGGTGTCTCGTTGGATCCTATGAAGTAGAAACTTCTATGTTCCCAGTTTACCCTCAAGGAAACTGCAGCTCGGGCAAGCTCAGCCACTTCCCATGATGGCACAGTTAGAAAACGGCAGGGTTGGGACCTGACCTCTGGTGTGACTGCTCAGCTTGAGATCCTGACCATTAAGCAGGGTTTTTCCCACCTTCATCCATGCACAGTCCATAGTTGGGGAAGGTAGGTGTTCTGTGCATTGTAGGATATATAACCGTACCTCTGGCCTCCACTCACTTGAAGCCAGCCCTCCTCAGGAAAGAATAATTTGGGCCAAAATGTCAATACGGCAAGGTTGAGAAGCCTGGGCGTAAGGATTAAGGGGACACAAGAAAAAACATAATTATGAAGGTAAAGGTTCTAAACTTCACTCAAACGGATAAAGTGATAATACCAGTAACCTTTGATACATTATGTATGTACCTAAAAAATTACTAAAAGGTCTTTAGAAAGAAATGCATTTAAAACATCATAGATCAATCAAAAGAAAGTGCTGAAAAATGTTTAAGACAGAAAGGAAGGAAGGAAGGAAGGAAGGAAGGAAGGAAGGAAGGAAGGAAGGAAGGGAGGGAGAAAGGAAGGAAGGAAGGAAGGAAGGGAGGGAGAAAGGGAGGGAGGGAGGGAGGGAGGGAGAAGGAAGGGAGGAAGGAAGGAAGGAGAGAGAGAGAGAGAGAGAGAGAGAGAGAGAGAGAGAGAGGAGAAATGGAATGAAAACTAAAAAGAACAAACAGAAAGCAAAAAATAAAATGGAATGGTGGACTTAAACCCTACCTAATATATCAATAATTAAATTAAACATTGCTGGTCTAAAATACACTGATTAAAATACAAAGATTAACAGGGAATTGAAAACATGTCCCAATTATATGCTGTCTGTAAGAAACTCACTTCAAATACAACCATACAGTCGGAAAGAAACCAGTAGCAGAGGAATTCTTGGATCTTCAGAGAAGAAAAATGAATATTGGGCTGGGTAAAAATAGGTGTGAGTATAACAGACTATTTTTTTCTTCATGAGCTTCTTAAATCATGTATGATGCTTGAAGCAAATATAATTACGTGGTGTGATACGCTGCTCAGTGCAGGAAACACTTCATATGATAGTGTTTTAAAACTAAAAAGGGTAAAGTAACTCCAGTATCAGGAGGGTTTTAACACTTCACTGGAAGCGTTAAAACATTGAGGCCGTGTGCTGTGATAAGTGACGTGCCTGCATACTGTAAGCAACCGCTGAGGAAAATATATAAAACTATGCACTCTAAAACATTAGGAATATAAATCAACATGGAATTCTTAAAAGCGTTCCAAAGCCACAGGAAGGCAAGGAAAGAGAGAGGAATGAACAACAGAGACAATAACGAGAAAATAAATAATAAAGTGGCAGCCTCTCGGCCTAACGTATCAATGATTGCTTGAAAGAGTTGATGGTCTTAATATACCAGTTAAAAGAGAGGCGAGCAGAGGGGATGAAACAATACCTCCCAGTTATATCCCGTGTAGAAGAAGCTCCCTTCACACATAAAGACATAGGTGGGCTCAGAGTTAAAGGATGGATACAAATAACGTGTCATGCAAACATTAGTAAAGGCAGGAGTAGTCGTATTAATATCAGACTAAGTAGATTTCAGAACAAAGAACATTACCGAAGGGGACATGACATGATGATAAAAGGATCAATCAAACTCCCACGAAGATAGAGTGATTCTAAATGTGTGCGTACCCAACAACAGAGTTTCAAAATACGGGAAGCAAAAACCGACGGAGCCGAAAGGAGAAACAGATAAATCCGCAATTGCCGTTGGCGACTCCAGCGCCTCATGTATCAGTGTTGGACACCCTCTATCAGTAACTGACGTCTCCAGCAGATAGCTCCAGCAGACAGAACAGCAGTGAGGATGTATTTATACCGAACGGCGCCATAGATCATCTGCATCTAATTGACATTTCATAGACTGCTTCCACAACGGCCACTGAAAACACGTTCTCCCCAACGGGACACTGGGATGCTCGCACGGGACCGCTCGCCTAGAGAGAGAATATCCCGGTCCAGAATGCAAACCTTCACCATTTTAAAGAATTCGAATCACGAAGACGATGTTTTCCCACCATCACGGAGTCAAACTAGAAATCAGTGACACAGAGACGACAGGACCATCTTCAAACATATCCATATTAGACAGTATGCAGTCAACGCGGAAGACTCAAGGGAAATTTTAACAACACCTAGGACTGAATGGGAATGAAAATATGACACATCAACATCCGTGAGGCGCAGCTAAAGCCGTTACGAGGATGAAATTTAGAGTGCTGAATGCTTACGTTAGGGCAAAGGAGAAATCTGAAATCAAGAAGCTAAGTTCCTACCTTAAGGAACTAGATAAAGAAGAGCAAAGTAAGCCCCAAGTGAGCAGAAGGAAGGAGATGGTCAAGATAAGGGTAGGAATCATTAAAATAGAAAACAGAAAGACAATAGAGAAAAATCAATGAAACTAAGAACAGGTTTTGTGAAAAAGCCAATAAAATTGACAAACCTCTAACAAGTCGGACACAAATAATAAGGGAGAAGAAACAAGTCACCGACACCGGGAATAAGACAGGACGCTACTGCAGATTACAGAGCCGTTAGAGGAATGAAAAAAAGAAACGACGTGAAGAACTTCACACTCATAGGTTTCATCCCTTTTAGAAGAAACACACCAATTCTTTGAAAAACCACAAACCACCAAACTTAATCAAGATGAAATAACCTACATAGTTCTACAACTACTTAAGAAATGATATTCGTAATTTAAAATCTGAAGAAGAAATCCCCGGGCCCCCCTGTTTTAACTGGTGGATTTTACCTAACATTTAAGAAAATTAACACCAACTTGACACAATCTCTTCAAGAAAACAGAAGAGGGAACACTTCCCACATCATTTTCTGAGGCCGGTATTACCCTAAAATCAGAACCAGACAAAAACAGTCCCGAAATAGAAAATTACGGGTCCTCATCTCTCATGAACTTAGACACAAGAATTTTCAAACATATTAACAAATTACATCCAACAGTATGTAAAAGAATTATGTAACACGGCCAAGTGGGAATGACTCCATGTGTGCAGACTGGTCAGTATTCAAACTCAACAGAGCCCACCACGTCAACAGGCTAAAAAAGAAAAGTCATTTTAGCTGATGTAGAAAAAAAGCATCCATTTGTGATTAAAAAATGCTCAGCAAACTAGAAATGGATGGTACCTTCCTCGATCCCATAAAGAGCGTCTACGGAGAAAAATCTACAGTTATCGTCCCTCTTAATGGTGAAAACCTGACTGCTTTGTCTCTAAGACCAGGAATTCTGAGGCAAGAATGCCCATTTCCCCACTTTGTGATATTGGGAGTCCTATGCAATGTAATAAAGGAAGAAAACGAAATGGCAGGCCAATGGATAGAAGAAATAAAATTGTCACTGTTTGCAGATGACAGGATTTTGTACAGAGAAAATCCCAAAGAATCTACAAAAAATGGAGCCAATCCTAGACTTAATGAGTTCAGCAAAGTTTCAGGACACGAGATCAACACGCAAAAGTCAGTTGCATTTCTATGCACTAACAATAAACAACTGGGAACTGAATGAAAAACGCACTAATCATCTCAAGTAAAATGACATATATAGGTATAAAATCAACAAAACATATATAAGACCTTTATGCTGAAAACTATAAAATGCTAACGAAAGACATTTTAAAAAACCTAAGTAATTGGAAAGACCTTGTTTATGGATCAGAAGACTCAACTTGGTAAAAAAAAATGTTCATTCTCCCCTTATCGATTTTCGTGTTGTGATTCCTGTTAAAATCTCAGGGGACTTCTCGTAGACACAGACAAGCCAATGGGATTTCCACTCATTTGGCTGATGCCACAGGAGGGCACCTACTGGCTTCCTTCTGCGGGGGTAGGAGCAGGAGCTGTGGGTCGGGGTGGCCCTGGGGAAAGTTGGGTTCGCCTTCCTGGGCTGGATGGAGGGATGGGGAGACGACAGGTCTGAGTGACCCTCTACCCCTGGGTGGAGGATCATGAGATGCCAGATGTGCAAGTGCCCAACGTGCCACCAGCCAAGACCGCTACCACGGCCCTGTCGGCTGCTTATTACAACACTAAATTACACGCCGGGACAGGCTGTTCCGATGAGCTTTTCCTCCTCCACGATGGGGACGAGCAACGCTGGGAGCACCTCTCCTACAAGGTGCGTGGTCTTCAGCCTGCCCTCCCCACCCCCTTTCTATCCGGAACGAGTGGCTTCAATTTCATGACACCCTCCAGCGGTTCTGTGATGGGGAGCGAGGCTCCCCAGCGAGGAACCCCCTTCGCTGTGAACTGCGAGGGGAGGTGAGAGTAACTTTCTGCTCCAGGGAGGCCCCGGGAGTCCTCCAGGGGAGTCCATCCTACCTGCTTCCACGGCCCCCTAGAACCTGCCTGCTCAGGAGCAGCCTCCCCTCTCTGCCCCAGGGAGGGGGACCGCGCAGTGGGAGAGGCAGGGGACAGATGGAGAGGCGAGAGGGTGGGTGTCCCGACACGCACAGATGTGCAAGTACCCAGATCCGAACGTAAGCCGAATGTAATTACTTGGTTAATTAAATATTGACTTTAAACTCAAAAAAGTGATTAAAACAAGCTGCAGGAAAGACTGTCCAGAGGGGAGGGGGCAAGGAATGAATCTGAACTTTCAGGAAGGGGAAGAGGAGGAGGGGACGGTCAACAGGAAGGGCTGCGCTGTCCCACTGTGTGCAGGCGCCTACTGTGCGCAGGGCTTCAGTCTCTGGGCGGGTAGGGAACTTCAGACAGAGATTAGTGGGTGTCCCCTAGTTTTCTCCTCCCTGAGAGGCCCCCTCTTTCCCAGGCTGCCCTCCAGGGGGACCGGGAGCTCCTGGAGCTCTGGGACCAGGCGCTGTGCACCTGGTTTTCCCGGAGCAGGAGCGCGGCGCCCGGCCCCACGAGGTGCTCCACTGATGCTAAGAGAATGAATGAATGAATGAACTCCTACATAAGCAATGGCAACGTGTGTTCACGTGTGTGCATGTACGTGTGTGTGTGTGTGTTCGCGTGTATGCGTGTGACTGTGTGTGTGGTTACTGCGGGCAGGTGCTGTGGATGGGGTTTCAGGTCAGGCCTCAACTCACCAGCTCAGACACTCACCACGTGGGGGGGTCTGCAAAGCACCTTCTGGCCACGTTTTCTTCCCACAATTCGGTCCTCTGGGTCCAAGCAAGCTTCGACTTAAGTTTTCCAGGTTCCTTCCAGGAATGTGAGCAAGAGGCCGCAGGGGCTCAGATGTCCCCAGCCGGGGAAGTCGCTCAGCCACGGGGCCTGGGTGGGGCCTCGGCAGACTCCTCAGGACCCCCCCAGCCTCCTGATTCTCCAGCCACGTCCATCTCCAACCACACCATCCGGGGCAGCCTTTCTCCTCTCGTGTGTCCCTTGTCACCCTGGTGACGTCTCTCAACGGGGTCGTCCTGCCTGGATACCCGGGTCTTTCAGGCACCTCCTGCCGCTCTCAACTATTCACCTTCTTGTTGGTTTAACCTCGAGGGGACCTTTCTCGTCACACCTATGCTCCTCATTTCCTCCCTCTGCAAGGTCCTTGGTGGCCCTCCCTGCAGAATGCCCGTCTGCTCTGTCTACCCTGCCAGGCTCTTCCCTTTCCCCGACCCCTACGCCACCCTTAAAACCAAACAAGACGAAAGTCGTTCCCGCTGTGTGTTTCTTTTTCTCCATCAGGAGCTGAAATACAACCTGAACTGTTTTTGTCTGAGCCCTTTCTGGCCAAGTTTGGGTTGGAGCTGAGGGGATTTATGAGGCTATAAAAGTCAAGCTTTCGGCAAGTCAAACAAATCGGGGCGTGAAGGAGAAACTTTAGCATCAGAAACGGCTGCAGCCCGGGATGCGTGTGGCAATTCCAGAAAGGAAGGTCACAGAGCTAAAGCGAGGGGGCTTTCATGGCTGCAAAGTTTGCCTGAAACTTGCTTTTTAAGAGCAGAAGACGCTGTAGAGCCACCCTCAGGGGACTGCGGCCTAACCCCTCAACCCCTGGGTGGCGAGAGCCATGCTCATGTTTCAAAGGAGACATTCCAGCACCATCTAGAGCGCGTCCTGCCTGAGTTTTCGTTTCGACAGAAGCCGTCTTGTAGGTAGAACTGTGATTGCACTGGGGGAAGAAAATGTGTTTCTGTGTCTTGAGAAATTACGACAATGAGAAACAGCAGCATAAACCCCCATTAAGTCGGAAGAAAGATAATTGCATCTCACGCCGCCTCCCCGGGCCGGCACGCTGACACAGAGATGGATTTTCTCCGGCAACACAGGGCCCGTCTTTGCACAATTCCCATTTCCTCCTTAATTACGTGTCACTCTGTCGTCAGACTCCTACGAAGGCCTGACGCCTAGCAGCGCATCTTCGTGAAGGAAGGGTTCGTCTGGGAGATGGGAGAGTTATACACCGGTTGGATCAGACTCGCCCTCGAGCGGTTCCACGTGTGACCTCAGACGGGGCTGATCAGGGCTCTGAGTTCTCACCAGTGAGACAATAGGGCCGTGATGAGTCAAGAAATAGTAAGCGCGGGGACAAATGTGGCAATTTGCCTGCTTTATTATCCACCCATGTTCCCTTTTGGATAAGTGGGCAAGGAAGATTAAACTCGTGGGTTGTGCTGTGTGGTGAGACGGACACACGAGCAGGGTAATTAATTGCCGCGTGTGGGGTCGCATATGGAAATGAGTAAGGTGTCCCCGGCAGCCAGCCTGCAGAGCTCCCTGGACAGGGTATGGTTTATGGGTATGCAGTGGCTAAAGGCGACAAGCAGGGTCCATTCGACAATACGTGCAATTCGTGTTGGGTCTCTCTCTGGGACAGCGTATCTTTCTCACCGTCACCTTCTGGAATTCTCCACGTGTGAGGTCACTGTTGCAGCTGCCGATTTAATAAAGATGAGCAGAGCAGTCACGGGGGCGGTTCTAGCTCATCGGGCTCTGCCCTCCTGTGGGTTGGCGTCTCCTTAGCAGATCTCCCCCGGCCTCAGTTTCCTCAGTCTCAGAACGGGGGTAACATCAACCCCATCCATGGCAGGTTGTCGTGTGGATTAGGTGATGGTGACGAGGGTCCAAAGGCACAGCACAGGACGGTTCTGACCCTCGGGTGTCATTTCGGAGCAGGAAGCCACGCCTTCCCACGAAGACACGTTGAGCGGGAAGCCACGTGTGAGACCTTGCAGGTGGTGCTGCGACTGCAGGCTCCCGGGCTGCAGAGAACCTTGGACATCCCTGCTGAGACTCTCGTTCACGTTTCTGTTCATTCGCCATGTTACTAAGTCAAGCACCCGGTCATTGTAAACGCAGGGGTTGCAGGTCGGATGTGACGCCTGCTTTGGGGTCGCATGCCAGGACAGCGAATGACACAAAGTCGGTACTAAATAAATTCTTCTTGAAGGACTAGGTCAGTGAAATGAGGCTCTTGAACTTGCAGTAACTCACTGCGACCTCAGCTTTGAAAGAAGTTATTGGGAAGCCTGACGGTCGCAGAAGAGGCATGAACCTAAGTCACGGAGCGTCAGGGCCCTGGCTTCTAGCTCTGGCCGCCAGATGAGATATTTCCCTTGTCTAAGTCTCAGGCTATCTGTAGGATGGGCAAATCAATCATTTACTCAGCTCTGGAGTCAACGGACAAACTTTATTCAGCAGCTACACGCAGACGTCGGTGGTGAGGACGCAGCGGGAAGCAGGCCGGTCTCTGCTGTAAGACGTCGCCACGCACGGAGCAGCTCTAAACAACCCCCGTGGATCACCCACCTCGCAGTTCTGTAGGTCAGACGTCTGGCCGTGTGCTCTGCTCAGAGTCTCACCGAGCTGAAATCGAGATGTCAGCCGGGACTGTGGCTCCATCCGGAGACGTGGGGCCCTCTTCCAAGCTCGTTGACGTTGGCCCAATTCATTTCTTTCTCACGCTTTTCATGTGGCACCCTCCATCTTCCAGCCAGCACAGGCACATTGAATCCTCCTAGGACTTTGAGTCCCTGGCTTCCTCGCCTGCTTTTAAAGGTTTATGTGATTACCTTGGGTCCATCCAACACTCCAGGTAAATCTCATTATATTCCCAGGCTCCAGGGACTAGGGCATGAACATCTTTTTTTTTTTTTTGGTGTTTGGGGGGAGCAATTATTCTGCTTATTTGCACACACGGATGCACGTGGAAAGCACATTCCAGGCAGTAGGAACAGCAGAGGCAAAGGCCGTGAAACACTAACAGGTTTTGCTCAAGGGTCCATAAAACTCACCGAAACGTTATAAGCAGGGGTGTTAAAATATATAACTATTGTTTTTCAAAAAGATGACTGGCTTCTATACAGCAAAAATCGAGGCTAGAAGCAGGAAGCCCAGTTTAGAGGCCACAGATGACAGTGGCCTCAATTAGGATGGTGGGACCGGAGGTTACGACAAGTGGTCGGAGTCTGGATATCTTTCAATGATTTAAAAAGAAAAAGACAGGCAGAATTTTCTGATGAAGCCAAGGCTTCTCAGTTTTTCCTCGTGAAAAACAGAAGAGGTGGTTTCGGAGAAGTTTCATTTCCTCTCTTGGACTCCCCGTAACCGCCAACCAAAACCACCTGGAATAATAATAACTAAGCAAATGGCATGCGCCTGGGCAGACTCACCTTCCAGACCAGCCCCTCAGCTCGCCACCCTGAGACATAGACATACGCATCGATGGGTAAAAAGTCAATTTTTTATTAATCAAAAGATAAAAAAAAAAAAAAAAATGAGAACACTTAGCAAAGGGAACCGTTTAGCTGGGATCTAACCTAATGATAACAGCCTGTCCGCTGGGTGGAAAGTAGGAAAAGGCTGCTTAGAAGTTGGAGGGTTTGGGGAAGGCGAGCTTTTTACTTTGCTGGCATCCTGGGCAGCACACAGAGGCCTTCAGAAGTTCGTGGGCAAGCCTTCGCATCCTCCTTTTGCTCGTTCTGAGATCAAACCCGGCAGCCTTCGGCTCTGGCTTTGATTAGCTATGCATGGCTTGACTGCCTGGGACTCATGCAAGAGAGATGAATGGAAAATGAGGCTTGTAATTATTTTCAAAAGACACACAGCCGGGCTTCACCCCGTGACGAATCGCAGGCCCCTGGAAACAGCGCTGGCTCCATGGGCGTCACGCCTCACGGTCACACAGGGCCTGCACGTAGAAGGGCCTCGGGCTTGGGTTAATGCTCTGCTGTCTTGAAATTCCTAATAATTTTTGAACAAGGGGCCCTGCGTACTCACTCAGTGTTGGGGAATCACCTTCCTCGTTCCGATTTCAGCTGCTCACACTCTTCTCTCAAACCTTTCGCAGGGGAGGGCGACCTGGGGACGTTCCTGGGGCTGTGAGGTGGAGGAGTGTGGGTCTCACAGCAGCTCCTGGATGGCTGAGGAGGAGAGCTCAGCTGCATGAGACTCAGGACAAGCCAATTTGGAGGTCCATCCGCAAAGGATGGAGGCATCATTTTACCCAAGCACGGACAATCTGCGGCACAGAAACTGCCCCAGCCCCAAACTTAGAGCAGTCGGGGCTCGGCGACACCCTGATCAAACCCATCTTGAAGCAGAAGGAGCAAGACCCAGACACGAAAGAGGAAGCGACTAACCAGGAGCCTCCAGGCCGCACCCCAGGGATGTTCCATCTGGGGCTAGCCTCACCTGGTGAAATGGTCACTTGGCTGTCAGGGTACGAACCGAGCGGTCCTAAGAACTGTGTCGTTGAGCAAACTCAGCGACACTTGTGAATCCCAACGAGCACAGTCTTTTCTGAGTGGGACCCTCCGGGGGCACCCCCACTTGGGGATTTCTCTCGGGGAGGGAATTGCCTTTAATCTGGAGCTTGTGCTTCTCCATATCTGAGAAGGGACAAACCTTGCTCCTTGGAAGGTGGCGGCCACGTGATGTTGAGAACCCAACGCAAAATAAAAATGCAGAGTTTTACCAGCAAAAAAGTCTTAAGAATGTCAGGTCCGCGACAACAGAGCCTTCAATCAAACGTGGGCCTTTCTGAGCAGGGGGGCCTTGTGCAACTGTGTGGCTTGCATGCCCGTCTGGCTGGCCCTGGAGGGTGAGCTGGGCCTGGAGAAATGTCTGGAGGTGACTGAGGTTTGAGGCTAATGAGAAGGAAGCATGCTCCAGCTCAGGGTACGCCGGGAGGCCAGGCGAGATGTGACCGTGGAATAGAGGGACAGATTTCCCTGTGGTTCTCGCCCCAGCTCCGAGCATCTGGAGGAAGCCACGGCCGCCTTGACAATGACTCCATTGTTGAAAGAAGTATGATTTCCCCTGCAGACCCCTCTGTGGGGATCAAGATGGATTACATGGCACATCTGGTCCAGTTGTGAAGACATTAGCCTTCACGGTCTCGGCTTTTCGGGATCTGGCCGAATGTAAGGGGCCGTCACTGAAGCTCGGGAGAAAGACCCAGGACACGGGGGATGAGGGGAATCTGCTCCAGAGAAGTTTGTGAAGACGTTAGGGTGCCTCAGTTTCCCCACCTGTGAAATGGCCTTGCGAGCAGTACCTGCCTCCTATCCTGCGGTGAGGTGTGAAGGGGTTGGCAAATGCATCACAGGACCGGCGGTTGACAGAGCAAGTAGGTGTCACTGCTGTTGTTGCTCCTTCTGAGCCTTCTCAGATGCTGTTAGACAGTCCGCTACGTGTAGGTGTGTATCTTTGCATGTGGCTCCCGCGGCCTCAGCGGGACTGTGACCCTCGAAACTCTGAGTTTCCAACAGTCTTTGCATAGAGCACTCTTTGGGGGAATAAAATCTCTGGATCCTGTGAAACCAGCGTTCGAAATGCCTTCTGTGTCACCCAGTCCAGAGCCGTGGGGCACAGATGAGGCTCAGAAGGTGAACTTGCTGGCCAGCGTCGTACGGCCGTTGAAGATGGAGCCAGGGCTTGAACCTGGCCTTTGGACTTCAAGGCCGTTGCTCCTTCTCCACCTTCATGGACTAAGCAGGTGTCCCCAGTACAGCATGAGGTGGATAGTGGGCCAGAGGAGTCCTCGCTTCCTCCAGGCCAGAGGCCAGAGCTGAGGCCAGGGCACAGAGGGGCCAGAGCAGGCGCCGAGAGCACTGACATCTACTTGCTCTGTAAGGGCCATCGGGAGGGGCCGTGACGTGGTGGCCCAGGTCCTGCTGTCCACATCTGGAGCCCCCGCAGGTGGCCCTGTCCAGGCCCTGCCGGTGAGTCCAGGCTTCTACCATCGAGCTGTCCTTCTCCATCAAGCTCTTCATCCGAATTTGGCCACACACTCACACCTCTCTGAGGACACCTGGCTTTTTCCTGCTCGTCTGCGTAGTCCTTCAACAAAAGCTGGATTACAAGCGAAGACGTTAAGTGCTGGGAATGGGACAAAAAAAAAAACAGGACGAAGTCTGCTCTCCAGCTTTCTGGTCTAAGGCGGCTGGCAGCATTCCCAGGGGTGGGGGCGGGGTAGGAGCCGTTGGCTCTGGAAGCGGGGAGTGTTTTATCCATAAAATTGAGTCCGTTTTATTATCGGTTTAAACTTCCTACAGATAACACCCCGTTTACTGCCTACACCTGGGGCAGACTGTCCCCGCCCCGTCTCGCTCACTACGCCCTTGACCGTGGTATTCCAGGAGGTACCTATGCCACGACCTCCTGCTCCTCTGACGTGTCAGATGTGGTGGTCCTGCCTCGGGGCCTTGGCAGTTGCTATGCCACCTGCCTGGAGCTCCCTGTCCTCGTTTAGAGGCCGGTTCATGCCTTCACTTCCTCCAGGTCTACTGTTGGCTGTCACTTGTCCGACCAACGAATGAAAAAAGGCCCCACTTGCAAGGATGCTCTTGACTCTGCCTTTCTCTTCCCCACGGCTCTGCTAACCACCCAGTGGCAGGGCTTTGTCCGTTTTGTTCATTGTTGTTCCTCCAGAATCTGTCCCTTAAAAGAAGCTCGACAAACCCTGCGTAAGTGAATGGGTAGAAGAGAGTTTCCCTGCGCAAATCCTGGACCGCCCTACGCCAGCTCTGTGAACTTGGGTGAGTCACTGCCTCTCTCGGAGCCTCAGTTTCCTTTTCTGAGAACAGAATCCGGGCCAACGACAGAGTGGCTGGGCCGGCTAACCCAGGCAAGAGGCATGAACACCTGTCCCCTCAAGGGAGGCAACGCACTGTCCCCTCTCTCCGCCCTTTCTCCCCACAGCCTCTGATTTCATACAGTGGGGGATGGGGGAGGCAGGGGATCACCTGAGCCTGTCCAGGCAAAAGCAGGATTCCCTTCCATTCGCTCGCCCGACCACCAGCCGGGCCCCGCAGGGCCATGCAGCCCGGCCGAGTGGCAGGAATGGGCTGGGCAGCAGGCGGATGTGTTTCCTGCCTTCCCGGCAAAGTGCTCTTAGCATGTGCACATCTAGGACATCACTTTCCTCTCAGAGATCAGGTGACAAACCAGATGGACAGGGATCTATAACTCTCCCTTGTATAAAATCCAATCCCAAGCATTCTGGGGGGAAGAGGGCACCAAAATCAAGGGCAGGCAGGCTTACATCTGCATGACCCTGGGGAAGAGGACCCACTGGCAGCTGGGGCACACGCACCCAGGCCTTGCCAGGAGCCTCTCGTCTCAATGAGGACGGTGACGACTAGAATATCGGGCAGTCGAGCCTGGGTTTCCAGCCAGATTCAGGGATGAGAAAGGAGAACGATCACCACCCCAGCCCCCTTCCCTGCTGTAGCCCCCTCCTGCAAGCAGGCGACTCCAGCACAACACACATTTTAACTCCAGTTTCTACTTAAACTGCAGTTGCTGTCGTCGCCCGGGGGTCCCCATCTTTTTACACGTTATTGTAGATCAGTTGCCCGCCGCTGCGAGGAGGAACTCTCAACGGGTTGTCGGGAATTTCTAAATCCTCACTGCGGAGAGCCTGAAGGATGAAGGAACAAGACAGGCTGCCCTACACGTGTTATCCGTGCTTGATTCAAGCAGGTGACCCAGGGGTCCTGACCTCCTGAGACCAGCCCCTCCCACACATCGGCTCAGAAGGGAAGGTGCTTTCTCGCTGTGGGAGCAGTGGAGGTGCACGCTGTGGCTACATGCCATCCCCGCACATCCTTGGGCCGGATACTGAAACACTCAGCAGCGTTTTAAATGACGTTGTGGTTCCCGACGCTGTTTTTGCGATGAAAGGGCAGAGGAGAGAGGGGCAGATGGTCAGTTATTAGATCTGCGACTGTCAAATTGAATCACTCAGACCCCCAGGGTACGTGGCGGTGGTGTAAGGGCTCCTAAGCACAGAGAGTTCCCAGAGACGCCATCTCCAGATCCTCGACAGATGTGTGTTCCCGAGGCTCTGCCTCTGCCCCATCCTCTTCGCAAACGCCCTCCTCCCACTTTGTAAACGATCCACCCGTCGGGGCTCCAGCAGGAAACGGGTGACACACTCGTCCTGGCTAACTTGAGGATAGTTTCGTCTAGGTACGGTTTGGTGTGTGCTGCCGAAGCGGGCGCAATCCGGGTGTGATTAAAAGCTGTGGGCAGGATGCACGCCGAGAGCCCGGTCATGGCCAGGTGCAGGAGGAGCCCTGAGGACGTATTTGATGAAAATGTACACGGATGATTGAATGACTGAGGACCGGAGCCCCAGAATTTCTAATTATCTCCTCACTCTCGATTTCTATGGCTTCTAGGACCGCTACGTGCAAACCTGGAAGGGGAGCAAGGGGGAGAGAACTGGCAGCCGGTGAGATGACCAACCCTCTGGCTTCCTCTTGTGTTTAGCCTGGGCCCAAGCATCCATCCATCCGTCAGGGACGGTTCATCAGCCCTTCTTGCGCCTCTTGCTTGCCGCAGATAATTTCAAAGTGGCAGCAGGAGGTTAGCTGACGGGACGTCTCAGGTCTCGGAGGATATTAGGCTGTGTCTGTCACCCCCTGGGGAATCGTCCTTTCTCCCCGGTACACAGGAGCTGCGACTGGGGGTGGAGCTGGAGGGGAGGGAACCCCTGAGGAAGTTTTAAGTTTAAAATGCACAGGGAGAGACCTTCGGGAGAGGTCTCTGAGTCAGATCAGATTTCAGCCCCGAGTCTCCTTCAGAGGCGTTGGTAAGTGGCCTCGTTTTCTAACGATCTCGAGGATCTGGTTAAAGAGATGGTGTAAATAGCCACGTTGAACCCGACTGCTGTCACTGTGACGAATGTTACGTGGTTGTTTCTCCTTACGGCTTGCTCAGAAAGCAGCCTGCACTTCACGGGCCCTAGTGAACTGCTTGGAAGAAGGTGAATAGAAATGAGCGATATTAAATCAGTGGCCTGTTTATTCCTCCGAGCTACCCGTATTCCTTGATTTATACTGAAGTTTTTGCTCCAATGTTTATTCATATTGTTTTTCTCCACGTTAAACTTATTACATGGCTTCCTTGGGGGCATTTGTCCCTTTTCTTTTTTTCTTTTCTTCTTGACTCTGGTTAAATAAACTATTGATTTTGTTTTCGGGTTAATCTAAGGGGATAATAGAGTTCTGATTCGACAAATACAACATTAATATATTCAGAGAAAACACATTTTAGTTGTCCAATTAGTGTTTTTCTTTTTTTTTTTTTAATCAAATTGACCAAACCATGACTAAGCACCGTGGGGAGATCTGGGGGAGCCTGATGGGCATGAAGCTGCACGCGGTGTTAATTCTGCAGAGACAAATTAGCAGAAGGAAAATGGCCATTAGTGGCTGTGGAGCCTTTTCCAAAGACATGGGCTCTTTCTTCGAAGAGCAGTTAACCCTGGGTTTCTTAGAGTGAACCAAGGTAAACTGCAGTGTTTGAGAAGCCAGCGGAACTTGTTCTAGGTGGGCCGAGAGAGTCCGTCAGGGGTCACTGCAGAGTGGCCAGTCTACGCGGCCACTCTGCGACAAGGAGGCTCGTTCTGTCGGTCAGGATACACTAAATGGCGGAAAACCCAACCGGTTTCAGCTGAGGAAAGTATTTATTGGTTAGTGACAAGGAAAGAATAGGGATGGAGCCGGCCTGGGGCACGTCGAATTCCAGAGACTTCTATTTCATCATCCGGACTCTGGCTCTCTGTTTCTGTCTGCTTGGACCGACATCGCACTGAGGCACCTGCTGTCCCCAGGGGCCTCAGAAGTGTCCGTTTTACACGCTTCCATCCCCAGGACCCTCTGCAAGAAAACCTATGCCTCCAGCAAAGGCCCATGACTGGCTCTAACCGGTTGTGACTGGGTCGCATGCCATTCCTGAGCCAACCACTGTGGCCAGAGGCATGTGATGTCTGATTGGCCAAGCCTGGGTCCCATGACGCCCCTGAAGCTGGCCTAAATCTAGCAAAGCAGGGCTTCCCAGAGCTAACTCAGCGTCCTGTCCCCAGAAGTGTGGGGAATGAACGCTGGGCAGGCCCAAAGACAGCTGTGTGCCACTCGCCCATCCTGACACGTCGTCCTCCAACCTCGGGTCCTTGTGCTCTTTGGCCCCTCTTTGCCCTTTGGTGCACGGACCTCCTTTCTCAGGACCCCTGCCCTCCACCACGACTACCTGCACCTCACTTCTGGAGCATGGCTTCTGCCCAAGCCCTCCCCTTTCTCCACGCGTTCTCAGCTCCCACTCTCTGGGAGTGTCCCACGCGCCCTCTTTGACCCCAGTTCATTCTCCTGTCTTCACGGATATCCCGACTCCAGTTTCCGGCGATGTCGCCGTTCAAGCGTCTGAGCTTCCTGATTCATGCGTGGTCTCTGACATGGCCGAGGGCCCGTGGGCACAGGGGCCAGAGCTGACCATTGAGAACAGCCCTTCTCTCTTGCTCTCACGAGAAAATTCTAAACATGCACCCACCGTTTCCTCTTTCAATCATGGAATGGCCCTGGACCAAAAGCCATGAAACTCTGACACAATCAGAAGGAAATGGGCCGTTTGCGTGTATATTTTATCATATTATAGTTATTATATTCCATCGCATTGTCTATGTGTATATAAAACATGCAATAAAGTTCTGGGAGGCAATGGAAGGCTATCTTTTCTATTAGGGTTGAAAATTCATCCGCTTCTACATTACAGAACAACCCACATGGCGGTATCACTCTTAAACACAGTTTTTATTTTTTATAGATATAAGTTGTCATCGTCGCTATCAGCAGCAGCAGCAGCGTAATTTGTATTTGTTGGACTCCATCCTAAGTACTCCGCGTTTATCTCGTTCATCAGTCTTCCGAAATGAGTACCACACTTCCGTTCCCATTTTAAAAATGGGGGAACCAGGGCACAGAGAAGTGAATCGACTTTCCCAGGGTCACACAGCTGCTAAGTGGTATGGTCGGGGGTACGACAGGATTGGCTTTCGTCACCCTGTGATATTCGGGGGGTGGGGGTGGCCATTGCCAGTGGAAGGTGACAGAAGATATATGTCGGTCTGAGAAGGAAGCGCTTAGGACCCGGTAAATATTGTGCTTTCCCGCCTTAACGACACGTCCCAGACGGTTGGGGAACTGCCACCACGGTGCCTAAGCGAGGGCGCTGTAGAGCAGACGTGCCCACCGCCCTGCGGTGGACGTGGACCTGAGCAGGTAACAAATGCTATAGCTTGAAGCTGCTAAGATGTAGGCCTTTTTCTTCTATGCGGCTGCAGAATAACATCAGAAATCAAAGGGAATTTGAGCTGCTTCTCAACATTTTCATTATTTTTAACAAAGAGACATATTCGCGTGTCACTCGTGTAATTAAAACACGGCTTAATTAAAAGAAGCCTGCGGCGGTCCCATGGCGACGGAATTCGTCTTTGCCCTGTAACCCTAATAAACGAAGGCGTTCCAGGTCCCTCTGTGTTCTCAGTGGTTAATGATTAATAGCGACAACTTCATTTTTATGTTTAAAGAATTTGATTATACTGATGCTCATGACTCTATGCTTTTAACTCTTCTGACTTATTTTAAGGTGAGATATGTAGCCATGTCTCCTTAAAGCGTAATTTAACTCCTTACCAGTTCATGTCAAAGCAAATGATCCTTTATCGTCACAGGTTTCCATGGCCTCTCTTCTGGGCCAGGCATGCTGTAACTCACTTAAACTTGACAATAACCCTTTGGGTTATGTATTATTATTAATTAACTATCCTGTAGTTAGGAAGAAGCCAGGAATCGGTCTAAGGCGGTGTGGTCCGAAGTCCCCACCTGGATTATTCTATCCCTCTGTCCGTACCCAGGGATCTGAACAGTGACTGCTCCAATTATAGCCTGTCAGTAATCGTTTGTGGCGTGAATGAATGAATGAATGAATGAGTGAGCCACACGTCACGACGTTCCTTCATTCACATTATTTCATTTGAATGTCATGGCGATAATCCACTGACCACTGACACGTGTGAGTAGTATCTCCAGGTTACAAATGAGCAAACCGAGTCTTGGCAAAGTGAAAGGCCAAGTTACCCTGCTGGGGGGTGACAGGGCCGGGCCTCAGATATAAGCTTTGTGAGTCCTCATTTCCTGTCCTTTCCACTTCCACTCAGTTCAGAAAACTGAACACACGACAGGCACTCCATAAATATTTGTCACGTGAGAAAACAAATAAATGGATGAATTCAAAGCCCCTTCCACGTTTATACCCCAGGTAGGACGAGGGCAGGACATCATTGTTTTTTCTTTCCCTACAAACTTCGCACGGAGACCATTCCCCCTGACCTGGTCTACCCCTTTAATTTCCAGCAACTGCTGGAATTCCAGCTGCTGCGAGAGTTAATCATCTCCTTTTGTTTTAGCCAAAGGCAACACCGTGCAAGCTGGAGCGCGCGGCTTCTGCGGGGGCGGGCTCCGCGGCCTCCTGTGTCACCTTGGGCAAAATCCGCGTCTGCCTGCCTCATCTGTCAAACGGGAATTGTCTTAGTGTGAGAACTGAAGTCAGTAAACATTTGGAAGCCGTGGGAGACTGAGTGACTTTGCTCGGACGAGGCAGGCAGAATGAGGCCCCTGCCCCCAAAGACGTCCTGCTTCGATCCCTAGGACCAGAGGACTCATTCTGGACTTCTGACATCCGAGTTGTAAGAGAGGAAGGCGTGTTGTTGCAGCCACTGTTTTGTGGTCATTCCTTACAACAGCAAAAGGAAACTCACGCGGCAGCCGATCATCACATCCAGCTGACGAGGACAGGGGTTTCCGTCCGTTTTCCCACCACCGTGTTGCCAGTGCCCAGAACACTGTCTGGGTTTGAGTACTTCCCAGAGACATATTTTCTCAGTTAGTGGGTGGCGAGGTCAATCTACGCGTTTCACCTCAGCTCAGGTGGAGTGGGTGTGTGACCTGCTCCATACCCCAGAAGAGGCTCTTTAAGGATCATTATTGCTGGGAAATGGGGGGGGCAAAGAAGCCCCCCCTTCGGACGGCGTGCCATGTGGCCCTGAGCACTGGGACAGCTGTAGCCCCTGATGCTACCACGATGGGGACCCATGGGGTACGAATAGTTGACGTGGGGGACGAGGTGTTGGGCAGAACAGAGAGAAGTGCTGAAAGATGCCCGGGGTTTGACATCCAGTAAAAAGCCAAACGCTCCATTAATTAATTTAAGAGGAAGGGCTGGGTTCAGCATTAACTAGAACGTTGACTTGGAAAGCCGTGAGTCTGGAAAGTCTGAGCTTTCCATGCAAATTATGGGCCGCAGACATGTGAGGACAGGAAAATGTGAGCTGCTTTCTCATCACCATCGCCCTGTCTGCACAAGCTCTCGTGTGCGGAATAAGAGGGATACCAACTCACCCCGGCGCAGGACTGTACAGTTTGCAGAGCATTTTTAAATATTATAAAAATTCACTTCTTATTAATAGCGTGTACATGGGGCAGATGGGGAAACTGAGGCTCAGGGAATTCACTCATTTAAGAGACACGTATTGAGCCTCTACTTTGGGATGTTCCAGGTCCTGGGGGTAGAGCAGGGGACAGAGCAGATGAAGACAACCTTAGTGGGAGGTCAGACAGTCACCCAGGTGGATGGAAGGGGTGGCTACCTGAGTCGCCCAGGACTCCCTCCGGGTGGCGGCCTCCTCCAGGGCACTCCGGAGGATGTCATAGATTGGTCGTAGGTTGACCAGGGTTCGCTCACATTCGGGCATTGCCCTACTTAGAAGAAAAAAATAGGAAACCAAACGTGGATTTCTTTTGAAAAAAGGAAAAAAGATGTTTTTGTTCCCATTTGTGGCTCAGGAATTGTCATGTAGCAGATGGCAATGCGGTTTGAAAAGAAGACGAGAGCAGCTTGTGTTACTCGTGAACATTCTTCCCTGCTTCCAGAAACAGAGGCGCGACACTCCCTATCCCCTCGATGCTGAGTGGGCCATGGGCCTCGCTCGTGACTGTTGGTGTGGATGGAAGAGGCGTGGAGCGTCACTGCACTGAGGCATTCACGGCAGGTGCGTGAGCTTCGGGCATCTCCGCCCCACCCTGTGGTGATGGACGCCGGGGCTGTGAGGTCCATGACACAAGGTGGAAGTCCCCTGGATGGCTGAGTTCATATGGGGACACTACCCCCGAGGGCCACCTGGGCCTTCAATAGGTCTCTCACATGAGGGGGAGAAAGAACACTAAATAAGCATGTAAGTTAATAGGCAAACACACACATTTTTGATGTCGCTACCACTAAGATTTGGGGGTGATCGTTGTTATAGCGTAGGCCCGGCCTCATATGGTGTTGGGCACAGGGCACTTGTCTTGGAGCTGCCTCAGCAGAGCCTTCAGCATCCATTTGGAGGGTGTGTCTCAGATAAAGAAAATTAAAACAAAATGGTTTTATAAGGAAAATTTGATTCTTACTTTAAATACACCTTTCCTTGGGGGGGGGGCACTAATGGAGATAGCAGGGGGGAGGCGAACTTTCTCTTTCTCTTTCTTTTTCCCTTTTTGTCGGCCCTCCCACGGGTAAGGAATATTAAGACACCAAGAACTCAGGTGCTTGGGGCTGTCTTAAGGGCCAGCTCTTATTGCGACTTAATTAAGAAGCGCGACAGAGAAGCGTCAGACAATTAAACAGAGGTCGGCAGAGCCCCGGGTTGACTCAGAGCTGCATGGCGATGCGGGCTTTATTAGTCTCCTTTGCTTCTATGAAAGCAAAGTAGGTTTGTGTTCCACTGGAGGCTAATCCATTCGTCACTGCGAAATCTCTGAGGACAGGCAGGTCCATTTCAAACCTAATTTGCAGTTGGCTTTTCATTTTAGCGGTTTGGGAATGGAATTCATCTGCCTCAACCCTAGAGTGCTTGGGTACCTCATGCAAATATTTAAGACCCACAGTGAAATTTCGATATAACACTAACAATTTGTTTTCCCTGATACCGGCCTCATTTGTCAAAGCTATTGACCCGGGACCAGAAAGAAATGTCGCTCTTGCCCCCTCTGTAATGGTTTTATGCAAATAGCTTTCAAGACTTAATTTCGGTGGAAATGTTCAGGGGGAAAGAAGGCAGGGAGAGAAGATGACCAAGACCGGAGATAAGTAATTGAAAGGCGGAGGGGAAAGAAGAGCAAAGCGAGGAAAGGTGGGGTCGTGGAGAGAAGGGAGACAGAGGAGGAGGACCAGGCCGGCGTGCCAGGAGCATCTGAAACGGCTTCCTCTGTGACAAGGCGTGGCTGCAAAGAGGGGAGGATTTTTGTTCTGCGCACCTCAGGGCACTGTCGTGAGGAGACAAGCTAACAATGCACTGGAAAGGATCGAATACGACTCGAAATTCTGACTGTTACTATTTGAACAGAAAGAAGCCAGAATAATAATTTTGTCAAGCGGAGCCAAGATGACCTGACAGCAGAAGGCATACCTGGGGGCCCACCTCGCTTTCCAAGACGTAGGTGGGCACGGACGATTCAAAAGCTTCTGACTCATCTGCCCACACGTTTGCTGTGCTGTCAGCACGTCTGCTGTCTCCTCCCATGCCCCTGTCACAATTCTCCTTCTCCCATTTTGCAAAAGAAGGGTGTGGTTTTCTGCCACCCAAAACCTCCTCGTGCTGCTTTGCCCAGGGGTGCCCATGCCTCCTGGGCCCCGGACGAAGGGGCACCTCAGCACGTTGCCTCGTCTGGGCCATGATGCTCTGTATCCATCTTCTGAAGAGCTGCCTGTCCCATATAAATCAGAGATCATTGTATTTTGCTCTTTGCACTGTTTTCATCAGTTGCGTGGTACTGATAATTCCAATGATAACTCACTTCAAAGTATGTTTTTAAACCTTTCGACGGATGCTCACTGTAAATTGGTTCATTGATTTGTTTCTTGGTTTATATCGAGGACACAGTAGCAGAGGAGTGTTTTCCTTCAGCGGCCTCAAGGCACCCAGGCCACCTGCTGGAGTACAGACATCCAGGGGCCCCCGGGAACTCCCATATCTGCACACAGCTCTGTGGCTTAGAGTAGGTCTCCTCCAAAATGCAGCTATGTCACAGGCTGCCTTCCCCCCGAACGGCTGTCATGAATTGTTTTCTGAGTTTCCCTTTGGCACAGAATGCGATCTCATTCATTTCATCAATCTTGGCTGCATTTGCATTCCACTGGGTTTCATTTTTTCCAAAAGAGCCGTTTCCTGGCAAAGATCATTAATCTTTTAGACTTCTCCGCGTCTAAGACTGTGTTGAGGGTTTTGCTAACAGACTCCATAATACTGAAAATCCCCTGAAAGGCTCCATTATTATACACAAATATTACAGACGCCTCGTTCAGCCCTCACACTCAAGGTCATGTGTCTGGGATTATTTATTTTATTTCGTATCAGACTGTTTTATTAACTAGACCTACTAAGTATATATGGCATTTTGCATGCTCAACAGCACCTCTGTGGAATAGTCTGTCTTCCAAACAGTATCCAGGATCCACGCTTCATTATGGAAAAATAAAAATAAAAAGCATGTTTACGAAATTAATCTAAATATGGGAAATTATCTGGTGAACACAGTTATAGACTCTGGAGGTAAAAAATAAATAAATAAAAATAAACTACATCCTGTCGCTGCCTCAGCATCCATTTTGTGTGACCCAGCAGCCTGCAGGGCCTTGGCCTGACACGGGCGCCTCCCGTATTACCCAGTAACAATCCTCAGTCACAAAAAAAATGGAAGTTTCTAAAATGACTCCCCCAATAACCCTTGTGATAAGCTCTCTCTCCTACAGCCTTCTCGCTGTACACCCCTCAGATCAGAAACACCCCCACCCACCCTACAAAGCCTACCAAATCCTCCAAACCCTGCTCTTTTTTTTTATTTGAGTAAACCCAGTGGCCTCAGTCTGGAAAGCTGAAAGCACTCCATTCACCGACTCTGATAAAGACATGCGCCCCAGGTCCTGCTGCCCTCTCCCTGCCTGCACTCTGCCTTGACTTCCCCACGTGGCCCTCCGGGAGTACCCTGCACCACCTCAAGGACAAGCGACTAATAGACTTCTCTATTTCACTGTCCCACTGCCTCTGGCTCACCCTGACACGGGGTTCACAAGTGTTAATTTAACAAAGTCACAACAGCCTGGCAGTTAGATTTCTGTTCAGAGATCATGGTTCACCAAGAATCCGAATTTTAACCAATTATTGTTTATTTAAATACAACGTGGATGGAAGATGAGCCCTTCGGGGATTCCAGATGTTGAGTGGAGGGTCAGCCTCTCTGACCAGCTAAGGAGTCTTGTCTCACCCACCAGCTCTGCGGCAGGAGAACCGAATCATGTCCCAGCAAAGCTACGTACAGCTGAATGTGCTGGGGTGTGGTGCTCGTCAGTGCTGTTGGCTGAACGCATCAGGGCCTCCTTCCTTCCTGATAGTATTACACTTTCCTGCCATATTTGAAGTTGGGCGCAGCCATGTGATTGGCTTTGCCGGTGACACTTGAGCAGAAGTGGTGAATGTCATTCTGGAGTCAGTGTCCACTAAGCCGCCTCATCGTCTGCCTGCCGTGATGAAGTCTGGGTCTCTGAATGAATACGATGTGCAGCAATGTCTACTGGAATTGAGATGGAAACGCAATGTTTATGGGAATAAACTATTGGTTATTTCAAACCACCGATATTTGGGGATCTCTTGTTACTGCAGCATAAGCTAGGTCATCCTGACTAACACGCAGCGTCATTTACAACGAGTTAAAGCTCCATTTACAACTCGTTAAATCTGTGAATCGAAAAGTTCGACGACGTGCATCTCACTTTGGGTACCTTTTTTATTTTTAACAGAACCTTAAGTCCTTTATCAGGCCTGAATGCTACATCTGCATTTTGAAACAGCTCCTGCAGACTGCCAAGCTTGTGGTCTTTCCTTGGTGTACGACTTCAGAAAGGACCCAGGAGTCCACCAACGTGGTGTTTCCTGCTGCCCGTCCAAGCCCTTGGAGCACTGGGTCTGTGCTTACGGTGCTAATCCTGGAGGCCATGACCTCGGCAACATTTCTCAGCAATTCCATTTTCTGCTCTGACCCAGGGTCGGAGACAGTCACCCATTAGTAAGCCCAGTGTCCATCAAACATTGACTTAAATAAGAATGCAAACAGGAAGGTCTTTACAAGAGAAATACCACGTGTAGCTAATGGAGACCAGAGAGAGAGACTCATTAGCCAGGGAAACTCAGGAAAACTAAGGAGTGAGGCCAAAGGGCATGACCTATAATCCCACCGAGCAGTGACAGACTGGTGCCACCCTGCAGCTGTCAGGTCACCTGGTGAAGAGCGAGACCCGAAGGCCGCTGGGAGCCTTCACTCCTTTAAGTCAACAACAACAACAACAAATTCCATTTAAACGACTATCCATTGCAGAACAATGGAAAATCTCTCTGTGAGGGGGAAGATACTTTTCTTTCCACGCAGGCACTTATCTCCCCATCTGTCGGAGGCCTTAGCAGATCAGGAATCCAAAGTTCTTCAACTTTGAGTGGAACCAGAGCACCCAACCCAGCATCGACGTCCTGAATAAGGTCAGCTTCTTCTGGAAAATTCCTGAGAGTACACGTCATCACATTCCAACGGCTCTGGCTTTAACTTTTCCTCTCAAATTCTTAACCGTAGGCCTAATTGGAACCACTCAAAGCTGCTTACGCGCTGTCCTAAAGGGACACCTTCTGGAAGAGTGGAGGAGAGAATGGATAACCCGATGACCCTCCAGCTGACTCTAGAGACGGAGTAGTAAGCAGCTACCTGGTACGATGACAGCCATGTGTCTTCCATCTTATTGTCACTGCTGCTTCGAGGCTGAGCCACCAAACGCCCTTTTTTAAGTACAAACATCACATAACCGATGAAACTCGAATTACACTCAAGATTTTATCAGTCAGGATCCTTGGAGACATGCAACAGAAAATCCGAGTTCAATGGCTTTAAATTAAAGGGGCTTAGAACATCAGATAACCAAGAAGTGCGAGGATTTGCTTGTTCGTTTCAGGCACAGCTGGGTCCAGAGACTCCAATCATGTCATCAGGGTCTGATTCATGCCTCTTGGTCTTGCAGCTTCTTCCTTCCCGAGAGCATCTCCTGTCAAGGCTGCAAGACAGACTAACTCCAACGGAAAGAGTCTGCCACGATCCCGGGAGCTACGACCACAGTCTGGTTGCGTGTCATAGATCCTACACGTGCCACGTGGATCAGTCATAGTTGCCGGGAAAAGGAAGGGCCTGATGGTCTCAGTCCACCTGACACAGAAGACGGGTCAAACCATATGCGTGAGAATTAGGGGGATGATTTCCCGGGGAAATTGGGGTTTGTTTACCCAAAGGCGGTGGAATGGATTCTGGGAAGCCAGGAAAAAACAAAAAACAAACAAAAAAACAAAAAAACAGTGTATTTTACAAAATCTAATTTATTCCAGAGAGGCACCGTCCACAATGCCCAGCCTCCCGAGTGAGGAAGTTTTGTCTTTCCCCACCCTACCTGCTCTGTCACCTTCCATGACTGCCTATATCGTCAGGGATCCTTGGATGCGGACAACAGAAGCGAGCTCCGGCCAACCGAAATAAAAAGAACTTATGGAAGGTTCACAGACTGGAAGGAAAAAGTGTTCTTCAGAAAAGCCAGAACCAAGTCAGCTCTGGAGTTCTAGAGAGAAGTAACTGGTGGGGCCATCTTTTCGGAGCATCACAAAGGTTTCCAGCCAACATCAGAGTGTGTGTCTCTTCTCCACAGACCCAAGCTCTCAGGTGAGAGGGTCCTCGATTATCCTCGCTGGGGTCAAATGCTCAACCCTGGCCGGGATAGAAAAGGCAAAAGCCATCCCGATCCACAGCTCTACCGAGGTCATGTAATTCCCCTGATCAAAATCAAGGTGCAGTTAGTAAAAATGGGTGGGGGACGGGTTTGGGGAGGGAAAGCCGGGGCATAGATTCTGGTCTGCAAAGTGAGAACATTCTAAATGCAAACAGTAATTGACCACTGATCCCTTTGGCTCCAGATACCCATCCATTCTCCATCTCTTCTTGGCCTGCCCAGGCGTAGCCTGAAAGAGTGACCTCCTCCCTCTCCCTCACATGCACCCGAGGGCTGGTCTTGGGAGCGGCATCAGGACCCAGGCCCCAGAAAACCACCGTTGTCTGTGATCGTGGAAAACACAGAGCCAGACTGAACACTGTACAGAGGTTAAAAGGCCCCCAGAAAAGTGGGAGCGTGTGCAAACGCAATGAAAATAAAACATAAAGTCTCTCACAGTAAACACCCGACTCAGGGGTGGCTCACAGAGGGGGGGGGGACGGTGAATGTGACCATGGAGGCTTACATGGAAGCTTTAACCCTACTTGTAAAGTTTGGTCTTTTGTGGTGTGATTTGTTGCTCAATACCTTTCTAGAAGCTTGAAATACTTCTTCAAAAAGTCAGGCACAGGTAGCCAACCCATGCCCCGAAATGGTTTCTGCCCCTGAGAGTCTGCGCGTCTTCCTTAGAGAACCTCTGAAATGGGAGCGTTTGCTGGTTCGGCCTAGCAGCCAGCCCGTCCCTGCTCCGCCTTCAGGGTCAGTCGCATGCTGTGGAGCTGGGGAGTGAGGATGCCCTCCTCCCTGCGGCACTCTGTCACACTGTAATTTGTGTATCGATCATCATTCAGGATTCAGGATGAGCTACAGGCACGGCCATCTCCCCACGGGGACGTAGACATCGTCCAGCCTCGCAGAACCGGGAGATCAATCGTCAGGTCTGATTGCACTGGGATCACACGGGCTTCCAGGTCTGTGCAGAAGGAAGCGAGGGCTCTGATGGGCGAGGGTGGGGGGAGGGAGGGATGCAGCTGGTCCTCCTGCCTGTCTCCAGCTTCGGGCCTGGACGGGCAGGATCCTGAGTCCTCCTCACTGAAGCTGCCTACCAGCCCACTAGCTTGCCCTGCGCCTGAAATTCCATCATCAGAGACTCCTTCCTTTTTGACTTTCCACCATCCCCTTCTCCCAGGCGGGGTGGCTAGGAGAGCCGTATCGGCCTACACTGACGCAGGGACTTCTGGATGGCAATGGGGGTCTCTCTCTCTCTGGGGGTGGAACAGAATGCAGAGCCTGCGGATTGGGAGGAGGGAGAAAGCCCAGTACCTTCGAGATACAACACAAGCATCCATCCTCCCCGCGTGTCCTGGGGCTCACACAAGCCTCTGCTGAGCAGGTGGGGCGTAGGTGAGGAATTGCCTTGTCTCAAAGACACCCCTTATCACTGAGTATTCTTGGGTAACAGCTGTCCCAACCAGCTGACCAGTGATTCTTACGAAGACTTTAAATTGACCGAAGTGTCCTCGGAGGCCACGAGGTGGGACGGGAGCATCAGATGAGCCCTCACCCTCAGTTCAGCCAGAGCTGCTGTTTTGGCACGTTTCACAAACTGAATTTTTCTATAAAACTTCATTCGAAGATCATCTTCACGACGACATAAAAGTTTTAAGAATGGCTGCTTCGGTCCAAGCTGGGATCACTTGATTTCACACCCGTTATTCAGCAGGAAAATTCAGTTCAAATCGTGGTCACAGTCAGGGTCACCGGCCCAGTGGATTCAGCTCGGGTACTAGCTATCTCTAGCTTTACAACGAGTTACCCCAAACTTTCGCAGCGGAGATAACACACACGTGTTTTCTGCAGTTTTGAGGGTCCGGAATCGGGTGTGGCTTAGCCGAGTCCCCTGACTCCAGGCCTCTCCCAGGCTGCACCAACGTGGCGGCTGGGGCTGTGGTGTCATCTGAAGGCTCGTCTTGGGCTGGGGGATCTGCTGCCGCGCTGACTCAGGTGGCTGTTGGCAGGGTTTAGTTCCTCTCAGGCTGGTGATGTGGGGACCTCGGTTCTTTGCTGACTGTTGGCTGGAGCAGCTCTCGGTTCCTTACCCTGTGGGCCTCCACAAAGGGACCTCACGACACGGCAGCTGGCTTCCTCGGAGCGAGCAGGTGGGAGGGCGCAAGAGCATGTGAGCAGGTCTGCCCTGTCCCAGTTTCCGAAGTGGCACCCATCACTTTCGCTGTGTTCTATTTGTGAGACGCGAGCAGCTAAGCCCAGCCCACACTCAAGGAGACAACATGGGGCGGTGAGGGGGAGAGGGGATAGACAGCAGGAGGCATTGTGGAAGCGGCCACCACACCACATCCGACTAAACTTCGGGCAGTTGTCAGACTCAGTTGCGAGGAATCGACAGACGGCGCTTTCTTCCATTTCCCAATTTGAGGAGGCATCTCTCTCAGAAACAGCCCGTGATCACACCACGGTTGTGAAGAGGATTTCTTTTGCGTTCTGGCCCCTAACTCCTGCTGTTATGGAGTGTTGAGAAGGATGGGAGATCTGGATTGAGTTTGCTTTCCCTCCCCCCCTTTTTAGGTGGATAAAACTTGGCTAGCGCTGAGTGCCTCCTAATCCCCCAGAGAAATCTGGCATTTTCACTTTGCTTTTTCGCCCTCTCTAATCTCCGCCTAGCCCGCGGCGGGGGTGGCTTCGTCCAGCAGAGCCTTACGATCATCCCACCCAGTAATCACAAAGGCACCCCCGAGGGTTGCAGTCGAGATTGAAATGTCACAAGCCCTTCTCCTGTCTGAGGTGATGAAAAGTTGATCTGGGCGTGATACCAAGTGCTATTTATTCTGATTCCAAGTGGCATTGTCTCTGGCGCCTCACCCTAACGGGCGGCCCTTGTTGAGGGTGAGCTCCGCCGAGTGAGCTGGAAGGGGGACCAGGCACCCGGCTGGGGCATTCGGATTCCTGGAGCCGTTCCTGACTGGGACGGCTGGTTCTGGCCCAGACCAGTGCACCATGGAGATGCAGAAACAGGACAAAATGACTCATCCTGGCGCAGGGCCCAGACAATGTATGCTAATGCCTTCATGCAGACGAAAATAAGATGATGGAGACGCTGCACGCCAAAAATGCCCAACCCCAAGTCAGACGTCTCTGTCATCCATCCTCGCAGAAACTCAACGATTTGCTGAGATCCAAAGTGTCGAAGAGGAGACCATCACATGAGGGAAATTGTTTTTACGTCAATTTGTTCCGCAACTCGTACCCCTGTAGGGGAGGCCTTAACAGGGCTCACCCACATGCCCAGTTCTCCTCCTCGTCCAGTCCCCCAGGAGGGTCCCACCTTCCCACCCCTTGAAGTCATGTGCAGACGTTTGACCTTGCTTGACCAATGCGATCTGAGAGGAAATAGCATGTTGTTTTCAGGTAGAATCAGCAAAGAGCTGACGTATCTATCATTCCCTGTGGTCTCTTGCCATCCCATGGTGATTCTGGGAGCGTATATTCATAAGGTGGCATATAAAGATGGTGCAGCCTCTGACAACCTGGATCTCCAAGACATTGCAATGACCAGAGGCCCTCTTACAACAAATAAATAAATAAATAAACAGACAGACAAACAAACTCATATAGAATGGGTTTTGTTGTGCTGAACCAAGGAAATCTGGGGGCTGCTTGTTATTGCGACATAACCTTGCCTGCGCTGACTAGTAAATCTACCATCCTGAACCCCGAACGACGGTTTATAAATACATTCAAAGCTCACAAACGCTCATAATCTTACCCTCAAAGGAAAATGTGTTCTCCAGGTCCTCCAAACGAAAACAGAATCGGTACAGACAAGATGGCAGCTGATCAGAGCACAGAAACCACCCCCTGGAAACCGCATGTGATGAAGGGGAAAGGAGCGCTTACAACCTCTGCCTTTGAGGACAGGCCCTTTCGTGGTCCTGGCGATGGAAATCTAGCGTTGGAAATGGCCACGTGCACACACCTTTCAAGGTCTATATTTCAAATGAAATGGCAGGAGGAGTGAACCTGAGGGTGCTTGGTGTCATTCGGGAGTTATCTGAGCTAAATAATTGCTGTCATACGCGCATGGCGATGCATATTTCTCATTTTAATCTTTTAAGAAATAGGATAGAGAAAATAAGGGGAAAAAATATGTTTTACACTGGAGACGGGACCATTGATCATTAACCACAGCCTCAGGAATCAAAGCCGCTCAGACTGTTTGTGTTCCCATAATAAGAAAGCTGTGGATAGATGTGGGGAGGGTACAGATTTATAAGCAGGAAGCAGGAGCTCAGTGCAGTCCGTGAGGATTGCTTTTCGCTCCCCAGCATGCATGCATTCACACAACTTTGAATAAAATGATGTCCCCCTTTCTTTTTCTAGGGATGGGTTCCCAGCCCACACTAGAAAGCGCTGACGCTACCCGCAGCTCCAGGAACTTGTTGTGGGCTTCGTCCAGAATTCCATTTCATTCCACGCAGCCTCTGAGACTGGGTCAGAGAAGGACATCTACCCCAACGGAGCTCCGAGATAAAGAGTCCCAGAATCCTGGGGGGGTAGGAAAAGCTAAGCTGTACTTTTCCCACTCACAGCTCTGCGGGTCGACTGGTGCATCTTCGTTTGCGTCAGACTTCATTCAGGTCAGAGTCGGTTCCGCGTGTCTCCATCCCAGGCTCGTAGGGTGCTCAGCGCCCGCCCTCCTCAGTTCCATACCAAAAGGGAAACAGCCTAAGCATCCCACGTGAGCATAGTTACAGCCTCTTCTCATGCCACCTACACTGATGTTCCACTGCCCAAGCGAGTCACGGGGCCAGGACTAAAGTCTTCAGGATGAAGACGTTGTGCTGCGCTCGCTCCAGAGAAACGCCCGAGGCCACATGGCAGGGGAAAGAACTGGAAACAACAATCCAAGTGTACTGCACCCACGTGGCTCTGAACTGTTCAGTGATGAGAACAATAACTCCTCTTTGCTGCTGCTGCACTGGCTTTCCCTGTGATTTGCAATACAGAGGGTGCCGACGGGGACTCTCAGGAGGCCTCACGGTTTCTGGCCTCACTTGCACCCTTGTTAATTTCCCTTTCAGAAGAAGCTCAGAGACTCTAAGTGGAGCAGAAAGTTGGTGAAAGATCAATGACAGATGACAACAGAAGTGAGGAGAAAAATTCTAGAATTCAACCTCTTCTTGCTTCTGAAGTGGTATTTGGGCCCTGGCTTCCAGCTACGAGCAAACACCAGGAAACGTAGCCTGGGGCCACGGCCACCCTGAATTAAAGGAATGGCTGAATCAGAGACTTCCAAAATGGAATGAGCTTCTATGCCTTTCAGACATTCACGGTCAGAAACACACGGTTCTTTCGTTTTCTCCTTGACACAATTAATGCATGGACCTTAACCAGACAGCTGAGCCAGGCCTACCGATGGTAAGACTTGGTACTGTTGTGATTCTCTCTTCCCACCCCTCAAAACATCTTAAATTTAAATGAAGTTGATCCAATTGACGACTGTCAGCCAAGATCCCTCAGGGCCAGGCCCTCTGCAGCGCAGGGGTTGGGGAAGCACCTGCTAGAACTAGCCCGCCAGGGTCTGACCCCAGCTCCTCCTCTTCCATGCGGTGAGATCCTGGGCAAGTGGTTTCACCTCTCTGAACCTCAGGTTCCTCATCTGTCAAATGGGTCCATCACCCCCATGTCACACAACATGGCTAAGAGCACAGACTCTGGAGCCAAAGCTTTGAGGTTGGTACCGAAGCTTCCCTACTTCCCTGCCATTTGGCCTGGGCGAGTGTTTTCACCTTTTCCTTCCTCAGTTTCCTCGTTTGTAAGATGGGATGATAACAGCCCCCACCTAACAGTGTTACTGTGAAGAATAAAGGAGTTAACAAGTAGAAAAGCTTAGATGAGTTTCTATTATACATTTATCACTCAATATGTTTGCTGTTACTATGGAAAGAAGGGGTGGTAGTAGAATTGTTCCTCATCTTAAAGAAGCTTAGAAATAATCATGATATTATCATAAGTTTTCATACGGTTCAAGCTAACAGTAACCTTTAATGAATGAACTTGTGTGTGCCTGGCACCCTGCCAGGGGACTTTTATGCATCCCCATAGTCACCCTCACATCTTGATGGTGATGGTGATGGTGATGATGATGATGATGAAATGCTGTACTCATCGCTAATTACGCAGATGAGAACTGTGAGGCTCAGAGATATTCAGTAATCCCAGCGCTCACACACGTCACACAGCAAATCATGACAACTCCGGGATTTAAACACAGGCCATCTGATTCTAGAGCCTGAATCTTCCCCATTCCACTCACATGGAATAGGAAAGGTAAGACACATTCTCTTCCACCCCTTTCTTCCTTTATTCGGTAGTAGTTATTGAGTCCCTCCCCTGTTCCCAACAAGACAGAGAAGTTGCACTCACCTCTGTATCTGTCTATCCATCCATCCATCTACCCATTCTTTATCCGTCTGTCATCTATGCATCTGTACATAACACCCAATACTTCGAGGATGTGATGCCCCTATCCCTATCAGAGTCTCCGTCACTCGTGGGAGGTACCATGGGTCTTCCAAAGAGGCTTTAATACATTCCGCTGGAAACTACTGTGTCCAGACTCTGTTAGTTAGTCTACTATGCCAGTCTCTGCTGCCCAGTTGCCCACCCCTGGATTCCCATTTGGCCACTGGTTGGGAGTTTGGATGAGCCCTGCTGCTGCCCAGGGACTGACCATGACACTGCTCGTTCATTATCCAGTTTACCTGGCTCAGGTCTCCAAACCAGACAAGTTGTCTACACATCTCAAGATGCGGACAGAGCAGGCTGAATAGTCAGAGTGTTGTGGTAGTTACAGCTCAGGCATTTCATCAGGTGTGGCTTCCATTTCTTGGAAGACTACACATTAATAGTGGCTTAACTTTTAAGATTTATTTGGTTTCAATTGGGCTTCTGGGCTCAGAAATATATCTGGACCAAGAGCTCTTTCAAGAATATTTGAATGATCTTGTGTTAAAGTCAACCCTTCAAAGAAAATATACATATTCATGTCTTTAATGAGCTGGATGCTGAGGTTTGGAGTACTTTTTAAAGAAATCAAGTCTGATGTTTGGTTTTGATTCTGTGATTGGCATTCCAGTCACTTAGCCCAGTTTCATTTGCGTGTTTGGTTCAATTCAGGCGACCAAAAATACTTACTTTGTATAATTAAATATATATGTAAAGTAGTTACATTTCAAAAATTATGGAAAATAAAATTTTCATAAGAAACAAAGGTCTTGATTTGTAATACGGGGTTTTCCATTGCAGAGCTCTGATGCTTCGAGTGCATCAGAGCTGAAGTGTTTGTGATCATTTCACTTGTGTGTCTTAGGGATGAGATCACGGATCTCTGGAAGCCAAATTCCATTTTATACATTCAAAGGAGGGAATAAAGAATGAGGGAAGTAAGACAGGGGTGTGTTCGGCTGCTTGTTTTCTTTTCATGGAAGATAGGAGATTACCAAAAGAGAGAGAGAGAGAGAGAGAGAGAAAGAGTGAGAGAGAATTCAAAAGTTTTGCTCAACCTGAGAAATCACAGGGGCCCTTATTTTTATTTCAACAAACTGTATTCTCAGCTAAAAACATGGACCAAGCTCCCTTTCATCCTGGGGTGGTACATAGATCTAGCCAACGGTTACTAAATATCCGCTACTGGGTGGTACTTCCTAGAAAATTCTTTAAAAGGTGGAGACACAGCAGACACGTGCCCTTTGTCACTGTCTGTCTTCTGAAATTTAGTCTTGCAGGCTGGTGCTCTGGCAGCCTTCTTGAGACCATGAGGTCAGGCCTCACAATAAAGATAGAGAAGTTGAAAGCCGGAAAGAGCCCGGGTTTCTGGTGTTATCATGGAGCCATCATACCACCCATGAACTGCCTATTTCCAGACTTATTTACCATGGTAAAAACATACCCAAGTTATTGGGCTTGAGGGGAAGATGGGGCGTCTCTATAATTTGTATCCAAAGCAAAGCTCAAGAAATTTTATCCTTATTTTCACCAACTCATAACAAACCACCTCTCGGTGTGAAAGTGTCTACAGTTTTCCTCTTTCCAGGTGGGCTCTTTTTTGAATTTGAAAGATATTTCTGCTACTTTTCCATTTTCATGGGAAATGTCAAATTATAATGCATTATTTTTATTTCATTATACTAACAAATCCTTTCATGACATCGGTAACTAGAGAACTCGTACAAGAAGCAATTTCCCAATCATTAAATTTTTGAATGCATGCATATATTTTGATTTGCTGCTCCTGCAGAGAAGCATGTTGTTATCTGTGCTGAACCCTGGAGATTTCAGTGCTGTTTTTCTCGGATTGTTACAAGTCAGACTTCAGATAATGTTCAATTGTATGCATTTGTTAAGGGGCATCGTAGAATTGGGAAATCAAGAGATGGAAGGAAATTTAAGAATAACTACAGTTGATATTTGCATATGGACTAGGGCAATAGTTTATAGAACTTGTCAGGTCAAGGCACACAGGAGCCTGTTCATAGAAAACTCTATAGATAATCCGGAATATTCTCTGAAGAGGGAGCTTCCTGCTCTCTACCTAAACCTTTCTGATTCGAACATCTTTGAGATACCACTCCTCTCAATTATGCAAGTTGGATCATCCGTGGGTATAACCCAAGGTGATACAATCAGAATTAATCCCAGATCTTTCATGGAAGCAACTGGAAAACAGCCCCTGTCCTTGTGTTTGGGAATCTCAGTGGATGTGAGGATGCAGACACTGGGCCCCTCTCAGCCCCGGAAGGTGAGACAATTCCTAGATGTCCAGGTGACCTTATTTGAGAGCTGCATCCAGCTGCGTCTGATGCCCGTGTAAGATGGTATGGAGCTTACCGTCCAATTCAAAACACCTGTGGCCCTAAATGAGCTCCCTGTTAATCATTTCCACAGTGACCGATTAGCAGGCATAAGTCAGGTCCGGGAAAACCCTCGACTGACTGCTCAGTCACATGAGACAAGAAATCCTCCTCCTCACTCCTTTCTTAAATTATAAAATCTCATCATTCAGAGTTTAGGACTTTTACTTTATCCCAAAGTTGCTGGAACCAAACCACGATAGAACATTCTGCCTTCCGTGGCGTTCCCCAACACACACACACACACACACACACACACGCACACACACACACACTCGGTAGGAAAAACTGGTTTTGTACATGGGAAGAAACAACAGAAATTCAAAACTTACAGATTAACTCTATCGTGCATCTCTTTAAAAAGTTTATGTGAACAGCCAATCGAAACCAACGGGGCATCTCCCTCGAAACGCTATCTCTACAGGTTCCCAAGTAGACCACGGGACGTATAGTGTCTCTGGCACAGTACAGGGGCACGGATCGCCCATCCAGCCCTGGTCCCTGCTTTTCTCCCAGCGTTTTCTCTGCATCAGCTTCTTAAATCCAATACAAGCAATCCCTTTACGTCTTTCCATCCTCTCTGACTGATCTGATCCCCGTCGCATCTTAAAACACCTTTTTAATTCGTCCTGAGTAACTTTATAAGGCAGATTTTTTAGCCAAAATTGTCTTTGCGTCTCCATCTTTTTCTGTCTTTTCCCTTTTTGCCCTCCCTAGTGTAATTTCATTGCCAAAGACTTTTAAACCAGTGAGTTCCCAGGCTTTTTCTAGGTCTTCAGCAGATTCGAAATCCACGTAGCCCAACTTCCTAGACACACCAGTTGTGACACCCACAACAGCAAGATCATTTTTAGCAAAAATGTCCTGGATGCCGGTTTTTAATTCGGGAGCAGATTTGTTGAAGTTGGAGTTTTCAACGAAAAGGCTTGAAAGATGACGTTGGCTCTGTGGCTTCTGCTTTCTGTCTCCCGGCTTCGGGAGCTGCTTTCTGTTTGGCCATTTCCTTCGTTTTCCAGGTGCTTCTTTGACGGGCTTTTTCTCCTCTCCATCCTCCTGCTCCCACTTTTACCTTTTTTGCTGGGGAAACCATCACCTCCTTTGGTGGAGTTGCAGTAACCTTCTTGCCTTTTCTTCTATGGAATGAGAACCTCTCTCCGCGGCTTTCATCTTCACCTTTTCCTCATTTTCACTATCTCCTTCTACCTGCTTTGTAGGAGGAGCCATTTTCTTGGGATCACCTTGATTTTCACCGGCCTTTGCAAGCTTCGCCATCATGATGGCCTATGACGGCACAGTGGGCAGCGGGCGAGTGGCACAGATGAGCCCAGAGGCACAGGACAAAGTCAGTGGCAGCTACTGATCTTGACAATTCACAGCACGCATGCTTGGCTACTCAAGACTCAAAAACTCCCCTTTTGGGTATATATCCTTGCAGTAATTTCTTCTGCTTACGTTAACCAGATAACAGTTCTTGACCGAAATAATGTTTTGTTCAAACTGGATCACTTTGGAGAGTGAAGAGTTTGCTATAAATAATTACGAAGGCAAACAGGCCCACACTGGGGCATCCCCACTCAGACCAGGATTCATGCTCACCCTAAGGACTGAGTGGCCTGAGTCCCTCGCGCCGTGCTGGGCCTAAAAGATTCCGGAATGAATAAGACCTGGGTGCCTTCTTTAAGCCGCTCACCGTCTAGTAAGAGACATAAATACCTAAAGCCACAATCACAGCACAAGATGCTGAGGGGGCACCACAGGTGAAGCCCGTCTGCTCAGCGACCCCTCTGAACGGTGATCACATTTTCAGAGTTTGCTTTGGTTTAGGAAAACCTCACAATGATGAGTCGCTGAGCACAATCGCTGACTTGACCTCCTCCTTCCCTCCAGCGTTTACTGGAAAACTCCAGCACTTCAAGTAAAAATGACAGGCATCTGCGGTTTGATAGGGGAGCTACCTTCTGTCTCTCTAGTGATAGAATTTCAGCGCAGAAGCCTTGGCGCTGGAAACCTCCCATCTCTGGGTCAAGAAGATGGAATGGGATGGAACAAAAAGAAGGTTCCGTGTCCTCCTCCATGCCCCCTATCAGATCCTCTCCAGGTCAGATCTGAATCTGCTCTTGATGTGGGCGGGTCGCCCCGCCTGTGCTGTGCAACTTTCCTTCTGAAATCGAGTCATCCGTGTGACTTTCTCCTCAAACCCTTCAATGGCGTCTGATGGGAATTGTCACCGTGTCCGCAGAGGGTCAACCTTGGTGCCAGTTGCAAGTCATCCCCACGCCATCCCGGGGCTGTCTGGACCCGGCTGCACTGCAGGGCTGCAGGTCAGCAGTCGGCGTCACGGGGGTGTCCCCCGTCCGGCCCTCCCCTACATTTTTGGCCCTAGCACTGCCCTGGACTATAAAATAGAAACAGCTCATTTATAAACCATCTACATAAGGCATTTTTCCGGGTGATGCTTTCAGATAGCTTAAACAGCGAAATTAAAGGACATGCATTCGATGGGCTCACTCCCGCTCTGAGCAAGCCACTCCTCCCACAGGCGACCACCCTCTTAATGTCCAGTGTGTCCTTCAGTGCTTCTTCCTGCAAACACAGCAACATGCACAGGCGCCCTCACCTTCTCTCCTTTCGTACCCAAAAGCGCTGTCTGGAAATACTGCCGTACGGCCTGCTTTTTATCACTGACAAGATCTTGCATGTGGTTGACAATGTTCATACCACGATCCCATATCTCTGATGTAGTTGTTCCATAATGGTATGTGGAGATTTCATAGTTTTTGTTCATTTGTTTGTGCTTTTGTTCATTTGTTAGTTTATGGGGGTTTTTTGTTTGTTTTTAACCAGTCTCCCGAGGTACAATTGGGCGATTGCAAAACTTGGATTCTCACGAAAGAATATTGTGATATGTAACTTTGATCATAAGTGCTTTTACACAAATACCTGGAATGTAAATTCCCAGGAGTGGGGTTTGATGACTCAAAGAGTCAAAGCGTTTGCCAGTTTTGTAGATATTGGCAAGCATCCTCTAAAGGGGTAGCACCGTTTCACCCCCACTGTCCCTGCTGGGCAAGGCCTGTTTCCCCAAAGTGTCACCAACATGGAACATTGTCAAACGTTTGGATTTTTTGCCCATAAGGTATTTGAGGAATAGTATGTTAGTCGAATTTGTTATGGTCAAACCCCACTCGTGGGAATCAAGAAGGTCATAAATCAAGTAGGCCCCCCAGCCCCCTGGCATCAGTGGGGACACACAGCAGGAGGACGGTGGTGCTGATCCTACTGAGTGGACTTGCCACACGTCACTCCTCAAGGAAGCAAGGACAGAGTGGCTCCACGTGTGACCCGATCTGCCACCAGGGCCACCTCTTGCTTGTGGGAGGGGCACCAGAGCTCAGCATGGATTTATCAGTTGTCGTGGTTTTGTTTTTGGTTTTTATTTTTGTTTCCGTTTTTGGGAAGACACAGAGCATCATGCTGAGGACCTGCCCGCATGGAAGGGTCACCTCCACTGTGCCAACGTTGGCATCTCCTCCGAAACTCTCCACGTGAGGGAAAGAGGGGTCTCACTTGCTGTCGCCTTCCAGTGCAGGCCGTGCGTCCAGCTGCCGAGGGGCTTTGACGAAACACAACACAGCTTCTCATCCGCAGCCTTGTTCCCCTTCCCCGATATAATACTGGATTTCACGCCGTGGACGTTAGCAAGGGAAAGACACATGCCTAACGGCGAGTATCTGCAGAACATATGTTTCTGCGGAACGTCCGTGCCTTTACTTCGCTCCACGTGGCACTGCAGTTCTTTCTGCTGCGTAGCAGCTAGAGTCCGTCCATTTGTCTAACATCTAATTCAAGTTGAAATCTGCTCGGCAAGCCAATTCCTGGCCTGTATGCGTCCCTTTTTCACAAATTATTACAGTTTTTTGTACTACAGTTTGTTTTTGCAGGAAGCACTGGCTAAAAAGATCCTGATGATGCTAAAAGAGAGCTCATGTTCCTCTTCCATGTTGTTATAAATGAAAGATGACTATTCGGAATCTTCATGGGAAAACAAGTGTCCATGTGGCATAAATAATGCATTGCAGGTTTTTTTTAAAAAGAAACCATAAAGCAGAAGAAGGCATTTGCCTTTACTTCTTCAAACACAAGGTAATTCTTTGGAAATCTGTGTGTTTCTGGGTAAACTCATACCAAGTCCCACGGCTCAAAATTCAAGTTGCTCAGACCAACTGAGACTCGTGCTGTTTTGTTTCTACACAGAACACGTCCAATCCATTTAACAAAAACTCTTGGTTCTACCTTAAAAAATAGATTCGCTTCAACCACTTCTCCCACCCTTACTGCCACCACCTTAGTCCAAGGTGCTATTGAGACTCTGTTCTCTCTTGTCTCCTGGGATCTGCACTTGCCACTATCCTCTCCCCTTCCTCCAGTCTATTCTTAACGAAATGGGCAGACTGGTCCTCTTAAGAAGAAGTCAGATCATGTCTCTCTCTGCTCAAAACCCTCCCAAGTCCTCCCGCCTCACTCAGATAAAACCCAAATCCTCACAATGGCCTGCGAGGCCCCGTGTGGTCCGTTCTCCCCGCTTCTCTGGCCTTTCCGTACACCTGCCTCCCTCCTTCACTCTGCTGTGATGACGCTGGTCACTCTGCTGCTCAGAAATGCTAGACGAGTCCCTGCCTCAGGGCCTTTGCACTTCCTGTCCCCTCTGCCTGGAATACGCTCTCTCCCCAGATCATAGACCGTCTCCCCCTCTTTCCCCTTCAGGTCTCTGCGCCACGTCAACATCCTCTGAGAAACCCCAAGCCCCTGCTCCCTGCGTCACCTTCTTAACGTCAACCACCTCCTGATTCATTCTAGACACATTTTATCTTTTTATTGACTGTCGCTGGCCAGAAGGTGAGCCCCACAGTGTCAGGACCTTTATCGACCCTCTGCTCTGCTCTATACGTTGAGTCCAGAACATCACAGATGCCCAATGACAAGGTGATGAATAAATGAATGAAGGCATGACTCAGGGATTAGCTGGAAAACCAGGCCAAACAGAGCAGTCATGGAAGCCCAATGCCAAGTGAAATGGGCCCCATGAACTTCAAAGTGTCCATAAAAAGAAAAAGCCAAAACCACAGGGTTCCATGAAATCTGTTTGTTTTCAGTACCTCCCAATCTTCATGCATTTTGTAGAAACCAAGCAAACACGCTTTCAGCAGCCCTGACTTATTCCATTTTTAATAAGCGCTTCTTTGCCTGCTCAGCAGACACTGGAGCTCCTGAGTCCCCTGGACGCCCGTCTGGTCATGGGGTCATTTGCACTTTGGGGAAAACGAGGCCGACGTGAGCACTCGCCGCCTTTGTCGGTCAAGGCCAAAACACACAGCCCCAAATGTCAGCCCAGGATGCGGCTGTGTAACGAGGAGCCGCTGTGCCGGAACATTTTGCATAATTGGAAGGCGAGGGCGACAGCGACGAGGAAAATGAACGTGGACGTCCCACGGCGTGTGCAGCAGATGCTGGAAAATAAACGGAGCGGAGGGCGCCCGCCTAGCTCGGCCCGGCTCGTCGCTTGCTTAGTTTTTAGAGTGATGAAGCGACACGGGGGGAGCGGGGCAGCCTCGTGTTTGCAGAAAGTCACGGCTGCGGAGTCGGGCCCAGGACTCCGGTGGAGGCCCAGCTGCCCACTCTCCAGCCGTGTGGCCTTGGCCAGGCTCCTAGCTGACCCCTCCCCAGCTGCCCTGGGTTTTGGGGTGTTTGTCGTCGCGGCAGCATCTCGTCTGCCCTGACGGATGCAGGATCTCCTGTGGTCACTTGAATAGCAGCCCCCAAAGCTGACCACATCCCTGTCCCCAGGGTAGTGACTATCTTACAGGGGCAGGAGGGCTTGGCAGATGTGACTGAGTTAAAGGTCCTGAGATAGGAAGGTCAACCTGGATTATCCGGGGGGTTCTCTTAAGGGTCCTCGTCAGGGGGAGGAAGGAGGGTCAGAGTCTGGAAAGGTGATGTGACCACGGAGGCAGGGGCAGGGACTGGCAGATGCCACGCTGCCGGGTGCCGCACTGCCGGGTGCCACGCTGCCGGGTGCCACGCTGCCGGGTGCCGCGCTGCCGGGTGCCACGCTGCCGGGTGCCGCGCTGCCGGGTGTGGAGATGGGCATGGGCCACGAGCCGGGGAGTGCAGGCGGCTTCTGGGAGCCAGAAAAGGCGAGGAAGTGGGCTGTCCCGTGGAGTGGCCCTGTCCACCACTTTAGACCTCTGACCTCCGCGGCCGTAGAGAACAGACGTGTGTTCCCGGGCACTGAGCCTGGGGCGCTCGCTGCAGCGGTGAGAGGAAGCTGGTGCGCCTCCCGGAGATTCCCGCAAAACCAGCAACGCTTCGTGAACATCTTCTTCGTGTCTCACTGATGTAGGTGGGTGTTTCTCAAATGTAGGTTTTTACGTCAAGGACGTACAGTACAGAATTGGCTTCTTTTTTAAGAGTGAAATAACCTTCCTGAGAAATGAGAATTCCTGCTCTCTGATCCTGAAGAAAATTTCACTTGAAATTGAAACGCCCGAGGTTAGAGACACAGCACCACCGACTCGTCATCGCTCCCGGGCTAGCAAGGCCCTGGGTCACGCCGTCCGTTCTCGCAGGGACGTTTCTTTGAACTGGACACCGGCCCAGTCAGTGTTTGGCCTGGGGTGAGAGCTCTCGGACCTGGCTGAGGGAGCGCGCAGAGACGAGACCCCAGTGCTGAGGACAGATGAACTCAGAGGGGCCTCCCCCCGCATGGCCCCGGCCTTACAGGTGCCCCTCTGTGGCGTTCAGATCTGCAGGGGCCAGAACTGGCGGGACAGTCACCCTGCGGAGTGCCTCCTGGTCTCAGAGCCCCGACGGCACTTTGCATTTTGCTCCCCTGCATTCGACCCAACAGGGAGTTAGGCAAAGTCCCAAACCCCTTCGCTTTTCCTTTTTCTCCCCAGGAGCCCTGAGGGCAGCAGGCCGAGCACCAGGCAGGATTCCCACAGGCTGTTTGATGGATCGGGTCTGAGCCATTATCTCATTTTGGTCACAAAGGTCAACTGAGCTCCATCAGCAGATCAATTAATCACCAACATAGTTTCATTCCCGTGCAGGCCACAGGACATGTTATAGCAGACGGCCAAGTCGTTCTGAAGCTGGGAACACTGAAATGGCTTCTGAGCTGAGTCTATCCGGGACCAGACTTTCTGAGCCTCTGCACAGCTCAGGCTCTGTAGAAGCCGGCAATGCGTACGCAGGGAGAGGGATGGCTTTCATCTATAGGATGGCCGAACAGAAATCTGAGCAGAAGCTGAAGCCCCATCACCAACCTTTACAAAGTCACCCCAACCTCCGGACGCTGGGAAGCAGCTCTGTAAACGTACCCGTGGTTTTCACTGGGCACGAAACCTGACCAGGGCAATCCTGGTCAAAGCTCGGGTGCCCTGAGTTCCCACTTAAAAAGGGGTCGTGTTAATAGGGGTGACTACAGGGATGGACGGGAAGTGGGGGCAGTCCATAGAAAAAGAAAAATGTTTAGTACCAAGTCTCTCACCTAAAGGCATTCGTCCAGCCGTCAACCAGAAATTCGCTCAGAAATGGCCAATACCACCAGTGATTATGGCACGTTCACGTGGAAACCTCCCATTTTGTGAGTTCCCAGCACACTCTTCTGGCACCATACCCCCCTACACAAACAGTCACTCTCCCACTCTTCGTTTGTGGGGTTCGGGACGTGCTAGCTGGGTCTGGGGCTAAGGGTGGAGCCTGTGACCCGGCCTGGCCAATCAGATGGCAAATCCCCCAGACAAAACCCCCTGAAGTCCTTCAGGATGAGCACGTGACAAGCAGAATGGACCCTGCGTCTGGAGCAGGAGTGACTGGGAGAGATGCTCCCTGGGAAGGTGCTGCTGAGTGTCTGCCCAACAGGTCCCCACCCCTCGTTCAAGCCCCTAGTCTAGAGGCTGCGAGTCCATCACCTGCTCTCCCAGCCTCCTTTGTGGGGAGGCGTGGTCCTGCGACCCAGCCCTAAGCAGCGGCACCTGAGGGAGCACCTGGGGGAGGTGAGGCTGGGGATGGGGGCGGATGGGAAAGAGGGGAGGATCCGGTAAGAGAGAGATGTGCTTGACAAGCGGTTTTCTTTCCTACCCCCCTGGGTGCTGTTGCATCAATACACAGTGCTTGGAAATAGGGCAGCCGTTTTTGACATTAAAGAAAAAGCCATGACTCGGGGCCCTTACATTTTTGAGTTACTGATTCACTTTCAGAGCCAACTACACTAAGGCTTCTTGTGTAGGGGAGGAAAAAGGAAATTTATAATTCAGCCGCTTTTAGACGAGACTTTGGTACTGTGTTCAATCCCGTAAGTACAGCTCTCAGGAAGGAGCCCTATCGCTCCCCAGTTGAGCTCTGGAATGACACTCGTGTGGACAACAGAGCTAGAGCACCGTTCTGAGGGCATCGTTTGGGCCCATGGATCCGCTTCCACCTGAAGCCTCATCGGAGCCCGTACATTTTCTTTTTGCTACTTTTGCTAGGGTTAGGTTTCTTTCAGAATTGAATACATCAAAACGGATAACTTCTGCATAACAAAGGACTGCATAAACAAAGACAAGGTGGAGCGCGCTGACTTGTACATAACAAAGAATTAATGTACTATGCCTCTGTGAGGCAATAAGAAAAATATAAATAATTCAATAGAAAAATTGATAAAGAATACGAATGGATAGTCTGCAGAAGACATGCAAATGACCAATAAGCATATGAAAAGATAAGAATTTGACCTTTCATTAGGCAAATGGAAATGACAATAAAATATCCTTCTTTTCACTTATCAGATTGGCAAGGCAAAGCTTTCAGGAATAAACAGATACACCTATTGTTCTAGCTAAATAAGAATAGGCCTTTTGGCTGCCAACCAGGAAATAGCTATTTAAAAATGAGGATAAGAACGCTCATTCCTTTTGTGTAAGTCAGGGTCCAGGCAGGAAAGCAGAAACCATTCTCACGTGGGAAACAAATAGCAAGCATGGGTTACCCGGGCGATGGAAGGCCTGAAGACCAAATAATACATAATGGCACAAACCGGACTGGAAGGGAGCCGCTAGCAGCTCGACGGATAATGAGAAAACGAGGAGGTATCATTCGTGGGACTCGGGGCTGGGGTGACCCAGAGGACGATAGAACTACACACACACAGGTTTTTCTGCAGCCGCAGCCCTGAAAGAGCGCGATTACTGCGGAGAGCAAGGCAGAAGGGAAAATGAGTGTTCAGACTTTCACTTCTGGGAAGAGGGAGTAAACACGCTTTTCTCTATTCCCCCTGCCAAGCACAGCTGCCACCTGTGGCCGTCATCTATAAAACGGACGCTGCTGAAGCCTCTGCTTGGTGTCTTGGTCTTCAGTGGTTCTCTCCCTGCTCATCTCCTGAGCGTCTCGTTGGGCAGCGTAGAAATCACAGATGCTTCAGGAGGGAGAACACAAGGGAAAATGAGACCCGCTTCTAGCGGGTTCCATTCCTGAGATCTCGGGCTCTCAAACCCTGGTTTTCTCGATGGTCCCAAACTTTTCAAGTCTTACGGGCTCAGACGCAGGAACCGGCTGAAAACCTTTCAGATTCTGTGATGCTTGCCCCGCCCCCACTGATCAATCGGCAAATTCCTCAAGAGGAGAAAGAGGTGGAGGACAGAAGGCTCATGGGAATGCCTTTCCCTCCTGTCTGAGACCATGGCCGGGAGTTGCCGTCCGATGCATTCAATTAGAATGTGCCCCCAGCACATCGCTGTTTTTATTTCTTTTTTATTTATTGGTCTTTTTGAAAGACGGGGCTCTGTTTTTAAAAGCTGTCATCTCTCCTAACAGACGGGGGGTAAATCATGTTCGTAATTAGTGTCTCGTGGAAGCACAACATAGGTACAGTCCAGAGACGGAAACCCTTAGAGAACACCTAGCCAGAGCTCCCAGTTTTTTAATTCTATTGTTACAGAAAAGTGCAAGTGTTTTCAATTTTAGTACCTGAACACTGTGCTTGAAAAAAAAATAAGTCAAAAATAAAAATTTGGAGAAATTGTTGCACAGATGTTAACGCGTAGATTTGGAAAACAGGCTGAGTTCGAATCCTGCCTGGCAGGCCACCCGGAGGAAGTCATTCCTCCCCTCTCGGTCAGAGTTTCCTCATCTGTAAAGGGGGAATGATACGAGTATCTGCCTCGTGGAGGGGCTGGGTGGGTTAGACAAGTTAATATCCAGGAAACACCCAGAACCGAGATCATGAGTCCGGGAAAATGTTCATTAAACAAATAAGTTGACTCCGGCCCACGGGCACCATTTCTAAGCCTCTGCCCTTGTCCAGCCTCCTTACTCTACAGATGGGGGCACGTTTGGGGCACAGCAAGGGGAGGGGACCCGCTCCGGCATGCGTGCAGCTCGTTAGCCCTACGACTGGGCCCAGGCCTGGAATTTCCTTCGGGTGCCTTTTATCAATCAAATCGCGTGCCCTGCGAGCCAAGCAGCTCATTTCCGTCGAAGGCCGAGGGGTGGACGCTCCCTCAAACTGTGGACACTTCCCTAATGGCCAGGCCTGCCCTGAATTCGTTGTGATCATTAGCAGAGCCCCTCGTGCTCCGGCTGAGCGGGGGGAGGGCGGCCCAGACATAGCATCGCTCATCTAAATTTTTAATAATGCTCCAACCTTCAGATCGTCGGGGTAATCAAACCCAAACGAGCCTGACACTCAGAGCCACAGAATAACAAGGGGGGGTGAAAGGGATAATGTTTCTTTAATGAAAGTTTCATCAATGCAGATTTCTCGTTGAATATTAAGGGTCTTGGCTCGGAGCCAGCCTCGGAGCAGACTGCTGTGACATTGACCTTTGTTCCTCGTGCAGAGTCTGGCTGGCTTCACCTGCTTGGGGCAGCACAGGAGGTCGCCCTTGCAGCTCGTATGAAGGGAGATCTTGAGCCGAGGGAAGGGGGGTGCGGGAGGTGGGCTCAGGCCCCCCAGTCCTTTCCGTGTCGCTCTCCACGCTCCGTGTCTCAGCAGCTCCCCTGTCGCTCTGCGTCTCAGCTGCTCCCTTCCCCGCCCGTCCTGCTGCGGCCTCCCACGCCCGACTCCGTAGCACCTCCTTCCTCCAGCTGCTCAGGCCTAACCCTTGGAGTCAGCCTCCATTTGCTTTCCTCTTGCTTTCTCTGTTCCATACAACAGCCTGATCCTCACAGATCAATCCCAGAGCTGGCATCGGTGACTTCACATTATCACCCTCCTGCCCCGTCCCATCGTGGCCTCCTCACGGGTCCAGATGCTTGTGGCCTGGGACCCACAGTCAGCCTGAGTGTGAGACTCTCAGGCCTCCTTGCTATGGGGATAAATGTACATTTTCTCTGGCGCAAATAATTAATTAATTCAAACAAAATACACTCGCTATGGATCCCCTTTATCGTCACACGTGTTCAGTTACACAAAGCAGTGAGCCGTCAGTATTCACGTCAGCAAAGTTCCAGCTTCGGCGAGGTCATTTGTCTACTCTCTTCTAAGACCTTGAGCTACGATATCTTTCTCTCGTAGGAAGGTTGCAATCCTGGTTCTCACAGCTTTGCCTCCCGACTACCCTGGATGGAAGGGTATACATGCTTGAAGGCCTTTTCTTCCTCTCTGATGTACACCTAACAATATGTGTTCTCAAGGCCCATTTTATTTCTTTCGGGAAAAAAGAGAATTTATAATATAAGAGTAGATTTAACAGAGGTTATTGAGGAAGGAAATAGGAATTATTTTTTTAAAAAACAGATTTTTGTTTCATGGCAGCAAAGTACGAGGCGAATAAGAAAGGGCATGAACATAACTCTAAAACAGAAGGAAAGTTGCTTTTTTGAAGGAAATATGTAAACAGTAAGAGAATACGTAACAGAATGTGTTTATGGGTTCTGAATCTTGCCAAAACTAAAATAATTTTTAAGGAAATATTTGAAGCATTGCTTTGAACCTTGAATGTTTCATGTGCTAAAGTCTTCAGTAGACATGGGACCATCAAGAAATTAAAGCCAATATTTTGGAAGGAATAAAAAAGCTAGATTGGAATTAATTTTTGGTCTCGTAATGGATGAGAAGAAAGCATTTGGACGATAAAAAGGAAGTCCAGACAAAAATAATAGTCATCTTGAAGTTTCAAAAACAATTAAGCCAAGATTTTAATTTTAATTTTATGTATTTTTCTGCCAAACATTAATATTCATGCATGTTGTCTTTCTTTCTTTCTTTCTTTCTTTCTTTCTTTCTTTCTTTCTTTCTTTCTTTCTTTCTTTCTTTCTTTCTTTCTTTTTTGTCTTCTAGGAGATGATAAAGAGTCAATGATTTCAGGCTTTGTTCGGCCTACCTCATGCTCACAGGAAATCGCTAACGGATTTTCACAGCATCAAGGACTCACCATGTCCCAAACCAAGTCCTCCTGAAGTGAGAGAACCTCAATCAGCCCCAGTTAAGATGCGGCCTTCTGTCCTGACCAGAGAGGACGTTCTCTGGAATCTTCCAGTCAAAACCTCTAACCAGTAAGTTAGCATCCATCCGCACATCCCAGGTCTTTTCTAAGTTGGTCTTCGTATTTAGTCGGGCTATACTGGTTACCACTGACGGAATCTAAATAACAACGACTAAAAAAGTAAAAACTTGCAGAGCAGAGGGGTTACTAGGTGATGTCTCTACAACGTCCGAATGTCACGACTTCCAGAATAGCTGGATCCAGGTGCTCCCATGGTGGTGTCCAGCCCTCGGCTCTGCCTAGGCCTCTGTGGTCCCATTCTCAGACAGGCTCTGCCGTCCTGGCGTCTCTCCACACCGTCGGCAGCCCAGGCGGAAAAACGACTTTTCTCTCCGATCGTTTCAAGAGACGTTCCAGGACTGAGTCTCACTGAATCCCGTGTTCATCCTCGATCCGATCTCTGTTGCCAAAGGCACGGCATGCTCTGATGGCTCACGTTTACTGCTGCGGCCAAAAAGGGGTCTGGCCTTGAATTTTGCAGCAGCGCGTTGCTGTTTAGAAGGACCGAGCTGCAGGAAGGAGGGAGAGATCACACGTTGCTGCCTGGCCCTTTATGACCCAGCCTTGGGGGTAATGCAGCAAGATAAGCCCACTGAGATTCAAGAAGAGGGGACACAGATCCGCCTCTCATGGGAGGAGTGTCCAAAACCGTGCAGCCGTGTTTTAAAACCCGCAAACACGACGATCAGCTCAAAACACATCCTAAGAAAGACCGGCTTTTCCTTGTTCCCATTTCACTCTTTCCAGTCCCCACATCACCTCCCTCAGTAACCTTCCTGCCCACAAGCCCTTGTCTCCTCTGCTTATGGGGGAGCCTGAGCAAAGACACTGTTGGTAGCTTCAACTCAAGCAACGTGGGGACCCTCCAGGCTTATCAGATGAGGTTGAGTCTCTCTATAAATGTTCTACATGAAACCTGCTTCAGTTAAAACGTGTGATTGTCTTGACTCAGGAGTCAATTTCCATACAAACGCATACTCTGCTTTCTATCTTAAAACTATCTTCCAATTTATAAATCTCTCCCATTAGTGACTGCCGCATGCCCTAAATCTTGCATTATTTGGAAAAATTTTTTAATTCTCTTTTAATTCTTTCTCCATTTCCTGACGTATCAGCATGTCGAAAAGAGAGGTGAAAAATTGCTCCCCGTTATTTATGTGGCTCCCTAATCCCTTCATCACGGTGTGGCAGCATCTGGTTTGGCTCAAATTGCACCACATCTGAGTGGCCCCCTTAAAAAGAAATCCCTTGGGGGTTCGAATTTGCTTTCTCCGTTGTTGATTCAGTTTGTCTCCATCTCCCTTGAACACAGAAAGTTCAGACCTGGAGGTCAAACACAGCGCTGGTTTATTTCAAAGTATTCACCATTCACTCGGGGCTCTTCTCGGGCTCTGATCGGTCTCACTTTCCTGAAGGCACAACCTGCAACTTTCCAGCACTAGAGAGCGGTTCACATGCTGGAAACCTTCGCCTACTTAAAAGTCATTCCAAAGACACTCTCTGATGGGCTTACTTTATCTTATTTAGGGGAAGCTGTTTTAAAAATAGGTTTTGTCATAAATTAATGATAGGGCTCGGTTCTCCCCTGGAACACAACCTCCCCTCCCCCCAAAGCTCAGCATGCAGACTGGTGAGGCCAAAGACACAGCGTCCCCACGCTGGCTGGATCCTCACACAACCACCAAAGGGTGCTGTGGGCTGAGAGGGTGCCACCTGTTCCACACATCAGAAAACCCAAAGTTTCCTCCGTGCCCAGAAACCCTCCGAAGTGCATTATCAGGATTAACCCTTCTGACACCCTCTGAGGAAGATACAAGTGAAACTGGCTGGTGGGTGGCATCGCGTCGCTGTGAACCCAGAGCGCTGACTGCAGAGCACAGACCAACAGTGACCCATCACTGGTGTGGGCACGTTAAAAGGGGCTCTGTTAGGGTGGCCAGATTTAGCAAGTAAAAGTACAGGGTGCCTACTCAGACGACGCACCGTCATCATGCAAATTCGTCCCACACACTGCATGGTCTGAATTTTATCTGGCAACCTTAGGTTCTGTTGGCAAGCAAGAGAGAAGGGGTGGTGGCTATCGAGACGGACACGTGACTGGATCCCCAGTGCTGATAACGTGGACCAGAGAAGACCAGGGACAGAGAGTAAGCAGGGCCCATGAGACTGACCTGGTCACTGTGAGATCCGTAAAGACGGTGATGGAGAAAGAGCAAGAGGATTCAAGGAACTGCTCGGATCGCGTGGCTATTTCTAGAAAGAAAACAATAACTAGCCTCTTGGTAAGGGGACCTGGGTGCGGAGTTCGGAGGGTGTTTTGAAAATGTCCTCAAAACTTTGCCTTATTTGTACCCCACATACAGTGATTCACTTAATTTGGCTCATGTTTTACATAAATAAATGTATTTATACAGAAAACTTGATATCTCAACTCTAAAAGTGAAATCTCCTATCCCTTGCAATAAATCGAGGGTAACTCTAACGATAAATACGTAGCTTTAAAAAAAATCCATCCAAATGGCGCCTAAAGTCATCTCCGGCATCACGGTGGATACGTAATAACCATCAGGAGGCACTGGCTGACCACATACTTGCTTCGGCCCACGCGAGCTGACTTCGTACAAAACACACGAAGCAGAGGCCCTACACCTGCAGGGCTTTAACGGTCCCTGGTACTCCACCCGTGCACATGGAGCATGCCCCAGGCAGCTGCTCCTGCTCCAGCCAGAGTCCCAGAGCAGCATGAAGCTGAACTGAGACCATCATGGCCTGCAGCCAAGCCCGGCTGGTGTCTACGCCGAGCCACAGGTGACCAGACAAGGCCACCAAGATCAGCCAAACCACAGTCGACACCGCAGACCCTGGACTGTGACCGTGACTGCTGTTGTACGTCACTGAGTTTCGAGCCGGGACGTTATCATCGTGGTCAAAACCTACTGCTGCACTGTCCCACTTGGATCGTGAGCCTTTCCCAGTCTGCCCTTCCTGGAGACTGGCTCCAATGACGTCCCGCACACCATGTAGAAGCAGTGGGTGGCGGGCACCTTGCGAGAAAGCTCCGTGTGCCTTTGCCATCCACGGGAGAAACCACAGGTCTTCTCGGTTTCCTCAATCCTTCTACCTCGGAGCAGGTCGGCCAAGTTCACGGACCATCTCCAGGGACCTGTGCTACAGTGGATGACCTAGGACGAAACGATAAAGAAGAAAGAAGACGTGCTCTGGCGCGCTTCCTCCCCATCGTTCTGCTTTTTGTCCCCAAAAATAAACGACTCGTAAGCATTTCCCCGCTGATCATCTGAGACAAGATAGAAGCGGGTATGGAAATGAACGTTGTCAGTTAAGGCCCCGTTCGGGGACCCGCTTCCTTTTTGGACGGACACTATAATTAGTGCTGCTGTGATTTCAATCAGCGAAACGCTACCAGGCGTCATCCGGCTATAAAAGAGACACCCGAAATAACATCACAGGGACTGGATCTTCTGATAAAATATTCTTCAAGGGTTTGAAGCGACATCACATTTTCTGTCCCCAAACTGGCAGCTTCCGCCTCCAGTTTCCAGAATCCCAGATTGAGATGCCAGAACTTTTTTTTACGTTGTAGAATGTGCGCTCTGCTCACCTCCCCCGCCCGATGCACTGTCTCTTCTGCATTTTCCGCTTCATGTTAGACCTGAGACGGAAAACTTGTTTAGTGCGGAGTCACTGGTGCGGGAATGGCCTGATTCTCAGCGCTCCGTAGGCAGAGACATGGGGCCTGAAACTAGTAGGAACGCAACAGTCGGGTGTAGATCCCCTAAGAGACTCAAAACAAACCCTGTAAGCCAAAGGATTCTTCTCGCGTCGCTTTTCCTGGTCACAGAGGAAGGGAGTCCTCCTGGCCGACTGTCAGCATCTCGACAAGTCAGGAAATATTTAGTAAGTGTCCTGGGAACATTTGAGGTTGTTATAAAAGAAACACAAGAAGAAATCTCTCTCTTTAGGGAGCCCACGAGATTTAGACAGAGACAAGATTTCAAAAACGTCCTAGAAGGATGTGCGTCTCTGTGTGTGTGTGTCTGTGTGTGTGGGCGGGGGGGCTACAGTGTCGGAGGAACGTGTGAAAACACAGATCCCCTGGACTTCCACTCCAGGGAAGTGTTTCCGTGATGAAGTGTGTGTTTTAATGGAGTATTCCCGCTGCCCCAGCCAAACCGTAGGTGCTATGAATTCAAAGTCCAATTTGTAAAGGTCTTAGCAGCATCTAGTGCCTCTTGAACCCAACGATAATAAGTCCTCGGGCAATTCTGGCCGACAACTCAATGCACGACTCTAGAAAGCCTGCGAAGACAGATTTCGATGTGGGCTGGGGCGGTTCGAGAAGGAGAAGTCTCTGCTTCGTGAGGAATTGCAATGTCCGCTTGCCGGGGCTCGTATCTCCTCAGAGGCTGACGTTGCTCTCGGGCGTGAGGCCCGTGAGCGAACTATGACACATGTTTCATGTCAAAGCCGAGAGTGACCCCAGGACAAACCTGAGCCCAGCTCGCGATTTGCGCCTGGTCAGACACAGCTGCCGGAAAAGGCCCCGTTCCTAACCGTCAAGAAGGACTTGTCCTCCCAGATAGAGGAAAAAGTCAAGTTATATGTCAATATTTGGATCCCCCTGATCCCCAACACACACAGGCGCCCTGAGTCGATTGGAGCAGATTTGTCAGGCCCCAAAGCGAAGCCCAGGGGCCAGGATGGCTCCTGGGCAGTGAGCACAGATAAACCAGGCCGTTGCCAACTCCTTCATTTATATTGTGTAGACCGGGCAAGAGGGTATAAGGTGACAACAACAACAAAAAGGAATAAAAAGTAGACTATGAGAATAACCGGGTTTAGTTCCTGCCAAACACGATGCCAACCCACTATTCCGACGTCACTGCTTTCCTCAACTGATTTCTTCACAAACCCCCAAGACCCCTGAAATCACCTCGTTCTTAGATCCCCCCCAAGGCCACACGGCGGGATCACCTCAGGCAGCCAAGGGGAAAGCTGGGACCCTTTGTCCTTCCTTGACCCCCAGCCCAAGGCTGTTTCTAAGCCTCCGACTCCAGGGCTAGGGTCCCGATCACCCCAGTTCAACGTGGACGGGGGGTCCCAGTAAATAACGATAGCGGTGATGACCATCTCAGTCCATGTCCCCAGAAAATGGAGGTGAAGAAAAAGGTTTTGAGCTAAATCTTGGGGTGGAGAGTGAAGCCCCAGGATGCAGGAGAGAGGGGAAAGCTGAATGAGGCAGGGAAGGAAGGAAAGCGAGGACTTTCTGCTTTCCTGGGGTGGGACGAGGCGGGGTGACTTTGCAGGGCTGCCTCTTTGGACACGCCATGGGGCACTGCTCCGACGGGACACAAAGTCAGTGGTGCCACGAAAGCTGTCCACCGTGGTGACCCCACGAAACTCAGAGCCTCAGGGAGCAGGTGACAGCAGAAGCAAATGAATACGAGGAGGGTGGAGACGGGGCAAAGTGGGCAGCCCAGGGCCCTCTGCAGGAGGACTTGCCGCTCAGCCCCAGGCCCCTGCCGCCCTGGAAGAGCAAGGGCCCCCATTCTGCCATGTTGCTGCTTTTTCCAGTGAGCGGCTGAAACTGGAACTTTTCTTCTGTTTTGACTGTTAATATATCTTCCTTGATTGTGCCCCATTCGATATTTTTCTCGCGATTTCTCATTGAGATAGAAGTCGTGTACCATGAAGTCCCTCATTTAAAATATACTGTTCGATGGATGTTAGCAAATTCGCCAAGTTGCGGAACCATCGCCACCATTTAAATCCAGAGCATCTTAATCACCCCAAAAAGAAACCCCAGACCCATTGACAGTCACTTCCAATTCCTCTCCCCGCCAACCCGCCGTCAGCCCCCAGCAACCACGAGTCTGTTGTGTGTTTGTAAACATGCGTGATCTGGATATGTCACGTAGACGAAATCATGCACGCCCGGCCTTTGCGGACTTGCTTCTTGTCGTTAACACGATGTTTCGAGGTCCATCTCTGTTACAGGGCTTCACTCTTTCTCGCGGCCGAATATGTTATATGATGGATACACCCCATTTGTCCGTCCATCCACCAACGGACGGACAGTGCTGAGCTCCTTTATTAGGGTTTTTGAAACTGAAACTCCGCTGGCCCGTCCACGTGAACTGGGGGACGGTTTTAGAGCTTGGCTGTCGTCTGCTGCAGAACGAGACGGTGACAAGCACCGGTCAACCGGTGAGGGACCCCTCCTGTGCAGAGATGAGACTTCTGCAAACGTCGCGCGGTCACGCCAGCGTGTCATCGGTCCCATTTGCACCAGTATTTAACGGGGGGAGGGCAAGGGAGGAAGGTGTGTTGCACACCCTGCAGGAGCGGCAACTCCCAGCTATGGAAGCTGCTTTGGTGACTGGGGGATGACGCCCTGAGCTGGCTCTGCAGGTCGCCTCAGGGCCTGTCCTGATAAGCCCGCCCATCACTGAAGCCCGGACAGCAAGCGGCGCCTGCCACTCGCACAGCCCTAAACCTTTCCTCCTCCAGAACGGGGCAGTTCTGTCTCCTCCTCTGGTTTGCATGAGACTCAGGGACCAGACGGCTGGAGCCAGAACTGGGGAGAGCCTGCATCTTTGGGGGGCGGGGAGGGAGTGGGCCCAGGCGGAAAGCCGCCTGCTTGGCTCCGTAGCCCAAGGCTAGCCAGGCTGATTTCCCTCTGAGGCCCTTTCATCTCCGCCCTGACTCTGCTCACGTCGGCATGTCACCCCCAAAGCATCATCACAAAGGGATCCCTTCTGGAGAACGTGCGGGAGGAAGAACCGATTCCCGTCTTCTACCTCCCACCTTTCTTTCCCGCCCAATCCGCACTTCAGCTCCCAGCAGCCTGTGGTTGGATACCCAAGGAGCTCACCGCAGATAAGCCCTTGGAGGTTACTACGAAGCAGGGTTTTCTATTGGAGCCAAGAGGACGACTGTCTGACCCTCTGAGGGCGGAAGACAGTTTAGCTCCGTCCCCCACAACACATTCGCAGCCGACAGACAGAGCTGCCAATGGTGAGAAAACAGGAGGCCGCCCTGGGGCGGGAACTCGGCCTTTGCCGAGCTCAGCACCATCGATCCCGGCGAGTTTTGTCTCTGGGGGTGTCACAGCCAAGTTGGCTTCTCAGCTTGCTGCTCTCCCCTGCTCTCCCTGAGGCAAATTCCCTAAAACTGACTCTGTTGGGTCTCGTTCCAGAGCTGAGCGTCATTTCGAAAGCCTATAAATCGCCGTAAGAATTGTTTAAATCGGCCACCAGCATTCTGCTTTCTCCGCAGCCACGACACAGATGTCACAGGTCTACAAACCTGCATCTTTCAACACGGAAACGACCTGAGCTTCAAATCAAAGGAACCAAATAACCGTGCTCTCCGAAGCTCAGAGAAGCCTTTAATTTGGGTCATGGATGTACAGACACGAAAGCGCTTCTGCGGCCGTTTTGTTTTACTCGCTCGTAAGGACAGACGTCAGTGCTCAGCTGAAAAGTAACTAATTGATCAGTTCTACAGTCATTCGGCAAGGATTTGGTGGACAGCTCCGCGACGCCAAACCCTGTTCGGTGTGGTAAAGTGTGCAAAAAACGGACTGCGGTTCCACCCAATGAGGCAATTCGTGATGAGTTCCGTCCGTGCACCGGGAATTCTGCTGGACTCCGAGACACCGTGGGGAGCCAAACGCAGATCGGACCCCTGTGGGGATGGCTGAGGAGAGCAGGGTGGCCGCTAAGTCAGAAACAACTTCATGAGGGCCTTGTGCCACCTAGACGCGTCCACGTTAGACTCAGGAGGAGGTGGGAGACGCCGTCATCTCCTGCAGGTGGGCGCGGCGGGGAGGGCTGCTCCAGGACACGGCGGGACGCGGCACCGTGTGAGAACCTGGTTCCGACCCCCAGGACGAAGCCGGCTCTGCCCCTCGTCATTCCGTGCACAGGACGCTGGGACCCTGCGCCGCAGGCCCCATCTCTGACAACGGGGCGCTCGTGCCTGATTCACTGCAAACGAGACAGCGGACGGGAAGAGCTGCTGAGACGGTGCCTGGAGCACAGAAGGGTGGACGGGGGTGGCGGTCGCTCTTGCAGGGTCCCAGGAGGCTGGGTTTTCACTGGATCCGGTGATAATTCTGTCATATACCGAGTAGCCAGCAAGGGTGCCCTGGCAGGTGAGGACCGTCCGGTCAGGGACTCGGCGTTGCATGCGGACGAGGCCCCGAGCTGTGAGCCTCCCCGTCTGGCAGCGGCTTCGAAGCCGACACGCCAAACGTGTGGCTGCGGTGTCCTCGCCCCCTGAGCCACCACTGCACAGCGAGGGGGGGACCCCACATGCAGAGTGGGGGTCACAGCGGTTGCCCTCTGGCCGGTCACAGGCTGTGAGGCGATCGGCAAACATAAAGGGTCAAATGAATGCTGAAGTGGGGCTAAACGCGATGGCGGGACATCTCAGGGACGCAGGCTCAGAAAAGGCAGAGACCCAGCCAGGGACCGTCCTCCCCACCCCCGTCAGACGGGGACTCGGGCAATGTCCGTAGACACTTTAGGCTGGGAGGACGCGGCTGGCATCTGCAGGGTAGAGGCCAGGGCTGCTGCCCGGCATCCCGCAGGCCCAGGACAGCCCCTGACCGCGGAGAATGACCCGACCCCAAACGCCTAACGGCGCTGAGACCAGGAGGGAGGCAGGAACGGCTGGAGCTTATGACCTGGGTCTGCACGGAGTCTAAAGTCAGGAGAGCAGACGGGAGAGGGACGCCCTCCAGGAGGGGACGACAGCGCCGAGGGTCACCGAGGGCTCTCCCGCCTCGGGGCCTTTGCACGTGCCGTTCCCCCTGCTCGCTGTGCCCTTCCCAGGACTCACTCACCGACTCAGAGAGGCCCTCGCTGACCACCCATGCGACCACCCCAACCAGGTCTGTCGTCCTTCAGAGCAATCACCGCCTCCCTACAGGTCGTGTGATGGGCGGTTCGACGGTGACTCTTGTCCTCAGACTAGAAAGTACCCGCGTGAGAACAGGGACTTACTCGGTTCCCCATCCCACCCCGGCACCCGGAGCAGCGCCCGGCAGGGACTCTGTGCCCACCTGTGAGAGGATGACCCAGAGGCGGAGCCCTCTCCCTCCCGCCTCATGGTCCGTCTTCCTTGAGTCGATGGGGACGATTCTGCACACGTCGCCCACCACGCGTCGCAGAACCTCTGAGAGCTGCTGGGCAGAAGCAAAACAACGTGAAAAGGGGGGGAACCACCCATTTCCAAGAAGGAAGCTGGAAGGGGGCATCGCCTCGTGATGGAACACGGGGAGGGGGGGCCCTTTCGTTTTCTGAGAAGGGACTTTGAGTCCCCGCAGGTGCCCGGCGCTCCGGCTCCACAGGGCGGCCCTGCATTCATCGTTCCCTTTCCGGCTCCCAGCAAGCCGGCAGCTCCCTCCTGGCTTCCATTTTCCTCCATTTAAGTTGAAGGAAAGTGGAAAACAAATAAAATGCACTTAAGAGACCGCCTCCAGGAGTCAACACGCTGGGCTGAATGGGCTCCTGGCGGGGTCCTCGCGGGGATCGATTATTTATCGAGCTCTGGCTGTGCTCCTGGCACCACGGAGACAGGAAGGACAGGGCCCCTGCCCGGGGCCTCCCAGGGAGGAAGGGACAGCGGTCCCGGCTGACAGGACAGCGGCACCTCCCTGGCCGAGGCTGCTCTGCGCCTTTACCACGTTTTTATTCTTAGTGACGTTCACTTGTTTTCTAATCTAAAGGGAGCATAAAGTTTATGAAATGTTCCTGGGAAATAGGAAAAATCGTAATAACCCGGCTCCTTTGATGCACGTATACAAAGTCTACGTGGTTTCTAAACTGAGGATTTAGTTTAAAATGTGCCCTTCAGGTTCTGCCCTGATTTCTCCCTCACATCAGGGCGCACGCATTTCCGTCCCACCAAGGAGGCTCCAGACACCCGTTCCAGCCCCGAAATGTTCCGTCCTGGACGCACAGGGGTCCCGTGTCGCCGGGCGGCAGGCTGTTTCCCTCCTGAGCCTTTTTCTCCTCTGTTCCCGGCGGGGATAAGCAACACTGCGGCGAACACCCTGGGCGCGCTCCGCCCTCTCCTGCCACCATGTAAGCTCCCCGGGGAGCAGGGAAGACGCGAGGAAGGTGGGAGGAAGCGCTGAGCTTCCCGGGGCCCTGTCTGCGGAGGTGGAGGGGGCCTGTGTGTGGAAGCCCAGAGCAGCCCAGAAGCCACCCCGTGCACCCGGGGCGTCCCCAGGAGAGGGTCCTCGCCCCAGCGCCATCGCCCGCCTCCTTCCTTCTCAAGGGCAAGCCCAGGGCAGGGCTCGGGCACCTGCTGGATCCCCACACTCAGCGCCAGGACCCGCTGGGCCATGGGAAATACCAAATAATTTGCTGCAAATTCTCTTTTTAAACATCCAGCATCTCTGTGTGCTCGTCTCTTGTGTTTTAGCTTCAGTATAAAGGGGGTAGGGCAGGTCCATGAGGCCCTGAGGGGGGACAGCGGAGACGTGGGGCCTCACCAGAGTTGTGGGTGGGGATCCTGCCTCCCCGGGACGTTCTCTCTCCCGCTTTCTCGTAGCAGACAGGACAGTGGCGGGAAACGGGACGAGCATCTCCAGTTTAGAATCGACACGTCCGCAAGCTCTTTGCTCTGAGAAATCAGCTCGTATCTGCTTAAGCTCATTTTGATTTCATGTAAAAGCCCAAGCTTTCGGCCTGATCGGTTGATACCGAATGATCCCGTCCATGGAGTTATCCCCGAATGACTTTTCACAAGGGCCTTTCCCTTTTAGAAAGAGCCCTGTGGCCGCAGGCGCATTGCATAACCTCTCTGAGCTTCGCGTCCCTGTCTTGTCCGATGGGAATAGTGACAGTGACATCCCGGGGAGCCGTCAGCCTAAACCGGGAGATGACACAGACAGGGCGGCCCACCCGTCCAGCGCGTCGTGGGAGAAGCTGGGCAATTCCTGTCACTTCTCTCTTGATGACTCAGAAGCAGGAATAGAGCTCTGTCCCCTGCCTCTGCTCCCAGAGATGAGCCGTGACAACGAGGGCGATGGTTATTGAATAACAAACTCCACCAGAAGGACGGCCATTGGGAGGGGACACGGTTGGACTCTACCTGAGAGACCCGCGCTGCGGACCCCTCGCCCCTGACAGCCCCTGTAGGACGCACAACAGGCGACCTGGACTCTCAGGGCCGTGGATTCCACTTGGAAGAGGGAATCGCTGGGGCAGAGTGACAATGACATTAGCGATGACAACGTCCATAGGTGGTCCCAGACCACATCTCAGCACAGACGCCTTCCTGCGTGCTGTGCTCTGCAGTGTTGGTGTGTCCCCGGGCACGGGAAAGAGTCGGAGTTGACCAAGGGCAGGCAGAGCTGTGACATGGGAAGGTCCCAAGGGCGTCCAGCCCAGGTCAGGGGCCCTGCGGGGCTCAGAGGTGGGTCTCTGGAGGAGACAGACCATGGATGCCCCCGGATCCTGGCTCCCCAGCTCTGTGGCCACCGCGTGTCCCTTTTGGCGACCTCCACCAGCTCGGCCCTCCTGCTGGTTTACGACGTTGAACTTCCAGTCGTCAGAGCGAAGGGCTCGCCGTCTCTGAAACCCAAATGGCCGCCACAGTCTGTGTGCCTCACCCTTGCCGTCGCCGGGAGGACTTCCGAGGTCAAGCTTTGAGCAGCAGCGATGACCTTGGGCTTCACATGGTGAGTGACACATCTCGGCCCCCTAGTCGTCTCCATGGCACCTGTGGTCACCGTTGTCCAGGGACGTCATCTCAGACGTCCACCCGGAGCAGGCACAGAGACACGTCTCCAAGTGACAGCGCATGGCCCGTTGTGATAACAGCTTCAGGGGCCCGGCTTATTTCTGCGGTGACTTGCTGGCGACCCCACCACGCAGCAGCAGAGTCCGCTCCGGGCCATCGGCGATCTCAGTTTTTAACAACGCGGAGGAGGCGCAGAGCCGTCCTCCGCCATGGCGCGGAGTCTGAGGAGAGCTGACTGGTGTAGGCCCTGAGGCCCTGGTCCGCACGAGAGCGTGTCGTCGCCACATAACCAAGACGGTAGGTTCCAGGTGTCAGCTGATGGATGGCACCTGGCGTGGCTGCTTCAGGATGCGCTCGGCCACTCCAAGCTCCATCTGGTGCGTCCACGACAGGCTGTGGCGCCGCCCGGACCTGCAGGCACAGCCTGGGTCCAAGCGCGGCTTCCAACCAGGGGTGATTGTGGCCTCCCAGGGGACAGTTAGCAGTGCCTGGGGACACCCTGGACTGTCACAACTGGGGGACGCTCGTGGCATCGAACGGGTAGAGGTCAGGGATGCTGCTAACGTCCCACGGTGCACGGGATGGCCCCACAACAGACCCTGGTCCTGCCCAGAGGTCAGCAGAGCCGAGCGGGAGGAGCCCCGGTCTAGAGACACGGCCGACATCCGTCCTGTCGTGTGGACACTGCCAGGGGGACGCACACAGCTGGGGGCTGGCTTTTCAGCTGGCCTCGCCGGCTTCGTGCAGAGCCGGCACCCGCGTCGGTCCGTTCTCCTGCTCGCTCTCCAGCGTCCTCCTACCGTGCGTCGTGCTTTCCCACTCTCATTCCTCTGCGACTGGAGACAGAGCGAAAAGTAAAGCAGGCTGGAGGGTCGCTGACAGAGCTGCTTTCCTCACTTAAAAAGAAGGAATACGGGAGTGACTCAGAAAGTAGAAAATTGGTGAGGAAAGGAGACGTGGGGGCGTGAGAAGGTTGACCGTCCCAGGAGGGGAGAAAAGACAGTGTCCTGAGGACAGCTGTCAATCACGCGAGTCACCCACGCAGGGGGACAGGGGAGCTGGGGACAGAGGAGCTGGGGACAGGGGAGCTGGGGACAGAGGAGCTGGGGACAGAGGAGCTGGGGACAGGGGAGCTGGGGACAGAGGAGCTGGGGACAGAGGAGCTGGGGACAGAGCCTTCCAGAGGCCCGGAGGCAGGCCCGTGCTGGGCTCCCGGAGCTTCTGAAACTGAGATCAGGTCGGGGGGCTGGAACCGGTTCGTGGAAACCTCTCGAATGCGAGGACAGAGTAGAGAACAGCAGAGGCGTCCCCCACAGGGAAGGGGGACATGGCCGGGAACTCTGGGTTTGCATAAATTCACGTGTGTGACGTTTACACGCTAAGTGTGGAGGGCGTGTGACTCGTCGCCACCCAGTCTTGGTCACGAAGATGGAAAACCACTGGAGTGGAGGGACCCCGCGGACCTGAAAGTAGCCAAGTCTGTGAGAACTTTGCGGGGAAATTACTAACTCTGCGGCCCACGAAGAGGCTGGAGAGGGAAAATGCAGCCACGTCGCGGTAAAGGGCTCCGCAGGGGAGCGCGACCTGGTCACGGGACAGGGCCGCGCTCATGACACTTGGTCTAGGGACCTGCCCGCGGAGGGGGGCAGGGGGGACAGCGGCAGGTGAGGTGGGGCCCACAGCGGGGCAGCGGGCGCCAGTCCCCCCGACGGCATCCTCCTGGCCCGCACAGCTGGCTGAGCACTCGGCGCCCAGACTGCAACCGCGTCCCTGTCGTCCTGCAGCTGGGGCGCGCCTTCCCCGTGTGCCCTCGGATGGCGGTGTGTCCCCTGTCCCTTCCCGCCTGAGGGGGCGAGTGCCCCCTGGACCACGGGGACAAGAGCACGGGCCTCAGGGGACAGACAGGGAGAGAGGAGAAGGTCAGGACACGGCCCAGCGGCTTGGGGCCTCCCACACCGAGGCTGCCACTCGGGAGAGAAACAGCTTCGGTCTCAGCGAAGACGCTGGCATTTGGGGCCCACCCCCCCGCAGTGAACTTATGCCCCAGTAAGCAGGGGAGCACACTTTATCTGAATAATGCTTTTTTTTTTTCACTTTAATCGAAATCAGGGATAAAATTCCAGTTTGTTCATCAAACCCCCGATTCCATTAGGTGGGGGTGGGGTGGAAGCAGACGGGACCACGGCGAATGGATTCGTTTACGTAAACTGGGAGCTGCTGTGGCTCAAGGAAAATCTTAGACCAGATGGGCGTGGGCACGACGAGGTTCATGAAGGTGGCCCTCGAGTGACCGAAGCTGGGGCACCGTGTCCTGGCTTCATCCGTGGACAGCCTGCCCTTCGAATTCACGTCCACTAGGGAAAGGGGACACAAGGGACCTCAGAGCAGTGAGCAAACTGGGGTCGGGGTCAGAGGCACAGATTTGTTGTCAGGAAAACACTGACCAACAGCCCAGGAGACGCCGAGGCCTCCACATCCGCGTCCACCTCCCCCGATGCCCCCGGGACTCGGCACACAGCCCCCTGCCCCCCCCGAACCCCCAGGCCTGGTCTGAGCCCCTGCTCTCGGGTCTCCGGTGGGAGAGCTGACCTGTTCCCACAGTGGCCGCTGGTTTGCGTAGGTTGGTACCTCAGAGCCCCTTTCTGTGCTGCGGCCTGACCCCCGAGGGTCGCCTTCTGCGTTTGCTCGCCAAGCTCTGTGTCGCAGACCCCGCAGGAAGCCCCAGGCCTCCTGCCCTGCCCCCTCCCAGGAGCATCTGCACAAAGGGTTTCCTTGTCCCCCAGCCCCTGACTCAGCCGTGCCCCGGCCTGCAGTTTCCTCAAATGCCTCCCCCCGCTGTGAGTCAGGGGTCACCCTGAGCATCCACGGCCTCTGGAGCGGGGGCCGAGTGATCCCGAAGTCTGTGTGACACCAGCTTGCCGACTGGGAGCCTGGCCCCGCAGAACCCGGGGGTCCAGATGGACCAGACGCAGGCAGGTGGTGACCGGGGACTGCCAGCATCTCAAAATGTGGGGAAGACGGCAGAGCCCTTTTTAGTAAACCACGCTCTTCCCCCAGGCTCGAGGGGGCACAGGTGTCCTTGTTGACTGTGTCGGACACTTTCTGGGGACGAAGGGAAGGTTCCCAAGAGGCAGGCACGTCGGCCTTCGCTTCCCTTCATGTCAGGCCTCAACTCTGTGGGCGCCAGAGCGCGCGCATCCAGCCGTCCCCATGACCCCAGGCAGGTGCCTTCACGCGTGTTCCTTCACGGTAAAGTCACGGGACAGCGACCAGACAGGCCTCGCGCGCTTGTCAGGACAAGAGACAGGAGGGACACGCATGGGACCTCGATGACACTGCAGGCGAGGCCGTGAGCGTGGGGCTGACTGTGGAAACTGCGGGGGGCGGGCTCACGGTCCTTTCTGCTTTGGCCTGCGCCCCTCCCCTCGGTGTGGGTGAGGTGCTGGTGGGAAGAAAGGAGGGCGGGTTTGGGGGGCCATAAGGAGGTGGCCTCAGAGCTGCTCGGCTGGTCCTCTCGCTAACCCCGGGCTGGGGGCGGCCTCCGTGGCTCCCTCGTCTGAAAGGAGCTCTGGGGATGCACATTAGCCAGGAGCCGCGGAGCTCAGGGTGACAGGAGGCGCCCCGAGACCCCCTGCGCGGCACAGTGGGACGGCAATGGATGGAATTAGCAGCCCGGGCTGCGCTAACGAACCTCCCGCGGAGACCGGGAGGTGTGTTTGGTAAAAGGGATCGTTAGATGTGCGCACACACTCCCAGCCCTGGAAGGGCCCCGGGGTCTGACAAGTGATAAATGAGAAAATTAGAGGATCCGGGAAAATATAAACATCATCTTCTGTGAGTCTGTCCCTGGGCGGGAAAAAAGAAATGTTTCCCCAGAGCAATGAGGCATTTCTTCCATGATTTCCCCGGGAAGAGGCCTGTTTTACACACTTTTACAGATCTTGATTTGCCTTTCGCATTCCCACCGATGCCTTGGCAGTCCGGGGGAGGAAAAGGCTGTATTTTCAACTGGTTTCCCCCTAATTCAGTGTTTCACAACCTTTATTTCATTATCACCCCCTGAGGAGCCATTTAAGACATATTTTTTCTCTTCATCCCTCATGAAATTTTAACACCACGGAAATCCCACGCGATGGTTTATGTACTGTTCAGACATCGTCGTTTTCACGTAAAGAAGGTAGCGTCTCCTCACCCCCTAGAGCCACCTTGTGTCTCCCTGGGCGCAGCATCACCCGGTGGAGACCGCATGTTCTCACTCATTTGCTCGTTCAAGTATGCGGCAAGGATGCACCTGATGCAGGTCTGGGCACCAGGGATGCGGCCACGAGCAATGGGGACGACAGACAGTGACAGGTCCAAGGGTGACTATGCACCGTGTCTGATGCAGGCTGCTCCTGTGGAGACTCATAAAACAGAGTAACAGGGAGGAGGGTGCCAGGGCCAGGGCTCCCGGTTGCCCAGGCGGCCAGGGAAGACCTGGTTAACGAAGGCGTGGTTGTTAGCCGGGGGGTGGGTCATCCAGGTCCTGGAAGCTATTCATCCTTCCTGTATCCTATGACACATTTGGGTCAGAAAATCTGTAGTAACCGCTCCGTTGTGCTCAGTTGATTATTTCAGACTCCAATGGCCCCGAGGAAGCGTGCAGAACCCGCAGATCGCCCACCTGCCGTTCGGCTCAGGTTCACGGCAACCTGGCCTGCGGATGGCCCTTCCCACAGGCCGGAGCCCGCGGCTGCAGCCGCTCCCACTCCTGCCGACGGGACTCCTCAAACCTCCCCCCAGGCCGGGCGGGCCGGGAGCATTTCAGTCTCCCTCCGTCTGGAGCTCAGGGGCCAGGCCCCACCGGGCCGCAGGCACGGCTGGATCCGGGGGCTAAATGGCGTCCCCAGGATGGTCTCCCATCCTTCAGGTCTGCTTCCTCCTGGGCTGGCGCTGCTCTAGGTCACACATTGCTCAGAAGGTGGCAAAAGTGTCCCCCTGGTCCAGACTGCCGTTCCACCCTCCCAGCACGGACGGTCAAGAGAAGCCTCTTTGCTCCAGCCAAAGTCTCAGGGCTGATTCGGATCAGACCAGCTGTTCCCGTTGACCCACTCCTGAGAGGTAAATGTCCCTCCTCCCTGTTCCTCTCCTGCTCCCCTGACCTCCCGCCCGCCCCACAACTGTCGTCAGCCTCCTGATCACGGAGCATGCAACGGGGCGATGCCATGCGGGGTGCTTCCACCCCGAAGCCACTTCTGCAAACAGCTCGCATGTCGTTCTCCCCGCTTCGTCGGGAGGAAGACGGTCAGGTCCTAACAGCCCTTGGGAGGCCAGCGTGTCTACGTCAAGGCCAATCGGGAGGCCCCGGGGCCATTCACAGTCGGAGGACACTGAGGAGCAGGGGTGTCAGCATTCGCCAGAGCCTCCCGAGGGCCGCGGTCAGCGCTCCAGGCTCCACTGACACTAAATCCGCATCGTAGGTGAGGATGCTCAGATGTGAACACTCTACACGGCCCCCATCATCGTCTCGAACCACCTCCGCCTCCTCTCACGCCTCTGGCAGGTAATTACGGAGTAGGTATCAAACGCCGGGTGGAACTACTACTGACAGGAGCCTTACCCGGTTCCTCATCGGTCCTGTGTGCGTGTGCCTCTGCGTGTTCCATTTCGTGGGCCTGCACGTAACCACAACATGCACACGGCCTCCCCTCTGTATCCAAGGGGACTGGTTTCGGGACCCCCTGCGGATACCAACATCCTCAGGTACCACAATCCCTTATGTAAAATGGCGTAGGACTGGCACAGAGGCCCCCGCAGGGTGTGCCTCCCCACCACTTCATTCATGCGGATTCATCCCCATGGGGCTCGGTGGGTGGCAAATTCAAGTTCTGCCTTTTGGAACTTTTTGGGTTTCCCCCAATGACTTCGATCCACCATCCATCCATTGAATCCAGCGATGTGAAACCAGAGGATCTGGAAGGCTGACTGTATTCACGGCTCCCCCTGTGCGTGTTGAGACAACATGCCACTTTGCATCACAAAAACGCCCGGTGATGTCAGAGGCGCCATGGATCATAATGACAGCTCCATCCCCGTATCCAAGAGACCTCAGCGGGTGGCTCAGTCTCGGCCCCCCACGGTGAGAACCGGTGGCTGCGTCGGAGCCCCCCGCCGAAGGGGCTAAATCACACCTAGAAGGGCCCATATTGCGCCACCGCTAATGACACAGTTAACCTCGGGTTAATTTTCTGCCTCTTGGTGTCCTGGGAACGGGAGTGTTGACTCCGACTGGGACAAACCTTTATTAATTAATGTGCATTAAAGTGACAGAGTGTTTGCTGTCCTGGGAGGAGGGTTGCAATAGAAGTTGGCGGAGGGGCCAGGGCCCCGCTGAAGTTGCAGCATATAAATGAGGTCCTTTCTTTCCGCTCTCTCCTCCGCCCTGACTTGCATGACTAAGCCGGCTGCTTTTGTTGTGTTGTTTTCTTAAGTGTGTTTGTTGACCACTGATCTGTCTCCTATGGAGGGACAAATTATTTGCCCACTGGGCAACGGCCTAAATTTGGCAGAAGCCTCAGCTGTGTCTGCAGCAAACCGGAGCCAGGCGGCCATACTCGCACGGGTAGAGACAATTCCGGAGAATTTACCCAGTCCAGGGATAGGAGGCTCAAAATGACAGTGGTCTCCAGCAAGCTCATTAGGAGAGATTTTGGCAAAAGAGGGCTTGATGGGTTAGAAGGAAAGAAAAGATCCTTTTTTCGACCTCAGTGTAAAAGCTCCAAAGTGTCTCTAAATGAGGCTGTAGGTTCCCTGGGGAAAGAGAAGATGCTGCAGATTTTCACAAATGTGCTTCTCTACTCTCTCGAACCCAACGCCGCATTTTTAAAAAAATAAATATTCTCTAATTTCCACGTAAGTATCTTAAAATAAAATTCATAGATGGTATAATCTACCTACCTATCTTTTAAAATCCAATTTAATGCCCTAAATATACAGCGAACCCTATGAAAAGTACTTTAATTACAGCAATTCTTAGTAAAGTGATGCGTATTTCAACATACGAATGCTCCGGTGGAACCACCTGGAAGAACCAATGAAGCTGTAAATACTGACTGGCAGCAGGTGTGTTGAGTTGGCATCTCATGCCATGAAGCTCACGGTTCTAGTGATGTGATGGTTCAAAGCGGCGAGTCCCACGCAAACCGGGTCGGCCTGAGAGAAGAGCATCCCGGAGGAAGGACCAGCACGGAGAAGGGAATGGAGACGGAGCAGCTTTATCTGTTGGAGGAAGAACAAGGTTCACTGTGGCTACGTAGAGAGATGATTGTGGGGAGCGGAAGGCAGTGACGTTGGGGTATTCCAGGGGAGCATAGAGAGGCCGCAAACACCGTTTACGGGGAATGTCACTCCTGGAAATGGTTTAAATAATTTTTTTAAATGATCATCCAGGAAAGCTGATTTTTTTTTCTATATGTACATTTCGAAGGATCTTAACACATGCAAAGATTCATGCAACCACCACCACAATGAGGACCCGTCTCCCACCTAAATTCCCTCCCACCATACTTTAATTAAGCCTCTGCAAGTAGTAATCTGCTGTCCATCGCTATCAGTTTGTCTTTCTGGGAATATCAAATAAAGGGGGTCATCACAAAGTACATACTCCCGGGGACTGGCTCTGTCACCAGCACAATGCCTTTGACACGCATCCAAATCGTCACCTGTATCAATAGTCCCTTCCTTTTGACAGCTGCATAGTACTCCACAGCATGGTTTGTTTATCTTCTCACCCATTGAAGGACATTTGGGCTGTTTCTGGCTTTTGGATTTTTGATTTTGGGGGTTATTTTTGAGAATTTCACAGCAATGATGCTCTAGATCTTGCAACGCCCTGCAGAAAAGTGCTTTAGACCAATGATCTGCTGCTCTACAGCAGAAAATGTTTATCGTCTACGAAGGTCTTAGGATTTTAGGAAGGATGTCTTCTTCCCTCGCCCGCCTCCTGCTGGCAAGCCCCTAATTTGTCATGATGTTCACTTTGTCATGATGTTCACTTAAAACAGCAGAGGATAAAATATTTCCAAGCCCTTTTTCCAGCTTTCCTACATACTTTAGGAAATTGTTTCTGCCTCTTCCTTTATAAAGGACAAGGGCTACTTAAGAAATAATACATTTTGTTATGTGAGGAATCTTCAAATAGGGACAAAATCCAGTGATTAAAGAATGGTCCCTTCCCTTCCAAGTAGCCCAACCAGATGGAAGCAAACTTACAAAGAAACCCGCAGCATCTCACCGCTAAGACTGCGGTCTTTCCTGTTTATGAGCTTATTCTGTCAAGCCCTGGTGGGTTTGGTTTTGTTTGAGGTTTAACAGGATTTCAGACTTGAGGGTGGTCTCTTTGGATTTTCTCCTTTTTCCTTTTGATGCTTAAAAATACCCCACGGCACCAAAGAAACAACCGTGGAAGAGAAGATTGGAATTACACAGGATGTAATTCCCTTTCATAGAAATGGTGAAGTGTGTCACCCCTGGGGGGTATGACTTTCCTGGTGCCAGGGGCAAAAAAAAAAAAAAAATGAGGTTTGCTTAAATGAAGAAGCAGACGGGGCTATGTATAAGTGGAATAAATATAAGCAGATATCTAGGCCAGAATGAAAGCTACGTGAAGGCAGAACTCTTGCTTGCTGTGAGTCCCCGGAGCCTTGAATGGTCCTGGATACAGGACACCTCACTGCCTAAGGCTAGCCCACCTGGACCACGTTCAGCCCCCAGGCCCCTACCCCTTCTGGCTGGACCCATCCCTCCTGCTTCCTCAGCTCTGGGTTCTCATCCTGACGGCCTGTGATGCTGACATAATTATCATTCTACCTCCACCTGGATTTGCATAATCATGCACATTTAGTGACCTTCTCTGTACCATAATTTCTGACTTTGTGCTGACATTCTAAACTCTTCAAGTCCATGTACATTTCTTCTCCTTCCTACATTTACTTCGGTGGGATTTTCAAGGTGGTTATTGCGATTCCTGGCTTTTCCAGACATGACTCCGGCTACAAAAATGCAAAAGAATCAAAGCCCCTCTAGGTAACTATTTCTGCCTCTAAAATCAGGGGAGGATGGGTGGGGTGCACTTTGGTGCCATCATATTTAGTGTTTGGGGGGCGGGATGAAGGCTGTCGTATTTTCCATATAAGCATCTGCTCCCTGAAAACACACAAGTCTCTCCTTGTCCCCTTCAGAGAGAGGAAAACGTCCCGGTCCTGGCGAATCAGACAGGATGCCTTCGCCAGCATTTCCCTGACTGTCAAGACAGACAGAGTTTGTAAGTGGCAGTCCTATTGGCTGTGGAAAACGTAGATGTGCGAATTCTCTCGAACAGGCCTTTTCACACTTTTTTTCACTATATGATGAACTGAATATTTGTCTTCCCCCAAAATTCACACGCTAAAGCCCTCACCCCCAGTGTGGCTGTATTTGAAGATGGGGCCTTTAACGGAGTAATTTGGTTCAAGGTCATTAGGGCAGGACCTTGATCTGACAGGATGGTGGCCTTATTAAAAAAAAAATACAGAAAGCTCACTCACTCTCTGTGCCTCTCCACACGCACACACCGAAAAGAAGGCCACATGAGCACACAGCGAGAAGGCGGATCTCTGCACCCCACGAGGAGGGCCTCCACCAGACACCCATCCTGCTGGCACTGTGTGATCTTTCACTTCCAGGCTCCAGAACTGTGAGAAAATAAGTGTCTATTATTTAACCACTCAGTCTGATATTTTGTTTTGGCAGCCGAGCCCAGACAGACTGTGACCTACAATTGGAGAAACTCATTTTATCCGACGTGGTGCAAGCACACGCGTGTGCACACACAGACACACACAGCATGAAATGAGAGTTACCCCCCCCCCACAGACGGGCCTATGGCATTTCCTCTTCCGCTGCATTTATCCCTTTTAATTCTGTCTTATTCCATTCCATTTTGTATGTCTAACATGCTGATTATGACCAACCGAATCGATTTCATGACCCACGAATGGGTGGCAAGCGCAGTCTGAGAATTTGGCTGGCACCGTTCTTCCTTCGGTTTGTGAAATGCAGATGCCCCTCCAGACGCTTCACTGGCAGAGACCCCAGGAGGCAAGCAGAGCACTTCTTCCTTGGAAGCCTGGCATCAGAGCATCATGGACCAGTAGAATTTTTTCAATGAAAAATCCCTAAATCCACAGAGATGCAGCCAGCACATGCTACCATGCCAGAAATGACCTGGTTTCTTCAAAAAATAAATATCGAGAAACAAAGGGGAGGATGTTATGGACTGATGCTGTCCAACACAGCAGCAACTCGTCACATGTGGTACGGAGCGCGCAAAATGTGGCTAGACGGAGATGTCCTGTGAGTGTGAGATATACACCTGATTTGGAAGGCTTCGTATAAAAAGTATTATAAAATATCCCATTGATAATTCTTACATTGATTATATGTCAAAACAATAGTTTGGCTATACTGGGTTAAATAAAATATATTATTCAAATTAGTTTCACCTACTTTTCATTTTTTTTTTTAAATTTAGCATCTAGGAAATTCAGAATGACACACGTGGCTCATCTCGTATTTCTACTGAATGGCCTGCTTGTGTGGACTAAAACAGACTCGAGACACATCAATCAAAGGAAATAGATAGGCCTTGTTTAGATCCGAATTCAAAGAAAGCAACTAAAAAAATCTGAGATAATTGGGTAAATTTGAAAACTGACTGGGTCTTTGATGATATTAAAGGGATTATTGTGAGAATTTTGAGTTGTGATAACAGTAGGATAATTACGTTACAAAAGGGTCCTTATCTTTTAGAAATGTGCATGAATAAAATGCTCTATTACTTGAGATTTTCTTCAAAATAATTAAGTGGGTGGAAGAAAATCAAGAGGGGTGGTTGTAGATGAAGAAAGTTGGGCCCCAGGGGTTGAGGGTGAGGACATGGAAGTTCATGACAGCGTTCTCTTAACTTCCCTGTAGATTTGGAATTTTCTGAAATATGAAATAAAATTGTTCAAAGGCCGAAAAAAATCTAGTGCATAAAAAATCGTAAACAAAATCAAAGCAAACACCAAAGAGACAACATATGTGGTTATAAGGATGGACTCTCGAGTGGGACCACCCGGGTTCGGATACAGACTTTCCCCCTTCCTGTGAGCTGTGTGACCTTGGGCAAGTGACTTATCCTCTCTGTGCTTCAGTTTCCTCCTCGGCAAATGGGGATAATAACAATATCTACGTGGCGGGGGGATGTTTCCAGTAGCTGCTGTGACAGATGACCACAGACTTCCAACAAGACGTATTTATTATCTTGCATTTCCAGAGGTCAGAACTCGGTCTGAACTCAGTCCAAAAGACCGTGTCCCTTTCAGAGGCTCTCAGGGAGAATCCACTTCCTTACCTTTTCATGCTCCTAGAGACCGGCTGCGCTGCTTACTTGGGGGCCCCTTCCTGCATTTTCAAAGCCAGCAGCTAGAATCTTCTTTTTTTCCTGACCTCCTACCGCACTCTCACAAGCACCCCGATGATCACATTAGGCCCACTTGGATATATCCCAGCATACGCTCCCCATCTCAAGGCCCTTCACGTATTCGCATTTGCAAACTTTCTTCCACCGCGTGAAATAACATATGTACAGGTTCTGGGGATGAGAACGGGCACATCTTTAGGGGGACATTTCTCAATAACCGCACTTCGTTGGTTAATTAGGATGAAATGTGTTGAGCACTTACTACAGTACCTGGCACATAATAATCACTAATTAAGTATTAACTATTAATAGCGTGATGATTATGATACAGTGTTCATAAATCAACAGTTAAAATACTGAACTCATTAGAAAAAAAATCGTAGCCAGATCTGGTCTGTAACAAAGGAGTCTAAGTGGAACCTTCCTTGGGAGAAATATGATACCTCTCCTTCGTCCCCGTTCGACTCATCTCTTCTTTCCTGCTGCCTGGGCAGTGGGTGTAACAGCTGGAGCTGGAGTTACTATCTTGGACCATGAGGTCACCCCAGGAAGGGAGGCCACTCATGGCAGGAGAATAAAAATGAAGAAATACAGCTTTTTGAGGGCTTGGGAGAGCACAGCCTCCATGCCCAGCCTTGGCCTGCCCAGCCTGTTACATGACGCACAAAAAACTAATTTATATTGTGCTTAAGCTTCTGTTATCTGGGGCCTGGGTCACTCACGGCAGAATGTAAACCTACTGGTACTTTCATTTTAATCTGTTTCTCATAAATCGTGCGAGATGTCAAATATGTGGAGAGGCCACAGAATGAAATAAGAAAACAGCCTGCATCTGGAGACCCAAAGGGCTTTGCTGTCCTTTTTAATATATGGAGCCGAGAGGAGAGCCAGTGCCATCATCCCAGGTTATCCCAACTGGGGTTTCATTTATTTCTTCCCTGGTTTTGTCATCTTGTTAAATGTCATGATCCTTGATGCGGCAGAAACAACATGAAAAGAAGATTTAACTCCGGCTGTAAAGCCATGTGTGACAGGAAATGGACAGGTCCGAGGGGCAAGTCCCCGTGAGTGGACTCGGCCTAAACCCAGGTAGCCAGGGGCTGCCCTGGAGCCACAGTAGCCCCGACCCCAGGCAGAGTGGGGACAGAGACCGAGTAACAGACAGAAGCAGAGTGGCCTCGCCGAGAAAGCAAGAGAGAAAAGAGAAATAAAGATGGATTTTGAGACCACGCCCTTGACCCCTTCTGGCCCGTGGATGTCCGTGAGAACGAGTTCGTGTGGTTTTCCTTCTTCGCATGTCCTGCGGGAACTCTGTCTGGGGGTAGAAAACGCCCATTCAACACCGTGTTCAACGTGTTTGGAATTCTAACCAGTTCAGTCCAAAAAACACGTTAAATGTGCCCCAACTGCTTCTCAAGGTGCTGAAGATGCCTCCGTGACCGCACGGGTGGGGATTGCTGACAGCCTGGCCAGCATCCCTCACCTCTGTCCTCATTCCCGGGTGGTCCTTGGCTTTTTCGCGAGCATCCTCCCCGTGGGCCTCGGGGAGGCTGACCCCGCCCCAGCCACAGAGCTGTTCCAAGGGTGTTCCCATCCTCTTGGCCTGTGATTGAGTCAAGCGCACACACGTGACCCAACTCCGGCCAAGGACATCCCAGGAAGTTCTTTGCTGGGGGCGGGGGATGGGGCAGGAGCTATGCCCTCCTTGCTCTTCAGGGAGAAAGTCCAGAAGTGACCCTGATTCTCCTGATGAACAGGGACAAAGAGGTCAGACGGGAACAAGACGAAGCCTTGACTATGCTGAGTGGAGCAGAAATGGAAAAAAAACCTTGAGGACATCCATCCTCAGGGTGCTGAACCGACCGCTCCTGCAGCCCACCCTGCCTCCATCCACCCTTCCAGTCCCATGAGCCAACACATCGTGTCCCTGGTTAGGCTTTGTGACATTTGGGCAAACTGACCTTGCCTCGTGCTGGGCGTACGGCGTGGGAAGGAAGCCTGTGGGCTGGGCTCTTCGCTGCGGCCGTGACTGTCGTCACCTGTTTGTTTTGTCGGCCTCGTTTCGGCACGAATACCCAGAACCACGTATGAAAGAGCCTGAAATCTATCACCACGGACCTCATGAACAGACAGCGCCAGAGAGAGGGAGTCTCCCGTGATCAAGAATGGGCTGGAGTTGGAAAATACAAAGCGTCCAAAAACTAAGGAATAACGATCATCACAAGTGCTTCCTCAGAAGGTAAATCACGGAAGGTGGTTTTCACCTCAGACCAGCGCTCCTCTGACTCCCTGGGCAGCTACGTAGGTGCATCTTTTTCCTGGGACCTTTGCAAGTTGGCCCAGCTGATGGCCCTCAGGAGTAAAAGTGCGGAAAGGTAAAAGCTGTAATCACACTTCCTATGATTGTCATTTGGGGTGCACACACGAGTGTGCAAGGAATACACAGAGACAGAGAAAAGCCCAGTCCATGTCTCCAAGTTCATCATCTCCTCCCCCCACCCTTTTTTTTTAAAAAAGTCTTGTTAAACTTCCCAGCTAAGTCTCCCTCCCAGCTGTGCTGATGTGATGAGGACACAAAGGACGCCGCTATCTATGTTTTAGTCCTGAGACCCAGGCCAAGGGGATCCCCCGGGGAGATAATAATGTTTTCACATTTTTATCTAAATCCCTATTTCCTATAGATTTCCCAGCATGATTCCCAATGTGAACCATACAGATGCGTTTTTCTTTTTTCTTTTCTATTTTAAAAGGGAAAACAGGGCTTTGGTGAGGACGTGGGTCTGTCCGACCCCTCCCCAGGCACTCCACGTGCTCTCGGGCTGGACTCCCTCCCATGGCAGGAGAGAGGCTGCGTTCAGTATCAAGGCCAACGGCTGCAGACGCCCAGGATTATCTGTGCTCTGCACGAGCAACGACAGCAGCTTGCAAGTGGGCAGGCCTTGGCGGCGAGGCCCCTTCCACCCCGCGGCGGCGCCGCCACGCTCCCCCCGCAGCGCCTGTGAAGTCTGCCTTCAGCTGCTGATTTCACACTCCAGGGCCCGAGCTGCGGAGCACGTCGTCCTCATCTTCACAACAGTTTCCTTAACCTTCAGACACCCTTGGGTGGCACTTAGTTCCCACCCTTTAAAAATTAAAATGTTCAGTCCCTTTAAGGTCAAGTGTCAGGTCTGATTTCGCTTCGTCGTCTTTTTAATTTCATGACTTTGCAAATAGCACCGATGTCAGCTCGTCTTGACGTATGTGGCGAAGCTTCCTTCGCCTGGACGGCAGTTTTTAAAATCAGAACGGATGCTTCGCATCGTCTGCATTCATTATTCCCTCTCCTGCCATTTTTCTAAATGACGTAGGTGCTTTGGACGCTGCTGTGATGAGCAGATCTTTTCAAAGGCGCGGTGAAGATGTGCTTTCCCTCTCCCTTCAGGTCATAAAGTGAATTTTCTTCTCCGGGTTGCGCAGACCTGAGACACACTCGTGTCTTCCAGAACGTGTGACAAGACACGGGGCAGGGTCCTTTGGGACAGATAGAGGGTGAGACACAGAGCTGACTGAACTGGCGAGGTTGACTGATGAATAAGTAGGCATCACTCCAAAGATTTTGTTGGGATTGTGCTGCCGGATTTGTGCACCCCAGACAGCTTTATATTTGAGATTAGGGTTGGCTTGTTCCCGTTGTTGGCCGATGGGGTGGCGCTTTTCCATCAGGGACTCGGTCCAGAGGGGACGACCACTCAGATCCGAGAACCTGACGATCGTATGGCTCAGCAGATACATCAGAATCCACCTTCGTTCTTAGTTTACATCGGTCGCCCGGAATTCTTTAATAACCGCAGTTCACATCGCCGTACGTCGAGAAGCGAAATGGGTTTGATTATCGGGAAATTCACACCATTCATCCTCAACGTTAATTCCCGTTACAGTTCTCTTCAGTCCTCGGGCTGTGCCGAGCCTGGGGGTCCCCAGAGGAAGACGGGAACCTGGAGTCCTGGGCGCGTTTCCCGTGCCTGTTGTTACAAACGGGCACAAACACGGCGTCTTCACACAGTAGAAGCGTACGCTCTCCCAGTTCTGGGGCCGAAAGTCCACAATCAACGTGTTGGCAGGGCTGTGCCCCCTCCAGACTGTGGGGGAAATCCGCTCCGTGCTTCTTCCAGCGTCTGGCAGCCGTCGGCGTTGCTTGGCTCGTGGCTGCATCCGTCTGGACGCTGCCCCTGTGGTCCCATGGCCTCCCCTCCCCGGTGGGTATTTGAGGTCCCTCTGTTTCTCACTTACCCGGACACTGGGGATCGCATTCAGGGCCCTCCCAAATGATCCGAGATGGTCAGCTTCTCTTCTCAAAATCCTTAACCGAAGCACATCTTTTGCCATATGAGGTCATAGTCACAGGCTCTGGGGGTTATGAGGTGGACATATGCTTTCGGGGGCCACCATTCAGCCCCCCACAAGGCCCTCGCCTCTCCTTCCTTTACGACGGGGAATATGGGGCTCCCCTGTCTAGAGGGAAGATTCAGGCACGTCATTCTGATTTTCTACTTACGGTCATAATAAATGACCACCCATCCAGCAGCCCCATGGCTTCTTGGCACGTTCCCCTCGTCTGCTCCTGCCTGTCCCATCAGCAATGATCCTGCTAATTCCTCTTTCCTAACCAGCTGGATGCTTCACGTCTTTTTCATTTCTTGTCTCCACTGAAGTATATGCCTCATCAGCCTTTGCTGACTGTTGCAGACTCCACCCCACACCTGACTGTTTCCACAGCCACGCCCTCCATAAAGTACACTCTTTTGCTGTGGAGTTTACTGAGACAACAGTGTTTTCCAGCGAGTCCCTGTCCTTGGTTCTTTCCTTCTGTGATTCTTCTTCCTCCAGCTATGTGTCCCCAACCCGACACCTGAAGACACACAAGATGCTTTCCCGCATAAGCTGGAGGAATGCTTTCTCAAGGCTGATGTTTATGTTTAATGAGTTTTGAGGGGAAAAGGTAATCAGGGAATAAAACGCATGGTTTCACAAATGCTAATGTCTGGGATACGGTTGTGGGGTGAGTAAAATAGAAATGGAGTCTGTCCAAAGAGATAGCAGTAAATTCACACACAAATGGGGTGCAGGTAGGGAAAACAGCGGTGATGGCAAACAGATGGCTCAAGTGCGGAAAACCCTGACCCACCAGATAAAAAGCCCAAATTCGCTGGGCACAAACGTGTCGACTCTCTGAGCCAATCTTCCTCGCGGCGCTGCCAGCTGCCGAAACACACACCTCTTTGGCCAGAGGCCACGTCTTCTTTCCCCTGAACGAACCACAGGTTTCCCCACCTGCCACACCTTCCACGTCCAGCTGCCCCTCGGAATCCCTCAGGACCAGGTCACACCTCACCTCCTCCAGGAAGCCTTCCCTAAGCACGACAGCCTCTGGGCTTTTTCCTCTGTTGTCCATGGCACCTGCTGCGCGAATGCCTCAGTTGTCCTTTATCCACAGTCCGTCTGGCGCCTTCCTCCCTGACTGAAGCCCCTAAAACGCAGGCATGACTTCACACCATAGGCAGTTCGGAGGTAGTTTTGATAACTCCGACACACCCCAAAGCCACGGTTCTCCTTTGGGCCAAATGCACGGTTCTCTTTCGTGCCAAAAACTAGAAATAAGGAGCTTCAGGCATGGGTTTTGTTAATTACCCCTACCATGGATCCAGCCAGCAAGCATTCTTGGAGCACAGACTCTGTGCCAGGCTCCCGTAGCGCGACTCTTGTCTTCGGGGCTCCATTTCTTGGCCCTGTCTTCCTCTGCGTTGGCCTCACACCCAGACAACTCCCCCCCCCCTCAGCTTAGGGGCCCAGTTTTACATCCCGACAGTAACAGGTCCTGGGTGCTCCCTCCCACCAGCTTTCATTGGCCCGGTTGGGGTCGTGCAGCAATCACTGAAGGACTTTGGCCAAGGAGAAGGGAGAATAAAATATATTAATTGGCCAGGCTGGGGCCACGAGCCTCTACCTCCAACTGGAGGCTGGATGGAGTCCGTTCCTCACAAAGGGTGAAGAAGAGATGCAGGAGAGAGAAATCGCCACGAAGAAAAAGGGCTGGACTCCCAGGAGGAGAAGAAACAGAGGCGGGGCGGACGAAGAGAACAGCTGCCCCCCACAACATGCTTGCGAGTGCCCGAGGCGGGAACTGATGCCGCGTGCGGAGCACACGGCGGGAGGTTGGAGGATGCAATGGGAGGCAGGAGAGAATGCACCGATGAGAAGGTCAATGGCGCTGGGTGCTCGCGGGCATTTCGGTGTTGCCGTTTGGTCGGGAAAAAGAATTATCATGATGTGTAACGTGCAAGTACTGAGAAATGAAGGAATATGTGCACATAAAGGGGGCCGAGGAAGAAACATTTATCACACACCCCAAAGGCGGTCTGGAAATTACTGCCGAAGACCGCAGCCAGTAAACCCTTACCTCCCTCGGGATCCCGGGTTCTACAGAGAGATTAAGTTTTATTTACCTGTTTTTAAATATTAAACTTGCAGTTTGCGGCCTTAATTCCTTCGTCAAGAGAAGGAATGTCTGTTTTCGTGTAATGAGGAGGACTGGCTCCATTTGCTCTGAGGCCGTGTCTAGTGCTTCCATCAGACTGGGGGCTGGGCTGGTAAACTTGGATTGTCTGCTCTCAGCTTCTGTTAAGCAGAGAATGATGTCCCCGGCAGCAACGGGCTAGAGAGGATGGACTTCGGTGGTGGTGGAAGTTAGGGGAGAGAGTTGAGATGGTCATGGAAAGACCCCCCTATCCTCTGATAATAGGAGCGGACTAAGAAGGCGAAAAAGGAAACTTCACTGCGGCTGCAGGAATCAACCACTAATCCCTTCTCTTTCCGTCCCCCTCGACAGTTTGTAACGCGTTTCTATGTCCCCAGATCCCCCACTCGGCCTACTCCCCTGGCATCACACACGCTGGCCTCGTTTCCGGTGCTTTGAATTCCCAGGCCTGTTTTTCTCTCTGGGTCTTTGCCTTTGCTGTTCCCTCGGCCTGGCACACTGTTCCCTCAGGTTTCCCCATGGTGATCTACCCTCCTCTTTCCGGACTCAGCCTGTAAGTCGCCTCCACGGAGAGGCCCTCCCAGACCACCCAAAATGAGACAGTAGTCCTATACCCAAGTCCCCCGATCTGTTTCCTTTACTGCATTTCGCCACCTGAAATTACGTTCGTTTGTAAGTTACCCATCGCCCCCCGGGACACTGAAATACCTAGAAACAGGCTAATCTTGTCCGCCTCCTTCACTGCTGTTTGCCCAGAACCTAGCCTAGAAGCGGGCATAAAAGGGAAACTCAATAAATATGTATGGGATGCATGTCGGACTTCATTAACGGGAGGGGTGCCGTTCATTTCCCGTTGGGGACGTGTGGCTTTGCATCTGGATAGCTCCTTTCCCTTCGCGTGCCTCTCATCTCGAGTAAAACGATGGACTCCTGCAGGACGCAGCCTCTTGAATGGCGTCGGAGTTTCTCCGCCTCCTTGGCATTTTGTGCCAGATTCGTCTTTGCCGTGGGGCCGCCCTGTGCATTGTAGGATATTTACCAGCTCCCCCGCTCACTAGAAGCCTGCAGCCTCCCACACCCCATTACTACAACCAAAAATGCTGCGGGCATTGCCATTGTCTCCTGGGGGGCGGGGAATTACCCCCAGGGGAGGACCCCTGTATTATATCTATCGTTAGAGCCGGGTGAGTGTCCACGTTACCTCTGCTGGGTGAGGAAGCGGGCTTCTGTTTGACATCCCTTGATTATTTTAGGCCATCGGACGAACGTACAGGCCTCTAGGTTTCCACTCTGGTCCTCGTTATGATTTATTCACCCCCCCGATAATGACATAATCCCACCCCATCGTATCCGATCTCTGCTCACGTCCTGTTGGTGTCTCCCCGTCGCATCTAGAAGGACGTTCTTCACTTTGGCTATCCTCTCCTCCCGAGTCACCCTGGCCACACTCCAGCTCTGGGCTGGGCACGGGCTTGTTTTCCTCCCTGGCTGGGAGGCGGGTCCAACCCACCCCTGGGAAGAGGGAACCCGGGACAAGCCGGTCCCAGCGACGAATCCTCTGCAGATTTAAAGAACGAAGCACATCACATCGGGTTCGCACAGACACTCTTCAGCCTGTACTTACCCTGTGCCTGCGAGGACACAGAGACGTGGGCACCGAACGCCCACCCTACAGGCAGGCTCTCAGGAAACACCACTTTCCAGGCCAGGGTCTGGAGACAAAGCCAGCGGGCTCGCTGTCAGGCGCCAACACGGCGCTCCCTGCCCCCCTCCTCCTGCAGTGCCTCCTCCCCGAAGCCGGCCAGGGCAGGGCACGCTCGGGTCTGCGGGTTTCAGGCCTGACCCCACCCCCGACTCTCCTTGATCCATCAAGAGAGTCCCTTCACGTGCCCCGTTCATCGAAAATGGTCCCTGATTATTGCAAACTACTGATGAAAAGTAGTGAATATCTGGGAAATGTTCTTTTTCAGTGAGTTTCGTAATAAAAAGATGGGCACGACTTGATTGTCCCGGGGCCCATTACCCACCGAAGCGATGAACGGTACCCCGCCCCCCTGGCTTCCCTCTTATTCCTCCGAAGGAGAGATGGGGGCGAGATAAAACTGCATTCGTTTTGGAGTCAGCCTGCCATGGGTTCACACCCCAGCTTGGAGACTTCCTGCGTGACTTTGGGCAAATCTCTCCACTTTTCTGGGCTTTAGTTTCCTCATCCATAAAGTGGGGATGATACGTCCCACATAGGTAGCCAGAACGTTAAAGGAAACGGCACAGGTAGGACACCCCCTGCCACGCCTGGCGCTTTCGCTCTCCTTTCCGAGGCCTGGCTGGACGGTAGGAAGTCATTGATTCAGGCGATGCTGTCCGAAGCCGCTGTGGGGGACATTAAAGGTCAATCACCTTAGTGAATCTACTTTGTCTCCTTTTTATCCCTCACGTTCGCGATTTAGAGACAATACGAATGGGAGTGTTTGTGAGAAGCGCTGACACTTCGTGCCCCAGGTTCCCGTGTGAGTCTTTCCCACCCAGAAGGAAACGTGTGACCAGATAGTGCTAGTGGCAGGTGCCATTCACTGGGTACGTGCTGCACACTGTACGAGGCACACGTTAGTTCGATCCTCACGACCACACTTGGAGGTCGATGCTGCTATCAGACCCATTGTATAGATGAAGAAACTGAGGCAGCGCTTACGTGACTGAGCCAAGATCGCAGAGCCGTTACATGGCCGAGGAAGGACCTGAACCCAGGCGCTGGGACCCCACAGGCTGTGTCCTTCGCCTCTAGGCTCCATGAACGTGGGCTCAAAGGCCACACTTCTGCAAGGGTGACGCAGCCCCCACGCTGGGCTTCATTCCAGCTACGCTGCATCACCCTGACGTGGGTCTCAGAGGTGCTCCCAGGGATGGTTAGGAAGAGGGCGCCTTGGAGGGGAGGGTGAATTGCTGCCCCGTCGCGGAGCACTCAGAGAAGGGACACTTGCAGGAGGTCCGCTCGGGAGATGCCATCGCCCTCCGAGACCCACAGTGGGTGTTCTGGGAGCGGGACTCAGAGCCAGGAGAAACAGGGGATGAGCATGGGTCCTCCAGACCCGAGGGCACCACACTCACATGTCCCGCGAGCAACAAGCGAGAGACGGGGGGAGTACGGGACATAACAGGTTTGCTCACCAGCGCCTGTCATTGCTTCTTCAGATGGTCCTTTCTCCTCTGGAAGAGTCGCTTCTCCCCAACTCTGGGTTTCTGGGGTCTGGGTGGACCCCAGGGCGTCTTCCTGACGGCTGCGATTGGTCCAGAGAAGAGCATGGAAAATGACCGTTCAACCGAAGCCCAGTCAAGGGGTTTTTCTGGCACAAATGGAAGGGGGGCTCCCTTTGTGCTGGGATAACGAGGCTGGGAGAAGGTACACCTGGGCTTCTGCCTGCAAAGGAAGCCAGCCCCGAAGAAAATCAGACTTGAGATGCAGAGAAACCAAGTCTTGATGACGCTTTTGAGCGCCTGGATACAGCAGTACCTGAAGTCACTCTGCATTTATCAGACCCACCCATGGGGGCCCTTCTATTCGTCTTTCTTTCTTTCTTTCTTTCTTTCTTTCTTTCTTTCTTTCTTTCTTTCTTTCCTTCCTTCTTCCTTCCTTCCTTTCTTTTTCTTTTTTTTTTCTTTCTTTTTTTTTTTTTTTTGGTTTAAACGATTTTGAATTGATATTCTTCATTTCACACCCACCGAGTCTCAACAAAACAAAGACCAAGAAAAAAATGATGGATCCGTCTGGTTTGGAAGAGCCGAGCCTAATCATGCCATCTTTTTCCAAATGTGAATTCCTAATGGTGGGTGGAATTCGTCCCCGAAAGGCTTATCTCAAGCTCACGATTCTCGGGGAGGTGGAGGGGAAGGAAGGGAGGGAATAAAATTAACGTTTAATTCTTACATTATTGAGAGTTGGCCAGGCGCCCAGCCTGTGAAAACTCTTGCTCAAATTGCGTGGAATTTGATCGGCTTGTGAAAGAGGATTCCTTCTGGAGGTTGGTCTGGGCACTGCTCTTCCTGCAAAAGCACAAGTAATGGCCTCGGATGAATATCACGAATCGATTCTTATCAGGAAAGGAGAAGGACCCTCACCTCTCACTGTGAGGGCCTGGGCTCCTCGGTCCCCTGAGCACACGCCCACAAGACGACTTGTTAGAAAGTCATTGACTTTTCCTCTCCTGACTCAGGACTGCAGTTCCTAAGGAGGGGTCCTGCTAAGAGTTGGCACCGGAGGTTATCATTTCCTCTGGAACGAGGTGGGATGCTGAGGGGTGTCTTCATCTGGATGGCCAGACCAGCCACGACGCAGTCAAGGGCTTCAGCTGTGACCAATAGAGGCCACCTGAGGGACGTGAGCACAGTGGGCTTTCTCTGCCCCACAGCGTGGATGAGACAGGGAGGACCAGGTGGGAACCACAGGGATCCGTGGGGCCAAGAGACAGCATCTCACGCCCAAAACTGGCTGATCAGGATGCCGACCTGGGAGAGGTGACCTCCCTCCGTTCTCCCTTCCTTCACTTGCTCAAAACAAAGTACCAGGAAAGAGCGTGTGAGGGGCCAGGCCTAGCCCAGTGCCCACCCCTCAGGAAAGCAAGGCAAGAGCAGGGGGCCTCGTTCCTCAGCCCTCATGTGGCAGGCGTCACCCAATACGACTTCCAAACACTTCCACATGGGGGAGGGGCAGTGCCCCAAAGGGAGTCTGGGAGCTCCAGGGAGGGGATGTGGATCGTGGGCAGCCCAAAAGGAACCCGATGTCCATGTGTCACTAGAGACGGGACCACAGGGAGCCTGGAATGCTGTGGCGTTTCACAGTCGGCAAAGGCCTTTCAACCCCCCGAGGTCGCATCTGACCTTCACTGTAGCGGGCCAGCGGCAGATGACCCTGCGCTTCACACGTCTAACGCAAAATTGATCGGAGGATGGATCCTCGTTGCATGTGCCACTGAAAACACTGACAACTAAATTAGGACAAAATGGGGAGACGCTATAGATTATGTGACACAACCAGGTCGGAGGGAAAGGTGCCTCCGAGGATCGGGGCGGCTCGGTGCTCTTTGCACTTCGTGGATTCAGAAACTGATCCCGGGGGCTCCCCGAGAGGAGGACGGGCTGCCCAGCTCACAGGTGGGGCCAGGCCTGGACCCCGAAGCTGCCTTTGGCTCAGGGGATGCCGGCATTTCCACTGAACGTTGGCATGGACCTTGAGCTTCGTCCACGAGGAGAAAGGACGGCTGAACTACGGCGGACTCCACCGGCTGGGCCGGGACGACTGCGGTGCGTCTAATGATGTCTTTTTAACCCAATTACTGGGATGTCGACCCAGATCCCCTCTCTCAGTCTAGGCTGGTTCTCACGAATGCGTGGGCGTGAATTCACGTCGGCACCGAAGGTTCTGTTTGTTTCTCTGCCTGTGGGAAGGAGGGGGAACACGGGGACAGTTAATAACCTGTTTCCACTCCCTGGGTCCATGACATTAATTGGACCACACGGGCTCTTTAGTCTCCCCCGTCACGAAGACTCAATTTCATACATGAACGAGTCAATGTCAAACGGTGGGAGGGGAGGAGGGGGCCCCGCCATGTCCTCCCGACACCTCGTCCATGGCTTCTGGTCTCACACCAGTACGGATCAGGGCCGCGGCCGTGCTGACAAGCTCGTACCTTCCCTGCTCCTCGCCAGCGGCACCAAGGCCTTGTGCTCCTGTTGGGGCAGTCGAAGTGGGTCGCAGAGGACGTCCGTGACCTCGAAACTGTGCTGTTCACCCACGAGGGACCGGGAACTGGAGAACTCCCTGCCCTACCCAGAGACACGGATGACGTGCCTGGCGGGAGCACTGTCGAGGGACGTAAATTAGAGCAATTAGAGTGTTGCGCTGGGAGAAGGGGACAGCGCATGACTAACTGGGCAGTGTTACCGGGCTTCCAGCAGCTGAGAGACCCGGTGTCAGCATCGGAACCCCGAAGCGACAGGACTGACAGCATTTGGAGCCCGAGGTCGTTAACACGAGCAATCGACGGACTTTATGACTCGGAGGGGGAGGGAAACGGACATGTGACAATCAACATGCGAACGGGGGCATTTTAGCACTTTTCAGAGGCTGTGATTTCGGACGATGACTGCAGGGATCCGCTAAGGGGGAGAACTGATCACCTGACAAAGAACTTGTAGCATTTCCTCCCACAGTGGGAGAGGGAAAAGCAATAATCCAGCTCCGTGAGCAGAAAAGGAGTGTTTTTCAGAGAAAACATTGCAGAGTTTTTAACAAGGGGAGCTGGAGGAAACGCAAATGCATCTCGCCTTTTCTGACGACTACAATTTAATTAAAAGACTCTTCGTGCTGGAGACAAAGTCTTGCCTGTGCCGTGCGGGGGAAAGCGACAGGTGCAGACGCGGGTCTCCTTGAAATACAGCCACACGCCCGTCCCTTAATTATTCATAAACATCCTTGTGGCTGAATTTCACTGCTTTACCTATTTTTAGTTAATTTTTTTTCTTTTTTTGCTCCAAAAGCTACTTGCATTACTTAATGAGTTAATTCATCCCACAGGAAATGCAAATGAAACAGAGAGGCTCCGGTTTATCCCCTGGAGGAATTTTAATAATGTAATCACTTGGCAGGGACGTGAGTAAACCCTGGGCACTGAAGCCATTTGCATGAAGAGGCACCAGTGTCGCCCGGTTCCGGACGCGAACCTGTGGCTCCAGCAGAATCTGACCTCCCCGGCCAGCTGGGGCTTGCCAGACGATGCTCCCAAAGCAAGTACGTCCATTCTGACCCCTTCACCACTCCCTCCCTGGCCCCTGTGACTCGGGACATGTCCTGAGGCTTCTCCTGGAAGCCCCGCATCGGGCTCCGTGCCCAGAATGAGGTGTCACTGCGGACTGACTCGGACACCTGCTGCCCTCGCCGGAGCTCCTTGCTGACTACTTCCTGAGCACCCGCTGTGATTTCCTTCCCAAGGCATGACCAGGGCCCTAAAACATGCCATAAACACTGCTCTTTTTACCCCCATCTTCCAGACGAGGACACTGAGGCCCAGGACGTTTGCCCAGCAAGTGACTGGTACCCTCAGAGTTCCCGCTGTCCACCTCTTGTTCCGAACAAAAGGCTTTTATCTACACAAAATCAAACAAAATTCGATGAAAAATACGTTCCCATCTCATATTTAACAACTTTTAGTGACAAATGTGCCCTAATCCTGAGAGTAATCAGAGAATGAATCAAGTACTAATTTTCTGCATAATTCCTCTGATGAAACTGTAGCACAATCAACATTCTTCCCTCCAGATTCAACTTGACAGCTGGGTCAAAGGAGAGTCATTTTTTTGAAAAAAAAGCCTCTAGGTCTTCTGGAGCCGCCCATGGCCTCTCCTAGTCCTTTCGCAGAACTCACTCCCCCGGGAATAGCCTGCCTCATCCTCTTCTCCCGTGCTAACCGGCCTGAATCTTCTAGATGCTCAGTGTCTATGAGTTGGTGGGTGGTTGAAGGAACGTTCCTTGTCATGTGCCGAGACCACTTCTGCTCCTCGGCGCCGTCCACTCGCAGCCCCTGGGCTCGCTCGGAGCTGTCCGTTCACTCCGGACACGGACGCGCGTTGTGGCCCCACTGTGTGCCAGGAGCCGTCCCGGGTGCTGACGCGACTCGTCTCCGGAGCCATCCCACGCTGAGCGGTTCGAGGACCTCAGACACCTGATCTGGCCAAGCGCACCTGCCGGCCACGGAGGGGGCGCTGCTGCCTGCACCAGACAGGCCCGCCTTTGCGGGCCAGGCCCGCGCCAAAGGAAGACGACAGAGTCATGGTCACTGCGAGTCAGGCAGCACGACCCGGCTGTGTGCGTCTCGTACTTCACTGTGGCGGAGAAACGGGCAGAGGTGAGGTCCTCTGGTCACGTGCTCCTTCAAGCCGTTCCTGGCAACGCGTCCTCTGTCCCAGGGAGCCACACCTGAGCCGGCAGGGGGGCTGGCCGCACCCTCTCCCCCAGGCACCCTCACTCCCTCGTGCCCAGCCCCCCACTCCTCAAGGTCCCTGGACTGGTCACCCCAACCCAGAGGCCTCACCTCCTCTGGTCCCCACTGTGGCCGAGTGGTCGGTCACTGCTGCCCGGTCCAGGGCTGCCAATGGGGTGGGGGAGGGGAAGACAGTGACCTCAGAAAGGAACAACGTGACAACGTGACCTCAGAAAGGAGGCTGAAACAGTCAGACCCACCGTCCTGTGAGGCTTCACCTGCCGGCAAAGCCCCGCAGCCTGTCCCATCCGCTTTGCACACACGTGGCACCCACTTCCTGGCCTGTTGCTCCCTGGGTCTCAGGGACGCCAGACCCAGGACACGTGGACGGGGGCTCAGGTCCGCTACGCCCGTTTGACGAGCGGATTACCAGCCTCCTTGTTCCATCTCCCCCTGATATTTTCTTGCCACACCCGACACATCATGGGCCTGGATAAGTGTTTCCCGGAGAGATGACCGACTCTTGGGTGTGGGATGGGGCCGTTGACTTTCGACCTTGGAGCGGGAATTGTTTCCGATGCTTAAATCATCGAGAGACCTTTCCCTTTATTCCATTCGTCAAAGACATATTTTCTCCCTGAGATGCTGATGTGGTTCCCTTTTCAGTGTCTTTGTCCACGTGGGGAGTAAATAGCGAGCTGCCTGCATGCGGAATGTGGTTAGCGGAGCCGCCTTAATTGGCTAATTTGCTTCTCTCTCTCCTGGAGTGCAATCAGAAAGCGTCCTCACGGAGCGCCTTTCAGTTATCGAAAGTGTCCTTTCCTTCCCCAGCTGCAGGTGGCATGAGGAGGGCGGGGGAAGGTGGAGCGTGCCCCCGCCCACTCACCCTGAATAGAGATCCCAGTTTCCACACGCCGGCCCTGCACTGCAGTACAGGGCAGGCGGACCCCTGCGTGCATCCTGAGATTCCTAGGAGCTTTTCAAACCGCGGAGGAAGCCCCTCAGGGTCTGCCCTTGGAGCTTTGAACCTTGTGGAGCACTGGCCGGGCGCCCAGAGGCTGCGCCCAGGCCGGACCCACCGCCTGCTCCAGGCTCACCCCCACGGGCCACATCCCCAGGGGCCTCCTTCCCTGCTGCGAAGCAAAGGGGTTGGAGCTACCAACAGAGAAGGTGCTGCCAGGGCCGCAGCCCGTGAACCGGGTACGGAGCAGAGGGAGGCGTCACCCGCGGGGCCGAGACTCAGCCCAGGCGAGAAGTCCAGGTGTCTCTACTGATGCTTCAGCCCCAAAGACACAAGCCGTCCTGCTGCGAAGCTTCGAAAAACAGACACACCGCGGTCAGGAGTTTCAAAATCCCAGTGTTTAGCAGCTTGTGACCCTTTTTCCGTATGACTCCTTAGTGTGATCAAGTTTATCTGAGATGGTGGATTTTTACCAGGGACGGGTTTGTGACTTCCCTAAGCCTTGATTTTCTTGTCTTCGGAAGGTTCTTGCTGGAATTCGATAAACAGCGTCAGAGGGGGTCCCTACCCCCTGTGCCTGGCTCAGATGTTTGATTAACAAATTCCCGCTTCCACTCCCTCCCTCGTTTCCTCGTTCGTTCTTTCTCCTGGATGAGACAGAAACGGTTGTTCTTCGAATCTGTCTAGGTTTTTATCTTCTGGAGGTTAAACTTAAAACGGGCCGGGTCCTCCTGCCGTACAGGTAGCAGCGTCGGCGGCACACGATTTCTTAGGGCTGAAGGCCCAGCTGCCCACCATTCTGACCACAGTTCCTGCCCTGTCTGAATTTTTTAACTTTGCTTGATTTCGTTTTCTTTAACTTCTGTTTTTTAAAGCAGCAAACGTGGAGAAGATCCAACGCAGTCCAGCGAGCATCCCCCTGGTCTTTACCTAGATTCTCCAACTGGCAACGCCAGGCCGCAGGTGCTCCTCTGTCTCCGTGGGCACGTGTGTGCGTGTTCACGCGTGCGATGTCCTTTTCTGGCTAACGCATGTGAGACGATGGTGCGAAGATCATGGCATTTCATCATCTTAAACATTGCAGTGTGTATCTCTTAAGGGGAAAAAAGACATTTTCCTACATGATCTCAACATCGTTGTCACACTCAAGATAGTTAATGTTGACGCAATAATATAACCTAATGCACAGTCCAAGTGTTTTTTTTTAATTTCAAGATTCCCCGTTTCATTCGGTTGCCGTGGTGCTCTAGTTCTCCTTGACGTGGAGGAGTGTGCCATTCTTGTGTCTCTTGTGGTGTTAACTTTTTGAAGGTTCCAGCCACTCGTCTTCTGTCAGAAAGCCAAGAAGTGCTCCAAGATGATGGGGACGGTTAAAAGGAAACAGAAGCTTTTGTAAAAGAGCTTTTGCCAGATAATGTAAAAATATTTGAGCATAAAAAGAGTATAAAAGTGGATAGGAACATATTGACTTTAAAAAAAAAAAAGAATCTACGAGTTTACGGTGATACTGAGAGATGATGATTCGGGCCGGGGACAATTCTTTGCGGAATGCCACCTGTTGATATGGATAAGGAACGATGGAACTTAAAAAAACCACCATGGACTAAGTTGCGGACAATTGGTGAAAGCCAAAACGACTGGGGACAGGATAGCCACAGGATCTCACAGCATCATCCCACATGTTCCTCGGCAACTACAAAGGGAAAGAGGGTCTTTTACAGCAGAGAAATTGAGCGAGCACCATTGCACGCAGGGCCCAAACCTGACTCCCGACGACGGGTGAGCGGGCATGACAAGTGCCATCCCCGCGATGGGCTGGGCAGAGCCCCCTCTGCCGCAATCCCGGCAGCAAGGTTTGCCCTGAAAGCACAGGGTCGGAGCCATGCTCGTCCACAGCACAGGACGTCCTCCAGGCGGCCAGCCCAGCTCCTGTCTGACCTTGCCTGGGCTGTCCACGGACACGCCTCGCCGTGAGCGCTGCCTCGTGCCAGGCCCCGTGCTGGCGCCCGGGATGCGGAGACGGAGCCTTGGCCTTCGAGAATAAAGACGAAGCCCGGGAGTCTCGTCCGTGGAGTCTCGGCATTTGGACAATCTCCAAATGGTGTCCGGATGATTGCGACTCCTCCACCTGACGGAAAAAAGAAAAGTACGTTTATTTGTTGTTGTTTTCTTCTCCCGGTCAAACCAAGTGGGCCAGGTCCAGAGAAACTCTGTCGTTAGCCAGGTGCGCTCAGGAGCCATCTGTGGGCTCGCGGTCGTCCCATCAAGCGAGATGGCCCGGGACCCGGCCCCATCACCGTCACGGCTGCCATCAGGACGCGGGCTGCGACAGCATCGCAGGCATCTCCGCAGGAGCGTCATCCAAGCACCCGCCAGACAAGGAGCTTTTACCAGCTCGTCTGGGGTGCCCCGCAGCCCCGCTGCCGCTGAGAGAGCCGACGGGGCCACCAAAGGCGGCTGCAGCTTCAGAACCAGCCGAGAAGGCGGCGGGGAGGCAGGGCCGCAGGGGCCGAAGCAGATCCCTCGGTCTGGACCCGGGGTTCTCTAGGGTTCTACGTGCCCAGCTCGGCGGCTCCCGGGGGGGCTCTACGGCTTCATTCTCTCAGTCTGCGCGTAGCTCAGGAGGGCCAGCCGTGCGCCAGCCACAGGCGAGGCCTTTGTGCCTTCCAGAGGGCCCGAGGCTGTTGTCTCCCGAAGCCAACCCCGAGACTGGGCATGAGGGCAGTCAGAGATCTGGAGGGAAGCCCAGGGCCAGGAGAGCAGGGAAGGGAGACGGGAAGGGGAAGGATGATCACTCCGACCCAGGGGGACCCTGAGCAGGTGACCAGCGTGGGACAGCGGGCTCAGTCCCACCGGGCTCTGTGGAGTAGACCTCAGACGGCATGTGCTGGGAGGAGGTGGCTGTGGCGTGCCCCTCCAGCTCCCGTCTGGCCTTCGCTGAGGTCACTTCCCAGGGTGTCAGCTCCCACCCCTCAACTCCCCGCACCGAGAGCAGCAAGAAGCCACCTCGGTGCCAAATGGCGAGGAGTGAGGGGACGGGTGGCACCGGCGACGTACGGCACTGCTGTCCTCGGCTGTCGCTAGCCCACAAAACCCAGACTTAAGGAAGGACAAACGAGTAGGTTTTAGAGGCTCCAGACAAAACTTCCAGCAGAAATCGAAGCAGCTGATTCCGTGGGTGGAAAACTTTGAGGCCGAGACAGATGAAATGAATCACTCGCCAGGGTTAGGAGCAGATTTCGTTCCTGAAGTGTGCGAGTTAACAGTCTCCTCCAGATGGGGAGACGGACCACAGGCCAGGACACGCGTACGGGCAACTCGCTGGTCAGTACAGTTGGGTTTTATCGTTAAAGATGAGGAGATTCCACAACGCGTCTGTGCACCCAGTCGTCACAGTGTCCGCTTTAAACATCGTACGATTTTAGTCGTCGGGTGGACCTCAGTGAAGCCGGGGGCGGGGGGATCTACATTTCACATAAAAGCCTAGATTTCCAGCTTCCTCTGAGAAACCAAAGACATGGGAAACTGGGCATAACTCCCCCCGGGTACCTCCGGACCTGAACAGGTCGTGGCCACCCTCATCGGGCTGGGCCATCGGGCCGAACTCGCCGCGGCCCTCTCTGTTGTCCCCTCAGCGAGGAAGCTCAGAGGCGTTGCTAGTCCTCTCTCTCAGACCGCAGCGTGTTCCTTCCCTCAGAAAATCGCATCTCCCCGCCCATCGCTCTACTAAATCAACAAACATAAGGGAGGCCAAGACAGCCACATGTTTTAAGAAAATTGAGAGAGTTTATTTTTTTGCGTGTGAATGAATTTCCTGTGTTTCCTACGCAAACAAAATACAACCGACAGGTCGCCCTCACCTGCACCTCCTGCTTGTCCCCCATGGGCATGTGAGTTACGGTCCCGTTCACACAGTCCCCAACCTCTGTTCCCCTGTGCACAGCTCCCCTGACCAGAGCAGGGCTCCCGGCCCCTCCGCTCAGGAGGACCCGTCCCGCTCACGAGTCCCAGATGGCATCACCCCTGCGGGAGCCAAGCCTCTATTTGGGGGTGTTTTCCTCCACGCTCTGTTGCTGTTTCCCTCCTTGGACCCAGGAACCCGTCCAAGCCATGTGGGCTTCCCCAGCACGTCCCCACAGACAGCCCGCCTCGCAGACGGAGCGGGCACGTGTCCCCTCGATTACGGCGGGGACCCCCGGCGCTCCTGAAACACGCGCGCGGGCGACAAAGCCCTCCGTGTGGGGGAGGATTCGTCGTCCACAAACAAGGACGCGTTTCATCTTGAGTTAAAATCCTCCACTCTCCCTTGGCGGAGAACTGGTTCCTTTCTTTTTCTTTTCTTTTTTCTTTTCTTTTCTTTTCTTTTTTTTTTTTTCTCTGGCTGAGCTGCCCTCGTGATCCAGTCGCAGAGTGGAGAAGCCGCAACAGAAACCTTGCGCCCTCAAAGCCTGAAAGAGTTACTCCCTGGCCCGTCAAAGGAAACATTCGTCCAACCCTGGAGTCGAGGGTTGTCCTGGTGGTGTGCGGGTGCGGGAAAGCTAGACGGTGGCCTGCGAAGCCTGCGAATGCTCTAAACTGGGGAAGCAGTGAGCAATGGTTAGGAGCTTGGACCCCAGGGTGAGACAGCACCAAGTCCCTTCTCCTGACCCCGTCTCGGCTTCCTCGTCTGTAAAACGAGCACCTCCTGGGTAATGAGATAAGGTGGAAAGGCCCGGGTTAAAGCAGATAGTCGGGAAGCGGCCACGATCATTACTACCAGTGTAGACGGGGAGAAAAAAATACCTTTGCTGGAATCAGAGTTGTTACGAGGAAGAACTTTCTAAGTACAGGAAATTATACTGAGAAGCCATCTGGGCTCGGGAACTGTGGGGTCACGAAGAAATAGCTGCTCCGACATGAGGGGCGCTCAGGAAGCGCGATGGGGAGGGAGGAGGCAGAAGGGAGAAAGGAGAGGAGTTGCTAAGCAACACCTCCTGAGACGGGGGTTGGCAGGCATGGCCGAGGGACCAGGGCATCGATAAAATACCTGGAATCACCGCCTCTGGGCTGCCTCGGAGTCACCTGTAAAATGAGCCCATCAAAGCTGCCACCAGGACGTGGAATTTAAGGGACCGAGGGCCAGGGAGAAGGCGCCCATGCCGGGTGGGATGAGGCCTGCAAAGGGAGAGTCGCATCGACCAGATGCAGGGTGGAGAGTAGAGCTCAGCAGAGGCCGGAAACGAGAGCGGGAGCAGGAGAACCTCCAGCCCTGAATCGCAGGGATCGTGGGGGTGGCTCTGGACGCCCCGCAGATGCGGGGTCCAGCACGGCCACCACCAGCGCCCGGGTTACAGTGAGGGTCTGGGGTCCTCGCGAGCCAGAGCTGTCGGTGTCCCCAACAGGTTTACTGTGGAAACAGCAGGCTCAGGTATGACACGCTGGTCCCCGGCCCCGGATACACGGTCACGCCTGAGTCAGCCTCTTTCTTAGACGTTTTTTCTCCAGTTTCCCAAACCAGTGAGCACCCCTCTGCCTCGGGCAGCTGGGGCTGATTCTCCGTCAGTCAGCAGGGGAAAGAATCCTAATTTACAAACCCAGAGGACACAGGTGCAATCACTCTCCCCTTTAACAGAGGAGGAAACTGAGGCCCCACCTCCTCGCTCTTACTCTGATTCTTGAGGCTGTGGCCTTCATCTTCATCCCAAACGTCCCTCCCCTATTTTTTCGAGCCAGTGGAAAAAGATGGTGCTCACACCTCGTTCAACGCATTTTAGTCACACGGGAGCCTCGAAAACGTCGTCTTCAGTCCAGGCAGCCAGGCTCCCTGCTTCTACGAGGGGCGTGACACTGGGGAACGCCCCAGAGTCCCTGCTGCAGCTCACAGGCCCCTGCCCTGTCCCCCTACAGGTCAGCCGTGAGTGGGGCACCGATGACCTGCGAGACCAACACCACCGTGACAGGGCATTTTATCACACTAGCCAGGTCATCCCCCTAGGATGGCATCGAGGCAGGACGGAGCCTTCTGCGAGTGGACAGGCCAGGAGGGGAAAGGCGGTCAGTGAGGCTGGGAACAGCACCCACGAGGGCCTTCACCCCATCCTGGGACTCCCCAGAAACCCAGGGTCTTCCCCAGGGCGGCTGGCTCCTCCCCACACCAGACGCCACACAGATGCTGAGGCGAGGGGACCCCCAGGACAGTCACTCTCGGAGCTGGGTTGGAAACCCCACCCTCTGAATGGGATGCTAATTATAGCAGCCCTGGCGGAGTCTGTCGCCCACTAAAAATAGGTCGCGTCGTGCTGTCGGCTCCACAGGTGCGGCTGAGTTTGGGGGAACAACGCCGTTTTTAGCACTGGCACAGTTGGAAGTGGCTGACCCTAGACGCTGGGGACAGGTCTGTCTGCCCAGGAACTCGCAAGAACAGGAGGGGGCCCCACGGTGAGAAATTCCTTGGACGCTCCAGGCCTCAGCTCTCCTGCGAGCTCAGTCCTGGGGGCCGTGCTGGGCCCCGTGTGGGCCGCAGGGCTTGCCATGCTGCGCAGACAGGCGTGTGGGCACCGCACCCGCAGCCTCAACGTGCAGGGCAGGAATCTGCTCAGCACAGCAGATCCAGTCACCTGCTCCCTGGAAACTGCGTTTCCACCTTTACCGCCTGCGGGTTGGATCCCCGCCGGGCTCCCCAGGTCACGGCGCACGTTCCTGGTGAGGGCTCAGGGACAAGCCTCGGAAGGCCGATCCCGCCCGGCTGGAGGCAGATCCGTCTCCACGACACAGTGGTCAGCTACTCACTCGCTGGCCCCCTGGGAAGGGCCATCTTTGCTGTCGGCTCTGGGTTCATGTGCGAGGAGACACGTCTCCATCGGGGGGCTGTGGCTCAGAGCCCCTGATTCTCCCGCTGCAGGTGGATCCCCGCGTGTAACGTGGACTTGAGCACAGCCCACCTCAGGTTGTAATGAGGCAGACCTTACTAATTCTCACCTGGAGGTGGGGTCCCAAACCCCCACCTGTCTGTTCCCCAGCCCTGCCCCACGGGGTACTCAGAGGAGAAAAACCTTGAAACCGTTCGTGCTTTATCCTAAAGATGAGCCCGACGCAGAGTGTCAGGAAACCTGTAGTAAGGGAGGCTTTGGGATATAAATTTTTTTTTATTTTTTAAGTTAAAAAGCAGAAGGAAAAAAAGCATCAGGCCCTGAGCCCAGAGCCTTGGAAGGTCCATCTGCGTCTGGCCACCTGACGGCGGCTGGCAGACGGGTGCATCTCGGGGGCTGAGGCCACCGTTCCTCCCCACAGCCCCCTCTGCTCACGGTTTAAGGATAATGGACCTTGTCTGGCCGTCTCTCAAGAGCTGCTGGAAGCAAAGCTGCCAATTACAGGCTCCAGCTCAAAGCTACTGAAATCTCGCTTCCTGAACCCAAAGCCCTGGCTCCAGGGCGGCCTCTTGACCTGATTCGCCTGAGCTCCTGGTTGGCGACTCGCGGACAGTGGGCCGACATGGGGCTCACCGTGTGCCAGGCTGGGGTTTCGCATGCTCCGGCGTATTTACCTCGCTTAATCCTCGCCTCCATGCAGTCGCAGTTTACCAGGAGCCACATGTCACCGACCAGAGTCAGGCTGGTCGGGGTTGACACCCCCCGAGGCCCACGACTGCAGGGCCACAGAGCCCGAATCCAGGCCCACACCACTGACCGTGCACTGACTGTGCCCTCCCCAGTGAAAAAGGGGCCTCGGCAACAGCCCCAGACCCTGATATCGTTCCAGATGCCTCTTTCCAGGAAAAAGTCCTTCTCTCCTGCCGAGGCCACCTGACTCACTTTAATAACTAACGGCTCGTTCACGAAAGCGGCCTGGTGTGTCTGTCCCCCCGCACAGCAAAACCCACGCGCTTCATCTTCTCACCCACCTATCGAAAAGGGAACTATCGGTCGTGGATGCCTAAGCAACTAGACAAATTGTCCGAGCTCTGATTAAGCCTCCTTGGTTTCCAGGACTGTGAGCAGGCAGCCCCCAGGAGACAGCAATCACGCGTGTTTATGTTTCCCCACCTCCCCAGCGAACCCTGTCTTCCTGGACGCGCACTTGGAGGCATCGGACATCAGGATAAATTACACTGTGCAATTATTGGTAATTAAGGGAGGAACTGTGTACTGTGCGGCAAAGATGAGCCCTGTTTTGCCGGAGCAAAGCTTGTCCGTGTCGCCGTGCTAGACCGGGAGGCGGCGTGAGACGCAATTAACTGTCTTCTGACTTAATGGGAGTTTACGTCGCCGTTTTTCATAATCATAACATCTCAAGGCATATAAACAGTTCTTCTCTAATGTAATTGCATTTCTACCAACAAGACAGCCTGGGTTTAACTGTAAACTTGGGCAGAATTAACCACAGGAGTGTGTTATGTGGATGACGCCGGAATTTTATCAAACCCTTGGATGACTGTCCCCACTGAGAACCTTGATCCCAAGCCCCCAAGGGAGGCCCTGCAGCCCCTCTGCACCTCCGCGACCACGTTTCAGCCCAATTTTGTGAGCCATTAAAGCCACCTATGTCCCAGGTCTGTGCGTTTGTGCCCCTAGAGACTTCCAAATACACCCCAGGCCACGTTTTCTTTACTCTTAATGTTTCTTCTTTACACATCGATTTGTTCGAGACCCACTTAAAGCTTGACTTTTATAGCCCTGAAATCATCCCATCAGCTCTAAATTCCGACCCAGACTCAGCCAGAAAGTACTAAGACAAGACCAGTTCAGACTGTATTGCACCCTCTCGACGGAGAGATAAACAAAGCAACGGCAATTCACTTTATCGTTGTGTGTACGTCAAGTTTTCTCCACAAAATGCCTCCTGGGAAGATGCAGAAGGAAGAAAGGGAGAAAGGTCCCCCTGAGGTTTGACCACCGAGGGGTGGGGAGAGTTAGCAGTGGCAAGAGGAGCCTGCAAGACTGTTACCTACCAGGATCCTCCTGGTGAGAGACTCAGGGACAGGGTGACAAGGAAGGGGAGGAGAAAGGCTGCCCCAGAAGCGAGGTTGGAGATGGACACGGTTGGAGAATCAGGAGGCCGGGAGGGTCCACCCAGGCCCAGTGGCTGAGCGACTTCCCAGGCTGGGGGACATCTGAGCCCCTGAGGTCCCTTGTTTACATTCCTGGAAAGAACCTAGGAAACTTAGTCTGAGGCCTGGACCCAGAGGACCAAATTATGGGAAGGAAACGTGGCCAGAGGACACTGCAGACTCCTCCCACCCGCTGAGTTAAGGCCTGAGCCTAAACGCCATCCAGAGCACCTGCCCGTAGTAAATACACACATGCATGCACGTGCACGTGTGCACACACACATACATGTCCTTACAGACACAAGACACACAGGCATGGCACACAGGTGCACACCACAGAAGCCCTCACAAGTGACATCTGTTCCCTCTCCCCTAACGAAGAATAAAGTGCAAGACACAGACGTCACCACGGTTGGTCTTTGGACAGCAACAGTGGGAAGTCGATCAAGTGTACCCACTCGGCCCAGCCCGGGGCCCCCACTTCTATTGTGAGTCTGTTTCCCCTGCCTCCATTGTTGCATCCCTCGATGGAGAGGAAGGGGCGGAGCAGAAAACTGTGGCCAGGACCCCATTGGGGAATTGAGGCTTCACAAGCTTGAGGCCTGAAGGAAGGCAGTGTGTGGTAATACCGTGATTTTCAAAACCTTTTGGCCCCTATAAACACTCATACCCAGGTTTACCAGATTTAAGGAGAAAAATTATATCGCAGATAAATGAAGAATAGATGTTTAATATAAGTATGTGTCAAATGTTGCATGGGACTCAGTCGTACTAAAAAAATTACTTCTTGTTCATCTGAAACTCAAATTGAACCTGGATTTCTGTGTTTTATGTGGCAACCCTGCCCCTCCCCTTTCCACCACTTTCCTCCCACGGAAATCTCATCTAGCGTCCAAGGCCCCTCCATCTGTCCCCCGCCCGTCTCCCACAGTGCGGGCCCCCTCCTTTGGGACAGGGAAGGGAGGCTGCTCCTGAGCAGTTCTCTGGGGGGACAGAGAAGCAGGTGAGATGGGCTTTTCCTGAAGGACGCCCGGCGCCCCTCCCTGGATTTGTTCATCTTGTAATTAACAGTGAAGGGGATTTCTCGCTGCAACTCCACCTGCCATTACGGAGCCACTGGAGGGTTTTAATTAAATTAAAGCCATTCATTAACTATAGAAAGGGGGTGGGGCGGACGGACTGGAAGACCCCCAGCCTTGTTGCTTGTTCTTTTATGTCGTAACGGAGAGAAAGCTCCTCAAAACAGCCCGTCTGGGTGTGTCACTTAGTGTTCTGAGAAGCAGCTCCGAGGCGGTGGCGGTGGCCTTGGCTGGTGGCACTAAGGACGTCTGTCTGTGCATGAAGAATCTGCCTCCCTCAGGGCAAGTTCACGTACCCGCGCCAGCTGAGAGGCGGGTGTGAGGTTTAGGCTTTGGGTATGTTTGCCGTTTTGTTCTACTTTTTATTTATTTATTTACTATTTTAAATTTACGACTTCTCCTGAGACATTACGAACATGTTGAGTTTCCAAACTTACTGCTGGAGGGACGAGGGAACTGTAAGAAGCCTGGCTTGGAGGATGGCGGGTGCCCTCGTGTGCGCACACACATTCACGCGCACGGGCGTGCCGGTGCGTATCCGTCTGCCCGGGACGTAGCTCACGTGCAGTGACCTTGAAGATCCGGGGCCTGTAGTTGCACAAATCAATACAGAGGACTCCCACTGATGTTTGGGGTGCGTGCCCCTTGATTCGGGGGTGATTTTTCTCTTGGCGAATTGAAGCGTTGAGACCAGCCTCACGAGGCGATTTTCCAGTCTATTAACGTAGGCCGCAGGGGGACTGTTCCTGGCCCCCCCTGCCAACAGCAGTCGTGACTTGTTCGTAGACATGGTTTCCCACCAACGCCAGGAATTCTTTCCACCCAGAGAACACCCCGTCTGGAAGACTTCATGCTCCCACGTGACTTTGAAGCACGAGTCCACGTTGCCTCGCGGCCCTGGATTCGGACTCGTAGCTTCATCCTGTGACAAACCGGGCCCATCGCTTTGCACACTCCAGCCCTGCCTGAGACTCGGGCAAATTCCAGCCCAGCCCTAGCCTCATTTTAAGAGCGGCTCGCATGTGTGTGAGATGGCTGCAGCAGCCTTCCCCCAAGGACCAAGAGCCATGAGCGAGAAGTGTTCAGCCAGGTGGAAGCCACATGTGTGGGGAGGATTTAAAGACAACGTCACCTTAGCTATCTGTCACGCGGGCTCTCCTGTGTCACCGAAGTCCAGAAACTAGTCTGGAGGGTGCGGTCTGTGTACCTGCTACGCAGGTGAAGCATGTCGCTTGAACAGAAGTTTCTAGACTGGCAAGTCAGATCTTAACCATCAAAGTATGGAGCAAATTCCAGGCCCCAAAAAATAGGGACTGTTTGGGCCTCGTCCTTTAGAATACTGAGTTAATCCAGCATTTTCAGAAACGGGCGGCCTTAGTGACCGACACGAGTACACAAGATAATTTTATATGCCATGTCCATAAACGTTATTTATTTTTGAGGTATGTATTTGTTTTAACGTTTATTAGGAAAAAAATAGAAAACATGAATATAGGAGCTCCATGATTTCACAGCCACTAATTGTGTGAGTTGAGTCTGATTTTTTTAAAAAGTGAGTCCATTTAATGAAGAATATTAAATAGTAGCCCTGGTGGTGCACGGAGGTGGCTCAGAACGACAGTGAGGGGGCAGACGAGCGGGTGACGCTTGGGAAACGCTGAGTCTCTGGCAGGCTGGGTGGCTTGGGCACTGGAGTTTAAGTCCCATCATCGCGGCTGGAGGGAGCCCTCCCCAGCCCACTAGAGGCACAGAGAGGTGTCAGGGTGACTTCACCCCTGGCCCGACACAGTGGGCAGGTTTGGTCATGGAAATAAATAAGGTCGTTTTTCTCCACGTGTGCCCAGGCTGATGTCAGAAAAAAAACAAGTTTGGGCTGGCTGGCCTGGCTTCGCTTAAAATGCTTAAAACTGGCTTCTTTGGCCCTCGTGGCGATGTTTTTCAGGTTCTTACCTCCCATCCAGGCTGTGCGTCTGCATCAGAGCTGGGCGTTAGAAAGAGCCGGGATCCTGTGTTTTTGTGCCAAAGATGCCGACTTGAGAGCCGCTTCATTCATTACGGCTGTTTTAATGAGGCCGGTGACTCTCCCCAACGGGAGGCCGACCATGTAGGCTGCTTCTGCGTAGACACTGCTGTCATTTAGAAGCATGGTTAAAACCGCGATACTGTTGAGTCGACATAAATCTTAGAACTGAGCCGTTTGGGTAGGGATGAGCGCGTCTAACAAGTAAGTGAATGTGCTGAGGAGCTTGCAGGCAAAGCACCCAGCAGCTAATTGCCTCTGAAATTAGTAGGATGGAAACATAAGCAGTCAAGACCCTGATTTTATGCCCAGGACGAGTAAGAAGCGGCTCCACGGGCTGCTTGCTTTTCGCCAGCTCAGCGGTCGGAGCTGCTGACTACAGCAGGTGAATGATTCCCCAGGTGGCAACTTCTGCTGCGTCCGGGGGGGAGGGCCGGGCAGGTCAGCGGGCAGCCCGCTTTTGCTCTTTTTTGCCGCTAAGGCCGGCTCTGGAGAGGCCGAGGGAGCCAGTTCTCAGGATCAGCGGCTCCCTCCTGGTTTGTGAAGAGGAGGCAAAGCCTCGATTCTGCCTGGATTGCTCCGGATTCGTGGGGTCGATAAATATTCATTGAGCACCTACTATGTGCCAAGCACTGTACTTGACCAAGCCACTAAGATAACGTGGACTGAAATGCCCCCTTGGCTGCAGGGTGGTCCCTGGGAGAGGGAGGGCTAGCGTGGACTGGGTGAGGTGGTTCTGGTGGTTGCCATGACTGCGCTTCCTCCAAGGACATTTCTCCAAGGGACATTCCTGCAAGTGACCTTCAGCTCACTTTTACTGAGCCCAACCCCCCACGGCAGTGACGCAGTGACGTGTGGTTCTAACTCATCTGCCTGTATTGACCCCCGTATTCAACCCTCACAACCCGAGAGGTGAATAGCATTCCTAGTTCCATCTCAGAGGCAAGGAAACTGAGTCACCGACGGGTTCAGCAACCCCGTGAGTAAATTCGCACGGTCGGGGTTTAACCCCCGGGTCCCTGAACTTCACCGCCTGCGTGTTTATCATTCTGCCGTCCTGCCTCTTCCTCAAAGAGCTAAAACCAGAGACGGGGGTTCTGAAATGTCATTTACTTCTGAACCATTTGTCAGAGGGTTTTCCCTTCCCCGTCGAGTTGCCTGACCCTCTCTGTGGGGCATCGGCGGAATAGATGTGTATCTGGAGTCTCTCTTCTGCTCCGCTGAGCTAGGCGTTTTCCCTTACGCCGCCACCACCCTATCTTGATTTCTGTGGCTTTCTAGTAAGTCTTGAATCAGATAGCGTAAATCCTCCAACTTGGTTATTTTAAGATTTATTCGACTATTCTAGATCCTTTGTAGTTGCGCGTAAATCTTATAATTGGCTCATCAATTTCTAAAATTACCTCCCGGAATTTTAGCTGAGATGGCTTTAAATCTATAGATCGGTTTGGGGAGAATTGCCTTCTTAAGGATGATATCGAGGCTTTGAATCCAGGAACCTGTTATCCCCGGCCGTTTGTGTTGGTGTTTAATTCCCATTGACAACGTTTTGTAGTGTTTACAATACGGGTCTTGTGTATATTTGGTTAAATATACCCTTAAGTATTTTAACGTTTTTCATACTGTTGCAAATGATGTTTTTACATTTTATTTCCCAATTTCTCGTTGCTAGTATATAGAATTTAAATGGAATTTTTCTATCGATCTTCCATCCTGCATTCTTTCTCATTCACTTTGTGCTTCTTGTCAGTTATTTTGTTGATTCTTTAGGACAAGTGTCCTTTTTATCCAGCCTTGGTCCCCTACCTAGAGATAACCGCCGTGATCTGTGGGGTGCATCTTCCTAGATCCTTTTTCATATATTTTCCCCACAAATATATGGGCCCATTAAAGAGGCATAATGTTTGATCTTACTTCGTGCTAATGTTACCGAACTGTGTTGTCATTTTTCAACTTGATGTCGTTCTCTAGCTCGCTTTCGCTCAACATCATATCTTGAAGATGTTTCCAAGACAGTAATAAAGATCTACAAATTGACCGTGAAGTATTCTATAGTCTGGAGAAAACCCTATTTATTTAGCTGTTCTTCCACTGAGGGACGTTTAGGTCAGTTCCAGGTTTTTGCTATTACGAGCACTGCTGCCGTGAACATCCTGGGCATACCTCCCAGCCCACGAGGGTAGGATTTTACTTAGGGCAAATGACCGTGAGGAAGGGCATGGGATACAAACACCTAATGTTTTCAGAGACGATGGCCTCCCTCTGCCCGGAGGTCCTGATGAGACTCAGATCCACGGAGCACCGTGCTGAGTCCATGTTGAGTCCCAGAGGGAGAGGATGGAGATGCTGGCCCTGCGGGGGAGAGGAGGGATGTGTGCGTGCACGCACATTTACGGATGAGGTGTAGACTTGCATCAGGTGTGATGGGGAGTGGTCACAGGGCCTGCGCAGAGCTCTGAGGGAAGCTGATGTCCTCCCAGCAGCCTCCCTCCAGACCCTCCTTCTTCCTCCCCCGTCCCCACACTCCTCAGGCTCTGTAGCTCTCCTCCCCCTCCTGCTGTGTCACCGTGGGTCCCCTCAGTCGGGGAGGAGGAAAGCAGCCTGATGCGGCTCATTTCTGTTTTCCAAGCTGAGGGATGGAGCACTGCTGGGGTGTCAGCAGCCCCTGCGGATGTGAGGGGCTGGAGAGATGGCTTCCCAAGGCTGCTTGTATTTCACAAGTTGCTTTTATGGGTGCACATCTGAGGCTGCCCTATTGAAACAGAAGGTGCAGTTCCGAAGAGAGGCGTTCACCCATGACCCCACGCCTTCTGTGACCTTTTCGGGTGCTGACCTATCTCTCAGACTCACTCTCCCGCCCTGGGATGAGGGACCACATGGACATGTACAATCTCTGACTCTATGTGTCCATCTCTGCCCACCTTTTATTTCCCACTGTGGACTCAGCCCCTATTCACCTGGAGACACAGTGTGGCCTGGGTAGACTGTGACCCAGGCGTGGCCAAGACGACCACCCATCCTCTTGGATACTCTACTTGGCTCTTGGATGGACACGTCATCCACAATGGGCCCATGAGAGCCTGCCCTGGGCTTTTGCTGGATCCGTTGGGAGGATACTCGCGGTGCGTTGGGCCTGCTGGACTGATGAGAGAAGCTGACAGCTGCTGCCAGGCATCTTGCTCACCCGCTTGATGGAGACAACCTACTTGACAGTGAAGCCGACTCAGAGGGAAGCAGAGCCCAGAGATGGAGAGAAACCGAGCCATGATTAAATTGTCAGAGTCCCTGGATCCGGATGGGTCAGAAGCCCAATACCCCTGACTTTTAATCTCATGAGCAAGTAATTTTCGTTTTCACGTAAGTCTGTCTGAATTGAGTTTCTGTCACTTGCAACCAAAAAATCCGACCAAGAGAGCCCAGAGTTTGCCCTTGAGACATCTAAATGGCGGAACCAGACAGACCCTTGGAAGGGGGCTGCTTCGGGAAGGCTGTGTCATCAGTGTCTGGGGACCAGGCCTGCTAAGGGGCTTTTCCAAAAGGACAGGACTATACTGAGTCCCCCCTCCCACCCCCAAGATGGCCATGGGCTTGGGGTACCGTGGGGGCCTCAACATTGGCTCACAGCCCCTCTTTCCATGGATCACACAGATCCTGCCACCCATTTGGCTCAGCAGGCCCACTCAGGTGGCTCTAGACAGGGAGAGACGGCAGTGGCTTCCCGAAGAATAGAATCTAGTGGGATGAGGGAGGACACATGCCACGTGTGACAAATAGAGGATGTGCTCGTTGACCCAGTGTCGGGCCTCACACCACCCTGGCCTGGATCCTGAGCTCCATGAGGCCAGTTCACCACCTGTTGGGGGCATCACTGATTAGAATCTAAGTCAGATCCTATCCCTCCTCTAACCCCCGACATGCTTTCTGCTTCCAGGAAAGCTCATTGTGCCTCAGTTAACAGACTTCGTTTCTGATGCCGGAAGCTAAGCGGCTAGCCCACACACTTGGTCCTTGTGTTTGGGGTGGGGCGTGACTCCCACACCCTGCCCCAGGGTGGGCATGCACCTAACCCTGCGACCTTTGCCGGGGTGAGAGGTTCTCACTTCAATGAGAGTCAGTCTGAGATATTTCCGAGACTCTCACAAATGATATTATCATCCCACCAGGGCCGCTGGGCTAGTGGGACAGCATCAAGGAATCAGGGACAAAAGAGAAATAAAATCCTTGATAGTCACAGTCAAGCTCCCGTATTCGGCCGCTCCTGAATCCCCCTGGACTTGCCCATTGCCGGGCCCATAACTTCCACTTTGGCTTTAGTCGGTTCAAATTAGACTTATGTCATTTGCAACCAAAAACCTTCCGTTTAATACATGTTTCTTCATGGACAAATGGCTTCGTAGACAAACTGAACGCGAGAACACGACACAGGCAAGATCATCCAAACCTGTTACTCACCTCCCGTCTCCCAGGCGGACTCACGCACGACTTCACCAGCAAGAAGAAAAGGACAGGGGCTGTCGGCTGTTTGTTCGAATCAGCATCCCAAGGTCAACAGTAGGAGTTTTCTAGCCCCCTGCTTGCTAAACTCGCACTCCTTTCCACGTCAGCTTTAATCGCAGGCTTGGGCTACCCAAATTCTTCCAAAGTAGACACCCTAAATTCTTAAAAGACAAGGAAAGCCGGTGTTAATGAAATGTTTAATGTCTGTTATGGCTCATATGTTAGTTTTACATCAAATTTATGGGCCTGGAGAGGTACATTTATAATGTATGACGTGTATGTTTTTATTACCTCGGAGGACCCACGTATAATTAACATGGGCAGAGATGGATGACCGTCTTTATAAGACATGGAGTATAATTTTATTGCTTTTAAATATTTGCAGAGGTTTCGAGCTGTAGCTTTACCTCCTGGTGTATTGTGACATAATGTGGCCCTGTCTGCGACGTGTTCCAGGCTGAGCCCTTGGTTAGGAAATAGCCCCAAAGAGAACCTAGGGTCCCCAGCGGATGTGGACAGTGGGGACCACCCAGGGGAGGAGGTATCCAAGGGCAGGGCCTGGCGAGCCGGGAGGACATTCCCATGGGAATACCCCCGTGAGCGGGCAGGCAGGGCTGCTTCGGGGCTCAGGGGAGACGGGACTGAAGAGCAGACTTCAGGGACGAGGCGGCACTGGGCCTGGAAGGGCAGGCAGATGGGCCTCAGGGGACAGAGGAGCTGGGGGCGGACTCCTCGAGGAAACCAGGTGATGCTATCCAGGTGGCAGTTGCCCTCCCTCGGAAGATGTTGGGGTCGATGTCCCCAGTCTCTAGGAAACTCGGCCGCCATTCGGCTCGTTCTCCCCTAAACCCTCCCAGACACTGTTGGAGAAGAGAAACGAGAAGGGCGAAGCAGAAACCCACACGAAGGGCTGACAGTCCCCTGTGCGAAGAGGAGGGGGAGTCCACACGAGCACCTCGCTCTAACGGGTGTCGGCGGGGGCTGGGGGTGGGCGCCGGCTCCGTGGGGGGCTCCATCCAAAGCCCCTCCTGGGGAGCTGTGTCGTGTGTGTGTGAGTGTGTGAGTGTGAGTGTGTGAGTGTGTGAGTGTGTGTGTGAGTGTGTGAGTGTGTGAGTGTGAGTGTGTGAGTGTGAGTGTGAGTGTGAGTGTGTGAGTGTGTGTGTGTGTGTGGGTGTGTGAGGTGTGGAGTGTGTGAGTGTGTGGAGTGTGTGTGGAGTGTGTGGAGTGTGGAGGTGTGGAGTGTGAGTGTGAGTGAGTGTGTGCGTGTGAGTGTGTGAGTGTGTGTGTGTGAGTGTGTGAGTGTGTGCGTGTGAGTGTGTGAGTGTGTGTGTGAGTGTGAGTGTGTGTGTGAGTGTGTGAGTGTGTGAGTGTGTGAGTGTGTGAGTGTGTGTGTGAGTGTGTGAGTGTGTGAGTGTGTGAGTGTGTGTGTGAGTGTGTGAGTGTGTGAGTGTGTGAGTGTGAGTGTGTGAGTGTGAGTGTGAGTGTGTGTGAGTGAGTGTGTGTGAGTGTGAGTGTGTGAGTGTGTGAGTGTGCACGCAGACATGGGCGCGGGCATGAACGTGTGGGCACCCGCACACTACGTCGCCATCAGGCAGTATTTACCAAATTCCTACTTTGCGCCTGGGATGCTGTAAGACCCTTAGGATTCGGTGGTTACCGTGGTTACAGGCGAGAGACACACGACGCCAAGTAGTGTCGCTAATGACCAGTAAAGCTGACTTTATGGTGACACTAGGGTCACGAGGGGAACCAGCCGGGCCGTGTTTTAAAGGTTAACCGGGGAGCAGCGCCCCACAGACAGGAGGGCTGTGGGCACATCCCGGAGGCAGTGACACTGAGGGACGCAACCTGCCCTGAGGTCGGCCTCCAGCTCAGACCCCTCGACCCGGCTCCGCGCACTGAGCGCCAGAGGCCGACTCCACGTCTCCGGCGAGGCCCACTCTGTGTGGCCGAGGGGAAGCCCCTGTGTCTCTGGCCCAAACCCGCCCTTCCCCCAGCATCTTCCCCGGCTCCGCCCAGCCCCACTGCTGACTGGAAGGTGGATGGGGCCTGTGTGGGGGGAGCTGGGCGAGGATGTGTTCCCTCCCAGACGGGGTGGGGGGCAGGGAGTACAAAGGCCCCGGGGCAGGAAGATCTTCCTGCAGAGGAGACACAGAGAGGAGGCGTCCCCGAAACTCATGTAATGTTGTGTGTCAATTAAAACTGAAAAATTTAAATTATAGTTTAAATAAAATAAATAATAAAAAGAAAGGAGGCCAGGGCACAGCCAGCCCCCCGAGGAGGGAGCCACATGAACCGGCTCCCGGACACGACACACACCTCCGCCGACCTCCTGCCGGGGCTCCCCCTGGGTGGCCAGACTCAAAGGCAGAGAAGAGAGCACTGTGGTGTGGGCCAGCTCAGCCAGCCGTGTGGGTCACAGAGCAGGGGGGCAGGGTGGACACGAGGACACAGGGGACACGGGTGGCACAGGTCATGGCCACGGCCAGGGCTTCAGCATCTGCTCTGAGTGAGGTGTGGGGGTTCGGGGGTGCCTGGCTGCGAGCAGAGGGGTGACGAGATCCCACTTACACGTGTACAGTGTCCTCTTACTGCTGTGGGGACAGTGGACTCTAGAGGCCCCACGCTGGAGACGGGAGGCCGCGGGGAGGCGTCTGCAGCGACCCAGGGACGGGTGCTGGTGGCTCCGGAGAAGTGAGGCCGGGGCCGCTATGCGGAGCTGGACCTGTGTTGGGGCTGAAGCCGAAGAGCTGCACTGGGGGCCGCAGGTGCCATAAGGACCAAGGATGGCGCTCAGGTTCGGCTCAGACAGGTGATCTACGGCTCAGTCCTCATACAGAATCGGCCCGGTCACCTGAGCAAACGGGGCCTCGGAAGACCCGGGAAGTCAGAGCTGGGGACGTGGCCCAGAGCCGCTCTCGCCCTGGGCCACCCCGGAAAAGCCCATCTCGGGCCTCAGAAGGAGCAACGGTAGGAGCGAGCGAGGCGGCCCAGGCTGGCCCCTGCTTCAGGGCAGGGCCGTTCTCACGTTTCTCCCCCTACCCCTACGTGAGAAGAAGTGCTCTGAGGCAGAGCAGGCGGCCATGGAAAAATCTATGGCTCGTTAGAGTTCACCCTCACATCCCGCCCCTGCCCTGAGAGTCCATCAATATCGGCCAGGACAGAGCCAGACTCCACCTGCAGAGGAACCACACGCAGGCCAAGCGCAGGTGCCCTCTGCAGGACCTGCCCGGCAGGGCCACCCGCTCAGTCCCCGCAGAGGCCCCACGGGAAGGAGACCCACGGCGGCACGTGGCGGAGCAAGAAACGCCACTTTTGTTATTTTCCAAAACTTAGCCTATCTCTGGCTGCGTCAAAGCACAATGACTGGAACACGGGATCTGGGTCCAGAACCCCTGGTTTCCGTTTGCTTCCTCCCCGCAGTGCGACCTTGGCCACCTTTACCTGAATGCCCTGTGCCTCAGTGTCCTCGTCTGTTAAAGGGAGCGATAATAGAATCCTTTCTTAGTGTCCCTTACAGCAGGGGTCCCCAACCCCTGGGCCACGAACAGGAACCAGGCCGCACAGCAGGAGGTGAGTGAGGAGCTGGTGAGTGAGAGAAGCTTCACCTGGATGGGCAGCCGCTCCCAGCGCTAGTGTCACCGCCTCAGCTCCACCTCGGATCATCAGGCATCAGATTCTCATAGGAGCACCGGTCCCTGGTGCCAGAAAGGTTGGGGACCGCTGGCTTAGAGGATTAAAAACGCGTTCCCATTACAGCACTTACAACAATGCCGGCCGTGCTAGCTATTATTTCCATTTGAGGCCCTATTCTGCACAGATGGTGGACACTTGACCCCAGACAATTTGGTGCTGATCCTTCTCCTTTTCCGAGGATTTACCTGGTCCCAGGCGACAGCGGGAACCAACAGGCTCCTCAGGCATCATCTCTCTGAGTCGATGCTGGCTGAGACCCATTACCCCTCGGCCTGGGTCCTGCGTTGGCTCCTGGGCTGCCGTGGAGATGCTCCTTAGACCTGTCGCTCCTCGCCTGACTGTTCACTTCGCTATTTTGATGACACCCGAGGTACTTGGAAATCACCCCACAGTTCCAGTACCGAGAAGGACAAGCGCTCTCTCTCCGCCATCCTCCGAGACCTGACTGCGCAGGGCAGAGGTTACAGACGCAGACGGCTGGAGAGTTGGGCTAGTGACCTATGTGGGTGAACGGGCCGGTGAGAGGAGGCCATGTGGCCCCCGTGCAGGCGTGGCTGCTCCTCAGCTCTGCCGCGTTGTTCTGCGAGGGAAGCCAGGCCCGGTGCGGCTTACTGTTCTTGTAGTGAATGAAGCAAGGGTTTTAATGTGGAATAAAACTGTTTTCCACATTACAAAAATATAATAGTTAAAAAGCAGCATGTGAAGGCAAGGATAAAAGGCATAGAGATTGGAAACGAAAAAACAAAACCGTCCTAATTTGCATTTATATGATTTGTTTACACAGAAAATACTGAGGAAAGCACGCACACACACACAAACACAAAAACGCCTAGAAGTTAAAATCCAGGTTTATTTCTTGACAACAGCAATGTACAATTAGGAAAAAACAATTTTAAATACCCCGTATAAACGCTCTCCAACAACGGAGTACTTAGGTGTAAACCTAGCACACACCTACAGGATTTTATGCGTGAACCTCTAAAACAACGCTGAAAGAAATCGAAGGGAACCTCGTTAGAGAAAGACAGATCACGCTCGTGGATTGGAAGACGCACCACAGGAAAGTTGTCAGTTCTCCCCCAATTCATGTACAGATGCAACAAGTGAAATGCCGGGAGGAGTTTTCCAAGACACAGAGAAGCTGAACGTGCAGCGTTTGAAGCAAAGCAGCGAGGATAGCTAAAAGGATTTTGAGGAATCACGTCCCTGTTTCAAGAATAACGATAAAGCGATAGTGTTCAGGACGGTGGCATTGAAGAAAAATGGCCATCGGCCTGAACCTCGCACCTTGTATGAAATTCACTCAAAATACCAGAAAACTGCACAACTCGCTCCCTCACAGCCAGTGAACGGGGGTTGGAATAAGAAGGTAGATGGGGGTGGGAGAGGCAGACAGGATGGGCTTCCTGCTCGCCCAAACATGGGGTCCTGGCTTCAGCCCCAAGGCTGACTTCTGCTCAGACTGGTGTCACTGGGACATCACTGTGGGTGGGGTGGAGTCTGCTCCCCCCTGAGTCCCCCGCACCCAGCACGGCCCGGGCCTGGGGTAAACACACACGGCCTCTGCGTGGCACATCCCAGTGACCTGCATCCTCCCTTCAGCCAGGGCATCCACGAAGTCAGGTCCCTAGTGTCCCTGCCTATCACAGTTCTGGGAACATGACCCCTACCGGGAAGCTTCAGCTGACAGGGTATTGATCAGGGTCATTCATGGTCGATGGGAGCCTTGAAATGCCCAGGCTTCCCCCAAGGGCTCTGTGCTTTCCAGGGCCGACCAGGGCATCCCGAAGGCGTCGGCAGGAGGCAGGCAGGGGCAGGGGCAAGAGGTCCGTGGGGCACACAAAGAGGAGGACCTCACGGGGGTCACGACCTAGGTTTCTTCTCCGTCAACATCGTGGCCCCAAAAGCTGGCGTTCTCACTCTTCGATCTCTAGGGTTAACCAATAGCATCAGTTTACGAATCTGTATTTATGAATGCGAGGAGTCCCGGGCGCAGAAACTCGAGCGTCCTGGCTCTCGTGCTCTGAGGCTGTGGTCGACACCGGGGTCCCCTCACTCTGCCGTCGCCCTCCCTCTGCTGCCCGGCCCACACCCCACTTCAGTTTGGAGCCGCGTGCCCACCTCCGGGAGAATCACCTGGGCAGAGCCAGCCACAGGGCCCGCCCCTTGCCTGTGACTGGCGGGTGTTGACCACGTCTGAGCCATGGTGTAAGGGGTGTGTCGTGGGTGGGTTCTGGGAAAACTAAGTTTCCAGGAGAGGATGAGGCTTGCAAGGAGGAAAAGGAAACAAAACAAAATAGAACAAGAGCCCGCGCACACCTGTGTTTGCCCCGAGCTCTTCGTTCCTGCTTTGCACACTGTCACCTGGCCCCGGGTCCTACCTCCCAGACCCCACTCCCAGACCCAGACCCTAGAACTATGATGGCTCCTCCCAGGACCCTTGCCACTCCTCCCTACCGCGTGGCCTCAGGGAGATGTAAAACCCCTCTCCTCTCATTCATAGTAGGAGCCAAACCACTCACCAGCAACAATACACCGACCTTGCCCCTCCCAAGCCCTCTGCCCACCTGCCACCTGCCACGCTTGGCCCCTACAGCGCCTAAAACTCTCCAGATGCCACCCGGGCCTTTGCTCGTGCTCTGCCCTCTGCCTGGAGGCCCCTGCCCCATGCCCGCGTGCACCTGGCTCCTCCAACCCCTCCAGGTCACCTTCCTCAGAGGTCCCCTTCAAACTCCCTTGCTGACGAAGGCACCTCCATTACTCCCTGTTCCCTTCCCCCAGATTTTTTCTTCCTAAGATTTATCCCAATCTAATACTATGTTTTACAGTTAATCATTGACTTGTTCAGTGCATATCTGCTGTCACTGAAATGTAAGCTCCAAGACGGCAGGAATTTAAGGCTTTTTCGTCCCCCCCCCATCACTGCTGTGTTCACAGGTGCCTAGAAATGGCACCTGGCACTGAGCAGGCCAACAGGTAATTGTCAAATAAATGAATGGAGGAGGAAGAAAGGAGACGGGCAGCAGGATGCTGCTGGGCAGCCCTGGCCAACACGCCTGTGGAGCCTGCTCTGGGCAGTCCCCCTGAGAGCCCTACACCCCACTCATTCACTCATTCATTCATTCATTCATTCACCTAGCCATTCAGTCACTTAGTATTTCACCCAAACAAGTCTTTCCTGACACCTACCATGGGCCGGGAACTGTTACGGTTTCTAGGAGTAAAGCAATGAGCAAAGCGAACATAAAAATCTCTTCATTCAAGGACTTAAAATTTCGGGGTGGAAGCCAGACAAAGAGCAACAGAGAGCAAAACGCTCGGTGTGTTCAGTGTCGGCAAGTGCCGTGGAGAGGATGAGGGGGAGTGGGACCGGACGCGGGGGGGCGGCGGCCAGGAACGGCCCCACTCAGACGGGACATCAGCGTCCAGGCCTCAGGGAGGCTGTGGAATCCTCCCAGCAGCCTTAGCAGGGGGAGACCGTTGCCCTCCTCATTTTCTCCTTGAGAAAGCGAGGCCCAGAGGGGCTGGGTAACCCGCCCCGGGCCTCACCGCTGCTGGGTGGCAGAGCGGGTTCCAGTCCTGCAGCCTGGCTGTCCCCCAGCTCCCCCTGGTCTCGCCCGCCCCGGGGTTGCTCTGGGCCCGGAGGTGTCCTGGGCTGCATCTCCCCCGAGCTCAGGGGCTGCGATGGCAGCTGCCAAGGCAGGAACCTCACGCCTCCTCCTGGGGCCGCCCCTCCCCACCCCAACCTCTGACAGTGGAGAGAAGAGACGCTGTTGGCACCGCTAGGATCCATTTCACTATTAATTCTGGAACCTCGTTTTCAGGGGATAATTAAATTACTTTTCATTACAAACAGAATATCTGCGCGTCCCCTCTGCGTGCGCTCAGGCAGGCATGGAGGGGACGAGGTGCGGCCGGCTCTGCGGGAATGGCTGGCCTGGCGTCTCCCCCCGTCCCTGTGCCCAGTGCATCTGGATCCACACGGGTGGCCTGCCGGGGCCGAGCGTAAGTGGTCCCCTCCAGTGTCACCTCTGAAGGGGGCGAGCATGTGTCCGGGACACCCTCCTGCCCAGTCACCAGACAAATCCCTGGTGCCCCCGCTGGTCCTGGGATGCAGGCAGCTGTGCAGACACGTACTCTTCCCCACAGCCCACCCCGCCCCCACCCCAACCCCTGAACCTGCTCGAAAGGGGACACCAAGCCTCTGGAAAAGGAGGGAACGAGAAAAAGGAGTCGCTCCGAGGTTCCGCTGCAGAGAGGCGTACGCAGGGAGGCAGCGAGGCGTCGTGCTTCAGGGCCCCCAGCACCCACGCAGGGTCCCCCCTTGGTGCCCAGAGGCCCTGCTGGAAGAGACGACCACAGACTGCCCCTTCCTGGACACCCAGGACTGCCGCGTCACTGTCACCGTGGAGGACAGTTCACCTGTCCCCTCCACTGCCTCCCCAGGGAGCGCCTCCTTGTGCTCTCGTCCTGGGCCACCTCTGGCTGGAGCGTCCAGGTGTGCAGGCCCAGGAGGGTTGGTGCTGAAGGGACCCTCGAAGGGGGGCAGCTCCTGGGCCCTGAGCAGGTGCAGCCTGGGGACCATCCCCACGTGACTGAGGCAGGTGGCCTGGCGGGCAGACGATGGAGCAGAGGGAGCGCGTGCGGATGCTGGCTCCGCGGCTGCGGCTGAGAGAGGCTGAGGCCTGCTCACAGGACCCGCCTGGCCCCGGTGGGGAGGGGCCATCTGAGCTGGGCCAGAACCAGAACCACCGTGGAGGGGGCGGGCGCAGACGGCAACAGCGGCCCAGGACGGCCCTGCCCTTCAGCCCTCCCTCCCGCGAGCGCCTCCTGTCGGTTTCCTTCTCCTCCTCGCCCGTCCGCCCCAGCTGCCCCCCACCCCTGTCCTGAGACACGCGGCTCCAAGCACAAAGCCCTCCCAGGAGCAGATGGTGGGCCCCAGACCCCGTGTCAGGTCCCTCTGCCTTTCACATGGAAATGGGGGAGATGGCCGGACAGATGTCCCCCAAGCCGGCCTGGCTGGGCAGATGGACCTGAGGCCACGTCCACACCAGGCGCCTGGACAAACAGCTTCTGGGCAGATCCACTTCCTCTCAGGGCCTCAGCCATTCTGAGCCCTGTCCACCCCCCACCCATAAAACCCACACCTGTTTTCTCCCGTCACCCGCCTTCGGAGGCCACAGGGATGGGAACCCCCCGCGGGCCGGGCTGTCCAGCGGCCTGGTGAGCGGGCCTTTAGTTTTAAAGTGACACCCAGGCCCGAGGTGAAGGGCAGAGCCGGGCATCGCTGCTGGACCTCGGATACACCTGCCGACCCAGCCCGGCACGAGGCCCCCTCTGCGCCCTCGCAAGACCTGGGGCAGCAGAGAAGGGGGTGGTCGCCGCACTGTCCGTTCCCGCTGCATTCACCCCTTCATGCGACAAACGCTGTGGGGACTCCCCAGTCAGAATGGGAGGACAAGAGTCCTCACTCGAAGGTAGATAGAGGATTGTTGTGATGGTGCCTGGCACGGCCTGGCTCAGAGGACGCTGTCACCAGTGTGTCCCCTCAGGGCCGGGCTCCCCTGGGTGCCGTGGGGGCCATGGGAGGCCCTGAGCAGGGATCCTTATGGCCGTGAGGACAGTGGAGGGTGGGCAGTGAGGGCGGGAGCCCCCAGGAGGCTCCCACAGACGGGGGAGCAGCTGCCCAGAGAGCCTCCTGGGGGCCGGGGTCAGAGCTGGGGTGGCAGAGCCAGACACCGCCCGCTCCGCCCTCCACCCCCGGCCAGGCCCCTGCCCGCCGCCCTGAGCCTGGGAACCGCGTCCCCACCACCCACTGGGGCCGGGAGAGGAGGCCCGGCCTCGGGGCCCCAGAGAGCCCTCGAGCCACGCACCCCCGGTGTCCGCAGTGTGTCTGGGGGTCCCCCCGCCTGGCTGAGGATCCTCCCCTCCCAGAATCCGGCTGCTCCTCGGGTGCGGCCAGCACAGGGCCGGGGTCTGGGCACAGCCTCCCGGGCAGGAGACGCCACAGGGTGCGGCTCATCTCAGAAGCTCCCACGGCCCCACGCTGGCTGGACGAGGGGAAGGGAATTCATTCTGCTCCCCCAGGTCCCCACTCCGTGGACAGAGACCAAAAAGCGGGAGCCAGGACCCCCGCCCTGCAGGGGCCTCAGTTTCCTCATCTGCAAACGAGTTCGGGAGGAGCAAGAGTCACCAGAGAGAATTCCCCCAGGGCCATCAGCCCGGAGACTGAGGGTGATTGGCCTTCCCCGTCCACCTTCTCTCCCTTGTCACCGTTAAATCTCCTTATCACTCTCTGAAACTGCCTCATTTACATGTTAATCCGCTTATTCTCTATATTCCCACCAGAAGGTGAGCCCCGGGAGAACAGAGACTTGGCCTGTCGTGTCTACTGCTGGATTTCCAGATTAGAACGGCAAGTCCTGGCACACAGTCAGGCTATCAAAGCATGTGTTGATGAATAGATCTAGGTAAATGGATGGATGGATGGATGGATGGATGGAGGGATGGGTGGGTGGATGGAGGGATGGATGGATGGGTGGTGGATGGGTGGGTTTTATATGACCTTGGCCCTGCTCCTTGTCTGGACTCATCGCCCACATTCTCCCCCTACTCCTGCCTCAGGACTGCCCGGGAATACTGCTCTTCCTGTCCACTCTTCCCCAGATGTACTTCATGTGTCACCCCCAACTTCCGGGTGTCTGTTTAAATGTCACCATCTCAGGCCCTCTGTGACCGCCTTGTCTAACAAACCGTTCCCAACTCCTGCCCTTTCCTGTCCTCCCACCCCCACTGTGGCTTTCATTTCTCCACAGCTCTCGGCATCTTCTAATGCAATAGTCACTTCTCTATTTCGTTTATCGTCTCTCACAACAAACAAAAGGGCAGGGATTTCTGTCTGTCCTAATGACTGCTCTATCCCATGCTCTTAGAACAGCGAGTGCCCGGCACACAGAAGATGGTCAGTCAATGCTCGCTGAATTAAGGAGCTGGAGTAGGTGGTTTGGGGTAAGCAGGGAGGACTTCCTGGAAGAGGGGACAGACTGATGGGGTTTAGAGAGCCATAAAGTTGGTGGGAGAAAATTCCAGGTCGCATACAGGATTCGAAACCTAACTGTTTCCCAGGGCCTGGAGCTGGAAGATTACAGTACAACCTTGTTTTCTGTTCCTCCTCAAAATACTCAAGTCTTGTGCTGTCTGACCACGGCTCGTAGAAAATGTATTTAATGTTTCATTCATCCTTAAATTCCTTAAAGTGGCAAATCAACAGTCACTGTGTGCTTTGCTAACCATGTTCCAGGCCCCTGTGTTGCAAAGAACCCCGCTCTCTTGCATACCAAGCAGACCTTTCTCTGTCCCCGGAAAAGGAGTATCTCCTGGTGTGCATTGTTCTAAGTGCCTCCGCCGTGAAACGCAGCAAACATCTTCTCTTCCTGATTTGCATTATGCAAAACCTTAATCTCCTCAAGTTTCTGAAAACGTTGTGAACGATTCATGGAGGCCAGGAAATACACTGCTTGATCTCCTGGTCCATATAAATTAGATTTATTGGGGGAAATAAAGGAGGATTGATACTATAAACGATTGGAGACTAATCACCCCTGAGCATAGATGCTCCATCAATTTGCTTCTTAGGAAAAAAATTGGGGCAGCCGACCACACATATTGCTGGATTTTATGTTCTTCAGCCCATTATCAAAATGGAGGGGACAGTGGACTTCTGTCTTGAGCAAGGTCTCGCTCTGTCTGGGATGGAACTGGCCTCCTGTGAACTGGGGCAAACTGCCCAAGAAAGGCCCCTGGGAGGCAGGGCAGGAGAGCAGGGTGCTCAGGGCTATGGCAGGAGCATAGTATGAGGGGTCTGGCTGTGCACATTTATCACTTTGTGACATCGGGCAGGTTACTTAAGCTCTCCGGGCTTCAGCTTCCTCACCTGTCATCGGGGATAACAAAAGCAACCAGGTGGTGGGCACCTCCTGGGTGCCTGGCTCTGCTCCGTGCTCTGGAGAATTAGTGGAGACCAAAACAGATGCGTTCCCTGGCCCCAGGGTACTTTACAGAGAACAGAGCTGTGGGGAAGGGAAGAAACCTGTTGCCTGGATAAGCTCAGACAGGGATAAGGTCTGCGAAGTGAGTGAACCAAGGACTGTGACAATGACCAAGGAGAGGGACAGCAACGTTAGGTAAGTGATGTGGTCAGACCCAAGGCCGTGACGGTGAGTGTGGGTGAGAACGGCCCCCTCATACACTGGTCTGGGTTGTCAGAGCCAGTTGGCATCATAAGTCCATGCGGATCTGACCTCCCGCAAATGCAAACCCAACTCTGCCTCAGTGGTACCCTTGGTACCCTTCCCAGATACCCACTGTGACCCAGTGGCAGCTAAGGGGCTGGGCACAGGCAATATGTTTGACGTCACAGGTGCTAAGCCAACAGCCACCCCCAGCCTTTCATCTCAACTCAGTTCGGATGTGATCCAGGTGCCAGGAAGCCACCAGATTCAGCCCACAGGCTCTCCCTCCCTCCGGGACCGGGCTGTGACTTTCGATGGCGTCACACCAGTGCTGTCAATCTCACCAGACCCAACGGCCGCTCCAGAGAAGAAGAGCCCTTAATAACCTTTCTACTGCCCTGCGATGAAAGTCATGAATAATTGACCTATAACATCACACGTCCTTAAAAACCCATCATGATGCACTAAATGGACTACGGAAAAGAAACAAAAGGAAAATAATTTGTCGTGAAATAAATCGCCATTCAGTATGCAAATGAACGGGCGCAGACCCACGAGGAGGAGACGAGAGGGACAGTTAGAGCCGCACCGACACCCGGAGAATGCGTCCGGATGAAAAGGAAGCCAGACCAGGAGGCGCCCCACAGCGGAACAATCCAGATAGTGGTTATCAAAGGTATGTTCCTAAAGGTGTGTGCGTTCAAATCTTGCAAAAATATTTTGTTCTGATATAAATTGACATAGATTCTAAGCTAAAACGGTTAAAATGGCTCCTCACACGTGCGAATGGCCAGTGTGGCTTGTGTGGACTGTCCTGGGCGTTATCGAACAGCCGGCCTTCCTGGCCCTGTCGTCCTAAATGCCAGCGATGTCACCAGTCATTGAGACGAGCCACAACATCCCTATTTCTACCCTGTCTCCAGGGGGCCTAGCTCCCCGGTGAAAAAAATCACCGATCAGCCACGTCGGCCCATTTCCTCCACCAGCCACTGGTCTGAAGAACACGCAAGGGATGCAATTTGGGCCAAAGTAACAGCAGAGGAAATCCGCTGGGGTTTCTGGGACAGGTTTTCTGTCTCATAAAGAGACAGTAGGAAGAAACCCACGTTCTTCCTCTAGTTCTGCCTCCGGGCCTTGTTGCATGAGGAGGTGACACGTGCGCATGTGGAACCGTCGTGCCACGGTCAGGGCGAAAACCCGAGACTCGGGCCTGGGAGAGGAAGACAGCACCTGGGTCCTTGGTGAGCCACGGCCTCCGGGCCGGCCAAGCCCAGATCTGCCCAGAAGACCCTCTGAATTCCTTGGTTTATGAAGTACTAATGTGTCCCTATGATTCAGCTACCTGTTTGTGGGCTTTTCTGTTTCTTGAAGGCAAAAACCGTCCCATCTGTCACAGGCAGAGTCACTTTTGCTCGTTGCTAGAAGCCCTTCTGTTTGGTGAGCAAAGACTTTCATTCCCGAAGCACTAGGAATACGTTCATGTCATCAGAGCCTGGCCCCTCGGTGAGGCACGAACTACGATCCCCATTTATAGACTGGATCACTGAGGCCAAGGAGGAGGGGAAGGGACTGGCCCAGTGTCAGACACACGGGCGGTGGCTGAGCTGGGATTCGGCCCTGGTCCCGGGCTGACCCCCGCAGCACAGATGCCCTGTCTGTCACCCACACCGCACCCAGGAGGTGTCTCAGCCCTGTGATTCGATGCCTCGCCCCGGCCTCCAGGCCTTAACATCCACACCTGCTCATCGCCATCGTTTTACGTCCTCATTATTGAGGTGACGTCCCTGGATTACACCCGAGTCGCTAGATGTTTATTGTTAAATGTGCATACCTCATCTTTAAAAATCAATACATATTCATCAGCACAAGGAAGGTCTTCATTAGTTCTCAGAGGTGGCGGCTGCGGAAGAAATAGGGCATGGGACAGGTAAGTCTTGACTGAGTCTACTCACCGTACCAGGGTGAGCTTTCACTCGTCCATTCATTTCTTCCCTCACGCAGTCACTCATTCACGCCCCGAAGACTTATCGAGGGTGCCCTGTGTGCTAGATGCTGTGCTCCGCCCTGGAGTCACAGCCTTGGGCCAGCCACAGTCCTGTCCCCATGGAGCTGGCTGTCTAGTGGAAGGACAGAGTCAAAAATCACATGAGGGAGACGATCACAGATTTGATAAACCTCCTAAAGGAGACTGGGACTACCTTAGACAAGGTGGTCAGGGGGGGCCCCCAGGTGGAGGAGCTAAGACCCATCTAACGGGATAGGCCGCCTCTCACATAACGGGGGCCTCTGAGAATGGCTCCTTGTGCCCAGGCAGAGGACAAGGGAGGCCAGATAAGAAGGATGAAGCCAGAGGCCCGAGATAAACACCCTCATCTACACCTCTTTGGGGGGCTTACAGGGTGGGAGCACTGTCAAGCTAGATGGGAGCGCCAGGGTAATCCAGAGCCAGGCCGAACTGTCCGAGCCCTGGGGTTGTCTTTGCCCAAAGTGCCGTTCCCTGGAGCGCAGGATGGAGACTCGTGCGCTCACTGTCCAAAGCGAGCAGGAGCGGACACCTCGTCTACACGGGGCCCCTTTACCTCTCGGGGGCCTGTGTGTTTAATCAGGCCTCTGGGGGCCAGGGGCGCTGACGGGGAGGTTTGTGTGAGCTCAGGAGGCTTGAGGACGTCTCCCTCTGACACGCACACACACACACACACACACAAACACATAATACACACACGTACACACACGTACACCCGTACCCAGACACACATACATACACGCATCCACATGTACACGCACACACTACCCACACGTGCACACATGCAGGCACACACTCAGCTACTCATCGATGCTGTAACCAACACAGAAGCCCGTTTTTTGGCAGCAAACGTTTTTCTCTGGGAATTGAGACACAGACACACGATTCCTGCCGAATCAAACGAATCCTGTTTTTACCTGCTCACAAGTTTACTTTTGTGATATTAAAGGGATTATGCAGAAGAGAAGATCTGAGGGAGAATTAGCTCCAAGCCAGGCTGTTCTCCACGGAGGTGTCGACTGTTGAACCCGACGCGCAAGTGAGAAGCTAGGGGGACCAAACCGCCTCACCTCTCCGATGGAGCAGGACCCCCTCCGCTGGCTGTGCTCTCGGAGACAGGGGCCAAGGTCCAGCTTCTGGGGGAATCTCTGGAAGTCACTGGCGGTGTCCGCCCTCCAGGCTAGTGAGCTCTGAGCACAGTGATGGCATCACCACGGGATGGGGCACTTAACTGTCAGCTGGAGACCCCCCTCCCCAAGCTCATCTTTGTCCTGCCAAGGCAATGGTGACATCAAAGGGGGTGGCTGCTCCTTCACCTGGGGTCACAAGTGAGGAGACTCTGAGTGCAACTCCCAGCCTCTTAGCGTGGGGGGCTGTTCGTTACGCAGCGTAACGCCGCCTACCCTGACTGTATTATTCTCCTTTCAACAGAGGAGGGAGTAACAGTAGCTGGCACTCACGGAGCATGTAAAATGTGGCCGGCATTTGCCAAGAACTTAAACATAACAACCTCTTCAAGCTTCACCGTCATCCTGGGAGGCAAGTACTTTTATTTATTCCCATTTTCCAGACGAGGAAACTGAGGCCCAGGACGGTCATGCATATACCTAAAACCACACAGCCAATAAGTGCCAGAGCTGGAGTGTGAACCAAGGCCCATCGGACTCCTGATTAGGGGTTCATGCTGAAGTCACCTTGGGGTACTGGGGGTGACCCCGTGGGCCTGGGCAGGATGTGGGACGCTTAGGCCCCAGGTCGGATGTTCTACGCCCTCTGCCACATCCCACCTCGGGGTGCCTCCAGGGAGTGCAAGTGTCGGAGCCAGCACAGGCTTTCGGCACAGGTGACTGGAGGTGAGGTCAGCACAACCCTTCACCCACTTTGCGTTCATCCTTCAATCGACCCTCTTGTGAGTAAACCGCATTGATTCTGCCTAATTTGTTCCTTAAATGGATCATCATTTGGGGAACAGCACCCTCACATAGGTTTCCATGGAGCACTGAAGTGGGGAGCGCAGGTAAGCACACCTCTTCGTAAAATAAATGGATACAACCTCTCCCCAGGTCCGTAGCCCATCCCGGCTCCTGCCCCCACTGTCACAAAAGTCCCAAATCCTACCTCTGTGTCTAGGGTTCAAAAGAGACCCCCAGCTAGGCTACCGAATGACCACCTTGAACCCTGAGCCTGTGACCCGGGGCCAATCGAAGGCCTTACCTGCGCTCACTCACCAGCCCCACTGTCCGCCCTGTGAGGGGCACGCTGCTGGGGTCCTGCTACAGATGGGGACACCGAGGCACAGAAAGGTCACGTGATTTGCCCGGGAATTTGAACCCACGAAGCTCATGCACTCAGTCACAGGTCCCTTCCTACATCTCTGCTGTCCCTTCATCCTCATCCTCACGCCTGAGTGCACCTAGAATTATGGCAATTTTTAAAAAATCAGTTTAGTTCTATTTCCTGGAACACAGCGCGATAAAGGGTTTGTCCACTTCAGCACTTCACCCAGTCCGTGGTTTTCAGGACCCCATTTTGACATTTCTTCATTCTGTATACCCCCCAAGAGGTGTATAGGGTTCCCCTCCCTGACTGATCCTGCCCTCAGTGGCAGTGTCTCCCATTCCACAAGCAGTAGCAGGCCTGGGGGTTGACCGTGAGGACCCGGGACCAGTCACCATGTTCTCAGACACCAGCTCTGCTGCTCCTTAACCCGGTGACCCTGGGCGAGCCCTGTCATCCCTCCACCCTTCATCTCTGCGACGGGAGTGTGGTGACAACAGCACCCCTCATAGGGCTGTTGTGAGGAATCAGTGAGGTGACAGGTACATGTGAACACCGTTCCCAGCACATAGTAGGTGTTCAACCAACACTACACATCATATTGACTCGTCAGTCCCCGACAGGCAGCGGGATCCCTCAGACCTGTTAACTGGGAGGAGGGAGGCTAGGGTTCCCTCGATGCCCATCAGGTAGGGTCAGTGAAAGAGAGGAGGGGTACGTGGGTGAGGACGACACGGTGTTCCTAGTCCCTTTTTATAGCTGGGTTTCTGCAAATAGGACCCAGGTCTGGCGTAGCAGCCTCTGCCACAGCCCGTACCCCAGGCCAGAGCGCCCGGCACCCCCTGCCAGCTCCCTGACAGTGGGTGGTGTGATGGATGAGGGGACAGCCCTGCCACCCACACCCGAGCCTCCTCCCGCCTCCCGATGGGCAGCTTCCAGCAGCCTGGAGCTTCATTATCCTTGAATGTCAGCCACACGCCAAGGAAACAAGTCCCACCTGCCGGGGCCATTCCTGTGTTCTTTTCCAAAGAATCATTCGGACCAAAAGCCAGAAGAGAGAGTGACACTTTCATGCAGTCCCACAGGGCTGCCCCCTCCAGCCTACTGGCCTGCAGAGTTCCAGTTCCTGGAACAGTCCCATCCCACCCCTACTATGGGGTCTGAAAAGGCCCCATTTGTCACCCACAGATCTCAGGGGGCTCTGGCAAAGCACAAATAGGTACCTGGGGCCTCTCCCCATTACCCTTTGGCCCCTGTGGCACACTGATGCACGTTTCCCTCAGCAGGAGCAGGACCAGGGACAGAGCAGGGGGCACAGAGGATGGGTGGGCTCTGACTGGAGAGCAGGCCCCATGCAGGCAGGATCTGGAAAGATCTGGAGGCTGAATCCAGGGCCATCGCATGGGACACTGGGGCAGCCCTACGCTGGGGACCGGGCCTGAAAAGTGCTGGAAGAGAAACAGCAGGGGAGGCAGGAGGATACGGCGGTGCTCTCCCCGCAGGCTGGGCAGAGGCTGGCCGAGGCCCCCTGAAAGGGGTTGATTGACCTGTGGGACTGGGCCCCTCTGCTGGAGCCCCTGGGGACTTCTGGGCGGGAAGGCAGAATGGCTGAGCGCTGCTGTGGTGATCCCGGGAGAAGAACCGAGGCTGGAGCCGCCAACTACCCCCCAACCCCATGTACCCACCCAAGGACCCGCCCCTGGGTATAATGGGGTGTAGCGCTGGCCACAGGATCCAAAGCCAGGCAGCCAGCTTGTGCTCAAATCCCAGCCACTGTCCCCACGAGAGGACTGCAGTCACAGCAGGGGGAAACACGGCCCGTGATGACGCGCCCACCCAGGCACTTCCTTACCTCCCTTCGAGGAGAATCCTGGAACAGGAGGGCGGGCGCTGGCAGAGGCTCCCCTGAGTCATGGGGCCTCCACCCAGCCTCCTCCTCGGGCTCCGCCAGCCTGAGGAGTTCCTCAAGCTCAGGCCCCGTCACGCCCTCCACTATCCATTCATTCACTTATCCTGTCATTGTTTATTAACGCGGCCCTGTGCCCACACTGCCCCGGGGGAATCCCTCATGGAGCCCATGTTTTGACTGGGAGCAACAGACAACAGAGCAAATGACTCAGTATGTCACACAGAATATTAGAAAAATGACACGGAAACAGATAGGGCACCGGGAAGGTGACAGTGTTAGAGAGGGACGGTCTTGGTGAGCCGCTGACTCTGAACAGAGACTTGAGAAGGGGCGAAGGGCAGCCATGGGTGTTTGCAGGGAAGGGCCTTCCTAGCACAGGGAACAACGGCTCGTGCAAAGGGCAGGAGAAAGCCACTGGGGGAGTTCCAGGAACAGTGAGGCCAGAGTGGGTGGAACAGAGCGAGAGAGGCGGAGAGAAGGGCAGGAAGCCGAGGGGGTGGCGGGGCAGGGATGGATCCGGTAGAGTCTGGTAGGAAGGGGGTCGTGGGCTTTTACTCAGAGTGAGAGCGGAAGGCCCTGGAAAGTTCTGGAAGAGGAGGAACAAGGCCTGACTGAGATTCCAACAAAATTCCTCTGGCCACAGTAGTGAGGTAAGGGCGGGAGCAGGGAGGTCAATGAGAAGACCGGAATATTCCAGGCAAAAGAGGATGGTTTGGATCAGGGTGGCAGCAGTAGATGTGAAGAGACGTGTCCCAGTGTCCAGTATCCAAAGCTGGAAGGCACAAGGCATGGGGAGAAAAGAAATGCTCCCGATGCGCCCTCTTTTCAGGGAGAAAGATTTTCCCAGAATCTTCCAGAGCACCACCCTTGCACCTCACTGGCCAGAAGTGGGGTCGACATCCACCAAGCACAGGCAAAGGGGCAGGATCCTGTGAGCGGCTAACATCCTCACGCAGGACCAGCTCTGTGATTTGTAAACAAACATCGAGAGCCCCTTGTTCAAGACGGCGACAGCAGAGCCCTCACTAGGCCCATCACGAGGCCCTTCTGAGCACACGTCCCTGTGCAGCTGCACAGGTCACGGGTCTGTGAAGGCAGCCCTGTCCCCAGGATTCACCCCCTGGCCTGAGCGTGGGAACTCCCAGACACTGCAGGAGGGAGGGCGTAGGAAGTGGCGAGGCGACCCGGTATGGGCCTCCGCAGGGTGAGCTCCAGGGTCCGTGAGCTACTGTGCCTGGCTTGGCTGGTCCCTGTAATGGGAACCATGGCAGAAGGAGTTGCTGGGAAGATGCGGGCAGCACCTGTCAGGTGCTTAGGACAGTGTCCCTTGTTGTCATTCTCCTTACCTCTGGGGACGAGATCCTCCTTTTTCCCAGGCTATGGCTGTCACACAGTTGTCACCCAGCGACTCCAGGAGAATTCCTCTTCCCGCCTCCCACCAGCCCGAGTGTCTGCAACTCCCCTGAGGTCACGTACCTTGTCCACAGAAGCTCCCGAAGCCCCTGCTTGGGAGGTCATCCGAGAAGCGGCTGTGAATAGAGAGAAATACCATGTGTGTCACCACAATGAGGCACATTTCACAAAGCACAATAGGAAAAGCGCGACGTATTATAGGAATGAAATGTCCTGATACGTCGTTCACTCTGGAGACTACTCCGGCTTCCCTTGGAAAGCTCCCAGTGGGCGGGCCTGGTGAGCGGGAGCCACGATCGCTGCTTTATCGATGAGAACATCGTCCTCTGCTCAGCACTCATCGACGGCTCCCTGGGTCTCGGCATGAAGGCCAGAGCCTGCCAGTCACCTCTGTGCCCGGGTCCCTGCCCCTGATGTCATAGCCTCTCACCACCCTCAAGACACAGTGGCCTTCCAGGAGAGTTCTCTCCTCCGGGCCTCTACACCTGCTGATTCTTCTGCCTGGAACCAGCCGCCTCCACGGCGCCTCCTCCTCAGGTCTCCTCCACCCAAGGGTCTGCCTCAGAGACGCCTTCCCCGACCATGAAGTAAAACAGCCCGCGCACCTGTCTCTGTTCTCCCACCTGCTGGTATTTACCCGATACATACTTACCCGTGTGTGTATTGACTTGTCACCTTCCCGCGGAAGGTAAACTCCACATGCACTTCGCTGGTGTGACTTTGGCCCTAGAATGGGGCCTGGCACCCAATAGGTCTTCAATAAATATTTGTTAAATGATGACAGAGAGGGCCAGAGGTGGGCCCAAGTGGGTTGCTAAGCCAGACCTAGAGTCACATCAGGGTTTCTGCAAATCTCTTGTGTGCCGGAATGCTGGGTGAGGACCTATTCGGGACACGGTGGCTCTCCTCGGCCCAAGGTGGCTTTGCATCATCCTGCCCTCCTGCCAGATCAGACCCAGCACCCAGTGACTCAGACCGGGCCTGATGGAAGAACCTTCTTGTGGGGACATTTAGCTCCGTCCTGACTCCCTACAAAGGATCTGAGGCCCTGGCGAGGGTGCCAGCGAGGGAGACAGAGCAGAAAGCCCACAGGCAAGGCCGAGTCAGGCTAGAACTGTCACAGCCAGTGAAGGCACAGCCGCTGTTGGGCTTACGACCTCTTCCACTCCACAGTCACCTCCTTCTTATGCATACGGGGCTGCCAGGCCTTGAGTGGGCTTCCCCTCACACCACCTGGGCAACAGGTGTGTCATTCGAGACACATGGTGGGGGCATATCAGAGCCAGCGTGGGTCTCGGCACTGAAGTCACTCAGCCCCCCTCCTGCACCTTTAAACCCCACGTGCAGAGAAGAGGATGTGGGGACCCAAGAGGCTGCTCTGTCATTAGAGGCCCCTCTCACCACATCCTGCCGATCTGGGTCACTAATGAATAAGACAGACAAGAATCCCTGCCACTGCGGGGGCTTAACTTGTCATGCGAGAGACAGAAAAGGAACAGATGATAGATTCTGCCAGGTGGTGGTACATGCTTCGGAGAAAGCCAACAGGGGGAGAGGTGAGAGGGCAACAGGAAAGAATGGAGGAGGCGGGGACGTTCATGCAGACCCGAACAAAACGAGGGAGCACAGCACGAGGCCGTCTGGGGGAACAGGGCTCCAGGCCCGGGGAGCACCGTGTGCAAAGACCCCGAGGCAGTGCTCACGGCAAGAAGGCAGCACAGCATGCTCAGTGGGCCTGGGGCAGCCCGCGGTCCTTTTGCTGGCAAGGCGACCTCTTCCACCTTCCCCTCCTCTGCCCCCATTTCTGCCACGTTCTGGGATCGAAGCCAGATTCTCCCATGCTGCACCCCGGCAGGGATGCTACGACGTCCAGTGGCCACTTGCTAAAGGTCATGCTGATGCCACGGTCCTGGAACTGTACCAGGGGCCCGCATTTCTGAGCTGCGTGGTCATGCGTGAGTCACTTAAACTACCCGGGCCCATTTCCTCCTCTGTCAGATGGGGCCTTAGTAGCACCTGCCTTGAAGGGCTGGTCAGAGGATCACGTGACACACCTTAAAGTGATAGATATTAAGGGCTCAGCACACGAGAGATTCCGAACGTTGCTGTGGGTCCTTCAGAGAAGTCTGGGAGAGGCCGGCAGAGGATGGGGAGCTGAGTTGTATGCACTCGATACAGGTGGGGGAACTGAGGCACAGAGAAGGGCAGGGCCCGGCCCTATGTCACACAGCACGACAGGGGACTCTAACTCGGGCCCTGCTGCCTGGGCAGGTTCATCCCTGCGGCCCTCTCCTGACCACCCCACCCCTCTAGGGGATGGGACTCGTGTCCAGAGAGAAGCAGCTTTCTCCCCCAAAAGCCCCAAATCCCTGGGACTCACAGCAAGCGCTGCCCAGGTGCTCTGAGGCCCCACCTGGACGTCCCGGCGCCACCTGGCGGGCAGCGCTTTCCACGCGGGTCGTGATTTCCAGGCGAGGTGAGCTGTGGGTTCCTGGTCACCGCCCTCAGGCACCTCACCTTCCCGTTCACAAAGGCTTTTCGCACCCTTCCCATCCGTCCAACTGCAGTGGAAGAAGGAAGAGAAGGAAAAGCACAAAAGGAAAAAGGAAAGAATATCAAGAGTCTAGCTCACAGACATACGTTATGGGACAAAGAAAAACATGGAAAGTCTAGGAGAGGAAACGCAAGGAAAACAACAAAAATAATCCAGAAAGAAATGAAAAATGAAAAAATAATAATAATGGAGAAAACGTTCCCACTAAGTCAGGCCGAGCCCAGCCTAGAGGGGCCAGAGCTCGTCATCGAGACAGACGGCCCCGGTCCCGGCCTCCCGGCTGCCTCTGCCCCAGATGTGGGCACCTGGGAGCCGCGTCCGGGCTGGAAGCTGGTAGGCAGGGCCCTGCGGGGCCGCGAGGGGCAACCTCAGCCTCTGAGCACGACACGATCCCTGGTGCCACCTGCTGGGTGCGCAGGGAACCACATCTGTTCCCTGGAAGCTAAACTGGGGGCCCTGGAGCCTGGGTCTCCCCAGCAAGGTGGGTGTGAACGTCTCCGTTTCTCAGAGGAGGAAGCAGAGAGATGGAGACTGCGCTCGCCACGGCCACTCGGCGAGTACCGAAGCCCGCAGTCCAGGGGGCAGGCGAGTGTCTCTGCTTCCAAAGGTCTTAGTCCGGGCCCTCGTTGCCCTGGTGCAAAGCCAGGGGCAGAGCACGTGCTCAGAGGTGCAAACTTTGGCCACTTGACAGTCAAAGAAACTGAGGCTGGGCTGGATTTGGATACCTGGTCCTGGGGGAGCAGAGAACCGAAGGGCTGAAGGGCCGAGAGACTCGTCAGCGTCAGGGCTGGGCCCGCTCCTTATTGCCGTCCCCTTGGCCGGCACAGCGACTGCTGGTCACCAGGTCCTCGCTCAGCCAACACTGCCAAGGCAACGCCAGAGCCGAGGACCTGGACGGCCAGGAGGCTAGCACTGGCTGTGCTCGCCTGGGCAGGGCCACCCCAGGGCCTGGCAGGTCGGGGAGAGGAGTGTGCTGGGCCAGGAGGGGCTGTGAGGAACCGGAGAGCCGGTGCCTTGCCCAAAGGCTGTGGCCCCTCCCCAGCTGCAGCCGACAGATGGCCAGGCAGGAATATGGGTCAGTGCAACCACGGCTTCTGATTTTTCCAAAAAAAATCAAAATTTGGAAGTGAACTCTGCCGGTGCTTAAACGTGAACGTCTAATTCCAAAATATGAAAACATCGTATTAGGAAAAACGTCAGCCCACGGGCCACCAGGGTGAGACCCCTGGTCACCTGTAAAATGCCCCCATGCTCCGAACAGCGGTTTGTGCTCCGTTTTGTAACTGCAATGACGGCCTTCCGGAGAGGCAGGCCGGCCCCAGGCTTTCACCTCTACTCTGCAGATGCATCTCAGTGTCTGAGAAGGGATGTGACTTGCTCAAGGCCACGGAGAGCCCACTCCCCAGCTCCACATCAGAGCTGCCCCTGCCCTTCCTCCTCGCGGGCTCCCAGGGTGAGGTCTGGCAAACGCACTGCTCCTGTCCGCCTGAAGGAAGGCATCAGAGTCTCCCCGCTGACCCCAAACATAGATGGAGGTGGCGGCCCTTCCCTTAGAATGATTCTCCCTGGATCTAAACACTGGCCTCAGATAATTCCCAATAATCATCAGCCGTCACCGTGCTAAAATCCCACCAGGATTCACTCGCACGGACTGGCTGAGTCTTTTAAACCTATCACTGAAAGGACACCAGGTGAGCACTTGGAGCTCCATTTCAGCGCACAACGTGGATCCCAGGTCCCGGATCTCGAACCTGAATGGGCCAGAAGGGTGGGGCAGAAGGCAGCTCGCTGACTTCCCAGGGGCCTAGCCTTCAGGGGATCCTAGGATAACGCCGGGTAGGAGGCGGGGAATGCCTGGAAAAAGTCCCATTCTTCCACCATCATGGGGAAACGGGAGCTCAAAACCCAAAGTAAACGTGAAACACGAGGTAAAGGCCATCGTTTTCCTGGCACGCCCGAGGCGCAGACCCGCAGTGCCGCCTTGGGTAGTCCTCGCGGATCTTCTGCCGGAGAGAATACACGGTGTCCCCATTTCAGAGGAGGAAACTTCGCGCAGAGTGGCAGCATCCTAAGGGTGGCTGTCTCAGCAACCCCGGCGGTGTGGGTGGAACCATCCTCCGTGCGGTCTCTGAAGCCCCTGCTCTTCGCGGTGAGGGTGGCCATGCCAGCCCCATCCCACCAGCCTTGGCCCCAAAGGAACCCACGACAGGTCACGACATTTGTATTATAAACTGACTTTTAATAACAATAAAAAAATCTATCATGGATTTAAAGAGAAGAATCTGTACATTTTAAAGTAAACCAGTGCACGGGGCCCCTGCCGTCAGGGGCCCCTCTCTGTCCCCTCCCCCCACAGGCCTGACGCAGGTCCTCGTGTGTGTCAGCGGCACCAGTGTCCAGCCACAAGCCTGCCTCGTGCGGTCTAGTGCTCAAGGTGGCCCCTGGGGGCTCCCGGGGGGACTTCAAACCTCTGGGGCAGGGGGAAACCCACCCCAATCTCGTCACCGGCCAAGGGCGGAAAGACGACCCCACTCTTCTGCCTGAGTTACGACACTTCCCTGCTGGGGGACAGGAGCTGCAGGGGACAACCTGCTGAGGCGGGCCCTGGGCGGGTCCTCGTGCCCAGAAGCGGGCAGGTTGGCTTCCCATCTCTGGCTGGCCGAGAAGTCCCACACACCCTGCTCGGAACGAACGTCAAAAAAAAAAATAAATTACGGAAGCCGCCACCACCCAACGTTTCCCAGTGGCCCTCCTGCCTGTAGGACACACCTGTGCGGGACAGCATCTCAGGTGAGTGGTTCCACCCCCTCCAGTCCCCAGAGCCAGCCCAGCCACCGCTCCAAACCCTGCGGCCAGTCATTCAAAGAGAGTGAAGTAATTCAACCTAACACTGACCGAATGCTGGGGAGCTGGGGGTGGGGAGAGGAGGAATCACAGTCCATGGCCGTCAGCGATACCTCATGGCCCTAATATTACAAAAGATGGAATAGTGATATTTTTTTGCATTTTCAATAATTTAGTTTTTTTTCTTCCTTTTAGTAGCACTGGGAAAAGGTGTCAATACTACCTGACGTTGGTCCCGTTAGACAATATACCTTTCTTTGAAATTTAAAATGTCAAATATATAATCACAAAACCTGGGGGGAAAGGAAAGTCTTGACACCACCACCGACCACGTAAAACTCCAAAATAAACCACAGCGAGTTCACGCCATATAAATAAAGTCACAGCAAATCCCGTGCCAGGCCTGACGGCGGCTCGAGTTCCGATGGCGCTGCTGCCGGGAGCTGGTGTGGCCTTCGGTGTCCTCCTGGCGACAGGTGAGGTGTCCCGTCCCTCTGTGTCTCCTGGCCAAGGCCCGGCTTGTCCGAGTCCACCCAGCAGGTTAGTACACAGTTAGGGGGGGGATCTGGAAGCGAAGGTGAGGAGGAGGAGGAGGAGACACGCGTGTCACCTGGAATGTGGACTCACAAGGAAACCAGCGGTTTCAAAAGTGCAGGTTGAGCCACCCCGAGGGAGCCGAGTCTGCGGGCCTCCGGCTGCAGCGGCCCTGACTTCTCTGCGGTGTCCTGGGGATGTGTGGGCAGGAGCCCCGGCCCTGGCTGGCCCCCTCGGCTCCGTGGGTCCCCAGCAGCAGCATGGAGAACGTGCCAGGCCCCACCATCGGCCAGCTCTTCTGCGAGAGGGCACACTGCTCGTCCCCGTAGGAGGTGATGGACACGGCTGGGCAGCCCCCGGAGCGGACGGGGGCCTCGGGCCAGCTCTGGAGAAGGCCGGGCGGGCCCGTGTGTCCTCCCAAACCCCAGGTCCAGAGGACGCGGCCAAGCACCGTGCGTCTGGGCGTTCAGAGGTCTCCGTCCACCGGCGGCTGGCAGAGGCGGTAGAGCCTAGCGGTTGGAGGCAGAGAGAGTGAGGAGGGGTGGGCGGGCCGGGGCCTACTATCAGCATTTCCCATTTCACTTAAACACACAATCCCTGCCCAGAAAACAAAGCCCAGCAGGCAGACAAGAACGCAGCGTGGAAACACTCACGCCGCCCACGCTTTCCCCGAGCGGCCTAGTCCCCTCCCCGCAGGCCGTCTCTGCCCCTCCGGGCGGCGGAGGGCTCCACGGTGACGGCCGTGCCTGCGTGTGCGCGGTGCGTGTTTACACGTGTGGGGGGGCGAACTAGACAGGGCGCTCGGCCCCTTGGGTTGTCTCCCTCGGTATGCGAGGGGCCTCTCCCCCGCCCGGAGCCGGGCAGAAATGGAGTTTCATCTCCAAGTAAAAAGGAGCCACTAACGGGTGCCAAGCAGGAGAGTCAGGCAGATCTGCTGTGGGGACCAGACGGGAGGCAGCTGCCGTGACACAGGTCGTACAGAGAAGCAAGGCGGCACAGTGGTTAGGAGCCTGGCCCCCCGGCCCCCACGGCTGGGGTCCCAGCGCTGCCACTGAGGAGCTGTGCACTCCCCGACAGGATGCTCAACCTCTCTGTGCCTCAGCATCCCCCACCTACCAGCTGGGGACAATAATGGTACCTTGGTCTCAGGGTTAGCGTTTGGAGCGGGGTAAATTGACATATAAAAGTATCAAAAAGAAGTGGGGGCTAGGAGAGTCCACCTAAGAACTGGAGAAACACAGTAAGGCCTGCGCGTGCGCTGCCATTTGCCGGATTCGACGAGGTCCCGCGGTCACGTGAGCGGCGTGAGGGGACCCGGGAACGCGCTGTGCTGCTTCTGCAAATCCGTGTGACCCAAAATATTTCAAAATAGACTGTTGCTGACAAAGCGCAGGCAGATGTGGGTAGCAAACGGGGCAGTCGGGATGGAGAGAGGAGGTGGACTAAATCGCGGGTGGGAAAGGGTCACGCATGGTGCGTGGGGAGACGCTGGGGTCGCGAGGACGGGACGCGGCAGCTGGACTAGGCTCCGGGGGCAGCATCCCCCAGATGCTCCGGGGCCTCATCTCATCTTCAGCTAAAGCAGGAGCTCCTCCGGGGCCAACGGCCTGAGCGTATCTGTCGCTCCCCAAAGTGGGGCCCCCATAAATGAGAGGTGAAGGCCCCTCTACCCGCCAGGGGGTCTGCTGAGGTGAGGCCGGGAGTTTGATGCCAGCCCAGGTCCTGGCTTTCCCAAAAAGAGAAGGAAGGAGAGGGAGGGGAGGGACAGCCACTCACCGCGGTGCACCCTGGGGCATCTGATCCTTGACCCGCAGATTTTTGGCCAGAATCTCCACCCTGGGGCCCTGGGGAGAAAGAACCCGGAGGCTGTGACCTGCCTCTGCACGGAGTTCAGGGTACTTGAAGGGGCACACGGGTGCGGTGGGGTGAGGAAATGGGGTGCTGGGAGGCCCCAGAGGCGGAAATCCCAGCCCCCTCCATGTGGGAAGAAGGGCCACCTCTGGGGCTGATGGCCGCCCAGCCCCCAGATGGCCTCTCATCCTGCCCCAGCTGAGGCGCATCATGCCCTCGGCCCAGGACATCTGGGCCAGGACGCCCTGCAGCCTGGCGGGGCCGCCTCACCTGCTTCCGCATGATGTCCGTGGCCTGCATGATGCACTTGGGCAGCAGCCCGTGGCTTCGGGCCAGGATGGCTGCCTGCTCCAGGGAGACGCTCAGGGTGCTCCTGCAGGCGAGGGGCGAGAAGGCAGGCGGGTGAGATGGGGGTGACTTCCTGTCCCACCACGGCCCCCGAGACCCCACACACCTGGGAACCCGCCACCACCCTGACCATCACCGCCCGGCAGGCCCTCAGCCTCATGGCCTGCCCTCTCAGGGCGAGCTCCGGCCTCAGGGCCCAGAACTGCTCTGCCCCCCAGATGCCTGCTGGACTCGCTCCCTACCCCCAGGTGTCTCCCCTCCGAGGACCCACCCCCCAGCTACCCCATCCCATCCCCTCCCACCTGCTCATCCTTTCTCTCGGCTGCCAGCCCTCCCACGCGGTGTTTCACCGCTTCCCTCTCTGCACCCCGCTAACACGTCAGCACTGCTCAGCGGGCATCTCCGCCACTTTTTCTCTGCGGCACACCCCGCACCCCGCTCAGAGCTCACCTCTGCATGCCCGTGCCGCACATGGCGATCTGGCAAGCCCCCAGGCGGTAGCAGAGCTCCGAGGAGATGGGGATGAGGCCGGCACCCAAGCTCCCAGCAGCACCAGGCTTGGGGTGCACAGAGGACTTCATGAGGCGGCAGAGCTCGTCCAGGGCATTGATGGGGCGGATCAGCTGCGGGGCGCACGTGCACACACCCGGACGGTCAGACCGGGCCACCGCCCAGCCTTCCACCCCACCATCTCCCTCCAGGTCCAGCTCACGGGGGGTTAAAACCCAATTAACCTCCATAACCTCTACTCAAGGACCATCTGTGGCTCCCCACTGCCCCGCAGGCTCACGTTCAGTGTCACGATCCCTTTGAGGCCTAACCTTCCAACCTCACCTGCCCAGGTGTGCCCCTATCTAAGCCTCGGTGAACTGGCTCAAAACGGTGGTTTACATTCCTCCTGTCACCTTAAAATTCTCCCAACCAAACTCAAAACCCCCAAGGGCTGTGCAGACACTTCTCTTGGAGCCCCAGCCTCATGGTCCCGGAGGCCTGCCCGAGCCTGGGAAGTGGGTGAGAGGCCCGGAGCATGCGCCCTCAAAGGCCAACTGTGTGACACACGGGGATGCGGGCCCTGGGTGGCCAGGTCTTTCCACGCCTCAAGAAAAGCCAAAAGCTTCCAGGTCCTGGGAAATCTCTAGATTTTCAAATGTTGGCAATAAATTCGAAACAAGCAAACAAAAATAACGCTGCACGGCCCCTTCTGGCTCCAGAAACGCTCAGAGAAACGGTGCAGTAAACCAGGACCTCGGGGAGACACCGTGAGTGGGTGCCATGTGCGTAAGTCAGGGGAGGAATTCCACAGTGGTGGGGGGAGCTGGGATTCCCACGCGGGGAAGGCGCTGCCCCGGAGGCTTCCTGGAGGAGGCCTCTGCCAGGATTCTGGCTGGGGTGCCCCCCTTCCCTCCCACCCTGCCCAAGCTCCGCAGCGGCGAGGGGGAGGATGGGGAGGGGGAACCACCTGGTCTATCTTCACGGCCGTGGTGCTGGCATCCGTGGGCAGGTTAGACCGTTCCAGGTAAAACGCCCTGAGAGAGGAAGATGGGGGTGAGGGAAGGCCGCCACGCCCGCCGTCCTGGCAGCCCCGACCCCACTGCGGCCACAGCCCACAGCTGTCAGAAGGAGAACGCTCAGGGAGCCCCGCACAGCTCTGCCGTCACAGCCACCTGTTCGTTCCTCCGGCAGCCCCGGGGGGAAGCGAGAGGGGGCCTCCCACGCCCCCCTCACTCCTCAAATGCCACCTCTCCCTGGCTGCCCATGAAATCAGTACCCGACACCCCGTCCTGCCAAACCTGTGCTCTGAACACCTGTCCGCCGACAGGCTACATTGCTCCCCGTTCACTGGTTAATGTTCAGTCCCCCCCCAGGACGGGGCTCAGCCAGCTTTGTCTGTGAAGGCCCCATCGGCCACTGTTTTGGGCTGTGTGGACCAGTCTCTGAGATGCCACTCAGCTCGGCCACGGCAGCACACAAGCAGCCACGGGTGATGGCCACGTGCATGAACCACGTGCTCATGAAACGCTGCTGACAAAACGGAGGGTGGGCCAGACACTTGCTCCAGAACCTACGCTCCACGAAGAAGCGGCTTTGTTTGGTCCCTGTCGAACAGGGCCTGGCCCCCAGAAGGTCCCGATTAACAGGAGCGGAACGAAGAAAGAGACGAATCAAGGATCGCAGAGGCGATGTTTTAAATAGTCAACAAAGGGCTCAGGACAGATGGATGGCGTCGATCAAACCCAGAGGTGCCAGCGTTAGTGAGAGAGCTGGATGTTTTCCCTGAACACGCACAAAATGAGAGCATCCTCTCCCACTTCCAAACGGTAAAGCCCGGCCCCACCATGGTGCGGCCTTTAGCTCCCAATCCTCGGCCTGCGTTTTTCACGGAGGGAGAAGGTGAGGAGGAGGAGGGCCAGGTGAGGGCGGCCGTAGCAGCAGCTGCTTCCCTGGGCCCGAGGCCTCCTCCCGGCGGATGTGGCCCCTGCGCCCTCCGCTTCTCTGAGCGGGGCCAAGGCCCTGGGGTCACGCCCTTTACTCACAGGCACAAGCACCCGAGGGCCACTGTCCCCGCTCCCTCCCCCACGCAGGAGGAGGCAGGCAGCCCCCCTCTGAAGGCCAAGAGGCCCAGTTCCAGGCTCTGCCCAGCCACGGTCTGGCCGCGTGACCCTGGGCAAACCGGGCACGCACTCCGGGCCTCAGTCTCCTGGTCTGTGAAGTGGGTTGGCGTGGCTGACCGGGACTGTTGCGAGCGCACAGCAGGCGCAGGGAAGGCAAAGGCATTCTGTCCCCTCGCACGCTGGGGACCGTCTGGTGTCCACTGTGCTCATACCCACTCCCCAGAGCAGTGTCCGGACTCCGGTCCCCGACGGTGGCCGGGACAGATACCTGAGCTTGCGGTAATACTGCTGAACCTTCTCCAGGGACTGGGCGTTGATCTCCTGCTGCAAGTCCTCGGCAGCCTGGCCGCCCGGGGGAGGCGGCCCCTCGGCGTTCTCCAGCGCTGTGGAGGGAGGACAGGGAGGCGGGGGCTGGGACCCGGTGTGATCGTGGCCGTGGCCGGCCCCCCGGGCCCAGGTCGGCGCCCACGGCTCACACTTTGTGAAGAGCACGGTGTGCAGCCTCAGGCTGGCCCCGCTCTCCAGGCGGGACGGCAGCTTCGAGAAGTGGTAGCTGTCGAGGTAGAAGACGACCTTCAGCGCCTGCCGGCTGCCCTCAATGTGGTAGAAGACGTTGGTGTCTGTGGGGGGACACAGTGGGGCCGGGTGACGCTGAAGCCGGCAGGAGTCCTGCCGCAGCATCGTTGGGACAGTGTCAGACCTGCCTGTTCTCCCCTCCCCAGAGAGTGGCTCAGACCCGTGTCTTCCGAGCCTCAGGGTGTTACTGGGACTTGCAGGTCCACACAGCCCAGAGCGGCATCCAGGGGTCTCCCCGTTCTCCCCACCTCAGAGGGGCAGCCCGAGAAGGCCCTGCCTGCCACCTGCGGGGGCCTCCTGGCACATCCCTGCCTGTGTATCTGGTATTAAAATCTCATGGGGATGCTGTAACAAGGGGGGGAAAGACGTACAGCTGAAACTTAATGAATTTCATTAACCAACGTCACCATTAAAAGTTAATTAATTAACTAGACGCCTTCTGGAGGTGGGAATTTTTTAAAATTGTGGAACACTGATCCGGAGCAGTGATTCTCAAATGTGCATGCTTCGGAGCCACCTGGAGGGCTCGCTAACGGATTTCTGGGCTCTACTTCCAGAGGCCCAGGTTCGGAAGGCATGGGGTGGGGCCTGACCACTTGCTTTTCTAACAAGCTCCCGGGTGTGGCTGGTCCAGGGACCGCACTGGGAAAACCGGCTCCAGAGCCCAGCCCAGTGGCCTTCAGTCCCGGCTACTCATCAAAGTCACCTGGAAGGCTGTTCAAAGTCCCAAAGGCCAGGATCCGCCCCCTCGGCGGAATCTGAATCGCCAGGGCGGGGCCTGAGACGGGTCATCAGTATCTTTAAAAGGCTCCCAGGACTGAGACCCACTGGGCAGGACAGTGAGCTCTCAGAAGGCAGGAACCACAGCTGTATCTCTCTCCACTGTGGCCCCAAAACCTAACACTGCACCTGACACATATTATGATCTCACGATCATGGATAGATGGGTGGGTGGGTGGGGATGGATAGATGGGTGGATGGGAGGATGGATGAGTGGATGGATAGGTGGGTGGGCGGATGTGTGGGTGATTGGGTGAGTGGGTGAGTGGAGAGTGGATGGATAGGTGGGTGGGCAGATGTGTAGATGGGTGGGTGAGTGGATGGATGGATGAGTAAAAAATGAGTGGCTAAGTGGATGGACAGGTGGAAGAGTGAGAAGAAAGAAGAGAGAAAGAAAAAAACTTAATTACAGTATAAGTTCTTACAGAATCATAATAGATCTTTATCCCCAAGAAGGATATTTCTAAATTTTAGTAATAATTAGGTACCGGCTGTTGTTATGAGAAATAACGACTGTTAGAGATGTCTGAGTTTATACAAAAGGAAACCTCTCTTTCTCCACAGGTCCCCAAGGTTCAGCTTTAAGACTCACGTGGGGAGCATGAGCTTTGAAAGCGCTGGGTTTCCGGTCAAACTTGGGCCCCTGGCCTGGTGGCAGGGGAAGAGCAGGGTGACCCCAGAGAAGTCCCTTTCGCCCCCGAACCCTCACTGTTATGGTGGGGTGGGAGAAATCACTCACTGGCCACATAGTTCTCGTCCAGTTGCTTAAAAGAGAAGGTGACGTTGTCCAGTTCCGACAGGGTCACCCAGATGTCCTCCAGCATGATCCGTTCCTCCTTCTGCAGGAGGAAGACAGGGTGAAGGAGTCTTAGATGCCCCCCCCCCTGCCCTGGGGTCCAGGTGCTGTGACTCGACCCTAGTCGACATGCCAGGCTCAGGGGCCTACCAGGCGTGAGGTCTGCGCTGGGCTCTCCGAGGCTAGACGTGAAATCACGTTTGCTGGTCCTGCACCTCCCAAGGCCAGACCCCTCTCTGCTCCAATGTGCTGGGTGGCCCTCACACCCGGACCATGCCCGCAATGCCTCTTGACCACATCAAACCTCACGAGCCCAAATTAAAGTCCTCATTTTCCTCCTCAACCCCCAACTTGAGTAGGCCCCATCTCAGCAAAGCACACCAGCATCTGCTCAAGCCCCAAACCTTTAAGGACTTCTGGACTTCTCTCCCTTCACCCCATACACAGCCCATCACCAAGTTCTGATGGGCTGACCTCCAAAAACACACACCCCAGATCCATCTACCTCCTTCCACCGTCCTCACCGCCCCCAATACAAGACGCCATCATCTCTCAGGGACCACACCGGCCTCTTCACGGGGCCCCCCTGCTACCAGGGGTAAAGAGGATGGCCTAGGGGTGACCGAGTCAGACTCCAGGGGTCCCCTGTGACTACTAGTTATCTTTAAAAACCTAACTCAAATTATATTACTCACCTGCTCAGTGCCCCGGAACCCTCCCTCTGCTCCCAGAATAAAGTCCCAGGCCCTGCAGATGGGGCCCCGGTGACCTCATCCCCAACCCCCCGGCCTGCTCCACTGGCCTCCATTCGGGACCTTGGCACATGCTGTCCTTCAGGCCATTTACCTAGCTGGCTATCCCGGTACTCAGGACGCAGCTCAGATGTCACCTCTCTGACACCTCCTCAGAGAGGCCGTCTCCGACATTTAAATCCAAAGAATTTCCATCACCTTCTAAGCCTTCTGCATTAACTCCCCTTCTTCCCATCTCTCCTCCTTCTTCCTTCCTTTCTTCTTCCCAATCTGCTTCCCCCAACTAGAAAGGCAGCTTCAGGCCCCAGCACCCAGAGCCTGGCACATCGCGGTGACTGGTGAACTGATGCGCTGGGCCCCGAGGTCCTCATCTGAGAAGGGGAAGGTGAGGCTGGGCGTTCCCAGCCGCCCCTCCAGGCCCAGGGTGCTGTTTTCTGGGGACCAGGTACAAGGGGGTCTCCCCGGAGGCGGCGCCTGTGAGCACGGCCGGCCAGCAGAGGGCGTGCCGAGGCCACGCTTGCCCCACGGCCAGCCGCTGCGGCTGCCACCCCGCCTGGGACACCTCTAAGGGGTGGGAGCCCTGCCCGGGCACACCGGGTGCAGGAGCAAACCGTAGGGAGCAAGTGCTGCTGCAGGCTGCATTTCTGGGGGACGTCGGATTCGGGCACCAGCACCCTTAAGTGATGAGTTGCTGGCTCTGCCTCCCTGGGGACAGTAGAAGGACCACCCGCTTCTGAGCCGGGAGAGTGTGGAGGGGGAGGGGCAGGGAGATGGGGATTCTGAGGTGATGCGGAGAGGGCAGGGCAGCCCAGGGTTACCAGGCCCAGAGTCGGACACGCAGAGGTCACACCTGGCTGTCTGGGTCTCCACGCTCTCTCATCCTTAAGATGCGGCATGAAGGACCTGCCTTGGGGCTACTGAGAGGACAGAATGACATGTCCGCACCAAGGGAGTTCGTCTGGGTCATCACAAAAGCCTCCTCGCTGGCCTCCTGGCTTCTGCCCTTGTCGTCCTCATTACCTCCCCCACCCAGCAGCACGGGTGACCCTTCAAGTGTCAAAGTCAGACCCCGTCTGTCCCTCCTCTGCTCGAAACCCTCCCACGGCTCACACCCGCTCAGAGTAACGGCCAGCATCCTCTAACGGCCTGCATGACCTCGCACAGTCTGACTCCAGTTAATTCTCCAGACTCCCCTCCCCCTCCCGTCACATCAGGCACCTCCACATCTTCTCAAACACTGCAAGCAAGCTCCTGCCTCAGGGCCTTTGCACCTGCTGTCCCCGCTGCCTGGACGGCTCCTTCTCAGTATCCTCCTGGCTCACTCCCTCCCCTCCTTCAGTGCCGAGGTCAGAGGTCACCTTCTTAACAAGGCCTTCACTGGCCCCCTTATTGAAACTTCCAACTGCTGCCGACCTATACCTTCTTTTCTTATCCCCTTCCCTGCTTAACTTTTCTCCTTAGACCTTACCACTGCATACAAGGGTTTCTCGTGTGACACTAACTATATTTAAGGCCAGATAATTCTCTGGGGGCAGGGACATCTGTGCGTTATAGGACGTTTAGCGGCATCCCTGGCCTCTATACACTAGATGCCAGTCCTACCTCCTCTCCCCTCGGTTCTGACAGCCTAAAATGTCTCCGGACATTACCAAGTGTCCCCTGGAGGGTACAACTGCGCTGCTCAAGAACTACTGGTCTACACCACTTATTTTACTTATTTACGTCTGTCTCCCCCAACTGGGATTTAAGAACCCTGAGTACAACACCTCTGCTTTGCCAGTGCTGGATCCCCAGTGCCTGTAACAGTGGCACATAGTAGGCACTCAATAAATAGCTGCTGCATGAACGAGGGAGTAGGAACAAGAGCTCTCCTGCCCAGGCTGCCAGGGGCCCCTCACTCACCACAGTGGCCGGCGAGAGCAGGGACTGGCAGTGCAGGAGGACACCAGTGGCCGCCACCTGCTCCAGCCACTTGCGGCTGGCGTCCCGGCTGCTCTCCTCGTACTCGCCGTTGTTGTTGTAGCGGTAGCTGAGGGCTGCCAGGAGTTGCTCGGAGAAGGTGCACACGGCGGCCACCAGGGCCTGGCAGAAGATCGCGTCCCTCCGCAGCTGCAGCTCGGTATCTGCAGGGCAGGGACGGGCCTCGCTGGGCTGGTGCTCCTGTGCCATCGGCAGGCCCCAGCCCCAAAGCCCTGGCCCAGAACCAGCCCCCCTCACCGCAGGACCACCCGTCTGAGGCCGGCGGGCCAAAAATCAGTCCCGGCCACCGAAAGCCAACTTCACGCAAGCCAATGGGCTGAAAAACTCGACTCTCTCGATGACCCATCTGCCTTGTGACTGTCCGCAGGCTCTCCCAAAACCCGTACTCTCCGCGGCTGCTTCTCCATTCTTAGGGAATCGTTTGGCCTTGACTGACTGAACGCCCATGACGCCAGGCATTCCTGCCAAGCTGTGTTTAAGCAAGGCAGTTTGCCACCGTCTCTACCTCTGAGAAGCGTGCCTCCTTCCTGCCCTCGCCCCCCTTCCTTGCCCCTGCTCTTAAGGCGGTTGCAGAACTGGCCAATTCCCAGCAACCGGTCGGTCATTCGGGATCCCAATCTTCTGGAAGGGATTATTTTGATGACTGGCTCTGGCCGATTGGTTTTCAGTGACCAGTTCTGACCTAATCCTATTTTAGCTGCCCCTTGGCCGATCATTTTAGGAAAGAAAGGAGGGACAGAGAACACCCCCCAGCTTCTCGAGCCCACCATCAGCCCTTTCCTCTTCCCCATTGTCTGCTGGGTAGGAAGTCCCAGTCGGGGCTGAGGACTTGATTCCCTAGTCATCAGTCCTCTATCCTGTGTCCTCGTCAAGATCAGCCCAGGCCCGGAAGGTGGGAAGACACAAGGCTCCTGGCTCCAGGACCCTGCGACTTGTCCCCTGGACACAGGAGGAAGCGAGCGAGGTCTAGGTAGTTCTTGGAGGTGTTGCTTCCCCCTGTGCAGGTCCTGATGACCACGGGAAAGTCAACCTCAGCCGGCAGAAGGGGCCTTCCCTGGGCTGCGGTCATGAGCACCCCCTGGCAGGACGGCCTCTCCTGAGTACACCTGGGTGTGTGCCAGCCACAGGTGGTCCAAGTCCTCACCTGTGCATTTCAGCAAGGCCAGGAGCAGCTGGTTCTTCCCATCTGGAAGCAGAGGGGTGGAGAAAGGAGAATAGGCAGAGAGGAGTTGGCGGGAGCTCCGAGCAGAGCTGAGCCCTCCCACAGCCCGAGCTCTGAGCCCTCTGTAGTGAAGCTCTGGGTGCATATGGTTGTGATAAAGAAATTCTGATTGGCTATTGGGTAAATTCCAGAAATCCTGACTTTCAGGAGATAGAACCCCAACTGTTAACTGCCCCCCAACTATCTGCATGTACCTGCCGAACAGAGACTCAAACCAGCCCCTCCAACTCCTGGGCCAGAGCCCCCAGCCCATTCCTTGTACTCATGTGGGCACTTTTACGTGCGTGTGCCCACGTACAGGTCGAGCACTGACAATCTGGCTCCTGGGTCCACGTTCTTAACAAATTAGTTTTGGAAAATGAGGCAGCTCGGCCGACACGGATGCCTGACTCAGAGGCTGCTGTTCCCGGGGGAACGGCTTGGAGGCCCTGCATATCCTGTTGTCCTGGTCAGATGTCTCCCTGGTCTGGAGTCCTTCTAACCCAGGAGTCCCAGACGCAAACGCTGCCAAGGGCCAGGCAGGTAATGTAAGATGCGTGAGGCGGACACAGGAGGCGGGGAGGGGTGGGGTCTGCGATGAACCGAACAGTACCACTCTCCCATCCCAGACGGAAGCTGCCACTCACGTCCAGCCGAGTGTGACTCTGGGACTGCGCGGGCGTGTCAGTGCCAGGTCTCCTGGCTGCTCAGAGTAGCCAGAAATCTAGACTTTTATGTGAGATCTTGGATTAAGCACTGGCGGCCGAGTCACATTTTTATGCATCGAAATCTGTCTGTGGACCTAACGCTGATCAGGGGGCCCCCAGCCTGCGACCTTGAGAATAAATAAAAGGATTAAATTAAAGCCACAATTTCAGAAACTAAGAAGGAACAAGTTCAGGCTTCTCAGCCCCCTGACTCTGCAAGGAAGCCCCAGGCACCATGAATCTGCTTTTTCTTGATCAAATGTGTAGAGTCCCAAGGCCCAACCCAGGGCTGGATACTCAGCTGAGAACGGGGCCCCGGCCCTTGTCATTCTCCCTCTGGACAGGGTGAGACGCGACATTCCTGATGCTTTCACGTTCCACATTAAGGACCAATGGCCGCAAACCACCCCCATGTTACATTCTTCTCTGCCCGACTGACCTTCCACGTATCTCTGAATGTTGTCCACCAGGGTCTTGATGGAGTTGGGGAGGTTCCAGGGGTCCTCCTGAATGCTGATCTGGATCAAGCTCCGGCCACGCATCGTACACTCTTCTTTCTGCTTGAACTCTGGGGCAGGAAAGTGACATGAGGGCAGGAAAGGGACAGAGGCAGCTTTCGAGAAAGGTGGCACGGAGGCTTGCGTGCCATCACCACCGGATCCCAAAGCTCGGAGTCCTAGATCAAGGACCCTGGCAGGACTGTGGGGTATCCCCTAGTCCAGGGAGGGCAAACACACGGTAAGCGTGCTACTGGTTTATCGCACCACACCCACAGCAGACCTCGCTCATCCACCTCAGCACTCCCCCTGCTAGTCGGAGGCGTGACTCAGCACCGCTGAAACCATCGAGGGCAGACGTCAGCAATCACTCACTGCGCTCTCTTCCCCTGAGCCTGGGTATAGTCACACAGAAGGGTTCTCAGATACTACCTCCTTGCAGCCACACCGGTCCACGCTGGCATGTGAGTCCTAACCTTTTCCCTATCCAGAGAGGAGAGCCAGGCACAAAGTGGACCGTGTCTTGCCTGAAGTCACACAGCTGGGCACTGACAGAGCTGGAACTCGAACCTGACCCCAGCAGCACCATTCGGAGGCCAGGCAGACACAGCCCCTTGTTCCTTTGGCCTCGTCCCTGCTCCAAGGTCCCAGGTTTCTGGAATATTTACGGTGTTGGTTCCTCTGGGTTTGATGTTTCCACCTTCTGAGGCCCATCCCCGGGAGAGAGGACCTTGAGAGACAGCAGTGGAGGCAGCTTCTCACCATTTCCTACCCTGACTTAGGAGTAGCTGCCTGTTTCTTTCCCTGTCTCCTACATCCAACGGGGGGGAGTGCCTTGCGGTCAGGGGCAGCGTCACACTCATCCCAAGGTCCCCGGTGGCCAGCACAAGGCCTAGTGCAGGCTCTTTCCTAGGAATTATTTACTGGGTCGATGGATGAATGAGCAGGTGGGTGGGTGGTGGGTGGATGGGTAGGTGGGAGGAAAGGCAGATGGAAGAACACACACGTCAATTCTTTTTCTCTCAAATCATTTCAAGAAAGTCTCAATTCGGTGCTGGTAAATCCTAACTCTTCTTTAACTCACTGACCCCTCTCGTGAATAAAGAACGGAGCACTCTAGGCAGGCAGGGAGCAGCACCTGACTACGGTACAGAGACATTCTGTGGCTCCTTCCACGGCGTTTATCACGGTCGTCACTATCTTATGGCATGTTACACTGATTTTCCATCTAAAGGGAGTTTAATAAGCTCCTTTCAAACTTAAATTTTTAAAAGGGGGACCCATTTTCAAAAAAGTTATGTCAATAATGATACAAGCAGCAAATGAATACGGTTTTAAAAACTGTAAAGACATAAGCAGATTCTGTGAATACGACTAAAAATGATGAAGGGGGGACGCGGGTGTCTGAGGTTTGCGAACTGTCCTCCAGTCCTTCCCTCTCCTGTTACAGATGGGCAGACGGGGGCCCAGGGAGCCTCAGGGACCAGCCCAGGGGCATACAGTCTCTGTCACAGAGTCTTTGTTTCTGCGTTTTCACAACTCTTTATAAATGAAAAACTCACTCTCACCTCAGTCTGTACAAAACCAGCCATGGGCTGCACTTGGCCCATGGGCTGAACTTGCTGGCCCCTGGACTAGCCCACGCCCGGAGGGAAAGCTGAGAGTGTGACCAGGTGTCCTGCCCCCGATCCAGCACACACACGCCCCGTCACAGGCTGGCTCCTCATGTGGTGAGGGATGTCACCCCTAACCCTGCCAGGGGACTCCGACGTGCTCACCTTGCAAGCTGTGGTCCATGGGGAAATGCCTGGTCTCTTCGAAAGCCCTGCTCATGACCGGCCCCTTGAGGAGTGTGTGGATGGAGTCCACCTGGGCGGCAGAAAGCTCTGGGTTACTGGGGCCCCCCTGGCCTTCCAGGTTGCGGGGACTCATGACCCAGAGGCCCCCTTCCCTGGCTCCTGGCTTATGGGTTCTTACTGGGGTGACGGGAGGAAACTAAGGTCGGGCCAGGGGCAGGAACAAAAGTCCTACCTGGTTAAAGAGATGTTCCAGGCAGCCGTGGAGCTTGTCCTGCTTGTCTGATGGGATCCGCATGTCACAGGGCAGCTCGTCTCCTGGCAGGAGGAAGAAGCCATAGCCATCAACTATTCCTGCCCCATCTCCCACCTTCCCAACCTTTTTTCCAAGAAATCAGTGTGGCTACAGAGCAGCCAAACCCACAGTGGGTCTGGAGTCTCATGGCCCCACATCCTGGCTTTGTGACACTGGGCAAATCTCTTGACCCCCCTGAGCTGCAGTTCCTTGATCTGCAAAGTGGGCAAAATGAACTAAAGCCCCACATGATTATAAGTCTTTGTTATTATTTCCACTGTTCCAGTGAGGAGGCTGAGAGCCAGAGAGAAGGAACTGGACCCTGGTCTCCTGATCCATCCCCCAGAGGCTTCAGTTAAGTCAGCCGCCACACGTCAGATCCTTCCTAAAACCTCCCCGGGGATGGTTTTTGCAGCAGAAAATCTTATGTGATAAAATATTTATCTAAAGTTCAGCAATATCTTCAATTTTACTCGAGCTCCTGTTAAATTACAGTATAATTAAAATTAAAATTTCATGCCCAGACTACCTCTGGAAGGACACACAAGGCAGCAGTGACAGCGGGAGCTTGGGAACCAGGAGACAGGGGTTCAAGGGTGGGAGGGAGGTCTGTCCCCGTCCGTATCTCATGCCTTATGAATTATGAACCATGTGGATGGATGACCTATTCACAAAATGAAAATTTTAAAGGCTGAAATCAATGAAACTTTAAAAAAAGTCAGTCTCGCAGCGTATAATCTAGTTTATAGAGTATTGTTTGTATCTGTCTCTCCATCCGGCCATCCACCCACATGTCCATCTGTGCAAAATGATGTGCTCACCTATGACCTCCCAATGTGACTGATGGCCATTTCCCAGGGAGAGGAGGAAGTTCTGACTTACTTTCACGTACTTCTTTTAAACTTTTCTGCGCCATTTGAATTTTTGGCCTGAGCACGTGTAATTTGTATGGGAACTATCAGTTGGCCCTATTTTAGTGGTTTCAGAGCACTCGTCACAATCTGTGATTGCATCGTGCACATTTACAGGTGTTCGTGTCCACGCTCTTTCACGGAGAACGTCAGCCCCACGGGGGCCAGACCTTGGTTTCATACGCTGCTTTCCTACGTAAAGGACGTGCTCAGCAACAGATGCCGAGCGAGTGAATCGAAGGAAAGCTACTACCATACTGTGCAAGATGATGCAAAATAACATAAAATATAAAAAAGCAAAAATGAACAAAACGAACTCTTGGAGGGAGACCCCCTCCCCCATTCGGGCAGAGCCACCGCACTCACCTGACCCCATCTCGTCACTGCCCAGGTAGGAGCTGTTACTTCTCATGCTGGTGCAGGACAGGACAGAGTCCCGGTTACTGTTACACTCGCTGCAAAGGGGCAGAGAGGAAGAAAGGCGTCACCCTCCAGCTCACACCTGACAGCCGGAACCCACGTCCTGGAGCATAGACAAAACCCTGACTCCTTGGGCGGACGACCGGCCCAGAAAGGACGCTGCAGGCCGACAGCCAGTGGCCGGCACAGGGAAGGTTGTCCTGGCTGGCTTCCTCTGCCTGACGGTGGACAAACATGCCTAGGCCCCAGCACAGAAACGCAGGAACAGTGAGAGGACAGTGAATTGCTTTCATTTGGGTGTAAACTCCTGTCACTCCCTTCACGGGACAGCCTTGTTCCTCGACACCCCTGTACGTGCCACATTTGACCACACAGCTCTGGGCTCTGTCTCCGCAGCCTGGCGGAGACTGTCATGTGGGCAGGGACTGCGTTTGCTTAGCTGGTGTCCCAGGAACCCAGAAGGTGCAGGAGTCCGAAGCTACGATCGTGAAGTTCTTTCCTTCACCTTTTTGACAGTTAAAGGAAAAATGGGAGGACCCCAAAACGTAAGAATGGACATCTAGAGAGACGGAGACGTCTTAGATTATGGACACAAGGCTCTGAGAATGCACACCACCCCGTTACACCGAACACCTCGTCCTACAGACCCAAGCTGGGGCCAGTCAGACCCCTCGATGACGGGAGGACTGGGGTGAAGCCTTTGCTCCCATCTTCTACCAGGTCTGTATTTTGCCCACAAACAACCGAAAACGCCCAAGACTCTAGCACAACGATCACCGGCTGCAACACCCACGGTGCTTGTCGATCTGCGGTGAGAAATTCCATTCACCCGCTCTACGCTGTGTTACAGAAAACTGAGTTTTGAGTCCATTTAACTCACTCATTAGGACTTTGCTGATCGTGTTATAATCAGCTGAATCGACAGAAAAACAATTCGGATGCACTCAGAGTTAAGAGGCAAAACATTGGTCTTCCTCCTCGGAACGGGTAAAAACCATGTTGCTGAAACCGTGTCCGGTGCTGTTCTAAGACACCACGGAGCGTGACTTTTTCTTTGACCACGTCCGTCCGCATGTGCAGAGTGGAACTGGAGTGGGACAGATGGGCGGCGTCCTCAAGGGGACAGACCCTGAGTCATTCGCCTTGGGGCAGGGAGCCGAGGGGGACGGCTGGATGTGCTTTGGGGCCTTAGATAACCCCCAGAACCACATGGTCTAGCGACAGTGCCCCTAGCCACTGCTTCCTGGGAAACTGCCACAGGTCAGTGGCCTCCACTGTCCCCCCAGCCATCCATGTCAAACCCCACGCGATGCCCGGGGCGAACCCACCTGTAGGAGTCGCGGTAGCTCATGGTGTCATGGCCCGAGTCTTCCTGATCCTCCTCAGACACCTTGAAGCACACTTTCTTGATGCCCCCGTGGTCGGTCCTGTCCATCTCGCTCTCTTCACTGACCAGTGGGGAGGACGAGGCCTCCTCAGCTAAGGGCGGATCGCAGGACCCCCCCGAGGTGGGCTCCGTGATGGTGGACAGCAGCCTGTGGGAGCAAAGACGCTGAACTGACAGGCACAGTCTTGCGGCTTCAATGGCCTCCATGGAGGCCCCTGGCAGGGCCCTGACCTCAAGCTTCACTTTTGACCTTAAGCAGAAGGAACTGTCAAATGCTTTATGTCCCTTCCCTGTAAATCCCACCGGCAACAACGCAGGTATGCACACACTGTCCCTTCTGTAGGGGGCATGAGATAAATAAAGAACAGAGATTACTTTATGGACGAGCCACACAAGGTTCGAGGGCACAGAACACGGCCAGGAAGCTGTCTGTAAAGGCCCAGAGAGCACATCTTTCCAGCCTTGCAGGCCACATGGCCTCAGTTACAGCTACTCAACCTTGCCGCACTCCTGTGCAAGTGCCACACACAGCACGTAAAGGAATGGATGTGACTGTGTTCTGATAAAACTTTACGTCCTACAGCCAAGTAGTGAGACCCAAAGCTTTGATTAGAGAGTGGTTCAGCTTGTGCTGGCGAGAACACGTGGCAGGTGGTGCTGGGTGTCCCCGCTGCGTTACACCGAAAAAGACAGCGTGTCGAGCTGGCTCTCTTTCTGAAATGCTAAAATTATGAAGGTCCCCCAAAACTTTCACCTAAGAGTTTTGGCCTCTACTGATGATTACTGCCAACGTCCACCATTTCATTGAGTAGCAGTTCTCAATCAGGGGTGATTTTGCCAAACACCCCCCACACACACACACACACACACCACTACCACCACCAGCAAGGGGGCATCTGGCAATGTCTGATGATACTTTTGGTTGTCACAACTGGGGAACAGGGAAGCAACTGGCATCTAGTGAGACTAAACAGCCTATGCTGTACAGGTCAGCCCCCACTACAAAGAATCCTGACTCTGGCACTTCCCCCCCATTCCCTCGGGGAGCTGGGGCTCACCTGTTGATCTGAGTGACATACTGCTTCATCTCCTTCAGGGCCACGTCCAGTTTGGTAAAGAGCTGCAGGTAGGCATCCTGGATCTCACGGTCCTCCTGCTTGAGGAGGAAGCTCAGGCCCCGGTCCTCCAGTCCCAGAGCCCCATTGGCTGACCCAAAGCTGCTGTCGTGGAGACCCTGGCATTGGAGGTCCCCATCCACAGCAGGCAGGCACTTCCAGGACGGGGCAGCCATGGTGGTGATGCAGTGCTGCGTGTAGGACATGGGGTTCAGGTGGCCTACATGGAAAGAGGGAGAGCTCAGCTGGAAATGGTGCCCAGACACCCACAACCCCCATTTCTAGGGTCCCGATGAATGAGAAAATTTTAAGTGTTCCTTTAATCCACTAGATGACTTCAAGAAGAAAGTTTCCGTTTGGTGCTAATATGCTTTTTACTACTGTGGTCCTTTTCCTGCCTGGAATGCAGACTTGATGACTGGTATCTAGCAGCTATTCTATACCACGAGGTATCCTTCAAGATGCAAGCCGCACCTAGAGAAGACGGTGCAGAAAGACAGAAGAAGTCTGGATTCCTGATGACCGAGGAGCTGCCTTTCTAGCTCTAGACCACTGGCCTCCAGACATGTTTTGGTTTAAGTATCTGTTGTGAAATCCAAACACAATTTCTAACACACACAGTTACCTTGCTCCGGGTCAAGGCCGATGAGGGAGGGTTTACGACCGAAGCGAATACTGAAGGACCTGCCAACCGAGGGAGTGGTCTTGGGGTAGGACACTTCCATGAGGTTGATGTGGCAGTTGGTGGGGCAGAAGTCCAGGCCGCACAGTGGGTGGGGTTCCAGGGGTGCTTGTTTGAAGGGTGGGCTGACCCTGCTCTTCAACTGGGCTGCAAACTGAGAAAGGTCAGGGGCGTGGGGTCATGAGTCAGGGGTCTGGGAAGTCTGGCTCACCCCCAGCACTCACTCCATCCTGGCCTAGGCCAGACGTTCCAAACTGGACAAAATGCCAATAGTGCCGAATGGAAAAGTGGATTCCCCTGCACTTTCAGGGAAAGCCTGGGGAAGTCTGAGGCCCGAGTACCTACCCACACTCATTTCTCCATTTCAGCCGCACACGTGAGCTGTCCTTGAGGAACCGTCTCTTCCCGACCCACAGCCCATGAGGCTCATCCCTCCCCACCACTGCAGTGACTGACTGGTACAGGCTCAAGGGACTTAAACCAAGCCAATGAAAGCTCTCGTCAAGCTCCTTTTCTACTGGGGTTGCTAACATTATAGCTACTGGGGACCGTTTTGTCACATGAGAAGGGTCTGCCTGAGAGCAAAGCTAACACAGGAAGTCAAGAGAAGGAGAGAGGTCAATTCTCTCATCTCAGCATCTGGATACAACCATGCCTGACGTTCACCTCCGGACTCTTCAGTAACATAAACCCATGAATTCTCCTGTTTGTTTATTCCACATCAGGGTGGGTTTTGACATCTACAATCCAAACACCCCAGGTGGAGACCCTGCAGGGTGTACAGGTACCTCCTGGTAGCAGACAATCCTCTGGCTGATGCTCTCCAGCTTGGTGTCGCAGATGTTGCGGAACTCGTAATGGGACATGGTCTTGATGTTGTTGTTCAGCGCCATGAGCCGCCCACAGTTCTGCACAAAGACACCGTCATCGGCAGCGAAGGCCTCGAGGATCTGCAGAAACAGCAACAGCTCCTGAGCATTCATTATGTGGCAGGGAGGGCCTCAAGCGGTTTATCTGCGGTGACTCCTTATAACATCCCTGGGAGGTCAGGTCGGTCACTGGCCCATTAGGCAGATGAGTAAGTCAAGGCTAAAGAGATCAATAACCCTCGCAAGTCCCGTGGCTACCGAGTGGTGGGGCAGGGACGAGAATTCGGGGCTCGAGGCTAACTCTGAGGAAATGGAAATCAGGCTCCTCTATCCCCCCAGGACAGGGCAGGGTCCGGCAAGACCTTGGCTGTGAGGCCGAAGCAGCCACGGGGCTCCACGATCTTCTCCAGCACGTGACACTTGACACCTGCTGTGCTCGTGTACTCATACACCACGCCGTGTTCCAGGTGCACGTTGTCCACAGTCAGGCTGACCACGGGGCTGTCCTCGTGCAGGCTCAGCTGAGGGCCCAGCGACAGCAGGGGGAAGGCTGAAAGCCGAAAGGACAGGCAACCCTGAAGACAGGCTCTGCCCCACAGCCAGCCAGCCAGCCCCCTGACTGAGCACCATGGACAGCTCCCACTAGGCAGCCTGGCGACTGACGCTCGTGCAGCAGCTCGATTCAACTGTGCCACCCCACTGCTGTGCACCCCTCGTCCTAGGTTTTCCCTCTGGAAACCAACCCCTGTGCCTCATTCCCAGTCTTAGTGGCTCAGAAGAGGAGATCACGCACCCATACCCCGCGCCCCCCAGAGGCACAGACTTGATTTCCCCTGTTTCCAGTGACTGGTTCAGAAATGAGTATGTGACCCCAGCAGGGCCGATGTGAGTCAAGTCTGGGACTTTTGCTGGATCTACACAGAGAAGATGACATTCTTCTCTTTTTCAACTGGATTCCAAGCTGCAACTGTGGGAAGGAAACACCACGTAACAGGGAAACCAAGACAGAGGGAGCAGGGCTGAGAACTGGAGATAAAGAGGCTCCTCACGAGTCTATGGGAAGCGCTGGACTGAGCCAGGCCCGAAGCCTGCACAACCCTATTCAGACGCTTTAGTTTCCTGCGTCAATGTTTTCACGAAGCCTAGTCTCAGTCCTGACTAACCTGGGCTCAGAGAGGGTAAGTGACTCCTCAGAGGCCACAGAGCTATGTAGTGCTGTGTCGAAGCAGGCAAGGGATGACATACGTTAACTATTACATGCGTGAAGTAAAATTAAACAGGACAAGGAGACACTGGACAGAAGGGCTTACTTAGGGCACTAAGGGTGGCCTCTCGGAAGAGAACTGAGTGAGCCGAGGAGCATGAGGTAAGGAGTACCCTGGAGGGGAGCCTTCCAGGCAGAGGGAACGGCAAGTGCAAAGGTGCTGGGCAGGAGTCCTTTTGGTATTTAAGGACAAGAGGCTGGAACAGATGGAGCAGAGAGGGCAAGCGGGAAGGTGATGGGAGGTAAGGGTGGAGAGCCAGGCTGGGATGGAAGACCATCCCACGGGGACCCCCTGGGAGGTTTTTTCTATTTTTTGAAGAAAAGTAAGGCAGGACAGAGAGAAGAGTGGGCAGGCTACTGCAACAGTCCTGGTGAGAAAGGATGGTGGCTTGGACCAGCAGTGATGGAGGTGGTGGGAAGTGGTCAGAGTCGGGATGCATGAGGAGGACAGAGTAACAAGGTGTGCTGCTCGCATCGAGGTGGAGGAAGAGAGGAGAAAAAGGACAGTCAAGGAGGATGCCGAGGTCCAGAATCGGGAAGGACGGAGGCAGGTCACCAAGGGGAGGAGCAGGTTTCAGGGAAAGGTCAGAAGTTGAATTTGGCCATGAAGTCTGTGGTGCCTTGTATATCCGGGTGTGGTGGCAGGTAGAAAGGTAGGTCTGGAGTTCAGGGCTGAGGCTGCCCCACGGAGATTAACGTGGGAGCTCACAGTGGGCAGAACAATGGTCCCTGAAACACACCCACATCCTCATCCCCAGACACCGTAGCATAGCAAGGGGAAATTACAGACGGGGAGTCACGGATGGAATTAAGGTTCTGAGAAGACGACTTTACAGTCGGATTATCCCGGATGGCCCAGGTGAACTCGACGTATTCACAGGGTCCTTAAATGGAGAAGATGGAGGCAGAATCGTTAGAGAGGTGGCTAGGCGAGAAGGACTCAGGCCCACACTGCTGGCTCTGCAGATGGAGGAAAGAGGGCATAGGCCAAGGAATGCAAGCAGCTCCTAGAAGCGGAAACAGGCAAGTAAACGGTTCTCCCCTGGGGCCCCAGGAAGGAATGCAGCCCTGCTGACACGCCGAGTCCAGGTCAGTGGGCTCATCGGAGGCCTCTGACCTCCAGAACAGTAAGAGGATAAACCCGCTGTTTTAAGCCACCAGGTCTGTGGCTGTTTGTGACAGCAACAATGGGAAACCTGGGAAACTGATACAGAAATGATGGCACCAAGAGAGACTGGCTGGGATCAGAATGGAGTGTAGACAGAAGAGGACTCAGTCCCCACTGGAGTCTCTGTCACACAGCCTACTTGTCCCATTACCTGAGTCAGGCTGGTCTTCCTCCCGAGGCCCCTCGCCACTGGGGTCCTCGCCGGGGGCCTCCTGGCTGGCTCGAGCCTCCTGGGCGTCCTCATGGGTGTGGTAGACCCACTGGTACAGGCCCTGTGAGGGCAGCAGAATGAGTAAGAGGAGCAACCACGATACCAGGAGCCCAAAGAAGAAGAGACAGGGCCAAGGGGCAAACTGTTCTCCAACCCCAAAGCTCAGGATTTTAGTCTGTAGGTAACACCACCTTTAGAAAGGCTTCTAAGACTTTGTTCTGGAACTTTCCTGAGAGACCTCCAGTCACACACAGCCCCACAAAACTGGGGGGTTTGAAAATTAAGTCACATCCATGGGAGCAGAAAACTTGTCTCCCCTGTGGCCCCAGGACAGAAATGTGTCAGGCACACAGCAGGTGCTTAATAAACATTAAATGAACCAATAAATGAGTGTCGCCCTCCATACAACCCTGGCCCCCAACCCAAGTATAACAACAATTTTTACCATCGACATGACCATTTCCCCAGTGTGCCTACACAGTGAGAAAAGAGGGTCCTATCACACTCATTTCACAGCTCTGAGAGCCGAGGCCAGCCTAGCTCCTCCGGTTTAGGGAGGTACAGGTGGCACAGGGCCCAAGCCGATCTCTGTCCCACCAGGTAGGCAGCCCCGCCCCACCCAGAACACTGGGTGCCGCCTTCAGGTTTTCCCACAGAGGAAGGAAGAAGACCTTAGCCCCCACCCCACTGGGCAGGGCCTCCCCGATCCCCTTGGCTGCTGAGGGGCTTACCAGGGCCTCTTCTCGGCGGCTCCGGAACGCCTGGAAGTGCTCCAGGACTTCTGGGGCACCGTCATTCATCACGTTGTTGCCGTTGACCTTCAAGATACACTGGCCAGCACAGAGCCCTGCGGCCGCAGCCTCTGAGCCTAAGGGGAATGGGCGCGCTTGAGGCTGAACGCCAGGGGAAGAGGGCTCGGGGCAGTGACAGGCAAGGGCAAGTATCCAGATGAACACTGTCCCCCACTGAACCCCGCAAACACACACCCAAACACCCCGCCTCCATTCCTCCCACCCCGGAGCCACTCTCTGATCCACTCCAGGGGACAGGGCAGGGATTGGCATTCCCATTTCGCAGAAGAAGAAACTGAAGCTCAGAGAAGCAGCAGCTAGGCCAAGGTCCCACAGCAAGGAAGGCCGGACGTGAACTCGGCAACGTTTCACTCTAGAACTTTGTCTCCTCTAAAGTCCCTCAGTGACCTATAACACTGAGACAAGGATCAGCCCCATTTTGCAGACTGGAAAACATAGGTTCGGAGAGGTAAATTCCTCCCTCAAGGTCATGCAGCTGGGAAAAGCCAAGATTCAAAGCCAGGTCTACCAGGCTCCAAGTGCATGTTTTCTCAGCTACAACTCCCAAACCATAGGCTTTGGACCCCAGAGTTTTACATGCTTGGCATAAAGGTTCTGGAAATGCCAAGGAATCCCAAGCTTCGCCTGTACACGGGAGAGTATCAGGCCTGTACGGTGTGATAGTGACAAATGCAGGCCTGGCCCCCAGGGCTTGGGTTCAAACCCTGACTCTGCCCCTAAGCAGCTGTGCACCTCCAGCAAGTTTCTTAACCTCTCTGGGCCTTGGTTTCCTCCTATGTGAAATGAGGATACGAATTAATACCTACTCAGATGTCAATTATGAGAAATTCAGTCAGTTAAAGCATTTGGCCTCATACCTCAATATGTACTCAAGAAATATTAACTGCTGCACTATTTATGCCTGGTTCACCTATAAACGCCTCATCTTCTCTACAGATGCTCTACGCAGGGTTTCTCGCCTCCGCACGGCTGATGTTTGGGCCTGGATGATTCTCTGTTGTGTGAGGCTGTCCTGTGCACTGTCAGGTACTTAGTAGCATCCCTGGTCCCTACCCATGAGATGCTAGCAGCAACCCACCCCCAGCTGTGACAACCAAAGACACTGACAGATGTCCTCTGGCAGGTAAAAACCACTGCTTCGAGGATAAATAAAATATGAACCCCCTTTAAAGTATTAACAAATTCCCAGTAGCTTTCTGTCATGACATGCATTTTTCTTAATACATTTTACAAGTATAACTGGGAGCCCCAAAGTGGACAATTAATGTTTCAACTTGAAAAGTGGGGCCTTTAGGTGCAAAAAGGGTTGGGAGCCCAGCATCGCAGACCTGCTTGGTTTCATCTCTGAGATGGAGTCATCCCTTCGACAGCATACGAGGAGGCGACACAGAAGGCAGACATCTCCAACTGCTGACCATGGGCTGGATCTGGCCACAGAAGTGTGGCCGAAATTCCCATTGCTGGCCATTTGATTTAAAAAAAATCAAATCCGGCAGGAGGGGGCCCACATTGCTGCCTGGCAATAATGAGCTCGAGCTGAAGAGAAACTGCCCCTTTTAGGGTGAGCGGGTATTTTTTTCTCCTGTTACCTGTGGTCCTCACCACTCCCTATTGTCTTCCTGTTACCGTCTGTAACTGCCTGACCCCACCCCAGGCATTTGCATTTGCAAGCTGCGGCTTCCAGCAAAGGAAGGAAGTGTTAATGGTGCACTGGGAGGCTAAGGACCTGGTGGTAATGGTTTGGGCCCCTCGGAGCTCCAGCCACACACGGAGACCTGTCTCTGCGAGCTGCCCTCTCGTCTATTGGGCTCCCACTCACCTCTCCCCACAGCGTAGACATATGGCGGGGCGGCTCCGCGGATCTGGAAGCACAGAGCCTCGGGATGGTCGGGGACTTTGACGATCCTGCACCGGGCAGAAGCAGCCATCAGGAAAAGCAGCATCACCCCCAATAACCCAGAGGGCCACCCCGGGGAGCCCCTGCCTCCCGGACTTCTGGGAAATCCAGCCTAAAACATTAACAGAGCCAGGCTTTCCAGCCACCACGTCGACAGAGAAACCTCACTTAACTGAAGCCCACGCCAGGACCGCCGGTTAAGCTGAACCACCGGCCTGCCCTTGGAGTTTTGGTCCACGCATGAGAACTCCGCATCACCCTCCACCTTCTCCATCATCCTCCCGGGGAGAGGGGGCCTCTTGGTGGCCAGACCAGAGCCTCGGCCAGTGAACATTTCATTCAACGATCACAGATGGAAGGGTGACAAGTGGCCCGGCACACCTCGGCGCTGACTCTAGAAACATGCCCACACGCGGCCCCTGGAGAACACGGTTTGAAAGCCCAGCTCTCGGCCATTCCGCAGGTGGATGCCAGAGCAGCCCAGGGGCGGTGGGTATCGTGAATGCAGCTGTCTGCTTCCCCGTCGAGGGGGTGGCCCCCACACTGGCTCTCAGGTCCGTCCCTCCGCCCCCACCTGCCATCTTGGGAGCCTGTTCTCAAACCCCAGCTGTTTCCAGAACTTTAAAAGCAGGCATCTTCCACTCGGGTGATTTCTGCCACTTCCACACACCAACCAACCTATCAATCATTCTCCACAAACTGGCTTGCCTTTTTTACTGAAATAATCACATTTAAAACTTTCCATCACTCCTGTCAACAGAAAACCGGGAGCATTTGCCTTAAATAGAAGAGAGAAGTGGAAACCAAATGTACAATTTTTAAAATAGAAAACGCTTCTCCCTGTACCTATATCTGGTAGCCAACCACTTCTCACCACCTCCCTGCTGCCACGCAGGCCAGTCCAGAACCTCCCCTCCACTCCCCTGCTTCACCTGTGCCCCCCACAACCCGGTCTCCACCTCCAGCCAGGCGGGTTCTGCTGGAGCAGACACTGACCACGCCTCACCTCTGCTCCATGGTCCCAGCCGCAGGCACAGGGCCCCCCATGGTCTGGCTGACCTCACCGCACACCCCCTCCCTCTAAGCCAGTCTGACCCAGCCATCGGCTTCCTGCTGTTCCTGGGGCCTTTGCCAGAAAACTGCCGTTTTCTCTGCCCCCCCGATCCCTGACCTCATTCACATCTTCACCTCAGGTCTCGGTGGCATCTCCCTGACCACCATCCGCCTCCTTCCCCAGCTGTGTATGCTACTCCAGGCTGACCACCACCTGGGTCAGCAGGTCTCTGTTTTATTTTAGTGTCTGTCTCCTGCTCCACCCTCCAGCCAGACTGAGATTCGCGAAGGGAGAAATATATCCGTCCAGATGTCCAGACGTGGCTGGACCCCCAGAGCCTGAAACACCACTTGGCACCCAGTGGGTGCTCAATACACATCTGCTGAATGACTAAAGGTAGCGGCACTGTGTCACGTGCCCGCAGAATGAGCCCACCCAGGGAACCAGACAGCACGGCCCCCACCCTCAACCGCAGCGATCAGGCAACTCCTCCACGGAGGGGACAGCCCGCCCCTGGGGACACTCACTCTTTGGCCTTGGTGGCCACCAGGAGGCGCAGGGGGCGGCGGGAGCAGAAAGACTGGTTGAGGATGGACTCCACCTCGGCGAAAGGGCGCAGGAACACCAGGTCCTCGTTGATGGAGTAGATCCTCCTCCCCACCTGCAGGCCGGCCAGCTTGGGGCCGGGGACACACACGCCGGGTCACTAGCCGCCTCTCCTTCTCACGAAGGAGCCTCGAATGCATTCAGGCGGCACAGGGCCGGCCCCAGAGACGGAGTGTGACCAGAGTGACACCTCCCACCCCCGCGGGGCAACCCCTGTCCCCTCTGTGGTGAGCAGTTAAGGGGTTGGCGAGATCTGATTCTGGCCAGCGAGCCATGAAGGGGAGCCTGCTGAGGCACGAATGGGAAAGACGGTTTCCCTTGAGGAGAAGCTGCTGAGGCCTGTCCTTTCCCCTGCCCCTGCCCCTGCCCCTGCCCTGCTGTCCGAGGACACGAGGCATCGAACTGGGGCAGCCTCCCTGTGACCATGAGGACTTGGCCAAGAAAGCTGAAGAGATGTTGACCCCGAACCAAGCCTCGCAGCCACTTCCTCCTAACCACTCAGGTCATGAAAAATGAAGCCCTGTGGCTCCAGCCACTGCGAGCCCAGCCAAAAGCATTCCTAACCACCACAGGGAGACAAGTGGGCGCCTGGACAAGGTGGCGGGTCCCTCCTGCCACCCACTTCCACGCCCCCAGGAGCAGCTGAGAGGACGCGGGGCTGAGTATTTGGCCTGACACAGACTCGCTCTCCTCCTGTCTCCAGACCTTGTGTCCATGACAAAGCAACAAACTTGTCTTGGGCCGCTTGATGATCGGCTTTTTCCATGATCACAGCTGATTCAGAAACCTGCTCTGTCCCTGCGCCTGGCCGCGGGGCCAGCAGAGGGGGCTGGTGGCACGCGCACTGAGAGGACGGCCCTGAGCCAAGGGGTCTGCTCCAGCTCCCCCAGGGGAGGCAAACAAGGCAGCCCTGGACTGAGTCGCCCCACATGGGCAATGAGTGAGGAGGAACATTCCAGGATGCTCCCTGAGGAACTGGAGAGAGATGCCCCATATCCCCAGCACCTGCCAGGGCGGCCCCTCCGAACAGCCTCACCTCAGCCAGCGAGCCCCTCTGCACCGATTTCACCACCACGGCCTTGTTCTTCTCCTCCATGTCGAAGCCGTAGTCTTCCTCCTGGGGCAGGATCTGTGGGCCCGAAGCAGCAGAGACTCAGTGAGGCAGTGGCGGGGTTATGGGGGTGCGGGGGGGAATCCTAGAGCCAGCCCTACCTTTGTCCCAATGGGACTGTGTTCCCGCCAACTCCTCACGCCCCAGAACTACATGGGGTGGGGATGGGGCAGGACAGAATCAGACACAAACAGTGCCCAGTACACAGCAGGTGCTCAGGACTCATCTGTCAAGTAAAGACGCACCACCTGGTTCATACCTAGGCCTTGTGCTGATCACCTATGTTTCCTTTCCATTGCCGAGCTCCCCTTCCTCCTCCCAACCTGAGGACAGTCTCCTCAGTTACGTACCGCCATCTGTCCACCTGCTGACATACTGTAGGGTGCTCAGTAAAAAAATTACTGGCTTAATGAATAAATTAGACCCAAAGGTATCCAGCCACCGAGAATCTGAGGACAGGCAGGGAGTTTAGGGAGAAGCTAGCCCTTCCCCACTGCAGGATGATAGCAGGCAGGCTGGGAGGCTTTGGGGTTTGGTGGTGGGGGCATTACTGGGAAATGCATGTATTCGTTCAATAAATCTTTGCTGAGCTGGTGCCTATTATATGGGCCAGGTACTTTACTGAGTGCTGGAAATACTGCTGAAAGAGACAGACGGTTCCTGCCCTTATACAGCTATCTTAGTGGGGGAGACAGATGACCAACAAATAAACAAAGAAATATAGAACGCACAGAACGTGACACAAAGAGTGTATGATGTTGAATTCAAATAAGGCACTGAAAGGGACAGAACATGGCGTGGCAAGGGGCTGGGGAGGCAGAGGAGATGACATGACCTAAATGAAGGGAGAAACAGAACTTTGAGTGGAGAAAGTGCTCCAAGCATTTGCACAGCACGTGCAAAGGCCCTGAGTCGGGCCCAAGGTACTAGATGATAAAAAAGCAGATCTGTGTGGCTGGGGTGGGGTAAGGAAGGAGAGAGCACAGGAGATCACGCTGGGGACGCAGGAAGAGTCCCAAAGACCAGAAGAGACTAGATTTTATGTTAAGTGTGACGGAGACCATTGGAGGGCTTTGTATCAGGAGAAATGGGAACTGGAAGGAATAGCAGCCCCCATAGGTGCTACAGGAGAGGAGTTAACGAAGCTGCCTTCATAGACCTTGGCCCAGCTCTGGCTATGGCAAGAGACCCAGCTTCTCAGAGCCTCTCTCTCCATTACCCATGGTGGACCAGGCATTAAGATTAAGGCTGCTGCTCATCAGTAAGTAGAGAAATAGGATTTGTCAGGCTACACTGGTAAAATATCAGAACAGGCTGGTAAATGTTCCCCTTTAACTGCGAGGATATTTACAGCAAGTGAATGTGGACAGGGTGCCAGCCTAAGGCTTTGCTCTGCGGGATGACTCATCTCGGGAGGCCATCGTCTCCGCACAGTGCTAGGCTGGGATGTGGGGTGGTCAAGGGGAGATGGAGAGAAAAGAAAAAGGGGAAAAAAAGGCAGCCCAGCAAGACCAATCTCTGTCATGAGGAGGGTGGTCTTGGCCAAGGAAGTGACATGTTCTCTTGGCAGGGTTGCCAGCCACCACCTAGAATTCCCTGTACTCTTGGGTGCTCTGAGCTGAGCTCAGCTCCCAGACCTCCAGGTGGGTCTGGGAAGGAGGATGCAGCAGCTCAGTTCTGCTCCTACCAGCAGGCGCTTGCCCAGAATGTTCTCCACCAGCTTGAAGTCGTTGCGAAGCTGTTTGTTCTTGCTGCTAATCCCCTCCATCTCCTCGTCGGCGTGGAAGCGGAAGTACTGAGACTCATCCTTGAACTCGCTCTTCTCCAGCACTGCGAACCCCAGACACACAAGCACATGGTCAGGTTCACACGGGAAGGTCTCAGCAGCCTCTGCCAACTGGCAGCCAGAGGCCTGAACTAGCCCCTGGACAAGTTTGATTTGGCTGACACGGTGTTTTAGTAAATGGACTCGTGTGCCAACACTAACATATTAGAATATTTCACATAAAATTCTGGCTTTCTGATTCCTCTTGAAAAATCTGAACTTGCTGCACCTGCTATGAAGACGTGCCGCAAAGCCATGGTCACAAAAACAGTGTGGAGCTACAACAGAACTAGACAAAGAACCCGCGGAAGAAAACAGAAATTCTGTAAGAGGACTGTGTGTTTATGGGAACTGAGTCTATGATGGATGATAAATGGTCATGTGGCATATCCCATTAATAATAGAAAAAGCTGACCCACGTAAGGGGAAAAAAAATAAAATTGTATCCCTCCCTCACACCACACACAGCAATACACTCCTGCTGGATTAAAGACCTAAACGTGAATAGGAAAACTGAAGCTCACCAAACGAAACATAGAGGATCTCTCTTTGTCCTAGGGTAGAAAAAGAGTTTTTGTACAAGACTCCCCAGAAACACTATAATTAAGATTAAGGACTTCCATTCAATTACGAGGCCACAGCAGACGGCAGATTCAAGGAGAACTATCATATCTAACACCACCAAGGAATCATGATCTAGAATACACAAGAAACTCACACAAATCAACCACAGGAAGCTGGGAAGCTCATCGGTAAATGGGCAAAGGATCTGAATGGGCAATTTACATATGCGGAAAGCCAAATGGGCGACAAATATGCGAAAAGGACGTCCACCTCACTAATAGTCAGAAAAAGACCACACGAGACACTTTAGACCATGGGGTTTGGCTAACTCAGGCCCAAATCCGGCCCACTACCTCTTTTTATAAATAAAGTTTTATTGGAAAACAGCAATACCCATTTGTTTATATACTGTCTGGGGCAGCTTCTGTGCCACAATGACTGAGCTGAATAACTGCGAGAGCTTATACGGCCCACAAAGCCTAACGTATTTATGGTCTGGGCCTTTCCAGAAACAGCCGTTTGACCTCTGTTCGAAAACATGCCGGGAAAATGAGTAAAATAAGCAGGAACAAACGGTATGTGACCTGGTCCCTGTGGATTAAAATTTCACTAAGCACCTATTGGTGCCCGGTACACTGCGGACACAAGCTTCGGCTCATTTACCTCTCAGACAAGAAAGGACCTGCTGCACCCCGTTGACAGATGGGGAGACTGAGGCCCGGAGAAGCTAAGTAAACCGCCTAAGCTCAGAGCCGGCAGAGGCTGCTCCTTCTCACGGTGCTGCCCAGCCCGGCCTGTGAGACGGAGGCAGGAACCAACTATGTGAAGGCGGGGAGCCAAGGCTCAGGTTGGCAAAGGCAACTGCCCGAAGTCAGTGGGCCCCTGAGGGTGGGAAAACCCGCTGCCGTAGCCTCACGACATTCCTGCCAGCCCCGAAGACAGAGGCTGACGATCTGGAGTCGAAAGAGAAGCAGCAGACGGCGACCCTTTCTTTCTCCTTCCTTTCCCAGGACGTCTAGCTGTTTGCATCTCTCTCAGGCCGCCCCTCTTACCTCCTGAGAGCGCAGACACGCAAATTGCCGCTTTCCCCAGAGCTGGGGAGCCAGGCCCCAGGGGGCCGGCTGGCTTCGCCTCCACGGTAAACATGAGGCTCAAAGAGTGGGAAGCAGAACCATGATGTTATGTCTGTTTACTGACTGTTTGGGGGAAACGGCTGGAATCCCTGAGTCCAGGAGCCCAGCCAGGTGAGGTCCCACCACTTCCATCTTCCAGTCGAGGCCGCTGGCCAGGTTTCGTGAGATGGGCAGAGAGCCAGGTTCAAATCCCTGCTCAGCCCCTTCCCAACGTCAGGCCCTTTTCGTCTCTCTGAGCCTCAGTTTCCTCCTCTGTGGGGACAATTACAGCACCAACACCCAGGGCTGCTACAAGGATTAACTGGTGAGCCTCAGTTTCCCTGTGTGTGTCTAAAGAGAGAGGGCTAGACCACCAGCCTCTCGTTACACCTCAGGGCCACGTGAGCTCTGGGCAGATGCCTTGGGAGGTGCCACGAAGGCCCTACTCCACCCTCCCTCCTCTCTGCACCCTGAAGGGCACTTTGCAGCAGCCACAACCCTAGGATTTGGCCCTTTCCTATTTTAGCCTGTTTCTGAGTTTGTGGCAGGGATTGGGGGAGCAGGGGCCGCGCCCTGCAATTTCTCTCCCCGAGGGGCCTCGAGAGTGTTGGTCTTGCCTGGGAGTCGCCCCCTGCGAATGTCCTCCGCCTGCAGCCTTCCCGGAATAGCAGCTGGGGCGGGCCCCTAATTACTCTCACCCACAAATGAGAGGTTCTGCCCAGCTGATTGGCGGGAGGGACGAAGCTGTCAGCGGGCCTCATGAGGGACACAGTGGCTTCTGGGAATGGGGGATTTCGGTGAGACGGGGCCAATGTACGGGGATGACCGAGGCTGCCCTGGCTGGGCACCTCAGCTGGGGACTAAATCCGAACCCCAGAGCTGTGGGCATGCTGAGCTCAGACGGGACAGGACAGCAAGGCCTCCAGCATAAAGATGGGGAAACTGAGGCCCAGAGAGGCACATGGGCTTATTGGGAGTCAGCTGAGTCAGGCCTAGAGCCAGGCCTGCTGGCTACAAGGCAGGTCACGGGCCTTTCACGTGACTGGCACCTCTCACCCTGGTGAAGGGACCATAAATCCAGCGGCTAGACCAGGAGCAGAAAACCATGGTCTGTGACCTGTTTCCCTAAACAAAGCTTCGTCGGCACACGGCCACGAACACGTGCTTATGTACTGCCTGCAGCTCCTTCGATGCTACAATGGCAGAGTTGGGATGTGACAAGGGGCTGTGGGCCGAAAAGCCTGTGAGATTCACTGTGTGGCCCTTCGCAGAGCAAGTTTGCTGTCCTCTGAGCCAGAACACAGAGCAGAAGCCCAGGGAGGAACAGCCAAAAGGCAGTCTGATCTCGCCTGTCCCCTGCCGCCGCCTGGGCCCACGCCACAACACTGTCCTTCTTCTGAGCTGGCACAGTCACCTCCTCACTGGCTTCCCTACTTCTGCCTTCACCCGACAGACGTTCTCCACAGGCAGCCAGGGGGACCCTGTGCAGCCCTGAGACAGGCACGTCCCTTCCCTGCTCAGAAGCCTCCCAGGACTCCCATCTCCGCAGAGTGACAGCCACGTCCTCTCCAGATGCCCACAGTATTCCGGAAGATGCGCTGACGTCACTGTCGTCTTACACACACACGCACACACGCCTGCACACACAGGGCACGTGCACAGACACACACAAGGCCGTGAGCTCCCGACGGGCGACTTCTACGTGTCTGGTTCCCTACTCGGTCCCCAGAGCCCAGCGCGCTGCCTACGCGCACAAGGTGCCCACTCAGCATATGGACGAAGACAGACGGGAAGCGTGGAATCCGCCTAGCGGGGGGACAAGTGCTCCTTGAAGAAACGCGAGTCTGAGCTGGGAACAGACAGTGACGCAGGAGAGGAGCTATTTCAGCCCGGGGGCCGGGGGGCCTCAGTGGGGAGGCGCGAACTGAAACACTAAGTGACAGAGGGAAGCAGCGGGCAGGGAAGGGCACCCGAGTGGCAGGGCCCTGAGGAGTGATCTGTAACCAGGAGAAAGGCCCCTTGGTGGCGTTAAAGGAGAGAAAGGGTCGGGGCTTGGGGCACCCCCAGGGCCAGCGAGGGGAGGCCCCGGCGCCCAGTGGTGGAGCCTGTGGCCTGTGAAGCCAGCCGACCTGGGGACAGATCCCGGCTCCGACCTGCCACGTGACGTTAACGAAGGTTCATAACCATCTGAGCTTCCATTTCCTCGTCAGTAAACAGGGCTGACACTAACACCAACATAAATACTGGACCGTCACGAGGATTCAACTAATTAACGCACGGAGCGTGCTCAGAAGGCCAGGCACGGAGTGTCCGCGTCTGTTTTAATCTAAGGGGGAACCATTTTCCTCCTCCTCGCCCCAGCTCCCTGCCCCAGGATCATCTCAGACCGTCCGCCTCCCACGTGCTTCCCGCCATGGGCAGTGACTCATCCGAGGGGTGCGGGCCAGGGGTAGCGGCACAGACGTCCCGGGAAGGGCCCTGCCTCCCTCTCGTGCCCATAACCAGCCTGGCCTCTGTGCCCACAGATCCCACTCCTCTCCTCCCATGGGAGCCTGTGGGCCAGGCCTGGGCCTCATTGCCCACCCTGGGAGGCCACGGCCCATCCAGGAGGAAGCGCAGAGGAAGCCCATGGATTTGACCTCAAATCCATTTTTCCATCCAGGGTTTACCAGCCATTTTGGGTCCCACTTGACACTAAAAATCATCTCCCAGTCAGGGCAGAACAGAGGAGGAAAGGGGGCGGAGGGATTCATGAGGCCCCCAAACCCCCGGTGGTCCACAGGCTCGCAGACCCCCTGTCTAGCCTGGGTTCACCTGTGGGCATGTTGAGCTGCCTCCAGCCCACCCTTTGCTCTCTCTGGGCCTCAGTTTCCCCTCCCTGTGAACTGCGTCAGGGACCAGAGTCCCTGCCAGCTCTTCTGTCCCAAAACAGACCCCCCACACACACACCCCGGGAGGTCAGGCGGAGGGGAAGGGGTGGTTTACCATGGTGCATGAAGCTGTTGTTACACAAACCCACGCCAAGCGCCACCGCCTCCTCCCGCGTCTGGCAGTCTCCCTGGAATGGAACAGAAAGGGAGGGCATTAGGCGGACTGGCACCAGAGGGGCCGCGCGAGGCTGGGGAAAAGCCCGCCCCCACCCCGAGCGTGGAGGCTCCACGAGGGCAGGGATGCGCGTCTGTTTTGTTTGCCGTGGAACCCCCCAAACACGTTTGCAATTTTTATTAATAAGCCCCAAATGAGAATATTATTTTATTGTATTTGTGACAAACAGCTGCATAGTGTGTGATAAAACGCCACAAAGGAGAAACAGAGGTTTTAAGTGGCAGATGCTGCTGGTTGCCTAGCAACAACCCTTTCCGGACTGTGCCCGTGCTGGAACCCTAACCGCTGCAGACAGCAATGCGTCTATTTGGACGACCACAGTCCCGGCCTCTCTTGCAAGCAGCTAGACGTGGCCAAAGAGGTATAAGCAGAAAGCACTGGTGGGGAATTCCAGCAAAACCCGCCCTGTCCCTGGCCCTTCCTGTTTCTTCTCCCGCCTGGAACAAAGATGTGATCGCCGGCGCTCCTGCAGTCATCCTAGAGCACAGTGTGATCTCGAGGGCAGAAACACGCTAAGGATGGCGGGGCAGAAAGAGTGTGGCCCCAAAGATATCATGAGGCCCCCCTAGTAGTCTGGACCGCCAACCTCTGGGCTTCTTACTACAGGAACATAAACCCCTAATTTCTCAGACACCGGTAGCTTGATCTCTGGTCAAAATCAAGTTCAATTCCTAAGTGATCTAGCTCTAGGCGTGAGAAATCTGGGGAAACCTACCGGGGGATTCTGAAAAACCCCTTCCTCCCCAGTAAAAAGGAAAAGGAGCACGACCTTCCCTGCCTGGGACACAGTCACGCAAGGAAGTCATGCCTGGGGCTGTGAGGCTACTCGTGGCCAAGGTGGCAGACGCTGCTGGGGATGACGCAGATGAAAGGGTCTCGATCCGTGGCCTGACTATTGATTGTGCGACACCATTATTTGCTCAGGCCACCGTTTAGCCGGGTTTTCTGTCCCTGCAACTGAACACACTCTTCACTGGAACCATTTAAATCAGGGGGATCTGACTCATCTCAGGGCTTCCTCAAGAAAGTGACATCCAACCCCGGACTGAAGAACAACAGGCGTGGCCGGTGTCCCAGGCCCGTCGCCACTGGGGCCAACTCCCCCATGTGGAACGCCGTCTTGGTGGGACGGTCCCTCAAGGTTGGCCACCCCTCCCTCTCTGCCAGGCCAGGTTGAGGGCTCGTGGTCCACGTGAGGCCAACGAGATGCTCTCTGCCCCCAGGAACGTGACCTGAGTGGAGGAACCCACGGACAGGGAGCGACTGGCATTGATTCTCCCTGAAGACGGCGCCCCTCAGCTGCTGCTCCCCAGCAGCTGGGAGTTTCCGGGCGCCAGTTCCCAGGCCTGGCCCCTGGGTCTCTCCCTGACTCTCTGGGTGCTCCACAGACTTCCACTACATCATCTTCTCTTTTTTCTATTCCTTAAGTTAGCCAGAATCCGTTTCCGTTTCTTACAACCCAAATAACCTCAGGACATCTGGGCCAAGAGTGAGAGTGGTGCACGTGCATGGGAAGGGGAGAGGTCCGGCGTAGGGCGAGGACTGACAGGCAACGACACAAAGGTCCAGAAGTGGGGCGAAGCTTGGAGCACGAAAGGCCGCGTGGCTGGCAAGGGCAGGGGGCGTGAGAAGGGCAGCTCTCTGGGGGCAGGAGTTTGATCTGCTGCGCTCCCTCCTGAATCCTAGGGCCTGGTCTACAGAAGATGCTCAGTAAGGATTTGCTGCTTGGCCAAAGGTGTTGTCAGCAGGGGCCCAATCGTGCAGGAGCGTGCAGCCAAGTCAGTGAGCTTCAATTACACTCAGACGGCCTCTCATCTAAACAACTCCTGAAGTGAGAAGTTCCAGGAGACACACGCCTGGCATAGCCAGACCTGAGGGCCTCGACGGCTCCGGCCTCCGCCGCATCAGAGGGGCCAGGGAGGGAATGTCCCAGCTAGAGGAGAAGTGAGTGCCAGAGGCTGCAGGACTCAGCAGCCAGGAGGGGGCTCAGAGGCAGAGCAGAGGGCCTGGGCGAGCCACTGGCTGCCCCGGGCTGACCCAGGGAGATAAATCTGTCCAGCGGGACCCCAGGCCAGTGTCTGGAGGGCCAGCAGGCTCGGAGCCCTGGCAGGAGAGGCCGCCATCCAGAGAGACGCCGCATCCGGAGCAGCCGCCCTCCAGATGTGTGGGGCCAGCGGAGGAGGCACAGCTGGGGCCCAGGTGGCGGGCAGGCCCAGCGCTACAGCCTGGGGGGCCCAGGCAGGCGTCTGGAGCCCACCTGGCTTAGTGAGGCGCTCAGTCTGGGTTCCCAGCCCATGCCAGCCCCTCCCTTCTCCCCGAAGGGCCCTGGGATGACCCACAGGGAGGCTCCTAAAATTAGAACAGCAGCGGGATTCTGAGGTTGACAGTGAAATACGCTGGCCCTGGATGCGCCCGCCACCTAAAAAGCAAGCCCCCACCCCCCACCCCACAACCCACCAGCTGTGGGGAAGCCATAAGTCACTAAGTCACCATTTTTTCCCCTCCTGGAGGAAGGCGCCCTGGGCAATCCCACCACCGAACAACTCCCCTCATCTCCCCGACTTGCCCGCTCACCCCCAATGCTGGGGGCTCCAACCACACCAGCCTCCTTCCTGCTCCTGCCCCACATGGCACGTGATCCCACCTCAGGGCCTTTGCACTTGCTGTTTTCCCCCACCCCCGCCGGAATGCCTTTGCCCTCGCATTTCAGGCCTCAGTGCCCATGTCACCTCCTCCGAACGGGCCTATCCCTAAGGTAGCCCCCTCACCCCCACACCACACATCCTCTAGACAAACAGCCATCCAGCTACTCTCTCTCGGCACCTGGCAGAAGAGCTGTGCTGCACGTGTCACAACCTGAAGTGAGCGCATCCTATCAGGGCCCTGCTCTTGGGGAGAATCAGCCCGACTGTTCCCTGTAATTGGGTTCCTCCAAATACATATGCTTTAAGGTCTGTCTCCCCCTAGAATGTCAGGTCCAGTAGGCAGCAGCGATGCCTGTTACGTTTACCCCGCCTCCCCACCATAATCTCTAGAACTCAGTCGTGCACAAAAATGATCTGATGAGTGGGTGGATGGATGGATGGATGGATGAAAAACCCAATTTAGAAACCGGTCCTGAACTCACTTCTACCTGCCCCGGTTTCTGTGTCTCTTAAAATGGGGAGCGACAATCGTACCCACACCCTGAAGAGTCCTCTGAGGACTAAATGACATGACCCATCCAGGACTCTCAGCTCAATGCCTGGCATGTAGCAAGCACTAGATAAAAAGTTATTCTTGCTTAATTATTTCTCATTAGGAAGGACCACCCAGGAACGAAGGGATCAGAGGCAAGCAGGACTGGGAGAGGGAGCACAGTGGGCGGTAACTCACACGTGGCCCCGGAAGGCCCCTTTGCCCATGAATTCTGAAACCCGGTGACGACACCCAAGGGTGCCTCTCGCTGACCCACTGAGTGCCAGGCGCTGCACAATCCCACTCGGTCTTGATGATCAACCCAGAAGCAATCACTCTTTTATTAACCCATTTGGCAGATGAAGAAATTGTGGCACAGACGGGCTTGGCACTTGCCCAAGGCTACACCGTGAAAACAGGATCCCATCAGAGGGTGATGCTCTCCCTCTCCCATGTTACAGACAGGGAAACTGAGGCTCCGAGAGCAGAGATGCAGCAGGGCTCCTGTCTGGCTCACGGACCGTTGGTTTCCTCTGCCGCCATCCGGAGCCACCAGCCTGGCCCTTTGCCTGCTCCGGCCCTGGCCCCCGGCCCCTGTCAGCGCCCTCCACCTGCCTGACCACGGGGATCGGCGTGGCGGGCACTCGGGCGCATTTCTGCTGAACTGGCACAGGAGCTGGCTCCTGGCCTGCCCCTTCACTCTCCGGGCCCAGCCCACTGACCCCTTGCTCTCCACCTGATGGCCTGGGGCGTCCCGGAGCCCGGACAGCACAGACTAGAAGCTGTAGGCCACAGGGGTTTCGAGAACGAACTCTGGAGCTGCACTCCCCGGTTCTAAACCCCGCGTGGCCTGGCGCTGTAGGCAGTTCCCGAACCTCGCTTAGGTTCCTCACTCACTTCCTCATCTGCACTTTTCATTCCCCGATTCGCCCTTAATTTTCTAAGGCCTCCGCCACCCCGAGTCGCGTTCCCTTTTCAGACTCCGCCGTACCCGCCGTCAGGACTGTTATTACTGCTATTACTGACTACCAGGCACCATGACAGCCCCCCCACACACACACACACAATCTTACAGAAGTGCTCCCTTTCTGTGTGTCCTAGACCAGTTACACGACCCGAGCCTCAGTGTCCCCATCGGTAAAATGGAGATAATACACAGAGGAGATCAGAACTGACACGGAGCACAGCTTGTCTATCAAAGGGCTAATGCCCACCTTATCCTGAGAGTCAAAAGAACTCAGATTAGTCCACGCAGTGGGTAGGGAGCCCCTCTGCCAGCCTCACGGGATGAATTCTGAAGGATGCTAAGCCCCTCTCAGCAATCCCTGTTCTCTTCTTCAGGGAGTGATTTAAGGGCCCATGAGACCCAAAGGGAAGCCCACTGGGGAAGCGGGGAGACTGGGGGAAGTTTCCTCCCCCGACAAACAAAGTGAGAAAGCTCTGTCCTACTGCCCCTGCTGCCTGCCTGCCTCTGGCTTCCATTCCACATAAACGTGATGCCCGGAGCTGCAGCAGCCGCCTTACGACTGTGAGGCGAACAGGAAGCTGGAAAGAGCCTGGGAGTCAGTGGCACCGCTGAGCTCTAGGACCAGGAACTCTGGATGTCCAGTTGTGTGAGCGGAAAATGTCCTTACTGTATAATTTAGAATTTCCATTATGTGAGGGGAAAAAAAGTCTTTACTGTCTAAGTCGGGTTTCCGGCTTTGTGCAGCCAAAAGCATTTCTAGCTGACCCAGTGGGTTTCAATCGACATTTCGTTTCAAGGGGCAAAATGACCTAGAAGTGAGAAATGAAGATGTGCTCGAAGCGAGAGAATACTCCCGAACTACAAAGTTAGCTTTTCTTCTTGACTGTCCGGCGAAGGTCCGAGGTGGGGAAGCCCCGCCGGAACCAGCCTTCAAGGTCACAATCCCCTTGCCAACCTCTCCCCATCGAGAAAAACCCACCCCCTCATCCCGCTCCCCTTTCCCTGACGCAGAGCCCGACGCATCTGTCTTTCAGCCAGTCTCTCCGAGGTCTTCCTCCTGTGTCAGCTCCAGTTAGCTTCCCCGTGTCCCCAGACGGAGCCAAGCCACGGAGGCCCGCCGAAGGGGGCAGACGCATTTCGTGGTCAGCTGCATCCTTCACTGCGCCAGCCGCCCACCGGCCTCCACTTGCAACAGGAGGCTGGGTGGGGGGTACCCTCAGGAACAACTGACCATGACTCAGGCTACTCCAGGGGGCCCCCAGCCAGGACCACGGCTTCCCTCCCTGACAGCACTGGCCACCACCACGCCAAACACCAATCACCAAAGAGAAACCAAGGCTGAGGATGCTTTCGCCAGTTCCTTCTCCTTACCGAGTGCTCCGGGGCACAGTCCTGAGCCTCCCCAGCTCAGCCAAGGACCTTGGAGGCATTCCAGACCCCTGTCTCTCACCTCCCACACCCCAGCCAGCCACCGGCGAACTCTGCTAGGTCCCTCTCCAAAGAAATCCAGAATCCGACCACTTCTCCCACCTTCCCTGCAGCTACCCAGTTCTCAGGCACCGGGCACCCCGCCTGGAGTCTCAGGTTGCCTCCTCGCCAGACTCCTCCTGCCAGCCTTGTCCCTGTCCAGCCCATGCTTCACGTCCAGTCAGAGGGGTCTCGCCTGACCAAAGTCAGATGCCGTCCGTCCTGTGCTCAGAGCCATGCGGTGGCTGGAGCCCTGCAATGGCCTACGAGGCCCCATGTGACTGGCCACTCACCGCCAGGCACGCCACCCCAGCTGCACTGGCCTGCTCGCTGCTCTCGGACACACAGAGCTCACCATACCCCGAGCCTCTGAGTTCCTGACCCGTCAGAGAAGGCTCCATCCCCAGACGTGCCCCTTTGCTCACTCCCCTCCCTCCCTCCGGTCTCTGTTCCAATGTCCCTGCTCATCACCGCCTTCTCTGAGCCCCTGTGAAAACCGCACCACCCCACCCTGGCACCCAGCACCAGCACCAGCACCAGCTAACACGTCACACACTTTACTTCTTGTTCTTGTTTACTACATGTCTCCCCAGCCTCTCACCAGAAGTCAGGATCCGCGAGGGCAGGAACTTTGTCTTGTTCACTGCTGTGTACCCAGAACCTCAAAGAGTGCCTGCGACATAGTCAGTGCCCAAAGGAAAAACGGGGTGAGCTAATGAGCCCTCTTGTCAAATCTCTCTACACCCTCTTTTCATCTCTCATTTCAAATGCCACCCAAAAGGTGACAAGAAACAGAGCATCTGCAGTGGAGACGTCACCTGAGCACCAGGCATACAGAGTCTGCCCCTCCTCCACCCACCAGCTAGGCAGTCCATGGGCATCCAAAGGCAGAGCCTTCCGGCACCCAAGGCACCAGCGTTTCCTCCCCCATCATGCCGTCGCAGTAAATGACACTACCAGCCACCCGTCGTGCCCAAACCCCAGGACTCGTCCTTGATTCCCACCCCACAGCAATGCACCCTGTGCCTTCCCTCTCCAAAAGTCTCGGATCCACCGACTTCTCGCCATCTCAGTGACCCGCCCCACCCCCAGCCCGCGCCTGGGATGCATCACTTAAGGCAGTATGCACCTCAGGCCACAGAGAGGTCCGAAGCGGTGAGAAAGGCCGCGTCAGAGAGCCCTGCACCCAGGCACGTCTGGGCTTTGACCAAAGAACCTAAACCACGAAAGAAAACACCACGTGTCACCCCTCACTCGTCACTGCAGCACATTCAGACGGCAGGACTGTGCAGGTGGTGCCCTCCCTACCCCCCTGGGTGTCGGTTTCCCGGTCTCACTGTTCCTGGACCCCCCGAATCCCTCCACGATTTCCCCTGCCTCCCTTACTGCCCGGAATTTTGAGCCGCCCTGAAGCCACGGTGAAGGAGAGAAGGAATTATAGTCGGAGTTACATTTACCGAGCTTTTACTCTGTGCTAGGGCCCCCTCTGATCACCTTGAGTGATTAACTCATTGAATCCTCAAAATCTAAAGGGCAAGGTCATTGTTTTTAGCTTTTTACAGGTGTGGAAACTGAGGCACAGAGAGGTTAAGCAGCCTGTCCAAGATCACTCGGCTAAGCAGTGGCAGAGCTAGGATTTGAACAGGCCTGCCTGGCTGTAAGCAAGCTCTAGGCTGGTTTCATGGGGTCCTGAGGAGAGGACAGCGCTGCACAGCAGTTAGGGGCCCTGTGCTTCCCAGACGTGCAAATCGGAATTCGAACCCAGGGTCCTTGCAAGACATCTTCGGGCCTGAGGGTCCCAGATCATAGCAAACGGAATAAAACGCACCCACAACCCACATAAAATATGTTTTGGCTTGAAATTTTTTTTTTTCAAGGATTTTTCTGAACTTGTTTTCAAAGTCATTTGACACCAAGAAACAATTACTTGACAGATTTGCTATGATCTCTAGACAACCATGAGGCATGTACGCGACATGGGAAAATGCAAGCAGCAAATTGTTTTCGAATGGGAGGCGGGTTTTACGCACACTAAATTTAGCCACGGACGAGGCCGACACGAAGCTGTAAATGTTTAAACACTTATCCACTTGGATTTTGCAGTTGCCTCCTCATCGCTGGAGCCAATACGCTCTCTTCACAGCCTACGCATGAACATTCCTGCAGGCTCCCTGAAAAGTCTGCGGAACTGGGGTACCAGTGGGTAAAGACGGGTAAAGACAGGCCCTTGTGAGTCCCAGCTTTGCTGCTGCGAAGCTGTGTCCCCTGCACCAGGCACTCGGCCTCTCTGGGCCCCGGTTCCCCCATCTGTGAACGGGCTGGAGGACTCGCTGAGACAGCGCACAAAACCCTCCCAGCACCTGGCCCAGAGCAAGCACCCCACGAACGGGAGCCATAAAGGACAAGAGGCAGGCAGACAGGAGTGTCCCCCACCCCCCCACCCCACACCCTGATGGAAAAAAACACCTTTGGGAAGTTGCAGCAAAAAATTAACAAACAGACTTTCCAGCCTCCACCCAGCCTCTGCCCACTGGGAACCATGTGAAAGGAGGAACTTGGCGAGCTCCACCTGGAGGCTCCCGAGCGGCGCCAGAATGAGACCAACTTGTCCCAGGGTCTGCCGAGGACTGTCCCAGTTTTAAAACGGAAAGCCTCAAGGTGGCAGCCAGCCAAGTGTCTGCTGACTGGTGAGTAAATAATAAAATGTAGCCTATCGGTCCAATGAAATATTATTCGGTCTTAAAGAAGAAGGAAATTCTGGCACAGGCCACGACACGGATAAACGCCGAGGGCACGATGCTAAGGGAAATCAGCCGGGCACAGAGAGACAAAGGCTGTTGTGATTCCGCGGAGACGTGCCTAATGCAGCCCACGTCACTGAGATAAAGTAGAAGGCTGGCTGCCAGGAGATGCGGGAGGGAGGAGTGGGCGGTAGGGTCTAACAGGCTCAGAGTTTTCCTTTTGCGAGATGAGAAGAGCTCTGGAGAGGGATGGTGGCGATGGCTGCACGACGACACGAGTGTGTCTGATGCCACTGGACCCTACACTCGAAAATGGTTAAGGGGGTAAGTGCTATGTTCATAAAATAGCTAACAGAGAGAAAAACCTCCAAGGCCCACACCTCAGCCCGGCACAGAGCCAGACGAGAGAGCCTGGAGGGAGTTCGCACCTGAGCCAGCAGCCAGTCCACCAGCTTGCTCGCGGGCAGCACCGACTTGTAGGTCTTCAGGTGGTAATCGCGGTCCCTGCGGAGAGGAGGAGGTGCACGTGAGGAGGGAGGGGACAGCGGAGGAGGGACCAGTCCCCATTTCCCTGCTTGAAGGGTTTCCGGGCTCTCTGGGACTGAGGTTGGGGGGGACAGGGACAACACATAGTATAGAGCAGGGAGTCCTGACCCAGGTTCCACACCTCACTCCCCGTGTGACCTGGGTTACTTCTGTCCCAACCCAGGACACTCCTCTCACCTAAAGCATCAGGGGGCAAGAGGAGGCAGCCTAAGGCTCCTCTCTCCAGCCTGGAGATTCCCAGCAGGGGCGACTCTGCCCCCCTGGGAGCACTCGGCTGTGTCTGGAGACTGGAATCTAGCACAGAGAGACCAGGGATGCTGCTAAACATGCCACAATGCCCAGGTCAGCCCTCGGAGAATGATCCGGCCCGAAATGTCAACAGCACCCTGGCTCGGAAAACCAATTTACTCTAAGTAGTGAAGAAAACTCCCAATTTGTTCTTTCCTTTCTCATTTATTTTGTTGACATCCATGGGTTCAAAGGGAAGAAACTATTTCAACATGGAAACCCTCGCCGAGGGCCAACGTGGGGGATGAGGACCGAGCAGAGGGCAGAGGCCCGTGATGTTCCCGGTTCTTTCTGAGGTAAGTGCTCTGCCCTCGTGGCCTCTAAACTGCTGAGTCCTGGTACTGAGGCTTACGCTGGCCTTGCGGCCAAACTGCAATCCTGCTCAGCCTTTGAAGTTGACAAAAATGAGCTTAAGTGGCCAGCCCGTGTCGAAGCTGATAAGATCCGGCTAGGGAGTTTTTCTAGGGCCAGGGACTGAGGGCCCCTTTGGGGCTTGCATAAGAGCAGCAGCGAGGGGGGGGACGACTGAGGAGGCAGAGGCAGGGTAGAGAGGACAGTGCTTCCCAGGGCCTGACCTCCACCAAGGCCAGGAAAGGCCCTTCCTCCCAGCAACTGAGAGGTGGTAAGAGCTGCCAGGACAGGGGACAGAGGACAATATGCAGGCGGGTGAGAATCGAGTCATTCTCTCTGTCCCTCCACCCACCACTGTAAGCTTCATGGTAGAGGCCAACCAAGAACAGGCGTCTGCAGAGCACTCACCACATGCAGGCGCCGTTCAGATCTAATCCTCACGACCACCCAGGAGGTGTGAGCTTACGCTCATTTCACAGACGCAGAAACGGGCCAAAGAGGTTCATGCCTGTTCAGCATTCACTCAACAAACATTCACTAAGTGCTACTTTGCCCTAGGCCCGTGCTCTCCAATACGTGGCCCTTTTTCAATCAATTAATTTTTTCAAGGAGAAAAACCAAAGTGAACTCAGGAAGAGAGTCTGTGCAGAGCAGATGATGGCATTTGAGAACAGGGGCCCCCAACACCTGGGCTGTGGCCCAGGACCACCGGTCTGTGGCCTGTTAGGAACCGGGCTGCACAGCAGGAGGTGAGAGGCGGGTGGGCGAGCGAAGCTTCGTCTGCAACTGCAGCCGCTCCCCAGCGCTAGCACCTCCGCCTCAGCTCCACCTCGGACCATCAGGCACTATCTGATTACTGTAGGAGCCCCGGTCCCTGGTGCCGAAAAGGCTGGGGACCGCTGCTTTAGAAAGGTGGTCAGAGGAGGCCCCTCCGATCTGGAGACGCTTGAATGAGGTAAGGACACAAAACCACGGATAGAGAGGGAAGGGAGGAGACGTTCCAGGTGGAGGGAACAGCAAGCGCAAAGGCCCCACTGCACAGAGGAAAGCGCTGAGGCACGGGGAGACCAAGGAGCTGGCCCAGGTCACACAGCCGGTCACCAGCAGGCTGAGATGCACACTCAGCCTGTCGGGCTCCACAACGGACACTTTTCACTACCCTGCCTGCTGCGGTGTTTCCCAAAATTACGTCACTTGGCCCTAACGACGGACCTACAGGGGCGGTGCAATTATTAGCCCAGTGGGACGGAGAAGAAACTGAGGCTCAGAGAGGTGAAGCTCCCAGCTCGAGGCCACACAGCTCAAAGAGGCAGAGGTGGAACTGAAGCCTAGAGAGAGGAACTCACTTGATCACAGGGGTGTAGAGGCTGTGAAGACGGCAGTAAAGCCTCACGCCCTGAAAGAGAAAAAGGGAGTAAGGGATCAGGCCACACCCTTCGTGGGCCTCCCAGTCCAGGCTACGGGGAGAGCTGGCTCCCAGGACAGGACAGGTGGCAGGAGGCGGGAGGAGCGGGCTGGTGTGGGCAGCGGAGGAGAACAGGCCACTGGGGCACAGGCCTGCTCTGCAGTGACCGAGGGGTGAGGGTCGTGGGGTCAGGATGGGGACTCCCTTACCTTGGACATGATGTCCTCCAGCTCACTGCGGGCCTTGTAGGTGCCATCGTCGTAGCGGAAGCGGTACATCACCTGCTCGTTCTTGAACTGGTGCTTGTCAGAGACTGGAGGGACAGGACCCAGGGGCACGGTGATGCCGGGATGCCCCCTCAGCCCCTCCTGACCCACACCCACCACCATCACCCTCCACTCAGCGGCCAAGCGCAGTTTCACTGCACCCACGCCACGTGAGGGGCCCTGCTGAGACCTGCAGCTGGGGGCTGAGGCACCTGCAGGTCTCATGAGAGGCCCAGAAATGGCCCTGACCCAGCCTGTGCTGGGACCCAACTGGCCCAGCATCTGCTTGGAGCTGGTCATCAGAGCACGTGCTGGGCCTGAGAGTGGTGGGTCTGAGGCCACATCGCGGGGGAGGATGCAGCCATCTACACGATGGCCTTGAGCTGCCCTTGGTGGTTCTCTCTTCCTCTCGCCCCCCACACGGGATCCATTAGGAAACCCTGTAGACTCTTCCTCAAAACTAAGAATCTGACTCTACACTCCCACCCCGGCCCAAACCACCTTCCTCTCCCGCCTGGAATAGCACAGCTGCTTCTGAGTTAGGGGGAGCGCAGCACAGTAGGGGTCTGTTCCCACCCCTCTGCCCACCCGGGCCCAGCCTCCCACTCACCATGGTGGATAATACCATTCTCCAACAAGGCTTGGCCCAAGTTGACTCCTTCTTCGGTCTTGCTGATTTCACCAATTTCCAAGAGCCACGCAACAAACTCACTGCCGGGAACATAAGGGGCGGTTGAGAGGACCTCTCCAGTCCTGGGACCCCAGGGACCAGCACTAAGTTGGCCTGGCCCCACACACTCCCAAGAATGGCAGCTAAAACGTCCCACAGGGGAGCAAAGCTTAGGGGTCCACAGCCCTGGGGGTTCTGCTGAGGCCTCATGCTTCTCCCCATGACCAACAGCATGGAGGTGGGTGTGGCCAGGCCCCAGGCCCTACTACAAGCTGCATGGATGGATGGGTGGGTAGATGGATGGATGGGTGGGTGGGTGAATGGATGGATGGATGGACGGGTGGATGGGTGGGTGGATGGGTAGGTGGGTGGGTGGGTGGGTGGGTGGATGGATGGGTGGTTGGTTGGTTGGTTGGTTGGATGGATGGACGGACGTATGGATGGGAGGATGAATAGATGGACACATGAGTTGGTCGGTAAATGAATGAAAGGTGAATGGATAAGTGGATGACTTGCCAGACAAATAAATGACATGTGGCTGGAGAGACTGGTGAGTAGGTGGGTGGTGGGAAACATGAGTGGATGGGTTGATAACTGGAGAGATAACTGAGTAGATGAAGGGGGGGGAATGAATGATAGATGACTAGATGGATGAACAGAAAGAATAAAAAACAAACAGGCAGGAAGAAATAAGGGCCCAGAAAGATAACCGTGGAGAGTCAGGAGAGTTGATTGTATCATGTCAGTCTTCTACTTAAAACCTTCTCAGAAAAAACCCCAACCTCTGCCCACACGAGGACAAGGCCCTGCAGAAACTGCCCCGTCCTCACTGCTCTCGTCTCCTGTGTCCTCCACCTATTATGTTTAGCCAAACCCACTATCTTGCCCTCTTAAAATACGCCGCACGCCTGCCTGCCTCAGGGCCTCTGCACTTGCTGTTTCCACCTCTTCCTTTTCATCCTTCAGGTCTCAGCTCAAATGTCACCTCCTCAAAGAAGCCTTCCCTGACCACTTCATCAAAAGAAGTCCCTTGTCCCTACACAATCCATCTCTGGGTTTTATTTCCTTTTTAATACTTTTAACTCTCTGACGTTGTGCTGTTTGCAGATTTATTTATGTGTTTATCAGCCATCTCCCCCAGCCAGAATGTAATCTCCACGCTGACAGGGATTTTTGTCTGTCTTATTTACGGCTCCTCTTGAAACAGCGGTCCCCAACCTTTCTGGCACCGGGGACCGGTGCTCCTATGAGAGTCTAACGCCTGATGATCTGAGGTGGAGCTGAGGCGGTGATGCTAGCGCGGGGGAGCGTCTGCAAACACAGATGAAGCTCCACTCACTTGCCCGCCACTCACCCCTCCTGCTGTGCAGGCCAGTTCCTAACAGGCCACTGACCGGTACCGGTCCAAGGCCCAGTACCAGTCCCAGGGGGTCGGCGACCCCTGGTTTAGAACACAGGAAGGCCCGTTAATCATTTCCTGAACAAATGAACCATCGAACAAGAAGGAATGTTCTGGGACCAGGGGGAAGGCCTCAGAGAGCGAGCAGCGCCCACAGGCCAGAGGAAAGCGGGCAAATCCAAGGTGACGCCCCAGCGGGGCAGAGACGCGACCAGACCCCGGGTCCTGGCCCTCAGCATGCCGGCCCCGTGCGGAGGTCCACGCACTCGAAGGCAGCAGGAGAAGGAGCGTCGGGCAGCGGGATCTGTGTTCAATGAACGCAAGTGGCAGGCGGCCAGAGCGCAGGGGAGCTCCCCTGCGCATGGAAACCAGCTGTCCCGCCTCCAGGCACAGGGCCCTGGGGGCAGGGCTATTTTTAGCTTTCCAGTGTGGCTGAGCTGAGACCTGCCTCGCGTGTAGGCAGCGCTGCGGGCTGCGGCGTTCAGAGAAAGCCCCGCGCAGGCCCAGGGGCGCGGAGGAGAAGCGGACCTGTGCTGCGGAGCAGGACCCCAGCTGGGGAAGACACTGTGCTGGGCCCTGCCCACCCCCCGCTTCCATTCTCCAAGGCCCGACAATCAGAGATGAGGGAGAACGCTGCCGGCAGCCGAGGACGGAGAGCAGATGTTGAATGCCCACTCGTGGAAGCTGGACACCCAGCATCCGGCTGCCCATCCCAAGTCCCATCGGGGGCCGCCCCTGGCACGGACCCGCAGGCCTGCGGCCAGGGTGGGGGCGCAGGAAGTGTCCCCACAGCAGCTGCTAGGGCAGAAGACAGCCCAGCGACAGCGACTGCAACCGACGTTTCTGCCGAGCTGAGTCCTGCCCCTTCCAGAGGACCCAGGAGGGTTCAGAGCTTGCTGGGCAAATGTGGGCAACTGTTGTCCCTCTCTGGGCCGCAAAAGGATCCATGTGGCAACTGGTTTTGCTCAGGGGCCCTCTGGAGTTAAGAGGCAAGCTTTCTAATCATGTTAAATCTTACGCCGGGATCCAGCATGCAAAACCAGATAAAATTAATCTCTGAAGACGGCAGCCACCCCTCCGTGTGGCCAACGGTGACCACACGGGGAGACGAAGTCATCTTACAGCTTCTCGAGAGAAGGCAGAAATCCCGCCTTTCCTGTGAAATCTCCCAACTGTTAAATGCTGACACAGAAACCAACATTTTCGAAAAGCACCATGTGGCCCGTGGAGAACACGTCTGTGAACGGCGCGGGGTCCGTGGGGCACCACCTGCCGCCACTGGGGGGCAGGGAAAGGCGTCCCAGGCAGGGGGTCAGGGCTCACAAAGGCCCCGAGTGAATAAGGTCAGGAAACCAGAGATCGGCCAGTTGCCGGGGGATGTAAAGAGCAGCAAGACCAGTCTCCCAAAAGGACGTGACTCTGAGCAGAGACTTGGGGACACAGAGAGGCGGCCAGCCTAGTTCGGTGGCAAGCGTGAGATTCGGGGAGTGGGAGACTAGTTGAGAGTTGTCAGCACGCGTCCAGCTTTCATCCCTCCTTCCTTCTAGAACGGCCCCAGAATCATTCACTCTATAGACATGGTATTGAGCCTACCATGTGTCGAGGCCAGTGCTGGCCACCGGGGCCACACAGTACGTCTTCGCAGTCTTCCTAGGAAAGGCCTAGCTGAGGCCCCACGTGCCACTCACCACCCAGGGCAAGAATCTCCTTCTTTCTTGTGTCCTCCGTGGCCTTGAGCTCCACGAGGACCGGAACTATGGGCTTTATAGTCATCCCTGTGCTGTACCTCCACTGCCTGCCGACGCTTCCCAAAGCTGAACGGCCAACAGGTCACTCCTGGCCAGCGACTACACGCCAATACGCTGCGCCTGCGCGCACAGGTAGACGAGACAGCTGGGCCTCTTCCACTCAGACCTCCCTTCCTGGCAGACGTCCATGAATGACATCTGACCTCCGTCAAGGATGAAACCAAAGGCCGCCTCCTCCTCCTTCCCGGAGGCCTTCCCTGACTACCCCTGAAAGACACACCGTCACCCCGCGTCCCCTGAGCTCCGACAGTACCTCCTTTCAGGGCCTGCGGGATCATTCGTCCTCAGCTCCCTCTTCTGCTTAGATTCTTTCGATGGCTTCCCAGGGCACCTGAATAAAATCGGAACCCCTCACACCGCACCTGTCTCACCTGGTCCCTGCCAACTCCTGTGGCTTGTCGCCCGCCCCTCGGCCACTCTCCTTCCAGCTACACCGGCCTCCTCGTTATTCCTCAACCACCCCTCAAGGTTCACTCCATCTTAGAGCGTTTTTGCGGCTGCTGTGCCCTCCACCAGCACGGCTGTTCCCCCAGATCCTTTCATGGCTGGTTCTCTCCTGTTATCCAGATGTCACCTCCCCTGACAGGCTCTGCCTGACCACCCTGGCTCAGCCAGCACCCCATTTCCTTCTTAGATCCACCTACTTATTTCCTTACAGCACTCACCAACTCTCTGAATTCCCCTTCTTTATTTATCTTTATTTGTGTTTGTCTGCTTGTCCCCCCACCAGACAGCTATGTCCATCCAGGCAGGGATCTCATCTGTCCCGCTCAGTGCGGGCACACGGTAGGGTAAGTAAGCACTGAACGAATGGGATGCAAGAACGAATGAATCAATTTTGTCTTCCCAACTAATCTGAGGAACCTACAGGACCAATGCCACTTTCCTCGCATGATGGCGCCACGATAATATACAGATTTTATTCCTCGTTTTGTTTTGTTTTGTTTTTTCACATGGCATCTTCGAGTTTTGCCTCTGAGTAGGACAGAAATGGGCCACTCCTTCACCCCGATACATATTTCCATCTCTCTTGCCAGTGCTGAACATGGCACATGCGTTTTCTCACTGTATCTTCCAACAATCCTACGAGGCATATTTTACTTTCTCTCGTTAATTGATCACTTGCTGGGCTCAGAGAGGTTAAGAAACTGGCCCGAAGTCACACAGCCAGAAAACGGGAGATCCAAGACTTGAGTCCAAGTCTGACTCAAAGCCCAACCTTTGAAGTTTATGAAGATAAATCAGACATTTTTCGTATTCATGCAGTTTCCTGTCTAGTAGTGGAAGTGGATGTGGAAAAAAGTAACTATCAAGAAAAAATGAAACGTGCTGAATAATGACAAAAATAAGTAAATGCAGCAGAGTGCTATGAGAGCGAGCCCTGGGTTCAAATCCCACGCCCTGTTGTGGCCGTAAGACCTTATGCAGGACATAGTTCCTCTCTGTGCCTCAGTTTCCTCACCTTTAAAATGGGGATGATGGCAGTAACCTGCATCTCAGTGTCGTATGAGGGTTAAAAGGCATGGCCACAGGCCCATGCCTGGAACAGAGAAGAGACTAGATTATTACGTCTCTGTGGCTGCCAGTTCCTTCCACCCAAAGGGACCAGGGCTGCTCCCAGAGGCGGCTCTGGAGCTGAGCCCCGGTGGGGAAGGAGGAGATTATGGGCCCGGGGCAGGATGCAGGGAGAAGTTCTACAGAAGTCTCCCGCAGGCCCCGTGATTACGCAACAAGCTTTGGTCCTGGCCCCGTTTCAAACGGGCAGTAAAAGAAATCTCCCTAATCCTTCCTGAGACAGAACCCTCCGCTGAAACTCTGATCACAGACAGGCAATCCCTTCCGGCCGGACTGTGCTCACCGAGGGGTTTGGCAGGGCCTAACGAGGTTCTCCGAGCTGGGGGTGGCCGGAAGAAGGCGCCTCCTGAGAGAAAAGCATCCTTTCTGCCCCGGGATTAGGGATTAGCTGGTGGAGACCAGCCAGGCTATCCTGACCCCACGTCCCCCAGCCTGCTGGTCTGGAGATCTGTGCGCATCTCACCCAGGGAGCGTGGAGCTGGGGTCGCTGGCCTCTGAGGGCAACAGGGCAGCCCGAGTCCAGGTCATCCCTGTCTCCCTTCAGGGGCACAATCACCGTCCACACGCCCTGCCTCCTGCCCCGCCAAGCACAAGCCTCGGGCCACGACCGGTCAGTCTTCCCAGCTACACGCTGGGTCTCTAAGGGCCTGTCCAACATCGACACCTGAATGTCCACCAGGCATTTCAAACTTAACACGTCCAAACCGAGGCTCCTGCTCCCCCGCCGTCTCCACATCTGCCTCTCTGTCCGCAGCCTCTCAGACTTCTTTGCCGGTCCCTTGGCTCAAACACTGTCAAACCCCAAGACCCAGACCTAATCCACCTCTTTGTACACATCCCTCTGCAGATTTCATTCAGTCCCACGGCCTTTGAAATGCCTCCATCTCCTGCACTGAGGTCTCCAAACCAGACTTGTCTAAGGTGAGGTTTTACATCCAACTAACAGTCAGCATCTCCAACCAGGTGTCTGACAGTCTCAGTGCAATCACCCGAACACAGCCTCTGAGCTTTACTCCTGCCCCCAAAACCTGCTCCTACTTCCCTCTCCTTCCCCTTCTCAGCAAGCAGCAACTCCTACCTTTCTGGGACACAAAAATCCTTAACTCTCATTTTTCTCATTTTTCTCACCCCAACAGCAAATGCCATCACCTTCGAAATGATCCACAGGCAGCCACCTCTCCCATCTCCACCGCGAGTGCCCTCATCCAAGTCACCTCTTACTTGCTCAATGGCACTATAATAATAAGGTGGTGTTTACCCAAGGCCCCTGCAAAAGCTTTGGGAAGTGAGTGAGGTATAAGTTAATAAATTCTAAATAAAGTCCCTGCCCCACAGGCAAACCTCTCCCCCAAGCTGGACCATAAGCTTCGTGAGGTCAGGAGCCCTCAGCATTCTTCTGCCCTCTCCGGAGCAACAATCACCACATCCAGCACACAGGAGGGCCTGAAGACAATCTATCAACTTTATGGGAACTGCATTTCTTCTGCCTCTCCCAATCCCCAGCCACCCACCTCCCCCAGGTGAATGAGATTTACACCTGGATTTAAGATCCGACCACATCACATGTTCTCGGACCCTTTTGTCCTGGAGAGACGGGGAATAAAAGGTTTTATTATTAGGAAATAATGTTTTGCCCAAACAGAGAAACTGGAGACACTAAGTACTGAAAAGCTTCCTCATCTGTAACTTAGGAAGGGGGCGGGGGTCTCTCCAGATACCAGTCCCGACAACATCTAATCTCCGACTTCTAGCCTCCCGCACTGAGTCTCTGCTGTCTAAGTCACCCATCTGTCGTCCTTTATCATGGCAGCCCTAGCAGACTAGATACAAGGGCCTGTGTCTGCTCCACGTTAAATACGTCTTTGCTTAAAGTCTCCGCAGTGGCTTCTCTTATCTTGAGTGTCAGAGCAGCATTTTCCCATCCGTGATGGGCAACACATTAGGAGTTTGTGACATCAATTTCACGGGTTCTGCTCCAGATTTTTTTTGAAATGAATAAATTACTTACTTGAATAGACTAGAAAGGATAGGATAGTAACAGAATAGAAAAAAAACGAACAGATATTTTCAGAGTGCCTCAAGCATAGCAAGCTGTGTGCATCCTCAGCTTCATTCACATATTCCATAGATGTGTGGGCCAGGTCACAACATAAAAGTGATGTTTTGCAGCGAGGTATGGTCCAAAATGTTTGAAAGACCTGATACGAGGCCCCACTATCCTGCATGACCTCAAGGGCTGTTCCACAAGGATTCAGGGTGCTTTGGTGGCTCTGCCCAGGAGGACTCCTGCAGGAAGGGGCAGGGCTGGGAAGAGCCAGGTGGGTGCAGATGGTCTACCCACCTCCACCCTCCCGCTGAGACCCTGGAAGCCACTGGAGGCAGCGTGGGGCCACTCACTTGCCAAGGAAGCACTTGGGCACGGTGCTCAGCTTCCTCCGGCGGTCCTTGATCAGGTTCACCTTCTTGTTCATCATCATGTGGTAAAGCTTCTCCCCCTTCTCTGCAATCATGACGTAGGCATCCCGCTCCATGCCCAGCTTCAAGCCTGTGGAGGGGGACACAGTCAGCACCAGGGACAGCACCAGCGCTGGGAATCGCTGGGGTGTAGGCCTGCAGCTCCCCAAAGCTGTACCCCCTCTGCCCCCCACTGCTGCCACAGCCAGCGGTCATCTACAGAGCACTCACTGCATGTCAGTCACTGTCCTAGGCACCCGCCAGTGATGCCTCGAAAGAAACATGTAGGAGAGGGTGGCTAATCTCCCCCATTTAACAGACGGCAAAGCTGAGGCCCAGAGAGGGTAAGTCTCACAGTGATAAGCCGTCAAGCTTACTCGAGCCTTCAACCTGAGGGTGGGTTTCCAAATTCAGAGGGTATCAGAGAGCCCATGGAGATCTTCCTTCCAGGCAGATGTGAATCTGCCCTCTGCTCTAGATTCTATGCACAGGACCCCGACCACTGCCCCACGATTTCTACATGGGCCCCATCCACCCCTGACAATAGTAGCAATGACAAACAACATTATGAGCAAATGCCTCCTATACGCCACTTAATCCTTCGGAGACCTGAAAGTCAAGTAGCATTATCCCCATTTTACAGATGAAGAAACTGAGGCCCAGAGAAATTGAATTCTCTGTCCAACTAGAAGTGGTAGTGGCAGGATTTAGACCGAGGAAGTCTGGCTCCCGATCTGTGCTCTTAGCCAAAATAAGCGCCACCCCTATAAACACAGTCCTGAGGTCAGGGTGTGGACAACACCCCCATTCTGACGACCAAGGCCACACCCCACATGCCCTGCACTGACCACAGCCCTGGATTCTTACCACAATCATACTTGTGAGCCACACCCAGCTGAAGCCACACCCCTGAACCCCACCCCTCGTCCTGACCATACACCCAGCCCCGAACAGTTTCAGAAGTCACAAGCTTGCCCCACCAGGGGCCAAGTTAAGTCGTTGATTTGGGCTAGTGGCATTTTGATCAATTTTGATGCAAAATTTAAAATCAGGAAATGTCACCTTAAAATCCAGCTTCCCTAGGGAAAAAAATCAGTGGATCAAGCCACGCTAGGCCCACATTCCTGAAAAATTATGGTGATTTGTGCTTGGGTAGAATTAGACAGAGAAGTGCTTGGATTTGACACGTGTAGGGAAAGCATAATTAAAGAGACTTTATCGACTGAATTCAGGGAGCAGGCAGAGATCAGAGATGACACCACAAGTTTGAACTTGAGATCATGGGCGAATGACGAAGCCACTTACTGAGACTGGGAAGTTGAGGGGATGAGCAGGTTTGGGGGCAGAAAACCTAATAGAAATTAGGAGTTCTGATTAGATATGGTTAAATGTGAGATGTCTAGGGCATGTCCAAGTGGTGATTTCTAGTAACAGGAGTAAACTGGGCCTCAGTTTCCCCCTCTGTAAACTAGGAGGTGGGAGGGTTTTTATGATCATGTGTCAAACTGCCGAGGGAGGCCAAACCTAAACCTCACTCAGCAGGCTGACAACGCACGCAGCAGGAACTTCTAACCCCACTTATCAGATGACATCACTGAGGTCTGGAAAGCCGAACACACCGAGCTTCCCTTTTCCCAGCCTGCTGGTCTCTGCAAAACAGTCTAGCGCCCACCCCAGGTGAAAGGACTCGCACCATGGAGGAGAAAAGGGCAAGTCAGGAGCATCTCACTACGAAATCTCAGGGGTGAAGGGCTCCAAGGATCCCAGGATGACCAACCATATCAGCATGACCTTGGGCAAGCCCCTCCTATTGGGCCTCAGTTTCACCATCTGTCTAGTGGACCTCGGGGGAGCCAAGATACCACCAAGTTGTAACAAAGTCCCAGAGCTCCCTGCCCCTTCAAAGACCTGCTGCTTATAGCTCTGACCTTTCTGGAAAGGACGCTATGCCCCTATCCTAGGCACAGCCCTCACTCTGCAGAAGTAACCAGTTGGAGGAAAGCCATACACACCCCCCAGGAATCCTGGAAAAGACCCCCAAAGCCACCACGCTTCAGAGGGCCAGGAGAGGGCCCGCCACTCACTCTCGCGCTGTTCCCGCTCGCGGATGATGGCATCCAGCCACTTCTGCTTCTCCTCCGCCGTCTTGGCCATGCACACAAACCACTTGTTCTTGGCTGTGTTGTGGATCTTCCAGCCATTGGTGACGGTGTAGCCGTGGCTGTGGTAATCCGCTGGCAGGGGCAGGAGAAAAAGGTGGGTCAGCACGGACTCGTCCACACAACTCTGGACATGCCCCACGACACACCTCTGAGTGAGGTGACGGGACCAGCCCTTCTGACTCCGGAAAGACAGGGTACAGGGGCATCGGCAGAATCAGGATTTGGGAGTTGAGCTTTCAACTCTTCCAGTGCTCGCTCCCTCTCCTGGCTATTCTCTGGTGGGAGAAGAAGATCTGCAAACAAAGACCCTCCCAAGCCCTCCAGGACAGGGGCTTCAGGACACTGACTCTGGGTACAAAGGCAAAAGTGACTCCCAAGGAGGCACCTGCCTGGGAGCCCAGGAATGCCTCCCTGGCTCCCTGTTCATCTCATTTGGGCCTTTGGGCGACTCAAAGCCCTACTGCAAGCCCGACAACACCAAGTCGTGGGCCCTCACGCGCTCCTGGCTGCGGGGATTAGTAAATCTCTTTGAACAGAGGCTGGTGTTACCCAGCGAAGTGGATTCAGGGTCCTGCCTACTCCCTGAATCTGAGGAGGGGCCACAGGCTTTGTAAGATGGCCTAAGGGGTCTGTGGCTCGAAACCAACTAAAAAGCCCTGTCTCAGAGACGTTCAAGGACACGTACGCCAAGAGGTTTACACAAGGCTCATGACACCACTGCTCACGATAGCGAACAGCAGAGACAGCCCAAACGTCCATCAGCAAAGAAAGGGAGGAATGTGGACTATTCACGCCACGGAGCATTACACAGCGATGGGAGCCAATGAGCTAGAGAGAGCGACGTGCGACCATGGACGAACTCGCCAACATGGGGTTAAGTGAAAGAAGCAAGAGGCAAACGAGTGTACTGTGTTTTATAACCATGTGAAACACACATAAAATTGCATATATTTAGTCACCTAAACACACATATGAAAGTAAAACCACGTAAATAAGGTTTTAAAACAGAGATTTTGAGTGTAATATTGAGTAATGCCTATTTAGGAAGTAAAAATATTTTTAAAAAGCAAGAGAATGATCATCGCAAAACTCGGATGGTGGTCACATCCGGGAGGAAGGAGGCACTGTGACCAGGAGAGGGCGTGTGAGGGGCTTCTGGGGTGCAGGCTGCTCTACGTGTTAACTTCAATGGTGACTACCCGGGTGCTCATCATATGCGTGTAAGTTTTAGGCATTTTTCTGTAGGTGGGTTGCATTTCAAATGAAAGAACGTCATTTAACTGAAACAGCGACTGTGCCATGGAGTGGGTGGGCTGGGCTCAGGTGGGGCTGGCGGGGGGCCTACCTGTCCCATCTTCCACGTTCTCCACCTCCATGACTTCAGTGTTGATTCGACCCCTGAAGATGTAGAGGGAGCCATTGATGGATTTGGTCCTCTTGGTGGATTTCTTCCCCCCGGTGACCCTGAAAGACAGTAGTAAGTCGTTCCCTGTGCCTCACCTCCTGGGGCCGCAGCTGTCTTCAACAGAGCAAAGGGAGGAAGGGCAGTCGCACAGAAGGGACAGGGGTCAGGAGCATGGGATTTTGGCTGGCGAAGGGGTGACTTCTCCACTCCCGGCCACCATTTCTGCACCTGGAAAACGGGCTAGCAGCCTCGCTGGCCTCACAGAGCTCCTTTTCAGCTCCCAGGACACATCGATAAGAAACTAACAAGCAGCAGCAGAAACCTATTCTTGGCTAGAAAACAGGGAGAGGCTCTCAAGGTGTCTAACAAACAGGTACTTCCTGAAATGTGACCAGAGTGGAAGGGAGCTCGGAGCAGGCAGTCCATCTGTCCGTCCGTCCATCCATCCATCCATCCATCCATCCACCCACATCCACTGACCCACAATTCATTCTTTCACTCAGGTGAATTCTATCCCTCGCTCATTAAGTCACTCAACAAACATGTGACCAGCATTTTCTGTGGGAGAATACCAGCTCGGGACCAAAGGGGGTCGCTCGCCCATGCATTCAACAAGCACTCATGGAACACCTCCTGGGTGCCAGGCACTCTTCTGGATGCTGGGGCTGCAGCAGTGAACAGAACAATGTCTCTGAGAACCCGTCTTCCAATGTGGGAGTGGGGGTGGGGGCTCAGGGGCAGAAGCTACTTAAGGAAGTCAAACACACATTACGTCAGAAAGGCTCAATGTTGTGGTTAACATGAGGCAGAGAATAAGACCTCAGAGCTTGAAGGCCACTGTGTGGTCTGCACAGGCCCCCTCTGCTCCAGCAGGTGGGTGATCTTCACGGACAACCAGCTGTGTTTGTTCCCAACTAACTTATCCGCCTGATGTGCACCTGTCACTGTCACTGGGAAAACTATTATATAAGCTGAGGACACACGAGTGTGGAAAGAGAGTTGGCTCTCTGAAAATTAAGTTGCATGTTTCAGGAAGATTTGACAAAGGTGAGTTGCTTTTGCATTAAGAGTGAACTCGTCCTCAAAGAAGAGGCCTTGGCTCTATAGGAAAAGAATATTTAAAAAATGCAATGTTTATGTTTTTAATTAAAATAACACATTTAAGGTTTGTAAAAAAATAAAGCAAAAAAAAGATGGATAGGGAGAGTGGAGGGGTGTGATTTTAACGGGAGGAGGCGGAGGTCAGGGAAGACATGGGGATGCGCTGAAGCAAAGACTATGGAAGGTGGGGAGGAAACCAGAAGGACAAAGGAGGAGGTACACCCCAGGCAGAGGATGAGGCACCATGACCGGCCGTGCTGCAAGGAGCAGTAAGGAAGCCGGTGTGGCTGGAGCTGAGTGGGCAAGGGGGAGTGTGGGAAAAGGGGTCAGAGCGGCCACACGGGCCAGATCCTGCAGGGTCCTGTGGGCAGTGGCGAAGACGGGCTTCTACTGTGCGTGTGAGCTGGCAGCCATGGAGGCTTTGACCAGAGGGATAGAGTGACCTGATTTAACTTTTAAAGGACTCCCTCTGGCTGACTTGGAAAATGGACTGCCGATGGGGCCAGTGGAAAGCACGAGAGGGACGTGGTTTGTGCGTGTTTATGTGTACACAGCGATACATACGTGTGTGCGCACAGGCACATTTCTATAAACTTTTAAAGTATAACATCTATACAGAAAAAAAAAATCTCTAAGTATATGGCTCCATTAACCTTTACAAAGTGAAAACACTTGCATAAACATTTTAGACCACGACAGCCTGCGTATCGTGCCTGCTTCTGGTCGCTGCCCCCTGCGAGGGTGACCACAGCCCTGACGGATGACGCTGTGGGTTTGCTCTGCCTGTTTTGAACTGCACATACGTGGGATCACAAAGGTGACGGAGATGGACGTCTGGGTTGCCTCCCGTCGGGTGCTGCTGGGAACGTGCTTGCCCGTGTCTCAGAAAGGACCTACGTGCGCACCGCTTTGGGTCACCTGCCTAGGAGTTATGAGGGGGAACTGCTGAGTTATAAGGAATGCACTCGGCGGGCTTTACTAGATACCGCCCAGCTGTTTTCCAAAACAGATGTACCGATTCTTCCACCTCCAGGAGAGGAGGAACATTCCAGTTGCTCCACATCCTCCACAACTGGTATTAATTTCCATGTTGGCCATCCTGGTGTCTCCCTTTGTGAAATGACCATTTTGCTGTTGAGTTGTCTACTTTTTCTTCATGATTTATAGCAGGAGTCGGCAGATCTCTTCTGAAATGGGCCAGATAGTGAACATTTTCGGTTTTGTGGGCCTATCATCTCTGTCTCAACTACTCGACTCCTCTTTCAGCATAAACTATACAAAAACAAATGGGTGTGGCTGTGCGCCAATATAACTTTATTTATAAAAATAGACAGAAGGCCAAATTTGGCTTACAGGAGGACTTCTTTATATATTCTGGATATGATTCTGTCAGTAACGTGGATTACAAAGATCTCTGGTCTGTAGCTCATCATTTCACCCTCCTCATGGTGTCTCTTTTAATGAACGGTTCGTAATTTTAATGCAGTCTGATGAATCTATTTTTCCTTTATAATTATATTTTTTGTCCAATTTTACATATCTTTGCTTACCCCAGATCATGATGGCAGCCTCCCATAGCTTCTGGTAGAAGCTTTATTGTTTTACCTGACATACTGAAACCTATAATCGATCTAAAGTTGATGGTGGTGATTTTTGTAGAGTGAGAGTCGAGACTCATTTTTTTTTTCAATAGATATCAAACTAACCCAGCACCATTTACTGAACTTTACTGGAGCTTTTGTTGAAATTCAAATGGCCCCTTGCATGGGGTCTACTTCTGCACTTGCTATTCTGTTTTATTAAGCTATTTGCCGCTTTTTACACCAACACTGCATCTTAATGACTGCAGGTTTACAGTAAGCCTGGCATGGGTAATGTAAGTCCTCCAGCTTGGTCCTTCTTCAAAATGGTCTCTTTTTGCATTTCCATGTACATTTTACTGTCATTTACATACACACAACCTCCTTCCTGGAATTTTTATGGGAATTACACGGGGGTCCTGGCTGAAGTTTGATGACAGAATAAAAAGGATTTGCTGATGATTGGGGGTATAGGGATGAAGCAGATCAGACGAAAGGGCAACTAAGATTCTAGCCTGAGCTCCTGGTTAAATGGTGGTGCCACTGACGGGGAATGAGAAAGACTCGAGGAAGAAAAGGCTTGGAAAAGGACTTTCAATGCAAATGAAGCATCTTGTTTTAGAAGCAGTTTAATTCAAGTGTGAACTGTGTGTGAGACACCCAAGGAAAGACAGAGATTTATATTTCTTCTACTTTACATGTGCCAGGCACTATTCTAACCCCATCACATGCTTTATTTTACTTAATCTATAAAAACAACCCTATGCAATGAAGACTGCTCTTACCCCCATTTAATAGACAGAAAAACAGAGGCGTAAAGAGCTGACATAGCTTGCTCGAGGTCGCACAGCTGGTCAGAGGAAGGGCCTCTGAGTCCTTAATGACTACATGCTGCTGCCACCCCTGAGACTTAGCTAAGCAGGCAGCTGATATATGTGAGACTTAACTCATATACATATCTCTGGGTCTCAGTTTCCCCTTCTGAAGAATGGGGAGGTGGGCTTTTAAAACGCTCCCTTCCACTCTGGCATCCAAGAAGCCTCTGCTTTTGAATTAGACCAGAAACACTGAGTCAGAGACCTTCCCTGACCCACGTCCCGGACAGGCGGTGCCCTGCGTGACCCAGGCAAAGACAAAACAGCCGGCAGACACCTAGCCGCGTCAGGCATTTCCTATGACCACATCAGAGGCGGGCCAGCTGTTCCGTGCACCATTGCCCAATCCCTCTGGGACCTCTCGGAGCCCAGTCCTCTGGCTCCCAAGCCAGAGGCAGGAATGCTGGCCACCTGCCAGGTCGTCTCAGGAGACAGATGTGCCCATTCCCTCTGCCGGCCCGGCCTACTTGCAGAACTGAGGGAATGGCCTTCAAAGAGCTCATGGTGGCCACAGGGCAGCCCCAAAAGGCCCACAAGGAGTCCAGCAAGTTCAGAATCAGCTGCTATCGCTCCGACAGGTGCCACCACACCCTGAAGGATGGGCCTGCACTGGGGTACCTGAAGCTAACGCAAGCAAACTCGGTCAAAGCTGAGGGCAGGTCAGAGGCCTGGAGGGACATTCTGTTTCCTAAACCCCAGAGTTCTGGGAAAAGGGCCTGTTTCAGACAGCCCAGGGCGGGTGGCAAGGAAGGGAGCGGGTGAATGCTGGCAGGGACCTTGGCATTGACAAAGAAGGGCTCTCGGGATGGCCCCAGAGCCCTTGGGGTATTGACGTGGGGATAGGAGCACAGGAGGCAGAAGTAGACAACCTAACAGAGTGGGCGGGAATAAAATATCAAAGGAGAAAAAGCCATGCCGACCCAGCCACTGCCAGATGGTGAAAGGAGGAGACCAAGGCCCCTCATGAGAAGGACCGGGAGAAAAGAGCCTGTGGTTGAAGCACCTACTACGTGCCAGGTGCTGCACCCGTGGAACTGCACGAAATAGGATCCCAGCCTGTGTGGAGGTAAGTTAACAGCGCCAGTACCAGCCGCTGACTTACTCTGTGCACGTACCACGCGTCAGGCACACTTACAACATTTATTTTTCCAGTGACTCTTCGCAGTGCATGCAATCACTTACCTTATTTTACAGACAAGGGAACTGAGGGGTTTATCACTAAGCTTATGTTGTCCCCTTGAGAAACCGTCAGGGTTCAACACGATCTCGGCCTCCTGGCCCAGCTGGGCAGCCCACTCCCAGCAACTCACCTGGATTTCCGCTTGCAATAGACAAGGAGGTTGTCAAAGAGGAAGAAGGCCCTCTCCTGGATGTTGCCTGCAGAGATTTTTAACAAAGTCCCTTGCAAGAGGAGCTGCGTGCAGATGTCCGTGAGGTTGGAGCCCTGGGTGAGCGATGGGGGTACAGTGAATGAGCTGGCACTATGGGGTATCCCTCTCCCTCCCAGAGCCAGAACCCACCACTGCCTCCTTCACGCCCAAAAAGCTAACTGCACCACTGCAGGCAAAGCTGTCAGCAGACAGCAAACGGAAACAGTCTGATCAGCAGCCTGCACCTGTTGAGGGGAAGACCAACGCCAGCAAGAGCCCATGGAGGTGACCATTTCACAGAAGCGGAACTTGGGCCTCAGGGAGGTGAAAGGACTCAGCCAGCTCACACAGCCCCGTCGGCACCTGGTTTTGTTTTGGTTCAGTTCTTGTTTTGACTTTAGGATTCTTTATTTGGATTTTTTGTTGTTTTTTGGCCTATCCCTTCCTCCTTATCTATGTCTTGTTATTCCGTCGCCCCACAGAAATGCCACGTGCACAGGGACAGGAAGCACGATCAGCTATTTATCAAGTACTTGCCCCTGTATTGCCAGCACCTACAATACTCGCTGGCACGTAGTAGGCAGCCCGTGAATGCTGTGGAACAGGTGACGAATGCATTGTGCACAGTATCAGGAGGAGGATCCTGAGAGCACTCGCTCTAGCCACAGATGATGAGTACAGAAGGGAACAGTCCCCAAATTCTTCTGGTCACCCATGCTAATGGAAACGCTAAGTGTGCATGAAGTTCGCTGAATCTCCATGAGGTTCATGGCAGTGTGGTCAAGAAAGGCATCGGGAGGAGCGAGACAGGCCTGGGAGGAAAGCTAAAACAGAGCAGCTGAGGGTGGGGTTGGGGAGTCCTCGGAGCCCAGGATCATGCAGGTCTGCCTGGGGCTCTGGGGGAACCAAGGCAGAGGCAGAGATTGCAAAATGCTAAGGAGGAAGCTAGGAACAGATCTAGGAGGGCAGCTCAGGCAGCCTGGCTGTCCCCAGATCCTTGCTCCTCTTCTGCCACAAGAACGGAGTTTGAGCTGGCATTTGGCTGCCCAACCACAGACTCCATTCCCCAGCCTCCCTTGCACCAAGTGTGATCACGAAACTAAATTATGGCCAGTGTGCCTCACGTGCACATCACTCCCTAGAGGGAAGGTTGCTACCCCACCCCACCCCTTCCTCCCTTCCCTCTTGCAACAGGCTGGAAGACAGCCACAGTGGTGGAGAAATACTCCGAGCAGATGATGGAAGGAACTCAGAGCACACAGCAGTTGAGAAGTTCCTCAAGGCCACGTGCCTCCCCCTTCTCCTCCCCTTGCCTCACTGGTGCCCACTCACCAGCCCCTTTAGGCTCCACAGGGTGATTTTAGCTGCTGTGTATGAATCTGGTACCTAGTCCAGCTTCAGGGCCCAGAACCTCGAGGCCACACAGGTCTAGACGTGACCCCTCTGCTAATGCCAGGGGATCGCAGAAAGGAGAAAGGAAGCGTACCTAGCCTGGGAAGCTGCCTCTCTGGTCTTGGCCAAGGACCACCCAGCACACTGCATATGAGATGCCAAGGATACTAAAGGGGGTACGCCTTCCACCCCAGCCCTGCTGAGAAGCCCAGCCGGCCTTCAGTCTCCCCGAAATCCTTGAATGCAGGTCAGGGATGATGCTAAGGATCAGATACACAGGGAAGGGGCCAAGCACCAAGGTGTCCACCAGGCAAGGCGACAGACCTCCTGCAGATAGTGCAGGCTCAGCCACACTGAAGTAGCAACAGTGAAGATGACAAAAGCTAACGCAGGCACGGGGCTCCCACATGCCAGCTAGCGCTCTAAGTGTCTTACACAGACTCAGTGAATCCATTCGACTCTCAAGTTACAAATGAGGAAACTGAAGCACAGGGCAGTAAAGCGATTTGTTCAGTCACATGGCTAGTGAGTGAGCAAGCTGGGGTCTGGACCCAGAGAGGTGGCCCCACTGCCTTACCCACTACCCTCTGCCACCCTGGCGGCCTCTGAGAAGTCAACCTGAAAGGTCTGTGTGCGCTTACTGGTTAAGAGCAGGGGTCTTGGAAGAGGAGACCACAGACCTGCAGGAGCAGAGGGCAACCCAGGCAGGAAGGAAAAGATGCATGAGAATTTCTATTTATGGTCTCTGTTTAAAAAAAAATAAAAGGTTTTATGCTTTCCTGGTCCTGTTTCCTTCTGTCCCCTCATGGGGGAGTGAGTTAATGGGTTCTTAAACCAGGGCTCCCAGAGCCAGCAAGATGTGTGTGCCTGCTTCTTTCTAAGGGGATGCATTTCTTCTTATTTCTGTGTCACACAAAAGTCCATGGGGCTTGCCCCCAGCGTGTCCCCCTGCAGGAGGGTCAGCCCACGCCAGGTGTGAGCTCTAGCCAAAGTGGTATGATGCTTGTTCATCTAAAAAAAATGAAGAAAGAAATCCTGCTTTGCTGCTCCTCCTGACATTCATTGAGCGTTTACTCTGAGAGTCAATTAAGAAAGCACCATTCCGAGTGCTTCGCCTGCCTCCACCCCTTGAATCCCCAGGTGATGAGGGGGACCGCCGGGATCCAGACCTTTCAGAAGAGGAAAGTGAGGCAAAGGAACCCCTCCACGCAGAGGAGCTGGCTCATTCCTCACTTCCACAACATTGCAACATACTGCCATTTCCTGTGCTTAGCAAAATGGATTTATGGATTAACTTATCTGGTTTTAACTAAACCAGTCTCGCAACTGGAAAGGACAAGTGGCTTACAAAAGATCAGGCCAAAAGAAACACAGATTAGAAATCAAACTCATCACGAAGCCCAAGCACACAGCAAGAAAGCAGCCAAGAAAAGACTCCTCCTCCTCCAAAAACAGTCCCTTGCCAGCCATATTCCAAAAGGGAGATGACAGCCACTTAATCAGATTGGCAAGAGGTCAAGCAAAAAGATTAGAAACTAGCAAGAAGAATGTCAGAAATAAGGATTTACAATGACTATCATTCACCATGAACGACACCTGAAAGCATACTGTCCCCTGAGACTGTACTTACCGATGGCATTGCTTCACCGTTACACATTATTTTTTTTATCTAGAACCTTATTTTCACAAGTCATCTTGAGGCTCAAACTGTGTTTAAAAACCTTTCTACTTTCCAGAAAAATCATTTTACGTTTTCCATAGAACATTCATATGCTACACTTCATTTTATCCTCGAAATGGTACCAGGAGATAACTTCAGAGATGTTCTAACTATAAAATTGGACAACCAGGGGGAAATAAAGCCAAGAGAGCAGGACAAACTAGCCTGAGCCTCAAAACCAAGTCCGGGTGCCTCACCTCATCTGTGAAACAGAGACAGTACCAACGCCTCCCTCCCAGCACTGAAGGCATGTGACATGTGCTCAACGATGGCCTGCAATGCCGAGTCGAGATGACTTCATTTCCTACTGCCCCGAGCAGTAAGCACCATTCTCAGACTGCAGATTTCGGCGGGGGGGGTCATAAAGGGCCCCAAAGACCCTTAGTTCCTATTTCTGTGGGCCCTTCCCAGGAGAAGGCATTTGAAAATTATTTCTGCTGTGGCTGCCAAACTGCTTGCTCAATCCCCCTTCCAAAGGGGCCCAGCGGCCCGTGCGAGAAGTTTCTTTTCCAGCTGGTTGACAGGAAACTCTCTGCCTCCCAGAACTGCTCTGCTTCTCCCTTTTTTAACAATGAATGTTAAGTAACGAATGGGTCCTGCTCTTTTCACCTTGGCTACCGGGAATCTCAAAGCCCAAAGAGACAGATGCTTCAGTGTAGCAATAACATCTGCCTTTAGGTTAGCACTTTTGCTGCAAGGGGCCATGTGACCCACTTCCGGCAAATGCGATGAGGGGGAAGTTTCTCTGGGGCTTCTGGGGAAGGTTTTCCTCCACTGGAGAGAAGAGTTCCCTCTCACCGCCCTGGCCCTGCTCTAGTCTCTTCCTGCTTTAGACACGTAATGCCTGGGGCTCCTGCCATCCTGGAACCGTGAGGGCAAAGCCAAGAGGATCACAGGAACCCAAGTGAGAGCTCTGACATTATGAGGCCGGAACAAGAGTCCTTAGAGAACACATCCTGACAGACAGACACCTGAGGATCGGGCAATTTTCGGTTGCAGGGAACAGAAACAAAGCTAGGTGTTCTAGGCAGAAAGAAATGAGGGGCTTACTCAATCACGACAGGGCTAGAAGAGCCAGGAATCCAGGCCAGGGCTCCCAGCAAACCCAGAGCACTACAGAACTGCCCCTCCAGGGGACCACCCCCTCTGATACTCCAGGAAAGGGTGACCTGGCTGCATCCCGGCCCCCTCCAGAGCTACTGCTTCAACCATCAGCTGCGAAGCCACCCTGTGCTGCTAGATGCACACCACCACCACCGAGGAAGATGCCCCGTGCCCTGCCTCCTGACAGCCAGGAAGCCAGGGCCCGGGCCCTCTGTCAGTGCTGCCCCAGAAGGCCCGACTCGGCCGCAGCTGTGCTCTGCTGCAGAACAGCCCAAGGGTGGCCTCCACCCCACTCCCGCCTTCCAAACATCAAGCAGCTGGATCCGATCTTGGCCAATCACAGCCCAACCTGGAGCGACAAGGGGGATCTGAGAAACGCAGCTCTCTGCTCTCCCGTCTCCGCCAAGCAGGAAGGCCCAGCAGAAGGAGGGTGCGGGGGGACACACGGCAATCACTGACCCATACCCCCACTTCTTCCCTGGACAGGAGTCTCTCTCCTATGTACAGCGAAACCCTCAACCCCTTAGCGATACAGAGTCACACTCGGGACCCCCAACACACAGGGGGGAGAAGTAGAAATCCCGAACAGAGCAAGCGCCAGAAAACCCACTGAGTAGAAAGCAGAAGATTCAGAGGACAATCTGGGTCCAGAGTCTTTCATCTTCAGTCTTAATCTCCTATTCCAGCTGTATTTACTCTGGTATCGGTTTTTTTATTTATTCAGACTTTCCCATTTCCCTCTACGGATTTGTAGAAAATCTCTAATAATCTAAGAAAGATGTAGGGGTTTAAATAAATAAATGACACACAGTCAGATGATCTCAGGAATCCCACCCCGAAATAATCATGATGATAGTGCTATCGATACCTATCACATACTGAGTACCTACTATGTGCCAGGTATCAGTGAGGAAACTCAAGTTCAGAGAAGTTAAGACGTTTGCCTCAAGTCACCCAGCAAGGCAGTGTCTGAGCAAGAATTCTGTCTTGGAGTGGACCCTTAAATTCCACCCTTGACCTTGGTGTCCAAAGCTCACAGGCCTACTAGGAGGGTAAGGCGACACGTGAAGGAGCATGCTGGGGAGTAATGAGCGGTGGGGACTGACTGAGGAACGCTGGAGGTTCTGGTGGCTATTGCCATGGGAAATGGGAGCCCAGTGTTATTGATTTTTCAAAAGAAACTCGATGTCTAGATTTTATGTGGACTTAATTAGAAAATAATTTAAACAATTTTTTCATAAACACCATGGAAGCCAAACAAAACACGCCGCAGGCTGAATCTGGTGCCCAGCCTGCAGCTGCAGGCTCCCCGGGCCCCTCGCCAGCCCCGAGGGCGCCTCCTGCCCCAGACGTACCTCCCAGCCTTCGATGTGGGACTGCAACTGCTCCAGGGCCTCCAGCTTCTCCATCTGCCGCTTTGTCTCATTGATGTTGGAGCAGACGGTCTTCATGGCCTGCAGGGCGCTCTGGACCGCGGGGTGGTCCGGGTGTTTGCCAGGGGTCCTCTTGGCCAGCTCCTAGGGTAGAAGTGAGGGCAGAAATAAAAGACATCAACCCAGAGGGGGCCAAACACAGCAGCCTCCAGGTCACCCGGCCGGAGCCGAATCCCAGCGCTGCTGTGTGCAAACTGTGTGACCTGAGGCTGGGGAGCATCGTTCGTTCATTCATTCAGTCAATGTGCCCCTGAGCACCTCTCCCATGGCAGTCAGTGCTCTAGGGTCTGGGGATAAATCTGTTAATATAATAAAAATCCCTTACCTGGCGGATGCGACATTCTATAAACATGATCGGCCAAAATAAAGAAAAATCAAGTTTAGAATACAACGTCAGGGAGTGAAAAAGACTGTGAAGACACTTCAGAATGGGGGCCTGCAGGGTCCTGGGAAAGAACGTGTTCTTTCAAGCAGGGAGGTCAGGGAGGGCCCCCCTGAGGAGGTGACATTTGAACAGGGAGGGAGAGAGTCTTGCGAAACTGTGAGAAACGTGTGCCTGGTAGAGGGAACAGCAAATGCCAAGGGTCTGAGGTGGGAGCATACACGGTAGGGAACAGGGAAGAGCGAGGAGGTGGTGTGACTGGAGTGGAGTAAATGAGAGAGAAGGAAAAAAAAAGAGAGAGAAAAACAGAAACAGAGACACAGACAGAAACTGGTAGATCAGAGAGGCGGCACTGATGCTGTCCCCACCCGGCCCATTTTCTCATCTGTAAAATGGGTGTTAAAATGGCCTCACCCTCCCAGGGTCACAACAGGGAGTATGAAGAGGCCAGTTGGGGCAGATTCCTAATCCACGAACCTCTCCCCCACCCTTTCTCTCACTTTCATCTCACCTCTCACCACACGCGCAGGTGGGGACATCCTAAGGTCAGACAGTCTTAAAGGGTTGCGACCACGCAGTAAGTGTGATGAGCGAGGAACTAATGAGGAAGGGATGAGCTGGGGCTCGAGACATCAGGGAAGATTCTCAGGCCGAAGCACTCAGCTGACAGGACCGTGACAACAAACATAAGTTTCCTTAGTCACGTGACCCAGAAACGCCCAGTGGTTCCAGTAGCTCCCCATCTCTCCTTTGAACATCACAGGTGTTCCAAGCACAGTCCCCCTTGGTAGCTGGTGGCCTTGGGCCAAGCCTCAGTTTCATCACCTGAGAACCAGTGATGATGAGGATGAGGAAGATGATGGTGGCATCTGACGCCTACCGAACCTTTACTCTGGGCTTGTGAGGCAGGTTCTGTTACTATCTCATTTAAAGATTGAGGAGACTGAGGCCCAGTGGGATAACCTGGATTTGAGCCCGGCTGTCTGGTCCTGCTTGTGGGCAGGGTAAGGGGTAAATCAGATACTATACGAGAACTACCCCCAAGGTAAAGAACGCACCTGGTAAGCACACAATCTTTACATAGCAAAGGCCCCGAGACGGCAAGAAACAGCAAGGAGGCGGCAACAGAGGGAGCGACACAGGAAGGCTGTGCGGGCGATGATGCTGAACGTGCATGCCGAGGCCAGATCACGTAAGCCGTGGCAGGCAGGGTCTCTGGGTCTCATCCCAAGAGCATGGGGGAGGTGATGAGGGGATATGAGCTACAGCTTGATCCTTTAAGGGGGTCCCTCTGGCTACCAAGGAGAGGATGCGTTGTGTAGTGCATGTGAAAGCAAGAAGACCGGCTAGTGGCTACTGCAGGTGTCCAGGCAGGAGAGATGATGGTATCTTGGACCCAAAAGCTCTGTGCCTCATTCATTCATTCAATCATCCATCCGTCCAGTGAGGTTTTCCATGTACCCGACCCCGTGCTTGGCCCTCTGTCAGGGAAACAGATGAAGCAGATGCTACACAAGCCCCCCTGGACCCAACGGCCTGCTTTCATAAGCATGTCCACAGATCAGCTGACCACAAAAAACCACGACCTCTGATCAGGAATTCAGTTCAACTCACCAAAGCATCCCAGTCCAGTGTGCTCTGGATGAGTAGTTTTGAGCATCTGGACCCTTGTCAGGCTAGCCTAGACCCAACAGGTGAGTGTGGCTAGCCAGAACCCTGTTTCCCCCGAGGAACAGGGACAGAAACTGCCAGTTACTGGGACACCCAACCCCTACCCATCATCCCCTTCTTCTAAAGTAGGGGTCAAATGACAGCCTAAGGACCAAGTCTGACCCCCGCCTGTTTCGGCAGATAAAGCTTTACGGGAATGCTCATCCACGGCCACGCTGTCCTTGCTAGTCTCGCACTACCGCAGGGTGATGTCACTGCAGCAGAGCCTAGAACATTTACTATCTGGTCCTATCAAGAAAAGTTTGCTGACCCCTGGTCAAAAAGCAACAGAAGACCATGAATTATATAACTAACCCACCATTCGTTCATTGTGCTGTATATCTGAAACTCATACAAAACGAACTCCCCAACATTAGGCTCTTAGAACACAAGATGTCTGAGCAGCGGCAGGCCCTAGAAAATCCTTAGAAAGACTGAGGGCAGAGAAGGGCGCGGATGTGCCCAGGGCCACACTGCCACCCTGCCGCCCTGCAAATCGGTCTCGGAAGCCCCTCCAGAACCAGGCGGGTGACCTCCCCCCAGCATCCGCCCTGTGGGCCCTGTGTGGTTTCACAAGCGAACCTGAGGTAAGGACTTCCTAGAAGAGAGGATGTCAGGGTACAGGGACCCGGCATTTCCGCGAGGTCCCTCATCTCCCTCGCTCCACGGTTTTACCGAAAGGGAGCTAAGCAGCGCTGGCTGTGTGCAGGCCCATCGTGCCCCAGAGTTGTGGGCTCTGCCCACAGCAAGGCCACAAGAGGACAGCCTGGGACACAGGGCCTCACACTCTAGCAGGGCCTCCCAGCTGTAAGGAGAGAGATTCATGCAACCACAGAGTGAAAACAAAGCTGTTTTTGTCACTGGAAGAAGTGAATTGTCATCCCTCACTGGGACGTGGAGTTGGTTCAGGCCCAAAGGGAGACATGACAGTTGGAAAGCCATGCTATCCTCCCTACAAAGAGAAAAAGGCAGACCATGGCGCTGGGGGCGGCACCAGTGAAGCTGGATCAGTGGAGGACGCAGCCTTTCTGAGGGCACTGCAGCCAGCTCCAAAAAGGGCTGATCCTGCCCTCAACTGTTGGCTTTGTCCGCAGACATCTGCTCAAGATGCCACCATCTAAGCCCAGGAGGCTGAGCTGGGATCTCTATCAAGCACTTTCCCATACTCACAGTTCTGGGGTCCCCGCATGCCATATCTAGGGTGTCAACAGGATGCAAATGAAGAGGCACTGACAAGACCCCCCACCACTTAAAGGGGAAAAAAAAAAAAAAAACAAGAAGCGAAAAACATCTGGAAATCCAAGAAAACCGAGAAGTGAAAAAGTTGCATAGCACAGCAAAGGAAACCTCCAGCATGCAAACTGCATAAAAATTTCATGCAAATTTATTTCTGATTTTGACATTTTCAGCCCCAGCTTCCAGTTTGGGGAAATTGCAGCCCCGTGGATTAGGAATTAACAGAGGAAAAGAAATAACCCTCACAGGTCTTAAAAAACACCATCCTTCCTCCGGGAGGGGTGAGGGGAAATGGTGGGATGAGGACTCAGAACTGAGAGTTCATGCTCTGGCTTTGACCAGCACATACAGTGTGACCTTTGGCAAGCTGCCTCCTCCTTCTGAGCCTAAGTCTCCTGGCTGTGCGACGCAGGGACTGGATCGGAGCCCAGGTCACAAACCAGGCCCTGCAGGTCCAATGGTATCGCCGGCCTCTCTCAGCGAAGCAGCAGCTCTGGGCCTGTGTTTTCACCTGACGGTAACAGTGGCCTGGATGGTGGCCACCCACTTAAATGGGACACGTGCTCTACAGTCTGCCACAGTACCCACCCCACTGAGCTACACCCAATCTGCTCACTTTTCCCACGTGCCTTACAAGCACCTGTGTTTGAGACCCCGGACTGGTAAGTTCCCACTGACATTCAGCAGTAAGGTGCCAACATTCAGGGGCTCCGTCTCCACCTTCCAAAGGAGGCCCTAGCATGGCTCACTGTAAAAGTCTATACCCTACACTCCCAGTTCCAGGCTCTACAGACATTTCTCTAGAAGGAAGGGTAAAACTGTGAGAGATGATGGTGACGGTGGTGACGGTGGTGGTGATGGCGGTAATAGTGGTGGTGGTGGTGGTGGTAGCAGCGGCTATAAATTCTAATTTAGTAGAAGCATAAAAATGGGATAAAGAGAAAACAAAATAAAAAAAACTAACACTGCAAAATAAAGGAAAAAAGGGGTAAAGAAGCATGAAAAAAGAGGACAAATAAATATCAATAAGAAAGATGGTAAAAAGGAGTTCGAGTACATCAACAAACACAATAAATGTAAGTGGACTAAACCCTCCTGTTAGTAGACAGGGATTGACAGATTGGATTTTAAAGTTTTAACTTCATGCTGCTTACGAAAGAAGTACCTAAAACCTAAGGATAGAAAACAGATGATAGTAAGAGGATAAAACAAGACGTATCATGAAAATACCAATCAAAAGAAGCCCACTGTAGTTTTATTAATAATATCAGACAAAACAGACTTGGAGATAAAAACGGCTAATACTTATTCAGCACTTACAAGTCCTTTACAGCTGTTATTTCTTTTATTCCTCACAAGCCCACAGCTGAGGCACCACCTGACAGAGGAGGAAACCGAGAGACAGAAAGCTTAAGTCACTTGTCGAGGAGGCAACACCCGTAAATGCAGGAGCTGGAATGGACACAAACAACAATCGTCACCATGTCACAGGAGCTAACGTTTCCCAAACATGACATCTCCCTGTAACACGCAGTGCTCTCGTGAATTGTCTCATACACTGTCTCCTCGGATCTTGGCTGCAAGGCTGGGAGGCAACCACTATCCCGTTTTGCAGATGGGGCAATGGAGGCAGAGAGAAGTTAAACAACGTGCACTTGGTGGAAGAGCTGAGAGGTGGAGCTAGAACCACAGAGAGCGCGGCAGAAAGTAGGCTCTGCAAGGGCCACGGGGGCAGGCTCCGTGGACGAGCAGGTACGCAAGCCTGGCTCGGAAAGGAAGACAACACATACCCCACCCCGGGAGGGGCGCTTCATGCCTGAGCTATGGACGCTCACCACACAGAAAAGAGCCTGAACTGGGGCTGGCACAGGTTGAGGTACCGGCGCGGCTGCGGGCAAGGTGTCAGTGCTCAGCCCGAGAGACAGGATGGAGGGCGGGACTGTGGTTGGGAGAGGATGAGCGTTGGGGCGGAGAGGGCCGCAGGGCAGAGACCTCTGACTTCCTGTGCCTTCCCAGCAAGATCGCGACGATGCCAGATCCCCGGCAGATGGGCGGCTAATTTCATAACATCGGGGTCTGACAAGAACTCCAGCGCAGTGATAACACAGGAAACTGGCAAATCGATGGAAAGGCGACGACCCAATGGAAAGTGGGCAGATGACGTGAGGAGGCAATTCTCATAGAACGTACCCCCTACCACTGCCGCCACCCCAAGTCCAGCCAACTCCTTCCTACTTGGACCACTGAGGCCAACCCCTCCCTGGTCTCCCCACCTCCACTCTCACCACCTACAGTCCGTCCCCCACACACAACCAGAGGGATCCCACTAGAACGAAGTCAGATCCTGCCTCTCCCCTGCTCAGAACCTTCTCACGGTGCCTGCCTCACTCAGAGAAGACGAAGACTCCGCAGTGGCCCAGAAGGCCCTGCACACTCTGGCCCCATCACCCCTCTAACCTGACTCCCCTGCTCCCTCCCTCATATCCTCTTCAGTCACAATGGCCTCCTCGCTTCTCCTCAGTCGCATTCCTGCCCCAGGGCCTTTGCACTGGCTCTTCCCTCTGTCTGGAAGATTCTTCCTCTAGGTACCTGCATGGCCCCCCTCCTCCTTCAAGTCTTTACGCAAACATCACCTTCCCAGGCCATCACGTCTGGCCCTGACTCACCCTCCCAGCCTGATATACCTTTCTCGAAGCACCCGTGCCATCTAAATGAGCATGTGCGTTTCCTATTCATGTATTTGCTGTCTGCCTCCCCCCAGTAGAATGTCAGTTCCACAGAGGGAGGGTGTTTGCGCTTTTGTTTTGTGGGCAGGTTTTGCTCACTGTATCTCCATCCAGCAGCTAGTTTAATGCCTGACATGTAACAGTTCCCAATGAATAGTTGGTGAGTGAATCAATGGATGGCTTCAAAACCGCAGATGCTGTAGCACCAGCCGTGGCTCTTTCGTGGAGGTTATCAGGAAGATCGGAAGGAGTTTGCTAAGTAACTAGCGTCCACGGTGTGATTCCCTGTGTCTAGTGCCGTCCTGTCCCCTCCCCCACTGCATCAAAGTTTCCTCGTGTACCAGCTAAAATCCTTTGTAGAACAGTGAACAGGACACACACATCCTACGCTCTGGGAAACCTCCCCTTTCCCAGCCATTCCCCTGCACCAGGAATGGATTCCAATATTTCCTTACTGTTGGACCACATCCACCCCCAGGGGTGCCACCCTGCCGATGACCAAGGGGACAGAGGTAACAGTGAAATGGCAAGGCCGTCACATTGAGCATCGGTGACAGCTGCATCACCCACAGATGGACGTGAGAGAGGGACGGGACACCATCCCATATAGACTGAGCAGGGCCCTCAGGCTATCCTGGAGCAGCCACTCTGCAAAAAACATCCCTGACACACGCCCACCGCAGCAGCTGTCCCAGACAGTTCCCCAGACGTGGCCTGTTTGGCCCCCGGATGTTTGATAAGCTTTCAACAAGTTGACATTTGGTCATCAGGGGCTTTCATGTAGAAGTCCTGATGTCTAGATTCAGAAACAGTTGACAACACGAAATATCATTTTCAAAGTCATTCAATGAGCAGGAGGCTCTTCCTGTGTGCCAGGAACCAACCTGGGCACTGGGGAAGTTTCTAGGGGAAATTTCCAAATCCCTGCCCTCGTGGAACTGACATCCTAAAGGGGGAGACGGAAAACTCATCTGTACACCATGAGTTAGAGAACAGAACGGGAGCAAGAGGTTCTGTGAAGAAAATAAAGCAGGGTGAGGGGACAGAGCGTGGCAGAGACAGCCCTTCCACAGCTGGGGTGGTCAGAGAAGGCCTCTCCAAGGAGAAGAAATCTAACCAGCAGAGGCCGGATGAGATTAGAGAGTGAGCCTCAGGAGATCTGGGGTAATGAGGTCTCAAACAGAGGAAACAGCAAGCGCAAAGGCCCTGAGGCAGGAACCTGCCTGTTGTGTACAAAGAACTCCCAGGAGGCAAGTGTAGCTGGAACAGAGTGACAGAGGGTAAGAGGAGGAGAAGAGGCAGAAACAAAGAGGAAACAAGAATTAGACGTGCAGCGCCTTGTGGGTGGCGACGGTGAGGAATTCGGATTTTGATCTGAGTGACCGTGGAGCTGATGGAGGGTTCTGAGTAAGGAAGTGGTATGGACTAACTTAGGTCCTGCTGCTGAGTTGAGAAGAGACTGTAGAGCAGGGATCCCCAATCCCCAGACTACGGACCAGTACTAATCCACAGCCTGTTAGGAACTGGGCCGCACAGCAAGCGAGCTGCAGGTGAGTGAGCAAAGCTTCATCTGTATTCGCAGCAGCTTCCCAAGGCTAGTATCATCGCCTCAGCTCCACCTCAGCTCATCAAGCATTAGATTATGGTAGAAGCACGGGTCCCTGGTGCCAAAAAGGTTAGGGACCACTACTATAGAGGACAAGGGTCGAGGCAGGGAGGGAGACCCACTGGGGGCTGAGGCAGTGGCCCAGGAGAGGGGTGGAGCAGAGGAACTAGAAGGGCTGGGCTCTGGATAGATCTGAAGGCAGAGCCAACAGGACTCCCTAACAGACTGGATGGGGTGGGGGGGGGTCAAAGATAACGCCAGGTTTGTCCTGAGCAACCAGAGAGAAGAGAGGCCATCGATGGAGCTGGGGACGAAGGGGTAGAGTAAGAGGAGAGAGGGGGACAGGCCTGTGGGGAGGGGAGAGCCAAGCATTTGGGTTGGGACACGTTAGGCAGGAGATGCCTGTTAAATATCCAAGCGGGAAAGCCGAGTTTAAGGGAAAGGTCCAGGCTGGAAGTCACTGGCGCAGAGATGGAGTTTACAGCCATGGGGCTGACTCTCCACACAAAATCTTGCACATGGATGTTCCCAGCAGCACGCTCCACACCGGCCAGAAAACACGAACAACCCAAATGTCCATCGGCAGATCAATGGAGAAACGAAATGCGGTTTCTCCACGTAATGGAATATTATTCGGCCATAAAAAGAAATGAAGCTGTCATCTATGCTACAATGCCCATGAGCCCTGAACACAGCGAAAGAAGACACAAAAGGTTGCATATTATACAATTCCACTTATATGAAATGTGCAGAATAGGCAATTCACAGAGACGGGAAGTAAATGAGTGGTGGCCAGGAGCTGGGAGGATGACAGAAAGGGAAGTGACTACGAATGGGTCCCAAGTTTCTCTTGGGGAGTGATGAAAATATCCTAAAATTATAATGATGATGACTACACAACTTTTGAGTATACTTAACAAAAAAATAGGAAGCCACAGAGTGAAGAAGGCCACCATGTAAGTCTAGATAGAAAGAAGGCCAAGGACAGAGGCCTGGAGCCCACCTACAGAGGGTTTGTAGGCCAGCAGAGGGGACGGAGGAGAAGGCCAAGCAGGTAGGAGGCAAAGGGGGGCTGGAGTGGCAGCTGCCTCCTTTAGACAGATGCGCCCTTCAGTCTGCCGGCCTCATCTACTTCCATTACACACCAGGCCCTCGTGGGGACCAGTCCAAGACCGGAAACACTGCGGGGCAGAGACTGGGTCTGTCTTGTTCACAACTGTGGGTCCTGAGCCACACCAGCCGCTGGTACACAGTAAGACCCCAATAAGATCTGTGCCTCACCGGGAAACTACTAAACGGTTCGGTGACAGGCAGTCTGCCCCGGGCACCTGCCACTGGAGCACCGGGGCACTACTCCGAACCTGAGCCGTATCCCTAAAAATGTCAACGGAAAACTCAGCAAAGCCTGAAAATGCCAGCTGTCCATCCCAGGCCTGGCTGAAGGCTGAAATAGAATGTTCTGGCTATTCTTAGGCCATGTTCAAGTTCAGCTTTTTGGGGCTGTTCCCAAAGAGGCTTTCATTCTCGCCTCTTCCCTCTTCCCCGGGCTCCTGGCTCCTGTTGGCCTACTCCATTCACTGTTCAGCTCAAACAAGGGGGCTCAGAGGGCCGTGGGGACATCTGCGAGGGCGTCAGAATTAGAGGGACCGGGGGTGGGGGTGGGGGGTAGGACTGCTCCCAGTTCAGGGGATCGTCTTTGAAAACCCACTGGAAAATGTGACAGAAAGGAGGAACTCGGGCGGGATCTGAAAGAGTTCCCCCTCGTCCCAGCCGTTTTCTGATGCAAACGTTCCAGCTGTGGGGGCCAAAGGCCAGGACACTCTGAGCAATTCTGTCAGGCGGGCAGTGTGGCATGCCCCCACAGGAACCTGAGGCCCTGCTGGCTGGTGCCCCGGCACTGCGTCTCAGACAAACACAGCTGGAGAGCGAGGAAACAGGGCCCGAACACAGCCACGTGCTCGGGACAGCACATCCACAGCCCACCTCCACCATCGTTTCCTTACTCTCCATTGGCTGCCAGAAAGTTCTGTCCCTGTCTCTACTCTTCTGGGGATTCAGGCCCAGAAATCCCGTCAGACCAAACTGTGGTCTCCGGGGCTGAGCAGGCCCCGGAAACATATCAACCCCACACTGAGAGCTTAGAGCTCCCCGTCCACACAGGTCCCACAGGTCCAGTCCCACAGAGCTGCTAAAACACGATGCAGGCCCTGCCATTCCAAGTGCATGCGGGGATCCCAGATTTTCCCAAGACTTAGAAACCAAAGGGTTAACGCCTAGGGACCCTCTGCTGGGTTTGGGGGCTAGAGCTGGAGGTTCTTCCAATGGGTCAGATGTTCACGGTTTTGAAACCCAGAAAAGAAGGAGCAGACCGGCCACCGAGCCAAGAAACACAAGGCCGCCGACATTCCCGGATCCCCGCTCAGGGAGCCGAGAAGGTCAACATCCCCATCACCCAGCACTTTGGCAGCCTAACTCCTCCACGGGCGTCTCAACGGGCAGTGGAGCCGATGGGTTAGGAAGCGGAGTTCTGACTTCCCAGAATCCGCCGCCAAGATTCAAATCCCTCTCCCTGACCTGACGTGTGGCCTTGAACAGGCCACTCCTTTCTCCGTACTTCAGTTGCCTCGTCTCTGAAATGGTGCTCATGAGAGTGCCTACCTCCTCGAGTTGCTCTAAGAATTGAGTGAATACGTGTCTAATCGTCCTAACAACCCCATCAGGACGGTTAATACAAACTCTGCCTTACAGACGAGAAACTAAGGCAAGGAGAAGTGACTGGCCCAAAGTCACACAGCCGGTAAGTGGGAGAGCTGGAATTCAAACCCAAGCAGCCTGTGGCTGGCTGCAAAGCCTGGCTCTAACCCAAGCATCAGCAAACTTTTTCTACAAAGGACCAGAGAGTAAATATTTTAGGCTTTGCTGGCCACATCCGGTCTCTGTCGCCTATTCTTGGCGGGCGGAGGGGGAATGTTTTTTTAACAGCCCTTTAAAAAATGTAAACACCATTATTAACTCAAGGGCTGTACACAAACAGGCCATGGGCTGGATGTGGTCCACCGGCCGCAGTTTGGCCAGTCCCTGCCCTAAATCACTGCAGAACACTACCTCTTGAATGCTGGCAACTCATTCTCATTTGGAAGACACGCCAAACAGATCAAATGAAGAACATGGGCAGGTCCAGGTCAGTCCGCAGGCTCCCAATCTACATGTCCCACGTAGAGCTTCTTCTTCACCAAGGTGAAGAGCTGAGCTACGTATGGCATTGCTAACATCCACCTAAAGATCCAAGCAGCTCCAAGGGCAAATGTAGAAGGGCCTTTTGAGACCCCTGGGAGGGAGAAGCAGCAGGAGGCCAGAGGAGGTACAGGGAGAGCTGTGTCCCACCTCCCTCAGGTGGAGTCATTACAGGCCTGTGTTCGCAGGCTGAGATCATGGCCCAGGGTCTGGTCCAGCTCAGAAGCTCGTCTCATTCACTTTCTCCAGCAGAAAATCAAGTTCAAGAATGCCCTAGTACTCTTCCTCTTCCCGCTGCTCCCTTCTAGTTCATGGTGCAAGGATGCATGTCACTCCAGGGAGCAGGTGCATGAATGAGGCGCCACCAGCCAAACTAATCCACCAGTAGGGACCCCAGGAACAGCTGCCAGATACAAGGCCTTGAGGATGGAGCCAGGGCAGGCTCCGGCCAACAGCTGCCATTTCCAAGGGCAGAAGATCCTGAGCTGAGAGCAGCAGATGGTGGGGATCTGCCCAGAAACTGGCTCGGAAGCTGAAAATCAAAACTGTTTGGGTCCCCACACAAGCAGCAAATCTTTATCTGCCTCATCAATACTAAATCAGAGGAGGCTAGAAAGCAAAAGAGATGGCAGGTGTGTGGATTCTGTGGTTTACCTACCCAGCATCCGCCCACCCTCTTCCACGCATAGCTCAGATTTTGGTGAAAAGGGTCCAATCTGTCTCCCTCACTTGGGATTCTGATCAGTGAGATCCAGTGATTGGTGGGAGGTTGGAGCACATGACCCCAGTCAAAGGCGATTAGAGATCCCAGGCTCAGAGTGATTGGTTCAGGCGTGAAGCAGATGACCCCAATCTCAGCCAATGAGAACACAACATTGTCCTCACTGTCATGGCCACGCCTCAGCCTATCAGAGCCCAACACTGCCTGGCCATTGGGGTAAAACCTAAGTCCAAGCATGTGGGAGGAGAAGAAATGGCACGAGCAAAGGCTTCATGTCCTGGATTCAACTTAGCACATGACTCAGACCCAAACCATTTGGAATATCACATTCTCCTGGCCATAGATGGCCAAAGCCGAAGTCACTCTCAGGACTTTTGTCAGAGCTACTAGTAGAGAGGTTCACTCTCTCCCACTATCCTTGAACTTGAGAGGGCGTGAGGCTAGAGTAGCTACAGCCCTTTGCTACCACCTTGAAAATAAAGCTGGACCTGGGAAAGCAGAACTGAACAAGGGAGAAAGAGGCCGAGTCCTCACAGGGTCCAGCCTGGCCCAAAGCCGACACTGCCCCAGACTTCTCAGCTACTTGAACTAACAAGGTTTATTGTATGATTAAGCCAGTCAGAGTTGTGTTTTCTGTCAGTTTGAGTATGGCGACAGGAGATGGATGGAGGTCTTACCTTGAGGAGGAGTGGGTATTTGCAGATTCTCTGAATTGGGGACAGCAGGTAGCCCTCCAGAGGGATGTCCGTGGTCTTCCGGCCTCCCAGAAGCATGCAGCTCTGCACAGAAACAGGAGACCTTCGTTAACACTCACCAAGGACAGCGAAGGGACAGAACCACCCTCAATAACCATGGGAAACACTCTCAAATGCCGATACAGCCTTTGGAAGCAATTTAGCAACACCTAGAAGAAATCAAAATGTGCACATTCTACGACCCCGCATAAGGAGAGCCTCGACCAGGAGCTACCAAATCCTGCCCGGTGCCTATTTTGGTAATTAAAGTTTTCTTTCGTTTTGTTTTTAAAGTGAGACAACCCTTGGTTGACCTCACAGATTGCAAGGACCTTGTCAGTTTACAATCTCTTATTTTTTACTTTTTACACCTAGAGCACCCCGTCTTCCTAAGTGGTCTCCCATCCAGGCACTAACCAGGCCCGACCCTGCTTAGTTTTCGAGATGAGATGGGATCAGGCTTGGTCAGGGTAGCATGGCCGTAGACTGATAATTAGAGTTTTACTGGAACACAGCCCCATCTATTTGTTTACTTATCAACTATGGCTTCTTCCAAGAGATCACGGCAGCGCTGAGTAGCTGTAACAGAGACCACAGAGTCACGAAACCTAAAAATATTTACTATCGGGTCTTTCACAGGAAAGCCACCAAACTCTGATCTACAGAAACTTTTACACATATACACCAGGAAAAAAAGAACATGGATGTTCAAAAACTGCCTCTTTTGGAAGAGCAAAAAATGAGAAATGACCTACATCTCTCCATCAACTGTCGAATGGATAAATATATCTGCAGGAGATTTATGCACACTGCATCGCGGTCAAAATAGGAGAGCTAAAGCTACAAGGAGCTGCATGGATGAACCTCAAAAACACACCCTTGAGCAAAAAGAAGAAAAAACTATGTGTCACATGAATTCATTTAGAGCTTTTAAAGGCACAAGAGAAAACGAGGCATCGTTTATGGAGACCACGTCTGCAGTAAAGTATAAAGACATGAACGGAAAGAAACTCTGGACCAGGTTCTAGTGGGAGTTAACCCCAGAGGGAGGGTTACAGGGTTTGGAAAATGAACCTGGAATCTTCAGCTGCTGCAGAAAAGGTTTTCTTTCTTTACCTGGAAGGTAGGGACATGAGTGCTGTCACAGGAATACCTGTATTTTGGCCTGTAGGGTTAAGACTGCAACTCTGTTAGGAGTCAAATACCCTCACCTACCTGGCAATACTGGTAACCTCCACGTCCACCTGCACCCACCCACGTCAAAACTTCCTTCGTGCCAACCCTGTTCCTGTGCGTGTTCTATGTTCCAACCCTAAAATGCTTCTTCCTACCCCAATACTAATGATATTATTACCCTCGTCCTTAGCTAACACTAAGAGCTTAGGATACACCGAGGGCTCAAATCCTGACCGCCAACCTCCCTATGAAGTGAACACACACTGTTACAGCTCAGTCAACTGAGGTCGGGAGGTTTCGTGTTTCTCCTCAAGGGGACCCCAGAATGTATGAGCAACAGAGACGGGATCTACGCCCAGGCAGGGTGACAAATAGCCTGGGCTTAGAACCCTGACGCCAGGCCACCCTTAGCCCAAGGCCAGCATTCTCCAAGGCCAGCCTGGACACCCCGCCTCCTGGAAGCTATTCCTACCTGCTCTCAATTCCCAAAACTCCTTCCTCCTGGCACTTCCATACTGGGTCATTTGCTCCCCGTGGCTAGAAATCACGTGCAGGTATTATTCTCACCCTTGGAGAGGCCCCTCTTGGAACCAAAGAGCGCCAACTTGAGAGTCTGTTCTTTGGATGCCAGGAATCATGAGTTCCGTGTCTGTGGCCCCAACCATACCCTTCACAGTCCTGGGTCTCTAGGGCTCACAGTGTGCCCAATGAATGCATGCATGAATGAATGAATGAATGAGCAGATGAACTAATGAATGAGCAAACTGCCAGCACATGCAGCAATGAAGGGGTCTTAGCCTTCCTCCTCAGTGCCATGCTGGCAGATTGGAAATTACGCAGGACTCTTGAGAAAGGTGATCTCCATCCTATCATCCTATCATTCATTCATTCATTCATTCTACAAATACACTTTGTGTGCTTACTATGTGCTGGGCTCAGTTCCAAGCACTGGGAAAACTTCTCAACAAAGTAGACAAATTCCCTTCTTGTACTCAAGTGAAAATAAGACCAGACATTTACCATGTGCTCCCCACATGCCAGGCACCGTGCCTCATGCTTCAGCTATAGGTGAATTCGTCCTCACAGCCCTAGACAGGCATGAGCCGTTGTCTCCCTCTCCCGGATGGGGAAGCTGGCACAGACAGCCAAGAAGACTGACCCAAGACTCCGAGCTACTCCCTTTCAGGGATCTTCATGGCCCTCTCCTTGGAGGAGCAGAATCCCGGTCCCGCTGTGTCTGGAGCTGCATGACTCCCACCCCTATGTCCACCCCTGATGCGGGGGGAATCAGGGCTGTGACAGCTGGGAGAGGCTATCACACTCAGGCCTTTGTCCTCTGAGCCAGTGCTCCCCATGAGCTGCCCTGGTGATGTCAGCTCTGGGCAGAGAGAGGGGTGGGGAGGGCTTTTCAGAAGCCCCCAGGACTTGGCTGGAGAAGGGCCTGTCTTGTTGTCCAGGATCAAGGAGTTTTCACAGGACTGTCACGGCCACAGCTACACTTCTCCCGAATACCTTAGGTGGTTGTTTTACTTGATTTTCATTAAAAAAAAAAGAAAAAGAAAAAAGCAAACACACAGAGCTACCAGGTGCCATTCTACTAAGATGATACTCCAGGCACCATGGAAGAACTTTTGAGAATTATCCCTCTGAACCCTCCTGATTCACAGAATTGACTCAGGCGAAGTGTTAACTTCCTCATGTTCCCAACGTCCTAATGGCAGCACACGGAAAGGGGTCCTGGGTCCTCCCCCTTCAGTCTTTGCTCCTCCCCTGGCAGACCTCATCACTTTAATACCATCCTGTCTACTGAAAACGCTCAGATTTTTATCTCCAGACCAGACCCTTTTCCCTAAACTCGGAACTCGAACCTCTGACCCCGTGCCCAAATCTCCACCTGGATGTCTAACAGGCATCTTAAACGTCACACATCCAAAATGGCATTTTTTTATTTTCCTCTCATACCTGGCTCCTACCCCAGCCTTCACCCTCTTGGGGAACTGCAACTCCTTTCTTTCAGCTGCTTGGGCCCAAAGCCCTGGAGTCATCTTTGACTCCTCTCGTGCAGCTACACCCCAGAGCCAACCACCCTGCAATTCACATCAGCTGCACCCTCAAGCTCCCTCCGATTCCGACCACCTCTTGCACCATCATTGCCCCGTCCTCACCACCATCCTCTCCCGCCTGAACTGTGGCAGCAGCCCTGTAGTGGGGTGAGCAGTGTCCTCCCAAAATGCCAAGCCCACCCAGAATCCCAGAATAGGACCTTATCCAAAAACAGGGTCTCTGCGGGTACAATTATTTAAATTAAGACGAGGTTATACTAGATTAGGGTGGGCCCTACCTCATCTGACTTGTGTCCTTGTAGGAAGAGAAGAAGACAAGAGAAGAAGGCCACGTGGAGAGGGGGAGGCAGAGACTGGAGTTATGCTTCCACAAGCTAAGGAACACTTGAGGCCTCCTGCTGCCGACAGAACTGAAAGGCAGGACTCCTCCCTAGACACAGGGAGCGTGGCCCTGCTGCCGTCCCCTTGATTTCAGCTTTATGGCCTCCAGAACATGAGAGGATAAACTCTTGTTCTGAACCACCCTGTTTGTGGTCATTGTTATGGCATTCCCACAGCGATTCCCAGCCCAGGTGTCCTTGCTTCCACCCTCACACTGCCAAGGGAAGCCTTTCGAAACGCAAATGAGTTCAAGTCATTCTTCTGCTCACAACTCTCCCAGGGCTTTCCCATCCCACTCAGACTAAAATTAAAAATTCCACTGAAAGCACTGCCACATGCTCCCACATAGATGGGCCTCACAGGCATTAGACTGAGCAAAGGAAACCAGACACAGAAGCATCCTGCATGATTCCATGTGTGTAAAATTCTAGGCCAGGCAAAACCAACCTTTGGTGAGAGAAATCGGCAGAGAGGTTACCTCTGGATGGACAGGGGAGGGGGCATGACTGAGAAAAAGGCACAAGGAACCTTCCAGAGTGACAGGAATGTTCTGAATCGTGACCTTGGTGGTGGTTCTGTGGGTGCACACATATGTAAAACCTCATCGTGCTGTGAGGACATCCACTGCGCGTTTGCTGGATTGCAATAAAAAAAAATATCTGTGTAAAAATCTCAGAACCTTTCCATTAGCTAAACGCGCTTTATCTGCCTTCTCAATCTTTCTTCCCACATTTCCTTCCTCTTTTCGTCTTACCCTCTCCAACCCAGCCACTCTGGCCTTCTTGCTCATCCTCACACTCCGACCTCAAGGCCTTTGCACTTATGGTTCCTCTAACTGGAACTGCTTTCCCTGCAGACACCCCTTGCCTCTCTCTCTGTAGCCAGGTCCCTGCTTAAATGTCACCCAAGACACTGTTTTCTCAAAAACCAATCAAAAACAGCAGCCACCACCCTAACTCCCTCAGAGCATCCTGTCTTCCTTAACTTACTTCCCTTCCTGCAGAGAACTTGTATGTCTCCCCTACGTGAACAGCCACTCCATGACAGCAGGGACTTCTCTTGTCTTGGTCCCTGTTGTATCCCCGCACTTGGAATGATCTCTATCTACCCTACGGTAGGTGCTCACTAAGCAGCTGAGGAATGAACAAATAACTAAATGATCCCCTTTTTACAGACAAGAAAACTGAGGCGCAGAGAGATGGAATTCCCGCCCCATCTTTCAGTGAGTGCGCCGAACCTCATGAATGGAAAGCCATATTCTGTTCCCAACGCCTTAATAATCTGTGATAGACGTGAGACGGCTCTTCTGCAGATGGTCAAAAGCTGGGAGATGCCAGCAAGGAGGGAGACAGATGGCACATGTGCTGGCACCCCACACATCCTCCCCGCTGCCCAAGTCGGCCCAGCCCAGCTGCTGCTTGGAAAATGACAGTTTGGTCCACCAGGATGACTGCAAGAGAGAGGAAGGAAGGAAAGAAAAACAGAGGTCCTCCCCTTTCCCACACCCCAGATGACACTTTCCTGCTTCCCAAGACACAGATGAGCTCAAGGGGGCACCCCCAGAGGGCCAGAGGGTGCAGATCCTGGGCAGCATCGCTAAGTGTTGCTGCCTAAAAGTCAACAGGTCGATTGCAGAAACGTGGACATGTGTGTGGTCTCACACTACGTGAGTTCATCTTTGCTTTCTGCCCAGACTCTTGTATGAATATAAGTGCAAAACTAGGAAGATAGAGATGCAGCCACCAGAGATGAAAAGCATCAATCCCAAATGCTTAAGATACTTGTAACAAAAATGAAAATCAGTCAACCGCCTGCCCTTCCTCAGAGGCTCACTGGAAGTGGGCCAAGCACCGTGAACTCACTAGTGAGAAAATTGGCACTTTGAATGAAAATTCTGGAAACACTTTGTTGAAGACTGTGCGTGAGCGAGAAGTGCAATCAGGAATTTTACTGTAGCTCTTCCCGTAAGTGGCCTGAGGTGACCTCTGAAAACGGTTCGCTATTCACTTGACCCAGAAAACCCCTCAAGATCATGCAAATCAAGAGGTTCAAATCTTCGTGTTCACGTTGAGAACACTCGTGGAACTGCCCAGGCCATCAAGAGTATGCATATCCGAAAAGCCACCAAGTATCTGAAGGATGTCCCTTCACAGAAGCAATGGTGCCATTCCACGGTTACGATGGTGGAGTTGGTAGGTGTGCCCGGGCCAAACAGTGGGGCTGGACTTGGGGTCAAAGGCCTAAAAAAAGTGCTAAATTCTTGCTGCACATGCTTAAAAATACAGAGAAGAATGCTGAACTTCAGGGTTTAGGTGTAGACTGTCTGGTCTCTGAGCACATCCAGGTGAACAAAGCTCCCGAGATGCAGCGCAGAACATACATACAGAGCTTGTGGGCAGGTGAACCCCTCCTTGAGTTCCCCCCGCCACAATGAGATGATCCTCACTGACAAAGAGCAGACGGTTCCTAAACCAGAAGAGGAGGTTGCACAGGAGAGAAAGATATCCCAGAAACAAAAACTTATGGCCTGGGAGTAAATTTAGCATCAAATAAATGCTAATAAAAATTAAAACAGAAAAAAAAAGAATTTTACTGTAAAGAAGTACAAATTAGTAGTTGATCGATGGTCACAGGGACGGGGAGCACAGCATAGGGAGATGCAGTTAGCATTAATGTAATGGCTAGGTGGAGAGCCAGAGGAGAGAAAGAGAAATTACATAGTTTTACAAATTATATAAATGTCTAACCAATGTCTGTACTTGAAACTAATAATAAAATAAAACAGAAAAAAATTTTTTAAAAATTTTACTGTATAGTTTATCTCCCTGGGCACCTAGTAAACACTCCTCATGCTGTGTCAGTTACTACCTGTTCTTTTGTGTGAATTCCGTACGTGCTGTCGGGACATAAAACAGGATTGCAGGGGGCAGGGTGGGATCTGTAACCAAACGAGCAGGGGATTTAGAGGTGAAAGACCAGGATCTGAACCCATGCGAAGCCCAATCACGTATGTATGTACTCTTGGCAAGTCACTTAACATCTTGGAACTCATCAAAATCACCTGCGGCAAAGGCTGCGCGCGGCCTTCAAACATCTTCCACAGCCACAGAATCTTCAACCGGGCCCGTGGCTGCCCAGAGTAAAGCCTACATTTCCCAGCCTCCCTTGCAGCTAGGTGTGGGTGTGTGACCAAATTCTGGCTCACGGATGTGAGCAGAGAGATGTGTGCAGCTTCCTGCTGTACCTTTAAAAGGAGAAGGGCGGCCCCTCCTCGCCACCCTTCCTGCACCCGACTGCAGGGTGAAGGTGGTAAGAGGTGTCTGAGACCACATCAAGGAGGACACACCCTAGGGCCTTGGCCCCCGACACTGACATCTCATCTCGGTACTGGCCCCAGACTGTCTATGTCCACACTGTTATCACGAGAGAGAAATAAGTGCCTACCCCGCTTAAAAGCCTGTTATTTGGCAGGTCTGCAGATAATGTCTGTCTTAACTCACACACAACAGACAGCAGCAGCCGGTAAAGCTCCAAGGAGATCACCAACGAGAGCTGTCTTATGACCCAAGTGAAGCTTCCTGCAGTTTAGGGAAGGCCACCTACTGTCGTGCCTGACCAATATCCATTCCCAACTTACTTCCACAAGTGCACGCAAACTGTCCTTTAGGAATCAGCCCACCCGTAGGGCCTGTGGCCTGAGTGGAGCTGACCTTGCCCATCAGAACCCCATCCAACTCCTCCACCTATGGCGCCTGGTTCAGGGACGAGGTCTTGAGTCAGGCTGAGCCAGTGAACATCAGACCCAGGGTTTTTGCTTTACTAATGGGGTGGGGAGGGGTGGGGCGGGGTGGGAAGGATCTGTTGGTGGCCACGGTGCCACAACTTGGGAAGAACCTGCCTGGAAATGGAGCCAGGGTAAAGAAAGGCAGACCCAAGAGACACATTCCTAATGACATCATTTGAACACCCAGAGTCTGCTGTGCCTGAGGCCCTCCAGGTCTTAAACTTCCCAGGAAAGTAAACCAGCAGAAAAATTTTTTTTTTGCTTAAGCCAGTTTTAACCAGATTTTCTTTCACTTATAGTAAATTAAATAATCTGAATAATACAGTTATTACTACTACTGCTACCAGTCTTATTAGGATCATTACTTGAAACCAGGAATTGGGAAACCTGGCCTTGGGGGGCCAGATCCAGCCCTCTGCCTGTTGTGTTTATAAATAAAGTTTTACTGGAACATAGCCATGCTCCTTCTTTTCCACATTCACTGATGGCTGCTTTTGTGCTATGACAGCAGAGGTGACTGCATGACACACAAAGGCAAAAGCACTCACTACCCGGCTGGCCCTTTACAGAGAACGTGTGGTGGTTCCCGCTTTAGACAGGTCACTCTAGCTGAGGAAGGGATCAGCAGCATGGGTCAGGGCCAAGGTGTCGGCACGCAGGTCTCTCGTGCCCAGGGATTCACAAGGCTGAAGCAAACAGCAGGGAGGCACAGAGGTGACAGGGAAACTTACCAAAAGGAAGGCGCGCACAGTGGGGATTTTGTTCAGCTCCACAAGCAGCCGCAGGGCCTTCTCGTGGTTGCTGCAATACTCCTCGTATACGCAGAACTTGTCCTTCTGCAAGACAAGAGCAGAGGCTGAGACAGGTCCTGGCGGGCCGGCAGATGCTCTGGGATGTGCCGATGGCTGGTCCGCGGGATGGGGAGGGACAGACTACACTAGACCCTGTGACACTACACAGAAGGAGAAATTTCTGGTAATGCGCCTCCCGCCCACGGTAGGCCTCTCAGCCTCCACTTTTTCTGCCCCAAGCAGCCTGAGTAACCCTCTCAGGAAGCAGCAAGGCCCAGGGTCAAGTGCACAGACTCAAGCCAGGTGGCCTGGGCTTGAACCCTGGCTCTGCACTTCCAGCTGTGAACTTGGGCAAGTTACCTGCCCTCCCTGTTCCTCGGTTACCTCACCTGTATGCTAGAGTTAATCACAGTCTCTAACTTCTGGGGTTGTTATGAGGATTAAAGGGGTTAAAATGTGAGGGTCCAGCATAGTTAAGAGCCCAATACATGTCCAACTTTACTACTGAAACACAAGTAGACTGTGTCACGCCCCTGTTGAAACTTCTCCAATGGTGTTTATTATGCTAGGAATGAAATCCGACACTTTACTAGGACCTTCAAGGGTCAGATGACGCGACCCTGCCTTCCTCGGATCTCATCTCACTAGCCTCCTAGCTACTCCTTGAATTTGCCAAGCCTATTCCTACCACGGGGCCTTTGCACTTGCCATGTCTGCTACCAAGAACAATCTTCCCCCAGGCCTGGCTACTTGCCACCATTCAAGTCTCAACTCAAATGCCACCTGCTCAAATGACACCTGGACCACTGTAGTTAACGTGGCCACCTAAGTGCTCGCTATCACCCACCCAACCGTCTTTATTTTCTCTACAACATTCTCTCAACCTGGAATTACCCAGATTATTTGTCAGTTGTCTTCTCACTTGGCAGTCAGCTCCCTGAAGGCAGTGAATATGTCCGCCTCATTCACTGAAGTATCCCCAGATCGTAGCACAATGCCTGGCACTCAGAGGACCCTCGATGAATACCTGCTAAATGAATGAACGCTGCACACCTCCTACGTGCAATGCCCTGCATATACGAACCAGAAGAGTCTAGACAAGGCTCTGGAATTTGAGGGAACAAGCCGATCTCTGGTCGCTGCCACATAGCAGTGGCAGTCCTGAGGCTCTTTTGACCTCCAGATGCCCCTAGGATGAAAGCTGGACTCTTTCAGCCTAGAGGTCACCTGTGGGTCACCAGGTCTATAACTGTCAGTCAAGGTTTCCGGAACTGGTAGGGACAGAGATGTTCTGAGCAGGAAGCTCTCCACTGAGCATTTTCGGTTCCACAAAACACCGCCTCCCAACCTGCCAAACCCCAAACAAGGATGTCCTGGGAAAGGCCACTGAGGAAAAAGGGCTGAAGGGCCTCGTCCTCGGTCTGGGGGATGGGCAGAAGACCCCAAGTAGCGAAGGAAGGAAGAGGTGGGCCTGCACAACAAAGCAGCTCCTCTTGTTTCTAAACAAACCCCCAGCCGTCCTGCCAGTGGTGGCTGCAGGAAAGAGGAAACCAAAGAGGAGAGAAAACCAGTTTCAAAATCAATCAGCCACCCCAACACACCCAGCTCACCCCAAGGGCTCTGTGTGCACCATCTTAGCAGACGTCCTGAGCAGAAATGTGCTCACAGCCAGAGCCAAAGGCCGACTCAGAGTGTGTACTGAGCACTTAGCACATCCCACACTCCCTTCTCCTAGAATGAGGGTGAACTCGTTCACTCTTCAAAATAACCTGACGTATCTGACCTAGTCACACATGGGAAAACCAAAGGGAAGTCACGAGCCCAGGGTCTGACTCCTCGTGAAGTGGCAGAACCAGGACTCCATCTCTCTTAACTCCCATGCCAAGGTCCAGCCCAAGGCCACAGCAGGGGATGGGGATGGGATCGGGAGGCAAAGACAACGGGTACAAATCTGGAGCCACAAATCCACAGACGAAGCTCCGAGGGGCACTGCAGCATAATGATGAAGTGCACGGTGACTCCAGAACCAGACGGCCTGGGTTGGACACCCAGTCCCACCCTCCCTAAGTACCGGGTGACCTTGGGCAAGCTGCCTCACCTCCTCATGCCTCAATTCCCTCATCTACGAAATGGATATAGTAGCAGACCCCCCACTACGTGGGCTGCTGGAATATATGTAAAATGAGTAGAACAGTGCTTGGTACACAATGAACACTATATAACATTTTCAAATACTCTGAAAGTTTTAGCTACAAATACAATCAACAAAAATGAACCAATAGGAAAAATAATTATTATCCAAAGTGTACACATGTCAGGGATAAACAACCCTGACACATACCAAACGATCTGAAGCATGAGAACACAAGCTACGTGCTCCAAACACCACCCCCAATATCGGCATGCACAGAGAAGCACACAGAGTCATGACCTCCTCACCCAGCGTCTGCAGCCCACTGAAATACCGACCCACAAATACACACAAGGGCAGGGAAGGAGAAGGGGGCGCCCCAGCAAGCCCCAGGCTACCCAAGCAGACCTTTTTCTATTTCCTTTGTTTCTGTTGAGCCTAGGGCACCATCAAGGCCAATGGAGATGGGTAAGGAGAAGTCTGGACTGTAGGGGTTCACCCAGACACAAATAAAAAGATGTGAGGGAGCCTGCCAGACGCATCTGAAACCAGGGCCTCAGCTGCATGGTGAAGGGGGCCGCAGAGAAGAGGAAGAGGGCTTTTCTTGTTGTGGGTAACAGGAATTGGCCCATGTCTGGGGCCTGCTCCTGCAAAGCAGGCCTCCAGGACTCTACAGGAAGGGTTGGGCTCTGCATGCAGGCCCGTGAATGACAGCAGGAGGTCCCAACCATGTGTAAGAAGCTCTAGGATAAAACTGCTCCGCAGCCAAACACCTGGGCGTTCCTGGGCCTCCAGGCCCCACTATTAGTGCTATTCATAGATAAGACACCAGAAGCCCCACGACCACTATCAGCATCAGCTCTGTAAGCGTAAGCGCAGGTTCTGCTGCCAGACCACCCGGGTTCACGGCCCAACTCCCCAGCTCGCCAGCTCTGTGACCTTGAGCAAGGCAGGTAACATTGCAGGGCCTTTGTGTTCTTGTCTATAAATTGGACAATAATGACCTCTTCATCCTAAGGTGGTTGTGAGAATTACTAGATGACTTCGTAGTAAGTTCTGACAACAGTGTACAGTAAGTACTCATTACATATTAGCTATTATCATTATTATTATCATTATTTGTTATTGATGAAGCAGCTATTATTACCACCACTACGATTTTCACAAGTCCACTGTCCCACTGGTAAACTGGTCTATGACAGGGTGGAGCAGTGGATAGGTGGTTTTAACGGCAAAATAAAAAAAGAGACAGGCAGAGTCAGGACAAAGGGAGCTGAGCTGACTCGTAGGTCTGAAGAAGCCCCCCAGGGAAAGGCACCAGGCAGATTCTGAGAGATATGGTGGACACCAAACATGGTGTCTTCTCCTCTGTGCCCTGTCCATCTCCTCCCATCCACCACCCACACTGTGAGCTCTACGGGGACAGGGTTTACAGCTGCTGAGGTCACTGCGGTGGTACCAGTGGGGACTGAAGTTCCTGGCAGAGAGCAGGCATCATGACTCTGTGATGAATGAAAGCAAGAAAGCAGAGAGGGAAACTGAGGGGGGTCTGACAGCCCTCAAACCAGCCCCATGCTCCTTCCAGAACACCCCAGTCTGCCACAATCACAGCCTCGGCTCTTTGTCCCACCCAACATCCATTCTGTTCTGGTCACAGGCCCCACTATTTCCCCTGAAGAATTGCCTCTACACTCCGAGTCCAGTGAAATATCAGTCCACGCTGAGCTGACTGACCCCCCTCAACTGCCAGGTGCCACAGGTGAGCACGTGACCCAGGCCAAGCCAATCGAAGAGCTCCCTGTCCTGGCAGCAGTGGCCACGTGACCCTCAAGGACTGGGGCTAGAATTACTGTGATGAGAAGCTCGCTTTGCTGCTGATCTGGCAAGGGGACCAGCCTGAACCCCTGAAGGCCACCTCTGCCACCACATGAGGCATCCACACTCCTCCACCCCTCAAGAATAAAGCCATTACAGAGGAAAGCAGAGCCTAGAGACACAGAAGGACCAAGTCCTGAAAACATCAATCACATGGGGTCCTGGACCTAAAACCAACCCACTCCTGAACGTTTCATCTGTACGAGCCATTAAGTCTTTTTGTTTGTTCAGCCTGAGTTGGGGTTTTTATCACTCGCCGTGAAGACAGTCCTCAAGCATACACACTCTGAGAAGAGAACGAAAATGATCAAACGAACCCAAGCCTAGGAGGGAGGTGACGGTGTCTCCCCATCCATCTCCATCTGTACCACGAAGGGGCTGGGCCAGAAAGCAGAAACAAATCTGTTTCTCCTCACACGCCAAGCCCAGTTAATGAAATGAGTTCTGCTGGCTCTAACACGAGAGAGGAGACGGCTGAGTCCCCAGGGACACAAAGGCAGAATGCTCTGACGGACTGGCGATGTCGGCCGCAGATGCGGGAGCGAGGAGTAAGCGAGAAGGCCGTCGCAGCTGTGTCCTTCCTCATACCCTGAGCCCCTTCTCCGACACACTCTGCACTGTCATCCTCCCCGCTCCGGCCTGTAGAAAGGGCAGGGGACCAAGGCTTGAGGCTTGGACAAGTTAAATTTAGCAAATGACAACACCCCGTCTTCAGCACCATGCTCCGTTCCATCAGTCCCGTGTCCTTTCATCGAGCCCAACCCCAGCTGCATCTCAGGCATGAGACCCTGCAAATCTGGAAAAGCTGCTTTTAATGGCTAAGAGTCCAAGTGTTCAATTTCCTCCTTGGGGCCCCACGTGGGGCTTTGATTGTTTTGCCAGAATGAAAGAAACAGTTGTGCACACACAGATGTGGTGGGTAAGGAACGTGTGGCTGTGGGTTTGGGCTGTGAAGGAGGAGAAGGGGCCTGGTGCCAGCTGGGGACAGCTGGGGGCTGGGGTCTAGCCCCCAGAGAGGACTCGAGGAACGTCAGAGGTGGTGGCTGCTGTCCACAGCACCCAGAGGGCGTTGGGTTCCGCTGGCTCTACAGAGCCCATCTTCTTCAGGCCACTCGCTTCATACCCAGAAAGGCTGAGACTCCGGAAAGGGAAGGATCTGGCCATGGGGACATCTCCGTTGGGGAGGGGAAACATGAGATCCAGGTCTCACTTTTGCAAGTGTTTCCCCAACCTATCCACACAGCTGCAGGGAGAGGGGGTTCAAACCTAATTCAGTCCACATGACTCCTCTGCTAGAAACCTACAGCTCTTAGAATAAAACCCCTATGGGATCTGGCCCCCATGACATCCCTGACTCCCTCCATGGCTCACTCTGCTCCGGCCACCCCGGATCCCTGCTTTCCTCCAGCGTACGAGCTTGCTCCCATCCCAGGGCCTCTGGCCTTGCTACCTCTCCCCCTGGAATGCCCTTCCCCCAGGTCATCCCTCTCACTGCCTTGCAGAGGCCAGCCCTGACCAGGGTTGCCAGACAAGACAAAAGACACCCAGCCAAGCTCCTGTTTCAGAGTAAACAAATAATTTTTAGTATAAGTTTGTCCCAAACACTGCATGAGACATACTTATACCAAAAATGTATTCCTCATCTACCTGAAATCCAGTTTCACTCAGCTGTCCTGGGTATATTTATTTGCCAAATCCAGCCAGCTTTCCCTGACTTCCCAGCATCAGACGACCTCGAGTGCAGTCACCCCTTCTCACATCTGCATTTTACATTCTTCGCAAGCCACGACGCCATCTGAAATGACCGTCTCTGTTAACTTACTTACCCCCAACCCTCTGTTTCTCTGGCCTCTGAGCCTTATGGTAGCAGGAAGCAAGTCTATCACATTTAGGGCAGCAGCCTCAGGGCCTAGGACCTTCCCTGGCACACAGTAGGTAGGTACTTAGAATGTATTTCAGCAGACTTTATCATCTAAGATGGTATAAAAAACAAACAAACAAACAAAAACCAGGAGCCAAACTATCAGCTCAAATCCTGGCTCCAACACCTACTGACTGTGTAAGCTTCTATGGCTTAACCCCCCTGGGCCTCGGTTTCCTCATCTGTAAAGGAGGTATAATAAGAGGACCCACCATTGAAGGCGACAGAGTTTGAATGAACGCCCACACGGAGAGCACTGAGCACAGGGCCTGGCACAAAGAGCACGGTCACTCCGCGCTGGTTTGTGACCATCTCAGTAGTTGGTGGGTGGGTTCTGGGTGGGAGGGCGAGGCATCCTCCCATGGTCCACTGACGGAGATGGCACCAACCAGTGGGCGGGTCTGTCAGCCAGGGCCCGCCCCTGGCCTGATGCTGCTCCTTCCTCCCTTAGAGAGCCTGTCCCAAGAGCTCACCACCCGGATGCTGCCTCGGCTGGGAGTGAACGAGAGCCTGGGCCGGAGGCTGGCCTGGTGTCCCCTCCCTTGGGGCTGTGACGGCTGCTGTGGTGAGCCACTCAAGGCCCATCAGGACAGAGGCAACCACAGCCCTCGGTGAGTCCCTCCCTGGGAACTGCCCTGGGCCTGAGGCACTGCCTGAAACAGCCCACATCTAGGGACTGGGAAACATGGGGTGCAAAGGTCCACCCCTCACTGCAATTTGGGGCGACTCCAAAAGCCAACCTGGTTCCAGAGTTCTATGTGGCAGGGAGCAGCTAAGGCCAGGCAGAGACCATGCGACCTCTCCTTCAGCTGCTTCCAACAGGCCATCTGCACACAAATCTCCAGCTTCTGGAAACCCAACCTATAGCAGTGGCAGCTTATGAAAAGCATTCAGTGTCATCCTCCATGAGCGTGGGGAAAAGCGGGGAATAGGGATTAAAAAGATGATTTTAAATTAAAAGCTCAGAATCATGCACTGAGAAAGCCGACTCCTTTCTCAACTGTCCCACTGACAACAAGGAAGGGTCTCCGCTAGCTGGGATGTGACACTAATACAGGCCTTCCACTTCCTTCTGATCAAACCGAGGGCAGGCCACGGGCTCAGAAACAGGTGGGCAAGAGTTTCTAGACAGAACGTGGTAACATGGTTCGGTTCCTATTGCATTTCCTTTTACAAGTTACCTTCTATTTATACCAAGTGACGCTCATTTTCCATTGCCAATGATGATTCAAAATTCCCCTTAAAATGAGTTTAAGGTTATTTTTTTCAAGGGAATCAATTTTTTAAAAGATGAAACAAATAATAATACAAAGGGTGCCCAGATGCAGCAAAAACTGCGCACAGTGTATGAATCAACGAGGTCTGGCTTTAGCCATTAAGAGGGTTCAAATCCCAGCTTTCACCTACATAGTCATGACCTTGAGTTTAACCTTCCTCTCAGTTTGTTTGCCTATTGCAAAGGCTTAGGCCTGGATGCTACTCTTGATGCAGGGAAGGAAAAGTGAACACGACAAAGTCCCTGCCTTTGTATTGCTGACATTATGTCAGGAACAGACAATAAACAAAAAAGCAGCAAAATATCTGGTATGTCAGAGGGTCATAAGGCCACTGAGAATAATGAGGGGGTATTGGGGTGGGGGGCGGCGGGGAGGTTATAATTTTGAAAAGGGTAGGCATGAAAGGGCTCATGGAGAAGGGGGCATTTCTAGAAAGATTTCAAGGCAGGGAGGGGGGAAGTCGCAGGGATGTCTGAGGAATGGTCCAGGCAGAGAGAAGAGCACACTCGAAGGCCTGAGGGAGGGTGAGCTCCCGTGTCCAGAACAGTGAGACCCCTTCACTAGCCAGTGGGTGGCCGAGTCAGGGCCTCAACCCCAGGTCTCTCTAACTCGAGTCTGCCCTCTCGACCACTGGCTGCCAGTGTTGGTTATTCTGCGGCAGAGGGGCCCTATCAGACCGGCAGGGTGCAGGAGCCCCAGGACACAGTCGTTAAGCAAGGAGCTCAGTGGAAAAGGGGCTGCACTCTATGTAACGTCAGGGGAGGGAGAGCCAACTAAAAACACCCCCAGCGTGCTGGGCCTAGACTGCTCCCCGTTGTTCCTGGGCACGGAAGCCAGGCCCACCCGCCCACCTGCCCATCTGCCTCCTTTTCCCAGAAAAGCCTCCAGAGGGAGCTGGCCAAGGGCAGGCAGAGCAGGTCGCAGGGAGAAGCCCACTTCCCCGCAACTGCAGGCTCCGACAGGGGCTGGGGCACGGTACTCACGAATTTTAAGAAAACGTTCCCAAGTTCATGCTGAGATTGTGGCTCTGGATGCAAACAATACTCCAAGGCGGCCAGGAAATCCTTATGAACTTCCAGGATGTCTTCGATGTTCGAGAACAGGATCTGTGAGGAAAAGTGAGGCCCAGGAACAGTGTCATGGAGGCACAGAGCACAAGCAAGACCAAGCATAGAAAGCACCCGGCGCAGGTGAGGCTGTGGTGAGATGGGCATTCTCCCACACTGGCACCCATGTATTGCTAATAAAAACGATGATAGCAACAAAACCACGGCCAACATCGACTAAACGGGATTAACGGCTGATCCCCTGCTAAGAACTTCATGTGCATGCATGGCATCTAATCCTCACTCTAACTCCGTGCAGTGGAAACTGTTATCATCCCCAATTTGTAGATGAAGAAGAGAGGCTCAGAGAAAGTGATTAACATCGCCAAGGTCACGCAGTGCAGGAAGCAGAACTGAGCTGCACTCTCACCAGGCAGAAAAGTATCCACCAGACATTCGTGGGGGTCATCATCATAGCCAGGGGCAACCCGTACGCCTGGCCGAAAGGCTGGTTTTTAAAACCGTGAGGGTGCTGCTTCCATGCACCCAATAAAATAACGTGGTAGGAGAAAAAGCATAGGAAACTGCTCCAACACGCTGTTTACCCTCTCACAAACTACACGTATACGTGAATATACCCATTTCCCCATACGAATCTGTAAAGTTTGAAATGCGCGTACATTCCAGCCCAGCATTCTAGAATTTGCACTTCTAATCAGTCACTTCCAACTGGGACAATTTTGCTTCCCAAGGGACATTTTCCAACGCCCAGGGACATTTTCGGTTGTCACAAATTGGGGGAGAGAATGCTACTGCTGTCTCATAGGCAGAGGCCAGGGATGCTGCTAAACGTCCTACAACACACAGGACAACTGCCCCCGGCAGGGAATGATCCGGCCCAAACTGTTAACTGCGCTGAGAGCTGGGTAGATGGCCAAGGACATACACTGCAGCCTTATCTGCGGTAGCAAAAGAGTGCAAAGAAAAACCAAATGTCCCTTAACGGAGGTCTGTCGAACAGTGAAATAAACGGGACTGGTTACAGTTAAAGAAATTCCACATGCTGAAACGCTATGCGGCCAGTAAAAAGAATCTGCAGATCTGTACATTCAGATATGGAATCCTGGGAAGATTTTTGATCTATATTGTTAAGGGGGCGGAGGATTATGGCGCCACACAGGATTCCAGTATGGGCCCCTTTGTGTAAAAAAACAATTTAAAAAATCCCTCCTCTCTACACTGGCAGAAGCAGAGCCTACCCAGACACGGGCACAAGCTGGTAACTGGAAGGGCCTCTGAAAGGAGAACTAGGGGAAACTTTCATTTCCTTCAGGTCCTTTTGAAGTGAATAAAATCCTTTTTCTTTTAAAATAAAAAAATGGGTGCATTTTTAAATTTAATTCTGAAAAAGGCACTCACATGATTCAAAAATCAAAACAATAAAATGAATACAGCGAGGAGTCCCTCTCCCACCCACCACCCACCCCCCAGCCACAGTGGCTCACAGCTGGGGTGACCGGTGTCACTACAGGTTTACAGTTCCCTACACATCCCTTCATCCCGTACTGACTGAGCACCCTGTGTGCCAGGCACTGTTAGAGGCCCTGGGGATAGAGCAGGGAAGAAACAAGTGCCCGCCCCGTGGAGGTGACATTGTAGTGGAAGGGGACACATAACAAAAATAACTACAGTTTTCTAAGTGGTAAGAAGCAATAAAATAAATAAATAAAACAGGAAGGGAGTCCCAGGGAGGGGCAGAAGGGGAAGTTTGCAAATTTAACTATGGAGGCCAGGTGAGCATTTGAGTCAAGACCTGAAGGAATAAAGACCAGCCCCATGGACCCCTCGAATGCACCAGAAAGTACAGAGGAAGACAGCCTGAGGGTGAGCGGGGCAGGCCAGGGGCTGGAGACCCCCCTCCACTGCTGCCCTCTGAGAGGGCCAGAGCCTCGTCCTGTGGGGTGCTCGACCGGGAAGCGGCTGAAAGATTCACCTGCATGGCTTGGTTAGTTTTCTCTCTCGTTTTGCCAGATCACATGGTTGAATCTCTGCTTACAGCAAAGATACATATGATAGATCCTACTGTTATTCTTACTTCGAGGAACGGCCACAAAATTTCAAAATAAATAAGTCTCCTGAGAGTACACTCAAAAGAAATGAGAGGCTGTATCCAGCAAAAGACATATACAAGGACGGTCAGAACAGCCAAAGCCTGGAAAAAACTCAAATATCCATCCCCAGGAGAACAGATGAGTAAACTGTGGTACATTCTACTGTGGAATACTACGCAGCGATAGAAAGAATGGATCCCAGCCACACACAGTAACATAGGTAAAAGCCACCAGACACTATGAAAGAGCTCATTTTTATAGAAAGTTCAAGAACAGGCAAAACCAACCGATGCTAACTAATCGGTGGTGGTCTTTGGGAAGGGGGCCATTCTGGGAGGGGGGCACAGAAGAGCCCACACCTTAGCTGCACACTTTATTATATGCGGATTATACCTTCTAAGAGGGTGATTTTTCTAATGTAATAAGTTGCAATTTTAAATTACAACATATAACTGTTTAAGTACAATAAATAGATGTTCAGTGTAGTTGCTGAATGAATGAATGAGTGAATGAATGAATGAATGAATAGGTCCATCACAATCTCCGATCCCAGTGCTACAAGGGACCAGCCATGCTGTGACCCTGAGCAGGTCTTTGAATCTCTGAGCCTCAGCTTTCTTGTTTAAAACAAATGGGTTCAGAATCATCAACAGGCAAGGTTACTGTCCAGATGAACCAGGTCCTGTGGGGGGTGGAGGACATCCTGCTAACCAGGTCCTTTGTGTGCTATACCTGTTGACACCTCTGACTCCCTCCCTGCCCCGTCTCTCTTTCTCCCCTAGACCAGAACCTTGGAGCCCCAAGGCCTGAAGGCGGCTTCCCAAAGAGTGAGGTCACACTAGAAAGCCAGGCCCGGGGAGCACTGGGGCCTCTGCCCTGCACACAGAGGGCCTATTGACTGTCCTCTCTGAACTCCCCAGAGCCACTGCCAAGACGAAGCCGGGACCCAATTACTCACCCGCCCTGCCTCAACTCTCAGTGCCCGGTGCAGGGAGGGGGCTGGGGCTGCCGGGAGGACAGCTGGAGGTGCCAGGCTCCTGGGGTGCTTGGGAAGGGATTTTCCACTGGCTCCAGGCCAGGGAGCCTGGCACGAGGAGCATGGAAGACAGGAGGGTCGTGTTGAGCAAGGGGAGAAAGTCGAGTTGGGGACTGGGGGCCTGGGGCTAAGTCCCCTGACATCCACCAGGCTCACAGGATGAAGAGGCCCCTAGGGTCTGCAGAGAGCCAGCTGTGGGAGGACAAAGCCAGCTGCCAGCAAGGTGGATGTGCCCTCAATCCCTGCACACCCTCTGAGCATCGCCCCAGGGGGAGCAAGGCACACAGCAGCAGGGACAGTCTGCAAAGGGGCCAGCCCAAGCGTCCACACCTTGATGTTCTCCTCCGTGAGGCCCTTCTCCACTGAGTCAGCCACATTCTGCCGGATGCGATGCAGGAATGCCTGGAGGAGAGAAGCACGGAGAGGTGAGCGTCCACGCCTTGATAACCCAGGGACGGCCCTAAACAAGGGCTCCAGGTTCAAATGCCAACAAGGACCTGGGAGGTACCAAGGTCCAGGGAGAGGGGGATAAAGAAAAACCCACCCCGCCATTCAGCCAACAAATGTTTCTCGAGCGTCTACGACGCCCTATGCAGAGAACATCACAAAGCCCTGCCCTAGAAGAGATAATAAACCTGCATCTCCTTCATCACCTTCGGGCCCCTCTCAGACCCTTTTATTCCTTCTTTTCAAAAGGCAAATTCTAAATAATAACACATTTGCATGGCTCAAAAGTCAAAAACACAGAAAGTCAAAAACAGGAGAGTCTCCCTCCTACATGCAGAACCCCATCTGTCCAGCCCCTTCCCCACCCCCAACGGAACCACTGCTGCTAGTTTATCCTGCCAGATCTTTATGTAAAACTACGCCCACACGTAGGTCAAGCTTCCAGCTATAAGGTGAACGCGCTCTGGGGATCGAAGGGGCAGCACTGTGATCGTCGCTGATAATTCTGTATCATGCACTTGGAAGTTACACCGCGGTGGTGACCGTTTTACAATACACACGCGCGTTAAATCAACTCACTGTTCAGCTCACACTGACTCAGTGCTACACAGCAAATGTATCTCAACAAAGCTGGGAAAACAGACACGCAGAGAAATGCATAAATACATACACGCACGCACAGAGTTATTTCCCCCTTTTCACATTCCAGAAAACAGGATGCGCTACCCCTGCTTTTCCACTTCACATGGCTTAAAGATCTCTCCAAATCGTTACGTGGGGAGCATCCTCATGTTTGTTCTTTGCTGCCGCTGTCCGGGATCCTACAGGATGGATGGAGCACAGTCGTTCTGCCACTTTTTCAGGGGTTTGGAACGGAGAAACCATTCCTCACCTCAGTGATAGGACAGACGACAACGGAGGGGAGCGGGGGGACTGTGGGGAACGGGCAGCAGACATCCATCTAACGGGGGGTGGGGGGATGGACTGGGGCAGCCTCTCATCCCCTCTGAGTGTGGAAAGTGGGAAGATAGCAGGCCCAGGATCACCAGAAGTTCTGGGTTTTCTTTTATTCTGAGAGGAGCCAGAAATTAGGATTTCTTAAAAGCAAACTCTCCTGATTTTTAAATGTTGGCGAAAGAGCTCTCGTTCGTGCCAGGAACTAGATGTTAGGGGTCAAGCATGAAAGTGGGGGGACCAGGGAGGAGGGCCGCATCAGTACTGAGAGGTGAGGGCGGCCTGGCAGGTATGGCTGGGAGAACGGATAGAAGAAAAGCTACCGAGAGGGTCCCATGGAGGGGTCGAGGGGACAGAACAGACATGGAGCAGAAAGGAGGAGGGCGACAGCACCAGAGGGAGACCAAGGCCAGCCCCTGCCTGGTTCGCCCGGATGCTGAGCTTGGCCCAGGGTGACCTGGCAGCAACCACGTGGAGACGCTGTGAAAATTACCTCACGGTCCTGTCACGGCGATAGGACTGTGATGAGGTATGGCGGCCTGCCAGTCACCCTCTCTGCTGGGGCTGATTATGGGCACGGGGGCTCAGGAGGAGAAGGCTAGGTGAGCACACACTGTCCCTGTCACAGAGCTCCGTTGCAGGTTAATTAGGAGCGTGTCTCATCCAACCACGCTTGTCTGGGGAGATCTGAGTGACAGAGAAATGGAGGGGACAGTCCAGGACGAAGGGAAGCAGGGGCAGGTGGCAGAGAGGAGGCTGGCCCTCCACAGAGGACTGTCAGATCCTTTCCCATCACTGGGAGGGACGCCCATGACTGTCACCGGGAGTGGGCACCTGCAGACTCCGATTTCCTAGGAGGTGGCACGCTGGTGCTCCACATGTCAGGTCACAGAGGAGTCAGGGACACGGAGCACGGTGACTTTGCTTCTGTCCACTGACCACAGGGCAATCTCTACCGGTCCCCTTGCCCGTGTTTACATCCCAGCCTAGACCTCTCCTCTGACATCCAGACTCTCACCTGGATTTCTGCTGACTCGACATCCGCATCTGGATGTCCAAGGGGCACCTCAGATTTCACCCGTCCAAAACCTAGGTCCTGATCTTCCCTCCAAACCCACACCACCCAGCCTTTCCCAGCCTAATCAACAGCCCCTCTGCCTTCCAGGGGCTGCAGCCAAAAGCCCCCACCACACGTCGTCTTAGACCCCTCCCTCTGACACTCCATGTCTGTCCCTTAGCAAATGCTACCAGCTTCACCTTCAACATAAATTAAAAATCCAACCACTTCTCCCCAGCTCCTCAGCTACCCACCTGGCCCAAGCCACCATCATCCCCTGCCTAGACTAATTCAGTCACTTCCTCCCTGTACCCCCTTCACCCTCCTTCAAAGTCCTGTCTCTGCACACACACAGCCAGAGGGGTCTTTCTAAAATCTATATCAGATCCTGTCATCCCATGGCTTCCCACTACACTCTAAAAACAAAATCCACGCCCTTCCACAGCCCAGAAGGCCCCATAACCTTGTCCTAGTTAATCTCTCTGAACTCACCATCCAGCAATCCATCCCCTACACCTCAATGATCGTCAGCCACACCTTCATTCTCTCCATTCCTTTCACCTGCCAGACACATTCCTTCCTCAGGACCTTTGCACAGGCCGTTCCTACAAGCAGGACATTCTCCCCCAGCTCTGCCCTGCACCAGCTCCTTCTAATTCACCAGGCCTTAGCTCAGATGCCACCTCCTCCAAGACGGCCTCCCGTCTTCATGCACTTACCACCTTCCCACCTTGCATTAAGAGCCATTTAAAAGATGAAAAGACCGAGGTTAAGCAATCTACACCAGCTCCTCAGGGAAAGACCAAGATAAGAACGAAGCATGGCTGGGATAAAAAATCCAACAGCAGAGTCCGGGTTCGGAATCTGATGGTTTGGGTTTAAACTGTCCCCCACCTTCCTATAGAAAGTGTATTAGCCTCTCTGAGTCCCAGTTTTCTCTTCCCAAATACGGAGAACACAGTGATACTGCCGTACCATGCGGAATGTATTAGGATAAAGTGAATGGGAGCTCCCTGAGGGCAGGGACCTCGTCCCCCTTGGTCCCAGCCATCACCGCAGGGCCCAGACTAGTGCCTGGCACACAGTCAGCACTCAGAAATCAAAGGAAGAAACAGAATGTTCCTGCCACAGCGCCTGGCACATGGCAGGAGCCTAGACTTGGGTCCCTTGGTAGCCTGCTGATCGATCTATCTTTAACAGGACCGTGGGTAGAGGGGACAGGAGTTCCTGGAGGATGTGTGAACGGGCCTGTGACGCTGCCGGGAAGCTGGGCCTCCAGCCTCCCCAGACTGGAGACAAAGGCAGCCTCGCCCAGCACGGCCGGGAGCGCGGGCAGCTGGGAGCGCGGCGAGGCTGACCTAGATCGGGGCTTCCTGTCCCGGTTTCTTCACACGAGCTGTGGCCACCACTATTGTGCCGGGACAATGAGAGGCTCAGGCCACCCACAGAGGAGTCGCAAACGGGCCAGTGTGATGGGTACAATGAGCAGCTCGTGACACGGAAAGAAGAGCCAGGCCGGAGCTACCCAAGGCTCAACCGGCTTTCCAGGCGGTGCCAATGCCCTCTGTGCAGGCGGGTGGTTGGAGAAACCTGCTGGGCGACTCCTTGTCCCAGCCCTGACAGCTCTGGGACACTCAGCCAAAAGGAGCTCTCACCCTGGAAACTTCCCCTTAGAGACGAGGCCATTCTCAAGATTTCCAGGGCTGCCTGCGACTCCGTTTCGGCATGGAATCTCTGTCCAGGCCGTGTCCATGCTGCACCCCTGCCTGCGTCTGCCCAAGTCCTCCTCTTCTTTCTGAGATGAGGAGGATGAAAAATACACCAAGGATCCAGAAAAAGACAGAGAAAAATTTAACCAACACCCCCGGACGCATCACTGCCTAGCTTGGCCAAGCCTCAGCAGTATGCCAAATGTGCTTCAAACCAGTCTTTAACAGAAATCCGTCAAGTCTGGGGAGATGCAGACTGGGAAAAGAGCACGAGGGAGCCCTCGGGGGTGCTGGACATGCTCTCCTTCTTGATCGGAACGGTGGGGGTACACTAGTGGATGCACATGCAAAGCCCCCTCAGCGTGCACCTGCGGTTAGTTCACTTTACCCACGTACCATGTGAGTATCAAGCCCCCATGTAGAAACTAGAAGAAATGAAGCATTACAGAGAGAGGTGAGGAGCCACCAGCGCACCTGCCCTCCCTGCAAGGCGCCCCCCACCCTGGAGATGGCGCTCCTCATCCCTACACATGCCTTTGCCCGCCTACCGTCACGGGTGACTCGAGAAGCAACAGAGGACAGCACTTTACATGCTGGATGACACACTTTTCCATAAACAACATGTTTTCAGCAACCTGCTCTTCCCATTTATTAGGACCTCTTCCACGTTTATACACACCGGTATGTACTCATGGCAGCACCTGCTGCCAGACCCCACCCACATCCCTTACCCCTGGGTACACACTGGCACCGATTCCAGCCACCAGCACCCACATCTCTAGGCTTACCCAGAACCACCCAGCTGGAAGTAGCAGAGCTGGGCCTCAAATCAGGCCGTCTGTCCTGGTAAACAGTCCCCAACATCAGTGTGTAACTGTAGACGACACACTGCACAAGCATAAAACAGGTAGCAGCTGCCCCGTGGGGTGCCCCCCGGGAACCACCATCTGTGAAGAACCTGTGGCCTCAGCCTTGGGGGGATAAATCTCTCCCTGGAGATAAAAAGCACAGAAAGAAGCCTCAAAGTCACCCTCTGAGACCAACGCTGGCAACCTGATCACTGAGGGGAGTGGGCCCAGCTGCCCCCAAGGACATCTCTGCCTTGGCCGGGGTGACCTCACCAGCCATATGGCGAAACCTGAGAGGGCCAGGGGAGCAGGCTGAAAAGGAGGCCAGGTGGGGGGCAGGGCAGCCCTAGACCATAACAAGGAGAGGATGGGGTGCCCTCAGGACCCCAACCCCCAATGTGGTCTGGGTGGCCAGGGATCCAAGGAAGCAGAGGGCCATGGAACAGCAGGGGACCTGGATCCAAGTGATAAAGATAAAACAGTAAGAACAGCAGCAGAGAGGGGCCTCGCACAGCCCGCTCTAAGCAGCCCTCCACATGCCAGCACTGGGGGAGACCCCAAATGCCCACGGACTCCTTCAAGGCCCAGCTCCTATGCCCTATCCATTCAAGTTCTGGGCATTTATCCCACGGAGAAAATTAATCTCACATGCGCCATCAAGATTCAACTTCAGTGCCTGATGCGTAATTCTATCACTTGGAGTTTAGCTAAATAAATTGCCCATCTCAACAAAAGAACAATCATGCTAAAAACTGTCTGCAGAAGTCCACTTCATGATACAGAAAAAGGCTGTTGCCGAATCTCTCTAACTGTGAAAACAAAAATAACAAGCTACAAAGAGCACATAAAATATAATCTAATTTTTGGTTAAATAAATGATCTCTACATAAGCACAGAGAATAAAAGCATAGACTACCCCAACCTGTGTGAGTGTAGGGCCAAGCTTACGAGCCGTCCCCCAATATCTAGTCTCTCCTTTTCCATGAGGAATAGATCTCCAGATTTTAGAATAAAGAGTGCATTTCCCAGCTTCCTTTGCAGCTAGGTGTGGCCACGTGACAAAGTCTGCGCTGGTGGGGTATAAGCAGGTGTACTATGTACATCTTACAAGTATCCTTGGGGATGAGGGGAGGAATGGGCAGGGATGCTCTCCTGCTATTCCCCCTCAGTCTAATTAGAGAGCAAACGTGATGCCTGGGAGTCAACGGGCCACCCTGCATGGGGAAGTGGAAGCCACACGTTGGAGAAGATGGAGCAGAAGGAGCTCATGTCTCCAACGACAGTGGAGCCAACACACCCGCCCCGAGCTGCCCATAATGCAGTAAGAAAGAGAACAACAGCCATTCTGTGTAAGGCACTGTGATTTGGGTTTTATCGAGTGCCTTGGAACCTAATTCCAACGAGAGTGGACTTATCAGTGATTTCCATTTTCTTCTTCCTTCAATTCTGTTTTTCCCAGTTTCTACAATGAACATGCTACTTGTAAACCCAAAGTCCCTTTGTAACATAAATGTATGTTTTACTTTTTTTTTTTTTTTTTTTTGGACAGGAGAGGTTACTAAATGTGCCAGGCTCTCTCTTGTGCACCTCAATTATCACCTCCTCAGCATCTTTCCCCAATTATCACCTCCCTCAGGAGGCTAGTCCTCATTCTCTCCCTGGAGGCTACATGTCCCCGTGAGGAAAGGGGAGAAGTGAGCAGGAGCCAGGCACAATGAGATGACAAGGCTTTCCTTCTGCAGTGGGGCCTCTGAGCTGGCCACCCTCCTTCTCCATGTTGTCTCTGGAAACCACAACACGGCCCCTGCCCGCCCAGGAAGGTGCTCATCCTGGCTGGCCCACCACAAGCTGGCCTGGCACTTCCACAGCCTGGAGCAGAACAGGAGCCCATACCCCATCCACAGCCCCTGCCACTATTCAGGCTGAGATTTAAAACCTCCCCTGCTCCGTTCTCAAGAGGCACTCCCTTCTGATGAGGCTCGTGCTGGAAGGAGAGAGCCACTGGCCCAGAACTAGCTTTCCCAAAAGACCCAAATTTCAGATTTGAGATGTCATCTCCCAGGGAGTGCACACACTTAGTCACAGATGATGTCCTGGAGAGGACTGAGGGACAATAACATTCCTTCACAACTTCAGACTCACCCCTCTCCGGCACATCTCAGATAGCACAGTGTGAATCTCACATACGTATACGTAATGCCTGTCATACAGCAAGAGCACAATAGTCGCACTGTGCTGCATCTCTAACAAACAACTTTCTTCACATAAGCACTAAAAATGAGCTACGACTAAGGTCTCCCTCCTGTTCCATGTACACACCAAGCTTGGGCCCACTTCGGGGCCTTTGCACTTACTGTCGTTCCCGTTGTCTGGAAAACTCTCTCCAGGTACGTGCAGGGCCCCACCCTCATTTCATTCCCATCTAGAATCAAATGTCACTTCTAAGAGACCTTTTCCCACCACCAGAGTAACAGCGGAAGCCCATCCATCCCTTCCACTCTATCTTATCCTTCCTCATCTCCACCTACGGCACTTACCTCCACCTCCACTTGTCTAGCCCCTTGCTAACTGCCCACTGGCCCCCTGCAATGTCAGCTCCAGGAGGGCAGTGGCTTGTGCATGCAGCATCCACCCCCGGACCTAGACCAGTGCCTGGCACAGAGGAGAGCTCAGCAAAAACGGGCTCTGCCTATCCTTCCTACAAATCTCATAAGTTGTGCTGTGAGAATCCCCTTTTTAGGAAAGAGGAAACTGGGGCATGAATCACCAACAGAGCTCTAGGATCAGACTGTGTTTCCGGTGAAAGGGGTCTCACCTTTCAAGGTGCTAAAGTGAGAATTAAAGGCGACACAGCGTGCCAACAGCCCAGCACCTCTATGTTTCCCTCCACTCCTACGCTGGGGGCCCCCAGATCCAGCTCAATGCCAGGATCACAGACGGTTACCCAATAAGTGCTTGGTAAATGAGCACAGAAGGAGTAGGCACAGTCCCCTAAACAAGAGCAGGCCCCTTCACGCAGGCCTCAGCATAGCGTGCATCATTCCTCCACCCATGAAAACAGCGGAAGCCTTAAAAATGATGCGTGTTGGCTCCAGAAACGAAAAGGAAAACTGCTGTCAAAATTAATAAATCTTGATTTAAATGTCTACAAAGCTTAAGCTACATCAATGCACTGAGTACCAACCAGCTCTACTCATAGCTGTATATACAGAGAGTGTCTTGTGGGTACATTTTAGCAGCTTTACCATGATGGGAGGCTTGGGCTGGCTCCCAAAAGCAGACCCTGAGACGAGGATTTGAGTGCAAGTAGGTGACTCAGGAAGTGACTCCCACATACACAGGCAGGGGAGAGCAGCCAGTGCAGGAAATGGGATCAAGCGAGTGGCCAGGGTGGGTGATGGGGCTCGACCCCTTTGAGGACCGAGAGCCAGTGTGGAACACTGCCCTCCCGACAGGGTGAGGAAGCTGGGGCATTTCTACACCAATGCTGCCAATGCTTGGTTGGAGGGCAGATCGGGTGTTAAGTCCCTGGCATTTATGGCCTGCTTTATAGGTGCAAAAGTCACCCTGCTGGCCAGACAAAGCCACCAGGCAAAGGACTGCAGGTGCTGGCAGTGGGAAGTCCACCTGGTGTGCAGCTGGGGTGCTGAGGTGGAGCCTCCAAAGGCAAGAGGGTCGAGGGCCCACCAAGGGTCGGGGAGAAACACCAGGAGCAGCTGTGTCTGCTCCAAGGCCAGAGGCAAGCCTCTGAAGAAAGGCCACGCCAGCTGGTTAACAGAGGGAGGCCCTTCCAAGTCAGACTGCCAGTCCACGGTCTGCTCCAGGACAGCCTCGCTCACTGTTAAACACCGAAACACTTGGGGAGTAGCAAAACCTCTAAGTGTGAGGGCGCCGAGGTCGGAGAAGGCAGCCAAGGAAACGTGGGCAGACCCAGCCAGACCTGGGGTGGTTGGAACCCAGGCTGCATCACGGGCAACCTGCACACGCTCCCCTGTGAGACCACAGACACAGCCAGCATCCACGTTCTCCTCGGGCCGCCCAGCTTTTTCAAAAACCTTCTCTGCTCCTAGAAACTCTCACTTCTCAAATGCTAGAAGGCTCCTGCAACCTCTTAAGGAAGCAGCTATGACAGTGGCTGAGGCTCAGAGCGGGGAGCTGCCTGGTTCGGATCTTGCCTTTGCCACCTCCCACTGTGCAACCCAGACCAATGACCCCACCTCTCTGAGCCTCATCTGCAACACAAACGGGGGTCATAAAATTACTGATGGCAGAAGCTATGATGAACAAAAGGAAAGACTGCAGGCAAAACCCTCACATACCAGCTCTGCTGCTTACACGCAGTACTACCTTGGACAAATGATTTATTCTCTGTCACGGTCTCCTCCTCTATGGAGCAGGGATAAAATGAGTACACAAGATTACAATGAGGATTACAGGATAACACACGTAACAACCACTTTGAATGGTGCCTGGACATAGCAAGGGCTCAATGAAACGTTAGCTATTATCAACTCCACAGCCCACCTTGAGATTACAGAGTATCTTCAGGGAGTCCTGGTTAGATCAAACTGAACCCACTGTGCCAAAGGAAACTTCTGGAACTGGATCGACCCCCTTTACAGATCTCCCATGTGGCAGGGTCTTTTACATTTATCCTACATTATTTTTACTAATTGTTAGTTGGTTTTTCCATCCTAAAAACAGTTCTATTCTTGCGCTGGTGGGTACTTGACTTCTTTTAAGTCTCCAAGGGAGATGAGGAGGGGAGGCTTTAGAAACTGTAACGTGCCACCACATTCTCATCCCCACGGCACGAGGCCATTCGTCATGAAACTTCTCTAAATCTATTTCCTCATTCAAAAAAAAAAGAGAGAGAGAGAGAGAGAGAGAGAGAGTTGGGGAGGTTTAAGCAAGATGATGCAGGTAAAAACTTTTCAACTACAAAGACTTCCTGGAAGAAGTCATACAGGGGCTGGGCCAAGAGAGGGAGGATGGAAACAGGAAATTGGTTATAATTATATTCTGATGGGAGAAAATTGTCACCAAGGGCTACTCATGCACATAAGCATTACCGGGTGCCTACTGTGCGCTGGGCACTGGGGACACAGACACAGACATGACCCTGCTGTGGGGGAGTTATTCATTCTTGCATTTATCCATTTCGTCAACACTGACTACTCACCTCCTATGTGCCAGACACGGTGCTAAGAGCCAAGCACACATCAGTGAACGAAAAATCAAGACTGAACTCCTGCCTCATGGAACGGCGGCAAGACAGGCTAAAAATAGGTTTTAAATTAAAATGGCGAGCAGGGATGAATGCTGCGAAGAAAAACAAAGCAAGATGACAGAACCAAGATGGACAGGACAGGGGAGCGATTTCACAGAGATGTTCATGGAAAGCCTCTCTGGGATGGCATTCGAGCAATGTCAACCCCGAGCAAGAAAATTACTAACAAGGGCTCCTGGTGGCTAACGGGGCTCAAATTTAAAAGCAGCCTAGCAGCTGCTGCTCAGCAGGGTCTCTCATGCCTGCCCTGCTTCGGGGAGAGGCCCGCACTGAACTGCCTGTCCACCCCATTCCCTTATAAAGGAGCTCTTGGGATCGCATTTCAGCCAATAGGACTGAGGCTTCCCCCATCCAATCAGAGCTGGGCAGCTCTATTCCAACCAATCAGGGCAGTGCCCTGAGGATTTGGAGTCCTCATTTGCATGAGACCAGACCAATCAGGTACCAGGAGTGGAGATTTCTCTCTGTATAAAGTGAGCTCCCTTCTGGCCCCCCTGAAGCTATAACACCAGACCTGGGCAGGAGGCTCTCCTGCTCCTTTTTTTCTTTTTTTTTTTCTGTTCCATAGCCACGCTGTAGCATAACTGAGTTGTAACTCTGTTGCGCTGTCTCGGTCACACTGTACCACAACTGAGCTGTTTGCACTGCATAAAGTCCCCCCCTGCAACGGCACCCCACATTGAGGACTCCTGTTGGAATTAAATAGACACCAAAGACCATTGTTGGACAATGGCTATTCAGGGACTGAGTGAGGGAGCAGTTACGTCAGTGTCTGAGAAAACGTCATTCTAGGTAGAGGGGAAGTCAATGCAAAGTTCCCGATGCATATTCATCTTCCAAGGTCATCCTAACTAAAATATCTGTCCCTCACAGCACCTGCCACTGTGGACACTATGCATCCACTTATCAGTTTGTCGTCCATCTCCCTCACTAGAGTGTCAGTTCCAGGGAGGCAATGATGTTTGTCTCTCTAGGTCACTGTATCCCCAGAGCCTAAGATTGAGCCCAGCACATTGTAGGCCCTCAACGAATGTGTTTCATTGATTAATCAATGGATCATCTGGCAAAGACTTCCCCCTGCTCACTCCCTACCCAACTTGCAGGCCCTGATAAAAGGTGCCCAGTTCTCAACCAGCCCCACACCTTCCCCATCCCCCTGGGAAGAAGTTGAAACAGAGACTAAGTTGCTACAACCTGTCGTAAACAGGTCTGATGCAATAGTGGAAGAGGATGACCACAGAGAGGAAGCCAACACGCTTCCCCACACAACCCCAATCCAGGGGCGGGGACGCAGCCTGCAATCTCCTTGAACTCACTAACCACCTACCCATCCTTCAACAAAGATTTAGGCAGTGCCTCCTGAGTGCTATCAGGCTGCAATAACTCACTCTGCTGAGTCTGAAACTGGTGGCCCACAGACATGTTTAGTTTGACCTGCAGTGGGCTTTGAGAAAATTCAGGCCTAGGTCTGAACGTCAAATTTCCCATTAAAATCCCAATTCTCAGCTTCTTCCAAAAAAGCTGACCACAGGTCTCAAATGCCCACAGGGCCAGAGCTGGCTACAATAAATGGCAACTGTCGTCTTTACCCACAGTGGTGCTCCCCAGTTTTCCACCACCCGACCTGGTGCTGCACTCCTCTTCCCGTCTGGCCCTATAAACATCTGAATGTGAGACCTCTGTCCTAGACATAAGTCTGACAAACGTGAATCCTGCCTTTTCTCTCTATACCCTCACCCAGGACAGACATCACTAATGGAGCACAGTTCTCTTTCCTACTGAATCTTCTTTATGCTGTTCCTAATTTCCCTCCCCATGTTGTTGTCACCTATACCCCATACCGTGGTTTAAGATCCTTCCTATTCTAATCCCAAACCCTGCCCACTCCTGCAGGCCCCTCAGCTTTTTTTCCCTGAAGAATGGGCTCATCAGAGTGGGATTATAGCACAGCTTCTCAACCTTGGTACCACTGGTATTTGGATGAATATTTTTTGTTGGGGTGTGGGGGACTATCCTGTGAATTGTAGGGTGTTTAGCACCATCCCCAGTCTCTACCCACAAGATGCCAGTAGCACTTCCCAGTTGCGACAACCAGAAGAGTCTCCAAACATTGTCCAATATCCCCTGGGGGGAAAAAATCTCCCCCAGCTGAAAACTACTGCATTATAACATAGTTAAGGAAATGTCTCTAGAGCCAAGTATCTTAGGGACAAATCCTGGCTCAGTCACCACCTCCTGGCTATGTGACCCTCAGCTTCTCTGTGTCTCAGTTTCTTTCCTTATGCAATGGGGATGGAAAACTGATACCTGACTGCTAATGGGGATGGAGTTTCTTTCTGGGTGATGAAAATGTCCTTCAGTTAGAAGGTGGAGATGGTTGCACAACTCTGTGAATATTCTATAAACCACTGAATTATATACACTTGCAGTGGGTAAGCTGTATGGTATGTAAATTAGCTCAATAACCTGTTATGCACACACATAAAAAGGTACCTACCTCACAGGGTATAGTGAGAGTCTGATGAGTTAGGATAAAGGGTGTTAGTAGGTACAAAATAAGTCACAGCCTTATTATCAGCATTAGCCCAGGCTGACCTGGGGCCTGCATGGGCGTACAGCTTCGAAGAAAAGCCTAAAGTGACCAAGACAGTGGTGGCTGGGAACAGGCTCCGCTTTGGGTGGTATTTCCCACCGGAATGTTCCAGACAAAGCCAATCAAGACGCTCAGGTCCCCAGGATGCAGGGCGAGGCAGCTGGACGTCCTGGGGTCCCTGTGCCTGTCTGCAGCAGGACAATGGGTGGAATGCTGTCTCCTCTCCACAGGGTTGACACTTGACATCTGAAGACAATGACTTTCAAGAGGTTTTGTTTTTTCCTGGCCCAACTTTTTTTTCCATGTCCCTAAACAATTGTTCCTGGGGTTGGTGGGAGAGCCCTCCCCTCCCCTAGCTTGTGAAGGAATGTGTTTGAAGAGTCAGGAAACAATGCACAAAACTGAGAGAATGTAAAAATAGTGGCATTCACGGAACAGGCCTGGGAGGGGGCCTCACCGTGGAGGTTCCTCCAGTTTATTTTTCCCAGCACTGGCTCGGGCTCCTGGGAGGGAATTCAGGCCCACGAAGAGGCTGTTGACAGCAGTTCCAGTATCAAAAGCACAGACCTCTGCTGCTCAGACACAGTTTGGGGTCTTAAATTTAGGGAGTGTCATCTATGTTTCCACTGCGTCCCATACACTACTTCATCCCAGACAACTCACTGCCATTTTACAGAAAAGGAGACCAAGGTTCTCAGGGGATGAGCACACAGCTAAGTGGACAGAGCTGGGCTCTGACGTCAGGCCATCAGTGTCCAGACACTGACCTTCTGCCCCATCTATTATGAACTAGTTCTTGTACAGAAAGCCCTCATTTAATGTCATTAATAGGTTCCTGGAACCACAGCAAAAATGACATATAACAAAACCAATGCTACTCTTGGTATAAACAAAAGTTAAGTTCCTATGGTATCTCATCAACACTGTAATGAAACAACCTTGAACCAAACAGAGTTACTGAGGAACCTGCTGCTGTACTCTCAGCTTCCCTGACTGCTCACCCACATCCCACTCACAGGATGGAGCCACTTCAATGACGTCCTCTCTCTCAAGCTCCATGTATACTGACACCTTTGTCCCTATGGTCCAGCAGAGAGTCTGCCCTTCCTCACCCAGGAGTGAAGAGACGGACACTTCCCAAAGGGAGCCTTCAGATGCCATAGATCAGAGAGGTCCCAACTGCCCTTGCCCAGTGTGGCTGGCTAAATAATAGCTCCCCCCAAAAATGTCCATGTCATAACCCCCAGACCTGTGAACATGTGACCTTATCTGACAAAAGGGACTTTGCAGATATAAAGTTAATAATCTTGGGATGGGGAGATTATCCTGGATTATCCAGGTGGGCCTGGTATAATCACAAGAGTCCTTAAAAGTGAAAGAGGGAGGGGAGCAAGTGAGTGTCTCAGTGAGAAAGACTCTACTGGCTGCTGCTGGCTTTGAAGATGGAAGGGGGCCAGGAGCCAAGGAACATAGGCAGCCTTTGGAAACTGGAAAGGCAAACAGATGAATTCTCCCTAGAGCCCTCAGGGAGAACACGGCCCTGCCAACAATTGGACCTTAGCTCTGCAAGGCCCATTTGACATCTGACCTCCAGAAATCTAAGATAATAAATTTGTGTTACGCCACCAAGTCTGTGGCCTTTTGTTGTCACAGTAGCAAAAGGAAACTAATAAAACCTCTTCGCTTGAGACATGTCCATGAAAGAAAAAAATAAATTTCCATCACATCTCCATTCAACACATCCAAACATAATCTGATATTCTGTTATTGTTATGAATACATAGTAGATACTATTCCACAGTATAGCTACATATTTCATACATTATTTATTAGTCCTATAATTAGTGAGCTGTGAAATATTTAATTGTCTCTATTAATGAGTATTCATTAAGGATAGATCATCTGATAACAATAATTATCATAATAGGTATAATAATATAAAATATCCTTAACTACCCACCACTATTCAGTTCCTGAGTTTAGAAAGCAAGACGGTGGAAACATCAGGACACCAAGTTACCTGAACTACATGACGCCTGTGTTTCCAGTGGAATATGGACACAGGAACCAGCTGCAACATGTATTAAGTGCTTACTGCATGCCAACACCAAGGGCATATGAGGAGGTGACTTCTGTATCCCCATTTCACTCAAAGTCACAGGGAGGAAAAGACCGAGCCAGGACTGAGCCCTGGCCCACAGGGCTCCAGAATCAAGACTCTTTCTGATGGAATTGTATTGCCTTTTGGGTGCAAAAGCTTAGAAAATCTAGTGAGGAGTAGGGGAGCAGTATGGCCTGGTGGGATGCCCAGGAGTTGGGAGGCTTAGATGATTCAGGCATCCCTGGCTAGAGAGACACTAGGCAAGTCACAAAAGGATCTTTACAAAACGCAAATGTGTCCACCACTGCCCTAACACACCCATCGGTGGCTCCCCACTGCTCTGAGAATAACAACCAAGACGACCACAGAAGACCACTGGACTGTGGCCAGTCCAGCCTATAGGCTGTTCAGACTGTTCCGAAAACACACTGAGCTTGCTCCTGCCCCGGGGCCTTTGCACGTGCTGTTCCCGCCAACTGCAACACTCATCTCCCTTCACTTAATTAACATCTGCTCACCCTCCCGGCCTCCTGATGAGGTCAAATCCCACACACAGGCTCTAGCAGCTCCATGCACTCTTCCTAGCACCACCGTAGCTGTAAACGAACCTTGATTTACAAAATTATTCAATTACTGGCTGTCTTTCCCACCAGACTGAGAGATTCCAGAGATCTCAGTCCGTTTGATTCCTGTTTCATTCTCTGTTTTATTCACAGTGACAGAGCCCCAGCACATAGCACCAAGGTGCCTGGCATTCAACACATTTTTGATCAATAGGTGAATGGCTGAATGAATGAATGAATGAATGAATGAAAAGTCCCTTTCCTCTGCTTCCGGGGTCACTACATGGATTACAAAATGATGCGCACTAGCTGGGTGACTTGGGGAGACTGACTCCTCCTCTCTGGGCCTGGTTCCCCCTCTGCACAATGGGGACAACAGTGTCCACTTTACGGAAACCATCAGGAACTGGAGGCCTGGCTGACAAATGAGGCCCAGCCACAGTCTCAGTGTGTGACCCTGGGGAAGCCACTCCCATGTTTCATCCTCTATCAATATCACCTTCTATAGAATGAGGGTGATGGGGATGAGACAAGAGGATCCCCAAGGGTCCCCCAACTCTGGAGTTGAGTCAGGCCTGCTCACTCGAACCACTCCCATCCCCGAACTTCCAGCCACACCAGTAACAACCAGCCCCGCCACTGACCGGAAGCTCACCAAAGATTCTGCCAGCGAGTTTCTGGCCCAGGGACCCCGAGGAGAGGGAGGAGTGGAAGGCATGGGGGCGGGGCGGGGGGTTCTGGTTCCAGTCCCAGCAGGGAAAGCACACGATCACGAATCTCAGTTTCCTCTCCTGTGAATGGAGATTCACAAACACCTACCTGAGATGAAACAGATAGCAAACCTCAATTTCAGCATCACGCCAGAGTGAGGCCTCATGAAATGCCAGCGCTTATGTTACAGTCGCTGATGTCACTTTTATCTGTCAGTAGATCGTGATGAGGAAACCCCGTCCCAGTGCACAGACCACACTGTGCTTTCCTGACACGGCCCTGAAACTGTCTCACTCGGCTCCAGCCACACCGGCGAGCCTGCCTCTTCCCAGGTCACCATCAGATTCACTTACTCCCACCTCAGGGCTTTTGCGCATGCTGTTCCCTCAGCCTGGAGGACTTCTCTTGCAGATCGTTACAGCATGAGACAGGTCAAATGTCACCTCCCTGACCATCCGACCATCCTGGCAAAAGCAGCCTCCCTAAGCCCCAGCCACACCTTGCTTTAATTCCCTGTAGAGCTGTTACCGCAGCCTTCGTGTCATTTTATGCATGGACCAGTTTTCCTTCTCTCCACGGGACTTCTGTGCCTGCTTCACTGCTGCGTCCACAGCACTTAGAATGGTACGAGGCAGATAAAAGAAGCTCAAAAAGTACTTGTTAAGAGAAGAAAGGAGAGGATGATGCACAAGCCTCTGAACCTCTGTTTCCACATGTGTAATACCGGATCAATAAGAGCCTCCATCTCTTAGGGTCCTTTTGAGGATTAAAGGAAACAGCACAGGCAACATTAAGTGCTAGCAAAAGGAAAGGAACACGACAGAAACTCGGATTTTGAAAAATCACAAACGTCCATCAACGAGAGAATGGTTGAACCAATTGTGGTGTATTCACACAATGGAACACAACTCAGCCATCAAAAGAAAAACTGTGCCACACACAACGACACAAACGTGTCCTAAAAACACTGCCTGAGCAAACAAAGCCAGACACAAAAGGATGCATGCAACCTGTGCGTTTCCACTTTTACAGAAGCCAAAAAAATAAATAAATCTTTACTTCTCCTTGCCAGATACTGACTGGCAAGGGACACAAGGTGACCTCTGGGGTCAGGAAATGTTCTAGATCTTCACCTGGTGGTGATGCCCAGGTAAAAAGCCATGGAGACATACACTTAAAAGTGCGATAAAAGTTATTCCAAAACTTTTTTTCAGCCAAGTAAAGGCAAGTGCACTGTCCCTGTTCACCCTGTTTCATCCACCGGTGACACATGGGGTTGCCCAAGCTCTGACAGCCAGCTCGTTCCCACCCCCACTCCCTCCCCACCCCACTCTGGGCTCCCAACCCACATGGCCCTGACTTCTGTGAGGCCCATCGCCAAAGATGACAAGCCACCCCAAGCCACCCTCCACACTCAGCCTCTCACCACCACCCCCAGCCCATCTCCAAAGAAGAGGCGAGAACAGGACGGCCGTCTGCTCTGAGGTTCTGAAGCAAAAATGCCAGGGGACAGGGAGGCAGGGGACTCTCCACTGAATGAGATGTGCCATCAATAGTAGGAGATGCTACCCAGGCACTTGGCGGGTATCCCCCACCCACCGCAAGCACAGGGCCAGCCACAAACACTCCCTGTACGTCACCGGCCGTCACACACCACTGCATGGGGCATCCCCGCTTAAAACCCTCTGACAGTCGCTGGCACTCTCAGAATAAAACCACGCTCCTCACCGCAGCCTTCATGACCTTACGCGACTTTGCCACCTACACCCCTGGCTCCCCTCTCCCTCCCCTCCTCCCACACTGGCCTCCTCAAGGTTCCCAGAACACAACTAGCAGGCTCCTGCCACAGGGCATTTGCACCCGCTGTCCCCTCTGCCTGGAACGGCTGTCCCCAGAATCCACACGACTCATGTCCTCATCTCCTTCGGGTCCTTGCTCAAACAGCACCTCCTCAGTGAGGCCCACCCTGACCACTTAAAACCACCTCACCTCATCCTCGCCTGGCTTCATTTTTGTCCACAGCGCCTGTCACCCACTAACCCTATAGACTCGCCTTATTTAATACCTTCGTTGTCTGTCTTTGTTGTAAACCCGATGACAGGGAGGGCTTCTGCCTGTCTTGTGCGCTGCTACTTCCCTGGCAGCTGAGACCCAGTAAGTGCTCATCAGATTACTCGTAGGTCCAAGGAGGTGAACCAGAGGCTTGTCATGGCACCAACTTTCTTCTAATTGTTGGCATCATTTCAATTCCCTGCTATGAGTATGTGGTCCCTCTAGGATCTAAAAGGCTCAATTAGAAATCTGGTTTCTGTTACTCAGAGGTCTGGGTGTCGGTTATTTTAGAACATTTCCCCAGGTGCCTGGGCCAGGCACTGAGGTTTAGGTAGTGACGGCTGAGTCTGATCTTCTGGCCTGACAGTGTGAGTTGCCTTGCATCATGAAAATGAATAAAATCACAATAAGAAAACTGGAAGTCGCATTTTCCAACAGCACCCACCGCTAATACGGCAGCGTGTCACCTTCGGTGGCTTTTCCTGAACCGTCTGGAAGGCACGGCTGCCACTGCAGGCTGTGCACAATAAGCCGTGTCGCCTTTTCCCTGCTCTGCAGTGGCTGGAGAAGTGGGCATGGCGTGAGTGCCTCGACATTTCCCTATCTGGAGGCATTTAGGTTGTTTCCAACATTCTCACAGGCAGTGCTCTGATGGACACCTCGGCGGCCCCACCACCATACAGAGGAGGGCCTGGGGCCCAAAGAGCTGCTGCTCACAGAATATTCTTCATACTGGACGCTGTTCTAAGTGCTTTATCAGCATGAACTCACGGGGGCCTCACGACCACCCTGTGAGCTGGGACTGATGCCCACGTTACGGGCGTGTAGTGAGAGCTCAGTACGTGTGTTTCATTGTTATTATTCCCTTTATTCTTACCTGTATGTGATTTTCCTGTAAGAATGACTTGCCCAACCACATTGTTAAACAAAATCAAGATTCCAGAAAGCTAGCCCAAGATTCTTAGGCGGCACAGGCATAGCCCGGTGGGGTACCCTTTACCCTAAAAGGGGACAAGAGAGGTCCCCTCAGTCTGCACCCTGTGGCAGAGCTACTCCTGGTGATGAGGCCAGCCCTGGTCCCTGTGATACTGGGTGATGCTGCCTGCTAGAGAAATGTCCCAGCCCGTAGCCCAGAGCCCAAGGCCAAGGAACGTGACAGAGAACTAAGGGCTGAATGAAGCGAGAGTCTGCAGGCGCATCACAGAGCGAGGCATGGCCACAGGAGGGTGATATCCTAGTGTCCCACATACTGTCCCAGCCACCCGCCACGAGACACAGACACAGAATCCTGAAGTCAGGCCCAAACAAACTTCCCAGTTCCCTTTTTCTCTGTGGAAATTACCAGCACGTTGAGCTAAAAAGGAAGTTGGTAATCCAGCGAGAGAAATGAGGACAGCAACGAAACCATTTCATGTCTGCTGAGGAAAGAGGAAGCACCAGCTGGGGCTGAGTGAGGGCTTATCTGTCCACGGCCGTCCAGCCAGGGACGGCCACGTGGCAGCGCACCAAGGCAGATGGAGAAGTTGTCTGGAGAAATCAAACGAGCCAACTCAGCGACTGTGTGTCCACAGGCAAGTTGCTCCCTTTACTGGCCTCAGTTTTACTCATCTATAAAATGGGCAAAATAGCCCCAACGCGGGGGCGATGGCAAAAATGTAAATAAGACCTGAAGAGTATCTACTGGCACAGGGCCCAGCACACAGCACATGCTCCATAGATGTCCCTAACAATCGTTGCTTCGAGCTTCTCGTCCTGGCATCTGGCTGTCGCATCCTGCCAAAGCCTCCTCCGGCAGGCCTGGGGCCCTGCCCACTGGCCTCCAAGGGCCCATACTGACCCCTGTCCTGAGCACCAAGAACCATAGAAAGCACCAGCAACCTGCCAGGCACAGAGAGACAGAGAGTAAGTGTCTTGGGACAGAATCTCTGTCCACTTGTTCAGCAAGTGTTTGCTGAAGAGGTGACATATGGGTTGAGACTGACATAAAGTGGGGGAGTGAGCCATGGGGACCACCTGGCTGTGTGCAGAGAATGGACTGCAGTTGGGGGGCAGGAGGTAGACGTGAGGAGCCCAGGGAGGAGGGCCCTGCAACCATTCGGTGGGAGATGCGGGTGGACTCGACCAGGTGATGGTGTGGCAGTCGGAGAACTGGTCAGATTCTAGGTGCACTTTGAAGGCAGAGCCCGTGGGATGTGCTAGCAGATGGGACATGGAGGGTGAGAGAGAGAGAGGAGTCGAGGCCAACTCCCTGGTGTCTGGCCTGAGACACTGACGGGATGAAGGTCGCTTTTACTGAGACAGGAAAGCCTGCGGTTTGGGGAGGGGGGGGACAAAAGTTCAATTTGGGACATTTGGAGTCTCTGCCCTCACGCAAGCCAGTCTGGCAAGGGAGAAGGACCGTCAGTCAGCACACCATTGCGCAATGTGGGTTCAACTGCAATCACGCTGCGTGCTAGAAGCAGGACTGGACGGAGGTGATCCAGGAGAGGATGTTCAGGGAAGGCTGCCTGGAGGAGGCACACCGAAGCTGAGGCTGGAGGCTGAGGAGCCCGAGAAGAGCGAGAGAGCTGATGAAAGCTGCTGCCTCTGAGTCTTCTCCACTGTCCTCATCGCTTCACCTCCCACATCGCACCCAGCGGGACAGAGCCCAAGCATGGAGGCAGCATGGCTTCTGTGGCTGAGTTGCAGGGTCAGACAGAGTGAGGTTCAAACCCCAAACCCTCCTCTTTGTTGTCATGGGGCCTTGAGTTGGTAACCTCACCCCTCTCTGCCTCAGTTTCCTCATCCATAAAAGGGTGATCGTGGCAACTTTAGAGGGTGCTGGGAAGCTCTGGAAATCCAGGGGGGGTGCCACCTCTCTCCCAAATGTGGCATGCCTCCCCTGAGCCTCGGTGAAAGCTGCTTTGTCAGGGAGGCTGAGAGAGGACAGGCAGGGAGTGGCTGGGCCCACCGGGCTGAAACCACAGGACGAAGACACAGCTCCAGGAGAGTCTCCTGCTCCCACGCCGGCCACCCCCGTGGGGGTTTTTCCATCAGTTCGAAACAGGAATGCTCTGAAATGCATGACCTCTGGCTGGCCCCGGGAAAGAGGTGTTTTTCCACAGTGAGGCTGAATTTAGTCTTACATGGCTGTGCATGGTGGCAGGGGCTATGGCCTTTTGGGAGAGGGGAGAGGGGACTGGTCAGCAGGCAACAAGAACCCCATCCCTCCTCAGCTTTTGGGAGGTGGAGTGCCTGCGAGCTGGTGGCCACAGCCGCTCACCTTTCTTTCCACAGCCCACCTGGAACACGCTGCTTCTGCATCCTTGCTAACGCCATGAAGCCACGTGTTCACTCGCTCAGCAAGTAACAGACTCAGCACCTGCTAAGGGCCAGGCACTGTTCCAGGCCTAGGGGCAGAATGGTCAACAGATGAGATGAAGCTACCACCTCAGAGAGCTGAAGGGTCAGGCACAGGCCATAAACAAACTATACTGAATAAATGCCAGCCGGAAATGGGTGCTATTTAAATGGGGTGGCCCGGGAAGGCCTCTCTGAGAAGAGGACGTCCAGCAGAGACCCAGATGAAATGACAGAGCGAGCCATGGGATACCAGGGAAGAGCATGGCCCAGGCAATGGGGACAGCAAGTGCAAAGGCTCCGAGGCAGGGCCCTGCTTGGGGTGTCTGAGGGACAGCAAAGCGACCACTGCAGCTGGAGCAGAGCACACAGGTAAGGAAAATGACTGGGCACGGAGACCCAGAGACGGACTTCACAGACTCAGGCAGAAAGGTACCAGAGCCAGATCATGCAGGATGGAGAGACCCTGTTCTAAGCACTGCGGGCAAGGCCCGGAGGAAGAGGGACACTCAGAAACTCTGATGAGCAGGGGAAAGATCCAAGTCCTCAAGGTGAGAGGGTGAGAGCAGCCTCATTTCCCCCAGGGCAGTGCAGGGGACACATCCCCGTCCACCTCTGGACCCTCCCCCCACTTCCCTGAGCCTCATCTGTCCCATCTGTAAATTGGAGACTAGAGCCCTGCTCAGGGCCTCTGGGGTCCACTGAAGAGAATGTGAGGCACTAAGCTAGAGGCTGGGGCATGCAGACCCCAGCCACAGGCTGCTCTGACCTCTTTGACCCCGAGAACAAACCTCCCAGGTTCTAGTGGCTGCTGGGCCCCAGAGACCCAGCCCCCTCAGACAGCCCAAACAGGCTCTCTGAGAGCCAAGGTGTCCTAGGAGGTAGTGCCTGGCAACCAGACGCCTGCCTAGCAACAGTGGGGTGGGATGGCAGCCGGATTCCATGGCAACCATCAGCTAGGCCAGAAGGCCAGGCACTGCTTCAGAGGGGGAGTCGACAGGGGTTGGGGGTTCTCCCCGGCTCCTCTCTAAAACAGCATGACTCACAAACCTTCAGAAAAGCCAGGGGGGCCCACTTCAGTTCTGGAAGCCCAGGCCTCACTCCCCTGCTCCCTGGGTGCCTGCTGTCCTCTCAGGATGGAGAACCAATGTCTATCACATAGGAACATGTGAGAATTCAGCATTAATGCATAAAAAAAATAAGGACAGCAAGCATTTACAGGGAGCACTGACTTTGCACCATGCTCTGGGCTACGTATTCCATGCGCCATTATCTCATTTAACAGACAGGTGGTCATTACACAGATAGGAAAACCAAGGCACTGACAGGCGAAGCATCCCACACAGCGAGAGGCGGAGCCAGAGAGGACGACCTCCATGCCAGGCCCCTTCGGCACGCCATCATCCTATCTCTGGTGTGAAAGGACCTGGGGTGCTTCTCTCACTCATGGATCCACTCAGCAAGTATTTCTACGGTATTAATAATAATGGCAATTACAGCTGTTAATGCTTCTCGAGTGTGTTTTCTGGGCCAGGCACTGTTCTAAGCACTCCATTGCACTGGCTCACTTCAGCCTCACAGTCTTGTTCAGTGGCCCCTGTGAACAAGTCCCTTTTACAGAGGAGCCAACTGAGGCACAGGGAGGTGAAGCAACTTGCCTAAGGAAGTACACTAGGACATGGTGAGACCACAGCTCAAATGCAGGCCTTCTGACGCCGAACCACCGGCGAAGCACCAGGCACTTAGTAGGTGTTTGATCATCACAATCTGGGTCTGAGTATAGAAAAGTTTGTGAGTCTCCAAGTCTCTGACTCTCCAGCCTCCTGCCTGAGGCCCAGGCGCCCCTCAGCCACACCCCACCATTCTCCTGGGGGTAGGATGGCTTCCACCAGAACCCCAACCCCAGGCAACCTCACAGAAGGCTGTTAACCCGGGTGCCTTGGGTCGGCTGGACCTTCATCCTACCCCCACCACCTGGAATATCTACTGAAAGATCCTGTAAGCAAATAAATGACTCTTTAAGGTCACATGACAAATATCTGAGAACAAACCTTGAGCTGCAAACATCAAAGACGCCCTGCAGGTAGGGTGAGTAAGTGAAGCTGGCAGTGAGGAGTACAAAAGGGAGAGGGTGGGGACTGTGGCAAACTGGAGCACTGATGCTCATGTAAAGGAGCAGCTGCTGCTGGGCTCCAATCACTGTCGCCAGGCAGAAACAGAGCCAGATCTCTGTTTTCAAAGAGAAATGGGAAATACAGATTTTTGTGACTTTTTTCCCCAGTTTGAAAACCCTGTGCTAGCCAACTCTGAAGTGTATGTGAAAAGCAAAGAAATTAGATTAGCCAACACGATTTTAAAAAAGAACAATGTTGGAGGGCTCACACCTATTTGATTTTGAGAATTACTCTAAAGTTATGGTAATCCAGAAACTATCGTACTGGACGAAGGTGAGACATATCACTCCAGAAAATGGGACACAGAGTCCAAAAATGACCCACACAAACATGGCCATTTGATTTGAGACAAAAATGCAAAGGCAATTCCATGGCAAGATGATAGACTTTTCAACAGATGGTGCTCAAACGTCTCATGCAAATAACTGAACCTCAACTTCAACTACCCACTTTACACAAAAGTTAACTCAAAAGTCATCATATATTTAAATATAAAACTGTAAAACTTTAAAAAAAAAAAACATAAGAAAATCTCTGTGGCCTGAGAGTAAGCAAAAAGTTCTTACATATGACAATACAAGCAAGATTTATAATAGAAAATAAGTGACAAACTAAAATTTAAAACTCCTGCTATGGAAAGACACTGATAAGAGAACGAAAAGACAACCTACAGAATGGGAGAAAATCTTTGCAAATGACATATCTGACAAGGGATCTGCGTCCAGGATATAACTCTAAATGCAATGGTAAGAAAACAAACGACCCAATAAAAAAAGAAAAATGGGTACAAGGCATGAATAATACACTTCACCAACGAGGATATATGGACGGTAAATAATGCATGTGAAAAGGTACTCGACATCATTAGCCATTAGGGAAATATAAATTAAAACCACAATGAGATATCATTATACCTCTATGAGAATGGCTTTGAAAAAAGAAAAAAGAAAATTCAAAAACCCTGACAAGAGCAAGTGCTGACAAGGATGTGAAACCAAAGGATCCCTCAGATCTCGCCAGTGGGAACGGGAACTTTGGAGAACAGTCTGACAGTTTCTCATAACTAAAGATCCACTTAACACATGGCCCCTTTCCTGAGTGTTTATAGAGGAATAATCACGCTCACACAAAAGCCTGTGCACACGTCTGTAGCAGCTCTCCTTCTAACGGCCCAAAACTGGAAACAACGAATGAAGAAACACGGGTAAACACAGTGGCAAATCCAACAACGGAACACGACTTAGCGAGGAAAAGGAACAAACGACGAGACACGCCACCACATGTATATAAATTTTTTAAATTACATCTTTAAAAAATCTTGCACTGGGTATCAATGTAGACTGAGGGTCTTTTTTAATGCATATACAGATAGAATGCCACAAAAATATATGTCTGTGCATGCATATATTTGTTTGTTTATTTGTTTGTTCATTTCCCAACTCTGGCCGCTGAGAGGGCCTAGAAGCAGTGACATGCAGTGGCAACAAGCACACCTAGCACCCAGATCTAGGTTTCTAAATATCATCCTCCAATAAAAAGAACCAGAGCTCCCTGGACAATGTCGATTCCAGGGCTAGGATAAGAGGAGCCTGGAGTATCATGTGGTGCCAGCAAATAAAAAATTGTTCAAATGAAAGAGAAAGAGGATCTGTCTGTGATGACAGGACTCCCTCCTCTCCTGGGCAGGTCCCTGGGAATGACCCTCCTCCTTTGCCACAGCCACGCCTACCCACAGACCCCAGCCACAGGTCCCCGAAGCCTCTCCCCCACTTCCCACACTCCTGGTGCCAGAAACTCAACCACTGCCTAAAGGCCCCACCTCCCAGGACCCTTCCAATTTGAGGCTGGCTTCAAAAGGGGAAGGCCCTACTACTGTCCCAGGGAAAATGAGTGATCTGTGGGTGGTCCACCTGCCAGGGCCGAGCTGCAGACCCGCTCACCGCCCTGCTGCGGAGCTCAAGGTCTGCGAGAAGTCGGTGAATTTCTAAGGGACTCAGCTTTCCCATCTATGAAGCGGGAATGATCACATCTACACTGAAATCCTCAAAAGGAAGTCCTGAAGGTGAAAAAGTGCCCTGAAAAACTTCAGGACAGAACACGTACCAGGCTAGTGTAGAACAGTGATGATGATGATAATGATAATCTAATATGCCGATTAGTTATTATGCGCTGGATGCTTTCTAAATAGTTTACAGAAATTTCTGCATGTGATTCTCTCAACCACTCTAGGATTAACCCCCTTCACAGATGAGGAAACTGAGGTCCACAGAAGTAACTTATCTACGGTCACACAGCCAACAAGTAGCAGAATTACATGTATGAACACCCTCGCTTTTCACAGTAATCCCATTGGTGGGAACTATTATCATATACGTTTTACAGATGAGGAAACTGAGGCCCAATGATGAACCCATACTGCACAAAGGTCAAGGGGCAAAGGGTCAGGAGACCCGGGCTCTGGAGTCATCAGTGCCTCAATCTGACCACACAATCACGGGCAAGCACTTCCGAGTCTCGGTGCCCTCAGAGGTCACTCAGTCAACTATCAGCAAAAAAAAAAAAAAAAAAGGTTCAGGCCACATATCCATTTCTAGGTCCTATTACAATGGTGAGAAGGAGTCTCAGCTTATTTGGAAGGTATGTTTGGGGTGATCTAACTTCAAATAGTGGCTGGTCAGGGAAGATCTTTGGAGGAGGTCAATGTGAGCAGAAAACCGGGGTCATAGGCATGAGCCATGGAGATATCTGAGGAAAGGACTTTTCGGGCAGAGGGAACAGCACAGGCAAGCACCTGGAGACAGGACAGTGCTCGGGGGGTCCGCGGAGCGGCAAGGTCAATGAAGGACTTTGGCTTTCACTCCAAGTGTGATGAGCAGCCCCAGGAGATCACAGGGAAACGGTAGTGAGCACACGGGTGTCCTGGTCTGACTTGGTTTGTAACCAAATCCCTCTGATGGTCCCTCTGGTGATGGGTCTGCGGCAATAATCCAAGCAAAAGATGAGAGGGACTCAAACCAGCAAGCTGGTGAAAGCGCCCGTCTCTGGAGCCAGGCGGTGTGGGTTCAGCTCTCAGATCTGCCACTTACTGGCTGTGTGACCTTGGGCAAGGGGCTTAACCTCTCTGAACTTCAATGTCCTCATTCCTAAGATGAAACGAATACATGCCTAAGTAGGGCTTTATGAAGATTAAAGGAGATACTACTATAAAGTGCATGAAAGAGAGAACACTCTAGGGCATGTAGGAAGTGCCGTGAATGTCGGAAAAGGTGGTGGCAGGGAAGGTGCTGAGAATCAGACCTTTCAGAGAGAGACCAGTGGGACTTGCCGCTGGGTTGGATACAGGGGGTGACTGAAGGACAGGATCAAGAGTTTTTGACTTGAACAACTAGAAGGATGGAGGTGACATTAACTGGGATGGCAAATCCAGCGGAGAAGTGAGATCACCGGGAAGCAAAGAGGTCCCCAGGCTGAGCCTGCCCCACCCCCCACTGACAGACAAAAAGAGGAGAATCGGCAAAGGAGACTGAGCACCTGAACCAAGGAAAAGCAGGAGCCCTTGGTGTTCTGGCTCGGCCCCTGGATCATCCCCGTTTGTTTCAGGTGTGAGACGGGTCCCCGTGACTCGTCTGCAACGTCTCTAGAACAGAGACGCATCCTAAAATGTTCCCGTGTCCCCCTTACCGCCCAGTATCCAAGCCCCCACCCCAGGGAGAAAACTCTTCACGTTTTCAAACTATTCCAAACAGACTGGCTGCCTCTAAAAGCATCTCCCAAACAGCTCGCCCTGCTACACGTTCACGTTTCTGTAGCTCCAGCTCTCCTGCTTGTGTCGTGGTCAGGATCCAGGGCAAAATACAGCGAATCAGTTGCCCTGTCTTCAGGATTTCATGACGTTAATGCAAGTGATATTGGGAAACAAGAGCTGGGTGCCAGGCAAAGCTGCAAACACGCTGGCAGGCGGACCAGGTCACACAGCAGTAGAGAATGGCCAAGGAAGGGGACAAGACAGGAACGTTTCAGCGGAGGCAGCCTGGCCTGACCATCACAGAGGGGCATGCGTGAGAACCAAGGTGGGCTCGATGTTTTTACAAAACAATGCTTTATCGTCGTACTCTTCACCCTCACACTACACAGGGCAACCTGACCGAATGATATCAGATCACACAATCAATGAAAGGCTCAGAAAAATCATGCATCCTCCAGTGGGAAAAAAAAATCAACCCTTGATCTCCTCTTTGCTGATTCTAAGAACTGATGCCAACGGCCACTGTATCCTAAACACTACATCCTAATAAGTGAAAGGATAAAATTCAACTTGTGTTTAGGATTCTGGTTTTCTTCTCCCAGGTAAAGTCCTCCTCCAGCCCCTTCCATACACACGCTCCCGATATTGCTATATTAAGGTCCATTTTCAAGGGATTCTCAGCAGCAAGGCTTTTCCTGATGCCAACCACTCAGTGACAGTGAGGCTGACCCAGAGGTTCAGATGGCGGGGGCCTCTCGGACCTAAAGGCCTTCCCCTCTGCCCTGGAGAAACCTCTTCCCTGGACCAAGACGCTGATTTGCCCACAGAAACGGCAAACCCACCAGAAGAAAAAAAGCAAGTGGCGTGAAGCCTTGAGTGGGAAGTGTCCGGCATCCCCTCGTGAACCCACCTGGCCCCAGTGCAGCCCCTTCCCACCCCACTGGCCCAGCAGGAAGCAGCCATCGGCTCCTCAGCCTGTCACCAGTGGGCCCATCCTTGTCAAATCTCATAAAGGTGCTGCCTTTAAATGGGGATGTTTTATTACATATAAATTATCTCTGAATAAAGTTTACGTATTTAAGAAGCGATCTGCTGGGAATACCCTGCCTGGGGTCTCCTCTAACAGGCCAGCTGAGGACGGCCGGGAGCAGGCTGCCCAGCCCCCACCAGAAGTAGGCGAGGGCCAACAGCAGGCCAGAGAGTAGTACCCCGAAGACTCATTCATAAAATATCGCTCAGGACACTAAGGGCCACTGGTGCCCCATGCTGTCCACTCTGCCCCCAAGAAACTGGCTTCAAGGCTCCTTCCTTGGTGATACTGAGGCTTGGCTCAGCCACTATGCTGGCCCGGCACCCCCAAATCCCTCTCCAGGGGAGCTGGCACCAGGGTGGCAGAGCTGTCCCAGGCTGATATGCAAACTCTGGGTCGCTTCCTCTGACCTTATGGAAGTGGCCCTCCCCTCTCTGTAGTCACAAGGACTCACACCAACCGGCCAGGCTCTCTGAGCTTTTAAGAGTCAACCTTCCAGAGTTGGGCCCCCCGATAATCAGGCCCCAGCCAGTGGCCCCTCTTCTTTTCCTCTTTAAGCCTGTTTGCCTCCAAGTTTGTCTGATTCCCCGACGCCCCTACAGGAGGAAAGAAGTTGAGCACACTCCCCCAAATCTGTTCCACATGTGTCTAGGAGCCCCTACCATGGAACAAGAGAAAGCTAGAGCTTACTTTTCTTTTTCTTTTTCTTTCTTTTCTTTTTTTAAGAGCTTACTTCTAATAAAAGGAGACAGATTATCAACAAGCAGACAAATGCATATGACAGGAAGGGAGGGGTGCGACAAGGAAGGATGAAGCTGGGGAAGGAGTGGGGTATTTTCAGACAGAGTAGCAAGGGAGGGCCTCTCTGAGAAGGGTATCTGAGAGAGGTCTAAGGGGGGCAGGTTAGGTGGCTCAGGGGAGAGTGTCCCACAGCAGGAAGAGAAGCGAGAAGGGACTGTGCCCGGAGCTGTATGTAGAGGGGCCAGCAGAGTGCCAACTGAAGGGGAGAGGGGATGAACTAAGACTCAGGAATCGAGGTTTGTACAAAGCTCCCTGGGAAAGGGGCCTTGTGCCATGCTGAAGGTGAGAGGGCACGTGGTAAATGCCCTTCGGAGGACAAATGAGCATCCTCAGAGGAAGCAAACCAATCTCCCGGATTCATCCTACAGAGACACCAGCACCTGTGACCTAAGATGTGACATGCAAAGGAGGGAGAGAGCAGAGCAGTGAAGGCCAGTGGGGGTGGGGGGGAAGGAGGGAGGAGACAGAGGGGGGTAGGGAAAAGGGAGTGAGAAAGGAGGGGGAAGGGAGAGAGGGGCAGAGAAGAGGAGGAGGGGGAAGGGAAGGAGAAGTGACAGGGCAAGAGGTCACTGGGGTGGGTCAAAGCACCTCTAAGGGATGACCCATGACCTTCCCAGCCCCCACGCCCCACCCCACACTCTGAGAACCTCTCAGAAGCCCCCCTGAGCACAGCATGCTGATGACCCTCTGGGGACTCATTCCCTGGGCCTCACTGGTGGCTGGCCATTCCCCACACCCTCCTTCCTACCACCGCGGTGAGTGATGGGTGCCCACCCCCTCCATCAACCCCAGGCCCTCCCAGAGCCTGTGGGGAGAAGCCTTTAACCCTGGAAACACTGACACCTGCGGCCGCCTGCCCAGACCACAGGAGTGCACGTCACCTCCGAATGCACCCATCTCAGAATCAGGTAAAAGGAGGTTCTCACTGGCCGAGGAATTCTGTTAAAAGGCATCACAAAAGTTTATACTAAAAAAAAAAATTTGAGTCGCAAACCTCACAAGTAACAAGTGTTGGAAGGAGCGACTGATGCCCAGATGCCCGCTGGCTGCAGAGAGCCCCCCCATCAAGCAGGGTCCACAACAGAATGTTTCAAAGTCCTTGTCCCTCTTTCCACTTCCCATGACATTATGCATGTACGGAAAGGAGGGGGGAAGGAACAAAACCTCTTGCAAAGTAAGAAAAACCCATTTTGGGAAGAAACGTTATAAGCAGATCTGGAGGGTAAGGGAAGGGCTAAGAAAACCCCTAAATAAGTCTGGTTGCAAAATGTTTTTGTGTTTTAAAAAATAAAAAGCCTTTTCATGTAGAAACACCCAATGAACATTTTTAAGTCTAATTTAGAAAAATGATCAAAACACTTTTCTTTTTGAAACATCCCAAATTACAAGTGGCCACCAGATGCTGGGGCCTGGAAATATGACTGTGGTTTGTTTTATTTTCTTTGTTTTTAAGAAACCTAAAAATTAGGGAAGTCACAAATTCCCAGGGAAAGAAAAACAAGGAAACTTCCGACGCAGTGACTAAATTTCACTTGTGGACTGCCAGAGGCTTCACGCTGAAGGCACCCGGCAGCCAGACCTCTGACGCTGGCGCGGGGGACCACGAGGGGTTGTGTGCAGACCCTCCTCCAACTTGTAATTCCCTTGGAGTATGTGGAAGGCCCGTGGCAAGGGTTCGGTAAGCCGAGAGCATTTTACTGCTGAGAAGGGCGCCCACTGTGGAGCCCTGTTCCCCACCACGGGGGAACAGGCAGGCAATGTCCTGGAGGCTTTCGCAGGATGGAGGGCACATGTTTGGGATATGATGTAACCTGGTGAAGTGAATTCATCCAAGCATGAGTCACGCTATCAGCCCTCGGACATCCTTCAGAAATCTCAGTTGCAGAACACAGGGCTCAGATCCAAAGGCCCACCCACCCCCACCTCAGAAAGGAATATCATCCCCTCTTTTGAATAAGCTCAGGCATCGCCCCCCTGCGAGAGCAGGCACCACCTTCTATTTCTCCTTTTCGTAGTAAAGCTCCCCATGCTGCTCGAGGGCATTATCCATTGTCCACCTGAGCCATGCGGGACACAAGAATGAAGCCAATGGGAAGGGCAGAACTGAGAGACAGACACTGAGCCCCTAGATCCAGCTGTCCCTGACTGCGCATCCGCTGGCTTCGTGACCTATTACATTTCCTCTCTCGTTTAAATCAGTCTGGTTTAGGTTTCCCCTCACTTACACAGAGAGCCTGACACCCAAAGATTAAATAAAACCCTGACTTTAGCGGAGAACCGAGAGGTCTAGCTATGTCCACCTCTTCCAAACAACTACCAATCTGGAATGGAACACGTCCCTTAGGCGTCACAGATGAGGACAAACTGCAGACATCCCGTGTCCCTCAACCTCACAATGACATGTGGCATCTGCTTCCTTAATGTCTCCATCTACCTTCGTTGCCAGGACAACCTGCTGAGCCTCAGGGGGCCCTGACCTTTGTCCTCACCACAGTTTTTTTGCTTTTTTTTGGGGGGGAGGGAGCAGGAAGAAGATATGAGTAAAAACAGGGCTCTATAATAAATATGACAAGTCCTTGCCAGAAAGGACCCTCACAGGGTGATCTGATCATAAACTCCTAACTGGGCAGCTTATGGTGGGCTTGCCTTAGCAAGCCCCGCCCACTGTTCTTGTGCATCTGGGTTAACACACCTCTGAAATGCCAGGGTGGTCTTTTTCAGACCCCTAGGACGGGTAGGGTAACCACCCTGGGCTCCATACCACCTTGCTTTCTCCCGCCTCCCTGTAACCTTCCTCAAGTTCCCTCCTTAATTCTAAATGCATAAAAGGAACTACAAAACTGTCATTCTCCTGAGCATTTAAGATCTTGCCTCCCCGGCACATTGTCAGTTTGGCTGAAATAAACGCTTATAAAAATTCTTTACAGGTTTTGGCATTTCTTACAATGACAATGGGGAGGAGGGAAAGAGAAGAGGGAGAGGAGGAGTGGGATATCCACAGAGAGCTCGAGATGGGCCAGCCCACCTGCTCCAAGCTCTTTCCCGGGGTATCTCATTTAATCCTCACAATACCGTGAGGCAGGCACTGCTATTCTCCTCGGGCTACAGGTCAGGAAACTGAGCTGCAGAGCGGTAAGTCACTTGCCTGTGTATGGCAGGGCCAGGCTACTGGCGAGCCCCTACACAGTCGCCCCGCTTGCCAGGAATTGCCCACCCTGTCTCTTTCCTAGACGCGGCTGGATCAAGCTCTCCGGCCCTCAGAAACCCAGGTGACATCCTTTCTGCTGTCTGTCTAGTCAAGCAGCCTCAGCCTCTCTTAGTCATGAATCAACTCGTGTCCCTCCAGTGGCTTCCACCCCACTGAGAATGAAGTCCAGTGTTCTCCCCACGGCCCACCACCTTGGGCCTTACCTCCTGCCACTCTCCTTGCAAGCTGCTCCACCCAGGCCGGCTTCCACCACACTGGCATGACCCCCTGCCCCAGGGCCTTTGTGCTTACCGTTCCCTCAGCCTAGAATGCCTTCCCCCAGAGGCCAGCATAGCCCCGCCACCAGCTCCAAACTTCTCGAAGACTTCTGCTCAAGCCTCAGCTTTTCAGAAGCCATCCATGTAAGAAGAGCAAGTCACTCCCACCCCTGCACTCTCTATCCCCATCCCTGCCTTGGTTTCCTCCCTGGCATTTATCACCAGCTGGTACTCCATGTTTATTTGTTCACTGTCTGTCCCCCCATGCCCATGCCAGTGCAGCTCCCTAAGGGTGGGAGCTCTCAGTCTTGCTCACTGTCGTAGCACCTAATGTGGTGGGCAGGTGCTCAAAAACTGTCCTTGAATGCAAGCATGCATGCATGCATGACCAGCTCTGCAATCCCAAATCCATCTGGGGCCACCCCAAACTCAGGCTTTCTCACACATGGATCAGTCACAGCAACACAACTCCTCCCAAGGAAGGGAAAAGAGCCACAACACTAGTCCACAGACGCATGGGAGGAGGAGGCCCCCACACGACCCACTTGTGCAGAGCTCAGAGGGGCAGGGTCTCAGGCCGCTGTGGGGACCACAATCTCTTTGTGAATCCTCCCTCCCTGAGCTCTAGCGGGAAGAGCTCTCCTCCCTCTTGAAGTCCTCAACTCAGATGCTCAAGCCCAAACCATGGTGTGTCCTCAGGGCAGGGAGAGGACTGAGGCAGCAGGGAGAGCTCTTCCTTGGGGTCACCCCCTGAAAGGAGCCGCTCCCTTGCCTCCCTAGGCCCCCTTGATTCCTGTCAGCCCCACCTTCTAAATACCCCTCTTCTCTGCCACCTCCCTGGTCAGGGCCACCAGCATCTCCTCCCTGGTCTGCCTGCTGTGCCTCCTGCCCCAATCCACACACAAGAGAGAGATCTCTTAAAAATAAACTCACTCATGTTCCTCTCCTTCTCTCAACCCTCCAAAGGCTGGCTTCCCACACACCTAGGGAAGAAATCCCAATTCCTCCTCACCTCGTTCACCACTCCTCACACACACCTCACACCTCAGGACCTTTGCACCTGCTATTCCTTTTGCCCAAATAAATCTCTCCAAGAACTCTACCTCCCATGGCTCAGTGACAATGCCGCTTCCTCGCCAGGCCTTCCCTAGCTGCCCCAGCAAACACAGCCCATCCAGACTCACTCCTGACGCCCCCAATCCCGTCCCATGCTTTACCATCCTCGCAGCCCTGACCACAGTCCGAAGTGATCCGTGCCTCATCCCTCTGGTTTCGGTCCATCTCCTACCCACCCCACATAGAACGAGAGCCCTACAAGGTCAGGAGCAACTCTTCTGTTTACCACCTATGCCCAGCACCCACCCACACCCAAAACTCAAAAAATATTTGACAAATCAAAACACGAAATCCTATGCTGGGTTCCAGGCTCAAATGTCACCTCTCCCCGACCCTCCAGCCTGAGCTGACCTCTGAGGTGACCTCCCAGAGTTCGTTAGCACAGAGCTTCTCACAGCACGAGGCACTCTCCCCATTGCACTCCAGTTAAGTTCTTGTCCTCACTGTTACAGTAAAGGCAACTGGTACAAAACCCTCACTCCAGACAGCCCAGCCACCCTGGACCTAGCATGGAGCTATGAACCTTGTACCTGCCTCATGACAGGTCTGCCCAGCAAGGCTGGAGACTGGCAATACTGGGCCAACACACTCATGAATATCTTTATTTTGATATTCGTAACAATGGCTACTGTATCAAACCCATGATTCGTGAACAGTATTGCTTAAGATGAGACTGAAGTTTTGAAAATGGGAGGAGGGTCAGATTAAGTAAAAATGTTATATAAATCATGTTGCATGGAAGTATATGAATATGACAAAAGTCACGAGACTGATAGTGGAACGAGTAAATTTTAGAAGAACTAATTGGATGGATGGATGGATGGATGGATGGTCAGTCAGAGAGACAGACAGGAGGAAAGAAAGGAGTAAGTAAAAGAATTAAGTGAAAGGGAAGAAAGGTAAAGAGAAATAGGCCTAGCACATAGTAAGTGCTCAGTATATATGCTAGATCAACCCAAAGGAAGCAGCACAGGGTAAAGAGTCTCCAGGCTGGTTCACATCCTGCCTCAGCCCTTGCCTGCTCTGGGACCCTGGGCATGTGACATAACCTCTCTGTGCCTCAATTTCCTCATCTGTAAAACGAGCCACTAAGAATACCTCCACTAAGACTCTTAGAAGGAATAAGTGAGTTACTGTACGCAGAATGCTCAGAACATAGCTTGATCCATCCTAAGCGCTTGCTACACATCAGCTCATAGTATGATAAATGAATTATGAGCCCATCCTAGGACTGGGACAGGAAAAAGACCCCAAATCTAACCACCTCGCTCTTTCAGAAGCCACTTGAAGCTCCTATGGACTCCCTAGAAATGGGGGAAAGAGGGGAATGAGAGGCCCCACTCCTTATAGGCTCAAAGGAGAAAGGAAGGTGGTGGGCTAGGAGGTAATTGAGAAGTGTAAAAGGGAGAAAAGAACTTTGACAGTAGCCGGTCTCTCTCTCCCGATAGCTAAATTCTGCTGCACTAATTCTGTGAGCTTCAGCTTTTCTTAGCCTCAAGGAGCTCTTGCCTTAAGTTAGTGCCTCCAACATGCTGAGAAGGAAGGAAAGGTGAAGAGAGGCAGAAAAGGGCTGGGTGTGCCCCTGAGGAAGCCTGGTCTGTGCAGTCCAAGCCAGTCCTGAACACCCAAAGGGTGAACTCGGATCCCAGAGCCTTTCCTCAAGGCCACGGCCAGTGGCTATGGGTCACACCCAAGACTCAGAGCCCAGCCCTCAGTGCACCCAACACTTTCCCTGCCACATCCCAACCTCCTGAGCAGCAGGTCCTCAGCTCCTCCACCCACCACCTGTGTCCACCTGCCCCCATCGTCCCAATCACCTGAAACATTCCTGGCGGCTTAGGGGGCTGGGTTCGCTGCCTGAGAAGCCCAACACGCATTTATTGCTGGGACTGTGTGAGAGAGAGAGGGAATGAGTATGCATAATGTATACGCTCTATTAATGCAAGGTGACACGCGTGCAGAAAACAGCACCCCGCTAGCTGGCCCGGGACGGTGCGGATTCGTGCCTGCGAATGCATTAGTGTCACTCCCTGCGGTAAACCCACGGCGACACGCGCCCAGGAACAGTCTCCTTCGCGCTGTCCCCGCCAGATGGCAGAGCCTTGGCAATCACCCCACGTGTCTGCACGTCTGTGCGTTTGTTTCTCTGTAATAATAATAAGGGCTGACGTTGCTGGGTCCTTACCATGTGCCAGGCATCATCCTGTGCCACCTCAACCCCATGAAGGAGGTACTATTATGACCCCTATTTTAACAGATGACGCAACTGAGGCACAGAAGGTCAAGTCACTTACCCCAAGGTCACACTGCTGGTGAGTGGCAGAGCTGAGATGCGAACCCCAGCAGTCCAGCTCCCAAGCCTGCACCCTATGCTGCAATAGAGAACCAGGGTGCCAGGCTTCACAGGACTAATCGCAACTGATGTGTTCAGCCCTGAAATTACGTATTAGCCCCATCCTGTAGATGTAAACATGAGAAAACTGAGGAACCAGGACATTAAATAACTTGCCCAAGGTCATGGCTAGGAAGTGCCAGGCCTGGGGTTTGAACCTGGGATTGAGACACCAGAACCCAGGCTGCGCCAGGTGGGGAGGAAGGTAGTGAGCTCTGAAAGGCAAAGGTGAGGGCTGGACAACAAGCACGCAGGACGAGCAAGCCATGGTTTTATGACCCTGGCGGGGAGAGAGGGGCATCCCAAAATGACCAGATGCCACCAGGACCCTCAGCAAGCCCACTGTGCCTGCAAGGGGCTAGATTTAAACAAGACTGGCACAGGCCCAACCCAGAAACCCTCAGTGAGGTGGGTGAGTGCTCATGGTCCAGAAGGGCATGCAGTCCAGGTCAGAGCCCGACGACACCCCCTCCCCGACCTACAAGTTGCCCGAGGGGCAGAGTGTGCACACTGGCAAGCCACGGCTTTGGCCTGCAGACATGTTTTGTTTGGCCAATGCAGTGTTTGTGAAAAATGTGACTGAGTTGCCAACTTTTAAAAATCGAGTGATTTCATACCAAAAACTGCACATTTCCGGCTGTTGGAAAACATCTTTAAAAAGTCAGGAGATCTGGCAATCCTGGGGCCCGTGTTCCCACACAGGAACTGCTGCCTGGGGCCGAAAAGCGGCTGTCCCTTTGCACGGGACATTGGACATGGGACACGTGCTCTCCCGTTCTCCAGAAGGTACAGGGGTCAGAGGCATGCGCTCTGGGGCCCAAGCACCAGGTCCCACTCACATGTGAGCTCTGTCACCTCCTCGTCGTGTGACTTGGGCAAATTAATGCTGTGCCTCAGTTTCCCCATCTGTAAAAGAGTACCCGCTTGACAACAAACACTCAATAACTGTTAAACAGCATCGCTGTCTCCCCAACATGAAGGCCAGGGCTTCGGGCATTGCTTTGTAATAGTAAGAGCTAGCACATGTCTAGCACCTGTTAAGAGCCTCCACTGTTCTGAGAGTTTTACTTTTGTGGATTCATCTGATCTTCTCAAGAAACCTATGAAACCACCCCTAGGTATATACGCAAGTGAAATTAAAATTTATGTCCATAAAAAACCTGTACACGAATGCTCACAGCAGCATGACTCATAATAGCCAAACAGTGGAAACAACTCAAATGCCCAACAACCAACAAACAGATAAATGTGAGACAGACCTATAATGGAATATTATTCAGCCATGAAAAGGAATGAATTTCTGACATCATCTACAGCATGAACCTCCAAATCCGTGGGCTACGTGAAAGAATCTGGACATGACAGCCCAAGGATTTAGGATTCTGTTTACATGAAATATCCAAATAAAGTGACAGACAGTAGATTAGCAGTTGTCAGGGGTTGGGGAAGAAAGGGGAGTGACTGCTGATGGGTTTGGCGTTTCTTTCTGTGGCGATGAACATAGTCTGGAATGAGAAAGCAGTGACGGGGCACAACCTGTGAACATACTAAAAGCGACTGGCACGGACACTTTAACAGGGTGGGTTTTATGAGCCATGAATTCTATCTCAAGTTTTAAAAATATATATTTTTAAAGAAAGACCCATTAGACAGTCAGCCATAGTATCTCCATTTTCTAGGTGGAAACATGGAGGCCTAGAGAGATTACAGATGAATATCTCTCTACATCCATGTTGACGGTGAAAGCGGAGGAACACGCCAGGTGGTGAGGGTGGAGTGACTTTTCTCCACCTGGCTGCTCGACTCGTCAGAGCCACGGGCATCTGGGTTTGCAAACTTCGTCCAGGCAAATCATTGCCAACCTGGGCTCCAGTCAAAGGTTAGCCCGGGATGACTCTTATCTAGATCCCTCTAAGGTCCTTAAGCATCTTACAAATCCAGGGCATTGTGGAAACATTATTTATTCATATCTATAGGGACAGCTGTGGCCATTAATAAATGATGAGTTTAACGACCCGCAGTGGGAACTGGCACTCTCCCAGGTGCAAGGGAAGAAAACATCCTGGGTTTTCCAAGTCCAAGCCCTTCGAATGCCTGGCTCAGATATCACAGCAAGGGGCCTCGGCGGCCCACCACCTCCCAACGGGGTCCAGCCAGGAGGACCGTCCCATTAGGCAGGAGGATCTCTTACTGGCCAAAAGGCTAGAGGACCCCCACCCTCCCCAGGAGGACTTCCCTCACTCAATAAGAGGACCTTGCCAGGGGACAACAGGACCCCCTCCCTCACTGGATGGAAAGCACCCCTCCTCACCCCCATTTGGAGCAGCAGGATCTCACTGGGCTAGGGGGGGCTGTGGCCTGCAGCTTTTCTTTAAATGAGCCCCTATAAAGTGTGGTCCTTTTTCTGAGCGTAGAAGGGTCCTCAAGTGTGTCCTGCAGTGGGGGCTCCAAACCAGTCCCATTATCAGATGCAGTGCCAACCTGCAACTGATGCCCTAGAAGCCAGACAGAGAGAAAGAGAGAAGGGAAGAAATAGAGGTACAGAGGGAAGGAGAGAGGAGGGGAGAGAAAAGGAGGGGATGGAAGAGAAGGAGAGGGGAAGGGAAGAAAGGGAAGAGACAGACTAGGTTTCACAGAGCCACAGAAGGAGCCGGGGAGAGAAAGCAAATGGGGAGAATGAAAACAGGAGTGCTCTGAGCCAGAAGCAAAGAGGCCAGGAAGAAGAGAGGAGACCCAGCAGGGGCCTTCCCTTGGGGTCCTTCCCACGCAGCAAGGCACTGCCAGCCCTGCCCAGGAACCCCCATGAGTGGGAGGTGGAGGGCAGCTTCTCCAGCCAGGCAGGAGCCTTCCAGGGCAGCCTCCGCCGAGGAAGCAGCAGGCTGGTCAGGCTGGGGGCTGGGCCTGGGAGTGCCAAGCATCCAGCCAGGTTGCCATGGCCACGGAGACAAAGAGAGGGGCTGAGGAGAGGCCTGGGACAGTTCCCTAAGAGGGGCCCCCAGCCCCTACCTCCCCTGGGGAAGCCCAGCCTCTCTCTAGGACCTGCTTAACCAGAGCTCCAGGCTGTTGGCCAACACACTTGCAAGGGAAGGCCTGCAGGTCAGGGCCTATCCAGCTGCCCGGGCGGCAGTGAATACACGGCCCAGGCAGGGTCGGCAAAGAGAAGGCACCCCTAAACAGCCAGACCCTGCCAGCTAACCCTAAATGCCTAACCTGGGCCTCAATTTCTTCATCCATTAAATGGGGAGACGATCCCTCAGCTTGTCCTAGCTCCCAGGGGCAAGGAACTTGCATGGAGAGAAATGTCAGCATAAATGATCAATAATAAATCGCATTTACCGAGGACTTACTGTGAACCAGGGTCTGCTTTCCCTGTCCTAACGCAGGATTCCCCCCACTATGTATGGAAAGACTTTTTATATTTATATATAAATACTCTGTCTGGTACAATAAAAAGGAATTATTTTAAAAAGACAAAGTGAAAGGACAGCCTATAAGCCTAATTTTTCAGTATTTGGACTAACCTGGCATAAAGCTACTCTGCCAAATTGCCATAAAAGTTTAAATGTTTACTCTCAGATTCCGTCCATGTCACCGTGCAAACCGCACTCTGAGCTGTGCTGCCTCAGCCCAGGTGACCCGCACGACCACCCAGGAGGTAGGTAGCAGAGTGGGCACCAGGGCAGGGGTGCGGCGTGGTTGCAAGTTTAACAAACCAGGTCCTCGTATCAGCTCTGCCACTTCCAGGAGAAGAACTTCGCTCCTCTGTGCCTTGGTTCCCCCGCCCCCCACAACATGGGAATAATACTAATGGTGTCTCATAGGGTTTGGGGTGGGGATTCGACAAGTTCATCGTGTGAAACCCTTTACAAAGTACCTGGCGTACTGAAACCCTCCCCGCACATCAGTTACCACGGTAAAGTATCATGAAATGTCAGGTGGCATTGCTGTTGTGATGCCCCCACCACCCACCACCTGATGATACGTCAAGTAGCTACTGGATGACTATCCTACTGTCTGCCACTGCCACAAGAACACCAGATCTATGAGGGCAGGAACTCAGGTCTGTGCTGGTACCCACTAAATACCCGGCTTAGCCTAGAACTGTGCCTGGCACATAGCGGATGCCCCCAAAACATGGCGAGAAGCATGAGCTCAGATCCTGGTTCTGCCGTATATTCGCTGGATGACCTTGAGCAAATGGCTCAACCTCTCTGGGCCTCCACTTCCTTATCTGTGGAATGGGGATGCAGTGATGCTGACCTGGCCCATGTGCACAGAAAGGTTTAGAGGAGGATGCTCCTGCGGCACTTTTCAGCAATGTCTGGAGACACTGTTGGTTGTCACAACTGGGGAGCGGAGTACTACTGGCTCCTAATGGGTGGGAACCAGGGATGCTGCTAAGCACCCTACGACGCATAGGACAGACCCCACATCAAAAGATGACACAGCCCACACTGTCAGCAGTGCTGAGGTTGAGAATTCCTGGTACGAAAATGAAAAGAACCACCCAGATGCCCACCAAGAGAGGAATGGATGTACAAATGCCAATACAATCGTCCTGTAAAACAGTGGTCAGAAGGTAGAAGAAAACAGAACTAAAAGATCTCCCAGACGTCACAGTTGGGAGCAAAGCCAGCCGCAGAATGCTAGGCGACCACAGCCGTTTACCCTCAGACAGCAGGTAAGAGCCAGAGCTAGAATGCAAACCCAGGAGCGTGGCTCCAGAGACTTAAGCTTTAACCACCCGCTCTGTGGCCAGTTTGACGCCTTTGAGTTAAACAAATACACACTTAAAAGCGTGCCCTGTTGTTCCCACGGTTCCTATTTATGTGTGTCCATGGCACGAACACACAGGGAAAGATCTGGAAAGCTTAAGGGCACCTGGACGTGGGGGCAGCCAGGAATAAGAAGGGGAGGTGTACCTCATCTGTAACTGTTTACTTTCCTACAAGGAGGCTGCTTCCACATCTGCTGTGTAATTAGAAATTAAAATTTTCAAATGCTTATACCCTTAAACCCAGAAATTCCACTGCTGTCACTGCATAAAGCCACAGGCATGGGGTGGCCTGCGTCTGTCGTACATTCATTGGTAAAAGCAAAAGATGGAAACCACCTTGGTGTCCGTAAGAGGGGATGAGCGTAAAGAAAAACAAACCACGGCGCGTCCGTCCAGAGGAATTCCATGTGCTACAATGGAACAGCCTCCATGACACAGGGTGACAAGGGGACAGACAAGACCCGGGGGCTAGCCCTGGGGAGGAAACTGGGAGGGTGCCTTCTCTCTTTAATTTCATTTTTTTTAGAGAAGTAAATTTCCCCTCTACCCCTTGCTCCCCACACATGCACAGCCTCCCCCGTTACCCAAGCGCCCACCAGGGTGGGACATTTGTTACGACCCATGAACTCTCATTGACAACCAGAACCCATAGTCGATATTAGGGTTCACCCAGTGGCTCTGGACAAACGCATCCTAACAGGCGGCCATCACCCGACTACCACACAGAGCACTTTCGCGGACCTAAGATCCCTCTGTGCTCCATGCCCAGCACCTGACCTTTGTGCCGTCCCCACCGTTTGGGAGGCTGCCTTCTTCTCACTCCGCAGTATTTATGCCTTTTTAATTTGAATCACGCGAATGACTACACATTATACATACATAACACGAAGTAAACACATAACACAGAGAGCTTCATGTACACCTAGTTATGTACACACGCGCAGACATATATGAAAAATTAATTTAAAAGGCGCGGAAGAGCGCATACTGTATAATTCCACTTGATGTCAAGTTCAACAACAAGGAAAACTAATACTGGATAGAAATCAGAACTGGCTACTTTGGGGGATACCGACCGGGAGGGAATACAGTCTGGGGTGCTGACAGTATTTTCTGTCTAATGTGGGCGATGCTTATACAGATAAATCGTATGTAAAATTCAGCACGCCATACACTTAAAACCTGCCTGAAATTTTTTAACAAAAACTTTTTCGTGAAAAGATTCGATTAGGGTGAGGAAGAGATTCCTAGAGAGCCCCCCAAATCTATCATCCCCTCATTCCCAGAGGGAGCTCCTCGTTGGGGCCCTGGGAGGAGGCCAAGCTGGGGAAGAGAGTCCCCTCCTTCTCCCTGCAAAGAAGCCAAATGGGAATCAAACTGGCCTTTGTGGCTGCGTCCAGCAGAGCAGGACAAAGGGCCAAATGACAGCCCCCTGCTCCCCCCAGCCCTCCCCCGGGACACTGCAGCCCATTCATGTTGGAGGCTGGCCATTCCCCCAGGGCTCCAGCCGCCCTCCTCTAGGGGGCTGGGAACAATGTCCCCTTTTACACCCCCTTGTCTCCCACTTCCGCATTTAATTGCAAGTTCATGGGTATTAAGTGGCCCATACAGCTGACCTGGCTCCCTCACCCCACCCCCCAAAAAGGAAGCCCACAGCCCTATCTCTGTTCACTGCCTCTCTGTACCCTCTACTCTCAATGATGTCCCCAGAGAGAGAAGAGCAAGAGCCCCCCTTCGTCCCCCTCATCGCCTTCCTCAAACAACTCTGTTCTCACCCAAAAACGCTGCCTTGCAAACCAAGCTGTCTTGGCCCTGGCACAGGGATGTCAGGCCCCGGAACGGCACCCGCTGCGCCAATGTGCCAGGCCACTGGCACGCTCACTTTGCACCTCACTGGAACCCCACTTGATGCCTGAGGACACTGAGGCCTGGGGAGGGTCAGTGAGAAGCCTGCCAGCCAGCCAGGGCCAGGGCTAAGAGCCTCAAACCTCCTCCGCCTGGCTGTCCTGACTTTCCCTAAGCGGCCTTTCTGCCTCCCACTCAAGGTGGTGGCCCAACCTTTGACCCCTAACCTCTTCTCTAACTTTGAAACCCCAGGGTCAACTCGGACCTTACCTGGTGACCTTTGAGGAGAGGTCACATAAGTCACTCTCCTACCTTCCACATACACTCACTTTTGCCCTTGCTCAAGGGATTCCTATGGCAGAATGTCCCCACGCCTGTCACACCTATCCTGAAAGTCTCCACCTCCTCCAGGAAGCCTTCCATGTTACACCAATCAACATCCCCTCCACTGAAAAGTCTCACCTCCCACATTCCTCCGCCACCGATCCAAGCCTGAGACAGCTCTACCCCCATGCAAAATTTGTTGTCTTCTCTCCATGCCTCCTCCTGTCCAAGTTGCCACCATCCTTTGCTAGTCACCTACACCTGACCAACAGCCATCTAACCAGGATATGGACGAGCCTGCACACTGACCTAAGTGTCTCCTTATAAAACGTAAATCAGACCAGTCTTCTGCCCGCTGCACGTGTGGGGACGCCCTGCTCCCCACCATCACCTGCCAGGCCCCGAAGGGCGTGCCGTGACCTCCCTTCCTCGCTCTTCGCTTTCCCTCCCTCCACTCCGGCACCTGCTGTTCTCCAAACTCGCCAAGTTCTTGCCCATCGCCCAGCCCCTGAACCTGCAGTTCCCACCTGCTCAAACTCCCCTCCCCAAACTGTCACACACTGGCTCCCGCACATTATTACGTTACTCGTGGCTTCGCTTCTAGGTCAGGCCTTTCTTGAGCACCCGACTGAAGGCAGAATCCCTTCCCCACCACCACCCCACCCAGCAGGTACAAAAACCAGGAACGGTCCTGCTCGCTGTGTATTTGTCATTTCTCGGTCACCCTTGCTTAGGACATCGGCTCCACTGGGGCAGGGATTTTGATTTGTTTGCTCCTGTGTCCTCAGGACGTAGTACAGCACCTGGCACACAGGAGGTGCTCGATAAAGCTTGGGGACTTGAGTAATTAATGAGAGATTTTTCTATTCACTAATGTACGTTTAATTCGAGAGCGGGCCCACATGCCGTTACTGCACGCAGGTGCCACTAACCAACTGCTATTGACCAGCTCTGGAACCAGTCACGGGACCAGCAGAGATCTCCCCGCTTCATCCCGGTCTCCCCAGCAGTCCGAGGAGGCTCTGCCATTGCCTGGTTCCCGAATGGCTCCTGAAGCTGGAACAGAGGGAAGGTGGGGGCTTCCCACTAGGTGCTGGGCGGGGACAGGGCTGGGCAGATGCAGGTGCGCCCTGGGGACCTGCTAGCCTGGCCCCTCTACTGTCAAAGGCCTTCTCCTCTCCAAGGGCGCTATAGGGACAAACCCTCTCCCCCTTCACCCCCCGTGAGAATCATCTACTCCAACTCCTTGTTCTCAGCCAGTGCCCCTAAGTGGCACAGGGCAGGGCTGTGGCGCCAGGCGGCCTGGATTCGAATCCTGACTCTGCCTCTCGTCATGGCCTCTTACAAGCTCTGCTAGCTGCGTGAACCTGGGCGAGTTACTGAATCTCTCCACACACAGGGGTGGTTATAAGGACTAGAGGAGCGAATCACACCCAAACCGACATTTCTCAAACCACAGTGTGCTCGTCAATCAAATCACCTGTACGAGCGAACTTAAAAAGCAGATTAAAAGCGGACTCTGATACAGTGGACCCAGCCCAAGCACCTGTGTCGATACTGCTCATCCTGGGGCACACCTAGAGCAGAGCAAGGGCCTAAAAAGCTTCAGCACATAGTGGGTGCTCGATAAAATTTATCTCCTGTAGTTATTACCTATCCTCTGACTAAATCAGATTGCAGAAAGCCGTTTATCTGTCCTCCCACTAGAATTAAACTAGGATCTTTTCAGATCTGTGCAAGACTCTGACTTCGGTCTGCAGACATAAATATACTTTTAATTTCCATTTAAAAGAAAGAGCAGCTACCACTTCCTGAGTGCCCACGTATTTTCTTCCATGTAATTCTCGAGTCTCCCCGGCATGCAGGGCAGGGGGTGTGGCATGGGTTCACTGCATGGAGTCCTTCACAAGGACACACAGACAGGACTGAAAGACGGATTCAGAACGTCCCTCTGAAGCCACGTCCATCCAAGCACACTGTCTGTAACATCCTAAGAATAAAGAGCGACTTCTATAAACCCCGCAGGCCTTCCGTGAACGGCATGGTCGAACGACGCTGGAGCCTGTGTGTGCTCACACGGTTAGCTGGATTAAAGTAAAATCTTCAAACGCCACCATCTGAGGACCTGGTTTTGTCCTATATGCAAAACTTGAGGGGCTCCTCTGAGCACCCCATGGGGAGGCTCCAGGCATCCCATTTAGAGGGAGGACAATGAGGTGCATAGAAGCTGATCAGCCTGTCTGGGGTCCCACTGGTGCAGAGGCTTCTGTCCACCCCCAAGAGGACCATCAGGGACCAGCTGAGTGGAAACCCCAGACAGCTTTGGCCAGTGCTCTGGGCTGAGTGGGAGAGGCAGGGGCTGCTGGAACAAGGGACCCCGCCCCCGTGCTGGGTGCTCTGGCCACACGGAGAGAATCTTGCTCTAATCTGCCTCTGGACCAGGGGCCAGCAGACCCTGCCACAAAAGGGGACAGTGGGAGCTTTGATGTGGTGGAGGGTGGAGCCGGCCTGACTCTGCGGCCAGCTATGGGGGCAGGGAGGGCCTGTGAGGCCCAGGTATGGCCTCCAATCAGGTCTCTGCTTCTCTCCAGTACCCTTGTGCCCCTGGACAACTTGGACACACAACCCTTTCACCCAACCCTTTATACTCACGATTTCATTTAAAACCCACAAAAACCCTCTGAGGTAGGTTCGGCAATCGCACCCCATTTTGCAAGGCGGTAAACTGAGGCAGAGAGAGCCTAAGTAACCTGCTCAAGGGCACACAGCAGAAAGGGGCAGAGCTAGATTCAAATCTAGGTTTGGCTGACACCAGGACCTAAATGTATTTATAAGCACTTTTCCGGCTGGGGAGTGGGCAGGGGACCAGCCAGGGAGGGCTTTCCTGAGAAAGTGCTTTAGACCCTCACCGCTCGGTACAGTCCCCAAACTAGCAAGCAGCACGGGCCTCTCATCTCCTGGGATCTTGTAAGAGATGCAGCATCTCAGGCCCCACCCACAACCTGCGGATCCAAACTGCATTTTGATGAGATCCCTACATAGTTCATGTGTATGGTAAAGTGTGAGCGCTCCTGGTTTAGACCCCAGGATGAGTGGGCGATCGCAGGCCTGTCTGGATCTCAGTGTCCCGGGGAACTGAAAGGCATAGGGCAGGCCTGTGAGGCCACTCTCATGTGAAACAGGGCTTCTTCCCAGCACCAAGAAGACCCATTCAGGGATCCTGAGCATCCTTCCTCCCTGAGGCCCGAAACAGGATCCAAAAAGCCCAAAGCCAGCATATGCAGGAGGGGAGGGAGATGGGGGGCTAGAACCTGACAGATTTGCGTGGCAGACTCACCGAGAGCCGCACCATCTGGAGCCCTTTTGTGATACGAAGGGGGAAGGACGGTGCAGAGGCAGAGAGCCAGGAATATTTACCAAGCCAGGGGCGAGGGGGCAAAGGAGTGTATGAGGGAGAGGCAACAGACAGGACCACGCACTCCAATAACCCCTCAGAATCCATGTGAAATCCACCCTTTCTGCAGCTCGCAGAAATGTGAACCCCTGAACATCAGGCCCCAGTCCTGCTCTTGCTAAAACATCACCATTAACAATGGTAAATATGTGACCCAGGCCTGGTCAATCAGAGCTCTGGGCCCCAGGACGGGGCAATACTTGGTTCCTGGATGGATACATGACCTAAGGGTCAGGTCAAGGAGCACCTGGATCCAGTTATGCCTGAAGCCACAAGTGAGCCTGTGCGAATCTTTTGTTGTTGTTGTTTGCCTGAGACCCTTTGAGTTGAGGTTTGGCATTTACAACCCAGAGAGTCCTGAATCATGTATCTGTTAAAGAACTTGCCATCCTGCAAGTGCCATTGTTTGCACATCTATTCTCTCCCCAGGACCAGAGCACCCTGAAGACACACATCCTTGTTTGACTTGACTCTTCCCCATGCCTAGAAGGCCTGACATATAACATAATCTCAAAAGATATGTAACAACGCATGGATGGTTCTTTCTTCCTGCATTCTACAAATATTTACTGAGCACCCACTACGTGCCAGGTACCTTTCTAGGTCTGGGAACAGCTGGGAACAGGAGAGATAAGAATCCCTGAGCTTAAAGTCCAAGAGCTTAAATTCTAGAGCGGGGAGAGTAGAAAATAATCAAACAAGTAAGTAAAATGTAAGTGTGATGGCAAAGAAGGAGAGGAAGCATGGGGAGGAGGAGCAGTTTTTAGATGGAGTCGTCAAGGAAGGCTGCGCTGAGAAAGTGAGATCTTAGCTGAGACCTGAAGAGGTAGCGAAACACAAGATCCCTGGGGAGTGTTTACAGACCAAGCACACAGCACGTGCAAAGGCCCTGAGGCAGGAATGTGTCTTGGAGAGGGAGATCAGAGGGGTGAACGTGGGGAGTGGGACGACCAGACACTGAAGGGCCTGAGTGAGGCAGAAGCTATGGGAGGATTTGGAGCAGAGAAAGAATGGGATCTAACTCACACAGGGTGTGCGTGGAGAACCAACCACCTGTCCAGGGCAAGGGCAGAAGACGCAAGGGACGGGGGAGGAGGTGAGCAAGAGTCCCGGGAGGAGACGATGGCGGCTGAGACCATGGTGGCTGCCGTGGAGGCGTGAGAAGGGGCCAGATTCTAGGTACTTGGTGAAGGTGGAGCCAAAAGGATTTTCTGAGAGTTTGGATGTAGGAGGACATGAGAGGAAGAGCAGAATCGAGATGGCTCCCAGGATGTGCCTGAGCAAATGGAAGGACAGGGGACCATTAACCAGACAGGAGGGGGCCGAGAGCGAGGGGAGCTGGAGAGGACGGGGGGTCCGCGATACCCACTACACACCCAAGGAGAGATGTCCCGTCATCTGGATGCCAGGGCAGAGGTCAGTACAGGAAATAGAAACCTGGGAAGTGTCAGCAATGGGATGGCACATAAACTGACTGAACGAGATGCACTCACCTACAGAACAATAATAAAACGATGGAGGGAGAAAGAAGGAATTGTCTCCATCTCCCCGCCACTGGGCTCCCAACCCTACCAGCCTCCCCAACTACGTGTTGGGGGAAGGGGGTGACAAAGGGAAACCGATTCAGCTCTTTCTTCCATTACACTTGCTGGAGTGTAGACAAAGGCATTCAGCATCCTTCGCCTCCCCACCCTATCCCAGCTCCACTCCACCACCCAGTTGAGAAGCTGAGGCTCAGAGAGGCACAAGGCGGACTCGAGGTGATCTGAAGGCCAACTAGGCTGGCAGACCTGCTCAAACCAGGCCGCAGGCTGCAGACACGACGCAGCCAAACACAGCTTTGCATGAGCAGAAATAACAAGAGCCCCCCCCCCAATCCCCCCAACTTCTGTGGCTGTCAGCACAGAGGACTTGACAAAGAGCTAATACGTGGGAGGGGGCTGAGAATACGTCTTGGCCCGAGGCGTCCTGGTGACTGGCAGACGGTGCTGGCATCAAGCTGGGAACCCAGGAGGGGCAACCAGCATAAAACCCAGGACTGGGTCTCCAGAGTCCCCAGCACGGGGGTGTCCCTCTTCCTGGACTTACAGGCCAGCCCTGAGCCCAGAGTTCCACCTCCCTTCCCCAGGGATGGGGCATCGTGCTCCCAGCTCAGCCGTCACACCTCTCCAAGCCTCGATTTCTTCATCTGCAAGGTGGCCAGCGAATACAGAAACGTTCACGTCATCATTTTGTCAGAGCAGCTCATGAGTGCCGAGCTCAGACACTGACCTAGCCCAGGGGTCTTGACAAGATAACTGCTGAAGGGCTGTCCGAGGCACTGCAAGACATTTGGCAACACTAAATGCCAGTAGCATCCTCTCTCCCTAGTGGTAACAACCAAAAATGTCTGCAGCCATTGCCAATGTCCCCCAGGGGGTGGGGGTGGGTGGCAAAAACTGCCCCTGTTTGAGGACAACTGCTCCAGGCGCACTTCGACACCAAGATATCAATAGCAGCTCCGTGAGGGCATTTGTCAACTTGGGGGCCCAGATCCAACTTAAGGGGCCTGGTTTCAGCATCTTGCTCAACCATACACTATCCTGACTCTCAAAAGGACTGTGGGAGGGTTTACATCACCCAATATCATACACAGGGCTGCCACACAGTGAGTGAGAAGCCAGCGACAGTCTTTTTTATTATTATTATTAGTTTATCTTAATTTGAAAAATAACATGTTAATTATAACTCGTGAAGCAATGCGGGGAAAAAAAATCTGAAAACAAATGAAACATCTCCCTGTACACCCCCTTCCCATTCTTAGCCCAAGGCCACCAAAGCTAACGTCCTGGTGTGCATCCTACAGTGCCTTTCTCAACACGCGTTAACCCCCGCCCAGAAAGACTTTTTTGTTATTTTGTCTACAAAATGGGGTTCACACTCTACACTGGACTCACGACTAAACCTTTCTTACTTAACAATACAGCACATGCAGCCCTTCACATCAAGAGACGAGATCGACCTCATTCTTTTAAACTACCTGATACTCCAGCACCTGGATGAACAACAATCTGAGTCAGACTTTTCTCCACTCGGGAACTAAGTACCCACGTGGCTCCCTTTTTCTTGTCTGTTTGGCCTTGCTCAACAAAGCTGGAACAAACGTCTTTGTACCTTACCCTCTTTACTTGGGTAAAAAGGTTTTTCTTGGTTCTATAGAAGAGTCTCCCAAAGGAATTAAATCAAAGGATAATGTGATTTTTTAATTTTAAAGACACTGTTAGACTATTTTTCCCAAAAGGCAAGTCTTTAACACTCCCATCAGCATCCTATGGAACTGCCTAGTTCCCAGCAGCCATGCCAGCCCTGAGTACTATCGTTTTGCATGGGTCCATCTGTGTGTGTGTGTGTGTGTGTGTGAGAGAGAGAGAGAGAGAGAGAGAGAGAGAGAGAGAGAGAGAACACAATGCCATGGAAGGTGACGCTGCCTGACGTAGCTACTGAGCAGAAATGCAGCTCCACATCCTGGACTCAAACGAGGAGAGAGGGTATAGGAGAGCAGACCGTCCATCCACAGGGCCCTGGGATGCCCCTCCCCACCCTCACAAGCTGACTCCGGGGCCTGCACCATCTCATTCCTGAAATGGATTTCACACCCAGGCGAAACAAAGATGCCTTTGTCACTGGGGAAGAGGGAGCGACTGTTGCCAGAACATTCTGGGTTCTGTTCATTCAAATCTCTGTGTGCGGGGAAGAGGAGGAGAGAGTGTGGGGAGAGCGGGATGCTTCCCACTCTGGGGCTGCCTCCGGGTAGACGCCGTGCGCAGAGCCAGAGCAGCCTCAGACCCCCCGTTGTTCACTCACTGGTTCACTCTGCAAATATTTGCTGAGCGCTTACAACCTGCCAGCCGCTCCGGGAAGCACTTCACATTTATTATCTCATGGGATGCATCCCCACAGCCTGCTAAAAGAGGTAACATCCTTAACCCCATTTTACAGATGAGAAAACTAAGGCTCAATGAGATCAAGCCAGGACCCGAGGCCACACAGCGGTAAATAACACAGGAGCACTAAGGAGGGACAATTAATTTCTAACCGCCTGGGCCACCCACGGCAGCCTCCTTCCTGTCTCCCCCTGGCCCCCTACAGTCCCTTCACTGCCAGCCAAAGGGATCCTGAGAAAACTAAGTCAGATTGTCCCTCCTCCTCAGCTCAAAAGTTCCAGCTACTCCCAACTTACTCAGAGCAATGATGGCTCGCAAGGCCCTGCACGATCTTCCCACCGGCTCCCACTTCTGCTGTCAGCCTCCCTGACTTCACCTCCAAATCACTCTCCTCCCGGCTCACTCTGTTCCGACCACTCTGGCCTCTTTGCTGTTCCTGAAATATGTTCCTGCCTCAGGGCCTCTGCACTTGCTGTTCCCTGTGCCTAGGATGCTGTTCCTGTAGACACAGAGGAAATAAAGTCATTATACTGAGGTGACACACTTAGAAGGAGCAGAATCTGGGTTCAAAGGCCGGCTGCACAGCCTGAAAGAAAACAAAACACACAAAAAGGAGCCTCCAATAAGACAGAAGGATGCTGTGTGACCCTAGGCAGCTCACTGAATCTTTCTGAGCCTGTTTCCTCATCTCTAACATGGGCAACATAGGAACGCCTTTCCCATTGGGCTCCTGGGAGACTACGTTGCTTGGGACTTGTCCACTGAGCACAACACCTCACACATGCGGACACCAGTGTTGTTATTAGTTCTGTGGAAAGAGCTGGAATAACCAGGGATGGCCTCCCGAGGAGGAAGGATATGAGCAATGCTTTGAAAGTGGGAAGTGAAAAGCAATGAGGCATTGCAGGTGACAAGTGGGTGCCCCTAGGAGAAGACAAAGGCTTCCAATCTGGGATGGAGGCACCGACACAGAGGAGAACAGACGCCCCAGCCAGCACCCCTGCCCTTCCCAGAGCGGGTATCTCCCCTCCTGTTCCCCTACTGCCATATGGCCCAGGCGGGGTCTTCACCCAGACGCGTCAAGTCAGAGGCTCAGTGACTAGTTCAGGGGTGGGCCTCAAATCAGAGCCCACCCCTGGCAATGGACAGACCCTTCCTTAACACAAGTGAAGCAACTCTCATTTTTGCGATGGCGGTTTGAGCTGGGTTTCCTGTACCTCGCAACCAGACTCCTTCCTGACTACTAGCTCTTGCTAATCTCATCGGCAACAGCAGTGCCATCATCATCATCATCATCATCATCATCATCATCATCATCATTATTATTATTACCATTTCAAAACCTTCGTGATTTGGGAGAAAGAAGACGGGGAGAGGTCTCCACTGGGCTGCATGGGCACGGGAAGATGCCAAGCCTGACTGGGGGTGGTATCAGGGTCCTACAGTCTAAGAGGAGGCCCCGATGGCAGCAGAGGGACCTTCTCACACTGGAACCCACTGCTTCCTCTCTGAGGTCTGCACCCCAGGGTCTCCCAAAGGAGCATAAGTACAGAACAAGAGTCAGGAAGTAGGACGTAAGAACATGGGAACCTCCAAACAGAGAGTGATTGCCCACAGGCCACAGGAAGTGGAAACTGAGATAGCAGAATCACCCTCTCGAAGGGAGAACCACCCTACCCCCCCACACACACACACACCATCTCAGAGAACAGAAAGACAACCCACAAACTGGAACACGCACCACAAATACCAACAGGGGTCGGTCAGGTAAGGGGTGAGCTGTGGCTGGACATGGTATCCTTCGCAGTGGCAATGAAAGTCATATTCTTTTAAGAGAAAAGCTCTTTTGCTTAGTAAACACATCTTTTTTCCAAAGAGAAACCTGCCACCTCCTTTCTTAGAACATGTGACCCTCTTGGTCTGGTTTTCAGCTTTCCATTGGATAGAAAACAAGGGTGAGAAGAAATATGTCATTGTCCTCTAAACTCTACCATTTAATAAAAAAAAAAAACAGCAGAGCAAGCGCAATGAATGGCAACCGACATTTGGTTTCAAAGCCAGGGAGCACAATGAATGGCAACCGACATTTGGTTTCAAAGCCAGGGACATTAGGGAAGGGTGGGGACTGTGACAAACTGAAGGCTGCAAGCCCTGTCTAAAGAAGCCAGCCGCTAATTCAGCTCCAGGCACGTGTTTGCCTGCAGGAATGCAGCCTGATGTGGATAAGCCTTCTGATTCTTTCTGAAGACAGAAATATAGATTTCCGTATGAAATCTGATATTTCAAAGTTGGCAACTAACAAAAAAATTTCAAACACTATACAGGCCTGACAAAACCTATTTACAAAACCTAAAAGCAACAGATGAACAGGACAAACAGAGGCTCGTGGACAACAGACTAGTGGTTACCAGGGGGTGGGAGGGAAGGGAGAGGTAGACAGGGTAAAAGGGGGTCAAATATGTGGTGGCCGAAAGAAATCTAACTCTGGGAGGTGAACACACAGTGTAAATATGTATATGCCTTACCGTGAAAGTGTACAGCTGGAACTTACTGGTTTTCATCAACCAATGTCACCATAAAAAATAAATAAGAAAAAAACAAGTAGGAAAAAAAAAAACCTACTTATAGGCCCGAGTTGGCCTGAAGTTCAACCCCTAGTTTGGAACCGGTGATATATGGACCTGTGGACTGTGATGGTAAGAGGCTCTGCTTCAATCACATCCTTGTCTCCACAGGACCTAGGCCTGCAGCAAGGGCACACGCGGCATGTGTGTGTGCGTGACACTCCCCACACAATGCTTATGGTCACTGACGTCAAAGACGCTGATAGAAAAGTTTCCCAAAGACACCGGAATCCTCTGGGCACAAAAGCGTCCTCCAACTCATCCGGACATGACTTGAGGCTCCCCCTGCCCTCTGAGGCATCTTAGCTGTCGGACAAAAGCAGAACATCGTGGGACAGGGGTCAGGAAACCTGCATTCAAGTCCCACCTCGGGCACAGCCGCACTTGGGAAGCCTGGGCCAAGTCACTGAAAGCTCAGAGCCTCCGTTTCCCCTTCTGGACGAGTGGGTGAGAGGACGTCTTAGTCTCCTGCAGCTCTGACCACCCGATTTTAGGATTCCAGTTGTCAGTGATTTCTTTGGGTTAATAAAGGAAAAAGGTTTCTTCAGCCCTCAGTTATAAAATCGATTCAAGAACCGGCAGCCTGAACAAAGATGTGCATGGTCTGGAACTCCGAAAAACTGGAAATTCTATAAATGCCCAATATAAGAAGAATGGTTAAATAACAACAAGTAACTAACCTGATTATAGCTAGTATACAGGGAGTGCCGGGCACTATCCTGAGAACTTTATGGATCTGAACTTGTCTAACTCACCCATCGATCTAAGATGTAGGCTCTATTTTCGGAAATAAGGAAACTGAGGCACACACAGGTAAAGCAGCTTGCCCACGATCACGCAGTCAAAAAGTAGCCAGGATGCGCCCCAGACCATGGGATCTAGAGCCCCCACATTTTGTTATGAAGACACTGAAGGTTTGGTGATGAAGAGTGTTTGTCGTAACATGAGGGAGTATACAGAAGGGGCAAGAGACACGAGAAATAATACTGTGTGTGCAGTGTGATCACACCTAGGCTAAGACAAAGTGCAAAGAACGCGGAAACACACCAAAAGGGGAAACGGCTGTTTGAAAAGGTGAGATCTTTTCATTCGTGCTTATGTCCTAAATGTCCCATAATAAGCTGTGAAGCAAACACGGCCAGTGCATGGCGGGTGTCCCTGGGAGCCAGCATCGTTCCCACAGCTTACTACTTCACTCTAGCTAAGTAAGTGGCCTTGGGACTAGGACTCCCAGCAGCCAGGGCCCAGAGGCTGCTGCATCCCAAGCATCTATAACAGGGACAGGCATGCGGCAGGCACTCAACGAAATGTGTGGACCATGAGAACAAGCCTGTGGGTTGGAAACAGAGATTTCCCCATTTCACAGAGAAGGAAACTTAGGCCCAAGAGTCAACTGCCCAAGGTCACAGAGCTGGTGAGCGGCGGTCCAGGACAAGCACCGACAGAGCCTCGTCTTAGCGGAGGGTGTCGTTCCACCAGCAGCACAAATCTCAGGCGGTCAAAATCACCAAAGAGACAGGATGACTAAACATAATGTTCGATCCAGGATTAGACCCTTAGACCCGCCACTGAAGATGGGAGTGGCGGGGGCGGGGAGGCATAAAGAACATTGGGAGGAAAACAGGTGAAATCAGAAAACGGATCGTGGAGTATATAATTTAGCATCACTGCTAAATTTCCCGATTTTGTTCATTGTAGTGTGGTTATGTAAGAGAATACCCAGGATCTGAGAAGATACATATGCTGAATTATTTAGGAGCATCATGGCTCCAGTTACTCTCGAATGGATCAAAGCAATGGGAATAATTGTGCGTGCGTGTGCGTGTGTGTGTAGGGGAGATGGGGAGAGGAGAAGTGGGGGCGATGATCAAGCAAATATAGCCAATGATTAACAATGGGTAAATCCGGGTATAGGGCCTACAAGGGTGCTCTGGGATCATGAAATATCAAAATAAAAAGTACCAAAGACTTAACTTTGAAAAAATGCATCTAATTGCCCATAAATACAGTATGCTGTGGTTTTGGGTTTAGACCCCGCACACATGTAGAAATGTACATCGACAAAACAGTCTCCCCTGCTTGGTTCACAGAGAGAGTGCCCGTCGCTGAAGGGACATGAGGAAAAGCGGTTTGACGCACACTCCCCCACTGTATGTACGACCTTTGTGACGAAGGGGAAATAAATCTTAGAAACCACCCTATCAACAGCCTGGCAGGCCAACAGCAGGCGGCTGGGACCACCCAGAGCTCCCTCTGCCCTCCCTGTGTGGTAGGGGCAGGAGGCCAAGGATGCCAGTCTGCAGCCACTCCCTACCCTGGGCTCCAGGCTTCCCAAAGTCAAGGCCATTCATTAAGAAAGTATCAGAAACCAGGAGGGTCTCGGTCACAACGTGCACCCCATTCAAGCCCTTTCAGGCACTCATCCACTCCTCCGACCAGTACTAACAGAGCATGTGCTCAGTGCTGGGGACTTGTCAGTGAAGCCAGCAGACCGGGGTCCTGACCTCGAATGACTTACATTCTAATGGGCGAGGCAGACCCTAAACGAGTCAACAGACAGGATCGTTTCAGAGCGACAGAGGCCAAGGACAGGTATGATGATGAAGAGAACGTGACTAGAAGGCTCTCTGAGAAAACGACACTCAAAGAGGGCCCTTGATGCAGAGCACAGTCGGAGGTGCCGCAGACAAGAGGAACGACAAAGAAGAGGCGCAGAGGCTGGGACCAGCCTGGTGCCAGTCAAGAACAGAAAGCAAGCACGCTGCTGGGGCTGGGGCGTATGAGTGCAGGGGAGATGAGGCTGGCATGGGGAGCAGGTGAGGAAACCGAGGTCCAGGGAGAAGCAGCCCCTTGCCCAGGGTTCACACGGCCACCAAGGGGCAGAGACACAATCCAGACCCAGACAGTCTGAGCCAGACCCTGGGTGCTTGAGTGTGACACCACCTGCAGGAAATTCTCCTGCCCCGAATCCCCTTAGCCCATACCGCTCAGGGGCCTTCGGTTATGTTAGAGAGCATTAGGCTATCTCAGTCCCAGGGCCCCGAAGTCTGCAGGGAAAGACTTCGCAGTTACATTCATCAAGATAATCCCATTATATAAGAAAACATACACATGCATATAGGAGAATTTTTTCATGCAACAAATATTTCATGAGCACCTACTATGGACCAGGCATTGTTCTTGGTGCTGGAAGGACAAAGTAAATAAAAAGTAATGCAGGGAAAAGGAGGTGGGAAGTGGTGAGGTGGCGGTGGAGTACATGTTTGAATGGGGGAAGAGGGGTCAGAGAAGACCTCTCAAGGACATGAGGTTTGAGCCAAGGCCCAAAGGAGCGAGCCATGGGATGGCGGGGGGTGGAGGGGGAGCATTCCAGGCAGAGCAAGTGAGAAGACCCTGAGGCAGGAACAAGCCTGGTGCACTTGAAAAAGGATAGATATGACAAGAGAGGGGATGAGGGAGGGAGGAGAGCAAGAGGAGATCCTGGAAGTATATATATGGTGTGTGAATCCTATCTCAGTTAAGAACAACTGCATGAGAAAGGAAAGAATCCTAGGAGAGGAGACCACTGAAGCAAGAGAGGCAGGATCTTCCAGGCTATTCTAAGGGCTTTGCTTTTATTCAGAGGGAGGTGGGAACAGGACAGTGGCAATGAGCTGGCGCAGGTGCTAACTAGAACCCTCTAGCTGTGTACAGAGAACAGACCGTGGAGGCAAGGTGGAAACAGAGAGGGTGACTGTAATAGCCTTGGCCATTTCTCCATGGTATGTCCTCGGGCAAGCCACTTTACCTCTCTGTGCCTCAGTTTTCCTCGCCTGTGAATTGGGTCTAAAAAAGCCACCCCTCAGAGGGCAGGGGTGAGAGCTAGCATCATATAAAGGGTTGTTATGATGGCTATGAGTGGAGGGTGGAGTCGAAGGGGGAAGCTAACAGTTTTTAATCATGCAAATTAGCTTCCTGAACAGATAACCAGGGGTGCCTGACTCCCCCACAGGAAGCAGAGACCCATCTTCCATCCTCAGCCCCGGCAAACATTGGCTGCCTGCGCAGCCTGTCCGTATCCAGGCCACCAACAGGGCCCCCAAAACTCCTCTTCAGATGTGCTGAACTCAGATGGAGTACCCGTAGGGAGGTTGAGATGCAGTCAGGGGACAGAGACTGAGTCACACAGCAACCTGACAGCAGAGGACGAATTTGCCTGGGGAGGGGAAGATATGCTCCTCCCTCCTGGGGAGGTGCCCAGGCTGTATGCGGGAGGTGGCTACTGGGACCTTGGGAATGCCATTGCATAGTCCTGATTTTCAGATCATCAATCAGACCATGACACGTCCCTGCTGAAAACCCTCCAAGGGCTCCTCACCCCTCTAAGAATAAAACCCAAACTGCTCACTGTGCTCACGAGGCTCATGCCACCTGGCCCTTGCTACCCATGCCAACCTCATCTCCCCCACTCTCCCCTCCAACCACCCTTGTCTCCTGCTGTTCCTCAAACCAGCCGAGCACGGCACATGCTGTTCCCTCCACCTGAACACACGTCTCCTGACTCCTTCCACAGCTGGCTCCTTCTCTGCCGCAGGACTCAGATCACGTCACCTCCTCAGAGAGGCCCACCTTGACCAATCCATTTCAAAAGATGCCACAATCTCTATCACCAACATATCCCCATTGTATTTCCTTCCTGGTGTATCTATGCCCCACCTGTGCGGACTTGAGCAAGTTACTCAACCTCTCTGGGCCTTAGTTTCCCCATCTGCAAAACAGGGACAATGACGATACCCGTTCTGCCTCAGAGGCTTGTTGCAAGGGCTCCAAGAGATAATCCATACAAAGCACGTAGCACAGTACCTGGCACAAAGCAGGGCCTCCACGGATTATGTTATTATTATCCCTCTTGTCAGTTTCCCAAGTGATCTCTTTCGGTTACCTGAAGTTTCCATGAGGACGATGGCTTTGTCCATCTTGTCCTGGTCACCGGCCAGCCCCTAGCCCAATGTCTGGCCCACTGTCTGGTCCATTTATTGAATAAATAGGTGAACTAGTGAATGAAATCATTGATGGCCCACACCCTGCTCTGACCCTAGCCTTGCTCCTCCTGAGAGCAACACCTTACAGATGCCACCCACCCGCCCCTGCAAGGGAGAAAGTGCAAGACCCCAGGTCCTGGTGGCCAATGCCACCTGCCTCCACCAGCTTTCATGGCCCTTGTCCTGCCAGCCTGAAATAGCCTCGCCTCCCCTGGCCCAGAATCAAGAGATCATCTGTCAGTTCCACCCTGGGGAAGGAACCAGGCGGATAAACACAGACTGAGTGTCTGACCACAAGACAAAAGAGGGGCAGGCAGGTCCCCTTCTGGTCCTTAAAGAGCTAAGAAAATAAAAATAAACTTAAAAATCCACACAGGACTAGGAGGCTAGAGGGCTTCCCTTCTTTCTGGAGCTTCCCTCCTGGAGAACAGGAGAGGCTACGGCAGGTACCTGGGCAAAACGAACCTTGTCTCATGTGCCAGGCACATGGATGACTGTCCTCGCTCCTCACAGCAACCCTATGAGGGCTACGATCATCTCCATTTTGCAAATAGGAAAACCAGAACTCAGAGAGGCAAAAGGACTTGCCCAAGGTCACGTAGGGGCAGAGTTAAGATTTGGACCCAGGCCATCTGTCTTTAGAGTTCATGCTCTTAACTCTGAACCCAAGACGCACTACTGGGTAAAAGGAGCAAATTATATCATGCCAGTTATGTAAACAGAAATATATTTCATTGTCCCAACTAGGGGAAGGGGGTGCTATTGGTAAGTAGTGGGTAGAGGCCAAGGATGCTATTAAACATCCTACAATGCACAGGACAGCCCCCCACAACAAAAAATGTTCCTCCCTCAATATGTCAACGTGGTGAGGGTTGAAAGATGGAAGGATTCACCCCCGACCACTGCTAGGGCTAGAAATGTCCCAGAGAACCTCTTTAAGAGGGACCTTGATTCAGGTGAACACAAAGATCCCCAGAGAAGGGTATGGGCCACCCAAGCCCTCTCCCCAGAAAGTGCAGGATGAAATCCTGACCAACTTCAGGGCCAGCACACCCCTCACCAGAATTCACTCCCCTCTGTGGGCCACACTTCTGCAGGGGGTCCCTCTGGGGAAGGGTTTCACTGCAAAACAAGGAGATTCAGACACCCCACCGACCCCCTGCTTGCTCTCAAGTTCTATGTCTCCTAAACCGAGGCTAGAATCAGTTCTGACCTCACCCTGTGCCTGGGGAACAGGGCTGTGGGGGATACCACATGCCCTGATCAGCCCCTTCCCACCGGGGTTCCAGTCAGAGAGCCTGTGTCTGCTGGATAAAAGGAAGGAAATCACAAAAATCTGAGAGGTCAAGTTTTGCCGCTAGGCATGGCCTGCCTCAAAGACTTAACTCTTGCAAAAGTTTTAAGGGGGGGCGGAGACTGTGAAGCAAAGAGGATGTGGGTTCCCTGATCTAAGGGAGTGGCCCTAAGCCCAACAGGTCTTCTGCTCACCAGCCTAATAAAGAGGACACTCTCTCAGACGGGGTACTGTGAAGCCTCCGAAAGCCAGGGACACCAACCCCATCCATCTCTTCTTCAAGTGACAGACAACTGATCACGAGAGCAAACACCAGAATAATAGTCAATGGGTGTCCCGTAGGCTCAGCTGAAGGAACATTCATTCAAATGCACGGAGTTCTAGTATCTCCATGGGGTCATCCTTCCCAGAAGGATAAGGACCACACTGGCCCTGTTGATGGCGGCATTTTCCTGGCCTAGAACACTGCCTGGAACATAGAGCAGGTGCTCCATCAACACCCACATGCTGGGAAAAGTTACCGAATTTCTTTATGGTTTTACCTTCTCGTAGCTCTGCTTGCCATACACAAAAGATGGGGGCCCTCTAACCTCTGCTGGCGCAGGATTTTATCATCTAAAGATTCTCAGACTTCTAGATAATGCTCGGCCCAATACGAGGTGTCCCAGCCCAGCCTCTTCAGTATCCTAAAGCTCAGATCATTTGAACTTCTGGGCTTAATTCTTGCCCACGTGGGCAGCCTAGAGGTCTCACAAAGGCCTTGGTCATGAACACGAAATCATGTTGGGGCAGCTCAGGGCAGTGGCAAAGCATGTGGGCTATGCAGGCAGACTACCTGGGTTCGAGTCCCAGCTCAGTCAGGCTGTGTGGACTTGGGAAACTGATCTGACCTCTTCTGTGCCTTTGTTTACTTCTAAACAGGAAGCACAATAATCCCTGGAACTTTTGAGTTGGTCCACAGAGAAGGCTTTACAAAGGGCTTGCAAATGTGTAGCAGTGTTTAAGTGTTAGCAAATTACTTTTGCCATTGCCGTCGCATTCATCTAATGGTCACGCTGAAAATATAATTCTTTCCGTTGGCATTTTGCAAAGAATACATTCGCATACATATGCATGATCTTCTATGAAAATGGCATAACAAATGGAATTTCTTAGTACATTTTTTTCCTTTTTTATCTTCTTGCTTCTTTCTCCACAAGCTACACATCTGTTCAGCCTTTTCTGCAAACTCCTGTAATGTTACACATACAATGTACATCTGAATATTATGGTTACTGTTTATTTTCCCAAAGCGTAACTGTGTCTTACACACTTCACAGCCTACTTTTTGCAACATAACCTGGTAAAATCCCCCAAGTCACTGGGGAGGTGATTTTGTTTCAATGACTACAGAATGAAAATTGTCCCTGCTTGGCACTGCTCCCTAGTCTGACGACTAGGAGCATAGAACATTTAAAAAAAAAAAAAAAAACTTGTGACAACACAAAACCACAGTTTCTTGTTTTGGCAAACAGAGCTCCAATGAGAAGAAGAGTCTTGGTCTCCTACCCCCCAAAAAGCAGAAGCACAGAAAGCATTCTGGGAGCTTTCTCCCACACCCCCTGACCCTTGGGGACCCAGGCCCAACCCAGCCACTGGGGCAGACTCTCTGGGTCTGAGAGTGACAGATCTCTGTCCTCAGCCAAAGGAAGCCCTTGTGGGGGGCTGCTGACCAACCCCAATCAGGAGTCTCTCTTCCCACCAAGGCCCAACTGGCACACCCATCATGGGACCCATCGTCACCTGTCCCTGAGACATCCCCCCTTGCAGGCAGGGACTCCAAACCAATCCAACCAAGGGGCAGGTGGGCCCAAGGCTCACTCAGCCTCCTCTTTAAGGGACAACCCTTTGAGCCCCAAACTGACAACTTCATCTGCCCCACCCGCCCATTGCAGCAAATGCTTCAAAAAAGCCACAACAGCATTCTAAACACCTACCTATGCCTGGCACAGTTCTGAGGCTTTAACCTCAGGCTCATTCAAATTTTATGCCACCCCTATGACCCAGGTGCTGGATTATGCCCACGGTACAGATGGGGCGGCTGAGCCACAGGGCAGGGTGGTGACCCGCCCTGGGCCACCTACAGTCGGTGTGAGTAAAGCCAGGATTTGAACATCAGCAGCCTGGCTCCAGAACCCCACACTCAACCCTCACGCTGAGAACAGACACGGAATCCAGAGGAGGAACCGCAGCCTGACATTTCCATTCTACAGTACTGGCCATTCTGCAGAAGAGACAAAAATAGTCACAGAGGGGAACTAACTGAAGGAGGCACAGGCAGAGGGTCAGGGCCACACAGACCTGGGTTTGAAGCCCAGTTCTGCCACTTTAATAAATCATGTGTCAAGTCCTTTGTAAGCCAGAAGCAATCTGCAAAGTGGCTAGGGACACAGGTTCTGGGGTCAGCAGCCTGGGACCAAATCCTGGCAATGCTGTCTACACAACCCAGGGAAGCTCACTTAAACTATCTGTGCCTCAGTTTCCTCATCTGTCAGCGGGGATCACTACAGCACCCCTTCATGGGGGTGCTGGGAAGATCAAATGAGTTGATACAAGCAAAGTGCTTAGAATAGTAAATGATGAACCAGTGTCGGCTCCTACACAGTAACAACTGTCTTTGCTGTTATCACCATCAACACTGCAGAGCACACAGGCGGCACCCAGCATGGCTGGGGCCTCTCAACGCTGAGATCCAAGCTTCAGAGTCAGAAGCCAGGCAATTTCTCCCATAACCCGTGTGGTGTCTCCCAAGAGAGATCCAGCATCACTACAAAAGGGCTGTCCTTGCCTTTCATGACTCTTAAATAAACATACACGAAACAGGGCACCAAAGTCTTCAGTCCCCCTTGGAGATGGGGAGGGGACACAATCCAGCTCCTGAAGGAAGCGGGGAAAGATGGGGAGATTCTAGAGGAAACACAGGATCCCAGGCCCGGAACCCAGCAAAACCGCTGGTTCCTGTGGCCAGAGTTTAGACGGTCAAAAGGAAATTCACTCAGAGTCCCTGTCCTCCTTTCAGTGCCGACTCAGATCTCACTTCCCCCAGGCAGTCCTCCCTGACCACCTCTGCTCTTTGGATGCTGGAATCCTATAACCCTACTACCTGCATTATATAATTATAACATAACACAATAACTAATGATAACAACTAATACTTGTATATCTTTCTTCCTGGCAAGGCACTGTTATAAGTGCTTTATTTTTTACATTTTAGGAGAGACAATCCTTGGTTGACCTCACAGTCTGCAAGGACCTTATCAGCTTACAATCCCTTAATTTTTTTTTTCATGCCTACAGCACCTGGCCTTCCTACATGGTCTCCCATCCAAGTACTAACCAGGCCCGACCCTGCTTAGCTTCCGAGATCAGACAGAATCGGGCTCGTACAGGGTGGCATGGCTGTAGACATAAGTGCTTTATGTATATTTATATAACTCACTTACCCTCTAAAAAACTCTCTAAGATCTATTATCACCCTCCATTTTACAAATGAGGCAAGTGAGGCTCAAAAAGGTTAAGCCACTTGCCTAAGGTCACAGAGCTCAAGGACATGATCCCAAGTGGTCTGGCTCCAGAGCCCAGCCTCATACTTAAGTCATAAAGCCCCATTTTGCCACCTACGTGAGACTGTCCTCTCCTTGAGTGCAGGAACTTAGACCTGATTTTTCTGCCCCTTCCACAATGCTCAGTCTACACAAAGACTTCATGTCTACTGGCAATGGAACCTTAAAACCAGGGACACACGGAGACTGGGGCAGTCCTTCCAGGCCGGCCTCTGCCACATAGACTTAAGAGCAGGAGAGGGATTATTAAGCATTCTTCCATTCTCCCAAGCCAGGAGGCACAGGAGAAAATCCCTTAGCAAGTATAAAGGCTGAGAGGAGAGAGTGGGAAGACAGAAGAGAATCACAACCTGCAGTCTGCCAACCTTGCTGCATGGACAGCCTTGGTAATTAGCAGTTCCCGAAGCTCCGAGCCCTGGGTTTTTTCAAAACGAAAAGGCCTGAGCTTGTTTAGGGGCCATTTCTGATGGAGCAAAACGAGGGAGGCCTGCGACTCACAAACAAGGTATGGCTGGTCATGTTACACAATCAGTCTGGTTTCTGGCACCAGCTTGGGGGACACCCAAAAGGACAGGCAGAAGGGAAGCCTGGATTCCCCTCCCCCTGGTTTTACAGGTGGAGAAACTGAGGCCAGGCCAGGTGGCATGACTGGTCCAAGATGTCAAAGTTGGAACCAGCTCATCACAGAGCTAAGTCAATCCAAAAAAAAAAAAAAAAAAAAAGGACAAATTCAGCAAATTAAAAGTGCCAGGAGATAAAGTAGAAGCAGAAAAATCTTTTTTCCTTATTTCTTTAATAATAAGAATGGCTGATTCTAATCAATTTCCATTATTCCAACTTCCTCAGACTCTACACATGGACAATTAAAAACCACAGCCCAAACGCATTCTGTATCTGGTCTCAAATGCACCCACACCATCTAGGGCAAGGGCTTTCTTTCCCATTAATATAAAACTTGGTTTGTCTTTCCTCTTTCCCTTTCAGACTGAGGAGCAGGGAGTGGCTCAGAAAGAGAAGTAAGGAGTTCCCTAGAATTTGACATTGTTCAGAGATGTCAGGGCTGTCTACATCTTGAATTCAGAAACTGGCAGCTTCAAACTGAGCAGCTTTTTTTTTTTTTTTTTTTAGCTGTGAGAGAGGGCGAGATGGGGGGAAAAACGCTAACCCTGCCTTATTCTTACAGGCCTTTCTAAAAAGGTCCTTTAGCCAAATGGTTTTCAATGCCTTACAACTCCCCCCACCCTCCAACACACACACACACACACAACCTCTTTTCACGAGATAAGGGCTCTTTTCTGCCTGAGTTGGAACTCGGACCTCGCACAGCCTCAGCTAACCCCTCAAGATACTGGGGGACCCCAGAGGATGCCAGAGTCTCCCTCTGCCCCCCACCCCACCCCACCCCAAGAGACTGGAAACTGCAGCGTCTGGCTCTGAGGTCTCTAAAGGAACCACCACCGCCCCCACCAGCCCTTCCTGAACTAGGATTAAAAGACTTCCTAGGGCAGAGAAGGGAGTAAATGAGGTCCCAGCAGGAGGCACGGAGATTAAAGGCTTGGAGTCTCCTAACTTCCAGCCAGGCTGGGCCCGACCCACCCCCTCGTCCCCGGCCACTTTTCTCACTTCCTAGGAGAGTAGGGAAGCGGCCCCTTCCTCCCTCGAACAGAAGAAGAAGTAGAAGAAGGAGGAGGAGGAGGAAGAGAAGAAGAAGAAGATCTGAAGCATAGGCTGGGGGTTTAGAGGACCGGCAGGGCCTGCCCTAATTCAAAAGCCACTGTCCCCAGTTAACTACCTGCCTGACTCTGGGCGAGTTACTCAACCTCTGCGGACCGAAACTCTCCCCTCTCAAAACTGGGGGACACACTCGTCCCTACCTCCTGAGCCACTGGTGAAGGCTAAACCTTCTCACGACACAGGCAGGCGCCTGCCACACAGTCAGCGCTCGCTCCCCTGTTATTTTAGTCTGTCGCTGTGGTTTTGGCCCTCGGAGGCGGGGGAGCCGGGACACAAGTGCGCGCGTGGGGACCAGGGTCCTAGTACTCGGGAGCAGGGTCGATCCCCGTCCCCCCCTCTGGGCTTTGAGTTTTGTCCTACTCGGGGCGCGGAGGGACACCGGGCTTCTAGCATTTATTCCCAGGGTCCGCCCTGGCTACGGACTGGGTGATGTACTCACAGGGCGACGCAGAAAACCCCCGAGGACAGAACGCAGGACCCGGCGCCCCGGCCTCGCGGATGGAACTCATTTAAAAACTATTCGAAAGGCCCCGGGGAGGGGGGAAGAAAGGGACAAAAGGGCAGCGCGCCGGGGGCGTTGGAGGGTGAGGAGTGGGGGAGCGTGGGGGGTAACCAAGTGCGGGAGAGTCGGTCCCCAGGTCAGGGGGCGACAGCCCAGCTCCGGGGCCGCCCGGGCCGCCCCCACTCCTCCGCGCGCCCCCCGAGGCGCCCTTGGGGCGACGGTCGCGAGCCCCGGGGACCGCGCGGCCACAGGTCGCGGGGGCGGGGGCCGCACGCACTCACCGACTGCAGGAAGCGCAGGGTGCCCACGTAGTCCCGCTCGGTGCCCAGGATCTCGTTCAGGACGCAGAGGCGGAGGCGCATCTGGCGCTCCGAGTCCCGGGCGGCGGCGCACGGGCCGGGGCCGGGAGCCGCGGCGGCGCCGGGGGCGCGGGGGTCCGGCGGGGCTGCGGGGGCGCCCGGCGCCCCGGGCCCGTCTCGGGGGTCGCTGCCGCCGGGCACGTCCATGCTGGCGCGGCTCGGGGCCCGCGCGGGCGTCAGGCGTGCCGGGTGCCCATCCCGGACGGCGCGCGCCGGCGGCCCGGGCTCAGCGGCGGGCCCGGCGCTCGGCACGGCGGGCGGCGGGCGGGGCCGGGGCCGGCGGCCCGGGCCGGGGGCGGGGGCGGAGCGCGGGGGCCGGGCCGGGGGCGGGCGGGGCCGGGGGCGGGGGAGGCGGCCCTCGGGGCTCCCAGACGGCGGGCCCGGCCCCGCCGCGCGCCCAGGGAGCGTCTGCCAAGTGCCACGCCGCGCCGGGCCGCACACACGCCCCGCCCGCGCGCCCGCGCGCCGGCCGCCCGGAGGCCCCGCGGGGCTCGGGGCGCGCGCACCCACTCCGCGCCGCGGGGGGCCCCCCCAGGGCGACGCCACGCCCACGCGACACGCGCGACAGCCCCCGCGCGGGCACTCCGCGGTCGGGAAAGCTGCTCGGCCGCCCCGCACGCGCGCCCCCGCCGCCTCCGGGGAGCCAGAGGGGTGGCCTCTGGGACGCCCAGCCCTTTGGGTTCCCTCGGGCGCTGCCGCGACCTTGGGAAGGAAGACTAGCGGTTCTCGCGCGCGCGCGCGCTCTCTCCGCTTTCCTCTCCTCTCTCTCCTCTTCTCTCTCCTCTCTCTTCTCCCTCCCCTCTCTCTCTTCTCTCTCTCTTTCCTCTTTCCTCTTCTCTCTCTCCCCTCTTCTCTCTTCTCTCCCCTCCCCTCTTCTCCTGTCCTCTCCTCTCCTCTCTTTCTCTTCTCTTCTCTTCTCTTCTCTTCTCTTCTCTTCTCTTCTCTTCTCTTCTCTTTCTCTTCTCTTCTCACTCCCTCTTTTCTTTTTCCCTTCCCTTATTGCTGAGACATCGTATGCTCTCAGTAAATGGCAGCTGCTCTGCCCACCTACCCCTCGCATCTACCCACCGCCCAGGGGAAGGCCTTGGGAACCCAGCTTCTAGTCCAGGTTGCTCCTCTGTATGACCTTGATCATCAGCTGACATTTGACAAATGACCTCGCCTGCCTCACAGGAAGGTAGGCTGCTCAGGGTCACATCCCAGCTACCTCACTTGCCAGCTGGGAGACCTTGGGCTGGTTTCCTTGCCCCAAGCGCCTCAGTGATCTCATCAATACGATGGGACTAAAAATAGTAGCTCGTGGGGTCCTGCACAGTTATGTGTTAATCTATAGGGAGCACTTGGGACAGTACCCAGCACCTAGAAAGTCCACTATGAATGTTTATTCTTAATTATTATTTCACATATAAACAGCCCTCTCGGCCAGGCCCCATTCTCCCACCTGTCCACACAATCCCTATTCACCCACTAGAGATCTCTGCAGTGGATTAGTTGATTCCTATCATAACTCTCTAGACTAATTATTATTCAGGCAAGAATATTATTGCTTATCTATTTTCTTCTTCAACACCACTGGCCTCTGGATAAATACTGAAAGTGCCTAAAGACACAGGTTGAGAGTGGGGTAACTTCTGCCCTCCAAGTTCTGTGACTTGGGGATCATAGACAAGTTGGCATTTGATCTGGGCCTTGAGTGAGTGAAATTTCCCTGGACAGGGAGTAAAGGGTGTGAGGTGGGTGAGCCTACTAGGTGTAGGTAGTGGAGTCAATTGTGCCCAAAAGGTGGGTGACTCTCAAGGTTCTCAGAAAATTATGGAGGACTTTGGAATAGCTCTGCTGTGTGACCTTAGCCTGGTCAAAACACCTCTCTGAGCCTCCATTGCTTCATCTTTAAATTACAACTATCTACCACAAGGGGAATACACAGTGGGAGCATCATGACTGTGGAATGAAACTGGATTGCATCCCAGCTCCAAATCTAACTGGCTGGGTGAACTTGGCCAAGACACTTCACTTCTCTGAGCCTCAGTTGCCTAATCTGTAACACGTGAGTCTGTGTAAGAAAAATGTATTTAAAGCAGGATTTCTCAACCTCAGCACTATTGATATTTGGGGTAATTCTTAGTTTTTGAGAGTCATCCTATGTTTCAAAGGACATTTAGCAGCATACTATACCCACTAGATGCCAGTAGCACTCCCTCCCCAGTTGTGACAACCAAAAATGTCTCCAGACATTGTCAAATGTCCCCTGAGGGACAGAATCACCTCCAGTTGAGAATAAATGATACAAAGTATCTGACACAGATAGCTGGCACATAGTAGGTGCTCGATAAATGTTAGTCCCCTTGCCAGTTGTAACAATGGAAGATTTGCTTTAATTTCAGAGAAATTCATTACACACACACACACACACACACACACACACACACACACACACCATGTTTCACCCAAGAGTTGACCCACACTGCCAATTCCACATTAGTGGATGGAACCCACCCCTGGCCCACCCCCATCGCTTACACATTCTGTTACTTCCTCAGCAGATTTCTCTGGGATATTTCTCCCCACCATTCCATCCCCAGTGAAACATGATACCAACTTTTCATAAATGACTTAAGCTCCCCGTCCCTCATTTTCTTCATCTGTGAACTGAGGATAATAACTACCTACGTCATAAAGTTGTTGCAAAGATTCTTTAGTTAATACATGGAAAGTGCTTAGAGCAGAAAGTAAGTGTTCAATTATAAGTAAAGAGTTTTATTTATCTCATGGATTGAGTGCTGAATTCATTCAGATGCATTTGGCTGAAAAAAGGAGGAAAAATGGGCTACCGATGGTTAAAACGTAAGGACATTGTTTATTTAACAAACGGTCCAGAGGAGGTTGGTTCCTCTGAGGGTTTCAGGATGTGGAGACATCAAGAACCAAGGCACATCATGGTAGCTTTTGTCCCAAGGTTTGAGACCTCAAAATTGCGAGATGGCTGCTACAAGAACAGCATGTGCTAACACAGCAACTGCAAAGCAGACAAGAAAAGAGAAGGAAAAGCAGGATTCTTCTCTGTGCCTCTGGTCAGAGAAAAAAAACTTTCCTGAAGTCCCCAGCGGGCAGGTTTCCCCTTACACCTCACAGGCCAGACTGGGTTACAGGACCACCCTTAAATAGTCCCCACCAAGACCAGGGTTGTCACCATCAATTTAGAACAGTCCCGCTCCATCTTCCAGAACACGGCTGCCTGGACAACTTTGGGTTCTGTTGTTAAGGGAGAAGAATCTGCCACAAGCATCTACTATGTGCTTGGCACTGAGTGAGGTCCTGGGACTACAGAAGTGAACAAGACCCACAATGCTCAGGCCCTCATGGAGCAGACATTATTCCAGCATCGGGGACAGATGATGATGAATTAAAAAAAGACAGCAAGTTCCTTTCACCACTTGCTCAAGGCGTGTTTACCAAGGGCTGAGACACACCAGGCTGGGATCCAGCAGCGAACACGGCACATCAGGTTCCTGCCCTCCTCATGCTTCCAGTCCAGAGCACAGGAAAAGGACAGAAACCAAATTAACAATCGATTGATAAAGAAGTAAATGAGATCCTTTCAGTTTCTCCAGAGTTAATCGGTGGCACCTTCAGGCCTCTGCCTCAGGTCACTGCTTACTGCAGGTCTCATGACGCAGGCAGGGATTTCAGCACCAGTGTTATCAATGGGGACTCCCTTGGTCCAGGGCCTGACTGCCTCCCAGCTACTCCTGGCACAGAGCAATTCACTGAAAAAAAAAAAAAAAACATGACTAAGCAACACAAGCTGAGGGAGGTTTCCTTTTCCCAGCCCTGTTTCAGCCTTGACTTCCTTTCTTCCTTGTCACCTCTGCCCATACTCTTCAGGATCTCTGATGGGGAGCCCTTAGTTCTGTGTGTATCTCTAGGACAGGGCCTAAAATAGGCCAGAGCTGGGGAACGTTCACCAAAAGAACAGAGAGAAAGGAGAAAAATCTGTCAGTTTAGGGAGGAAAAAAAAAATGATAATGATAGGGAAATTCTTTTCTGCAGGGACGATTTTAGAGTTTCTGTTGCTAAGTACTTCACAAGTAGTGGGAAATACCATTTGGTTTCTATTGCATGAGATTCACAGTTGCCAAGAAGACGTTAATGCTGCTTGGAAATATTAGATAGTTCCTTATTCCTTGACGAAACTCTCTCAGATTCTGCAGGTTCAGGATTCGAAGCCCCCGCCCCCACCCAGCCCATCCCAAGCCCTGATTAAACAAGATAAAAAAAGAAAGCAAGGGAAAACAAAGAGTGATTTTGGTCCCTCTCAAGATGAACAAGCCAGGTGAGAAATGAGTAATCAGACTGCGCAGGCTTACCAGTCATATCTCAAGTGTAAATGAGTTCTCAGTAAATCAGGCCAGCTACCCAGGGAGTCTTTTCCCCATTTTGAGCACCAAGAACAGCTTTCTGAGAAGAGGACAGAGGCGTCTCCACCTTTTGTCACTGGACAGAACAGCTGGACAACCGAACCCAATACAGGCCAGGGTTCACTTCTTCAGACGGAGTGATGGTTCTCTTCCTAATCCGCTTAGTTGAGCCGCCCTCCCTACTGTCCAAGTCAAAACGTCTCCAAAGGAAGCCTTGCTGTTCGAAGCAAATCTCTGCAGAGAACTCTGGTTCAAGGTCTGATTCCCACAAAATAGATACCAAGGCTCAAAATTTTCACCAAATCCTATTCCCGCAGGAAAGCAATGGTACTATAGCCCAGGATAAAAAGAGAAGAAAATGCTAGGGCCCACCATTTGAATCCTGGCTGTCCCGCTGACATGCGTGCCTTCTTGTTTTCTAGGCTTGAGACATTATGACAGCTCCCGAGACCAGCTACCTGGATTCAAATCCATATTTGAACTTCCTTATTATGTGGTTTTGTGCTAGTGACTTAGTCCCTCTGGGCTTTGATGGATCATCTATCCGTAAAATCGAGCCAATGAGCATTCCGACCTCACAGAGTTGTGTGGATTAACAAACTTAATAGATCTAAAGTGCTAAGAATACTGCCTGACACTTGGTCGAGCATTAGGTATTGCAACTGGGTGAGGCCATGACGTTTAGAGGCGTGCCAGCCATCTGCACACCACGAGGGAGGACTCTGCTGACCTGCTGAAGATGGCAATATGACAGATGGAAAGAAGCTGAATCTCTGACGTCACTGAGCTCCTGAATCAACCAACCTTGGAACCACTCTGTCTTGGGACTTCTTGTATAATAAGAAGAAGATAATAAAATTGTATAATTTTGTGTAATAAAATAATGAAATCCCTTACTGTTTAAGGCAGTTGAGTCAAGTTTCCTCTATCTGCAGCCTAAAGCATCCTAACTGATATACTTTCCTTCCCCTGTGGGTTTTCTCCCCACTCAAATGAACTGATTTCTTTTATTGATCGGGTGACCAAACACCCCAGTTTTCATGGGACAATCCCAGTTTGTACCTGTTGTCCCAGAATAATCTTGAAATTCCACAGCCAGGATGCCAGATGGTTTCAACAGACATACTGGACACACATTTATACGTCTGGGTTTTTTTCTTTTCAGTTTTTTCCTGGACGGAAAGCTCAAAAATAGGGCTGCCCAGTCCAAATCCAGACACCTGGCAATCCCAGTGTAATTTTTACCAAAAGCTGACAGTTTCCTCTTTAGTCAGCAGAAACACAAATAGCCACACCCGCTCCATACTGTTTATGCTGCAGCCTGCTCCCAAATTTCCTGGGCAAATTCCATTCTTGGAGCTTTTGTTGAAAGGAGAAAAGTTCTAATAGCAATTGTTACTGTTTCGTTTTTTTGAGTGCTCACTATATACCAGGCACTATTAAGATGGGACATCAAACTCTCACAATTGCCCTCCGTGGCAGATATTATCATTATTGTTCTTTTTTTACAGGTAAAGAAACTGAGACTTAGGAAGGAACATGATCAAGGTCATTGGACAGCCACTGTGATGAGACCCAAATAGTAATGAATTCTTTGAAATAGAGCTTATTTCTCTCTCATGGTATAATCCAGGTGTAAACAACCCAAGGCAGGGATGGAGACCTCAAGGTGTTGGGGCCCAGGCTCCTTCCAGCCTGTGGCTCCACCATCCTTACCTTGTGGAGTTCCCTGTGTGCTCCAAGATAGCTGCTCTAGTGCGGTATTTCAACTAGTGGAAAGAGAAAGCAGGGAGAGAAAGGGATGCCTGGTCCTTTTAAGAATCCAAACTCATCACAAGTTTCACACATCACTTCCACTCCCACCTGATTAGCCAGAGCTCTGCCACCCAGGTGTGTCTGACCCTTAATCCACAGCAAGGCACCTCTCAGGAATTGCTCGTGGACTGTGAGAATCTCGTTTCCCTCATCATAAAACAATGCCAGGCACACCTGGATATTAGTTCAGTGAATGAATGACTATTCCCAATACTCATTTTGAACTCTAGGTTGGGAGAAACCTCGCTTGTGAGTGCTTGGCCCTGTTCCAGGCATTGAAAACAATGAACAAAACAGAAAAGAGTCCTTGACCTCCTGGAGCTGACATTCCAGTGGCAGAAGAGATGGCCAATAAAGACCCCAATAAATCAAACACCACGTCTGCCAGACAGTGGTAATGGCTACGGAGAAAAACAAACCAGGGATGACAACAGCGGGTGCTGGGCCAGGCATTCCCAAGGATTGCTAGATGACCTCTCTCAGGAGGCGACATTTTAGCAAAGACCTGAAAGCGGGCAAGGAGCAGGTCCCGCATGTGTTCTAGGCAGAGGGAACAGCAAGTCCAAGGGCTTCAAGGCAGGAACAGACAGGAGAGGAGAAAATACGGGGAAAGGTTGGTAGGAGGAGATGCAGTGAGAGGGGAGAGGGAAGCCAGGTATGTGAGCTGTGTGGGTGGCCATAGGCCTTTGGTTTTTTCTCTGGGTAAGTGGAAGCTGTGGAAGGTTCTGAATAGAGGAGAGATATGATCTGGCAGGTTCTAACGAGATTCCTCTGACCAATTGATGGGAAGAGACTACAGGGGGTGAGGTCAGAAGCTGTGAGGAAGATACTGCAATAGTCCAGGCAGGAGATGTTGATACCTTACACCGGGTTTATACCAGGGAAGGTGGGGAGAAATGGTCTATTCTGGATGTATCCTGAAAATGAACCTGTAGGATTTGTTGAAGTGCTGGGGTCGGGGGAGAGAGAGACAGAGACAGAGACAGAGACAGAGACAGAGACAGAGGGTGTTAAACATGACTCGGAGGTTTTCGGCCTGAGCAACTGAAAGGATAAGGATGGGGTTGGAATTAACCAGGATGAGGAAGATCATCGGAGGGGCAGGTTTAGGGGAGAAGATGAAGAATTTGTCAGATTCAATAGCCACATAGAGATGTTGAGTGGCAGTCAGACACACCATCCCAAGGTTCAAGGGGGAGGTCAGTCTGGTGATGTAGGCACTGTTAGAATGTAAGTGATAGTTAAAACCATGGGATTGGGTGAGATCACCCCGGGAGGGCATGCGGATGAAGAAGAGGACAAGGACCCAGGCCACATCAACACTCGATCTGGGGTATCCATTGAGTGGACACCAGAATAGATGTTAGACAGAGTCCAAGTCCAATTTGTGGAGTTTCCTGGCTTCCTTAAGAAGACTGGACATAGCAGTGGAGTCTCCCATGACTTCGTTTCCCCAAGAGAAATGGAGCAGAGGGCAAGTGCCCAGCTCGGTCCTTCCCTTTACAGCCTGGGTCTCAGTTTCCTCATCTGCGAAATGGGGACATTAAGAATCCTGCTCTGCCAGTTCTCCGAAGGAATGTGAGAACACAACGAGATCTTATAGATAATCTCACAAGGAGATCTTGCAAAATACTTGAAAAAAAAAGAAAAAAGAAGAGCCCAAATGAAAAGTTCTGTCCCTACCACCCAATTTTAGGAACTCAGAAATGTGAAACTGACCCAGAGAACAAAACTTACAGATTCAGAGCAACAAAAGAGAAGTTGTGTTGGAGAAAGAACTACGTGTAGCTCCACGCGACAACATGGACGAATTGAGGAAACATTATGTTGAGCCCCCGAAGCCAGATATAAAAGAAACATAGTGCTCAAGGCAGAGACAATATTAAACTCCAGGGCTTAGGGGTGCACACTTGGATGGGAAAGCCATACAGAAAAGAATTCAGCGTGCACGTACAAGTCAGGGTAGCGGTTTCCTCCCAGGTTGGGGAGGAGGGGTCTGGGGCTGGCAGTGGTCTTTTTCTCATCCCCGTGGTGACTTCATAGAGGTTCACTTTATAATAGTTCATTATGATTTACACTTAGGCCTTATGCACTTTCCTCTGTGTGTTCTCGATTTCCCAACTTTAAAACGCATCAAAAGTCTTCAAATTAAATATACACACCTACATTTATACTCTTTGACCAAGTTATTCTCATTTAAGGAATCTAAACCACAGAAATAATCACACACTCAGACAAATTTTGATGCACCAAGATGTTCACGGCAGCGCTACCTACAATAGCCCCGTATTTGAAAGGGCCTAAATTAAATTCATTGTGGTATGTCTACAATTTGGAAAATTATTTAGCCATTTAAAGTCTGCCATTGAAGTATATTTAACGGAATAGAAAAATGGTTATGGTAAATGAATAAAGAGGGAGGAAAGAGTGGGATATAAATTACATGTAGACTGATCTCAATGTTGTTGATACGTGTTACACATCCATGCAGAAAAGGCAGGAAGGAAATGTATAAAAATAACAGCAGTAGTTACGTCTGAGCAGTGGAATTATGCGTACTTGTTTTTGTCTTTATACTTACGTTTCCTAAATTTTCTGCAATGGATATGTATTACTCTCATTCTTTAATTCATTGCTTTTTGCTACTTCTTCTACTTCGCACCTCAGATGTACGCAATTAGTTAGCCACACTCTTCAGGTCACGGCTCACCATCAGTGGCATCTGGAGATGGCCTCTATTTTGTTTTATTTTCACTTATTTGTGCCTTTTTCACTCCTCTCCTCTCCTATTTTCCCCTCCCCCAAAGACACCCACTCCGATATATTTAAAGTATGTTCCTTCTATCCATCTGCCATACATTCGTTCGGCTACATGTGTATCCAAATAGACATAGTAAAAAATATATAAAGAGATAAAAATAGTGTTGTTTTATGATTGTTTTTAAATTTTTATATAAATGGTGCCGAGTTATGCATCTGCTGCTCTCTTATTTTTTTCATGCAACTGCGTGTTTTTGAGGTCATTCTTCATTGCTTTTCGTAAACATAATGCGCTACTTCTGACTTTTTTTTTAGTATTCCATGTGTGTGTGTATCACCATGGTAGAGACTGCTGGTTGTTGCCCAAAAGCAATTTCCTCCTTTACCAGGAGACGTCGAAGGACTGCATTTCCCACTCTCCCTTGCAGGTAGCAGAGTCAGATAAAGATGCTTTTGCTCGTGGATGCCAGGCCAAAAAGCTTCTCCCATGCCTTCTCCTCCATGCTCTTTTCCCTTTAAAACTGGTTGGGACAAGGACCCCAGAGTGACCTTGGAAGCCATGGATCAAAAGTGGCAGAGCAGCCCTCTGCCTGGTTCTGAATGCCTGTGTGAAAGGGAGCTAGACCACCCATCAGCAACATTCACCTTGGGCTATTATATGAGCAAAAAAGAAACTTCCATTGGGTCTATGACTTTACATACCTTAGGATCTATGTATTACAGTGAGGAATATTAGCTCCAACCAATAAGACTATTTCTACTTATTCATTTCCTAGTGCTAAACACCAGTGCCCATAACTCCTCGAAGCAACGCTGTGACGAACATCCTCATGCGTGTTTTCACTCGCATCTGCGAGCAATTTCTTAGGCTGTCTACCAGAAAGAGAATTGTTGGGCCGTAGGGTTTGTACGTGTTTGGTTTATCTGACCAAAGCGATGGCAGAGGCATCCAGTTTGAGGGGACAGTGACAGCAAAAGTTTTGGTCTTTGCATACCCAGAGTCCACATTGCCAGTTGGGGTGTCTATGTTCAGTGGGGTCATCGCTGGAGTCATCCCACAGGCTGGTTCGGGCATCGTTCTTGGCATAACCTCTAAGACTGGCTTCCTGGGCCCCTGGAGATTCTGGGCACTTCCCGAAGCCGTTAATGAAATTACTGGAGTGGATTCTGCTGTTTACAACTGCAAATCCCTGATCCATGCTCGATTAGAGGTTGGCACCCTCTGTAAAGGGCCGGATAGTAAATATTGAGGCTTTAAAGGTCATGCCGTCTGAATTCCAACTATTCAATTATGCTGTCGTAAAGCTAACAGCAGCCCAAGACAATATGTAAATAAACAGGTGTGGCTACATGTCAATTAACTTTTTGCCGCTTATTTATTAAAACAATAGTCCGCACACCACAATTTGCCAGTTTCTGAGCTAGACAAAAAAGACATCTCTCCTTTCTTTATGTCTCTGTGTAGACATTTATGCCACGTTTCCTGCCCTTAGCCCTTGGTCTGCTCCTTTTCTCAGTCCATTTTTGGTTTCCACACATTCCCTCACCTGCAATAGACTGATTAAATGAATAAATGAGTGAACGAATGAATAAACAAATGGCTTTAATTTCGAGGTGGTCCCAGGCAATGACCAGTCAGAACAGGAGCCAGGAGTAGACAATCTGTGCAATGGAACTCTTGCACCAGAGGCGTATAGTCCTGCTCCATGAGCCCACCTGCCGGCCCCCAAGCCCCACACCCACCCCATCAGGCTTCGTCCCATATCCTTGGCAGGCATCAGTTTCAGGGTTCAGTTTCCAAATTTCAGAAGCTAATGAGAAACAGGGGCAACTGTGGGGGACTCAGTTCTCAAAAGCAAACTGTGTCCCCGTGACTAATCCATCTTTCACTCCCGATATTTTTATTCATCCCCGCAGAAATGGGTATGAGTCACAGCTCCTGTTGGAGAATTTTTTTAAATGCATCATTGTGTGTATATCTTCAGCCTGCAGACCTGCAAGGTCTGGGTGCTGTTGGCAGGGAGCTAATGATTTCAGTAGCAACAACAAAAGCTGTCAAGTCACACTACCAGGACTCCCTTTCCCCACTCTCATCAGCTCCCAACAAATAAAAGGAAAAAAAGGAAGAAAATAATCAATTCAGCGTCTGATTGAGGATATGACACACAGAGTGATTAGGCGGCCACAGACGTATACATGCTCCTACCAACACTATTCCCTTCTTTAAGACCCTGCCACAAGCACCCATTCCTTTTGAAAGCCTCCTTGACCAAGCGGATCTCGACTACCCTTTGCCAGCTCTAAAACCACTACGATTTGTGAATCAAATCTCACCCCCTCCTGATCACGTTTCCATCCTGCAGTGGATTCCTGCAGCCTTTATGTAGTCAGACAATTCCCATTCTACTCCTCTCGGCCAATGTGTACTGTTCTTTCTGGAGCGTGAAGTCATTTCCACGTGGGTGTGTTGTTCTCTCTCTCCAGCCTGGTAGGAAATTTGGAAGTTTGGCCAATTTGGAAATTATAAAGAGATGAAGTCAGATCTCTACTCGGCCCCTCACTGGCTGTGTGACTGACTTCACCTCTCAGAGCCTCAGCTTCTGCCACTACGGATGGGGATGATGCTGATCATCGTAATAACAGAATAAAAGTACCTAATGTTTCCTGAGCCACCAGAACAAATGCTTAAAATAGGCAATGGGGTTTTTGTTGTTGTTTTTTTTTTAATCTGTTTTGCTCACGGCTCTATCCTCAGGGTCTAGAACGGAGCCTACCACTGTGTGGTACTCAACAAACACCTTGAATAAATGAATGAGTGAATTGTTTCTCAGACTTACCTACACCGCCCTCCCAGGAAGAGATCTCCAAGGTCTCCTGACTCTCCTTTTGTCCATATCCAGAACTCCCATCTCTCAAATCCCCTTGTTCCTGTATCATTCAAGGCTCCTTAAGACATGAGTGGCAAAAATCCAACTCTAACCAGTTCAAGAGAAAAGGTATATAAGGGCTCCTGTAAGCATAGCTTCAGGCAAACTGGATTCAGGTGTCAGAGATGGTCTCTTTCCCAAGAGGCCAGCTTGTCAGGCCGTCTGATGAGCCAGGCATCGATCAATCGTGTGTCTAGTCACTGATTCCCACACGCCAGGTCTGGCTCATGTGTCTTCCCCTAGAAAGGAGGAAAGGGTGAGTCCCTTATGGACTGAAAGTGAGGAGAGGATGTTCCTGAAGGTCAGCAGTGGCCTTAGCACTAGAAGAAGGGGAATGGATGCTGGGTGCACAGAAGCGAAGAACTGGGGAGTCTCCTCCCACCTCCAGTCTCACCGGCCTCCGTTCCATCCCGCATCATTCTCTCGGGTTGACCTCATAAAGGCAGCTATCTTCAGGCTATTCCCTCACTCAAGCACCCCAGCGGCTCCCTACTGCTGACTGACGTCATGATAATTGGCTCAGTTTGGCACGTAAAGACTTCTGCAATATGACACTGGTCTTTTCCGATCTGAGGGATCAGTGAGAGAACTGTCCTCAGAATCCAGGGAAGGGATGGCAAAGCACAGAGCTGGCCACCAGGAGTGGGGATGCAGGGGTGGATTCCAGAGACATCCATCATTCCACTGAAAGGGCTCTCACCGAGGTCACCAACTTGGACCTCAAAGTCCAAATCCAGTGGCTATTTTTCCATCCTTATTTTACTTAATTGTTCAGTCGCATTCAGCACAGTGACAGCTCCCTCCTTCTTAAAATATCTTCTTCTTTGCAGAGAATACTGGAGGTGTCCTGCCCACCCGCCCCTTATTCTCTTGCGCTGCTACTTCCTACTGGCTTTCTCTGGCAGGAGGAGTCGTTCAGATTTTATCTTCTACACCCACTCGAGACACCACTGGTTGCAAATTCAACCACCTTTCCCCCCCTCTTCCTATCAAAACTCCAAGTTCGGTCACCACGTGCTTCTGGAGAGAATGAACCCCTTCCCACTCACGATGGGTAAATCTTAAGGAGTCTTGGCCCATCTAGGGAACTTGGCCTATGACACATTTTCGGCCAATAAGAGAGGATAGAAATCTGTTGAAACCTTCAAGTTTCTTTCCTGCTTAAAACAGGGCACGGAAAAAGAAAGTGATCTCGTTTGTTCTCCTGGCCTGCAGACGTTGAACAAAGATTCAATGTTTTAAAGTCAGGGAGCCATCGTGGGTCTTCATTGACTTTCCTGATGAGATAACCCATGGGCGGTGACACTTCCAAAGCATAGCTCTAGCCCTGACCTTGCTCCTCAGGTGGCTCCAGGCCCATGTGAGGTATATAATGGACACCTTTTTAAGCAGTGTTATAGGCACCTCAAAAACTTGAACAAATTACCTCCCACATTTCCCAGACTTATCCAGTGCTCCACCAGATGAATGGCATCACCATCTACAGCCTCTCTCATGAATAATCCTGGCGTCTTTCTCATTCCTTCATTCATCTAACTGACTCATGTTTACTGAGCACCTGCTATGTACACTAAGCTAGATATAGGAGGAAAAACAGTAAATGAGACCAAGTTCCATCTCCATGAAGCTTATATTCTAGTCGGAGGAGAGAGAGATTAAATGAACAAAGAAACACATAGCCAATGACAGCTAAGAAATAAACGAGGTATTTCCGTAGGGAAATATAAGAAGGCAAACAGCTAGTTGGGTGATTTGGGGAAAAGTCCCAGGGAGGCAATGAAGAAGCTGAAATCTGAATGCCAAGCCAGAACCAGCTCTGCAAAGCGTGAAGAAGAGCTTTTTCTAGGCAGAAAAATGGCAAACTCAAAGGCCCTCAAGCTGGATTGAACTTGGAATATTCTAGGAGCAGCAAGGAGGCCCGTGAGGCGGGAGCAATGAATAATGAGAAGAGCAGTAGGAGGTGAAGTCAGAGTGGTGATGTCTGGAGACAGTAGATGCATGGACTTTTGTGCTAAGCAGAGTGGGCAGCCAGGGGAGGGTTGTAAACAGGGATGTGACAGAATTTGATTCAGGTTTTTAAACGGTCACACCGTCGGGTGGCGAATGGCCTGTAATAGTAAAGATGATCATAACTAACCCTTTTCTAATACATACTGCGTGCCAGACACTATCGAAGCACTTTCCACATGTGAACTCATTACGTCCTCATGACAGTGGCAATGATTTTGGTGCCAACCTATAGATGAAGAAACTGAGGCACAGAGAGGTGAGGGTGACACAACGAGTAAATCAGAGTCTGGGCAATAGATAGAAAACAGGGAGTAGATTTCAAGCTACAGTGTGCGAGGTGGGAGGGGGTTGCTGGGCTTGGTGCTGACTGGCAGGCAGTCCTGGAGACAGAGACAGAGAAGAGCATGCCTCTGGGATATAATTTCAACCTAGAAAGGAAAGAACTCACTGGCCGTGTGAACAGTATCCTGTCCATGCCTTCTGACTCCCTTCTTCAGTAGGACTTTCAACAGGACTCGACTGGAAGCCAGGTCACCAGCTCCCATTTTATGGATGGAAGTGCCCCCACCCCGGCCACCCCGCCAGTTATCCTGCAGTCTGGCACTCTGCTCATCTCACAGGACCACCCCTTTGAGAACAGCCTGAGGCGGCTGCAACTGACTCTGACCTTGGTCTCACTCTGTCCCTCTCCACCTTTGCCTGGATCCAAAGATAAAAAGCCGCCTAAAAGCCCAGGCAGCAGAGCCTTGCTCTCAAAGGAGAGCACTTTGTAGACGCTCCCTGAGCCTCAGCAAAACTTCTATTGTGTTGCAGGAGAAAGAAAACAATGCAAGTGGCCCAGTTGCTCCCTGGCCCGAGATTGCACGGCAAACACACTCTCTCCCAGTCCCACTGTTGAAGCACCTGAGCCCCCCCTCCAACCCCCAGAGGCCAGAGGGGCAGGATGGGAGATGGGCACTTGACACTGCTGTCTGCCCAGGTTGCACCTTCCACACCTCTGCAGCCCACGTGCACGTGCGTGTGCAAACACACACACACACACACACACACACACACACACACACACACACACACACACGGCTCACTAGAGGCCAAGAAAACCAGAAGAGAGGAGCAGGCAGGAGGGAGATGGCAGTTTGACCTTTAAATGTGAGGCAGAAGTTCTTACAGAGCCTCTGGAGTCCCCTAAGTATCTGTTCCCGCCCACCCTGGGGCTGGGAGGTCACCCTCTTGGTTTCTTATCAGCTGCGGATGGGTTCAGTGTTGGGTGAAAGTGTGAAAAGCTAGGGACCTACCCAGGCCTGGGACTTGCTTTGGGGCTTTCTGAAAAATTAAGTGCACCAACCCTGGCCTTCACAGTGCTTGGTTCTGGGGCCTCAGTAAAAAGCACCCTGTCCTCCAGGGGCAGGCAGAGTGGAGGTAAGGTGAGTTGTTCAGCGGCAGAGGTCCTGGGAAGAAATCAAGGAAGGCATCACGAAGGAGGGGGCCTTTTTTAAGCATCCAAACTGGCTGAGAGGATTCCTAACATACTCAGCACAGCACAATGATTGCAGAATCTGTTGCCCTGAGTTATTTTGTTTTCTACAGTCATCAGCACTGATTATTGATGCTTCCCATTTAATATTTGTCAGAAATATAATAAAACAAAACAAAATAAAAGCACTGAGAGGATCTCTTTTCCTGTCCTCCATCCCTCTTTCTTTCCTTCTTAAAAAAAATAAAAACTTCAAAATGATTTTAAAAATACAAAAAGGAATATATGTTTTTTTCATAAATATATGAGCCAAGTAATTTTTTTAACTTTTTTTTCCGATCACCAAAGGAATGTGTGTACATTACTAAAACCTTGGAAAAACCCAGATGAGCACAGAGAAGAAAAGGAAAATCACCTATATTTCCACCATTTAAAAAGTAAACACTCTCAACACACCAGCTTGTTCCTCTCCAGGCTTCGGTGGTGATTTTATTATTATCATTGAGGTAAAATTACGTGCAGTGAAACGCAGGGATCTGAAGTGTATGAGTCAATGGATTTTGACAAATTCTTACAGCCTGTGTACATACACCACCCCAGTCAAGAGCTCGAACATTTCCATCATCCCAGAATGTTCCCCCAGGTCCCCTTCCAGTCAACCACAACCCCCACAGGCCACCAGCCTTCTGACTCCTATCACCGCAGATTAGCGTTGCCTGTCATCTAATTGGAATCACATGGTGCGCGTTCTCGAGTGCCTGGCTTCTTTCTCTCAGCGTAAAGCTGCTAGATTATCTGGCGTGTCAGTAGCTCCTTCCTTTTTATTGCCAAGTAGTGTTCTAGTGTGTGAATATCCAAGGTGTTCACTTCGTCGCCCTATGATGGTCTTTTAGGTTGTCTCCACTTTAGGGCTCTTATGAATGAGCCGCGATACACATTGGTGGACAAATCTGGGCTGTGGACATGGGTTTTCGTGTTCTTAAGCAAATGCTTAGGGGTGGGGTTGCTGAATCAAGTGTTTAGCTTTGGTAAGCAAGCGCCACCAGTTTTTCCAAGTGGTTTTGCCTTTTCATGTTTCCACCAGCACCGTACGAGCGCTCCAGTTGCTTACTATTATTAATTTTTCATTGCACAAGTAACACATGAGTGCATTCTCTTGTAAAGCTCACGTGCCTCTGAACAATCACCCAGCACTCACCACTACCCCAGAGTAACACTCAGCAGTTGGGGGAGCAAGCTAGCAGAATTTTCCTATGCGTTTCTATAAAAGCACATCATTTTGTTTTGTCGTGATTCCTTTTACAAAAATGGGAAACCATCTCTCCTTGTATCTTTCACTATACATTCCACCCAGACGTACCATTTATTCCCTGCTCCCACCTAGCCCCAGGTAGAACGTTAGCTCCATGGGAGTAGGGAGTTTGTTTTGTTCACTGCTGTACCCCCAGGGCCTAGAGCAGTGTGAGGCATAGAGCAGATGCTCTAGGGATATCTGTGGAATGCAAGGATAGTGTGTGTGTTACTCTGCAACTGGTTTTTCACCCACCCCCGTAAGTCACAAGTCTTTTAGCACTTGCAGATCTATTTCCTTCTTTAACCTGCTGCATAGTATTCTGGGATAGGAATAAGCAAAATATCTTTTTCATTTATCTATAGATGGACGCTTAGGTTGTTCCTAAGAATACTGAAGCCATGAACATCCTGTGTGTGCCTCTTTGGGCACAGTATCTTTCTAGAACAATAACCCAGAAGGAAATGGTTGGGTCAGAGGGTCTACACATTGTCAATTTTAGGTAAGTCAGACAAAAGATCAGGATTTCTACCACCAGATGCTGCAAGGAGATCAACATCCGTGTGAGACGTGGAGGGAAAATAACGGTAAATGGGTAGAATCTCTGTGATTAGGCAAAATGGGGTGGTGGGTAGAAGGTAGCATCAAAGTCTAGAGGAGGTGATTACGTTCACACACCCTGAAGCCAGAGGCCCTGGGTCTGCCACCATCAAGCTGCATAACCTTAGGCTGGAGACTTGCTTTGGTCGTTGTCTTTTCCTTCCTGGCTCCTTCCTCCTTGGCTTTTTCACCCATTGACTTAGGGCACTTGTTGTAAAGGAGGGAGGAGAGAGAGGAGCATCTAAGGTCCCAGAGGGAGGAGACCCAGGGAGGAGGCTTTACAAAAATCTCCGGAGTTCCCCAAAGCAAGGACCACAGTGTAGCAAGAAAAACCCCAGAGGCGAGTACTGGGAAGACCTAGAAAAGGCTGCTGCTGCCTGGCAATGGGGAAGTAGCCGATGACCTCTGGGAGGGGCGTTGGGGCAGAAGCCAGCTTGGGAGGAACAGGGACAGCCTGCACCCAGGAGCACCAATGCTGTTCTGAGAACTCTGGCCAGACTGGGCTGCATCTGGAAGGAGAGAAAAATGGTTTTTTTGTTGTTGTTTTGTTTTGTTCTTTGTTTTTGTTTGTTTGTTTAAGGATAGAAGATCTGAACAGGATTAGAGGAGAAAATATTTCAAGGGCCTGGACTACAGGGTGTGAGATGAAAGGAGCCAAGGCTGGTATGTGGCTGGTCTATTCAGGGCCCAACCCTCGCAGAAAGTTCATGTCTCCGTTAGGTGGTCCACAAGTTTCTATTGAGCAGTTAACCAGGAGGAAGCCCCTTCCCTACCCTCACACTCACTAACTTTATCGCGAGATACCAAGAAATAAAAAACACAGTCTGCCCTTAATTAAGGGCGGCTTGCAATCTAGTCTGGAAAAAATCACGGGAACGAGAAAAAGGTAAAGTCGTGATAAAACGTCAAAATACGAGAGACGGGCCTGGTTGGAAGAAAGGCTGCCAACTGGAGGCCTGCAAAAGGCTTTAATGGCCCGAGGGAGATATTTTAAAAATTGACGTGGTTGCCGTTGATGACATATATAGGAAGTTTTCACGGTAAGATCTGAATCTCTCATGCCCCGTATCCTAAACATCAGCAGATTCTATCTTCCACCTTCGAAATGCAAATACCCAGAGTCAGATGCCTTCTTGAAGAGAAATTTTCACTCAGAAGGCGAATCAATCAGCTCTTTGTTCTCCTTCTGTAGATAGGCTTGCTGCATAGGCCTTTCTGGAAATTACCTAAAGACTTATCTTTCCTTTTGCTTGTTCAAATGTGCTGCCTGTAACTGCTAGCATCTCCCATGCTCTGTAACCATCCCGAGCTCCCAGCCCAGATCTTCAGAGTGCTAGCTCCTCTGGGACCGCCGAGGTAATAAACCTGAGTTCTCCAACTCTCCAAGTGCTGCTTGGTTTCTCCCAGGTCCGATTTTTGCAATTTTTCTGCAGCATCCTCCCCACCTCAACTATTACCCCGCTGCTGTCCACTCTCCACGTGCAGGCAAAGGCATCTTGTTGGCCAAAGTCAGATCCTCTCCCTCCTGTGCCCAGAACCCTTCATGGATCCTGCCTACTCAGAACAAAAGCCAAAATCTTCACCGTGGCCCTGCGTGGTCGGCCCCCATTGCCTTTTGCCCTCAGCTCCTTTCATTTTCCCCTTCTTCCCTGCCACACAGGCCCCTTGCTGTTTCTAGAACATTCCAGGAAGGCTCCCTCCTTGATTTCTTTGCATTTGCTTCTCCCTCTGCCCAGACTGGGTACCCCACAGCTTGTTTTGTGAAACTTCCCAGCCTTTACTCAGTTTCCCAGTTCTCAGCAAGCTTTCCCTGATACTCCTGACACCTCTACACCGTGCCCTGCGTGGTTTGTCCATAGCACTATTGCCATCTAGCATGCCACAGTCTGTTTATGTCACTCGTATCTGTCCCCCATTAGTTTGCAAGCAGTGTCTTTAGCCTATTTTCACCCAATGGTCTCTCTGGTGCCTGGAAAAGTGCTGCACATACTAAACGCTCAGAAAGCATTTGTGCAATGAGTACATTGCCAGCCTCTCTTGAACAATCAGAAGAATTTGGCAACCCTGGGCAGGAGCTAGATGAGGAGGGGTCACCCTTCTCCTGCTCATCACTGTCCCTACCCAGACCCCTTCTCTCATTTGTGCTTTCCTTCCCGGAGCAGGTGACAGAGCTCTCTGCATAGGGAGACCGGAGCCTGGCATTGTGATCCCAACTTTTCTGGTAAATCTTTTCTTCCCTGCCACCTCAATGTCCCTGCCAACCTCACTGCCTGGAATACTCTTCTCCCGTCTGCCTTGCAAACTCCTCTTTCGTCTTCTAAATGAGGGGTCCACAACTCTGGCGGATAGCCAAATCCAGCCAGCCACTGTTTTAGTGCAGCTTGTGAGCTAAGAATGGTTTTTACATGTGTAAATGGCTGGGAGGGAAAGAATTTTAAAAATAAGATTTCGTGATACATGATAATTATATAAAATTCAAATTTCAACGTCCATAAATACAGTTGCATTGGCACACAGACACCCCCATTCAGTCACCTGTTGTCTGCGGCTGCCCCGTTACAATGGCAGCGCTAAGCAGCGTGGCCTGCAGTCTAAAATATTTGCTATCTGGCCCTCCACAGGAAACGTTTGCACATCCCAGTCTAAATCTCTTCTTGACATGAACAAAAACCAAAAACCACCAACGTCTTTCTCAGGCTGAGCTTCTCAGTGAGGCCTTGCCTTGTTCCTGGATTCACTTTGACACTGGAAACCAACTCACGTTATTGCACATGGCATTTTGTATTTGTCCCCTCCCTCCTCGAGCACCTGGACCTTATCATGCAGGCTCAAATTCCCCAGCACTGAGCATGTCGCCTGATAGTAACTGTTGAGTAAGCTTTACCATAGGACCCAGGGCCACCCACCTTTCCTCCCTGGGCCCAGTTTTCTCATCCATATGGTGGGATCCTTGATCCCTAAGATCTTACACACGGCATGGAGGATGCATACCTGACAGGCAGTATGAGATTATTTGACAAAACTGAGTTAAAAAAAAAAAAAAAGAGGCATTATGAGGGTGTAAAGGTCACAAACTATAAACTGTGGCCAATTTCAGGCCAAATGTGTTTGGCTTGGTTCGTGACTCATCTAAATTTCATTTGTTTACTTGGATACCTATATAAACCTAACCTACTATAACTCAGCCACTTCAGTCACGAGTACTGGCCCTTATGGGTATTCGAGTTTGCTGTCCATGGATAAAGAGTTAAGCTTCTGGAGCCAAAGGTTAGAGATGTACTTAGGCCAGTTGTTTCCAAACCTGGATGAACATCAGAATCACCCAGGGAGTATATAAAATGCAGATTCCAGCCTTTCTCCAGACCCACTGAACTGTACTTCATTGTTTGTGGTGCTGGATACGGATTATGTTTCTCAAGATTCTCCCCAAATGCTTTTGTGTTGCAGGGGGGGGAATATGTATTGACTCAAGCTCCACGGATGTGAATTTGACTGTACCTGTCAAAATTACAAATGTATCTTCCTCTTGACCCAGTGATTCCACTGCTGGGAACCTGTCTTCCAGACCAGTGCTTCTTAAACTTTAATGTGCATACAAATCCCCTGGGCATCTTTGCAAATTGCAGATTCCATATGAGCAAATCCAGGGTAAGGCCCATGATGCTGCCGTTCTGCTCCCAGATAACTCCCTGGAACATTCTGGAACACACATACCCAGTGATGCCTGTTTAAGATGACTCTTTCTACTAACTTCTGTCATTACAAGTATTGGGAATAACCTAAATGTCCATCAGTAGGGGACCAACAGATAGGGGCATCCCTGCAACAGAGCATTACACAGCCTTGAAAATTGTTAAGGCCTCTCTTTATGGAATGGTATGGAATGATCTCCAAGACATATTATTGAACACCAAAAGCAAAGAGCAGAATAATGAGTGGGATGTGCGACCATTTGCATAAGGAGTGTTGGGGGAAAATATTTATGTTCATATTGACTTGTAAGAGCATAGAATAGCCTGGCAGGAGAAGCTAATAACTTAGTGCCTCTGGAGAAGGGAACAGAGTGGATGGATGACAAGAGAGAGAAAGTGACATATTTTGGTACCCATTTGAATTTTTGAACTGTGTGAATATAATACTTGTTCAAAAATAAATAAAAATGTAAATGGTAATGATATATAAATAAAAAGACTCACCGTGTACTTCTAATGCTCAGACATTTAGACCAACAGAAAAGCTGTCCCAGAGTGGGTCACCTCCTACCTTGGCACTCCATGGACGTTTGTGCACACGCATGCACACGCACTCACACACACACACACACACACCTGCATATAGCTCTGAGGACAGTCTGCACAGTGTGTTGGCAAGCACGCTGGGCTTACACTCTGCAAACCTCAGTTGGATACCAGTTCCACAGCCAAGTGACACAGAGCAAGACATTCAGCCTCAATGAGCCCCATTTCATGGGGATGATCAAAATAACACTAGCTGCCCTACAGACCTGGAGTGGTGGGAGAACATTTCACAAACTGCCAAGGGTACACGTGAAAACACTAATTATAGCCTGAACCCCAGTGGTGAGCAGGGGGTGGGGCAGCCCCAGCCTGGTCTCCGCGGGGTCTCGTGCACACCTCCCAGGACACCGTGCAAGGTGGAAACCCAATCCCTTGACCTTTGCAGTGAGGCAGCTGCTCTAAGCAACCCCTGGCAGTGCTAATCTCCAACTCCCCTCCCACCATCTGGTCCAGCTGCCAGGCTGAGTCACACTCATGCAGGCTGAGGGACAGGCACATGACCTATATGTGGGTCTGGTGTGAGAGTGGTGGTTGGAGGAGGGTGGGAAAGGGCGCAGGAGGCTGTCACTCCCCTCTCAGTGGGAAATTTCCTGCCTGAGGAGATCTAAGCCTGATTCTAGGTCTGGAGCTCAGCTGGCTGCCAGGCTGTCTGGCAGGACTCCTCCTCCAGGAAGCCCACTGTGCATTCGTGTGTGTGTGTGTGTGTGTGTGTGTGTGTGTGTGTGACATATAGACATCTGTAAAATGAGGATCATGAGGATCATCATGGCAGTACCCACCTTTCAGGGCTGTCCTGAGGCTTAGTGATGAGGACAGAGAGCCCTGCACACAAGACAGAGACAAAGAGAAAGCGCATGGGGGTGACAATAAAGATAACTAACAAATATTGAGCACTTGCCATGTGTCAATCTCTGTCCTAAGCACCTTGCTGTTTAAACTCAGTGTATCTTCATAGACACCAGCATCCTCATCACCCCTATTTTCCAAATGAGGAGACTGAGGCACAGTGCAGTTAATTAACTCACCCAAGGTTATACAGTCCAGATTCTGGGGTTTTGAAGGGGTTTTGCAGGTGTCACTTGGTCCAGGGCAAAGAGTGACAATGACGGAAGCACTGCCAATTTATGTTGGCATCTGTCTGTGGGTTTGTGGAAACGTGGACAAATTAACACTGTCCTTTGTGTTACAGAGCCTGTTTCCTCATCTGCAAAATGAGGATCAGGAGGATCATCACGGCCGTACCCACCTTTCAGGGCTGTCCTGAGGCTTAGTGATGAGGACAGAGAGCCCTGCACACAAGAACACACGTAATATTGACTCTCATGCACATCATTTTTAATGTGATCATCAAACCCATTATTATCCAGTCCTTTTGATATTTATACTCCATGGGGAAAACAGCTAGAAACTACCAGTTCTGTGCAAGAAGAAATCAAATCTCTCTTTTCAGCTATTTGTCCATATCATTCATCGGTAACATGCACCCTAAATATCTTGCCTTTTTTCCTGTTTCTGTCAACCCCTGTAAGAATGCAAGATAGGCCTAGCAGAGAAAGTATGCAGATCTTGGTCATGATTAAAACCACTTTTTTTTTTTAAGACATCAAAAACCTTGATTTCTGCTGAGAGAGTCACACAAGAGAAACCTAAACAGAGCACCAAGTCTAGTGAGGTGGCAGAGGGACAGATGACATGTGTACTTCAAGGTCGCTTCCACCTCTACATCTGCAGGAGATTATTTTAATTCAACAGTTATTTAGTGAGCACTTATGCTGGTGACCGGGGAGACATCACCGAACAAGACAGACAAAAGTTCCCCTGTCTTATGAAGCCGACATTCTAGGAAAGGAGGCAGACAATAAACAAGTGAAAAGATCACGTAATGTCAAGTGTTGAGCAGTGGCATGAAGAAACATAAAGCAGAGTAAGGGCATGGAGAGTGACGGGAGTTGGGAGCTGTTACTTTGAATAGGGTGACATTTAAACATGGAGGCATCTGAGCAGAGAACTGGTGAAGTGAGAGTATGCTATGAGGAAACTGAAGAAAGGGTATTCCAAGTTGAGAAAACCAGTGGCTGTGCAAAGGCCCTGCGGCAGAACTAGTGGAGAGAATGGTAGACAATGAATTTGGACCGCCAGGCAAGGCCTTTTCTCTCCCTCTTCTCTGCCAAACTGGGATGAAAACAGCAGCCTGCCGCCCCACCTCCATCCCGGAGCTGCAGGGAGATAATGGACGGGAAAGCACTCTGAGAGGGAGAGCAGAGTGGTGCTATTAATGGACATGCTGGACAAGGCCCATGCCAGGGGCACTTTGGGAGAGTGTGGTTTCTCCTCTCTCCTGGCCATTCAGTGTTATCCTAAACACCAGCACTGGAAGAGCCCGGTTCAAGTATTTCTACCCTCTCAATCAAGGGGTGGAAAAGGTAGGGCCCAGAGAAGGGAGAAGACCTGCCCCAGGTCACATGGCAAGTTTCTCCACAGCCCTGGTTTTCAGGATTCAGGATTCACAACACCCTTTGGCCTTCTTTGTAGCTGGGCTCTGAAGTAGTGAATAAATATTGAACCAGCCCACTCTTAGGTGAAGATAAGAGTTAAAAAAGTCAATATTCTTATCTCCTTAAGAAGCTGTCACTTCCCCAGGACTGGAAGAAGGGGACACTATGGGCTGGGGGATTGGGCTAGGGGAGTAACACTTTGCAAAGCAAATTAACTGTGCTAAATGAGCAATTTCTTCTAGGTCTCTTTGCTCTCAGCAAGTGACCTCTCATTTGTGCTTTTCAAAACATTCCCCTAATTTTCCTAGATCTTCACAGCCCATGCCGAGCAGAGGTCAGAGAAGACTCTGGGCTCTTTGTCAGCTTCTCACAGACGAGAGACTGAGGCCCAGAGTAGTGGAATAGCTCATCCGAGGCTGTACAGTAGGTTTACACGATCAACGAGCAGATAAGGCATATCAATGAGCAGATAAGGCATAACGTACACGACCAGTCAGCAGATAAGGCATAACGGCGAACTGGGAAAAAGGCAGGGAGCAGGCCCCGTAGAAAGTAGCACAATGAACAGGATAATTTTAGAGAATACCAAGAGCTGTGGGTGAAATTAAACACCTCGGGGACTGCAGGACTAATTTAGTGTGGCTGGAGAAGGGCCCAGGAGAAGCGACGTATGAGTAGGGCCTGTAGCTTGAGGAGCAACCAGCCACGTCCACAAGCCAGCAGGAGAAGGTTCCAGGCTGAAGGACAGCAAAATGCAAAGTCCCCATGGTTAGAACGAGCACAGGGTCAGGAACAGAACAGAAGGGCCACTGTAAGGAAAGTGGATTCAGTCCTAAGAGCAGTGGCTGCCCGTCCAGGGCTCGCCCTATGGCTGGTGGCAGAGCTGGGACTTAAAACCCACATCTCCTTCTTCGGGACCAAGGCTTGCTCTTCCCCAACGCCCTTTGGCCTTCTGTGTAGCTGGGTACTTCTGCAGCTGCCCCTGGAAGTTCCTGCTTATATTCCTGACATGTGACTCTATTTTGCCGGCTCAGCCCTGGTTTCCCACCAACTTCTTCAGCATTGATTGCCTTTCTCACACACACAGGCAGGTCTTCGGCTTCTCAAGTTCATACCCTGGGAGCCTTGCAGCAGCAGACAAATTTCTATCTCCTTCATCTCCTGGTGGCAGCAGAAATCAGGAATAGAGAAAAGAGGGGCGGGGAGAGGGAAAGAGAGAGAGATAGAGGGAGAGAAAGTCCTCCAGGAGTGAATCTGCAAACAAGATAGGTAGGAAGGCAGAGGAAACACAGGCCAGAGGTGGGAGGGGCTTATCAGCTACATCTGGGGATGGGCTCCCGGGGACAGGCTCCTGGGGACAGGCTCCCAGAGGCCAGCACTGTCTCCTTCGATCTTACTCCAGGTGTTAGGAGGTGGCAGACAGGATTCCAGACTGAGGCTGGCCCAAAAGAGCCAAACAGCAGGCACAGCCTCTAGGGGACCCTGGGTGGGGGGCAGCTGGGTCCTAATCCTTCCCGCACCAAATCGCCATCAGACCTCTCAAACCCTTCCTCGGTGTTATCTTTCTCTGCGATAGGCAGTTGAAATCTTTTTTTTTTAATGAGATATAATTGTATTATACCAATGAAAATAATAAGTTTTAAAAATAAAACCATAATGAATAAATATTTGTAAATATTGGGAAACGATCACCTCATAAGTCTAGTTGATAGCCATCACCCCACACAACTACAATTTATCTTCTGTGATCAGAACTTTTAAGATCTATTCTCTTAGCAACTTTCAAATATACGATTCAGTATTAACTCTAGTTGCCATGCTGTACATCACGTCCCCAGGACGTATTTATATCTGGAAGTGTCTACTTTCTGACCACCTTCACCCATTTTGCCCACTCCCCGCCTCTGCCTCTGGCAACCACAAGTATTTTTAACCTTAATAATATTAGCTCACATTTATTGGGCACTTACTGGATGCTATACACAACGCTACATACTTTAGCCATACTTTTGTAATTCACAAAAGCACCTAATGTCAAGTGAGAATGAAAAGGTTCTTAAAAACTTAATGATCGTTACAGATTTGAGCAGGCTGGCTAAATCAAAACGTCTACAAAAACAAAACCAGTGAGCTTACACTACCAACACTGCTTTCGGATGAGTCTGATCACCTATAGGCCCGTCCCCCGCCCCATGAGATGCTACTTGGAAGCCCCTCCCACGTGGCTGTTCTGGAGCCATCCTTTGGGAAGACCTTCCGGACATAAATCAAGATACCCTGCCTCACCTCACATCTGTGAAAATGGCTGCTACAAAAAAAAAAAAAAAAAGTGTTGGCAAGGATGTGGAGAAATTGGAACCCTTCTGCATTGCTGATGGGAATAAAAAATGGTGCAACCTCTGGAAAACAGCATGATGTTTTCTCAGAAAAGTAAAAATAGAATTACCAAATAATCCAGCAATTCCACTTCTAGGTATATACCCCAAAGAATTGAAAGCAGGGACTCAAACAGACATTTATACACCCACATCCACAGCAGCATGATTCACAATAGCCAAAAGGTGGAAGCGACCCAAGGGCCTATCGATGGATAAATGAATAAGCAAAATGTGGTATATACATACAACAGGATGTTATTCAGCCTTTAAAAGGAAGAAAATCCTGACACATTCCACCACAGGGATAAATCTTGAGGGCGTTATGCTAAGTGAAAAACAAGCCAGTCAGAAGAGGACAAATGCTACGCCACATCACTCAGATGGGATACTGAGAAAAGCCAGATTCATAGACCCGCAAAGTAGAATGGTGGCTGCCAGAGGCTAGGGAGGGAGGACTGGGAAGTTAGCTTTAACGGGTGGAGAGTTCCAGTTTTACCAGATGAAAAAAAGCCCTGGAGATGGGGGTGAGACGGTTGCACAATGGTGTGAATGTATTTAACGCTGCTGAATTGTATGCTAAAAAGTGGTTAAGATGGTCACTTTTCTTAGGTGTATTTTGCCACAGCGAAAAATTTAAACAAAGAAAAAATATAAGAAAAAGGTGCCCCTGCCTCTATGCTAGAGACCAGGGAGGAGGTCTCATTTTCCAACGGGAAGGACGGGGTTGGCCTGCATCTCCAGCCGCCGTGCGGCCCCTTCCAGCTCCCTCTGTACGTAGGCGTCCTGGGGGAGGCCGCTGTGACCCTCTGAGGAGCCATTGCAGATGTCTAGTGATGTCCTTTGGCCTCAGAACAGCGTGGTGGTGAAAGGAGATGGAGAGTTCTAACACTGACCTTGGACAACTCACCCTACCTGCTTGGACCTCCGTTTCCCCATCCTTCCATATGAGGGGGTTGGACTTTAGAAATTGCCCAGAAATCATATCTGGCCTCCAGACGTGCCTTTGTCCCTCATTAGATTTAAAATTAAGAGGGTCCGGCCACCCAGATGTTCTGTTCCTCTGTGGTCACCAGCGCCTAGAGGTGGCACCCTTGGATGGGGCCTGGTCTCCCCAGTTCACCGCAGTTCCCTTCACAGTACTGAACCTTCCTAGACACGGCCCTGTGGGTGGCTGAGTTTGCAAACCCTTTCCCAGCAGGAAAAGCAGAAAGTCTACAGTGGATTCCCATGTCTTGCTTAAGGGGCTTTTTGGAAAGTAACCTCCCTCCCGCCCTCCATCTCAACGCTTGTAGAAAGTAAACAAATAAACAAGCAAATACCCTTATAAAGTCTTGTGATTCAACACAAACAGGAGAAACAGGAACCGACTTTGCCATACTCTTCCTCCTCCCTGTCACCATGATTAAGTCGCATAATGGCTAACTCCAATTGAGTATTTACTGTGCGCCGGGCTTTGTATACTGTTTTATCTGATCCTCGTAACAGTTGGAGGAAGCAGGTGCTATTATAACCCCATTTCACAGAGGAGGCAACTGAGGCACAGCCCACAAATTGGTGGCGAGAAGGCCCGGGGTAGATGGACTTAAGCTCTCTCACCTGCCATGAGGTGACCTCAGACAAGACACTTCCTCTCTTCAAGCCTCAATTTTCTCACCTGTGTGTCTCCTAATTGTAGAAAGTCATTATGACGATATAAACATTTTGTTATTCCTTGAACATATTTTCTTAAAACCCGAAGCATACATAGATAGAATCTGTTGGAAACTGCACCCCCCTAAAAATCCCCTGTGCCCTGCCTAGTTATCCGTCCCCCAAAACCTCTAGCAACCGCTGATCTCTTGTTGTCCATAATTTTGCCTTTTCTAGAAAGTTATTTATTTGGAATCGTACAGTCTATAGTGTTTTCAGATTGGCTTTTTTCACTGAGCAGAAAGAACATTTAAGGTTCTTTCATGTGTTTTTGTTGGCCTGAGAGCTCTTTTTTATTACTGAATTATACTCCATTGTCTGGATGTGCCACAGTTTGTTTAACCATTCACCTACTGAATGACATCTTGGTTGCTTCCAAATTTTGGCAATTATGAATAAAGGCTTATACATTTTTTTATAGTTTTCCTTCTAATTGCAAAAAGCAACGACATACAGCCATTGTAGATTAGGAAAACATAGACAAGCACAGAGAACGAAATAAAAATCTCTCATTTTACAAGTAAGAAACTGAAGCTCCGGGAGGGGAAGTGACATGTTCATTCGTTCATTCTTCCAGTGAATATTTAAGAAGGACCTACTATGTGCAGGCACTGGGCTGGGGCAGGAGACACTGCAGGTGACAAGGGACACAGGGTCTCTGCTCTCCTGGAATTGACATTCTAAACAGACAATAACTGAGTAAATAAATAATACAAATAATGAAGGAACGGCCTATATTTCTCGTGTACTTTCTTTGTGTCAGGCATTGTTCCAGAATCTTTACATGCATTGACAGTTAATACTTACGAGCACGCTGGTAAGTAAACCTAACATTATTCTATTTGCAGATAGGAAAACCGGGGTCTAGAGAGGTTAAATCACTAATATGACCTCTTATACCAGGAAAGCAGGATTTGAATCCAGGTCACGGGCTCCCAGATCTGTGGTTTACCACAGCTCTAAAATAAGAGGAGGTCTTTTCAGACTGAGGGCTGACTGACTGAACTTCAGCTTCTTGTCTTTGTGCTGGGACCCTCTGCTTTTCAAGGTTCTGAGAAGCCAAACTTCATTGTTCTTAGGGGCTTCGTTCAGTCTCTTAGCCGTGGTCCCTGAGGGTTGGGGGGAAGGGCTTGGAGCTCCATGGCTGGCCAGGGCTCCTGAGTGCAATCAGATCCCTTTTATTTTTAAGCCATTAAGTCCCTGATGACAAATGCTTCTCTTTGGAGGAGCAGGCTGACCTGGCCAAAAGAACAGAGTTGCTGCGCATGGAAAAACAATCTCAAAGCCACACACCTCAGCGGGTGTGTTTGACGATCAGGCAGGGAGGGGCAGTCTTGCCCGATTGTGCTTCCTGCAGGGCGGTTCAAGACCAGCAGCAGAAAAGGCCCAGAGCTTATAAAGTGATGTTGGCGAGGCTCTGGGGACGCAGATATGCTCATACACTGCTGGTCAAAGTCATTTTAGCTACTTTGGAAAACGATTGACAGCAGCTACCCAACTTAAAAGGAGCACGGCCTTGGTCTCAGCAATTCCAGGCCTAGGAGTTCATCCCGTAGATACCCTCGCCTGCGTGTCAAATGATGTACGTTCAGAGCTACACAGCCCAGCAGTTCGTAGTAAAAGAACTGGAATGGCCCATCTTTCTCCCATCCCCTAAACAGGTCCCCAGTCAAATAAATAAGGGCCACACAGGCATACCTCGCTTTATGACTCTTTGCTTTATGGTGCTTCACAGATGTGTTTTTTTACAAACTGAAGGCAAGACCCTCCACCAACAGAGGACTCTGACTCACTTCACTCGCTTTATTGTGGTGGTCTGGAGCAGAACCCGCAGCGTCTCTGAGGTGTGCCTGCGCTTGAAAGAAATGCTATGCTGTCTTCAAAAGAAAAGGCACCTCTCTGTGGACTGCAATTGAGCCCTCTTCAAGATAAATTGTTTAGGGGAGAAAAGCAGGGTCAGAACATTAAGTGCTGTGTCTGTTTTAAGAAAAAGAGGGGAGGGAGCTGCGTCTACAGAGGTGTTGCATCATGAAAGAGGGCAAGGACCTGGGGACAGGCATCTTAATTCTGGCCTTGCCTTGTTGTGCAGTGAAGAGCGAAGCACTTAACCCCTCTTTGCCCCAGTTTCCTCAACTGTAAAGTTGGGTCCTAATATCTGCACTTGTTGGAAGAACTAAATAATCTATGTAAGGGGCTCTGCTCAGTGCCTAGGACATAGGAACTGGTCAATAAAGAATGGCTGTATTCATAATTACCATTAACCACCACCTTCATCTGGAAGAAGACACAAGAAACTGGGTAAAGGGCTGCTTCCAGGGACTAGGAGGAAGGGGGGTAGGATAGCGGGTGACTGACTTTTCCATGTGTGCCCTTATCAAAGCACTTGATTTTTTCTTTTTTTAGCTGCATGTATCAAATTTAAAGAATATCATTTAAGAGAGAGAGCAGGGCAAATTTAACATGAGAAGGAGTAGGTGACTGATTTTCGGGTGATTTTTCCAGCTGGATCTTCTGAGCTAACAGCAACTTGTGTTTCAAAGCCTTGCAGCTCACAGACCTCCCCTGAGAGATTGTTAGGACTGCAGGAGCTCGACCCCCACCCCCCAGACCTGATGAACCAGAATCTGCATTTTAGCAAGATGTCCATGTGAGTCGCACCTGTAAGTTTAAGAGGCACTGGTTTCAGGAACGTAATCCTAGCGGCTGCAAAAGGCCAGAAGACAAGTGTTTTTCAGTTTTGCGACTCAGCTGAGCAAAGGACAAATGGAATGAGTTGCCTCTCTCTTAGGGGGTCCAGGAGAGAGAACGATAAGAATCAAGAACTCTGCTCTCTCCCCACAAGAGGTTGTAGCACGCGAGATCTGAGGTGTGTGGCTTTTAGCGGCTCCCCACTTAAAGTTTAAGATAACGTTTTGGTTTAAAAAAAAAAAAAGGAAAGAAAGAAAAAAGAAAAGGGAACAGCCCACACAGCCCCAACACAAAAAGAAGGCCTCCACTCCCCACTCCCCAGCCCCACTTTGCCTCTCTTGGGAGACAGTGGCAGAAGAATTGCTCAAGGAGAAATCAAGTATGAGATTCTTAAGAGCTGAGGGGTCTCCGAGATGATAGAGGCTCAGAGAGAGGAAGTGGTTTGTACAAAGCCACACAGCAAATCAGAGGCGGTAGTAGTTCAGGAATCATGGAGGCAAGAGGGACCTTGAAACTTGAGGGGCCACATGGATAACACCCCTAAGAGAAGCTGATCAGCCATTCTATCCCGCAGGCCACAGAACATGCACACGAGCCAGCCGGGCTGATGAGAATTGGTTCTGGAACTTTTGTTGGTTCCAGGAGCCATCTTTGTATTCACTCACAGGTATAGAGCCTGCTGCATTAAAAAAATAAATAAAAGTTATAGTAAAATAGACATAACCATCTTTCAGTAGTATGCAGTAATAAGTGCATTCATAGTGCAATGCAGTGAGCCTGACACTTTTGACAGAGACAAGGGCATAAACAGTGTTTTGCTAAGTCCAAAGGGTATTTTTTAAGTGGCAACTGTGGAAGGAGTTGTCCTCACACCTAGTGAGCACCCTCCTCTCAGTCTGCTTTGGCTGGGCAACAGACAACCACAAAACCTTATTTATTTCTCTCCTTTTAACCTAAAACCCTTCACCAAGGGCCTGAAGAAGCTCCTCATTACACACATGAGCCTGCAACTTAAACCCAGGGGAGCAGCTTTGGATGCAGACAGAGCTGGGCCCCAATTCTGGTTCAACCTCTTGCAAGCGGTGTGGCTTTAGATAATTGTCCCTGTTAAGAGGCTGTTTCCTCAACGGTAACAGCACAAGTCAACTTTTGAATTGTACTTGGGAATCACAGTGGATGTAAAAGAAGTATCGAAAGCATTAGAATCAGGCCCAGCTCACCAAGATGCTCAGGCTGGAAGGAACTGGGCCCAAGGGAGAGAAGATTCAGGGTTCCCCTCTCACTTACCCTCCGCTGCATCGCACTTCCATTTAGGCAAGGACAGCGCCCAGAACCACCCATGCTCATTAAACGATGACAGCTTTTTCCACTGTATAAGTGGACGTGCATAAGCTGCGTACACTCGTAAAGCATCGTATTTATATTGTGTTTATGTGACTCTGTCCTAAACTCAGTGAAGGCGGGGGCTAAATGTTTAGCAAGATGGGATGAAATACATGGTGGCTGCAAAGTGCCATGTGGAAGGGCAACACAATCAAACTGGGTCCTGGAAGAGCTTCTGGAGTCTTCCAAACCACCCCTGGGAGAACAAGTCGGAGGTGGAAAGATTAGAATCCAGTATTTATTAACTAGCTATTCTCTTGGCACTTGGTTTCCTAATTTTATTATTTTTTCTATTCAGTTTTTTTTTTTTAATGACAAAAATGTATCAGTCAGCTTTTGCTACAAAACAAACTCTGATTTATTTATTTTTGGCTCAGTCATCTATGGATTTTCTGGGGTGATCCTGTTGATCTCAGGATCTCGCTGGGCTTCTGGACAGTGGGTTTGGTTTATTTTATTTTATTTTATTTTATTTCATTTTATTTTATTTGTTTGTTTGTTTGTTTGTTTTAGGTGAAGCAGCTCTTGGTTGGCCTCACAGATTGCAAGGACTTTGTCAGCTTACAATCCCTTATTTTTTTATTTTTTACACCTACAGCACCTGGTCTTCCTAGGTGGTCTCCCATCCAAGTACTAATCAGGCCCAACCCTGCTTAGCTTCCAAGATCAGATGGGATTGGGCTTGTTCAGGGGAGCATGGCCATAGACTAGTGGGTTTGGTTTAGATCTGGCCTCCACGTGGCTCATTTTTAGGGAACTAACAGGCTCCCCTGGGCATATTCTTCTCATGGTAAAAGACAGGAGCACAGGGGACCGACCCAACTCCCCCAGCACATTTCTATCTGGCTCTGTTTATATCATGTCCACTAATATCCCATTGGCCAAAGCAAGACACAAAGCCAAGGCCAGAGAGACAGAATACATCCCTTCTGTGAAAGTGAAGGGTGAGAGGGCACGTATCTGCTCAGCAATAACCTAGTCGACAGGAGCCAGTGATATGTGAATAAGAAAGTAGAGAAGCATAACAAGGGACGAAGACACTATCCTCAGCCTCCCCATCCCGCCTTCTCCCCGCCCAGGCATAAGCTCCACCAGTCTGGGGTGAGTCCTTCAGAGTTTTTCCCACAATTTCACACACACACACAGAAGGCTTTTATTTTACGCAACAAGATCATACTACATGTATTCGTACATGACAATTACAAGTGTCTAATCATTCAACTATTATATTGACCCTATGATTAGGCTATTTGAGTTTCCATTTTACAAATGAGGAGTCTGAGGTTAAGATGTTCACTCAAAATCACCTGCCTCAGAAATAGCTGAAGCAGGATTTGAACCCAGGATTTTCTAAGTATTCTTTTAATTACAATGAATCTTTCTCTAAAAAAGGGAGACTGAGTCACACCACCATCCTACGGGACCACAGAGAAGGAGGTGAGTGTTTATCTGTGTAAGTGTATGTGTGTGTGTGTGAGTTTAAAGAAAAGGAAGGGGGAGTGTTTACCACGCCCAGACTTGTGTTGGGGGCCTTGGGAGATACAATGTAGAGGAGAAAAGGGTGTCACTCTCAGGCCACATATAATTAAGCGAAAGAAACAGGAGTCTCTCTCTTGGGCGCTTTTAATAACACGGCAGGATGTGCTGCGTTGGGCACCTACAGGAAGTTTCATTATCTGTCCATCAAAGAGCTGAACGCTGAAGGTGACCTCACTCAGGGGCTGATAGTGCTGCTCCGCCTTGGGGAAGAATGGGCTTTAACCACTTTCCTAGAAAACAGGATTCAGAGAAAGGAGAAAGAACGTACTCTCGGCCTGAATTGGAGCGGTGACAATGGCTGTGCTCACCAGCAGCGGCTTGCCACATGAGTGTGTCACCAGGGAGCTTAATGTAGATTGCAGTCAAGGAAGGCTCCTGGAAGAAGTGACATTCAAGCAGAAATCTGAAGGCTGAGTGGGAATTAGGCAAAGAAAAGGGGAAGAGAGAGAACAGTACATGGGAAAGGCTTGACTGAAGCTAGAGAGGGCTTGGGCATCAAAGAGAATGGATGCCTGGGTGGTGAGGAAGGGGGTGGGGACGGGGTAGGAATGTGGTGTGAGATAAGGCTGAGCCGTTGGCAGGGGCCGGGCATGATGGGATATAAGCTGAGCTGTGCTGGGAAAGCGAACAAGAGGAGAAAGTCATGGTGTGACCACAGGCTGGTGGCAGAGCGGGAGTGTGCATTTATGGGACGCATGCAAGGAAGGCTTCATGAGCATATCAGAGATCCAGGGCAGGGCAGCAAATGGCTCTGAAACAGGGCCACAATAGGCACTGTGCAAATCGTGTGATGACTCTGGATGTGACTTACCCTGCAACCAAACATTTGAGGTTTCGTACGCATGCCTTGAATAGTAAAACTCGAGAAGCCCTTTACATGGAGTTTGAACAAAGCAAAAAGAGACAAATTCTGATGTGTTTGTGGCACGGAGTAGAGGAAGAGGTGGGTGAGGGAGAGATTGGCATTTGGAAGGGGTCACAGGTGACATCTGAGCTAGGTCCTGGGGGGGAAGGAACGACCGGCAGAGGGAGCAGCCGAAGCAAAGGCAGAGTGTCCTGAACTACTCAGCGGTTGAAAGGGATGGAAGGGCATGAGCTTAGGTTCCTGAGGAGAGAGGCACGAAGACATGCTGTGCAGGTCAGCCGGGGCTGGGCTGTGCAGCGCCTCCTATGCCAGACACAGACGCTGAGGAGCACCAGGATTGGAGGACTCACTTCTGTGCTCTCTCCCCGCAAAGGACTAGAGCAAGACATCTGGGCCTCTTCCTCCTCTTCCTCCACACAAAGACACACCTTTCGGGGAGGCCGAGGTGGCAGATGGGGGTGACGGATCCTGTAATCCTATCCCAGGCCCTGGGACAGAAAGCCCTTTCCCCAGAGGGTTCCAGCCCAGGTCTGCTGTTAAGACAGAGGTTGGAAAAATGTTTTTCTCATTCACTCGGCTTCAGGTGGGCGAGATGGAAGCCAACCTGAGTCCTCTGGAGATAGCTCTGGCTGCAGGATTGGGCCCTTAGAGGACACAAATGAAACCCAATGCAACATGAAAGATGGCAGGAGGTGGCCAAGTGCTGATCTTATCAAGCTGACTCCTCCATGGAATCAAAGAAAGAGAATAGAGTTTTTCTTGTTTTCTCTCCTTTTACTTCCTGATCAATTGCCAACCAAGGTTCAATGGGGTGCGGTTGTGTCTTGGACACGTAATCAGGCCTAGGAGGCTAGCAGGTGGTTCTCATTAGAACTCACATCCTCAAGAAAGCTGCTAAACACCACCTAGGGGAGGAATAGAAAAGGTAAAAAACGAGGAGGAGGAAGAGGAAGAGGAAGGAGGACGAGGAGGAGGAGGAGGAGGAGGAGATGACGACGACGACTGTGCAAAAGAAGTCTCTAATCCTGATGAAGGCCAGAAGAGGCATGGGTTCCTTACCCTTCTCACTCAACTGTGAGCTCACTAGGAGCAAGGACCTCGTCAAAACCATCCTGCCACCTGTTTCTGGAACCAAGCACATAGCAGGGCTCAACGTACATGTCATTCATTCAGAATTCTTTCACTTGTGAGTCTTAGAAACCCCGCTAAGTCACTCTAATGAGATGCGATTCTGAAACTTGTATTGGAATTAAAACAAAAAGCTCTGTTCATGCTGGTGTGGTTAGAAGGATAACGGAAGCCATAAGCCGCCAGGGGAAGCACATGGAGAGAGAGTCTACTCGAGAAACACCAGGGAAAGCAGAACCATGAGGCCAGGAGAAGAAAACTGAGTTCCAGCGAGACCTTTGAGCCCCTGGATTCAGCCATGCCCGAAGCCCCTCCGCCTTTCAGTTGCATGCCTTAGCAGATTCCCTCTTTCAGGTCAATTCGAGTTGGGTTTCAGTCACTTGGAACCCGAAGGCCACCTTAAAGGGCTGCTGTTAAGGGTTAAACGAGATTGTAAATTCTAAAGGGCTTAGCACAAGTGCTCAGATGGTGGGAGTCGTTATTACGAGGACGTTATGGTTCCGTCTTCTGCACACATACCGAAATCTGCATTCACTTTTCCAACTTTTACTTCAGGAAAAAAATCAATGTTTAAAATTCTGTAAAATTGGGGCTGACATTCACTAGGTCCCAGTGTGGCCACATGGGTTTTTTCAACATTGAACCATTTCTCTGCGAGTTGATAAATAGCCCACTCCGAGCACCAGGACACACCTGGCCTCTCTCTCTCTCAGGACCCTCCAGCTCATCACACACTCCAGCACCTAAAGGGTTAACACCAGGGCCACCAGGGGCCTCTTGCACCTGCTCTCTGGTGAAGGCCTCTTCCAAGCTTCATATTTTGATATCACCTCTGGGTACATCTATCAACTCTCCAATTATACACGCATTAAACGGCAACACTCAATTATCAACAGCTCCGTGAAAGAGGAGCCTTACCCTCCATCCCTCAAATCACTAATTACTGTTAACTGTGTCCCCTCTTCTGATCCCAGAGATGCCAAAGACAGAAGTTTGCACAGTGATGACTAAGCAGGCACGGCACCAAGCCAAGTCCTGTCCCTCTCCCTGCCTGTTACCTCCTAGAGCTCTTTCCTTTATTTCCACGTCCAGGCCACGTTTGTTTTCCTCGTGGCAATCCGACATTCTTTTGTTTTAACACACTGTGACTTCCTCCACCGTGGGACGTACTGTCCGTTTTTGTTCAGCTTTTCAGATTTGAAAAACTCGCTCTGTTGGAAACTGAATTTCCATGTGGTGCCCATCTTTCCGGTAATAAGCAGCTTCCTGCTTCAAACTTCAGTCTTGCGAATCACAAGACCCAGTTTAACTTTCCGCCTGGAGACTTTTTTGTTTTTTCGTTGTTGCTCTTTGAAAGAAGACTCCATGTGCTCGACTGTGTAATGCTGCTGTTTAATAATAAATTATTTATTTTGACTCGACGTCCATAAATGATTTAAAGTGGTTTATAAAAATATGGACAAGATGAAATCAGTACAAGAAGGAATCAGGGAGAAGAAGAAATACGGAATGGTATATCTGGTAGGTATGGTGCTCAGCTGCTGGTAAGAAAGACCAGAAATAACAGCAACCTAAACACCATCGACATTTATTTTTCTTTTACGTAAATGAAACCAGACAGTCCAGAACTGGTGTGGCCACCCCACAGAATTGAAGATACTGGCTCCTTCTAGTGTCCTGCTTCATTACATCCTTAGAATGTGGCTTCCCTCTGCAAGAACCCCTCGTGGTTCAAGGTGGCTACGGAAGCTCCAGCCATTGCACCCACTTTAAGGCAGCAGGAAGAAGGAAGGGAGAACACCTTGCAATCCCAGCTTCCTTAAGGAACCTCTTGGAGATTCCGGTTCAGAACTGTTTCTATATCATTGAACAGAATTTAGCCCTCGCTGCACAGGAGGCTGAGAAGTGCCGTCTCTTAACCCGGCCTAGTGCCACCTCAAATAAAACCAGGGCTCAGTTACTAGGAAAGAAGGGAGAATGGGTAATGTATTGGCCCCTAGTAACTTCTGCTACAGGTAAGAAAATGAAATAAAGCCAGGAGTTCAGCTGGTTCATGGAACTGCCTCTTATAAAGACCTTTCAGGTGTCTGGGTACCAAACTGTCTCTGAGCATCCACGTGACTAGGGTAAAAAGGAATCTATGACTAATAGAAAATGTTGTTATTAACTAAGCAAAGAAAGCAAACCCATTGCTCAGGAAAAAAAAAAACTTACCTTTCCCCAATACAAAGGGTAAAAAGAAATTCTCCTTGAGGCAGACACAGGACGTGGTGTCCTTTACAATATTTCACAATAATGGAACAACATGATTCTGGGATTTGCCTCAAAAATTCAGGACGACGGAGTGCGTGGGAGTATAGCTAAAACCAGATGAGCCGTGAGTTGATAATTGTTGGACTGAGTGATGGAGACATAGGAGCTCGTTATATGTCTCCTTTTACTTTGATGTGTGGTTAAAACTTTTCCATAGTAAAAAAAAGAATTTAAACTCTGCAATAAATTCTTTCCTATAGTGCTTCTTTAATTGTTTCTTTTAATAAACTTACCTTCAAGTTTAAATTATCAGGAGGTTTCTATCATAGCTACTCCCTCATAGTTTTTGGCCTTTTCATCTAATTTCTTTATTTATTAACATATTTTTAACAGCTTTATTGAGACATATTCACATATCATACAAGTCACCCTTTTTAAGAGCACCATTTATTCACCATTTTCTCACGAAGTGGTACAAGCATCACCATGATCTAATTTAAGAATACTCACAGCACCCTGAAAGAAACCTCATACCTAAATGCAGTCACACCCCATTTTCCTTCCCCTACACTCACCCCCAACCTCTAGTAACCACTTATTTACTTTCTGACTCTATGCATTTGCCTATTCTGAATATTTCATATAAAAGGAATCATACGATATGTTTTTTGCTTCTTCACTTAGCATAATGTATTCAAGGCTTATTCGTATCATAGCATGTATGAGAACTTTACACCTTTTTACAAAGAATATTCCATTTTATTGATATATCACATTCTGTTTATTTAATTGTCAACTGATGGATGTTTGAGTTGTTTCTAATTTTTGGTTATTACAAATAATACTCGTTGTGTGAATATTGGTTTTCATTTCTCTATGGTGTATGCTTAGGAATGAAATGGCTGGGCTGAATGATAAACTCTGTGTTTAACATTTTGAGGAATTGCTGAACTGTTTCCCAAAGTGCCCGCACCATCCCACACTTCCACCAGCAGTGTATGAGGGCTCCTACCTCCCCATAGCCTCACCAACACTTGTTATTGTCTGCCTTTTCATTATAGTCACACCAGTTTGTGTGAAATGGTATCTCGTGGTTTCGATTTGAATTTCCCTAATAACTGATGATCTTGACCATCTTTTAATTGCTTATTTGCCACTCTCCAGCTGATTTATTTTCTTTTTATTGTGGGGTTGTAGGTATACACACACACACACATATTTGGGGGGGTACAGTCCCTTATCTCATATTGGATTTGCAAGTATTTTCTAGCATTCTGTAACTTGTCTTTTTACTTTCTTATTGGAGTTTTTTGAAATACAAAAAATTTTAATCTTGATGAAGTCCAGTTTCTCTATTTTTTTCTTTAGTCACTTGTACTTTGTTGATGTCATATCTAAGAAGGCTTTGCTTTAACCTAAGGTCACAAAAATTTGTTCGAAGGTTTTCTTCCAAGAATTTTAGTTTTAGTCCTTACCTTTAGGTCTGTGATTCATTTTGAGTTATTCTCTGTGTGTAGTGTGAAGTGGGGGTCCAAATTCGGTCTTTTGAATGTAGGTATCCAGTAGTCCCAGCACCTGTTGTTGAAAAAACTATATTTTCCCACTGAATTGTTTTGCCATTCTCGTCAAAAATCAACTGACTATGAATGTAAACACTAATTTCTACTCTGTCAATCTATTTAATTAATCTATATGTCTGTCCTTATGCCAACACCACACTGTCTTGATTACTGAAGATTTGTAGTAAGTTTTGAATTCAGAAATGATGAGTCCTCCAACTTTGCTATTTTCCAGGTTTGTTTTAGCTATGCTGGGTCCCTTGCATTTCTGCATAAATTTGAGGCTCAATTTAAAAGAAGCTAGCTGGGATTCGTATGGGAATTGCTTTGATTTTATAAATCCATTTGGGGCGTACACTCTTCCTAACAATATTAAGCCTTCCAACCCATGAAAATGGGATGTCTTTCCACTTATTTGGGTCTTCTCTAATTTATTTCAACAATGTCTTATAGTTTTCAGAGTACAAGTTTGTTACTTTATTCCTAAAAATTTTATTCTTTACAATACTATTATAAGTAGAATTGTTTCCTTACGTTCAATTTCAAACTTTTCATTGATGTAGAGATATAGTTGATTTTTATATCAATCTTATATCTACGAACTTGTTTATTAGTTTTAAGTTTTTTAGTGATTCTTTATAATTTATAATATGTAAGATTATGTCATTAACAAATATTCTGACTTCTTCCTTTCCAATCTGGGTGCTTTTTCTTTCTTTTTCTTATCTAACTGCCCCAGCTACAATGCCCAATACAATATATAATAGATGTGGTGAGAGCAGACATCCTTATCTTGTTCCTGATCTTAGGTGGAAAGCATCCATTCTTTCATCATTAAAGAGAATGTTAACTGTGGGGTTTTGTAAATGCCCTTTATTGGGTTGAGACAGTTTCTTTTTTTTTTTTTTTAATCACAAAAGGGGGTTGGATTTTGGCAAATGCCACTGAGATGATCATGTGGTTTTTGCCTTTCATCTATTGATATGGTATATTATATTAATTGCTTTTTTAATGTTAAGTCCACTTTGCATTCTTGGGATAAATTCCTGGTATGCAATCATTTTTATCTGTCTCTTTTTTTTTTTTGCTAATATTTTATTGAGGGTATTTGCATCTATATTCAGTAGGATATTAGTCTGTAGTGTCTGGCTTTGATATCAAGGCAATAATGACCTTAAAGAATGAATTGCTCTTCTAATTTCTAGAAGAATTTTTTATGAATTTGTATTAATTCTTCCTTAAATGTTTGGTAGAATTCACCAGTGAAGCTATCTGAGCCTGGCTTTTCTTTGTGGAAAAATTTTTAATTACTAGTTTAATTTCTTTCTATATTTATTATAACATATCTACTTTATTATTTCTTCCTGAGTCAATTTTGGTAGTTTATCTTTCTAGAAATCTCTCCAGAAAGTTTAGTCACCTTAATTCGGCTAAGTCACCTAAATTTTTGGCATAATTGTTCATAGAATTCCTTTATACATCTTTTTTCTTCCTGTAAGTTCAGTAATGATGACTTGTCTCTCATTCTTGGTTTTAGTAATTTAAGTCTTTCTTTATTTCTTGGTCACTATGGCTAAAGATTAGTCAATTTTGTTGATTTTTTTTTCAAAAAACTAGTTTTTGGTTTCATTGACTTTATTGTTTTTCTGTTCCTTATTTTATTAATTTCTGTTCTAATATTTCTTTCTTCTGCTTGCCTTAGGTTTATTCTTAATATTTTAAAATGAAGTTCTCAAAATTATTTTCTACAGGGCTAAAGACAGCATTTGGTAAAGAAAAAAAATTTCTCTGATCAAATAATTTTGAAAAACATTAAATTTAATCATACAAAATTATTTTTGTTTTGTTTTGTTTTTAACTGGGAAGGTCCTCAGAACCAGTTCTCACCTCATGCAAGAGACTGACACAGAGAACAGGGAGGAAGCAAAGGGACAAAGGAACTTTTGGCCAGGATCACATGACAGGTGCAGGGGCTGAGCAGGGACTTGTTCTAGCTGCCCCACTCCAGGCTTAGCTCAGCCTCACAAGTGTGTAAAGGGCAGAAAGAGGAACAAACATTTATACAGCACCAACTGGGTGTCTGACTCTCTTCTGATTTTCTACAATCATGAACTCATTCAGCTCTCACCACAACCCCATGAGGTGGATACTCACATCACCCCCACTTTACAGATGAGAAAACTGAGGCACAGAGAGGTAAAATCAGTAGCCCAGGAGCCAATCAGCAAACGGGCATCAGAGCTGAGGTGTGAACCTTAGCAGGCTGGTGCCAAGGTCCGTGCTCTTGACTGCTATGTGTTCTGCTCCAGTGTGTACAGCACTTTACAGTTTGCAAAATGCTTCAGGCAAAGAGAATCTTATTTATGCCTCGAAACACCCATTTGAGGTAGGTGGGGCGGGTATTTACCCCTACGGGGAAGAACAGCGATGGAATAGTAAATTCTGAAGCCCAAAGAAGGCAGATGATTTGCTCACAGTCACGTGATACACAGCTCAGGTTCCAACCCCGGCACTGTTACTGACAGGCTGCATGACCTTGAACTATACCTCAGTTTCCCCATTTTCCTTAGCATTCTTATGAGGATTGAGTGAGTTAATAAGCGGAAAGCACTTAGGATGAAACTCGGAACCCAGGCCAGGATGAGGGTGAGTCAAGTGAGGCATTTCATCGGGTGTATGATTTAAGGAGTGCCAGAAAACTTGATGATGGAGATAAAAAAAAATTGTAATGCAATTTAAAAAATTCAAATTAATGTAAAAAAACTATAATGAACGAAATTATCAACATTTTAAATAAAGACAAGAGCATTATCTCTGACTTTGCCTTTAGCCTCAGGCTCCAGGGTGGTTCAGGGGTGGCACTGTCGCCAATCCTATCTTTATAAAAAATGTTGGTATTTCATTTATTATGTATTTTTTGTATTTGTTTTGATTTTTATAAATATTGCATTACAAATATTCTTATCCTGATCACTGAGTTTTTTGGTGCCTCCTCCCTCTCTTACTTTTCGCCTGGCTCACTCACCCTACCTCATCCCAGCCTTGCTGTGCTTAGAGGAAGTGCTCAGGACATGTTAGCTATTGTCACTGCTACTGTTTGTTGAATGCCAGCTATGCCCCAGGAATTGTTGTGAAGAGTTTTATAACTATATATCACCTCAACAACAACAGCAGGAAAAACCAGAAACGACGTTGAAAGGCAAGTGACAGAATGGGGGGAAATATTTGTAGCTTGTATAGGCAAAAGATCAGTGCCCAAAAGATATAAAAAAACCTCTACAAATTAAATTTTTAAAAGATAAACGACCCAATACGACAGCAGGCAAAGGAGAGGAACAGGCAATTCACCAAAGAGGGAAAACAGATGGCCAACAAACACAGGAAAAAGCTTCAACCTCGCTGTTATGAGATACAGATTTTGAAAATTGATGGTATCAGGTATAACATCAAGAGTGTAAGGAAACCGGAATATAAACTGATAACCTCTCTGGAGGGAAATTTGACATTTCTATTGAACTAAAATTGCACCCATCCTCTGGCTGAGCGATTGCACTTCTCAGTCTACCCTAGGGAATAACGTGCGCATGTGCCCTAGGATGTTTTTGAGGCTTTGCTCATGATGGCAATAAATGAGAAACATCCTAACGGTCCTTCGAGAACAGAGCTGATTGATGACCGGCAATCCCATACCTGCTGGGCAGCCCAGGTGGACAAGAGCAGCCTTGGTCTGCAGGGACCAGCCCCTCTGAGCATCTCACTGCACATCTCTTACGGGTGGGGGTGCAGGGGGCGGGGGGCTTGGAGCATTCTCCAGGCCCTTCTGCAGAAAAAACTTGCGGGGCTTTTCTGGGTCTTGCAAAACCTGCCTTTCTGAGTCTCTTGCAAACCTGCCTTTCTGGGTCTTGGCTCCCTTTCTTCACGGTCTGTTGGGGCCAGTTCTGGCCTTTCTATCACATGCAGTCTGGGTCCACATTTTCCCAAGCTGTCCTCCTGGGAGCATGTGAGCATCATCTCTCCTGCAGAATTGCCAGGAATTGCCGAGCTGTTAAATCTGGTATCACGGGAGAGCACTCACAAATGATACACTCACCCTCATCTAGCATTGTGTTTAGCTCCCTACACCACTGCTCCTCCATCCAGCATCCTGGGTGTCCCATTCTCTCCCAGTCCCAGTTGGTACCTGTCAAACTCATTCTGCAGCCCCCTGGGTGTCTAATCTCCCTTCTCCCTTAACAGCCCAGAAACATCTCCCAGTCAAGCTGTGCTGAGACCTGCAAAGGCCCTTGCGAACTGAAGAATCGAGAAACAAGAAGAAATGCTACCCAGAGCCCAGTGGGGACTTGAAAGCAGTGTCAAGCATTGGGTGAGGGGAAGAAGAGGAGGACTAGAGGGGGGAAAAGAACCACACACTGGGTTCCACTGCAGCTGTGGGGTGTGCATGGGGTTTTCTCTAGATAATTCTCTGTTGTGGGCACTGTCCTAGATACTGAGGGATTAGCAGCATCCCTGGTCTCTACCCACTAGGTGCCAGGAGCACAACCACCCCACTTTGTGACAGCCAAGTGTGCCTTGGAGGCTAAAATCATCCTCAGCTGAGAACTACTGCTCTAAAACACATTCAGCCTCCTGGTAAAGCTGGGATAAAACCATAGTAACATCTGCCTTGTGTAGGGGCTGTAAGGATTGTCATGATTTGTGTTCACTGAGCATTCGCTATGTGCCTCTGGCTGTGCCGACGCTTGATATCCATCACCTCTTCCAGGCCTCCAGTCTATCTCACCTGGCTCTGTACAGGTGAAGAAACTACACACTTTTCTCTTGTCCTCAAATTCAACCAATGCCTTCCAGGGTCTGTTATGTGCCAGGACTCCGGGAGGCAGGGTACCTATGTAATCTCACTGGCTTCTGGGTGGATTTGGCCAATGGGGTCCTTCGGTGGAGACCAGAGAAAGAGAGAACAGGAGAATCTGGGGCATTTTTCCTCCTCTTTCTGCTGCCTTGGGCGGACCTTCGGCAGGTGCTGCATCTCTTCTGTGACTCCAGCTTCCACCAGGACGCCCCTGCCTCAGGGATCCTGGCTCTAGCTGCCAGGCCATGCTCCCACCTGGTGGCCCAGACCGAAGCATGATAACACCAACTCCTCTGCCTACTGCTGCCAGGGGTAGCAGCGTCTTCCTGCTGGGGTTAATCACTGGGTGGGCTAAAATGCCCCCTTCAGCTTCTCACCTCTTCCATCAGGAGACTTATGGGGTCCCAGCACTATCCCAAAGGAATGAAAGAAAGGTGTACCTGGGGCAGCAGACACCAGAGGCTCTGAGACCTACCTCCTCCAAGCCCCTCAGTCCCCTTGGGGAATTCAGAGGGTACAGTTGTAGCCAAACTCATTATAGGAAGGAATCATCCTCTTTGCTTTCTAGTCCCACGGCTCACTGCTGGAAGCACAGACACGAGGAAAGGACACACTAGATGTGGCAACTTAGTGCATGACTAAGTGACTTCCAAGTGAATAATAGGTAGATCCTGCCTGCAGGATTTTAGAAGAGCCGCCGAGGAAAGAGTGAGCCGGATGGGGAAGGGTGCTGTGGCCTAACCGGGACACAGAGGAAAGGGCAGGTGTTTCCTCCTGTGGTTCCTGTCCTCTGTTCTAGGCACTGGGGACACTGCTAAATGCTTGAAACCTTACCCTCATCAAGCTTAATTTCTAGTGTGGGGAAACAAGAAAATAAACACATAAACTAATGCAGAGGGTGGGGCATTGAAGCCATGGTTGCATCATAGGTCACAGACGAGAGTCAGGTCACAGGGGATACAGAGCAGAGTGTCAGTGTATCGGCATCACATTTGGCTGACTTCCACTGGCAATGAAAAGGAATAAGGAAGTCCCAGGATTTTGTGAGGTGGACTCACAGAAATTTGTAAGGGAGAGTTTTTCTGATTACTGCTGAAGGATACAATAAGCCAGTACTAAACTACACACGACATAGCTATCAGATTTTCTTCTGGTGCCAGGGTGCTTCATGAGAACATTTCCAAGGCCAGATAATGAAGCCCAAACCGTTTTCCCCTCCTGTTTTATTTTATTTATTATTTTTTTAAGAGTAAAACAGGACCAGGTGGTGAGTCTAGCTAAATGGTGAACTTTGGTGTCCTCTGGTGGCTAAAGTGTAAACTGCAACGAGGTTCTGGATGGAACTAGGGTGGTGCGTCCTTTTTCCATTCAAGCCAAGAAAAAGAGGAGGCTGGCAAAAAATCGTGAGAAATAACAAATTGTCGTGTTAAGCCACTAGGTTTCGGGGTTGATTGTTACACAGCAGTGGGCAGCCCAAACAAGGCCCATGGAGGGTCTCATCTCAGGATTCCACAGCTGGCTGTCCACTCAGTGAAGAGGACAGAACAGGGGTCAGAGGTCTTGAGTTCCTGTCCCAGCTGGTAGCCGGGGTGCAGGCTCAGGACCACCGCTTGGCCCAGCGGGTGCTCAGGCTCAGGCCTTTGAATCTGGAGTGAGCCATGCAGAGGGGCTGGAGGTTTAGGACTTGTTCTGAAAGGGGAGAGGTGGCACTGGACCAGCATCTTGCTTCCAGGGGCAGCCATCAAAACAAAGGCAAGAGTGTGACCCAAGATCCAGTTCAGACAGAAGCAGCAAACTTTCCAGAATCTTCTTTTGGAATAATTTCTGGTTCCCTAACATCCCTTATTTCCCACTTATTTTCTGAGCCTAGTTCTTTAGACTTCTAATTAGCTTTGTAAAAGATCCATCATCACTCTAGTGAAGACTTTTTTCTGTTTGCATTAGCAATAGTTAGTGTATCGATTAGGTTTGGTTGTATACATCAGGATACAAAACAAAATAACTATGACTTAAACAAGATAGGCAATTTTCTCTTTGTGAAGGAAGTACAGTGGTCAGCCGTCCAGGTGCCCCATGGCCTTCAGGGAGCCAACATCCTTGTGTTTTGGTGCTCTGGCTCCATATAATACACTGCCTCACGCTGTGAAATGGCTGCTCCAGCTCCAGCCATTGTGTCCACATTCTGCCCAGAGGGGAAGAGGACATGCTCCTCCCTTTTGAGGAGACCTCCTAGATGTCGCACTTAATACCTCACAGCTAGAACTTAACCACAAGACCACTCGTAGGTATAAGAATAGCAGGATAAATAGTCTTTAGCTGAGCAATTAGGTTTCCAGCTAAAAATCAGGGTTATGCTACTCGAGAGGAAGGAAAGAATGACTGCTCGGGCAGGCTACCAGGAACCTCTGCTGCTGCTCAGCCAAGAACCGTGCGTGGAAGAGCCGGGCCACAGGAGGGCAAAGGGCTCTGACAATATCTATTGCATTGGCCCACACGGGCTCTCCTCTTAATTTTCTCTAATTTCCTTTACCAAATTCTTTTTCTATTTGTATTAATGCCCACTGGCACTCCCCTGACCCTCGATTCCCTCTTCTTTCTGCTCTATTTTCCATCCTCCAGAACCAGCCCATTCCAGCCTCCACACCTTCATGCTAGAGGTCAGAAGTCTGAAATGAGTCTCACTGGGCCAAATTTAGGGTGTCATCAGGGAGGCTCTAAGGGAGAATCTGTTTTTTTGTTTTGTTTTGTTTTTTGTTTGTTTGTTTGTTTGCCTATTCAAATTCCTGGCTGGTGGAGGCTGCATCCCCGCTCTGCCAGCCTGAGGACAGGACATGGTGTCAGAGTCTGCAGAAGCGGCCCTTAGGTGATAATTGGTGGAAACTAGGTGAATAGCCCAGGTCCCTCCCCCCTCGGCTGGTAGACTGAGGCATGTCTACCCTGGCTCCTAGAGTTCTCCAGGGGGACAGAGCCCCGAAGCCTGCAGTGGTGACTGCCTTGATATCACACCTGTGTTGGCCGCATCCCCACTCCCCTGCTTCTGTGTCCTGGGATCACCTCCCAAACTCACTCAAATCCTTGTCGCGGGGTTTGCTTCTCAGGGAGCCCAATCCAAGGTCCAGGAACAAACAAACAAAACCCCACACTATGGCGTCTTGACTATTCACATTGAACAAACTAGACCTTTTTTAGTGCAGGGGGGCATATGTCCACAAACAAGCAGGATACAACTGTACATCACCTCTGTGGGAGAGAATCTCAAAAGTCTACATTTGAGGCTTTTCCTAAATATGAGGCCGCCAACCAAGTGGTGCCTCTGCCTCCAGCCCCCTCCCCAGCCCTGCCGACAGGAATCCAAGAGGCTGCATCTGAGTTTGGCCTTAAACACAGAAAATAAATGGGTCTCAAAGGGAGCAGTGGCACTGTGGAAGCACGGGCAGGTGAGCCAGGATGGCCAGGCGCATAAAGAGACTGTGTATAGTGGGAAGAAAGTGAATTGGAAGCTGGAAAGGCCAACGGCAGGCACAGCCACAAGGGCCTTAAATGACGGGCACGTGTTACAAATTGAGACATTACTCGGAGAAAAGCGGAGTCAGAGCAGACACTGCTGGTTGCCAACTTTACCAGTGAGGGCTAGGTTCAGCTGAAAGCGATAGAGAACCCCAAATAAAAGGTGCTTTATCTACCTCATGTAAAAGTACATTGGTAAGCACTCCAGAACTGGTGTGGCACCCCAGAATAGGCATGACTTGCCAGGATATCAGGCGCCCAGGTTCTCTCTCTCGTGTTGCTCCACTGAGAGAACCATTTCGAAGGTTGTGTCATGGGTCCGACTTGGCTGGTAGACACAGGGGGACTGGGTGTGGGATTACTAGAAAAAAATAGAACATATCCAGTTAAGTTTCAATTTCAGGTAAACAGCAAATACTTTAAAAAATATAACTGTGTCTCAATTATTGCATGGGGACATACTTGGACTAAAAAAAGAGAAACCGTTTTTTTCTGAAATTCAGATTTAACTGCTGTAACAAATGACCACAAATTTAGTGGCTTAAAGCAACACAAATTAATTCTCTCACAGTATTGGAGGCCAGAAGTGTCCAACGGATCAGCAGGCCCATGTTCCTGGTGGAGACACTAAGGGAGAACCTGTTTTTCTGCCTTTTCTAGCTTCTCGAGACTGCTTGTGTTCCTTGGCTCGTGGCCACAAACTATTCCAAAATCTGCTTCTGTCATCACATCTCCTGACTGTGACTCTCCCATGTTCCTCTTATAAGGACCCTGGTGATTCTATTGAGCCAACAGGATAATCCAGGACAATTTCCCCATCTTGAAACCCTTAACTTAATAACATCTGCAACGTCCCCTTTGGCCTCTAGGATAATGTATTCACAAGTTCTGGAGATTGAGACACAGAGACCTTTGGGGACATTATTATGCCTACCACAGAAACACGGAAGTGGCTCTTCCCAAATAACTTGCTGATGAGACGATTAAATGCTGGGGACCCCAATCCAGCTACCCTCATTGCTTCATTCCTCCATCCCATAGTGTGAGTACCTCTTACGTACTCCAGACATACAACTGTGAACAAGACAACGTCTCCACCTTCGTAGATGCACATTCTATTGGCAGAAGACAGGATGGCAAGTGAACAAAACAAGCTCATGTGAAAACAGATGTTTCCTCTAAAAGATGGAGCCTGATTCCTCTCCCCTTGAGCATGGGCCGGACATAGTCATTTGATTCTAAAGCAGCTATGTAAACCAAGGGAAAACTGTATTTTGTCTGGGAGTTTCCTAAACATTGTGCATGATTTTAAAACTACCCTCCATCAGTCTGCGTGGTGAGGCACTTTGGAAGCTGCGTCATAAGAATCACTGTGGCTTCGTACAGTGGTTCTCTCTTTTTATTCTTTTGGACAACTCACTCTGGGGAAAGCAAGGTGCCATGTCATGAGGTGACACACTCAAGCAGCTCTATGAAGAGGCAAAGAACCGAGGCCTTCATCCAACAGCCATGTGAGAAAGCCACCTGAGAAGTGGCCCCCCAGCCTCAGTCAAGCCTTCAGATGACTGTGGCCCCAGCTGACAGCTTGACTGCAACCTTGTGAGAGAGATTCTGAGCCAGAACCGGCCAAGCTACTTCAAAAATCCCAACCCACCGAAACAAAGTTCGATGTGAAGCCACTTAGTGTTCATGTAATTTGTTCTGCAGCAATAAATACCTAATACACAGATAAAAACCCCACCGTTTCAAATTAAGTTTAGTGTAATGAAGAAAATAATTCAAGAAGATGTGGAAGCAAGTTGAGGGCAAAGGGGATAAGACTGGGAGGTTAGTGAAGGCCTCCCTTGCAGGTGACCTTGAGCTGTGAACACAATGATGGAAGGGGCCAGCCAGCAAAGCTTTCCAACCCCCATAGACGCCACACGTTAATAACCCACAAGACCTCCGTTAGCTATTCAGAAGTGAAATTCACAGGTAATGAAATCTTCCTACACACATTATTTTACAAAAAGATTATGACCTAACAAAGATGAAACAAAAGAAGAGCCATGAATAATTTGCGAATTTTATTTTAATGTATAAATGCTCAGACACAATTACACTAAGAGATGTAATAAAAAAAAAAAAACAGCCAGATGCTTGAACCTAAGAGGAGAATCCATGAATGGTGATCGATCAGGGGTGTCCTTGTGGTGACTCAAATACTGTGACTGGCACAAATGGTGGTAATGTGGTTTTGAAATGGTGAACAACTTTTGGTAAAGTTCCAGACACAATATAGTTTTCTCTAGAATTGCAATAATAATTGCATTCCTGGAAAATTCAATATATATTAAAACTGGAGGAAACATGCTTTATGTTCATAGGTAAAGCAACATGTAGGTTCTAGGTTCAGGTCATTATTAATAGGGTTTTTCACCTCCAGGATGTCTAGTCCAGCCATGTGGGACACGTGTAAACCTTTGTGACTCGGGATTACCCAGCCCTCTACAGGATGTTGCCATCCATTCCCACTCCCCCCAACAGAATATCTGTCTTCTCACACTCCTTTGCGTCTCTGTGACACTGGTGGTCTCTGTTTCTTCTCCTCTCAGACACCCCCAAATGCCCTCTGCTCCGGTGCACTGCATTATAAGAACCACAGGTTTATGAAAATAGAAGATACACTCCAGAGGGAGATGCACTGGGCGTGGCTATGACTGGCAGCGGTGAGCACTAGATACACAGAAGTCCACTGCCGAACTGCGTGGCCAGGAGTCAGAGCTCCTGCAGTGACCGGAGGGCTGTGTGCACGGTGTACGTGTCTTGCTGCCAGGCATGGAGAAAACCTGCTTCGGAGAGTGTCCACGAATACACCTGTCTCCCTCTGCACCTTCCCTTCACCTTCCTTTTCCGCCCACCCGTTAACCCCTGCCTTTCCTTCTCTCTCTCCATCACTCACCATGTTTTCTTGCCATCCTTTCTCCTCCCCCTTCACCTCCTCCCACACCATTTCTTGTTCCATTTCATTCCCCTTTCTTCCTAACACCCCACCTTCCCTTTATCCCTCTCTTCACCTATTTCCCTTCTCTCTCTTCTCCTAACTTCTCCTCTTCCTACCTCCTCTCGCCCCCTTACCCCACTTCCACGCCCCCACTTCTTACCTTCGTGCCTCCCCTCATCTCTACCCACCTCACGCCTTCTTCTAACCCCCTAGCCTCCTTTCTTCCTCACCTCCTCCTCTGGCCCATTTATGACCTCTCTCCTTCTCTTACCAATTCTTTTTCCCCAAAATTCTCTTTCCTTTCTTCCTCTCCTAGCCCCTCTCCTTCCTCATCTCTCACCTGATTTCCACCCTCACGCTCCTCGCTGCCTCTCTCCCACCGTCTCTCCTCTCACCCTCATCACCCCCGTCCTCCGTCCCCCTCCTTCGCCCCGCCCCCGCCCACTCCCACTCGCTCACCTGCCCCTCTTCTTTCCTCCACCTTTGCGACTCCTCCCGTCGCTCACCTGGCCCCGCCCCGCCCGACGCAAGCCCCGCCCCTCCCAGACGCAGGCCCCGCCCCTCGGGAGGTCACGGGGTCGGTGGACGCGCGGCGGCCGTAGCGGCCCCGCCAGTCACGTGGTCACGTGACGCGCTCCAACATGGCGGCGCCGTGGGGCCGCGGCGTCGCTTCCTGACGGGGCGGTGCGGACGGACGCGGCCGGTGCCGGCCGGGACGCCGGGTCCGCAGCTTCGCTCGCCCGCTCGCTCGCGCCGCCCGCCCGCGGGGCTGCCAGCCCCCGCTGGCCCAGGGCCATGCAGGAGAGCCAGACCAAGAGCATGTTCGTGTCCCGGGCCCTGGAGAAGATCTTAGCCGACAAGGAGGTGAAGCGGCCCCAGCACTCCCAGCTACGCAGGGCCTGCCAGGTGGCGCTCGGTGGGTGAGCCGCTCCGGCCCGGCTCCGCGCCGGCCTCCCCACGTCGGCCGTTAGTTACCCCGGTCGTCCTCGGCCCGGCCTCCTGGACTCCACCTCCCTCCGCCCCCGATCCCACCCACCCAGCCCCCTGCTTACACCCCGGGGGCACTGATGCGCTGGCACCTCGACACTGGCCCAAGGTCACCGAGCAAGTTGGCGGTGGCAGCCGGGGCTGGCTCCCCCACCACCCAGCCCAGCGCGCTTGCCACGACTCCTTGCGGCTTTGTTTCCTGGTTCCTGCCCTCCCCGCCCTCACAGGCGGTGGTTCTTGCCCCGAGTTCTTTCTTTACCCGCATTTTGATCGTTGGGGTTCCCCCATGTGAGCAGGACAGGTGCGAAGAGCTGATTTAGGGAAACCGCTGAGGCTCGCGGTGGCAGTGCGGGATTGGAGAACGTTTTCCTCTTATTTGGGGATCCCCCATAGCTCCTTCAAGGAAGGAGTGTAGAGGGTCGTCCTGTACTTCCCAGGCGTTGTAGTGAGCAGGGCGTCTGACTCTGGGCGGTCTGCTACAATAGAGGGTCTGTGAGGGCAGTACTTGTCTGTTTTATTCACTTCCGGATCCCCTGCACCTACAACAGCGCCTGGCACATAGCAGACGCTAATTGAATGGACCCACGGATTATGGAAAGAGAAAGAGCGATAACCCATAGCTAGTTAAAATCTTCGTAGTTGGTTCCAGCATCAACATCTACACTATCCTTGAGTTTCATTCATTCAACAAATATTTATCAAAGGTCCACTGTGTACCAAACACTGATGGGCGCTGAGGGTATGGAACTTTAATAAGGGAGCCAAAATAAGTAAATAAGAGATTAACGAGACATTTTTCAATACTAATAAATACTTTTGAGAAAATAAAAGAGCAAGATGTGATAATGAAAGCCTGAGGACTGCTTTTGATAAAGTGTCAAGAAAGTAAAAAAAAATTTTTTTTTGAGAAGATGACATTAGAGCTGAGTACTGAAAGTCAAGAAGTATCCTTGCAGAGTTTTGGGGAAAAAATAGCTCTGGGCTATGAGGGTCAATACATTTGACTGGATCTAGTTTCAGGTTAATTCATCACCCCAATGCGTTTGGTTTAGAATCTGTAAAAAGACCTGTTTTCCCTAACAAGTTGAGTAAATGGAAAGTTTGATTTTCTGTCGAAGAGTTGGCCATGGCCTTTCTCCCTTCATTTGGTGCAAGGCACAATGCTGGAATTTGTCTCTTAGGGCCTGAGAATGGGCTTGTTAACTGCATTTCTCTTGGGAGAAAGCCCCTGGCTTTCTTCAAATTCTCATAAGGGTTTGAGATTCCCTACGGGTCAAGAACTATTGATACAGAGGTTGTTGTTGCTTAGATAATCTTGGAGGAATTTACTGAGTCAGATTTGTAAGCTCTTCTCTTCAGAATACCAAGGCATACTGTTGGATATTATTTTATCAGGAATGCTGGATAAGCACTACAAAGCAGTTAGGCAAAAGCTTGATACTTAACACTCCATTTTGAAATCTCCCTGGATTCTAGCCTCTCAGTTATTACTTGAAGAGTTGCAGATGTTTCAAAATAGTTATTTGGCAGAAAAGTTTTTATTCCTCAGAAAACTTAACCTATAATTTTCACCAAATTGTACATCACATTGTTGGAACTTATCAAATTGTTATATAGGGTCATATGGGACCATAATGTTGAGTTACTTATTAGATATTTTTGGATCATATCTCTGTTCAGAAGTTTAGATTTTTCCAACCCAAATTGTGGAATGCACATTCAGTATTTTAGTGAATTGTAAGATATAACTTATAAAGGAAGTAATTTGACCACAGGTTAAATGAATAGCAAATGGACATGATGGCTCATCATTATGAAATCGAGTAATGGGAACTATTACAAGAGAAACTATGCATAGTGTTAAGCTAAACTGGCCATCTAGTTGAAGAGAGTTATTGTGTATCAATAAAAATGACTGCTTTTGCTTATAAACAGTGGAAAATATATAGCAAAGTACCTGATGAGATTTCACTCTGCATCTCAAGACATAGTCCTGTGTCCAGTGTAAGCAGCTGAGATGAGCCTGTGTATAAGAAGTGTTGCAATGCAGCTAGCATTTTAGAGACTATCGTATGTGGATAATCATTAATTTTGAAAAGAGGAACTATAACTGCTAAAAGTTGAAATGTTTGAATGAGAGAGCGCTTAACAGGAAACAGCTTCTATGATATGTGTCCATGATTTCTAGCATGTTGGAGGGGATCGGAGCTGCAGTGGCTGTATAGTAGGGGTTGGAGTGAGTGCTTTGAACTCAAGACTGCCTGGGTTCAAATACCTGCCTTCCAGTTGCTATCATTGTGATCTTGGACAGATCTTCTACCTTCTTCATGGGGTTATTATAAAGTTAGAGGACATGTGCAAAGAACTTGGCATGTAATAGTAGATACTTTGTAAAAGCCTCCTGCTTTTATTTATTTTTTATGATTTTAAGCTGTGACAAACCACAGAAACTGCTCTAGTTTGACGTTCTTCACTTACATTGGTCCCTCATTCAGGAATGACTTATTGCTCTATTTGGTTTGTAGATGTAATAAGTAAGAATTTAATTGCATGACTAAAAGGTGTTTACTGGAGTGTTAACTTGTTAAGCTCATTCAAATCAAGAGTTACTGTCCCTTGTAAAAATAATGATGATCAAGATGGAAAAGATTTGGAGTAATCTCAGGGCTTCATCTGCACTAAATTCCAAATGCATAGATAGAAACTGCCCAGTTACAGATTGTGTCCTTCCAGCCTTTATCTGGAGAAATCAAAATAACTTTCTAGGGTATTCATCGCCCTAAGGACATTGTGGCTCTTTACCTTGTTAAGACAGCTTTATGCGTCAGTAAGCTTGAAGCTCTCAGCCCTCTATTTGGGATCATAAGTACGTTGATAAATTTCTCTTTCATAACTGTCATATTTAAAAGCCATTTTCTCCCATAGTCACTCCTTAACATATTTCTGCTCTAAAACTATGTGGAGTTTTGAGACTTGGCAAGATAATCTGAGTGTTTTTATATTGAAAAATTTGTCTCAAAATCTGAAAAACTTTAACTGAATTGTCCTAACAATACTTTTTTCATATATGTAAAATAGGAAATGCAGTATCTTAATAATTTAATATACACAAAGAGCTGAGTAAATGTTAAATCCTCTAATTGTTAGCCATCATTATTCTTGGTCATTATCAAGAAAATATGAAAAGAATAGTCAACATACCTATGTTTTTCATATGAAATTGAGTGACTTGTAAAAAATAGAGTTTATTTTTTAGTTAGTTTTTAGATTCATAGCAAAATTGCACAAAGGCACAGAGAATTAGCACATGCCCCTGCCCTGACACGTGCACAGCCTCTCCCGTTATCCATATCCCTCACCAGAGTGGTTCATTTTTTACAGTTGCCGAATCTACATTATCATTAATGAAGTCACCCAAATGAGTGACTTTTTAAAATCACATGTTGTGTAATAGCTGTATGATATCTGTCCTGTACTGAGCATTTCTTATGTTCCAGGCACAGTGCCATGTGCTTCACATGCAATTTAGTTCTTATTGTTGTTATCCGCATTGAGGCCCAGAGAAGTTGGCCAGCATAACTCAGCCAGTAAGCAGTGAAGCTGGGGTGTGAACATGGGCAGTCCTAACTGTTACTACCATGCTGTATTGCTCCAACATATCCAAGCTCTCATATTATATATAAAATACTCAGTGGAGCCTTTAAACAGTCATACTCCAGTGGAGTTTTTATGCAGTGACGTTTTAGTAAGTAAACCATTCAGTAAGTATGGAGACCATACTTTCTATAGTGGAATTTTGAGGTGTATTTGAAAGCCTCTGGTGAAAAAGATTCCAGCTTTTTTCCTGCAGCTTTTTACTGAATATGTCTTTGGTTGACTTTAATTTAAGGACTAACTGGAAGACAGAAATGAGGGTAAAGAGCTGGGTTCCCATGTTTCATTTGAGTTATTAGGTTTTTCTGATTTATAACATCTGTCTTCATCAACAGTAAACTCCCTCTTATTAATTAGGGAGTTGTGACATGTAATTGATGTCCAGTTTGGGGTACAGTAGGCAGCGGGAAACCAAGGCTCAGAGAGCAACTTACTCACATCTGCACAGCCAGATGGGGAAACAACTACAACACACAGCATCCTGACGTATAAATCATAAAATTCATTTTTAGATTTGACGTTCTTAACAGTTCAGTATATGGGGTTAGAGACATATGGATCTTTGGTGATCTTAGCTTGAGCTGTTTTGGTGGCACGATGCAGGTGGAAACCAGACGGGAGTGGGTCGAGGCATGAGTGGGAGGTGAGGAAATAGACAGGGAGCACAGACAACTCTGTCCCAGAGTTTGGCTGTAGTGTGAAGGGGAGAGGAATTGTGGATCATGGGAGGGTTTTGTTTTGTTTTTTAAGGTAGAAAAGATTTGAATTTATTTACATGTCATTGGGAAGGAGCCAATTAAAGGAGTGCATTCATAAATCTTAGTTATATATGAATGTGCAAAAAACATTCAGCATATCAGGTGTTATAGGCATAAAAAAATTTGAAAAAATTAGGGATTGTAAGTTGACAAGGTCCCTTGCAATCTGTGAGGTCAACCAAGAGTAACTTCATCAAAAAAAAAAATTCAGCATTTACACATTTCTATGATAAATGGTAAATTGCTTTTTCTGCCACGTGTTATTGTTGTTCTTCTAATTTTGATGTGTACAAAATAACTTCTCACCATTAGGTTGAACCTAAGTACAGAATTTGAAAAATATCCCTAAATTGACATAGCAAATAAAGTAAGGCTTTATTTAAATTGAAAGACGGAATAAAATCTTCAATTTTAGCAAGCTCTAGTACTTTGATTTTGATTTTGTTTAGGAGTGCCATAGATTATAAAAATTTTGAGAAATAACAGGACTTGGGACTCAGATTAAAATTTTGTTGAAAAGCTTTGCAATGGTTCTTCATGGGGAGGTCATCTATCTAGAAGCAGCACCTAAAAATTGGATTTTGGTTATTGAGAAGCATTTACTTATTGAATTGGCAGAAAGTTCATTGAGATCTGAGTTTGAAACTTTCCTTATTGATTAGTACTGTGAACCTGGGCTAATAATATAGCTTCTTTGAGCCTCAGTTTCCTGAGATGATAAAGGTGGTAATACCTGTCACAGGATTATTGTAAAGGTTAAGTGAACTAGTGCAGTAAAGTAACTGACACAGTACCTGGCACCTAACAGATGACCTTTTAAAATTCAGGTGCATTGGCATGCCACATTTGAAGGAGAAAGAACCAACTGCTTGCTCTTCTCTGTCTCCCCTGTTCCTTGGTTTATGGACCTTTTTGCTCTGACATTCGACACCAGTGATTCATGTGGTTGGATGAATTTAGAGCTGTGTCCTGTAAACCTTATAAATCTCAGGGGAGACTTTGTAAGCTGTGCTGAGGAAACAGTAAGACCATTCTTTACGGAAAAGAGTGAACTTGTGAAAAACATGTGCTTAATCAGCAAGAACATGGAGTCTCATATAAATAGCGCAACACTGTATTTAGTTCTCACCGCTTTCACCAGGCTTAGGGGCCTGCCAGGAAAATACTTGACTTTCTTAACAGCAGGGTATCTTAGAAAAGAGTTTCATGCTTGTTAATTCATTCCTAGAGTCTTCCTATAAAGAGCTGCTTTTGGTTTCTGTCTTGGTTGTAAATGAGTCTTTTAGCTTTTTTATTAAGTATTTTTTTAGGTTTTAGCCTTCTTGTGCTAGGACATAAAATTCTTAAAAGTTCCTTCAGTCCTCGGGAGTGATCAGTGCATATTTATTCTTTATGTAGTTTGTTGACGAAAACAGGTTGACATTAAGTCAGAAGATACTTATTTGGGTGTCACACCTGATGTCAGGATGCAAGGGAAACAAAACATACAAGAACCCAGTTCTTATGGAGTTTGCAGCTAATGGGGAAGAGGGGCATTGTTCAAATGATCCTGTCCTCTGGGACCTATGAAGGAAAGTAAAAAGAAATGAGGTCCTGAAAGGGGGTTGAACAAAGGGGTGCAGGAAAACTTCCCCAAGGAAGTCTTGAGATCAGAATGATGAATAAGAATGAAGTAGTTTGGGGATGAGAGGCATTTTGGCAGCATTGGAAAGGGCATGTGATTAGTACCATGAACTAACTCCTATGGCAGCAAGGAGTACAGCTGTTAAGGAAATGAAAAGATGCAACTGCATGAGAATTTACTATTTACTCAAAAAAATTTTTTTTTAAGTTGAAAGAAAAGTTGAGGAAAGAGGGTTTGGGCATAAGGTAGGAGAAGTGGGCCAAGGCTCCACCATGCAGGGCCTTGGAGGTCATGGTGAAGCGTTTGACTGTTAGCCCAAAAGCAGTGAGACACCACTGAAGAGTTCTAAGTGGGGAAGAAGATGATGGGGTGACCAGGTTTATATTTTGGAAAGATCCCTTGGGCCATTGTATTCAGAACATCTTAGAGGGAGGTGAGAGGGATTGCTGTCATCTAGATGAGAGATGTTGGTGGCCTGGACTTGAGAGTGGTGATAATAGAAATAGAGCAAAATGAAAGAATTTCCCACTGTTTTAGAAGGTAAAGCTAACAAAACCTGGTGATGAATTGGGTAAGAACGTGAGAAAGAGGGTTGGTAAGACTGACAAGTTTCTGACTCCTCCAACTGAGTGGATGTTGTGCTATTCTTTAAGATGGGAGTGTGGGAAAACCATCTAGGGAGAGGTAGTGGGAAGGAGTTGATCAGAGTTGGGACTTAGATATGTTGAGTATCACCTGCCTTTGAGCATCCAATTAAATAGGTGGAGTAGGAAGTGGATAGGTTAAAGAGCCTGATTTTCCTAAGACAGGCCTGGGCTGGAAATCGAGATTTGGGAGTCATCATAGTCTAGGTGGGAATCGAATGTGTAGGTGAGGATGAGATGACCTGGAGGGAGAGTATACAGAGAAGGAAAGGCAGGGGGGCCTCGGCCTGGGCCTGAGGAACCCCAGCCTGCTCTGGCTGGGCAGAGAAGGCTGAGTCTGCAAAGGAAATAGAGAAGAGAATGGCCAGCCAGAGTCAGAGGGCCCACAAGGAGAATGTGCTTATGAAACCAGAGTAGGGAACATTTCAAGGAGGGCGAGGTCAGTAAGGTCAAATGCTGCGGGGAGGTCAAGTGAGATAGAGACTGGAAAAATGCTTATCAGATTGAGAGATGCGTGGATCATTGGTGACCTTAGCTTGGGCTGTTGTGGTGGTGCAGTGAAGGCAAAGCCAGGCTGCAGTGGGTGAGGCATGAGTGGGAGGGAGGTGAGGAAATAGGACAAGGAGCACAGACAACTCCTTCCCAGAGTTTGGCTGTGATGTGAAGGGGGGAGGAAGAGGGATGGGTCAGGAAGGTTTATTGTTTTAGGGGTTTTTACCCTTTATTTAAAGGTAGAAGAGACTTGAACTTGTTTAAATATCATTGAGAAGGGAACCAACTGAGGGGAAGGTTAATAATGCAAGAAGAGATAGCACTATTTAATCAACAAATATTCAGAGCCTCCTCAATGCCTGGGAATTCCTAGGTGCTAGGAATTCAACAGCAAAGAGGATAGAAATCTCTTGTTACAGAGTTTATGTTCTACTGAGGAAGACAGATAATAAATGAACATATATATGTCAAGGGTAGTAAATACTGTGAAGAAAGATTAGGAAAATAAGAATATAGTGAAAAAATAAAGCAGGTAAGGAGGTACAGAATGGTGACAGGTAGGGATGACAGTTTTAGATGTGTAGGAAGGAGGACTCTGAAGAGGTGGCATTTGAACAGTGATCTGAAAGGAGTGAGGGAAGGCATTCTAGGCAGCAGGAAAAGCAAGTGCAGAGGCCCTGTAACAGAACCGTCCAACAGGTAGGCCAGAGGCAGGTGGTAAAAGGTGAGATCAGAGGACTAGCAGGGGGCCAGACGTTATAAAGGCTTGGAGGCCAAGGTCAAGATTTTGGATTTTACTCAGTGAGACGAGACGCCAGTGGAGAGTTTTGAGCAGAGGAGCAGATATAATCTGATATATATAATAAGGGTTGTGGATAATCTGGTTTGAGCAGATGGAATCTGATTTACATACTAAGGAAATCTCTCTGGCTGCTGTGAGAAAAAAATTTAGGTGGAAGAAGGGTAAGAACTGAAGCAGTGAGACCAGGTAAGAGGTAGTTAGGGTGGGAGATGATGGTGGTGGCCCGGTGCAAGTGATGAGATAGATTCTAGGTGGTCTGGAGAGCTCAAAGTTCCTATGAAGGCAGGTAACAGTGGGTGACAACAGAGCTGAAGGGATTGGACACCAGCTGTCCTCTAGCAGGAGAGTGGAGGGTGGGTGTAGAAGTGTGTCATTTCGTAGGTTCACTAACAGAAAGTTGAGGGTCTCCTCATTGTAGCTTCTGATTTCCAGGTGAAGTAGGAGGCTGCTCCATCGGTGGTGAGCACAGAGGAATGGTGCTGATTAGGAGGGAGAGATGGGGTGTTTGAGGAAAGCAGAGAAATGTTCAGTGGTCACTGCAGGAGGTAGAGAAGACGGGCCTAAGTGGCAGTACTTAGGGTTCCTTTTGTGGGTGGTGATTACGGTTTTAGAGACCTACCAACTTGGCCTTTTCTCAGAGCTCTGGTTAGTAGGTGGAGACAGGTCAAAAGGTAGTGTCATCTAGGTTTGGATTTTTCCAGAAGTCAAGACTGTTGGTTGCCTATCATTCTGAACAGTTTTGCTAATGTAATCTGTCCCAGAAAGTGAAAAAAGAGGAGCCCTGACGTATTAGCCTTGTCAAAGTCTGGCAGGCCAAAGAAAGGCCCTGCTGGGAGCAGTCGTGGGCAGAAAGCAGGACGGAGCTGGAAGTGCCACGTTTTCACATGGGTCCAAGATTCATGGTGTGACCAGCCACGCCAGGAGTAGAGGAGGTCACTGGAGGGACCGTTAAAAGAATCAAAGGCAGCATGGAAGAGGGGTGCGGCAGGTCAGATGTGCAAGGAGAGGGGAATGTTCCAAGGGGCATCAAACCAGTAATAGCATTGTTTGTGGAGGTTTGTGAAGGTCATTGTTGAACTCAGGAGTGGAGCAGAGAATGTGGCCTGGTGCCGGAGTCGCTGATGATAGTGGAGGTGTGACCCGAGAGGTTCGTGGATGACAGTGACACCCAGAAAGGATTTCCCAGGAAGACAATGTGGCTTTTCAGCTGCAGCTGCCCCACCCCTCTCCGGTCTCCCACTTTCCAGCCTGCTCATTTATTGCTGCTGTTTGCCCAGTCAGCAGTTGGGAAAGCAATAAACTGAGCAGGTGTGCCCCACCATCTGCTCCTCTCTCTTCTCCCATCCTCCTCGTCCTCCTCGTCGAGGGGTTCTGGAGTGCCCGCTCTGGGGCAGCTAGCCTGGGTGTGAATCCTGACCTCGCAGTAGCACTTCCTGGCTGTGACCCTGGGCAGGTGACTTCAGCTCTCTGTGCTCGGATTCCTCACCTGTATAACAGTGACGTACAAGAGCGCTCACCTCTGTGGGTTGTGGCGAGGACTGAATGGGCCACTGCCCCTACTGAATGTCAGCTATTATGATGCTGATTCAGGTTCCACTCCTTGTGCAAGAGAACTGACATTTATTGACCACCTGCTGTATGCCAGACGCTGCGTTGTCAAGAGAATTACCTGCACCCTGCTGCCAAGTCACAGTCTCTGGAGCATTGGGGGCTGCCTTTTACCATCCTCATTTTTCAGAGGAGGAAATCCAGATTCAGGGAGCTTTAATACCCCACCAGCATCATTCAGCTAATAGATGTCCATGCCAGGTCTTGAACCTAGTTCTGCCTCAATCACAAACCTGTTTCTTTTCTTTCTACCATACCAGGCTGTGTCAAGCTTTCTGCCACAAACTTTCTCCATTTTTTTTTTCTGCCTCTTTTTAATGGAAAAAATATTGTATTATCCAGACACATCCAGAATCCAACTGTTAGGTCAGACCATAGGAAACTGCTAATATTTGACCGTAAAAATGGCACTTTCATGGTACTTCTCTCTACCACCACTGCCTCCACCCTGGTCCAACCCCCCATTATTGCTTGCCGGGTTATTAGCAGTAGCCTCCTGATTGGCTTCTCTGACTCTGTTGTGGCCACCCTCCTCTTTATCCTAAAAACAGCAGCCAGGGATCTGTTGTAAGGTAGGGCTGCTCAGGCCATGCCCCCTTCTCTCCCTGGGCTTCCCATCACCTAGACCCCTGCTGTGCTGAGTGGAGAGGATTTTTCACTTTTTTTTTTTTAAAGGTGGCTCAGGGAGTGCAAAAAGTCCTAATTCTTATGGTAATACTTAAGTATAAATTAATAAAACTAAAGAAAATCTGTGAACACACAGTTTGCAGCCACAGTGGCTTCTTGGCCTCGTGCAGTGGCCGCCTGGTCAGTCTCCTTTTCCTGCGCACAGTGAGGGCCCTGCTCTAAACTCACTGCCCATGCTGCACGTCACTCTGGCCCTTGTTCATTCTCGTTGGAAACACAGGGCACACCCGCACTGTGGTCCTGCAGCTGGCCGAGAGAAGGGATTCCAGCCGGGTTACAAATAGCCTCCCACAGGCCAGATGGGGCTCGCAGAGTAGTAGAGACACCAGTGCTTTGTGGCATTCACAGTTCGTCTTAGTGATAGCCGAACCAACATTTAAATTGTTCTGCATTTATAGTGTGCAGAGTAATTCTGCGTGCTTATTTGAGAGTCAGGGAACCCAAGAGGTTGTTAACACGGGTTCTGGAACTCAATTTTCTGGGTGCCAAGTCCCCGCTTTACCACTTACTACCTTTTTAACCTCTCTGGGTCTTGTTTTTCATCTGTAAAATTTAGAGTTTGGCCTTGAACTCTAGCCCTCTGGCTCCTTAGTTGTTCTTTGGCCAAGCAACATCTAACTTGTACAAAACTTGGATGTTTTGTCCTCGTAGTACTGATCATAGTCCTTAAAAACCTTTTTTTATCCTTTGTAGTTACTTTTTTACAGCCAGTGATTGTGACCTCTGGAAAAATCAGTCAGCTGGGGCTGAGGTGCTGCTGCACACTTTGCCCTGTTGTGTGGGGAGGGGACTCTCCCTGCCTTTAATTTCTCATACCCACCCGTGTCTGTCCTTGAGGCTCCCTACCTGGCTCCCGTAGGCCTCTGAGCATGTAACCCTGCACTTGTTTTTATCATCCTGGGGCGCCTTTGTCTATAGTGGTCCTGGTGACTGATTCTCAGATTGGTGCGTTGGCACCAGTGGCATTCCAGCACAGAATGTTTTTAAACTTAGAGGTTATCTAGCAAAGGCCTAATTGTTTCAGATACATTTAACATCTAAGCTTAAGTCTAACAAGATAACCATAATTGGAAGAAAACCGTACTTTTGGGTTTGGGCAGTAGTGCCCCTCTGGCATGTCACACAGTGACAGGTTATTTTACCACTAAGCAGAGCCTTGACATTATGGATATAGATTTCTGAAAGCTGAAAGCTTAGCTGCAGCCTTATGGGCTGGGTTTCCTGGGATACTCCCACAGCCTGGGGCCCTCATTTAGAGGAAGCCAGAACTACTTCCTCTTGGATTCTTGTCTGTGAAAGGCAGGAAGCAAGCCACCAAGCTCTCTAACAAACCATGTGTCAAAAATCATCAAATTTGTGTGCAAGCACAAAAGACCCCGAATCATGAAAGCCATCCTGAGAAAAAAGAATGAGGCTAGAGGGCCTCACTCTGCCTGACTTCAAATTATACTACAGAGCGACAGTAATCAAAATGACATGGTATTGGCAGAAAAACAGACACACAGACCAGTGGAACAGAATCGAGAGTCCAGAAATAAACCCATGTTTATATGGGCAAATAATTTTTGACAAAAAAGCCAAAAACACAGTGGAGAAAGGAAAGCCTCTTCAACAAATGGTGCTAGAAGAACTGGAAAGCCACCTGCAAAAGAATGAAACTAGACTGTTATCTATCACCACACACCAAAATTAACTCAAAATGGATTAGGAAACTGAATATAAGACCTGAAAAATAAAATGCGTAGAAGAAAACATAGGAACTAAACTCAAGGAACTTGGACTTGAAGAGGATTTTATGAATTTGACCTCAAAAGCAAGGGAAGTAAAAGCTAAAATAAATGAATGGAACTACATCAAACTAAAAAGCTTCTGCATAGCAAAAGAAACTGTCAACAAGGGAAAGCGACAACCATGTACGTGGAAAAATATATTTTTAAGCAATGCCTCTGATAAGGGCCTAATATCCAAACTATACAACTCAATAACAACAACAAAAAACACACAATCTAATCAAAAATGGGCAGAGGACCTGAACAGACACGTCTTCTAAGAAGACATACAAATGGCCAACAAGCGTATAAAAAGATGCTCGACATTGCTAGCTATTAAGGAAATGCAAATCAAAACCACAATGAGATAGCATCTCACACCTGTTAGAATGGCTATAATCAACATGACAAGTAATAACAAATGCTGGAGAGGATGCAGAGAAAAAGGAACCCTCATACATGCTGGTGGGACTGCAAATTGGTACAGCCACTATGGAAAACAGTATGGAGGTTCCTCAAAAAACGAAGAATTGATCTACCATATGATCCATCAATCCCTCTACTGGATATTCACCCCAAAGACTTAAAAACTCCTATCTGAAAAGATATTTGCATACCGATGTTCATAGCAGCATTATTCACGGTGGCCAGGACATGGAAGCACCCGAAGTGTCCTATGATAAATGATCGGGTAAAGCAGCTGTGGTACATACATACAATGGAATATTAGCTATAAGAGATAAAATATTGTCATTTGTGACCAACATGGATAGACCTTGAGATAGTCATGCTAAGTGAAATAAGCCAGACAGAAAAAGTTGAAAACCGCATGATGTCACTTATATGTGGGATATAAACCTAAAAGCAACAAAGGAACAGGACAAACAAACAGAGACTCATGGATATGAACAATGGACTAGTGGTTACCAGAGGGTAGCAGGGAAAGGGGAGGTAGGTGGAGTAAAGGGTCAAATATGTGGTGACAGAAAGAAACCTAATTATGGGAGGTGAACACACAATGTAAATATATATGTGCCTTACTGTTCAAATGCACAGCTGAAACTTAGGGGATTTCGTTAACCACTGTCACCATAAAAAATAAAAATAAACTAAAAAAAAACCCATGTGTCACAGGCTTAATGGTCCATGAACAATGCTTGGTATTCGTCACATGAGTGTTTCTCGCCTGTTTCTGTGTGTAGTACGAAGACATTGAAAGACTGGCTTGAAGGTTAGAATTTGCCACCTCTGGTGAGTCCCAGTATTCAGTTTTCACGTCCTAAAGTTCAGTCTAGAATAGAGTCCAAGAAAAGGAAATTTGTAACTTCCAGATCTGTGTTCTGGGGTTGCTAGGACAACTAATGCCATACCCAAACCACTGGCTCTCAAGAGATCATGTAGAAAAGCCTGGTGTTTTGGAGATTACCTGGATCATGGCATTCCGGGCACACCTGCTTCCCTGGCCTGCCTGGGTAGTACATTGAGCCTAACATTTAGGCACACTTTTGAACCGGTGGGTGTGGAGAATATTGCCTGGTTACATAGCTGTTCTGTTGCTTCAGTGGCACAAAACCTTGTTCTGGAATCAAGACTGTCTCTTTGGGGTTGTGATTTCTGAATAATGACAGTTTATTTCCATAACCTTAACTTCTAGTTGTCACCTCCATGATAAAGATTTTTAAGTTAATTTTAATTCATAAAAATTATATTGCCTTAGCACACGTGAATGTACTTAATGCCCCTGAACCATGTTTTTAAAAATGGTTAAGATAGTAAATTTTATCTGTTTACCACAATTTTTAAAAAAGCATTTGCTATTTAGAAAAAGAAAGTAAATATGCTTAGCATAGAATATGTGAAAAAAGAGGAAAAAATCATTATCCCATTACTTAGACAACTTTCAATATTTTATATTTTTTCTAGATTTCTATGCATGTCTTCACACAGTTGAGATCTTATTGTATTACCATGCTATTGTGATAACTATCCTTAAAATTTTGCAGAATAGGGGAGTCGCTAAAATGAGGACTGTGAAGACAGAATGCTTGGGTTCCGATTCTGGTTCCCCGGCTCCTGATAGGTAACAGGACACAAGGTACCTAACCGTACTGTGCCTTGATTTCCTCATCTAAATAGTGGTTCTCAACAGAAGCAGTTTTGCCCCAGGAGGCACTTGACAACATCTGGAGACATTTTTGGTTTTCAAGACTGCAGGGGGGGGGGCAGGGTAGGCAGTGCTGCGGGCATCAAATGGGTACAGACCAGAGATGCTGCAAAGCATCCTGCAGTGCCAAGGTTGAGAAGTCCTGCTCTATATAGGTGAAGAAAGTGCCACCTCAAGGGACTGTCGTGAGGATGAAACAAGTTAAAACATGTAAAGTACTTAGAACAGCACCTAGCACATAGGAACTGCTGTATGTTAGCTATTAGAATCATTTTTATCAGCTCATATCAACATTTCTGTACTTTAAAATCTTATAAACATTCTTTTTAATAGTTTCTGAATATCTTTTAGTCAAATTTTCTTTTGTATAAATATTGTATACTCCTAACAGGCCTTTCTTTCTTCCTCACAGATGAAATTAAAGCAGAAATAGAAAAGCAGAGGTAAGCTGGGGCACTTTCTCCTTGCCGAAATACAGTTTTAAGGGATCAGGCAGTGGCCCTTTCTCCGCATGTTTTCTCGTGTTTCTGATCCTTGGGTAGCACACCCCCCACCCTGGTCCAGTGCTGGACACATTGCAGAATTCTGTTTGTGTCTGAACTGATGCTAGGTGAGCAGGTTACTGGCTCAGTAACTGTATTTGGAGGAAAGGATAAGGAAGAAAAAGTTAATGCCGTTGTACCTTTTCCTGACAGAAGGGGCAAAACCTTTGTCTCTTGTATGTCATGCTTCCTTAAGCAGGAGGACAGCTTGTCCCATGAGGGACAGCTCCTCATCGTCACAGTAATGAAGCTAGTTAGTCACGTTTCAGAAATAGAGCTCTGACGTGCCTGGTGTCAAGATTCAGTCCAGCTTGCTGATCAGAGACCTTGCTGTCTGCATGTGGCACTTCAGTGTTTCGTCTTAATGCATATGTTAGCATTTCTTGTTTAGCCCCACAGACAGTTTGCAGGTGCTTTTAATAAATGATTGCAAATGGGTTGGGAAGTTAGAGTGAGGTATGGGGAAAGCAAGCTTTTGGTTATTTTATTTCCTCTCTCTGGCTCTCCTGCTTTTTTCCTAGGCTTGGCGCTGCTGCACCTCCAAAGGCAAACTTCATTGAAGCTGACAAGTATTTCCTTCCATTTGAGCTAGCTTGCCAGTCCAAGTCCCCACGGGTGGTCAGCACGTCCCTCGACTGCTTGCAGGTACCACGTTTAAACTTATGGTATAAAGGGTAGGGTGTCTGCAGGTCACAGGTGATCCTTTCATAGGAACTGTACTTTTGATCCCCCCTACTACTCAGAATGCTCTGTGGGGTGATGGAGAAAAGAGCATTTCAGCTTCTTTACAGAGGTCTCATGAGGGCAGGAAGAGAAGAGGGAACTGACTTCTTTAGCTAAAAAAAAAAGAATTTATTTTCCTAGAAATATTTTGTTGATGTCTCTTATAAATGTTTTTCTAAGTGAAACCATTAGCATTAATTGGAATATTTCCTACATGTGGGCAATAAGGATGTTTTTATTTATCCTCTTTTTTGTGACATTAAAATTCTTTAAATCAAGTAGAAAAATAAATATAATCAAAGCTCATTATGTGTAGTAATGTTCTGTAAAACTATTGTAAACACTGATTTAGTGAATTCTGAACCACTGTTCTAGGGGAAATACAGGGCTAGGGTCCTTCAACATGTTTGTCAGCTGATCAAATGTAATTGTTCTTGGTGTGTTTCTGTTTAAAGATACCTCATTTAATATATATTATTGATTCATTAACATTGAACTCAGAGTCAACAGCATTATAACACATAAATTCTCCATAAAGAAAAAAACTTATCTAACACACATAATTTTTCATTTCCTTCTTGCACTAGATAGCACTTTAGCTTAGGGGCAAAATCACTAATGAAAAGGACAAAAATGCAAAAAAAAAAAAAAATAGCAATAAATAGACCACAACAAGGACACTGCTTTACAGTGTAAGAGCTCAGACAAGAAGGTAGAGTGTCTCTTTGTTTTACCTCAGCTAGGAACCTGTGCATCAGATGATTCAGATTTTTCACTGCTCTGCACATGTCTGCAAATGACCACAGAACACCACAAAAACTGATTTTCAACTTACAAATAAATTTTAATGAGTGGGCACATTTACAAATACAAAATCTTTGAACGAGAGACTGTATTTAGACCACCAGTAACCTTATTATGAATTACCTTTTACTGATGAGGAATCAGGAGTGGAGAATTTAGGGTGACTTGTCCAGTGACAGACAGACAGTAGGAGATGGAAATAAGTCTACAATTCGGATTTCTTAATTCCTGGTCCAGCATTCCTGTATTTTTCCTTAGGATCTACTCCTGAGGTTTCTGGTTACCTCAAAGAATATTTATTCTTATCTTAACCCCAGGGGGCAGCCTACATCAATGATATATTTTTAAAAATTGATTGAAGAGATCTGCAATTCACCCGAAATTTCTAGAACAGGAATAGTGAATAGATTCTATATTACAGTTGCTTAGAAGCTGTGTTGAAAAGCTATATGAAGCCTCATCTAGTTTTCTTGAGAAAGTGCCGTGGTTGATTGGTTATGTCTGCTGAGGCACAGGACTGCCAAGTGGCGGTGGGCATGCCACATTTTTGGCATCTCTAGTCTAATATTTACTCTAATAATCTCTCTTCTTTGATATATCTATACTTGAAAATTGATGACAGTTTCTTCACAGAAGCCACTCTTCCAAATGAGAAGTCGTTTTTTCATTCAGTGCAATTCTGTACAGATTGTCCTCTGTGAAACCTATAACGAGCCAAAAATTTTTAAATGGCAGGCTCACATCCTACTTGTATTTAAAATATGTGTTGCTGTAAAACATTTTCTGAGAAAATTTGGCATACATTTAATTCAATTGTTTTCTCCTTGTGTTAAGGTTTAGTTTTGAAGCTGGTGCTGGTAGTTAATGTTTTTGACATACTAAGAACAGTGGCTAACATGTATTGAGCACTCAGCCTATGCTGGACCCTGTGCCAATTGCTTTATCCACATCATCAAGTTAAATCTTCCCAGCAACCCTCTGGGGTACTAAATCTTATCCTTATTTCCGAATCGAGGAAACTGAGGCTTAGAGAATAGTGACCAGCCCAGCCAAGTTCCCCTGGTTAGGAAGTGATGGAATTGAGGGGGTGCCTAGGACTTCCTCACCCCATGTCTGTGTTCTTATCAGGAGTCCTTGAACTATAACCATGGAGCAAATCTGGCCTGCCACCTGCTTTTGTAAATAAAGTTTTATTGGAACACAGGTGTCCTAATCTACTTGGGCTAATACAATAAATACCGCAGGCTGGGTGACTTAACAAGAGATTTATTTCCTGTAGTTCTGGTGACTGGGGAGTCCAAGATCAAGGCATCAGCTGATTCAGTTCCTGGTGACAGACCTTTCTGGTTTGTAGATAGCCAAATTCTCACTTTGCCCTCACGGGGTGGAGAAAGCACACTAGCTATCTGGTGTCTCTTCTTATTACAGGGCACTAATCCCACCTGACGACCCACCCTCATGACCTCATCTAAACTTCCCAGAGGCCGCACCTCCTAATACCATCACATTGGGGTTAGGGCTTCAACATAGGAATCAGGCGAAACAAAAACGTTCAGTCCATAGCAACAGCCATACCCATTGGTTCATATAATATCTATGGCTGCTTTCCTACTACTGTGGCTAAGTAGAGTAGGTAGAACAGGGATTATAGGAACTGCAAAGTCTAAATATTTAGTAGGGAGTGGGGGTTGCCAACCCCCACTCTTAACTATTACCCTGTAGTTCTGACCTCTTTAATTAAAAATATGCTCTGTTTTCCTAGAAATAGTCTGTTTCTGGAACTCTGTATGTGTATGATTTCTAATGGAAACATTGATGTCTGATTTGAGCTGTAAATTGTCTTGAGGTTTATGACGTATGGTTAGGTCTTTTTTTTTTTTTTTTTTTTTTTTTTTAGAACAGAAGTTCTCCGTGATTTAGTAGGTACACTGGGATTTCGTGGGTTGGTATACAAAACAGAAAATGAGCCGTCCTTTCTATGACATAGAAAGTGGCTGGGTGCTCCCTGGAATACTGAATGAACATTTTATTTCCTCTTGGTGGCTATCCTTGCAAAACCCGTTTGACTGACTTCCTAGTGTGGGTGAGGTGACTTTTGTCTTGGAAATGAAAAGCCAGCATGCAGGGGTAATGGCTGGTTTGGGCAGGATTGGAGCCCATTGCAGACACATCCACATTCTGCAATTTAAAGGCGGTGTCTTTGAACTTGGAGTGGTGAAGGGATAGTACAGGTGCTTCTGGGTTCACGTGAGCAGAGTTGCTCAGTTTCCGCTCCCTGCGGGGAGAAGCCTAGTCTTCCCCTCTGCTGGCTTCTAGCAAATGGTAAAGGTGCTCGGTGTTCTTCTCCTTCAGCACCTGGTTTGCCACAAGGCTGGGACTGGGGAGAGGAGTACTAGGGCTCAGTCTTGTCTAAGCTAGTGAGTGATCTCCAGGTTTCTCTGGGCACATGTCAATAACAAAATGCTTTTAAGAATATCCTCAACATACTCCTGCTTTTTCAATTGTAAGATCATATGTATGTAGTACTGTTATTACGTATATTATAAAGCATATGAAAATTGGACATTTAAAAGGATAAGATTAAAAAGTAGATAGAAATTGAGTTCTGATATTTTCTTTTTAAAGCCCAGTGAAGGTTGTAGTAAACCCCTGGCCTAAGCTGTCTTGCTCGTGTATATCACAAGCATTGTCTTTTATCTCTTATTTCTAGGAAACTTTGAATTTTTTAACATACATTTAAAAATTCGTTTGTAATTACATAAGTTTTACATGACTGCATTCTTAGTTGAAACCTTTTTAGGACTTTACAGATAAGGCTGAAGTCCCTTGGACCACTAGCCCCAAACCCAGTTTCATTTTTGGATATGTAATTTTCTTTCTTTTTATATTTTCGTTACATAAATAGTATCGCTTATACAAATTTGTCTGCAGCTTTTTATATTCAGCAGTGTCTTTTTAAGATCTAGCTGTATTGCTACAGGCAAATATAGGACATTCCTTTTGAATATCCCATATATGAATGCCACTATTTTATTTATCCCTTCCATATGGAAGGACATTAACAAATAGGGTTACAGTGAATATCCCTGTACATGCAGCCTCCTTGGACACAAGTATCAGCGAGCCAGCTTCCCAAGGGCCTCCCTCCTCTGTCCTCTTCCCATCCCCTCAGTGCATCAGGAAGGAATAAGGTGGGACTTATACTCTCCATCCCTATTACCACCCCTGCTTATCCCTCACTCTCTAAGGTCCAAGCCACTAATATCTCCCTCCTAGATACCTGAGGTAGACTGACTGGTCCCCTACTTCTCCTCCTGTTTCCCACCAGCCTGTTCTCCACACAGGAATGAGGGGAAGTTTTTAGAAATGCATCACATCATGTTAATCCTCTGCTCAGTCCTACCGGTAGCTCCCCACTTCACTCACTCATCCCTGAGGGAGCTTGCCAAGCATGCTCATGCCGCTGGACCTCGGATACAGTTCCAGGCCTTTTTCTGTACATTTACAAAAATATTTATATATGTACACATAATTTTTATTTTTCAAAATGAGATAAAACTTGTTTTTTCCAAGATGTCTACAAATCACACAGGGCACTGTCAAAAACCAAGCCTCTGCACTATGGGTCCCCGTCGGGACTTTTAGCTTTGATCTGCTCCTCCTCCCCTGGAGAATATAAACCCTAATGAGCAAAAGAACTGTCTTACTCACTCTTGTACCCTGGAACCCAGAAAAATATCTGGCACAAGGAAGGGTGAGAAGGCAGAACTGGAAAGACCCCAAGGCTCAGGAACTCTGCTTTCTGCTGGCCCTGTCTCACTGCACAGATGAGGGAGCGAAATTAGAACTTAAAAGCCTTTTCAGTGAAGGGTAATGTGTCCTTTAAGGAGTGTGTAGAGGGACAATACTTCAAGTCTTTTTTTATATTTGACCATGCAGTAATTCACCTCCATGTTTGCTTTGCAACATCAGTGTTGGGTTCTGTGGGGCCTATTTTCATTCATTTTTATTTTTTTACTTTTGTTTACTGCCCACAGTATTTGTTAATTGTTTGTTTATCAAGAGAAACTATTACTTAGCTCAAATATTCATATTTCATAGTTCAGGAACGCAGTTCAGTGACAAACTTCCATGGAACTCAACCCAAAGAAATTCTTGACATTCCAAAATCCCTGTGCACTCTGATAGATACCAGCCTTCCTCATGTCCTCAAAATATTTTATGGAATTGTAATCTGTAGAAGTCTTTGTATGCCTTCTTTCTTAGTTCAGCTACAGTAGACTTATAGAAAGATGCAACTCCCAGGCATACATTGAATGCTCCACCAATATGAGATCATAGATGTGTGGCTTAAAGGCCACACATATGAGGTTTCATCAAAGCACTGGCAGGCATGGTAGTTATCTTCTGAGCATCAACGCCCTTCCTGGTTGAGCTTACTTTTCAATATTCACATTTTAGGAGTTCATAGGCCATACCCAGTCTTATACCCAGTCTAAAAACAGACTTGAGTCCATTAAGAGTAAGGAGTAATGTCAAAAAGCAGAGCTCACTTACCAGCTAGTTAGTGCCGCCCTCTTAGCAAACCTGCATGTGCAGCAGCAATAAGAGGAGATGATGTAAAGGCATCTTGATTTGTTCTTTAATCCCTACCCTACCCCTGTCTGGAGATCTCTGGGATTGGACTTGGTCAGCAGAGTATGTACAGGCCTCTCTCCTGCTCATTCAGTCACTCAACCCAGCAGTGTCATATTTCTACCCTCAGCCACTCTCCTAGTGTTTTTCTTTCCGCTTATTGAATGGGGGCTCCTTCATAACTAATGATGAGGTAAAGCCACTGAGAATTGGTATCAGGCCCCTGCAGGGGGCAGGTCTTTGTACCACGATGGTGGCAGCACTGTAGATAACCTTAGGAGCTTGTGTCACTTTGCGTGGCAGAGGCAAAAATGTGACAGACTAGAAAACAAAAAGGATAAGAAACAGGACAGCATTTTTAAGTGTCTTAGCTAAGTCCCTGGAAGCAGGATGCCTCAGAATTCCTGTATCCCAGAGGGGTTTTATCAGATGAATGCTTCCTTTATCTGGTCAACCATCAAAATAGCCTGAATAGCTTGGAGAAAAACTCTGATTTCTGGGCTCCACTCCAGAAATTCTGGTTCTGTAGGGTCTGGGTTGAGGTCCAAGAGTCTATATTTTTAATGCATTCCCTCAGGTGAATCTGAACCTCAGCCAGGCTTGGAAGTCATCCTGCCCCCTGACCTTTGAGCTTTCTTTCATGGTGAAATCCAGGTCACCAGGAGGCAGCATAGGCAGGCTGCCTCTGAAAGGCAGCCCCTGTCCAAATCAATCTGTCACCTGATGGTGAGGATATGGCCCAAGCAGCCACTTATCTCTTTAGCCATGTGGGAGACACGACCTGTTTGATAATGTAGGTGCGGAATTCCGTTAGTGTTTTTACTTTAATTTTTAGAATAGAAAATAAACCGATGTGATTCAACATTCAGAAAGAATGAAAGTGTAATGTTAAGTGTCTTAGTCTCGCCCCTGCCCACAGCTGCTTAGTTCCTTCTCATATAAAACGTGTTATCATTAGGTTTTCATTTATCTTCCCATTTAAAGAAAACAATGTACATATATGGTTTTTTAACAGCTTGAGACGTAATTCACAGTATACAGCTCACACTTTCACTTAAAATGTAATTCATTGCTTTTTGTATATTGGCAGAGTTTTGTAACTATCACCACAATCTAATTTTAGACGGTCTTAATCACCTCAAAAAATAAAAAACTTTATCAGCAATCACTCGCCATTTCACTCTAATTCCCCCAGCTCTAGGCAACCACTGACTACTTTTCAATTCTATTATGTATTGTTTTTAATCTTTCATTTTTCACATATAGTTGTGTACTGGGGACTGCTCTACACTTTGCCTCTTCCATCGGATATATTCTCCCCATCATGGGGCTCTCCTGCCATGGGGAGACAGAACCAACGCTGCAATCTCAGGGTGACTGCTCACCCTGCCCCGAGGAGCAGAGGGATCTGTGGGAACTAGGAGTTAAAGATCATGCTTGTCGTTTGCTGCAGTGGGTGGCCTCAGTCCCGGGCAAGCAGAAACTTCTCATCTCTGTTCTTTCTGTGTTTAGAAACTCATCGCATATGGGCACATCACTGGCAACGCCCTGGACAGTGGAGCTCCTGGGAAACGGCTGATTGACAGGATCGTTGAAACCATTTGCAATTGTTTTCAGGGCCCTCAGACTGATGAAGGAGTTCAGTTACAAATAATTAAGGTATTTCCGTTTGTTTGCCTGGTCTGGATTTTAAATTAGAAACTAGTCCCCTTTGGGAGTTTGGGATGTCTGATTTACCATGTGTTAGTTGTCTCAGGTGGTGCTGAGATGGAACAGAAAAATGTAAGCATCACTTAGATCTTTTGTGAAGTGTCAGAATTTATTAGCGTGGGCTAAGACAAGAAGAGTGGAACCAGGTGTGTTTTTGGAGTAACAGTGCCGCTAATAGCAATGCAAATTGCTTATGAATTAAATCAGCTTGAAGTCCCCTGGTCTTTCCCCTTGAAATTCTGGATTCCCAGTCTGCCATTTCTCAGCAGGTTCCTGTTGATGTTCTTATCACCAATTTGCCCTTGTCCTCTTATCCCCCCATTCCATTTCTCTCTTCCATTTCTGCTGCCAGGAATGGTTTGGCATGGGGCTTGTGGGAGAACAGGATCAGGGTGGGTATAGTCAACGTTTCTCATCTTAAGTACTGAATGTGTTAGCTTTGTGAGGGTTGGCTCTGTGTTAGCTGTACCTTTCCTAATGTTCCCTTGAAAACCCACCAGGAACTGGGAAAGTGACCCTACCATCGAAACATGTATATTTTATGGTCAATATAGAGGACATACACTCTTGAGAGGAGTATATATTTTTGGCTTTTTAAAAAGTAAGCTGTCTGTGGCCATGCTACCCTGAACAAGTCCTATCCTGTCTGATCTTGGAAGCTAAGCAGGGTCGGGTATGGTTAGTACTTGGATGGAAACCACCTGGGAATACCAGGTGCTGTAGGCATAAAAAAAATTTTAAATCAGGTATTATAAGCTGGCAAGGTCCTTGCAATCTGTGAGGTCAACCAAAGGTTGCCTCACCTAAAAAAAAAAATAATAATAAACTGATGGAAAGCCCACTTCAGTACAGTTTAATTACTTCAAATAATTTGGATTTTTATGGAGTTAATAATTGCTTTTAAACCTAGAGCAATAGTGAGTCATCTCTTGATACTAATCATCCAGTTTAGTTTGCTAAGCTACCTTCTTAAAATTTATCAAACCAAAACAAACAAAAACAAAGTCGAATCCTGTAGAAAAATTTGTCCATGGGAGGATAGGCGGGGAGGTGGGTGTTCATGAAGGTGAAGGTTTCGGATTTTTGTTTTAGGCTCTTCTGACTGCGGTGACATCCCCACACATTGAAATTCATGAGGGCACCATCCTACAGACGGTTAGGACATGTTACAATATCTATTTGGCCAGCAAAAATCTCATCAATCAAACCACTGCCAAGGCTACCCTTACTCAGATGCTGAATGTCATTTTCACCCGCATGGAAAACCAAGTGGTGAGTGGTGGCAGTTATCAGCTGCTGGGGGCAGGAGGACATCGTCCCATGTTGTCACGATACCTGGTGTTTGATGATACCTTAGTATCTGGTGAAGATTCACTACCATTTTAAAGTTTCTCCCTTCTTCCTGTGAATTCTTTACACTCTGTTTTTGTTCTTGCTTATGAAACAGGGAGAGAATCTACCTTGGCTTTTGAAATTTGCATTCAGAATTTTCTTTTAATTTGTTGAAGGAATTTATTTCCTTTTCAGAATTTTATCCTTCAGTTTGGAAATTTTTTAAGCAAGAGGCTGGCATATTTTCTGTTTCTTATCAAAATTCTGGGACCATTTAGGTTGAATCCCTTTTTTGTTGCCTTTTAGTTACAGGAGGCCAAAGAATTGGATAAACCAGTCCAGTTGAAACCCCAGTCCCCTGTGAACCAGGCTGCACTAGGGTCCCCAAAGTTCAATCGTCTGAAGCAGAGCCCGGCACAAAGCAAACCAACAACTCCTGAAAAGACAGATTTAACCAACGGTGAACATGCCAGGAGTGGTTCTGGAAAAGTGATCTCGGAGAACGGAGATGCACCTAGAGAAAGGGGCTCATCACTATCAGGTACACCCCGTGCACTGTCCTTTTCTAGCTACAGGGGGGAATCTATGTCAGGGACAGTAAAGGAGTGTGGTGACATCTGCAGGAAACCTCTGACTGCAGCTCATCTATTTCCGGGCCTTCCGCTTGACTCCCCTTTTGCTTTTCACAGCCAGCGAGGCATGATGGCCACTGCCCCATGGTCAGCTGTGTAGTGTTCTCCAAGTAGTTCCTGGAATGTGTCTAGTTATGGTTTCTTGATGTCAGCTTCAATGCAGTGGATTCCATTTAGAGCACTCACCTCCTAGTGGTTAATTGTTTAGGTGGGTAGTCATTTACTGTCTGTCTTATTCTCCCAGAGGACGGCAAGGACCTCATCTGTCATGTATCTACAGGATCTCCATGCCTTGCCCACTGCCTGACAGTAGCTAGTCATAGACATCTGTGGGAGGAGCAAGAAGATGGGCAGGTGGGTGGACGCAAACATGGACAGACAGACCGATAGCTTTGTTTTCCTACTACATGACTGAGAATATTGTTTTCATTTGCTTTTTTAAATGAAAGGGATTTTTCTTGCCTGACTATAGTCTTAAAGTAAATAAAATATTAGACCTGAAATCTTGGATTGGGTTGTCATAAGATTGAATGTTTGCATCTCTCCGTGGACAATTTGTACGAACCAGATCCAAAATTCATAATTTTTTCAGGAATGTACCTTCCCAAGTGCTTTTCACTGTAGCTGCATGAAATACCCGACCCATCTTTATAATTGATCTCATGTCGTCTTATGTCGTATTAATGATTTCTGTTGGTAGTGTGTTCCCTATTAGAGCACACAGATTTGAGTAGCTTTTGTCCCTTTATGATTCCCCAGAGTGCTTGGTACATATGGGAACATACCAGTGTTGTTGCTGGAATGTCGTGCTATACCATTTCACTTGTGAGAGAGACAAAAGAGAAAGTTGTCCCTAAAAATTGCATGTGTTTCAGGGTGAGCACAGTGTTGCTGTCTACTCATCCCTCCTGTCCTGTGTCTTAGGAAGGTGCTCAGACACTCCTGGCCTATCCTCTATCTCTCGTCATCTTTGTCTTCTTAACTCTCAGAACAAGGACAAGGTTTTTACTGTAACCCTTACCAGGCTGTGGTCAGTCAATAAATATTAATATTTAAATACTATAGTAAGCATAGCTTACTATGCAGACATAAGAGCAGGTCTCTTGAGCTTCATGAAAGTGCTTCCACTACAGCCCATTTCTACACGGCAGTCAAAGTGATCTCTTTAAAGGATGAATTAGATCACGGCCCTCCCTGCTTAGCTCCTTTTGGTAATTTCCCATCCTATCCCACTCAAGAGTGAAATCTATGCCAGCTCTGCCCCCATGGCTTCTGAAGCCATGTAAAGGTTGTTTCATGGTAGACACCATCACGTAACCACTCCTAATTAGCCAGTCACTGTGCCAGGCACCATGCTCACTAGCTGAGCCCCTGCCCACCTCTTCATCCCCTTCCTATACCTCTTTCCCCTTTGCTGCACAATGCAGTGTTTCTGGTTTTTGAAAGTGCCATGCTTACCCTTGGTATCTTTGTACTTCCTGTCCCTTCCCTAACCCCCTGCCTTTATCTTCAAGTCTCTCAGTTCAAACAGATCGCACTTTCCCATCATCCTCTTTTCTTTTCTTCATAGTGCTTATCTCTACCTGAAATTACAGAGTTAATGTTTACTTGTTCTGAGATCTAGGCTGCCCTGTTCACCACTATATTTCTAACACCTGGAATGGTTCCCAATACACATGGCAGACACTCAGCAAATACATTTTTTTAAATAAATAGGCAAAAACTTCATTTCTAGACTATAGTTTTGCAGTTCATATGTTGCTGTGGATTTTGTTGCCAGTACTTGGTATGCTCTGTGAGGCTTCTCCCAAGAATGTGGGAGTCAGATTGCACGTGAGAATCAAATAGCAAACCTGCAAATAATAAATCAGAACAGAGGTACGCCATTACCCTTAAAAAGTGAATGGCTTCCAGTTCTCAAGATGTGGCTCTAAAGAAAGAACAACTCCTTCAGAAGAAGAGGTTGTGGAGCCTTGGAAACCAAGCATAAAGGACAGCCTGAGAGGCAGATGGCAGAGACAGGGCCCTGGGCTGGACTTCCAGGCTGTCGAGGCCAGTGAGAGGCCTGGGCTCTGGCGCCTCTGTGATAGAGACAACACACCCAGCTCTCCTGTAGTGGTCACCATCATAGAACCATTGCTAACCAGCCAGTTGCTGTACCCGGCAGTCCACGTACATTTTCCTTTGTAACTAACTAGGAGCCTGCCCCACGGTCTTCCTGAGATAATTCACCTCCCAGTGGAGTTTGTGCAGGTAAAGACAATTCACAGACAGACCTGAGCATTTCTTTCCCCTTGGCAGTTTTTCATCCCAAATTGATATATAAAAAGTCAATTCGTCAGTCTTATCAACCTGTCCAAGAAGTGGGCCAGATGACTGTAAATTCACAGAAATGAGATTTTTTGAGCATAAGACATACTTACGTGAATTTTGGGGCACAGCTAACAGCCTTCCCCGGGAATGTCACCCCATTTGTCCATTCATACCACTCCTGATTGCCCAGCTTATCCTGTCAGTTTAAAAAAAAATTGAGATACAGTTCATATTACCATAAATTCACCCGTTTATGTACAGTTCTTTTTAGTATGTTGCAACAATCACCATAATTAATTTTGGAACATTTTCATCACACCCAAAAGAAATTATGTACTTATTAGCAGATCATTTCCTTTTTTTATTTTAAGTTCATTTTTAAGATTCTGACTTTTTTTTAACTCCCAACATTAGACATTAGCCTTTATATAGCTAGTATGTAGCTATTGTAGGTACACACTTACCTTTGCATTTACAAATTTCTTAGTTCACGTTCTCTTCCAGCATCTCCTCCTTTAAGGGAAAAATAACTCTTTAAGTACTATAAAACAGAAAATTGGCCCTCCTTCGGCCAACATGGAGGTTCTTATCAGACAGCCTAGATTCAGATCAATTACTCCACCACTTAATAGCTCTTTGACCTTGAACAAAATCTTCAACCTTTCCAAGCCTCAGTTTCCTCATCTGTAAAATGAGAATACTACTAGTACCTATCTATAAGTTTGTGAGAATCAAATGGAGCTGTGTTTGCTGTTATTATCTTTCAAATAAGTTTCAGCTTAAAAATGTAAGTTAGTCTGAAGAAAAATAACAACTATTTCAGATGGTACTCTGATGCAAAAGTGCTGGAAACAGGGCAGTGGGATTCAGTTAGCCTGTTTTCCATATTAAATAAATAATAGCTGTGGTGGGTTAAGTGCTCAGGGGAAATGAACATACTTTGTGTTGATCTGCAGAAGCTTGTGGACTAGGCACAGACTCAAAAATAGTGGCTTCGTTGAAAATCTTCTTTAAGGAAGAATTTAAAGGGTTATTTTGATTTTGTTTATTTAATGTGGTAGCCTTTTCGGTCACTGTGATGATGTTTTATAAATTAGTAATGTTTACTTCCAAATATCCAGTCAAAGGCTGTTTACTAGTTCTCCCAGATCTAGTTTTGTACAAAAACAAATGGTGCCAAAGCTCTTCTACTTTGACATTTGAGAGAATAATTTCATTTAAAATTTAGTAAATTCTCAACTTTCACATTAGAAATCTCATGCTAAGTTCTGCAGCAGAGGCAGCAGAAGGCAGTCAGTCACTTACTAAGGTTCTGTGGTTCCTGAGGTAGAAACACAAAAGAAACCATAGCTGGATAACACCCATTTCCTGCCTCCAACGTGGGTGGTGGGGAGGGCCTGGGACTTAGAGCAACTGCTACTTGACTTAAGAAGGAAGGGTGTATAAGACACAGGGGGGTTGTCATGTTCCACAAAAGGAAACTTGAAATCAAAGCAGATGCTGCCTGGGAGCTTCCAGATTTCATGGGATGTGTCTTCTGGTGACAAAGTCAGTTTTGGCCCTGAGAGTACTTACTTGTACCCTTTGCCTTGTGAAATGCGACTCCAAAGAACACTGACAAAACCTCCTTCCCCTGCCTGTTTTCCTCCAGAAATGCCCACATGTATGTGTTTGTATTTGTGTTTGTGTATTTGGGTGTCTGTGTAGGGACTGATGACGGAGCCCAGGAAATGGTAAAGGAAATCTTAGAAGATGTGGTCACATCTGCCGTTAAAGGTAAGAACCAAGAACCCAGCCTTTCGTTCTCTCCCATTCCTCCAAAAAGCCTTTAGCCTGATGTTTTGGTGGTAGAGCACCCCACCCCCAGTAAATCCACGGGAGCTGAGTCTGGCCATGTCTTTCATATGGAATTCAAAAGTTACTTGTTTTTAGTGATTGCTTTTATTCTGTTCTGGCTGGGCTCAAGCACAGTCTGGTGATATTAGGGTTTGGTGCACGTGGAGACACAGAGGTACCACTTCGTATACGTCCAGGTTTTTCCAGGAGTGGGCATGAGCCCTAGGTGGTGTCCATTACTGCTGAATCATGGCTGGTATCAGATGCACTGGGAAGCTTGTTTATTTTGATAGACTTTGTTCACAACACTCTCAGTTTTATGGTGTGGTTTCAGTGGAATTAAATTCATATATAGCTCAGAATGACTATTGGGTGATTTTTTGTTTTTGTTTTTGCCCCAAATCCCAGGTCAGTGGCTATCTGTCAAATACTCAGTTCCAATGCCAGTAAACCATTATTGGTTTGAGAAATCAATAATTTAACTTATTACAATCAGCATTTTTTAAAATATAAGGGAATAGAATGAAAGTAGAAATTGAATGCATTGCATGTGGTAATGTTAAGCAGTTTCATGAAATGTGCCTTTCAATTAAGTGCACACATGTAGTAGATTTCTTATTGAAGTTCATTGTCAAAGAAATTTGACACACTGCTCTAAACCTTATCCTTTTGTTAATTTAGGGTGCTACCAAGCTATATGCATAGATTTCATTATTTAACTCCTTTTAGAAATATCTTTAAAATGGAATAATTTTATTTCATACCCTTAAATTTTTTTCTGGAGCCAACATTAGAAGTTCTCACATAATGAACATTCATCTGTCTTGTTCACAGCTGTATTCCCCAGCCTCTGTCACAGAGCTTGGCACATAATAGGCACTTGATAAATATTTGTTGAATGAATACATACATGCTTTGTAAAACCATTATGGAAGACCATGCTTATTTATTTGTTTGGTGTCCCTTACATATGTAAAGATCCACATGGTAAATTCTTCATAGCGGTCAGCTATTCTGCTAATTATCAGATATGCTTTCTTTCATTTAGTAATGAAATCTATTTAATTCTTTGTCTTTCCATTTTTCACATGGCTGCCTGGAAGCTCAGGTCTATTTTTTTTTCCTGTGACTAAGGTTTTCTGTCATAACTGTCCAACCCTTTTATTTACATGGCTCTTCTTCTCTAACCCCTATAGTAATAGTCCTTTTTTAAAAATCTGCACTTTTCTTGTTTAGCTGCTGCTTATCTTTTTCAGAAAGGGCAGGTGTAGGCGGGGCTCCTGTATTACACAATTCTGGAGGCACCACTGACATAGACAACAGTACGAACCAAGCCCCCTGGCATGAGGTTGTGGGTAACAGACACCTGTAAAGCACAAGCACTACTTTGGCCAAGCTGTTTCCGGTATTATGTGAGCCATGTGTAGTGGCGCAGGGAAAGGGGGAAAATCAGTACCTGCAAGGTTATGTGAATAACTTCTTCCTGGTATCAGGCTGCCTTTTAGTATAACTACTAATTTGGGGATGACTTTTGCACTTGTGTTTTAAGAAGCAGCACAAAAGCATGGTCTGACGGAAGCTGAGCGGGTCCTAGGCGAACTGGAGTGCCCAGAGTGTGCTGTTCCACCAGCAGTTGATGAAAACCCGCAGACCAACGGAATAGCGGATGACAGGCAGTCCTTGTCATCAGCGGATAATCTGGTGTGTTGACGATCCTCTTATACAGACTCATTTTGATTTTTACCTTTTTAAAAGATGCAGAATTAAATCTATCAGAAGAAGTGAGTGAAAACCAGCAAGCCCTATTCAGTTACTAGTGTCACAGTCCTGGCCTTATAGTCTTCGTGTTAGTAGGTTTCATTCTTGCGTCTTGCTAATGTTGGTTATATGTAACATTGTTATCAAACCCTGTTTATTAAGATTTTTAAAACTTATATTTCCTCTTTTTTCTCACTCTCAAAATAATATTCATTCATTGTAGAACAATAAGAAAATATAGAGAAGGAAGAAATAGGGAAGTGGAAGTCCTCCAATATCCCATAACCTAGAGATAACCTTCGTTAACATTTTATTTTATATCCTTGTAAATTTTCCTCCTGCTCACATATTTTTTCCACTTAAATGGAACAATACAATATACATGCTATTTTGTAACCTACTTTTTAAATAGTGTGTAATATTAACATTTGTTTCAGGCTCATAGGTATGTCCTCCATATTATTTCTTAGATTTATTATTCTCTTGAAACAATTCTATATAAATATTCAAAACAGAAAGTAATATAACGTTAACATCCCACATGAACTCTCTGCACCTTTTCACAAATGTTTCTCAACCCTTCTGTTATCGCCCCTTGAAGGCTTCAGGGAGACTTTTTAGATATTTCTTTTCCTTAATCACTCACTGCCTGCCCTTCATGTAATTTTAAAGCTACTGATAAACTAGATATCTTTATGTATTTTATGTATATCTGTGTTTTATACATAAAAAGAATAAGATTTTTTCCTACCCTCCCCACCAAGAACCAATTTTTGCCCCTGTCTTAGTCTCTTCAGTTTACTATAACAGAATACTACGATAGACTGGGTGACTTAGAAATGACAGAAATTTATTTCTCACACTCTGGAGGCTGGGAAGTCCAAGATCCAAGCACCTACAGTTTTGGTATCTGGTGAGGGTCTGCTTCCCAGTTCATGGCCATCTTTTCACTGTGTCCTCACATGGCAGAAGGGCTGAGGGAGCTCTCAGGGGCCTCATTTATGAGGGCACTAATCCCATTCATGAGGGCTCTGCCCTCATGACCTAATCACCTCCTAGAGCCCCTACCTCCAAATACCATCACATTGGTGATTAGGTTTCAGCATCTGAATTTGGGGAGGACACAATCAGTCTGTAGCAGCCCCCTTGTGGTTATGTTATTCTCGTTTAGAATGCACGTAGGAATGTACTTAAATCCATGTGAAGGACTCCTCATCTAAGCTAACTTGTTTTGTTCACTCAGCACTTTCTCAGACATCTTTCTACATCAGTATATATAGATCTAACTAACCTTTTTAATGACCATGTAAAATCCAATCATAGGCATTACTGTAATCTATTTAGCCACTAGGCTTTTAGGTTATTTCAGTTTTATCACAGGAAACAACAGTTCTATAATAAACATCCTTATAGATAAATCTTGTGCACATCCTTAATTCTTTCTTTAGGATAAATCCCTGCAAGTGGTATTGCTGGGTCAGGAGTTGGAAGCTTTAAGTCTTTTGATCCTTAACATCAAATTAGCCTGCTGGGAAGGTAATACTCAAATCTCTGCCCACCTGTAGGCTCTCAGTTCTCATTTTCCCATTCCCTCATTAAAACTGGGCAATAGCATTCATTCAGATCTTTGCTAGTCTGATGGGAGAAACATCCTGCTTTAATGATTAGTACTAAGGTTATTTAGGTTTTTTTGTCTTTTGCATTTTTTAGTGAATTTCTTACTTTTTTTTTTTTTTTTTTTTTTGCTTTTTTATTTGGGAGAAGGGTTTCCATATTTCCTTAATGAATTATAAGAACTTTTTGTATGTTGATAATATTAATCCTTGTCATGTTACAATTTTTTTGTCTTTAAATATATCTTATTTAAAGAAGTTTAGTTTAAAACACTTATTTTTTCCCACTTATCTTGCAATATTATTCTTCAAAATACCTTTTCACCCAAGCTAATAAAAATAACTACCTATATTTGTTTTAATTTTTTAATTTGTTTTCATTTGTGGTTTGATGTTTGCTCATTTATCTTTTTAAACCACCCATACCCACTTTTTGAAGGTCAAGGAGGTTCTAAAATTGCTTTAATGACTCCTCCATAGCTCCCGCATTGCCATATTCTCCCTGTCCCACATCCCTCACTTCCCCATTGAATAAATAAAAGAATTTGCATTTCCATGAGATAATTACATTCCTTACTCTTGAAAAGAGTTATTCTTTTATTTTGACTCTTTGTAATTTCTCGTTTCTCTCTAATCTTAGGAATCAGACACACAGGGACATCAGGTGGCCACTAGGTTCTCTCACATTCTGCAGAAGGATGCCTTCCTTGTGTTTCGCTCCCTTTGCAAGCTGTCCATGAAACCTCTTGGTGAAGGCCCCCCAGATCCAAAGTAAGCAAACAGCAGTTCTTGGCGGACCATAACTCAGGTGATCCGGGAGGGCCTTAGGGCTCCAGGAAACCCCAAGGCCTTGGCCCTGCTTGGTGTGCATGCAGGAATTTACTCAGGATGCTTTTATAACTTTTCAAACAAGTATTTTTTGCCTGTTTCACTTTTGGGAGGAAGGTTTCCATACTTCCTTGATGAATTATAAGAACTTATTGTATGCTGAGGATATTAATCCTTTCATAATTAATTGTCTCTGTCCCCACTAAACCAAGCTTTTGCCCAGTTTTGCTTTCCTTGGTTTATATGCTAAAAATAATCATCACATGGAACATGCACCCTCTTTTTACTGACTAATGGATTTAACTACTGATGGGGGCAGAGGCAGGATGTGAGCTAAGTTCAATTTTTCTGTCTTGGTTGGAAACCTCTGCTTCATGGAAACAAAGTTAAGCTTAGATTCAACCAGGAGAAGCCAAACCTTTCTTCGTAGTAAATGAACTGCGGTAAAGACGTCAGTGCTATGGAGCCAAAGCAGGGACTTTGGAGCCAGAGAGACCTGCATTTAGCCTGGCTCTTCCACTTGAGACCAGCTCCGTGGCTGTACGAATTACCGAACCTCATCTGAAAAGTGGAACTATAGAGTATCCCCTTATAGGACCCATTAAATAAAATGACATAGTGATGTCCCGAGTCCAGGGCCTTAACTTTATAAGAGTTTTATAAGTCACTATTATTACCATCATTATTATTATTAGTTCTTAATAACAATTCCCAACTCTTCTGTTGAGAATACAATAACCATTGTGAAAATTTGCCATTTCTTACCATCCCTGTGGGCAGGGTTGGGGGCATGAGGCCAGTGGGTAAAGAGCACCATCTTCACTGTCTGTGAAGGCAGCATGAGTCAGATGTCTTAGTCTTCACAAATGCTATGAAGCAATTGTTCTGTCGCACGAGTTGCAGAACCAGCTCTCCAGAGTCACTTGGACACTTATTTGGCTCTATTTTGTATTCTCTAATTTATGGCAGAGAGAGACAAAAAGAGGGAGTTGGCAGCTTCTGCAGGTTCTGAGAGGACCCACCTTGTGCCATCTGCCCTCGTGCTGTTGACTTTTGGGTGCTGTTGCTAATTCTCAACTCATTGTCTTCTCAGAAAATTCTCACTGGTAGAGGAGTAAGGCCTTCTCAAGAAACATGGTTTTTAAATTTTATCTTTTAGCCCATCCTCGCTTTTTGTTTTCTTTGCCAGGTCCCACGAGCTGCGCTCCAAAGTGGTCTCCCTACAGCTGCTCCTGTCCGTGTTGCAGAACGCCGGCCCAGTCTTCAGGACACATGAGATGTTCATCAACGCAATCAAGCAATATCTCTGCGTGGCATTGTCCAAAAACGGCGTCTCTTCAGTGCCTGATGTCTTCGAGCTCTCTTTGGCCATTTTTCTTACTCTCCTTTCAAATTTTAAAATGCACTTGAAAATGCAGATAGAGGTACGGACTCCAAATTGATTTATTTTTTATTTTATGATGTTTACACCACATGAGTTAACTGCTGGTGGCATAGCCACCACGAACTGTAGTTACGCAATCTATTGGCTTCCACCCCAGAGAACTTTTGAATGAGTGAGAGAATACCTTCTCATAAAATTTCACTGCCTCAAAATCTTGCATGCCTTTTATTTGAATAGAGGTTTAAATCACATGATCTGTATGCTGGGCTCAGCCCCCTAGACATGTTTGTTTAGTCTGTAAATTGTTTGAAATACCTTGAATAATTGCCAAGTTGAAAAATCAGATTCCACATGAAAACTCAGATTTCTGGTTTCTCTCGAAAAATCACAACTCTGGTCCTACGTTTCCACATGGCAGCTCTTGGCAGTTAATTAAGGAGCAGCTGCTCCCTCTAACAGGGCTCATGTTCTCTAGTTCACTGTAGCCCTACTCTCCCAGCTGTTCCCACATAGCCAGGGTTCCAGTGTGATTCAGCAGCGCATGCCCACCACTCTTCCTCCTACTTAGGCTCCTTCACTTGTGGGATCTGCCTGTCCTCTAAAGACTTTGGGGTTTTTGAACCCAATTTAAACTGTTAATTGGTGCCCTCCTTTGTCTTCATGTCATACAGGTCTTTTTCAAAGAGATTTTCCTGAACATTTTAGAAACATCTACGAGTTCTTTCGAGCACAGGTGGATGGTCATTCAGACTCTGACAAGGATCTGTGCAGGTATTTTCTTTTACCCTGAAGGTGCTCATCCCTTGACTTGCCCAAAAACATTCTTGATGCTTTCATTTTTTAAATTCCAAATGGAGACCTTTAATTCCTCCTTTTAGAGTTTTAATGAAGTGCTGGGAAAATCATTACCTTATGGCCTAACACTAACCTAACAACTAGTCCCGCCCACCTGTCCTCCTTTAGAGGATGGCCAATGCTGTTTGGTTTGCTCTGGATGTCTGGGTGTTAGCACTGAAAGTTCTGCATCCTGGGAAATGCCCAGATTCTTGAAAACCAAGACACTTGGTCACTCTACCTATAAGCCGAATGTGCTTTGTTACTCACAGTGTCTGAGGTTTTGGTGCTGCCAACCCTTGATTGGGTGCTGAGGTAAACCTGGATTTACCTTACACTATACGATTGTGTGTCTATAAAGAGAACATCCCACTTGTCTGTCATCAAATGTAATTCCATAAGAGTTACATAACTTTAAGAGGTGGTTTGGGCAGTTATTATTCCTTTTTTGATGAGGAAAGTGAGCCTGGAGAGGAGAATGGGCTGCCTGAGATGTCAGTGAGTGCCAAGACCTAGAAAGAAGGCTTTCCATCTTCCTTGACCCGCCGACATGTATTTCCTAGGTGAGGTGTGTCCACCTGAGTCAGTAGTTCACTGGGACAATTGTTGACGAAGGAATCTCGTTTAAGAAGAAGATATAACTGCTCTATGTGTTCATTCAGAATTTCTAATATCTGTATATTGTTTTCCAAGATGCCCAGTGTGTTGTAGATATTTATGTCAACTACGACTGTGATTTAAATGCTGCTAATATTTTTGAGCGCCTCGTAAACGATTTATCCAAAATCGCTCAGGGAAGAAGTGGACATGAGCTGGGAATGACACCTCTGCAGGTAAAAACACTAAGAATACTCATTTATATTTAAAATCATTCATTTCAATAAACAGTTTCAAGCACCAACACGTGCCAGGCACTGTCCTTGGTGCTGGGGATATACCGTGAACAAAACACAAAACGAATGCCTGTACATGCACACAGTTGTTGCTGGCATAACACTTCTAAGCAGACAATGAAGAAGTAAGCTGGATGCTAGAGAGGGCATGCTGGAGGTGGTGGTGGTGTCATTTTTAATGGCGTCATCAAAGTAGTCTCCCTAAGAAGGTGATCTTTGTGCTGAGACCTGTAGGGAGTAAGTTCATGCTCAGTCACCTTGTCAAATATCATGTTAAAACAGGATCCCAGGCTCTGGAAAAGTCAGAGAAGATGGCCTCTTGTTAGATTGCCTCCTCTTAGAGTGCCTACGAAGAATAGAATCCTTTACCTGACTTCTCTGAATGAACTGGTTAGAAGGCTTGTGAGCTGCCTGAATTGTGTGTAGAATTTTGATATATGAACATTTTTTTCTAGAAGGTTCATACTGTCATTAGATTTATGAAGAGATTGTGCCACCTTAGATGCTGTTTTGAGCCTTAATTAGTTGCATTTTTTAGATTGTCTGTAATTCACATTCAATTTTTTTACTTAAGAAATGCTACTTTTAAAAAATCAGGATTTTTATTGTAGAGTGAGCCTTAAAATGGAGTGCATTTGTGGGTGTTTGGAGATAAGAATGCATCCAGAATCATTCATTTGCTGGACAATATGATTCTCTAGTCTTTTTCGGGTGGGGGGTTGGTGAGGGAGTGGGGGAGTGAGACCCTATTGGTTAAAAAAAAAGGGAAGGTGTTTTAAGTGTTTTTTCAAATATACAAGCAATGAATGAGATCTTTAAAAAAAAATCCAGTTAACACTGTTCATTCTAGGAAAGCGAACATCCCATAATTTTGCAGCTAGAGAGTTTGCAGTGAACATCTTTAGAGACTCCATTTTTTGCAATGTGCCCTTAATACTTGTCTTAGCGCTTAACTTTTCCTTGGGTTTTACTTAATAGCACTGGATGTCAGTGATTATCTCACAGCCCCATGGGATTCTCTAAGAGCCCTGTAGGTGTCTGCACTCGGTACATCTGTTAAGTGTCTGTGCCATGCCACTTTTGTCCTTTAGGAGCTCAGCTTGAGGAAGAAAGGCCTGGAGTGCCTCGTGTCCATTCTCAAGTGCATGGTGGAGTGGAGCAAGGATCTGTATGTGAATCCCAACCACCAGACCAGCCTTGGTGAGAGAACATTGCTGCTACTGCCACCTCCATTCTCAGTAGGCTACTTAACAGCTGTTGGGAAAGTTGACTTTATGTAGTTGTCTTGGAATTAGCGGGACACTGTAGTGTTTTACAGGTTCTGCTTTTTAATCTATCTGGAATTGCAGGAGAGAATAGTATGAGTTGTCCTCTAACTTCAATTTTTCAAATGGAAAGCCAGTTGTTCCAACATATTTTTAGCAATCTCTCCTTCCCTCACTGATTTGAAGCACCACCTTTATGATATAACCGAAGTCCTTTGTATGCATAAGTCTGTTTCTGAATTTTTTATTCTGTTCTATTGATTTGTCTATTCTTGCACCAGATAAGAGTCTTGACTGATTTTGTACTTTTACACTTTTATGTGAATTTTAGAATTAGCTTATCAAGTTTATAAAAAACTAAATTTTTAAGGTTTCGTGCTTCTCATTTTTAAAATACAAACTTTATTCTAGGTCTAGGTTAGGAAATTGCAGAGCCAGACCTGAGCTTGACTGTGTCTGTATCCCACCTGCTGATTTAGTTTCCTTTGCTTTTATGTTATTGCAGGTCAGGAGAGGCCCACAGATCAGGACATGGGGGATGGGAAAGGCCTTGACATGATGAGACGGAGCAGCGTGACATCCATGGAGTCCACAGTGTCCTCAGGGACCCAGACAGCTATCCAGGATGATCCAGAGCAGTTTGAGGTCATCAAGCAGCAAAAGGAGATCATTGAACATGGCATTGAGCTGTGAGTGGGGCTGCTACTCTAGCTGAATCTCTTGGGGCCTCTGACAAAGCCACATCTTCTCTGGGAACCTGGGACTGACTCCTCAAGGAGAAATGCCTATTACAAAAGGCCAGTGCTGGCACTTGCAGCTAAGCCTGATTGAGTGAGTTGTGTGTGTGAGAGTGAGAGAAATTGAATAGCTTTGTGTGGTTGGTGCATGGTCTTTTTTTTTCCTAATGAAAAAAAAAAAACAATTTAGAAAATGCAGAAAAGTATAAAGTGAGAATGTTAAAATTGCTCATAAAATTACTACTTAGAAGAAATTACCATTGGTAACATTTTTTTCCAACTATATATTGTAAAACTTTTCAACATACAGAGAAATTGACATTTGCTGTGTTACCTATCTATGTTTTTCTGAACCGTTTGAAAGTAATGTAGCCATCTAAAAACTTCAGCCTTACATCTTTGAAAAATAACGACATTTTTATCTCCACTCTCACTATCCTCGCGTTCCTCCAGTCTGTTCTCCCCACAATAGCTAAAGTAACCTTTTGAAAACAAATCAGGTCTTATCACTTCTCTGCCTAAAATCATTTCTGGTTTCCCATTTTCTCATCACAGCCTGATGCAGCCTCTGGCTGCCCCCTTGCTAACCTCATCTCCTGCCAGTACCCTTAGTCACATGATGCGTTTCAGTCCTTTGGACACTTCAAGCTGTTTTTGCTATCGTACCCCCTGACTATAATACTCTTGGGTCTTTTTCATCCTTCGGGCCTGGCAGAAGATATCTTCCTCAGATGATTTCTGTAACCATACTACCTGAGCAAGTCCCAAGTTATCCTCTCTTCTTGTACCCTATTCATGTCCTTCCTTCACAGCCCTTGCCACAGTTTATGCTTATATGTGAATGTCATTCTCCAGTGCACTGCTTGCTAACTAACAAGTTGAGTTTACAGTAGTTAAAAGTTTGCCTGCCTTTAGTAAGAAATACAAAATAACAGACTAGGGCTGTTAAATGGCTTTTATGGACATCGGCAGTCCAGGCTACTTTTATCTTTCTGCTTCATTGTCCCTAACACAATTTTCATCTCATTGTCGCCTCCTGGTTTAAGATGACTTCTGGAACACCAGCTATCACACATATATTCTTGGGAAAAGGGGGAAAGAGCAAAAAGAGTATACCTCCCAGCCAAGTCAGCTTTAAGGATCCTTTCTCGATGTACCCACACTACTTCTGCTCATATTCTTACTGGCCAGAACTTAATCACATGGCTGTGCTTTGTTTAGGGGAAGCAGGGAAATGTAGTTTTTATTCCAGGTAGTTGTATGCCCAGCTTAACATCTAGGGTTTTATTAGTGTTGGAGAAGAGGATAGTGTATATGGGGTGGCAACCAACAGACTTTGTCATGGCTAGGTCAGCAATTGGAGGTGGAATTCAGAAAAGCCACACAGAGGACCTTGCTAGCTGATATATGATGACTTGTTTATGCTATTACTGTAACTTGCCTCAAATGCTAGCTATTTCTATCCTTTCAATTTTAAAATGAGCAACCCATGTGCCACCTTTTCTTGAAACAGGTTCAACAAGAAACCCAAGAGAGGGATCCAGTTTCTCCAGGAGCAGGGCATGCTGGGAACATCAGTTGAAGAGATTGCCCAATTCCTACACCAGGAAGAGCGCCTCGATTCTGTAAGACTGGGGGTTGGGCACCTGCTTGTGGGTTCTGTCAGGTGATTCTGAGACCTGACCACCTTTTAATCTTGAGATTGTCTGACCCTGAGTGCAGTGACTGTTGTTCACACCTCTGCCTACAATAGTCCTACTCACCCCTTCGGCCAGAGATCCAAAAAGATTTTTGAAGGGCAAAACGTAGCCTCCTGACAGGTTGTATATTTGACGGGATGGTAACAGCTGGAAATGTGCCTTGACTGCCAGAAACTCTTCTTCTGGCTGCCCGTCTGCCACTAACCTTCCTTCTGGGTGTGCCCCAGCATGTTCCAATTTTAAGTCTCTTGTGCCAGGTGCAGGGAGCTACCCAGCTTTTCTAGAAGTTTGGCCTGGTCTCAGTGTTTAGAGCTAGAGCATTCTGCCTTCCCCCTTTGACTGAAGCGTGCTTTGCTGTGCATTCATATTTGACAATTTGTAGATGTGAGTGCGTACGTATGTTTCAGACCCAAGTAGGTGATTTTCTGGGAGATAGCACAAGGTTCAACAAAGAGGTGATGTACGCCTACGTGGACCAGCTTGACTTCTGTGACAAGGAATTTGTCTCAGCCCTGCGGACATTTCTAGAAGGTTTCCGCCTACCTGGGGAAGCCCAGAAGATTGATCGGTTAATGGAGAAGTTTGCTGCAAGATACATAGAGAGCAACCAGGGGTGAGCATCACATCTGAGCACCTTCCACATCGCCCTTCGGCCCACGTCAGAACACTAACCTCAGTTTGGTTGTGGGCTGAATTTAATCTTTCTGAGTCAGTGCCAAGCAACTAAAGTTTCTGTTCATCATGTGCCAGGCACTGTGCTAAGGGATTATCTCATATAAGACCTCAAAGCAACTGTTTGTGTCCCCTTTCTACAAACAATGAGATTGAGGACCTAAGAGGCTAAAGAACTTGCCTAAGATCCCAACTAGAGCCCACACTGTTAATGATAAAAAGAGTAGTTTTGTGGATTTAGAAGAGGCAGTTGGGCACCTCTTCCCTGATTTAATATGTGGGTAGATCGCTAGGATTTTCATTTGCTTTAATTACATACTGATGAGCAGGTTACAAAAATGGCTATGTAAAATCCGCCCAAGTACATGATTCTGCCTTGGGCCCTTTTTTGATAGGCAGTTCATATCTTTGTAGTAATTAGAAATTGAAAAGAGAGCTCACCTTTATTAAACACCTTCTGTGTGTTAGGCATGCCGTGAGTTTTACATGCATTTTATTTAATTAATGGCAAGCTTGGGAATAGTATCCCTGTTTTATAGGTGAGGAAACAGACTCAGGGAGAATGAACAATGTGTCCAGAATTAATCAGCTAGTAAATAGCAGAGCCAGGATTAAATATGAGTTTATCTAACTCAGAGGCTCATGCTCTTTCCACTGAACATAAGAACGTATGACTATACCATGAACATGATGTGGAATTGTTCAGTAGAAATATTTTGATAACAGTTTTGCCTCTCAGTTCAGCTTGGTTTTTATATTGATTGGTCCCAATCCTCCATGTGCACAGCAGGCTGTCCCCGTGAGATGGAATGGTCAGTAAAGGCTGCATCTGGTCATTTTAACCAAATAGATTCTAGAATTTGCTGTGAAGACATTATAACATACAGGCAATACCTCAGTTATTGTACTTGGCAGATAATGTGTTTTTTATAAATTAAAGGTTTGTGGCAACCCCGTGTTGAGCAAGTCTGTCAGCGCCATTTTTGCAATAGTGCTTTGTCACTTTGGGTCTCTGTCACATTTTGGTAATCTACAATATTTCACACTTTTATATTATTATTGTATTTGTTATGGTGATCTGCAATCAGTTATCTTAGACATTACTATTACAATTGTTTTGGGCTGCCACGAACCACACTCATAGAAGACAGCAAAACTTAAATGTCTTCTGACCGCTCCACCAACTGATGGTTCCCCCATCCTTCTTCCTCTTCGTGGGCCTCCCGATTCCCTGAGACACAGCAATATTGCAATTAGGCCAATTCTTAACTCTACAATAGCTTCTAAGTGTTCAAGTGAAAAGGAGAGCCATATATCTCTCGGTAAATCAAAAGCTAGAAATGATTAAGCTTAGTGAGGAAAGCATGTTGAAAGATAGACCAGAAGCTAGGCTTCTTGTGCCAGACAGCTAAGAAATTGCCACAGCCACCTGATCAGTACCTACCCTCATCAGTAGCCATCATCATCGAGGCAAGACCTTCCACTCTCCACCAGCAAAAAGATTATGACTTGCTGAAGGCACAGACAATGGTTAGCACTTTTTAGCAATGAAATATTTTTAATTAAGGCATATACATTTTTATGATGTCATTACATACTTTATGATAGACTACAGCATAGTGTAAACGTAACTTTTATATGTACTCAGAAACCAGAAAACTTAGGCGACTTTATTGCGCTGTTTGCTTTATTTGGGTGGTTTGGAACTTGAACGTGCAGCATCTCCAAGGTCTGCCTAGCTCTCCTGTGGAGACCTTGGTCTGTTTCCCTTAATCAGTAAACATCTGACTCAATTAAATTTCACATTGGAATGCAGAGCTTTCATGTGTTCTTCCAAATTTCTCCCTTTCCTGTTGGGGACAGTTTTTCTCGCTTTAGCCTCACGTATCATGAGGCTGTGCATCTACAGGATTTTCTTGCCCAGGAGAAAGAAAGGCAGTCTCCACCAGCATACTGTTTGTAACACATAAATATTTCCTTTGTATTAGCACTATTAAATACTATAGTGGATAATGTAAGCCGTAAATAACCAATAACTGCACAGCAGTTTTAGTCATCTTTTTACACAGTGCCTAGCACAAAGATGCTCTCAGGAACAGGATCAGAGTGAGACAAACAAGGCACTAAGGGTGCAGATTGTAAAGGGCCTCACTCTGGGGTCATGCACTACAGGGTTAACACCGAAAGCAAGAGTGCCTCGCTTGACTCACCCTTGTCTCTGGCCCTGGAGGCTACATCTTCTCTAAAAACTGATTTGAAACTGCTTTATTAAAAGAAATCTAAAGCTGACCCATATTCTTAATAAGCTTTCTCTACACTCTGGGTCATTAATTATCAGTCAGTGATGAAGAAAACTTGAGAACTCTTGACTAGCTTGGCATCCCATGGGGCAGTCAGCCTGCTTTCAGCAAAACGTGTCTCCATTAGCACTGGGCTGTCCAGCTACGTCTCCGTGCACTTTCTGACATCTGGACTCTTTTCTTCCAGGCAAACTCTGTTTGCTAGTGCAGACACTGCGTATGTCTTAGCATATTCGATTATTATGCTAACTACAGACTTGCACAGCCCTCAGGTAAAATATTTTAATGATTTATAGATCGTAGCTAAATAAGTAGCTTTATTTGGGCCATTGGATGTTTTCTGAATGGTTTTTTTAATTTTTTTAAATTTTCAGGTAAAAAATAAAATGACAAAAGAACAGTATATTAAAATGAATCGGGGCATCAATGACAGTAAAGACCTACCAGAGGAATATCTCTCAAGCATCTATGAAGAGATAGAAGGCAAGAAAATTGCAATGAAAGAAACAAAAGAGCATACGATTGCAACCAAATCTACTAAACAGAGTAAGGTCTAAAGGCAAATTATTTCTATTCATTACAATTTTCACGTGTATCAGAATGCATGATTGAGCTAGCTCCATGATGATTAATTTGTACATTTAGATACCTGAATAAGAAATATCATTAATTATTAAGATGTTGACGCTCTCACATCACTAATCTTCTTGCTAGATTTGTGATTAGTTACAAGAGGGAATTTAAAATAATCTGATAACTAAATTACTCCCCAAAAATGTTCTTTAAAACTTTGCTTTAATATCAGTGGTGATTGTGCTGACCTTGATTCAAATTCCATTAGTCAAGGCGCCTCTGAAGCTGTCAGCTTCTTTGTTTGAGAGGCAGCAAAGTATAGTGGTTTCGAGGGCAGGCTCTAGAGCCACACTGCTTGGGTTCAAGTCTCAGCTCTATGAGCCTGAGTAAGTGTCTTAACCACTCTGCACCTCATTTTCCCATCAGATGGTAATATTTGTGACAGACCCATGAGGTGGTTGGAAGAATTTGTAACCTAATCCTTGTGAACCTTCTGAAGTAGTGCCTGGCACTTAGCAAGCACTGGGTGAGCATTAGCCACTGTCATTCTCTTCTTTCTCTTTAGGTGTAGCTAGTGAAAAGCAGCGACGGCTGTTGTACAATTTGGAGATGGAGCAAATGGCTAAGACAGCCAAGGCTCTGATGGAGGCTGTGAGCCATGCCAAAGCCCCGTTTACGAGTGCTACCCACTTAGACCACGTCCGGCCGATGTTCAAGGTGAGTGTGCTGAAACATCAGGACACAGCTAAGCCTGATTCTAGAGCTGACCAGCCAGAAGCCAACCAGCATGTTTGTAACGGCGAAGAGACTGAGGAGAGGCAGGGCCAGGTCTGGGAGTTGCTTTTTGGACAATAACTACAGCAGGTCCTCCCCAGAAGCCCTTTGACGATGCTGGAGATACGCCAGCACTGGTTTGGATTGTAGAGCACGTACTAGGCTAGAGAATGTCTGGGCTGGAACCCCGCCTTTGCCACTTTGTAGCTCTGGGACCTTCGTCAGGTTACTCAGCCTCTTTCTGTTCATCATCTATAAAGTGGGGACAAATACAGGGTTGCTGTAAGGGCTACTGGGGGAATTGAATGAATTAATAATTATTCAGGCAAAGAGACAGTTTTATTGTGACATCTCACCTCAGTGGCCTCAGGGCTAGCTTATCAGATAAGAGTAGGTGGCCGTGAAAGGCAATATCCTGAGGCCTTTCTGTTTTTAAATAGAAAAGATACTAGTTGATCAATTCTAGATTTTTGTGAGCTTCTCTGTGAATTCACAAGAAAGTTGGAGGAAAAATAAAGTCTAAGTAATTGAATTAGGAATCTTTCAATTAAACTAAGTTTATAGAATATAAGTTCCTTATCGATTTTATTTTGCATGCCAACCTTTGATTGGTAATGGCTACCTGCTCTATTGTATAAAGAAGGATTCTGGAGCCTGAATAGTCTCAGCAGGGAGAGTGGGACTCTGATTGATTAGTGACGTCTGCCATGAGCCCACGTATTTACCATCCTTCCTTTTGAACTATACATTTAGTAAATGGCATATCTATAGTGATAGTTGACTACAGTTTAGGAGGAACTATTTTACATTGTGAATGGAATGGATTGAAATCAAAATAGCAGTGAATTTCACATCCTGGTTGTGCTCATAACTAACAATGTGGCCTCTGAGTGTTCTTTGCACACTGAAATTCTAGACATAATTGAAACCTTCCTTCCTTGGTAGCTGGTGTGGACGCCGCTGTTGGCAGCCTACAGCATCGGACTACAGAACTGTGATGATACTGAAGTGGCCTCCCTGTGTTTGGAAGGCATCCGATGTGCAATCCGGATCTCCTGCATCTTTGGAATGCAGGTGGGTGTGAGCAATGCTCCAGAGATGCTGATGGGTCATGTTCTTTTAGATTTGGCAAAACCTAGAAACTATCAGGGAAACTCCTTACTCATGCAACAACCCCATTAGTGGGGAAAATGGAGGTTTGGATTAAAACCTTCTTTGAGAGGCTATAAGATTGAAAAACTTTCTTTCTTTAAAAGCCCAAGCCGCTTGATTGGATTTGATCTGCCTAACTTGCCTGCCCTGGTGCTTAAAATGTTAAATATCAGTTGTTATTATAATTTCCCTTATTTCCAGGTCTTCTCTGGAGGAAGCAAATAGTTCAGTACAAAATGAATATGTCTGTGAACATTCTGAATCTTGGAAAATTCAAGCAAATGTAATACGGTTTTCTAACTGTTACAAAATCAGTACATTATCAATCCCATTCATTTCCTGCGTTAGTAAGAATCTGCACCTATTTTTTTGAAAAACTCAATCCTCTGTTTCCATTTATTTTACAGTTAGACATTTTCTTTTGTTCCAAGACTGTAGGTTTTGACATCAGACCATCTGGATTTCAGTACCCAGCCCTGCTGCTTCTCTACCCATATGACACTGGCCCAGCTAACTTCTCTCTAAGACATTTATAAACTTGAGAAAATAGACCCACCTCTCAAGATTGTTGCAGATAATAGAATTTATGTGACAATCTTAGCATTCAACAGATTCCTCCCCCGCTTCCTCCAAAGGGAACGGGACAGGAACATAAGTGTGACGTCAGCTGGAAAGCAGATGGGTTAGTTCTCAAACATGTGGTATATAGGGAGCCTTACTGGGATGTTCCCATTGCAGGAGGACACCAGGGTGGAATGACCGGCATATAAATGTGCGCAAAGCCTATCGTGTGTATAGAAGGCGTCAGAGAAGCCCAGTGCACCAGTCTGACAAATGTGAAGATGGCTGTGCTAGGGGTGGGGTCTCACTGCTCTCCCTCTCGCTTCCATTACAGCTGGAACGAGATGCCTATGTTCAGGCCCTTGCTCGCTTCTCCCTGCTGACAGCCAGCTCCAGCATCACGGAGATGAAGCAGAAAAACATCGACACCATAAAGACTCTTATTACAGTGGCTCACACTGATGGCAACTACCTTGGAAATTCCTGGCATGAGGTGTGTGTCTCTTTGAAAGCCTGGTAATTGCCTTTTTTGGGGTGATTCCTGGCATTCATATTATTCAGTGTCAGCCTCTCTTTGGTCATTTCCATTTTTCTTGAAGTCAAGGCTAACATTAACTGTGTTTTCTGTCATCTAAAAATACTTTGTGTATTTGTCCCAAATGTACACAGAGAATAGGATTTGAAAAATAAAAACAATTTCTGTTTCTTCTGATAAGCTCCAGGTGAGAGGGGTTTGTGGGCAAGTATATGCTTTCCAGCAACAGAACCACGCCATAGGGCTGGAAGATACAATCTTCTCCCATTGCACACCCATTCTAGGGTACATTCTCATTCATTCAGTTAACCAAGTAATAATCACTATTTTAAATGCTGGGGAGTCAGCATTGGACAAATGGAGTTAATGGTCTGTCAAGGCAGAGAACAAACAATTATATGGCATAATGTTGAAAAGTGTTAAATGCTGAGAAAAAATTATATGATCAGGGGCTAGTGATGAGGAGGATATATAATCTCAGGGTGGTCAAGGGAGGTCTCTTTGAGGGGCACACGCCAGTCGGGACTCTAAGGAGTGAGCCATGGGAAGTGCATAAGAAACATGTTCCAGGTATGAGGGAAAGCAAATGCAAAGGCCCTGGGGTAGGGCTAACTATGTCACACTAAAGGAGCAGCGTGGAGGGCGGTGTGTTGTGTAGAGTAGAATAGTCAGACTAGATAGTGTACTTGGTGAGGGGCATAGTGAGTGGGATCCCCTGCTCCAGTCAAATACTTTTTCTTTATTGATCAGTTATTAAATTTGCATAGTTAAACATCTGTATGGCATAACTTCACTATACCAGTCTTCTTTTGCTCTTTTTCTCTACCCCTAACCGTTTTTTTAAAGTGAAATATGTCTGTCATTCAGACCCACACTCTAGGTTGTCTCTCCAGGATTAGAAGCCATACTAAGACCCTCAGATTTTATCCTCACCTGAAAAGCTGTGTGTTTCAAAGAACTCTGTAATGACTAGTTAAAGATTACAGGGCTCTCTTCAGGCTATAAAGTAGGGACTCATTTCTTCATGCCTTTTTATCAGATCTTGAAATGCATCAGTCAGCTGGAGCTCGCTCAGCTGATAGGAACCGGTGTGAAGACCCGCTACCTGTCTGGGTCTGGGCGTGAAAGAGAGGGGAGCCTGAAGGGCCACACGTTGGCGGGAGAAGAGTTCATGGGCCTTGGCCTGGGTAAGACACCGGGCCCCACAGCTGGCCGTCATGGATTCTCAAGTTAACCGGAATGCAACACTTCTTGTCTCATCAGGACTGTCATGTACTGTCTCTTCCTTCTGTGCTGGCTGACATTATGTTTGTTAATGGAAGTGGAAGTGCTGCTCCAGCAATCTTAATTGTGATTAAACTATTGATAAATGCCAATTTTATCAAAGTCAGGTCGCATTACTTTTCTTTCTATATATGTAACTATACTAAGGGGAAAAGCCATTTGCTTAGAAAGGCTACAGCTTTAGTACGTGGTATTAAAGGAGTGGGTATGTGTATCTCTAGATTTCAAAAGGTAGAGTCATTGTCTCTTCCATGTTCATTTGGGGGGCTTTTCTAAATGGTATTCTTATGGAAGTAGAATTATTAATGGCTATATATTGGATTGCAAGACTCTCTTGTTGGTGATACATCACAATAATAATAGTAAGTAGGGCAAACAAATGTGCCAGACCACATTCTAAGCTCTCAGTTTATATATTTTTAATCCATTTAATCATTGTAACAACTCAGTGAGCTTGAGGCTAGTATTGTTCCCATTTTGTAAATGAGTAAAGTGAGGCAAAGAGGGTGAAGTGACTTGAGCAAGGAAGTGGCAGAGGTAGGTTTCAAACCCAGGTCATCTGATTGCAGAGAGCAGGCTCCTAGGTCCCACGTAAAGTGGTTGGAATAATAGACTGTAACAGAAGCATGGAGTCCATGAAAGTGGGGGGCTGTAGTAGCACCTACTTCTTAGGGTGCATGCCAGGATAACTGGAGTGAAATCCTGGATAGCACACCGCACAGTCAGCAGGTGTAAGCCAGTGCATGTTCTAGGAGTTCTGGGTTAGTATTGATTGAATCTGTTATATTTAATATAGGCATTTAATACTATAAAAACAGTAAAGACTATCAAGAAAGGGAGATGGTTGATATAAGCAAAGGAGCTTGTAATAAGAATGCATTTTAAAAGCCAGACACCAAAACCTAAATTTGATTTTATTCTATCATCAATTGAGGGGGTCTTCATCTGCAGACCATTCTCATTTCTGTCTCTTGTCTCTGCTTGTTGATGCCACAGGAGGCTTTGTTCTAAATTCATGACTGTTTTTGAAGTATTGTTGATTTTGTACATTGTGTTTCAGGTAATTTGGTGAGTGGTGGAGTGGATAAAAGGCAGATGGCCAGCTTCCAGGAATCGGTTGGTGAGACCAGCTCGCAGAGTGTGGTCGTAGCTGTCGACAGGTAATGGATTCGTTCTCCAGCGAAGGTGGACTACCAGTGGCTTGGCATCCTCTATAATTACTGGGTGTGAATGATTTCTGATGCATTTGACTGTTTAAAATGTTGTCCGTTCTAGATCACTCAAACTAAGAAAAGTTAAAAGCACACATGATCCACTAATAACCTTTGCATTCATTTGAATTCTGACCTTGAATTGCATCATGACCTTTTTTAAAAACTTAAAACTTTAACACTATGAACAAATATGTCAGAAACAAGAATTTTAGCTTGTGCCGATGTTTTGAATTACCTTGGTTCCTTAGTAGAAATTACTTTTTAAAAAATTCAAAGCATGTTTTAGGATATAAAGCCTACCCATGAACAACAGTTGGCCAGGTTAACAGCTGCTGTTTCTTTTTCTTCAGTATCTTTCCATTATTTCTGTCCACTTGAAACAGGAGAAACGTAGATGTTCTTATTTGAAGACGTTCATTAGGTACTAATGCTTAAAATATGAATTTTCTTAAAAATCAGTAAACTCTTGAAAATTGCCAGTGAGTAACCACATTCACTGCTGTTCAATTAGTTAATGACCTGTCGCAGTGCATTAAGTATAGACAATTTTGAGATAGCAGTATAAAATTTTTGACACAGCTGTATTGCTCTCAGAGCAAACCTTTCAGTTTTTAAATTTTTATCAACATATTTTGATTACCTTGCTTCTCTTGCTTCTCCCTTCTCTCCAACAGAGATAATGTCTGAAATGTACTTTCAATGTGTTTTCTACACTTTTTTCAATTAGAGTTAGCCTAATAGAACATACACTGTTTGTTCTTCCAAACATTTCTTTCATGTTTTTCTGCCTTAGAAGATAATGGACAAGAGCAGTTTTGTCCAGCACTTCTTTGTGTGTTATTACATTTTCACATTTTTTAAATTAATTTTTAATTTTATACCATAAGATCCACTCTTTTCAAATGTACAGTTCAGTGGTTTTTAGCGTAGTCAAAATGGTACAATCATCACCACTAATTTCCTGGACTTACGAGCAGTCGTTCCTCATTCCCTTTCCAACTGGTCCCTGTGACCACTTAACTACTTTCTATCTACATAGATTTGCCACTTCTAGATATTATAGTACTGTCTATTTCTTCCTTTTAATTCTGTCTTTTATTGCCTCATATTTGGGGGCTCTGTTGTTAGATGCTTATGTGTTTATAATTGTTATGCTTTCTTGATAGATTAAGCCTTTTATCATTATAAAATGTTCTTTGTCTCTAGTAGTGATTTTTTGAGTGTCTTTTGTCTGATCTTAGTGCAGCCCTCTAGTTCTTTTAATTACTATTTTCATGTATATCTTTTCCTATGCTTTTACTTTCAACTTATTTGTGTCTTTGAATCTAAAGTGAGCCTCGTTAGAAAGCATGTATTTGGACCATGATTATTTTAGTTCATTCTGCCAATCTCTTCTTTGGATTAGAGTATTTAATTTATTTACATTTAATGTAGTTTCTAAGAGGGGAGGATTTATATGTAATATTTTGCTATTTTTAAATATGTCTTTTTTGTTTCCGTATTCCTCCATCCTTGCTACCTTCTTTTGTGTTATAGGGATATTTTCTAGTGTGAAGCCAGGGAGAGGGTAATGGAAATAAGCCAAGTTAGAATGCTACAACGTTCACTATTCACATTGAGGTGCAGCCATTTTTCTTGAATAAACACTTTTACAAGCCTTCGCTAATTTCCAAAGTTCAGTTCTGAAAAAGGTGACTTTGGTAATTTTTTGCAAGTATTTTTGTTGCTCTTACAAGGAGCAGATTTTTGGAGGTTCTCATTCTGGCGATATCGCTGTCGAGGCATCACATGCTGTTATATTCTGACTCGTCGCCTTCTCCTTTTAATGTGTCACTTTCTCTATCAGTAGAGACACTTCTGTTCTCAACTCAGTTCTTTGACCAGTTTTATACCTCCGATACCTCATTGTTTATTTTAGCGGAGATGCCACCTGAAATGTTTTCTTTTTGCCTTAGATGCTAAGTGTTTGAAATGGAAACTTAGGCATTTAAATCTAATTTTTATGTTATTATATCTGGAATTATCTTTCTAGAATTTTTACTGGATCTACCAGACTGGATGGAAATGCAATAGGTATGTATTTGACTCACCTGTGACAACTACAGAAGCCTCATGTCGTGACTGACCATTACTAACGAGGCCTCACATGTGTTGGGTCTGTAGTTGACTTTGTCCGTTGGCTGTGTGCCGTGTCCATGGATGAGCTGGCTTCCCCGCATCATCCCCGCATGTTCAGCTTGCAGAAGATTGTGGAGATATCATACTACAACATGAATCGGATCCGACTGCAGTGGTCCCGAATATGGCATGTGATTGGAGATCACTTCAATAAGGTAATTCTTCAAATTCAAAAACCACTCCTTCACTGTCCAAAAAAAGGCAAACTAAATTCAAAAATGTGATTGAGAATTTAGGTACTTATAGTTCATTTTCCCTCTGGAGTCAAGGACCTCTTGATAGAAGTAATTGAGTACTTACACATTGATTGATTGAACTCATGGAGAATGAATTAAAAATCCAGTGGTGTTGAAAATACTTTAATTTCCCGTATCCAGAATGTAGGCTGACACCACAAAGATCATTGTAGTCACAGGACAAACATATTGGTGTCTGAACGCATCATGAAATCCTGAAGTGCTTTCTGAATGACCAAAAGTTAAGTTATAGTCCATACCGTTTCACTATTATATTCCGGCTTCCGTTGCCACCATACTTCTGAAACCATTGTTGAGGAAAGTAACATTTATTTTTAAATGAGAAACAAGCTGGAGACCTTTGTGTTCTGAAACTGAGAGAAAACCAGACTGAACTTCTTTCTCTCCACTAGAGGTTTCATTAAATCCATAAGGACACATCCACACATATATTGACCAAATAGAAAAAAGTCAGAAGAATATATTATTTATTACGTGTGTGTATCTGTCATGGCATTTGCTTCAGAAGGGAAAAGTAACAGCTTAATAACACTATTTCCTACAAAAAAAAACCACATTTCATTATTTAAAAAAAATTGTCTCAGGCCTGGAGATAAAGAGTTGTAATACAGAGGCTTAAAAATAGTGTTAGTAGAAAGCGCTTTCTCCAAAGGAGAGCTGCTCTCTCTACATCAAATAGAAGAAAATCATAAAAAACAAAGTCCACTTTTGGGATAGAGTGCTGAGGAATGATGAGTCACGTCTGCCAGTTTCTGTGGTGGAAGTACCCACCATGACCGATTTAAGCTAGCGGCGTGATGCCACCAAACATGGGTTAGGAAGAGTTGTGCCCTGCTGGCTCACGTGGCAGCTGCTAGCCTGTGCCAGGACCCCACCGAAGTGAGGTGCTGTCACATGTAGCCTTGCTTCTAACTTGGTACATCAGCTAATCAAAGCTCTTTGATTACTTTGTTTTCTTATCAGCTCAATGTAAGGTACCTCGTACCATCTATGTGACAAACTGTCTGAGTGCCTTGCACCAGACTGTGGATAGGTGAGGTCCCTGCCCTCATGGAGTGCACCCACATTTTCAGATGGTAAAAGGTCAGGCAATGCAGTATGTCAGGCCTCTCTTGAGGTGACCTTTCATCCGAACCCTCAGTGAGGACACAGCCACAAGAGCCTGAATATGAGCCAGAGCAGCTGTTTGTTGAGTGAATAGTAACACTCATCTAAAGTAATCAACACACTCAGCAACCATCTTTCCCACTGTTCTGGGTAAATCGGTTCTTAGTGAACCAATTAACGCGATTGACGTGAACTTGCTTGAGAAAGGTAATGTGAACCATTACCATGACTGTACCTCGTATTCTCATCCAAGCCAGTGACAGCTTAGCTCAAACAAACGTTGCTCGTTTCTTCCACAGATCTTTAGTCTGACAGCTGTGGAATTCTTTTTTCTCTCAGAAATGATTATCCAAAAGTGATTTGGTAAACATTTCTCAACTTTTCAAAGTCTAGATTTCATGTTCAGTGGACTTGTTTTTGGGGGAGGGACTATCAGTTTGAAATTTACTTTTCCCACCTGTGATTCTGTTGTCAAGACTTTACATGCCAATTCTCAGTTATTTGTGGGTCACTCATGGCAAGTTGGGGACATAGGCTGGCAGATAATAATTAGACATTTCATGGTTGTCAACTTCATTACCAACGTCCGTTCCATCTAATCAGTGCCATTAAGCACAAAGTCGTGGGAAACTCACTTGTTCACTCTGGGGCCTTCGTTCTTTCCACTACCTCAGATCTTCTGCTTCCCAGTGGGAACTGGAGCGCATGACAATCTTGTGGGTTTCAGGAACTGGATGGATGGCTGAGTACAGCTGCTCTTAGCTCTCGGGTTCTAGCAGAGTCATTGCAACAGTCACATGTTTCTCTTCAAAACTAGGACACATATCTTGAATTGTACAAAGCTGCACAATGAGCATGGTGTGTATTCCCAAAGCAAGAATTCCTGAATCATTCTGGATTTTCAGGAGGGGGATTTTTTTCATTAGTCTCTAGGTACATGGACATACGTAAACACCCTAAAAACAGTTACAGCTAAAAACATCATTGACCATCACCACCCCCAACAGGACCCTCCCCAAAGCTAATTGTTCTTATCTGTTTGGCATATGTCTTTCCAGACATTTTTCAATATACGTACATGTGTAGATGCTCACAGAAATGGAGGTAATATTGTGTTATTTTGTTTTGCTTTTTAAAAAAATAAATAATACTACATACATCATTTTGTAACGCTTCTTCCACCTAGCAAGGAATCTTAAAGACTTTACTATGTTATCATATAAGAATTTATTATTTTTTAATTATAAAATATACATAATGAAAGCTCAGTAGTGTTAAGTGCATTAACACTGTTGTGCACAGTCTCCAGAGCTCTTCTCATGTTGTAGAACTGAAATTCTGGGCCCATTAAACAGCCCTCCCTGTCACTGGTACCTGGCAGCCACCATTCTGCTCTCTGTATGAATTTGATGACTCTAGGTGCCTCATATGAGAGGGATCATGCAATATTGTCTTTTTGTGACTGGCTTATTTTCCTTAACATAATGTCTTCCAGGTTCGTCCATATCATGACATGTGACAGAACTTCCTTCTTTGTTTTAAGGCTGGATTTATTTTTTCTTTTTAACTGCCAAATGTTATTCCATGTATATAAGCATACCGTTTTCCAATTAATGTTTCCCTTTTTTTATTACAAGTTATATTGCAGCATGGCTTTTGTTAAAAATAAAACATTTTAAGGTCAGACCCCATGTCAGTGGAGTTTCTCCCTTGGAGCAGGCCTCCTGTACAATGGCCCACCTCTCTTGGCAGGGGTTCTGGTGGGAAATGTTCCCTTGCTCTGTTTCGGAGGCTTCTTCCTGAGGGAGAAGTCTGAGAAACATCAAATGTACACCCATAACTTCAGTCCCTACAAGTAGGTAAACCACGGACAAGTACAATTTTAAGGAAATTGAAAAGCCTCGGTATTTCTGCTAAATTTTTTGAGATTGATGATATTCATTTATAATTATTTGCTTTAGGTAACAGATGTAGGCAAGTATGAAAAGCATTACTGAGACTTTAAACTCTTTGGATCTCTTATGTGTATTTGGATAAAATTAAGTAGCACATGGGGAAGTTGTTGGTTAATGGGTATAGAGTTTTTGTTTTGCAAGAAGAAAGTTCTGCGGTTGGTTGCATAGCGGTATGACTGCCTAACACTACTGAACTGTGCACTGAAAAATGCTTATGATGGTTACATTTTATGTGTATTTTGCCACAATTTTAAATAACACATTTTGAAAGCATTTTTAATTAAACGTGCAATACCAATCTTTCATCATTAAACTTAGAAGAAAGTCACTCAGGTCATAGCCACAAAATTCCGTTTTTCTCCATCCTTAGGTGTGTTTTCCCAGAGTGTGTTTTGAAGGCAGTCTGTCTATTTTTGAGGTTCAGAACCCCATATCTGCAGTTGTTGCATGGAGCCTGTTTCACCTCACTTCCTGTTTTTGCTCAGGTTGGCTGTAACCCTAATGAAGATGTGGCTATTTTTGCTGTTGACTCCTTAAGACAGCTCTCCATGAAGTTTCTTGAGAAGGGGGAATTAGCCAACTTCCGTTTCCAGAAAGATTTTCTGAGGCCCTTTGAGCATATCATGAAGAAAAACAGGTACGTGCATAATTCTGAAAGACCCTTGGCCCAGCTCCCCATTGGAAGCCTGAAAAGACCTGCTACCACTAGTTACACAATTAATTTTCTCCTTCCTTGTTGGTGGAAGCAAATAAAATGAACAGGCTGTGATTCACATCTGTTGTCTCTAAGAAGTCATACTAAGGTCTATGTGTAACCTTTTCCATAGGACAGATTACACTACTGCAACTAGTAGAAATGCGTCACATGTCCTTGCTGAGGCCGATGCAGAAAGCGCCACTGCAGCCTCCAACAAGATCAAGGATTATATAACCCAACATTTCTGCCCCAGGGAGGTGGTAAAAGAGGTCAGGACCACTATCCCTCCACCACCCTCTTCATTCATTCGCTTGGCCTGTATTTATGGAGGCCTGCCATCTGCCAGGTTCTAGGTGCCAAGCGTACAGCAATAAAGAAAACAGTCAAAAGTCCCAGTTTTCATCTGGCCCTGGTTTGATTGCGGTTGCAGCAGGGTGATGGGTGTATGGGTGTTCATTGCCCTGTCTGCTCTACTGTTATACATGCTTGAAATTTTACATCATAAAATTAAAAAGTAAAGCCCTGTTTACATTCCAGTGAGATAGATAAACAAACAAACACTCAGTCAGTCAAAGTAAGGGGATAGAGGTAGAAGGCTCTTTTATCTGGGGCAGTCAGCTGAGATGTGTTTGTAAAGCGAACCTTAAGCAAAGTGAGAAACAAGCCGTGAGTGGCTGTATGTGCTCAGGAAGAATGTTACCAGTAGGGGGAATAGGAGAGCAGGAGCCTTGTGGAGGCTGTGCTTTGTGTAGTTACGGGGCAGCAAGGAGGCAGAAAGTCCTAGAAGATGAAGTCTCAATTGTGGTAGCAGGGCACCTAGGTCATGTGGGAACTGTTGGCCTTCATAGGCACTTCTGCTTGCTCTCTGTGAGGGAAGCCATTAGAGGCTTGTGAGCAGAGAAGTGAAATGATCAGACATATTTTAGAAGATCATCCTGCATTTATCCATGGAAAATAAGAAGCAGTGGGATACATTAGGTGGCCTTTGTAGTTGTCCATGTTTGTGCCAAGGAGAGAGCAGAGGTGGTGGTGAGGCACTGTGGAGTTGCGTTCTGCATACATTTTGAAAAGAAAGCCTATAGCATGTGTTGATGAAATAGTTGTCCCATCCCTAAACCTTATACTGTAGAGCTGGGTCATTGTTTTTAAAAAATAATGAAAGCTCATAAGCTCAAAGTCTTTAAACCAACGTGGGCCATTTGGGGTACCAAAGGGGGGGCAGCAAAAAAGTCTCCTTGACACGTCTCTCTATATCCTTCACTTTATTGCTT